>CAUJRU010000151.1:0-1488063 GCA_963277665.1 Viscum album | reverse complement strand
CAGCTGCTGGTGAGAAAACCTAACAGAAGCACTGAACGTGGCCCACCTTTCAGCAATAATGGCACTCCACTAGGTCTCTCTGGCACTGCGGCCTTATATGCCCAGCCCTTCCACACTGGTAGCATACCACCTGGCTACCTGAAGATGTGTCTTGCTTCCTCGGATCACCATGAGTAGACTCCCTATAGCACTTTATGCTATCATTTGGTGGGTCACTCTAGAAGAGGAATCTCCCTTTATCTCAGCTCCGGAATCTCTCAGATTGCACTCTCCAATCAGTGTCTGGTTGACGATGGAAGTGATGGAAGTAAACCTGAAGATATTAACTAGTGAGTGGATATCCCGTCTGAGACCATCCTCAAACTTCCATGCCAATAAAAACCCATATCTGCCCTGTAGGGGTGTGAAATGTTGAAGCTCGGTGAAACGAGAGGAATACTCCATGATAGAAAGAGTACCCTGCTCTAGGATCATGAACTCCCGGGCTTGGTCATCCCTCAGGGTCTCCAGATAGAAGTAGTCAAAAAAGGCACGTTGAAACTCATCCCACGCCATAACCTGCTGATGACCCGCCTGTGAGATCACATACTATCATCTCTTGGTGGAGTCTGGTAGCATGTAGGTAGCGAGTTTGACCCTCCTTTTTGGAGGCGTCTACAGATGCTCGAAAATCAACAGCATGGCTTCTATCCATGACTCTGTAGCATGCGGTCCTCCTCCCCCTAAGAAGGTGGGAGGATGTTATTGCTGGAAAACCTGTGTCAAGTCTGTCATAGACATGGTAGAAGTGGGAGCTCCATAGAAGGTCTGCATCATCCTCAGAAATCCCTCCATAAACTAAGCATCAGCTCCTGTGTCAAGTATAACGGTTGGTTCCAATACTGGCACGATAGGAGGATTTGCGGGAAGCCCCTGGTCAATCATATTTGGTGTCTAATCACCGCCTGGAAACTAGCATATAACCAGAGGATGTCTCGGTGCCATGACTTTGAAAGTTCAAACGCACACTTTAGATCACATTATCAAGGACTGAAAACTAGGGGTGTAAGAAGGGAACAGGGGCAGAACGCATTAAAATTTTATAAAACATGACTACACGGTGTGTATAAAGGCTACATGGTGTGTTCCCTTAAGTCATTTACATAGGCGTGTACTTTTTTCAAAACTAGTCGTGTAACACCCCAAACACATGGTGTGTTATCCTAACACAAGGCGTGTACCTGGACCCTCTTCCCCTTCCCGAGTCCTTCTACACGGTTAAGCCACACTGCTCTCCTAGGACAAAACTACACAGCATGTTCAAGGTAGACATGGCATGTACTCAACAAGCCTCACTTGGCCTGTGTTGTTTGTGATACAGCCTGACACATGGCTCAAACTACACGGCGTGTTCCAGACGGACACGACATGTACGAGAAAGGATAACACCATCCCGTGTTGTTCGTGACATGGTCAGGTACCTGGGTCAGACTACACAGCATGTTCAAGGGGGACACGGTGTGTATAAGAAGAGACTCCACCGACCCATAGTGTTAGCTACACGGCAGGGTTCCTAGGATTATACTACACAGCGTGCACAACCGGTACGTGGCATGTTCCCACATGATTTTCCTTATCCCGTGTCTCTTCCCACATGGCCTGTGACAGGGTTAGAAAATACACGGCGTGTACATAAAGCACACAACATGTACTAAAGAAATTTTTTTTCTCCCCGAATAGAAGAACACAAGGCGTGTAGTCAAAACAACACGGCATGTATTCTGGGTTTTTCCAAACAGTAAGCCTCAGAAACTACTCTGGATCCCATAAAACACTGAAATGAACTCTGGAAGTGCCAAATTCCGATCTGTGAGGGCCCATAATCCCCATGAATCAAAGTTTGGCATCTTTAACAAGTTACAAACAAGGTAAAATGTCAATGATCCACCAAATTCCGGTCCATGAGGGCCCATAACACCTCAAAAACCAAAATTTGGCATTCATTCGAGTAAAAAGATACACAATCAATGATCTAACAAGAAGAAGATATCTTCATCATGGAATCTATCACAACAGCATGCATATTCTACACAACATCTATCAAAACAACATGAAATTGCTAATGCATCCTAGATAACATAGCAATAATGCATGACATGTAATTTCAAGCAAGTGCTTATATGATTCATGAGATGGCACAGCCTCATCTCATCGGGTTGCGATAGAAATAGAACCACAATAACAACAATGGTAATAGCACAAAGCATGTGAATCACCCAACAGTGAAATCAAATCAACTGTAAAATTGCAAACCAGTAAAATTGAAATAAATGAGTTAGTATGGCTTTTCCCTATACAGGGGTTAGCTACTCCCAAGTGCAACTTATTACCAAGTACATATTCCATCCTATCCCTGGCTATAGGCTCCAAACAGTAAATCAAGAGAAAAGAATCCCTTTGATACCACTTTGTAACGCCCTGGTTCCGGAAGCCACATAGAGGCACCCCGTACCCGGTTGGTCACATGTCCTCAAGCGCATTTCCCCAAATGCCAGAGGCTGCTGACTAGCAGCGAGGTCCTTGGGTGTAATAGTGGGGAAACTATGACCTCATTAAGAGATTACACAGTGGAAGATAAACAAAAGCAATAAGGGAAGCTGTAAACATCCATACAAGAGTAAACAGCGGAAGACTAATAGTGTAAAAAAATAGAGCACATATATGAATGATACATGATACATAAGTCTAGGAAAGCATCCAAACAAGTCACAATGATGAATACAGTACTAAAACCAAGTACAAAAGGAAAATAGATAAATAACTCCTCATCATCGTAAGCCTCATCTTGGTCCCATGCTCTCCAGCTCCAATGCAATCAAGAACCTGAAGTAGAAGGGCATTTGAACTTAACTATACCTGCATCAATATAATCTGTTTGGGCCCAAAAGCATGACCCAAATAGGGTGTGAGACAAAGTCCCAGTAGGCAACCACTCTAAGATATGTGCCTAATAGTCAGTGAATATATTGTAGGTAAAAGTAAAGAAAGTAGTAAACAGGAAAGAACTTAGCAGTAACCAATCCATGGTTTCTAGTATATAATTTACAAACAAATAAGTAGACACTCAAGCAAGTACAACAACAGGTAACCCTCTAGGTAGTTCTCATAGCCTAACCCCTATGGTTCAACCTACAAGTACTAGCAACCTTCTGGGAGGCACACATAGTCTCACCCCTCTGGTTCAGCTAAATAATGACTCTCTGGGGAAGCACTCACTTTCAATTCCCCCTATAGTCTCGTAGCATACTAAAGACACTTTGGGGGAAGCACTCAACATCTCATTCCCCATGTGGCCCGCGTTGAGGAACTACAGACACTCTGAGGAAGCACTCAACATCAATTCCCCTTGTGGTCTCGCATCTTATTATAAAGACACTCTGGAGAACCCTTGCGTCAATTCTCCATATGGTCTACTACACTAGGTTCTCACAGACCTTTGTAAAGTTAGCAAGTATCGCATCACGTAACAGCCAAATTAACCTCAAGAACTACTTGGCTAGAATTCTACAGCATCTCAGCAGGGAAGAACAACAGTCACACCATCCTACAAACTAGGAATGGAACTTGAAAAAATCCTAACAGGAAAAACTAGACCAAACGGTCATAAATAGGAAAACATGCATGGGAAAAAAATCCAAATCACAGTAAATTACCCTATTCACAAACAATAACCTCTACCCAGGAATATAAGCAAATAAGGCAAACAACAAGGGAAAAACAGGAAACACGCAATACCCTGTTCAAGGGTATTGGTGTAATTTGCACATAAATACTCAAAGACGTCCTACAGAAAGGCACAAACCACCTACCTTGATATTAGGAGATCGATATACTTGAACCACGGGGCTTGAATCGCCTTAGAATGTCTAAGATCGACAAAAAAGTCTAAAACGTTCAACCCACGATAACTTGTAAAAGAGAATAAATCGTGGAATGAAACTCAAGAAGAAGTAAGAGCTTACCACTGCAGTTCTAACGTAATCGATGGAGGTTGATTCGGAGAATAGATGGAGTCTCAGAGTCTCGAAGAAGTTTCATTGCCATATAGTTTCTCTAGGCTGAACGGAACCTAGAAGAAGACACTTCTGGGGGTTAGATGTTACCTTGATGTGTTTAATGAAAAAAAAGTACACGACATGTACTTTCAGAGTACACGGCATGTACTTTTAGAGTACACATCTTGTACTTTATTTTTCCATACTCCACTTTAGGCGGCCCCCAAGTAACCTCTATATGGTCGTGTGGGTGGTCATGACACGGCCAGCACACAGGCTCTAGCAGTATCGAAGTACACGGAGTGTACTTATAAAGTATGCGGCGTGTACTTTGAAAATTTCCAGATTTTCCTCTTTTTCTCAAAAATGAACAGAAAAGGAAAACATACCTGAAAAGAAGATCCAGTTTCTTACAAAAAACTTTTTATTGAACATATAAATTATTTTAAATTATGTAAAAATAAATTTATTACATATTCAATCACCTAAAATGTAATAACTTATCAATGTGAGGAAGTGATCCCATAGTGAGTGAAATATACCCAATAATTAGTATATGATTACTTTTATGGATAAAATAAAACCTATCTAATCTTTTTTCTAGATATGATTATTTAGTTAATAGATATTGAATATTTATATTCTAAAATTTTATTCCCTAAAAGCTACGTGGTTGTTATTTTTTTACCGATATTTTTCAAAATCATTAACTATATATCTATTAGCGAGTGATAAAATTAAATTTTCATGAGTCAACCAATGAATATATTCATACTATAAAGGATTTCATTACATTTTATATTAATAATTCTCTAATTTTTTATGATTTCTTATAATAATATTTCTTATGAACAAAGAGCTAATTTTTTCTTAGTATTCCCATTATACGATTCTAACATAAAAACCCTTTCATCCAAAATCATTTTAAAATATTTTTTTATTCTTTTTAATAATTTTATGTGAAAATTTTTATGTTTATATTGTGTAGACTGAATATAGAATGTTAATATTTTTATACAACTTTTATAAAATATTGAGGTGATTTATATTGAAACTAAGGTGAGGGAAACAAGTTATTAATAAAAATATCGATGGTAATATAGATATCCACAAGGATATGGGTATTTAGTTTATTGTAATGAGACCAGGATCAGATATATTCTAGGGAGGGGATGGTAGGTTGTATCAAACATTATTTAGTATGATTCAAATAACAGGGTAGAAACAACGATTTAATAGGATGAATTTTTTTATTGGTTCTAGTACAGATGATATGGGAAACAATAAAAATTATAATGTTATCAGAATCAATACACATACATTTTTAAGTGAAAATAAATGTTTCAATATAGATTCTATAATAAAATAATCAATATGAATGTGGAGTCCATACATAAGGGCTCTTTTATAACTATTAAATATATTGCTAGTCTAAAAATATCATTCAGGGGTATCCCTACACATCCTTGTATGAAATGCATAATTATAAAAACATAATGAGTTTATACTAGTGGTGTTACATAAGGGGAAACCCAATATATATTGGAATTACCTTACACAATGAAAATTTGGAGGATTAAATGGGATGGAGAAATCATTGATTGCCCTTGGACTAGAGACGTGGGATTTATTATTTATATTTAAATAACACGAATCATGCCATATATATTTTTGGGTGATAATTATACAGACCTTTCCTATATAATGCATAAAATATGGTGGATTCATTTTCATTCAAGGCTATACTCATAATCTTGATGCGACAAAGAATTATAATGGAAATTAAAATAAAAACTAGGTAAATTTCTGAAAGTGTGTGAAATAAGAAGTGTGAGTGTCACTTCTTGTCCACACATAACAAGAATCAAGAAACTTTTGGTACATATAAACATGATTTTTTTAGGTTAGGTAAACAATGATTTTTAGTTTAGTATAAGTTTTCAAAACTAATGGATTATATTTATTAGTATAACTCTTATATATATCGACCTATTACATTATAGGGAATTTTACAACTTTAAGTAAAATAGTATAGGACCCTCCATGTAGTTAAATATCGTGAGATATTGACTACATTCAGTAGTTTATAGTAATGTGGGGTTTAATATATTACATAAATTATATTTTATCTTTTCATGGACAATGTTTATTTTAATATTACATTACCATAATAGAACTATCATGTATTTCAATTCAATATCTTATGATAGGGACAACAACCATCTTGTTTTCTATCAGGTGTGGACTCTAATTATCATTTTTAAATTTTATTCTACAATGAAATATATGTCTTGTAATTTAAGGTCATATTTATAGGACATATTTTTAGCCACATCAATGTATAAAATGTATTTCATGAAAAAAAACCATACAAGGATTAACTCACTCTCTATACATTATAATAAAAGAATAATTTCTATTAGTGTTAAGAATATATAATGATATAAGTTCATTCTCCCTTCATTTTTAGAATAAAAGGTTTATTCCAATATATCATTGGTTTTAAAAAATAAATAATTATTTTCAATGGATGAAAGAGTGAATAAGTACCATCTTATTTGATGCCTAAGAGACATAATTTTGAAGAAACAACAATTTGTGTATAGTTTAAAACCATTTCTCATCGAGTCACTACATTTCATTGAAAATGATATAACGTTACTCATATTCATATGGTTGATCAAAAAATATGTAACAATTTGATTGAAACTGAATATTAATCAGTTGGACTACCCATTATCTATACATATGAGAGTGTCTATTTACATATTTGTTAGTATATTATCTGGTGAAATAATCCCATAGAGAATGAATGGGATTATAATGATAAGAAATAAGTTCATTATCTATAACTTTCTAGTATACTTTATTTTAAAATTTTTTAATATATATATATATATGTACATTATCCTCTTCATGTTTTGGAGGAATTTCGGGATTCTATTTCATACTATTGGTAAAAATAATTTCAATCCCGAATCATGGATATTTTGTTCATTATCCATCAATATTATGTGGCTCCAACTAATGTAATGGTATTAGACATATTTAAATGTATTATATACATCATCAAGGATTATTATAGGGTTATAGAATTATCCCACATTCATAAAAATTTGGATAAAATAATAATGATCTTGATGTTCTTAGATGTAGCGGTATGGTATAAAATCATGAAAAAATTTCCACATATTAAATTTGTACAAGAGTATTTATAAGTGTTCTATTACTATATGGAATAATGAATAATATTTCCATTTATTTGATAGATATGGGAATTCTTCTAGAATTTAAAGTTTTCATCAAACACCAATAGACATATTTATCTAGGCCTCCTTATCTTGTGGGGAATACTCATTCATTATGGATGAGAGTCTTATGAACTTTCTTGAATTTCCATCATAAAAATAATGGACACTCATCCCTAATTTAACATGAGAAGGACTCCATAAATGAATGGATTGTATAGTACCTAATTGGGATCAATGTCATTTTCATGTATGATTGTTGGTACCTGATGAAATATATATTCCTCCCTACTATTATCCATTGGGAGAATTCAATTTTGGAGATAATGACCTAAGTAATATATCATTATTTTTTTGTAATATATTATAGAGAAAAATGGATCAATGACATCATTGGGGAAATTTATTTCATTTATCTATTCTATATAATTACTATTGAATGAAAATACTACCTGATGATGTGTTTTGTAGAAGACCATTTAATACAACATTATATATTCAAAGGATATAGCTAAATTATCAAGTTTATCCTCTTGTGAATTATAATAATTAGTGATGTGAGAAATTGTTTTTTATGTGTGTAATTTTTCTATAATTCCTCCTTTATAATAATTAAATTGAATCATATCCCCACATTCCAGGAATATTCTCTATCGATTTTTTTGTTACTAACTCTGAATAACCCTTCATACTCGAACTAGTAACTGTTCTCTATATGGGAAGTCCCATTATTGGAATGAGGTATTTACATTTATCCTTGTTATTTGTACATCCCTAATATATATAGATGGAATAATAAAATAAAAACATTATTGTTGGTATATAAAAGACCCAAATGAGGGCCTTATTAAGATTCATATTCTCCATTAATCTCTATTTTGGAGTTATATAGGCTCCATTAATCAATATTTCCATTTTATGGGTTATTTAATTTATTGATAATACCATTATATTTGGGAACTCTATGTATAATGTAAAATTTTATTATATATTTTTTTCTTTGAGGAAATATACAAACATGTTCCCCTTGATCAAATTCTAATACATGACATTCTTATTAACTTGATATTGAATTAAAAATCAACAATATATGATTTTATTGATCATTATATGAATAAGTATACATTTGAGTAAGTCAATATGTAAGACTTGGTAGACTTCATGGTTCTTAAAATATTGAATCATCATCTATAGAATAAAAATAAACATCTGGTGTTCATTATCATCTTTATAATTTGAATTCTTAATATAAAAAATATATTAAAATGATAATTAAGACTATTATAATATTCTATGTCAATATTTTTGGAATTCATGGTACTATTTGATGATTCTTGTGGCACCAAATTGAGTATGTGTGGCTTTACTTCTATTGGTGTCATCAGTATAGGTGGTGGTAAAATGTATTATTTAATATCAACCAAAAATTATAAAAATAATCCCTGATGTGTTGTGTAACATATTTCATCATCACATTTGCAATGTAAAATCACTTATTAATGGGTTTTACTATGATTATCCTTATGTTGGAGTAATATCCATGGATTCTTACCATTTCCTTGTGATTTCAAGGACGAATCACATAAATCATTTCCACTGACTTCTGATGGTTGACCTCAATTAATGATGGTGTACCCTGATATTAAGGAATTTCTTATGGGTTTATATAAAATACCATTTCAAGTAGATCAACATAAATTAATTTATCCAATGTTTGTTCAATGATTGATCATTATTTTCGATGTGATCATAATTTTTTAGATAATTACCCCTATGTCTCCAAAAGAAACTCTATAGTTATTTCCTATAAAGATATAAAAATATATATTATGGCATATTGATGTATATCTCTAACATTATTCCTGAAAAATATAATAACTTCATAAAAAATCACCCATAGGGGTTCCATTACTTTAGTGGAATCCTCATCTTTTCACACTATTCAAATTGTTTTATACCTAAATTACACATCCACCAAAAAGAGGGATCTGAAAATATCTATTGGATAAATCAGATGTTTTATGATTGGTATATAGAATTCATGCATTATAATTTGGTAGTGGATATCATCGATGTCAATGAAATGTTTTTTTAAATTATTATTCCTAATGAAAATTATTATAGAGAGGCACTTTAAGAGAATTACTAATTCAATTAGATTCACATCCTTTTCTAGAATGGTTTGGATCATATAGAGCACTATACATCATGATAATGGGAGTGAATGAACCGAAAACCCAATACCCTTATTCTATGGTTCATATAGAGTTGATCAATGTTATTTTGATGTGTTTATTTAATATCATTAAATACAACATTCATGTATACATTATAAAATGATTTCTTAATTTGTATTGATTAATTCATGGAAGTATCATTTATTAGGGGGTGATGATCAATGAGTGAACTGTTTGACAACTATATGTGGGTAATGTGACTGGAGGGTTCACATCATTAAAATATATTAACAAATATTTTTAAAGATATGGATTTTTTTCCTTTGATTCATTTTTATGTATGTTTAAATCATTATACAGTTCATTGCATTGAATTCTTATGCCATTTTTTGAATAAGTGTAAAAAATTTATTTATCATCAGTTTCTTGTATTATATATTATTTTCACTTTTGCCTTTATATTGATATTCATAAATATCAGAAGACTTTTTTACCTAATAAAAAACCAAAATTCCTATTAAGAGGGTACATCAAGCATTTGGGATATGAAAATGTAATTAAAAAATGTATATTCATCCATGTACATCCTAAAAATACATTGAAATCCATGGCTTGTCAAACCACTATTAAGTCAAATTTTGAAATGGATTCTCCAAATTGAGTTCTCAAGATAAGTATTTTATTTTTATTCTACTATAAGTTATATTATTTAAAAAAATTCTTATTTAAGGTAGAAAATTCAACATCAATATGGGAAATGTGTCTATGTTATTTGATCTAGATATGTTTGATTCTAAAACCATTATCAATTAGATCATCATGGATAATGAAATAACTGATATTCAAAGATATGTTTCAAAGCCAAATGATGACATTTATAGATGATTTTTTGTAAGTTTATATGAACGATAATACCATGTTGAATTCTATGGATATATTCTCATATATGGTGATTTCTATCTCAAAATATTTATAACATGAATGTGACTCAATATGGGAATTTTTGGGATAATTTGATTGATGAATTGAATCATTTATTGAACAACTAGTTTAGGTGATTATGATGGTCTTCAAAATGTCATACTTCTCAGGAAATATCGTATGATTCTTGTAATGAGGATTTTACATACTTTGATGACTTACATAAAACGTTTTCTATGTATATTTTCCATTCCTTTATCTATAATTAGGGATGTTTCCTTACTAGCTACTGGTCAGGATTAACTATTCACCCCATGCCATTATGTTGACTAGATAGCTATCAATGTACCAATATATCCACTAGTATAATTAGGTTAGATTTGTACATTTAGGATTTAGGATGTTGTTTTAGATATTAATGAACTACATTACTTTATATATTAGATTCATTTATATCTATAGAATTAATGATTTTAGACCATCATGGTCTATTTTAGCTACAATATACCAGGCCATTGCAACCTCCAATCTGATTGTTTCTATGTAAATAGTTTTAATATTAGCATTACTCATATAAACGAATTTTATTTTAAGTAGAATAAACTGATGGATCTATATTATGAATCATCACATAATGGTTCTATTTTTATAGGAGTTTCACATCCTCCCAATGATGGGGATAACATATTCATGGATTCTAGAATAGAATGGGTAAATGCATGGGATATTTATCTTTTTAATAAATTTACATGTAATGGTTTTTTTG
Organism: Viscum album; assembly: GCA_963277665.1. NCBI lineage: Eukaryota > Viridiplantae > Streptophyta > Magnoliopsida > Santalales > Viscaceae > Viscum > Viscum album. The sequence continues at coordinate 1,476,917 of CAUJRU010000151.1, read as the reverse complement.
ATTAATGGATGATTTTTATTATAAATCTATTTCCTTTAGTATCAAATATTGAGTTAGGTTTATGTATAATTTATTTATTTAATCCTTGATTGCTCCATATGCGCAGCTAACTAATTTCATGTCATCTAGTCAAAATACCTATATGTGTGTGAATATAGGATTTATTATGACATTGAATCTTCCAATGATATAATATTAAAAATCCATGTCATGTACACATAGGGGTTACAAAAATTTTCCTTCCCATTTTTAAAAATAATATGAACCAGGTCCTTAAAATTGAAGCAATCATTAATATTATCACTGAACATCAAATAGTAGTTATATTAATTACAGTGATTAGTCAAACAAAATTATTTTGGTATACTAATCTCTAGAAACAAAATAAAATTTGTTTATGGATTCATTATAAGAAAACTGGGAATATAATCATATCAAAAGTAATAGACTCTGTTCTCCTATTAATAAATGTTAGATTTATTTTTATCCATCCACATATTTAATCATGGATTATATTAATAGTTAACTATTAAAGAGGAGGTACTCAATGGTATTTCAGTACCTCATGTATATGATATATCACCAGTTGATTTTTAACCAATAATATTATAGTGTTTTCAGTAATAAAATTTATATATTATCCTTATTACATATGTAAGGATTTGAACATAAAATGAATAATATTATCTTTAAGGAAATAGGGTAAAATTTTAAACTCAAGTAATCTAATTGATTACTTCTTTGGAATGATCAATTTTTTATCTTATATCAGATATTTTATATTCATATCTTGAAAAAAATATCATAAGTAATAATCATATTGTTTTTTAATTAGTGAATCTGTTACACATGGTGATGATTCACAAAAATAAATCATTTTCACATTGATTATAATTTCATAATTTGAGGATAATTTTCTTACTAAGGGTGGATTTTAATGGGTAATGGATCTCCCATGAATATCATTAAGATACATAACTGAAACATGTGTTATGATTATATAGAAGAAACATAATGGTATTTCATGAGATTGAATGAAATAAATTATCTTTATAATATCCTTATTCTACCAAATTCTTATCATTGGGGTTTATAATGGTAGAAATAGCATAAATTGAAACATCAATTCCCCCATACCATTGAATATAAAGGATTGGAGTCCCCAAGGGTTGGGAAAGAAGGTGTTTAGACTACCAAATAAGGAAATGACATCCTCTATAGTTTAACTTGTTCCCATAACCCCACCACATCATCTATTCATGAAAAACTAGACTAAGTAGAATAAATATGTTATGGTGGGACAATCAGTTGGGATGACACTCATGTGGTGGATGTTTTTATATCCTGTTATAATTAACTTTTTTATTCCAGCTAATAATATCCATCTTATGTACATATGGGGTACCATTCCTGGCTTGAACATGTTCATTGCCTTAGGGGTGAAGTATATTGATATTCTATTCTCCCTCTGTCTAAAAACTATATTTCTAATTCCCAATTTGGTAAAATTATGGGATTACATTCATGTTAGAAAATAATTTCCATTATTTAAAAATGGATTCTCCAAATGAAATATTTACATATCGGAATTGGTGTTATAGTCAATATGTTTATTGTATCTGGGTAATTTAGAAATTGGTAACATTAATTTCTCTAAGATGACATCATACTATGAAGTTTCCTATATATAGAAAATCATATAATCTTATTCATGTGGTGGGTATGATATGGATGTGTATACATCATTAATATTATCTTTGGTAGACACTTCCTAAGTAAGATACATCAATATGTTTTTAAAATTTCACAGATCTTGAGCATTACATTAATGTGTGGTGCCATTGAACGCATCATGAATTTCAGTGTTGATGGAACTTCAAATAGAACCAAACTAACATTTCTTTTCTTGGTAATTTTTGTATCGTTACATTGACTATAGGGATATTTCCAACAACATTCAACTATTTTAATATTGTTTTGGGAACTATGTCTTTATTCATGACAGGGAAGTAATGGGATCCTTATCACTATAAATAAATATTAATGAATGGATTTTAATAATCAATTAAAAAATATTCTATGTGGAATGATTTTATTTTTTCTTTACGTATTGTTTTAGTTTCTCTCCTCAAATCTCCCTTAAATTTGGTTGATGGATAGTGATCCTAATAGAGTCTCGAAGTAATATCCCTGAATATTTTCATTATAAAGAGGATGAATCATAATATGGAACAAACCATGGGTAGTAATCATGTGAATATACTAAAAGTATTGAAAATACATAATTCCTTATTAAAGGATGTATCCCTATGGGATAAGGAATATATTTCTCTAAAACTCTCACAACCATTCCTTATGATAGAAAAACTATATGAGGGCCAATTTTTTTATAAAAACAATGAGCTAGTTATATTTTAGAGGGATATTATAGCTCTTATATTAATGTTTATTGTGTGTCCTTCATGGTCTATTATAAATTTATCATTGAATGTGATGAATGAAGTTTCATTTTTTTTAACAATGTGTTCACTATTGATTGTTTTCCTAGGATCATAAATTTCTCATTCAAAAAATGGGTGGCATGTTTGATCTTCTTGATAAACAAATATTGGAGTCTTTCAACAGATCATTTTTAACAAGTATTTTTTTTCAATGATTAAATTATTATGTGGTATTTTTTGATAGAAAAACTACTAGATTCAAACCCAAGAACTATGACATGACATACTGTGATGAAATTGTAGATTATTTTCTCTATAAAACTTATTATCCAATGATTGTAGTGTAATGTAGAAATCAAAATTCCCCCCACCAACATATTTTTTATGGTGGAGTGTTAATTATTATCATATAGAGCGCCTTTATACTAGGAAGGTAGGAATGTTAGAAACACTAACTCTATCTCATAGAAGTGAGGTTTTTAGAACCAAAATGGTTTGCATGTAAACATGGAATAAAATATCATATAACATATAGAGAAATATGATACAATACCTATAAGACAAGTATCATAACATGAGGGGTTTCTGGGCCACCATCTAGTTATAATTAAGTCTAAGAATTAAATTTTCAATCAATATCTTTTTCATTTCATATTGAGGTATGTATTTCAGCTAAAATATGAGAATTATTCTATACTATACAAATTTTTTCACATGAATATATAATTTTAATCCATTTAATTATATGTTCGTCAACCTGGTCCAAATAAAATTCCTCATGCTCTTCTATATTTATAATATTAGTAGTATCATTAATATAATATTCTATAAAATCCTTGTGTATGCATTGCAAGGGAGGTGAAAATTATGGTCGTCACAATATACTTCCTTTTTCTGGGATGATAAATTCCTCGTTGATTAAGGTATTTTCATAGTATTTATCCTCAGTTTCTTAATTGTCTCTAAATATTATTGTGACAACAAATTATATGAAAAAACTAGTGTATATTAATTAAATAGATGAATATCAGTATGTGGAGGATCATCCTAATGAGAACAATATGGAATACCACATTGGTAAATACTATATTAACCATCATGTGGAAAACCTTCATTTGCGATCAATGTTCTAGCATGGTGGGGAACTCTATAAGATAATTCAAGTGGATGGAATCTACAGTTGTTGGATTGGATACCCTGGGAAGATACTATGTGTTTACAATTTTCATAGTAATTTATATGGGGAGTACCTTTGTATTAAATGTTGAATAATGAATGTCAAAAAAAATATTCTCTACAGAGGATATCCAAATTTATATTATTGGATATTTTGGAGAGGACCATTTTGGTTATAAATTTTAGTTGATTTAAATAAGGGAGGACCTTATTTATAGTAAATAATAATTATTATAGGATATCATCGACCACTGGCTTCATGAGGAGTACCTTGAAGATAAATATTCATATTATGGTAGAGATAACCTTTACTAAAAGGTCTCTAATGAGGTCATGTATTTTTATGTTTCATCTTACCACAATTAGAAAATTTGGTGTTGACTATATTTTTATTTATACTTTTGTGGGTACCTTTGATGGTGATATTGTTAGATTTATGTGTAACACTTTTCGATTAGTTTGATATAGTGATGTTTGTTATAATGATGAAAGCATGTCTTCCTTATCCGACTGATGATGAACCAAAAAATACACTACTTATTATTCTAATTTTTTAATGACCCCATTTTTGTAAATGATTCATGTGGTATTGTTTTTGAAATTGATTATAGATTTCCATCAGTGATTTAACCTTATGGGTGTTATCTAATTGAAAAATGGGGTTCGAACATCAATCATAATAAGGGTTATATAGTGTGGGAATGTCAGTTATGTGAATCATTCATCCTAAGATACTCTATAGATATTCATAGAATATGTTGATGTGGTTTCTACTCATTTAAATTAAAATCAATATGACCATCCTCATTAGATTCCAGTAGATTGATGCCCCGAACACACGCTCCTGAATCATGTTCCATAAACACATACTTTACAAAAATACTTTCATACTAATTAAAAATTCATATATATACCCATTAATTATTACAATATCAATAATGATTATAGAATCTCATATATATTTTTGTTTTTTTCATGTTTCAAGATTTATATAATTATGATATTTCATTATATAATAATTCTATGTTTTTTATAAATTGATTGAATTTTTTTAAATTATATATTTGAAACATATTAATTCATGATAAGTATTCAACATCACTCATAAATTCTTCTCCACGTGATTTTCTTCTAAACATTTCATGTGGATAAATTTTACTCACAGCATCATAAAATGGAATCATAAAAATGGGTGATCTCAAAAACTAAGAATAGGAAATCATTAAAATTAAGCACTAATTAAATAAACATGACATAAATATTATGGAAGTAATTGGTAAAAAATAGTCATCAAATTATGAGGATATTATATCCCTAGAAAAAATGAAAACATGTATTTCAAGAATTCTAATATTATGTTGATGGAATTTATAATTTTATTTATCAAAAACGTTCTCTCAAATCCTTATGTCATGATATTGTCATGTTATAGTAGGATTCATACACCAAAACCTTACTTTTTTGTATACTAATATATATAGATGCATCAAAGGGATATATAATTTTTAGCCTGGACTATTTTATAGTTATGTAAATGAATTATCAATACATTTTATAACATTCCCTATACATACTCTTACTAAATAACAAAACATTCATTTGTATAATGAATGATATTTATTGTAAATAAAAAATGAATAATCATTATCCCTGAATAATAATCATGAATGTAAATTCATTACCCATATTAATAAAAGCTATAAAAATATTATAACCTATAGAAATAATAAATGGTGATTTCAAGACAATACATAATCCATATAACAATATTCATCGATATTAAAATAACTATATAAATAATTCCAAACCTGTTACCCAAGTCAATAAAAGGATTTACATGATCATTACCCAAATCAAGGAATATAGATGGTTATAAAATGAATTATAAATATTCCAATGATCCTATTTATTTTAATAACAACACATTGGTTTCCAATATATTTTCTTATGTCAGAATAATAACAAACATTCAAGTTGAGAATAATCCAACCAGAATTATTTAATTGTAATGATCAATATATATAGAGAAATAACTTTATGGCTATGTCAATACTAGAATAACATGATCATAAGATATCCATATAATTTATGAGGGTTTTTTTATTACAATATCCATATAAAAACAAATAATCATATATGGGTGCTGACATAAATTGAAAAACACCCTCACAAATTGAATTATTCAAATGATATCTAAAAGAAGGGATAAAGAATCAAATTATTTTATACTGAGATATGTATACCAAAATTCAAAATATATATATAATATATTAAAAGGCATGAAAAATAATTCCCATTATGGTTACTCAATTTCAAAATGATAAGGGAATTGGAATTGAAATCATAAAATATCAATTATATAATTTCTTGGTCATTGAATGAAAAATTAATATTTACAACTCATAATGAGAGGTATATTTAGAAATGGTTATGTGAAAGCCGTTTAAATCCATTACATTTAAAAATAATTTGTAATAATGTATACTTAAAATACACAATTCTAATATTGGATAAATGATAATAGGATGTCAAAACATGGGAAACTTAAAGGAAACACCTATTTTTATTTCCTTTTTAAAAAAAAATTTAAAAATAACATTGTAATAATTTGAAAAAAAAAATCACTTGAAATAAAAAAACACCTTACCATATAAGAAAATAATATACCAAATATTTAATTATTAAGTTTTGATAAACCCTAAAAATAAGGTAGATGTTCATAGAAAGATAATATAATTCATGGAAATGATAATTAAATAATCAACTTCACTTATAGGAAACATACTCCATGAAGCCTGAATTATTTCAAAAGTTTTTTATATAGAAAAAAAATATATAATTATATAATTCACATAGTGAAATAAATTTATAGACTATACCCAATATATTTGAAATAATTCCAAATGAACAATAAAAACTCAATGACTGAAAATTAATGATACCAAAGAAACATATGATTGCGGTTACACATGATTCAAAATATGATTGATGAAAAGAACATTATTTAGAAGATTTATTCCAATTAATTAATATAAAATGAGGTACATAAAATTCATGGGATGATAAATCAATATAACATTATTCAAAAGGAACATTGTTCAAAACATGTAACATGTCTCAAAGATTTATAACTAATACCAAGAAATCCCCCACATCTTGAGTAAGGCATTAATCAAAAAAACTGAAAGAGGTAGATTGTAATTTTAATTATAAAACTATTTTTTATTGATAAATAATGTAATTATAACTAAAATAGGAATTTTATACCTAATGTAAATGAAATTACATGAATATAAAAATATGTCTCAAATATATGAATATGAGATGAAAATCCTTACCACATACCTGATTCGTTCTTCTCATTCATAAAACATCATATGTATTTAAATTATTTTCATTAAACTAGTAATGAATAACGTTATTCAAAACTATAACCATTTGTATTCTATATTTACAATCATAATATATATAACAGTTAATATTTACCTATTTTCTATATTAGGTGTACGTATTCATTATATCAAAGAACTAGTTTCGTAAAATAGGTGTTAGAATTACATATTTTTTTAAATTAAATCACTATTAGTACATATAAGGTATATAATATATGTTCCCTAATATTTTATATTTATATTATTTCCTTCCATGTTGCTTTTTGGTTACAATCCATGATGATGAAAATGAAGATGATAATGTTTTTATGACTCCCAATGAACGAAATATGTTTTCATAATAGATGGGTGAAATAGAGATATTACCATATGAAAACCTAAAAAATATTATTTACATATTTATAAAATATTATTCCTATAAACAATTTCTCATATTTATCATTAATATGAATGTATATTATTTTTCTTGTGCATGGGTAAACCTACCCAAACATGATCCCAACAAGATTAATAGAGGATTATATGTTGGATTAGTTGTAATATCATTATACTAGAAGAATAATGATCATGTTTTTTTTATTATAATTTTTATATATAATAATTTTATAGTGTATTAAATATAATATAATTTATATAAATATGTAACAAAGAAATAGGAGATCATATTTCTCTTATTCATTTATTTTAATCAATTGTGTTAATGATAATCATTTATTGATCATATAATTAATATTTTATAAAACTTTTACACAATAACACCAATAATATCATAAAGATAATATGTATCCTCTAAATCATTACTCAATAAAATCCATGTATTTTGATAATGAAAAAATATGAAAATCATTCATTCCATGGAGGTAGTATTCCACACAAATGCATGGTTGACGATTTCATTTTCTATATAACTAAATAAATTAATAACATGATATATTGTTTCATATTAAATTAAATGATATGGGAATCAAATTTATATATTAAATTCTCCCTTTATACTACCATTGTAATGTGGTTAAGAAAAATTAACCACATTGTGTCATGAAGGTGGTAGTATGTACAATGCTCATTCAAATATTTTTTTCTTAATGTATAATAGGAGGGTATTTAATTAGTATAAAAACATATAATAACATTATTTTATTATAATTATAAAGATATTTTCAATTTAATATTGAAAAAATGGAGTAAGAATATGTGGACATAATGCAATATAAAGTGAAAGGATAGGTTAGAAATTTATATCTCACTTAATGAATTATCTCCTATGAAATATGGGTTATGATTTTAGAGGATGATCTTTTTTGAAGGAAATGAATTCTTTATGGTTTATATCAATTTATAGGGTACCACTGGGTATATTTTTAGATGATATAATTGGGTTGTGGTGTGATGGAATGTGAGGAGAGTAGGCCCTCTTTTATAAGTGAAAAGTGATATAGTTTTTTTAAATACCTGAAACATTTCAATAATGGAATGTCACACACAATTAATGTGACCCAAATATTGAAAAATAATTGATATGATAAGATACTAGGTTTATATTTTCCTTAACCACACAACATGTTTCGTGTATTTTAGACATTGATTCATCACTTTTACTATTTTTTTCTACTGTGGTAAACAGTATTCACCTAAGGTAACACGTGCATTATGACCAAAAATAAAGTGAAATTTATTAAATTATTTTGACCCATAGATTCTAAATTTAAAATATATTTCATTTTTTAAATTCATAAAATTTATAATAATCAATTTCAAAATAAAATTGAGTAATGTATTGAATACAATTTTTGATAAAATACTCCATCTATTGTAAAATATGAAAAATGGGATTGTAAATTTAAAAATTTATAATTTTAACTATTAAGTCACATATAAAATTTATAATTTATTTAGAAATTTTTTCATGAATTTCCAATTAGAAATATATATTAAAATTGTCATAAAATTCATGTAATTTATAAAAATGTTATTTTCTACTATTCACCTAAGAATAATTTTTTTAGAAAAATATAACAATTTTTTTATAATATTATATTTCTATTATATTTCTATAAATGATGATAAATTTTTTATAATAATTTTTCTAAATTTTATGATTCAATATGTATTTATAATATGATATTATAGTGGGAATATTATTTATATTAGTAAAAATGTTTTTAAAATGATAACTTTTAATTATTCTTATTTTCTATCAATTTTTAGTTAATTTATTTGTAATATATTATTCAAATTATCCATATAATACATTTTCATATAGCCATAATATAATTTTATTCAATAATTAAAACACCAATTTTTTAAATATACATTTTTAAAAATAAAATAACATTGTCAGTTTTTTTCATGCTATTTGAGATTAATTTATATTAAAAGTAGTAATCATTTTATTTTATAAATATTTCTTATAAAATGTACTCTTATTTATCCCTAATAATTCGATATCTTGTTTTTTTTTCACAGATAAGTATTTATAATATATATATCTTTAAATGTTTCACTTATGTTTGGGGTTGCCTATGGAGAAAGCTAAAAGGCACATTGTATTATTTAATAGAGGTTATATATTAACATATTGAGGTGTTACACACTCCCTCATTAAATAAATTTTACCCTTGAAATTTTAATTCTCAGTAATTATAAAATTCTGTGAGTGTTTCATAACAAATTCATCATCCATTATATTGAATCACATATGACATATACCTTACTATCATAGGTTATACCATGTTATATATATTTTATCAAATAATTTTAATCATTTATATAATCATATTACCAATCATGCATATACACCATTCATATATTATCATTAAAAATCATTTTACAAAAAACATTTATCTCTATGACAATAATTTACAATGAAGTTATATATTCCACAAATATTTAACTATATGTTTATAAATAAAATTATTTTGACTTCTAGTTTTTAAGGTCGCACACTTATAAATTTATATCATAACCCAAACAATTTAATGACCTTGATAAAAAATATAATGAATCAATTTTCAATTTGATGGTTACCGGTATTATATAACATAGTTTTCTAAAAATCCATCAATCCTTTTTTAGGTATACATTAGTCATATTTAAAACCTAATAGTCATGCATCCCATGGTAATTATCTATGAATATTTATCCCCAAAAATTTAACCAAGTCATAAAATCACTTAACAATTTTATTAATATCATTAAATATATTTTTCTAAACCATCAAAGAAGAACTAATGAATAATAATCATATGAAATTCCACATAATCAACAAAAAATTTAAAAAATTTGACAATTTCATTTTTAGATATAAATATCTAATGAATATATCTAATAGTATCAATATTTGATTATATTTAGATGTAAACCTCACTACTAAGGTCATACATGGAAACTATTATTTTTCTCTTCACAAGTGGAATATAATAAAATTAACAAACATTTATGTATTGACCCTTATTAATAAATAATAAATTGTGGTTTTTAGAGAAATACATTTCACTTATTAATATTTTCGATCATATTTCAGCCAAACTCTAAAAAATGGTTATTATAATATCCCAATTATGATAATGAAAACATCAATATGAATGTGACTTCCCTTGTTAAACATTTTCTTTATAATATAAAACTTATGAGTCAACCTATGAATATCTTTTTCAAATCAATTATTATTCATGATAATTTCAATATTAGTTTCTATAACCTAATTAGATAACAAAATCGTTAAATTATTTATAATGGTTTATAAATAGAATGATATTAACCAAAGAATATCCCCTTAGAGTGACATACATGGTATGAAATTATGCCTCTTTATCCAATATTAGGTGATGATTGAGTTAATACCCAATAATCATTATTCATGGTTATTAACCTAAGGTACATCTATACCAAATCATTCATTAATTTTTTGTATCAATATAGATATTGAATTTCAATAACAATCGATGAATCTGGACCTTACATAAACATAAAGATATTATCAAATATTTATAACTCTAACATAGAATTATCCAAGGGGTTTTTATTGAAGTTATATTATACTATAATTGTCACACCCCGTCCATTAAAATTATTTTATTTTATTATATATTCACTTAGGTCATCCTTTCCAAGGAGTGAGTTTAGCACTAGTCTAAATTTTTTTATGTTTAATAATTTTTGTGGGTTTCAGACCTGTGCATGGGCACCATACGGTTGGAAGTAGTGGCGTGGTCAACCCATGTACTATAATGTTACATAATGTTTAAAATAAATAAAATTTTATATAAATAAAATAAGTTAACGGTTTGTTTCATAATAACAATAATATTATTATGTGGATAATAATAATAATATAATTGAAGATGTTGTTATTATAATTGTTATTATAAAAAAATTCGATATTGTAATAGTTAAAAAATTAAATGAATATCATTTTGATTATAAAAATAATGATAATGCTTTATTAATTTTTGATAATTATTAAAAATTATAATGACCTATTTAAAAGAATTTTTTATTAATAATAAATGTTTAATGACCATAAAATTGTTCTAACAATGTGTTATTATAATTACTATTATTATTAAGAAAATGAATGATATTGTTATGGGTATATTATTATTAATACTATCTATTATAATAAAATTATTATTATTCAAATTGTTTTTACAATAAGTTTATTATTATTATTATTATTAGTAAAAGAAAAAGTTGAAACCCTACGGGGGGTGTCGCCCCTCCTCATCCACTATGCAATGCAGCACACCCCCTACATGTACGGTTTGGTGAACCCCTGCACACCTTTCCCCTAGTTTCCATATCTCACCCCCCTCTCCCACTTGGCTTTTAGCACACCAGATCCCCACCAAGTTCCCCCTTAGTTCTAGCTACATTTGGACGGACCCCTTATGTCAACGCCCTACTCCTGAAGAACCTCTATATTAACCAAAAACACTCTTTGGTTAACCTAAAACCAAAAGAACCCCCCTTCTCCCTTTTCCTTTTACACAATGTCCCTTGGTAACCCCCTTGTGTGTACACGGCCATCCCAGACGGAACCCCCATTCCCCTACTATGGTCAACCCTCTCTCCACCAACACACATCTCCTGAGTGGTGGCTCCACCCTACTCTGGCATGGTCATGTTTCCCCTTGCCGACAACCATCATTCTTTTCTAGTATATTTCATTATTTTTGGGGTTTTCTCAAATCAACCAAACCCAAAATTCCTTATTTTGTAATTCACATGTTTTTATTTATGTAGTGGGTATGAAAATTGATTCTCGAGACATTGTATTGCTTATCTGAGTATTGGGACATGTTCTCACACTGACTATTGGGTGTTTGCATGGCATTTCTTCTAATATCATTCCATATGATTCTTTTATATTGGTATATAATTCTTAAACATATTTTAAAACCTTTATTATAATCATAGTTAGTTTATAATAATGATTTATCATTGGTTTAGCTTCTTTAAAATATGTTTTGAGGTGTTCTCTAATTTATACACAGGATTTTTCCTACTCAATTGTGTTTATATAATAGTGTATTACTTTAAAATGGTTTTGTTAGAGTTTTTTGATTGGGAATACCATTAAGAAAATTTTATTAATGTTGTTAAACTTTTTTGGGTGGCTTTTTGAAACATGGTGGTTTTTCATGGAGTGGTTCATTGTGTTAACAAATCATTGTGGGAGGTTTCTTCATGGATGCCTAGGGAAGGGATTGATTTTTCTTTTCTTTTGGATGTACGCACATCCATTGGTGCACAGAGTATAGATATGGATGTTCCTTCAAATGAATATTAAATTGGGAGTGGTTCTATTCTCAAACAATTGTTTTCTAAAAACTAATTCTTATTTCCTCTTCATCTCTCTCTATTGGATAAACAGATCCATGTTTTTTCATAAGGCTTGGGGTGGTTTCAAAACTGTGTGGGTTCTGTGACTTGTTTGATATATGATAAAAGACGATTGTTCCTTAAAATGGTTGAAATCCCATTTCGAACATTCGATCACATTTTTTATATTTTTAATATAGTTTTGTGATAGAGTAGACTTTAAAGGAAGGCATGATTGGAAATTGTAATATATCTGGGTGTGTGTTAGGAAATCAATGGATTACATGGAAAATTCATAGTGATAATTGGATCTATATTTGTTAGAAATGTTTTTATTAAAGTGTTTTAGTAAATATACCATGGATATTTGAATCTAAAGGTTAGGTTGGCACTTTTTTTATGGTCACATGGAAAAGGTTTGATATTTTAAAATTGTAAAAGGATTGGTTGGAATAGTTGGAATAGATATTTAGAAAACCCCTTGCTTTTTATGTCTATTTCTTAATTAGTAGATCATGAGAGGAGAAGGTCCTCAATATGTGACATCTGTCAGAAAAAAAATTATTATTTTATGGAAAGGGATGACCCTTGAGGTGACCAGGGTGGTGTCAGAGTATATGGTGTGTTCATTATACATATGTGGCCTGTTTTTTAAATTGCATGGAACACCCCCTTATGAAATATATAGGGGAACCTAGGATATAAATGTGGTTTATCGTGAACTATTAATTCTATATTTTAGATTATGCATTGGCTAGTAGCCCATAGTAGGGGGGATGTTTTTTTATTATTTCTATGGGATTGGGGCCCTCGATTAGGTTATGTAGGGAAATGGTTGAGCGTTAGGGCATTATAACGTCATTAGGTGGGGAATGCCTTCAGGGTGAGTCACATGTATAATATGATCTGGTTTTCCTCTAAGTTCTTAGAATTTATTATCTTTCTACATTACGAGCATTTATTGATTCATTTCCCTCATTGTGTAGACTTTTTTCCCATAACTAGTTCTAATCATTATTTGGAAAACTATTAATGTGTGATTAAATTAAGAAGGATTTTGAATTCGATGATTCCAAAGAGTAATTATAACTCTTATTTTCATTTATTGTGCTCTATTTTAAATTATAAGGTCAATGGAGCATGATCTTTGTTTTATAAGGAAAATTTTGTAAATAAATATATTTTTATAGATGTATTTAAAACTAGTATCAATGGAATGGTGTTGGGAATGAATGGCATGTATTCTGTGGTGTTTACCTACTGATCTTTCGAGCTCACACCCTACCTATGCCACTTGGTGTCAGTTGACCCGAGCTACTATGAAGGTTCATTTTTTATTCAGTTTCACAAGGAGGTGCTTGCAATTGGAGACTGTATGGTCCTGTGGTTTGAGGTGTAAAATTGGTCACATAGATATCTTATATTAGCGGGTCAGGTTGTTCGTTTTATTTTTAGTTTGGTATTTTAGTTTCAGCTAGTTGATTTGATTTTTGTAGATGGGTCTGTTTATATTATTTATGCTCAGTTGCTGGTTCTTGTGGCTTGTTTGTTTCATTTATCTATCTGTTCTTAGTTTATTTCATTCAGGATAAATGGTTTCCTCTTATATGATTTGATTCCCAGCACTAGTTTCCATCCCATGGGGATTATGAACACCACTCGGGGCATGATTTGGAACGGCTCAGTGAGATAGGTTTAGGGTCGACCTGAGGAGGTTTGTGAAAAAATGGTATTAGAGCAAGCCCACTATTATTTGTGGTGTCCGGTTGAAGGAGATTAGGACTATTGGGACTCATGGGGGTATGTGCGGGGAGATCATTGTGAAATATTTATCACACTAATCCTCGAGTAACAAGGGGTAGTATGGGGCTTTAGTCTTTTGACATGGGTTGTTTTTTATTGTGGGAATAAAATAGAGGCAAATTGGGTTATGATGCAGCCTCACATGGGGTGGTGACCCATGTGAAGACCAAGTGCTCGGTTCAAGGTCCTCATAATATCATTCTTTACATGCGGAATGGCTCACCACCATCTCATCGAGTTAGTAATAGGCACTAGTTCCTCATTTGGGTGGTTTGTGGTTGGTTTGGTTTCATTTTTATCTCACTTGATGTGATTATGTGTTAAAAATTAATGCAGTTTTGAAATGGGAATGTGTTTCTTCAAAATGGTTTTAAATGGGTAAAGTGGTATTTTGAAGTGGAAGAATTTGGATTTGGAAAATTTGGTATATGTTAGAATTTAATTAAAAAAATTAGGACTTTGGAATTATTTATGGAGGGTCACATGTGTGTGTATATATATAGAGAATGTGTGGTGGAACTTGTCCACGTATTATGTATGCAGGATTGGATGAAAGAAAATGTGACAGTTCATAATGATCTCTAGGTTAGATTTAAATATCTAAAGAGAAATGGAATTTTTTGGAAAATTTATTTTTTATTTTGTTTTTATATGTTTGGATTATGAACCTACATCCCTTGTCCTGGGTTTTCTCATTGATTGATTTTTGTCTTGATGCCAATTTCAAATGGTCTTTTCTTGTTGTTCAGAGTATGCCACCCAGAAAGGTCGCTAATGTTTCTAGTGAGTCATTCCCATTTTTATGTTTTTATATAATGTTTCATGTCTTTCAAGGGATTTTAGATCTCTTAGAATTAGTGGAGTGGATTGATGGGAGTAGAACATGACTTCCGGTTCTTGGTAACATCCAGGGTCAGTAAGGTTCATATCGTCTCATATTTGTTTGAGGGTCCAGTTTTGGGACCTCTGAAGGTCAGATGTCCCACATCATTGAGGTTTGGGGCATGGTTATTTATATTCATATATTGTGAAGTATACCCATCTGGAAAGAGTTCATGTGGAAGGAACTTGTCTCCATGAATCTGACTTCATTGTTGCTAACTTCTGGTTGTCAGGTCGTTCTATTTTGTTCCACTAGTATGGAAAGTTCGTGTATTCTATGTCTTCATGTTTCTTCCTTTTGAAAACATACCAACATTGATGTATTTTTAATCATGAGTATGAAGAAGTTATTGGGGACTGGAGTATGAAAATACATGACTCGAAGGAGGGATATGCTTTAACCATCCGGGCCCCAGCTAAAGGTCTTGGTGTGAAGCTTGTGCATAGTTCGGATTTTCCAAGGGTGTGTGGAACCTTTCTCCATATCATGTTTTCAACTTTGGGATGGAAATATCCAAAGTTTAATTTTTTTTCTGGTCTCTATTTTAATATTATCCTTTTTTGGGGGGGGTGTGATGGACCCATTCTACCATAATCCAAGCGGTATTTTCTTCTCTTAGGGTGGTTTCAAAATTTTCCCTATTCCTTGAAGGGTGTTGGGAACATAAATAAATCTACTCATTTGGTTTTGAGTTTGATATTAGTTGTGATTTATAGAGGAATTATTGGATCTGTGAAATTAATAAGGACTCTATTTCTTGTCCTTTTCATAGTTTGGGCACCTCTATGTGGGTTTTCCTTATTTGGGTTTTAGTTTTTTATGGGATTACTCTGTCCCAGTGTCCCAAAGATCTAGTTTTTTCCCATAATGGTTTTAATACTTGTGGTGGAGTTTTTCCATTAGTTTTGAGAATACGGTTTGAGTTAGAGCTCTGAATTACCTTGTCTCTAGTTGTGTTGAGGGTTTTATTCTGTCATTGTGAGAGGTGTTAAGTTAATTTTGCATCCACAGATTGTTGGCACATTTTATAGTAATCATTTTCTTTATGTATCTAGGGTGTTGTTCGGTACATGTAGAGAAATTTAAAGTGTTCAGTTAGGGAGTTACCATGTACCCCCAGGGGGTGGGGTGCTTGTGTTTCAATTTTTCCATGTTAGTAAATTCTTGGTGTGGGGGAGAACCATCTTGTGTTCTCCCCTTAATCATGGGCTATGGTTTTCTATAATTGGTCAGGTGTGACATGTGTTGGTACTGGAAACCCTCAGGCTCTCGGTTTCCATTGGTTTTATCTGGGAATGGACTCAAGTTGTGTTAATTATTGTCTTGGTGACATTCTGGGGCTGAATGCTTTTTTGTGGGTATAATTTCCACACCCCATCATTTAGAATTATTTTATTTTATTATATTATGGCTTCTTATAGCCTATTCATGGTGAGATTTGAGTGATTGTCTATAATTTTTGTCATTTAATAATTTTTTGGGTTTCGAGCTGATGTGCAAGCACTGTATGGTTGGCAGTAGCTTCACGGTCAGCCTAGGTTTCACGCAATAGGATGATGTTCAAAATAAATAAACTATTATTGAAATAAAATAAGGTAAATTTTTCACCTTAATAGTAATAATACTATTGTACATATAATAATAATATTATTGTTGATGATTTTTCTATAAATATTTTTATTATTAGAACTATTATTGATATTGTGATAGTTAAAAAAAATTAAATGAATATCATTGTGATTATAATAATTAATGAAAATTATTTATTAATGTTGGATAAATATTAAAAATAATTATGATATATTAATAAGAATGTTTTATTAATAATAAATACATTATTATAAAAATAATTAACAATTTATTGTTATTATTATTATTCTAAAAATTATTGATATTTTTATGATTATATTATTATTAATATTATAATTACAAATAAAATTATTATTATTAATATTATTTTAAGAATTAGTTTATTATTATTATTATTATTATTATTACAAAAAGATGAAACCCTAAAGGGGAATCCCCCCCCCCATGTGTCTGATCCGACCAATCCCCACCCCCTTTCCCCTAGTTTCCATGGCTCAGTCACCACCCCCCTCTCTATCACATGGCTTGTAGCACAACATATCCCCACCGGGTTCCCTCCTTGCATCATCATCCTTTTCCCAGACCCCATTCGACATCACCCTACTCCCGGAACACCACCCTATTTCCGAATAACTCTCTTTGGATGACCTAAACCCCAGAAAACCCCCTTGATCCCTCTTCTTCTTTTTTGATGCCCCACTAGTTACCCTTCTGTGGGCCTGTGGCCAGCCCAGCCAGAACCCCCCATTCACTTTCCCTGGCCAGCCTCCTCTCCACCAGTGCATAGCCCCTGCACGGTGCTTCCACCCTACTCTGGCATGACCATGTTTCCCCTTACTTACAAATATCTTCTCTGCCAGTATATTTCTTTCTTTTTTGGTGATTTTTTCAAATCATCCAAATCCCAAATTCTTTGGTTTGTAATTCTTTGAGTTTTCTTGATATCATGGGTATGTATATTTATTCTTGAGATGTTTTCCCCCTTATACGATAGTTATGTCATGTTAAAACACAAACCAGTATGTTTTCCCATGCCATTTCATCCAATTTCATTCCATGTGATGCTTGTGTTTTAGTATTTAAATATTAAACCATGTGTATCACCATTATTAAATTGTATTTAGATTATGATAATGATTTATAGTTTTTTTAACTTAGTAAAAATAGGTTTCGAGATGTTCTCCAATTGATACACATGCTTTATTCCTATGCAATTGAGTCTAGATAAATGGTGCTTAGTTTAAAATGGTTGTGTTAGTTTTTTTTGGTAGATTTTACCTCTAGAAGAATTTTATTAGTGTTTTTAAACATTTTTTCAGGTGTATTTGTTAAACATATAGGTTTTTCATGTAGTGGTTCATTGTGTTAGAAAAACTGTGTGGGTGGTTTCTTCATGGATGGTTTGGTAATGGATCACTAGTGATTTTATGTTGGATGTGGGCACATCTATGGGTGCAAAGAGTGCACCCAAGTATGGGCCTTCAAATCAAGATGGCATTGGGAGTGGTTCTCTTCTCAAGCCTTGATTTTCTAAAAAAAATATAATCTTCTACCCTCTCTATTGGATAAATAGTTCTTTGGTTTTTTAAATGGATTGGTGTGATATCAAAACCAAGTTGTAAGTATGAATTCATTTGTATTTGATAAAATATGATTGTTCCTCGCAATGTTTGAAATCATTTTTGGAACCTTTGAGTGTGTTGTGTATATTACTAACTTAGTATCGGGATAGGGTGGATTTGAAATAATTTCCTCATTTGGAATTTTAATATGTCTGGGTGTGTGTTGGGAAATCAATTGTTTTCTTGTCAACGGAATATTGAAAATGGGATCCCTATTTGTTTGAACTGGTTTTCTTAAAGTTTTTTGGTAAATGTTCCTTGGATGGTTAATGCTAAAGGCCCAGTTCATACTTTTGGTATGGTTACATAGAAAGGGTTTGATGTGTGGAAATTGTATGTGGCCCATTTTGAATCTTTTGTATGGTTATGTGGAAAACCACTCATTGGTTATGTATCTCGACTCATTAGTTGATCATGATATGAGGGGGTTCTTTGTATGGGACCTCCTTCAAAAAAAACAATTATTACTATATGGAATGTGATGAACAATGAGGTGGATGGGGTGGAGCTAGAGTGAGTGGTGTGTTTGATATGTATATGAGGCTTATTGTTTGAATTTCATGGCACACCCCCATTATAGTATATACATGAGAACTAATCATAGAAATGAAATTTACCAAGAACAATTGTTGCAATACATTAGATTATGAACTGGATAGTGTCCCATAGCTAGGGATATTTTGTTATTATTTCTATGGGATTGAGCCCCTTGACCAAGCCATGTTGGGAAACGGTTGGGAATTAGGGCATTATGACGTCATCGGGTAGGGAATGCCTTCAGGATGTGATGGATGTATAGTATGTTCTAGTCTTCCTATGAGTTCCTTGGATTTCCGGTGTTTCCTTGTTATAAACATTTATAGATTCATATCCTTAATTGTGTGTAATTTTATTCTTTTACCTAGTTTTAGTCTTTTTTTGGAAAACTGTGAATGT
The DNA here is from genome assembly GCA_963277665.1 of Viscum album. NCBI lineage: Eukaryota > Viridiplantae > Streptophyta > Magnoliopsida > Santalales > Viscaceae > Viscum > Viscum album. The sequence continues at coordinate 1,457,251 of CAUJRU010000151.1, read as the reverse complement.
GTGATTGCTATAAAAATTATTTCAAAGTATGTGTTTCAATAGACTATGAACAACTAATTTTTCTTTTATTGTACATTATTTTAAATTATGAGGGAAATGGAGCATGTTGTTTGTTTTAAAATGAAATTTTTTACAAAAATATAATTTTATAAACATATTTCAAAATAGATTTAAAGTATTTTTTTTAGAATGAATGAAATGGATTCTATGATGTTTACCTACTGTGTTGCTGAGCTCGCACCATGCTTATACCACTCAGTGCCTAGTAGACCCGAGCTGTTTTTCAGGTTCAGTTTTTGTTTACTTTTCCATGAAGGTTCTCACGATTGGAGCATGGTTTTTCTTGTGGTTATAGGTGACCAAGGGGTCACATGGAGATCACACATTATCAGTTCAGGTTGGTTGTTTTAGTTTCAGTTTGGTATTTTTGTTTCAGTTGGTAGAGTTGTATTTTGAAGATGGATCTCTTAATATTATTTATGCATAGTTGCTGGTTATTGTGACCTGTTGGGATCATTTATCTATCTGGTCCTAATTTAATTCATTCATAATAAATTATTCCCAATTATTTTTTTTGATGTCTGGAACTCGTTTCCATCTCGGGAGGATCAGTAATGCCCCTCAGGACATGCTAAGGACCGGCTCGGGTGACAGGTTTAGGGTTGACCCAGGGTGGTTTGTGACAAGTACCCAAATAAAATATGTATTATTTCTTTAATAATAAATCATATACTTTTAAAAAGGTTTTTCTATACTTTGGAGATTATGATAAACCCTAACTTATCTACAAATAAATTATTCTCAACAAACATCTAAATCTCTTATGTTAACTAAAACATTAATTCAATAACAATTATGATATCCTAGAAATCTTCTCGCATATCATGTTTAATAAACACATTCCTTACATACTTTCATTGACATCCGATATAAATTTTTAATAGAACCACCCTTAATTATATTATCATTAATTTTTATTGTTTCTATATAATCTAAATTATCTTTTATGGTATAGAGATTTAGATGATAAGGACACTCCATAATTATATAAAGATCTTGTCTTCCTCAACTAACATACATTCTTTAATTATAAATAAGAAACTACGTATTTCATCATAATTCTTTAACATCTCCCTTAAATTATTCTACACATGTGATCCTTCCAAACATGAAATGGGTACTAATTTTCTTTATAACCATGTTTAATTTATAAAATTAATATATAAGATAAAATAATCAAAATGTGAAAACATAAAACTAAATTAATCATGGTGTAAATATTATTTCATGAATATGTAAACATTATGAATCAATAATCAATATAAAACCGGGATCATTTTATATCTATGAGAATATATGAACATATTTTTATACATAATACTGATCTCGTACTAATAAAATGTATAATGCCATACATCAAAATCCCATTGGCGTGTCCTTGTATGAAGACACTATAATAATGTGGAAAGGGTCATACACCAAAACACAACTTTTTTTCTCATGACACCATTCGATGAATCAAAAGTATATATAATTTCATGTCCCAACTATCACCTGATGAATTTAAATGAATTAATCATATGATTCATCAATAATTTTTATACAATCCCCTTTGGAACCTCCATGTAATAACCTATAATCCACAAACCTGTGTTCAGTGCTAAAAATTTAATATTTAAATTGATTATTTTGAAACCATAAAAATTAACCAATTTCAACCATAAAAATATAAAAAATTAAATAAAAATATTGATCCATTTTTTGGATGAAAAGAAGTTTTTGTTTTGAGTATTAGATAATTTTTTAAAATTCATATCCATCATACAAAAATAAGAAACTGTCTCCTAAAATTTTAAAATTATATACATAAATTTCCTAACATCTATCTCCATTCATAGACATACCTTTCAAAGAACATTTCTTCTTAACCTAGATAAAGGAACTATAAGAAAACGATGATCTCATATTCCTAGTAAGGGTACACATGAGATAAATCAATAATTAAATATGTAAGACATGGGAATAAGGGAATATGAATATAAACATAATAATTTAAAATTATACCATGCATATCAAATATCATAATCATGAGTCATATATTAAATTTTTTATGATCATAATACATGAATAATAAAGTTACATCAACCATGAGTGAGTAACATCTACATAAGGCATAGAATTGTGGCATATAAATGTTTAAAAAATCCTTGTAGTCAAGGATCTCTTAAAATACTATCATAATGGAATTTTTTTCACTCCCCAAACCATCATAGTAGTCAAGGTTCACTCCAAATGATATCACAGTGGAATGGGATTAGTCTTCAAACCATCATTTTAGTCAATGTTAACTCTCAATACTATCATGGGGGAATGCTTTCACCCCCCGCCCCCAAATCATCGTACTAGTCATGGTTCACTCCCGAGACAATCATAGTTTACAATGTTCCTTAGTGAACTAGGTTCACTCCTCATTCCAGTTCCCATTATCTAATAAGATATAAATATTTACCCAATTAATTGGAGGGGGATATAGGACTTACCCATCATAGAATGAAAATCATATTAACATTTCTGAATATTGAGAATATTGAGGATATAATTTTATGATAAATATCAATGATTTTTAGTAGTTTATCAAGAGTATGAAAAGAAATTGACCAGATAGACTGATTACCTCTTCATAGAAATGAGTCTTTTAGATCTCCTTTAATGTGATATAGGGCTTAACATTTAAAAGACCAGTAGATCCAAAATGTGACTAAGGATGTTGAGAATAGATGTTGGTAGGGGATTATTGATGTAAAGTGTTACATGAGGTATAAATAATTGATGGAGTAGGTTCCCATTTATAATTGAACATAGAGACACATTTTGAAATTCACATAATATTAAATTATAAAAAGTGTGTTCTTGTGAAAAAAATATCCCAAATAAATTATAAATGAAATGGGGATAAAATTTTAGACCATAATATATATCCTTTTTCTTATTTAATTTTATTATTATTTATATTCAATTTAAAAAAATTATTTTCATAAAATATCAATTTTTAATTTGAATAGTATTATTTAATTTGGATTTAGTAATATCATGACCATAATATAAATTTGAATAATTAAATTTAATACACCCCAAATAAGTAATTATAATCTATAAAAATCAAACATCATATAAATTATCTCAAATTATAATACTTCTAATATTTTTTATAACATTTATTTAATTTTTTGATTGATTCAAAAATTAATGTTGGATAATTGTATAAGAAATTAATGTATGAATTTTTAAATACAAATAAAAAATAAAATAAAACGATGAAGATAAATCATTTATAATTAAAAATAATATTTACAATAATGAATTTCTTCTAGATAACCCAATGTTAAAAATATTTAATTGTTAAATATAAGAGGCTGACATGTTTGACATTTCATTATGTAAATTATTATAAAAGTAATAATATCATCCATGTGGCCAGAAAATGTCTTCATTTCGACACATAGATAAATGTTGTCTAGATATAATAATAAAAAAATATTTATCATTGTTTATTGGTTATTTAATATTTCTTACCATTTTATTTGTAACCATTAATTATTTGATTTACCTATTATTGTGGTTACAAAAATTTATGAGTTTACTATTAATGTTATATATAATTTAAATCTAACTATTTACTAAATTTTGACCAACTAATTCTCAATAATGAATCCATTTTTCTAAATTCAAAACATAGAAGTTGAATAATTTAACATTAAATAGGAAAAACGCTACAAAAAACGGCTTTAAATAAAATTTTCTATATAAATATAAAATGTTTTATTTTAAGAAATTCAAGTATAAAATACATTTCAAAAAACAAAATTTAATTATTATAAATTCATTGTAACTAATGAAATATTAATACTAATGAAAATATAATTTATCTTTATAAATAGCATAAATGAAAAATAGTGTTTTCAAATAAAATTAGTAATTTTCACTATTCATTGAAAAAGCAATATTTTCATAAAATTTTAATAAAATTGATATTTAACATAATTTGTTTCATGAATAATTTAAAATTATAATTAATATTTTCAGATAAATTTTTTATTTTTTTAATAAAAATATTTTCAATATTTACTCATAAAAAATATTTTCTGTGATAATATTTTTTAAAAAAATTACTAAAAAAAAGAAAAAGTATTTACATATAAATTTTCAATATATTTATATTGTTTGGGAAATATATATATATATATATATCATGTATTGTTTTATCATATTAATACCAACCAAATTAATGGCTAGGATATAATTGTCAAAATAATTTAATGTTGTATCTTCGTTCTCTTAAGCATAGTGTTGTGTGTAATGATAGACATAAAAGAAATAAAATTTTGTAAATAGAAATATTTTCTAATATTTATGGTTATTATATTCTCTCCCTTTGATAAATTATATACTAGTAATTAGAATTTTTTCTTAAAAATCAATGGCTTTAAATTTTAAAATAACTTTGTGGAAACAAACATCGTAAAATGGTTAATAAAAATTTCACATGAAAAGTGATAAAGGGGTGTAATAAGGCCATATGGGATTACACATATTCAGTTTAAAGATAGAATAAAATTAGTTGTAAGTGAATATATTGACATGGAAGGAAATTAATTTTTAGAGATCATTGATAGAAAGAAATTGAATGATCTTGAGAAGTTAGATCTCAAAAAATCATGAACCACAGATGTGGAAAAGACTATAAATTCAGTATAATTGATGGTTATAGGTAATTTTTTTCTTAAGATCCTTTTTTCTAGTGTTTAGGAATTTCTTTACAATATAGACTCTGGGAAAAGTTAAACATACTTACATGAAAAGAAATAATTTCTTCCTTTAGTCAATGTCCATTGTAATATTATTTTTTATCAAAATGATTAATATTCAAGATGAAAATATCCTTCCTCATGAACTAATATCATATTATAATATATCATATATTACTCAAAATTATGAAAAAATATTCCTCATGTCTTTAGAAAATAAAAAACCACAATGTTTACCATGTGATATGATGATTCAAAAAATTGAATCAACATTTAAAAGAATAAAAATTACCTTAATCTCCAATAGTCAATAATAATAACAAAATATCCACATTAATCATTCATTAAATAATTATCCCATATATTCTACAATGTACTTCAAATATAATTTTGAAACCAAAAAATTATATGGATTTTATCACATATTCTTCTAATATAAGTATAGCATTTATCTCCCAAAATGGGAATGCCCTAAAAATATAATCACTAAGATACAATAACCATTTTCATAAATAAGATAAATCCCCATAAATCCTCAATAAAATAACATATTCTTAAAAAAATATAATTTATCATGTATTTATTAAATAAAATCCCATAGTATCATATATGGATATGAAAATATTTAACTTCTTTAAGATAACATTAATAACTTAATCACCAAATAGTAATTCTATACAATGTTTATCAATACACTAAAATATATGTTCCCAAATTATATTAACCCATGATTACCTCAAAATCAAATATCATATTAACCCTAAAGATTATAAATATTTTTTAAAATTATGTTCAAATAATTTAAATGAATTCTTCATCAAATAAATCTCTAGGTGAATACTATGGGTTATATATACCTCAACCAATTAAAACATCTCCCAAAATATTATTATCCTCCATAAAATTACACTACATAAAACCTTAAATGGGGTGTATAATACTCTAAACATATAGGAAAACTCAACCATATATACCCATGATGGTATCAATAAATATTAATATAAGTTCTAATTAATGAATCCTAATATCCAATGTTATATAAACCAACCTATCATAAAAACATTAACACCCCGTAATCCTCTCTCTTAGAACCAGATTGATATATGTAATATTTACATTTATGTAGCTGATACCCAAAAATGAGACCCAATTTCAACCATAAAATTTTAAAAAATGAAAGCAAATATTGTATCACATTTATATTAAAGTACCATTTTGGTTTTTACTTTTAATGAATTTGAAATTAATCTTATATGTCTTATAAAAAAACATTCTCATACAAAATATAAATTATATTACATATTTTCTTACCATGTAGGAAACATATGAGACATATCCTACTAAAAAATATTCTTCCTAACATGTTTTAAGGAAACACAACAAATTAGTGACCTATGATGCAATATAAGGGTAATAAAGGGAGATATCATTGATAAGATTTGCGTAAAATTAATATAAGGGCATTAGAACATGAACATAAAAATTTAATATTAGACCTTGAATGTCAAAGATCAAAATCATGGGTCCTAGAATAAATCATCATAGTTCATAATACATGAATCATATTGGATCACAATCCATAAGAGAATAAAATTATCATAAGACATGGAATTATGGATTTAACATAATAACATATAATTATTTCCTTCTTACTCAAGGATCTCTTACAAAAATATCATAGTTGACTGGATACACTCCTCAAACCATAATTTTACTCAATGTTCTCTCCCAATAATATCATATTGGAATGATTTCTATCCCTAAACCATTGTATAATCCATGTATAACACCAAATTTTATCATTGATGAATGAAATAGCTCCACACACATTATAGTAGTCATGGTTCACTCCCAATAATATCATAGTTGACCTTGTACCATACTAAAATGGTTTCACTACACGGTATTGTCCTATTTATATCTTTATATATCATTATTTCCCAAATGAATTAGAGGGAGATATTGGTTCCATGTGTCATAGTTATAAAATAAAATATTCTTATTCTAGAATATTATAAAATATTCATCATCTAAGTATTCATGAAAAGAAACATATTTCATCAAAGTATAACCAATACAAAAGGAAATAAATTTCATTGATATAATGGAATCATAAAATGAAATCATCTATAAAATAGAATAATTATGGTATAATTGGATAATATACTCAAAAAATATTTAGTATCATCGAAGGATTTCATATAATATGGTGTTTAATTTTAAAATATCAATTATAATTATTCTTCTGAAAAATAATCATTCCATTTATAAATCAATTATTTTTTTAAATCCTTAAAATAAAAAATGAAAAAAAATCATTTAGAAAAACCTAGTAAAATTGTAATGGTTGATTAAAATTAATGAGGCATAATGAATATGGAAATAAAATTCAATGTCTTATAAGTTAAATAACATTATATTGTTTTTTTTTTGAAAATTCACATGTTCCTCACTTAGAATACAAAAAATAATAATTTCAAACTATCTTTAAAAAATTCAAACAAGTTTAAAAATAACATTTAGAATTTTCAATACACATAAAATTATTAATATTTATCATAAATGGAATTCATGGATAATATATACACTACTCAAATTTTACAATTGGTGAATAGGAAATGAGTCTCACTAAAAACATTTGAGAAGAAAATCTCTTACATCTGGTACGCCTTCTTTTGAATTTTTATTAACCTCGTGTATTATAAATTTAAATATATTATAAATATATATATAAATAATTTACATTATTTTTATAAAGATATATATTATTTATATATTTATTTAATTTCATCAATAATCATTACGATATTTAATAAAATATTCCATACATGGTGATGGTAGGTTATATGTAAACTTGAACGTTATATTCACCTTTTGATTGATTGAACAACATAAATGATAATAATTTTTCATCATTATATAATAATTATTATTTCAGCTGTATTATATATATTCAACACACCTAACATCCTTATATCCAAGTAAAAAAACTCATGTCACATTATTTTGTAATGGTGGTAGTCCACAGATATGCAAGAGAAACATTATCATTTTCCATCAGTTTGGAATGTAAGAGGGTCTAAAATGACCAAATATTTAATAAAGGAAATTTCATTCTTATAATTATCCAATAAAACAAATGAATCACATTGAGAATCCAATTATAATATTATTTTTTAAATTGAGTATAAAATAAGTGATATTTATAGATATTATGGAACCTGTATGGATGGAATAGTATCCTGACCAATAGAATAGTAATATGACCATTCAAAATAGTAAACTAGACATTAGAATAGTAAAATATTATATAAAAGTATAAATATAATTTTGGTAACTTATACATTAAAATTCGATATATTTATATCATGGTATACGTAAATATGTGTTTTAAAAATGATAAATGAAGTGGTGGAATTTTTTGTAAAACCAAAATTCTATTTATAGTTTTCTAATTAATATAGTCATTTTAATGAAAATTTATTTAAAAAAATAATATTAAAAATTAGTATTATGTTTCATTATAATTATAAGATAATTTTATGGGAAATTATTTAATTTTTTAAAGGGTAAAAAAATAATTATAATATTAAAATATTTATCTTTTGAAAAAATAATAATTTTATATAAAACATAAATTTATAATATTTAAAAAATTACATTCATAAAATGGTGTCCATTTTAAAAATCTAAAAAATGAAAATGGTTACATTTAATTTTTTATATTTTTCTGAAATAGTTGAATTTCTGTTGAATAGTGAATTTCAGAAATATACAATACAAAATAAATATATGTATTTTTGAGTTATGGATAATGTATGGATGATGTATGTTCCATTATATCAAACTATACATAACTAGTTACTATATTTAGTCATGGGAATCATCATTATTGGTAGTTTTGATCCAAAATAATAATCAAATGAATAAAACAATAAATAAACACCCCTCGCCTCCCCTATAAATACCACCCCTCCTAACACCTTATACTCGCACCTTCTAATACATTTAACAACCAAAAATTATTCCAAATATAATCCCCATTATTCTTCCCTATGTCCATGAGTTTCTTTTATCAACAAAAGAACATGTCCATTTTTCTTTATGGATGTTCTCAAGGAGAAAACAATCAAGAGGTAAAATGCACAATCATTCTCTTTTAATTTTTTAACATTTCGTAACCTCTCCTCAATTACACTAAACCAATGTTTCATCATAAATCTAGTATCATATATATACTATAATATTATTGTGTTAATTTAATATCCAACATCAAATATCTTATCTCCTATATTTATTATAAAAAAACAAAATAATCATTTGTGATGTGTCAATTGACCTTCTTCATTGAGGACGAGTTTTCATTTTACATTATCTACTAGAAGTTTGGTAATAAAATCATTATAATAGTTTTAATAGATTTTAATATTCATAATTAAACTTCTTTAATATACTATAAAATATTTTATAATCATAATATTTAATAATATTAAAATATTTTTTATGGATGGAAAAACCGACAAAAAAATAAAAAATTATCATTAATTATTTATCAAGTGAATTATCCTCATAAAATAATAATTGATATATGAGACCTTTTAAAATTCAATTATTTTAAATAATAACACATAATTTAACATATGGAGATTTATTCCTAATATTTATGATCATATATAATTATATACAAGTAAATCAACCATGCGAGCATGAAAACGAATCCTCCTGAAATGATGAAATTGAACAATATAACACATCAAAAAGGGAATAAATAATTTTAATAAAATTATAATAAATAAAATAAATGTATATTATTATTTTATTTAATTTATTAATCAATATAATTTTTATATATTGGATATTAAGTGCAAGTGAATAAATCTATCAAACATTAGTTAAGGGGATTGTCGAACCCAACTCCCTTTCTTTGGGTTTTCCATATTTCACAACAATTTATGTATGAATATTCAATTAATATTACTTAAATATAATTTCATTAATACAAACATTTTTTTTAGTATATACATGTTACCAACATGGTTTCAAGACAAATAAAAACATTTTACAAATGAACTCTGCTTTCAAAAACACATATTGACTCCTCTAGATATTGTTTCTTCTTCACTCAAGAATAATGATTCGTATACCAAATATGTTTTTCCTTTTTAATTTGGGAAAAACTATGTTTATTCATTAATTTATCCTTTTAAAAATTCTTATGAAACTCATTACTTTCCATGGGATATTTTTTACTATGATTGTTATACCTTTTATGTGGCATGCACGATTATGTAAATGTTATGATGTGACAGGCATGCCCAAATTTATTTAGTCCTTTAATGCATTAGATAATTTGATATATATCATGATACAATGTTTATTATTCATCAATAATATTCTTGTTTATTTCAAAACTATTATTGGTATTTCACCACAAATACAAGATGTTTTATTTTTAAGCATTTCCAAATTACATGACTTTATCCAATATATCTCTTATGATGTTGATAATGATCCCATGATCATGTTATTATTATGATGATTATTATAACATGGGATATATTGTTTCATGTCCCATTTGAAATCCTTTAACTAGGATATTATATCATCCATTTATTTGACATATATCATATGGCGACTAAATTTACTAAGGAGACTGTTAGATTTAAACGGACAACAAAGAATATTTCAAATAAATCTTTATGTTTTATTATGAAGAAGTTATTTATTTAAATAAATTTATATATATTTAAAGTGATGTAATAGTCTTGTATGAAAAACCATGGTCACTATAGTTGGTATCAGAGCAGGGCTTAGGTAATTTGGGATTTAGGATTATAGAATGTTATTAAAAACCGAAAATATAAGACTCTGTGAAGTGCCCAGATCAGTGTGAATCACTGAGAGGGGGAGGGGGTGAATCAGTGATCCCTTAAAACTTTTTACTAATTGATTCTTTATCAATTAAACCTATATGGCTTGTTAAGGCCTCGATCCACTCTTCTTGTATCTCTCAGCCTTTCCTCAAGTGATGCAGTAAATGTAAAGGCACAGGAAACAAGGATTTACAAGGTTCGGCACCAAAGGCCTATGTCCTTGCCATGTTGGTTAAACACCCCAACATGGTTTATTCCATTATAATCTGTTAGTATTACAATGGTTGATACAGAGTCCCACTTTATCTCTCCTGAGTCCCACAGGAGGGTCTTTATACTGCGTCCCACAGTGTTACCAGAGTCCCACTGGCCTGCTCCAGAATCTCACTGAAGACTTCCTCCACCCTGAGTCTCACAGGGGGCTTCTCCTGGCTTCTCGAGTCACATGAGCAAAACTTCTTCATTTCAAGTTCTTCAAGTATCTTCAGCAGCCTGGGATAAAGACTGCCGGCCTTTCTCTATACCTCTGATCACTTGAGTTTATCAGGTCTTCTCGTCTTGCTCAGGATTTATCTCCTTCTTCTCAGGATGACCTGGCTTCTCTCAAACTACTGAATATTCAGACAACTGATGTCTTTAACTTCAGTCTGGTCCAGTCTCACTTCACATCAACTTCATGCACTGAATGCATGGCATCACAATATCTTCAAGATCTCCTGGTCTTGGACTCCTCAAATGCACACAACCAGATTTGGCTTTGTTCATGTGTGCATGTGCATGCATGAAAGCATGCACTCCCCTGCTCTTCTTCTTCGTGCAGTAAACCCATAAAGGGTGTAATCCTTTTAGAACACACCTTCTCATTTCCTTCACACACTTAATTCAATTTGTTCACACACACAAAGTGTGTTTTACTTTAGTGTGGGACTTCCTCTTCTTCTAAGTGTTTACACTTTTAGTGCACACACTAGGTTCGGCCTTCGCTAGTTTTGCACACACAATTTGTTATTCGTTTTGCACACACTTAATCTTGGCCTTTCACTTCTTCTTGCACACACACAAAGTGTTCTTTGTTTTTAAAAGTGTGCACCCACAAAGGCTACGGCCTTCCTTGCTTCTTTGCACACACTAAGTGTTCTTCAATTTTCACACACAAGGGTTCAAGCCTTTGGTTCTCCTTGCACACACAAAACCATAGGGTCTTATCTTCACTATTCACACAAGGGAGGCGCGCTAGGTTCGGCCACTATTCTTCACTGTCGTGCAAGGTGCACTGGGAAGGGCCGCGCAAGGTGCATGAGCACCGCGGGCGCGCAAGGCTTGGTGCGGCCTCTCTTCCTCAACACTGCTGCACAAGCCTCAATAAGGGACATGGCGCGCAGGTCCCATGGGTGCAAGGTGCAATGCCATGGGCGCGCAAGTGAAACAGCACGCAGGTGCTACTGTTACGGGCACAAGAAGAGTGCGCAGGTGCGCTTCCCAACTTTTCCTTCCTGTCGCGCAAGGGGTAGCGCGCAAGGGACACTTTCGGGCCTCGGGTGGCACCGAGATCTTCAGCCGCGCAAGTACCTTGCGTGGGGCTTCTTTCTTCGCGAGGTAGAGAGCACTCACGGGACTTCGTGTTTTCAACAAAACTTCAGCAAGAAAATTCAGAGCCTCGGGTGCTCCTTTTATAGGCAGAGGGATGCCAAATCTTCCGCGTGAGATATCTCTCGAATTCCTGAAATTCTCGGGTTTTCAAGATTTTCTAAATCTTGATATTTCCTCTGTTTCAACGCGGGTTCTTTCTCTTTGTTTTTCTCCTCCACGTGCATGTGACTTAGAACTCATGCACGGCCTTCGTCTAAGGGCGATCCATGCATAATATAAACCTCATAGCCTCGGCAATTCGTTTGCCTTCGGCCGAACTCCAAATTCTCACGTTGTTGCATGCACACCCATTTTTAGGCATGGATGTGTTCGTTATGCTCAGACGATATCAATGGTGTCTTCGGCTTGATCAACAGAGGTCGGGAGCTCGAATTCTTCATTCGGGAGGCCTCTGGTTCGAAGGAGGAGTCGCGGGTGGCCTCGGGCAAGCTCATGGTAGAGGACGACTCCTCAACCGTCGGATCCGGAGTTTGAAATACATCGGACGGCTAGATTAGATCGCGGCGCGCGGTGGATGAGATGAGCAGCTGCGATCCAGCGCGCGATCGATCGTGCGGCCAGGATGCGCTTCTGGTGAAATTTGTGCGTCCCACATCGAATCGCCGAGCGGATTTTCCGTGGTTTATCAACCAGCCGCACCCAGAGATGGCCAGTTGAACTTCTCCCTCCACGGTGCCGCCCCGCGCCGTGTTCTCTTAGAGGGCGCGCTCTTGCGCCCACCCCTGCCACTCGGGCGCGCTACTAGCGCCCTCTATGCGCTTTGGCGCTCTCGCGGGTGTGCTCCTGCGCCCCTGCCGCTCGGGCGTGACACCCCCGCGTGTCCTCTACCGCCTTGGGTTTTCCCCACGGGTTCCCCCTTGGGCGTGGCGCCTTAGGCCCACATGCCTTGGCGTTGAACCCTCAAGGTGTCCACGGCTGGCCAATTTTTTGTCAAATGAATTGTTAAACACTTTGTTAAAAAACAAAGTATCCTATTTATATAAAATGTCAAATGCCATTCATCTTCCAAGCCATTCTCCCTTCTTCATTTCTTCTCATCTCTTCTTCTTAGGAATTCCTCAATCCTCCTCACATATACTCAATACATAGAATGTGGAATTCCCGAAGGGTCTTCTTCATCAACCGAGCCCCTTAATCAAATAGATTCTTCAATGTTTTTCATTGATCTAATCAGAGATCAAATTGTATCTTCTTCAAATTCACATGCACTAAGTGATAGTGCATGGACTTATTTAATCCACTTAATCCACTTAGAACTTATGGATGGATCACTTTCAACTCCCCATGCATTGTCACTACAATGCATGGTCTTCTAATCATGTTGTGACTTTGTATCATCTTGATACAAGTTCTTTACACTTAAAGAACAGCTCAACAATCGTCAGATTTTATGATGCTCCATCATCATCAATTCTTCAATTGGTGTAACTTAGTATCATCGTGATACAAGTATTGAAACATTAAGATCAGTTCTACAATCGTCTGATATGCATGGATGAATGTTTCAACCATAAATACTTATGCCACTTAGTGAATCTCCTAAGTGACATTCATCTTAACACAATGGCCATCCTCCATTCATCACCAACACCATCATAGCCTTTGTCATTCACATATTGACTCTCCTTGACATCCATTCATTCTTTGACATCTTCTGATCAACAACATATCTTATTGACAACAAAAGCAACATAGTTCATTTCAATCTCCCCCTTTGTATTTGTTGTCAATACCACTAGAGAACATATTGTCAATCCAATCAGTAGAACACATATGAATGGGTCAATATGTGTGCCACACATTTCTGGGGCAATATGTCAGCTTTTATCCCCCTTATTGGCAACCAAATTCAAAGGTGTGGTGTGGTTCCTTTTCAAAATATCACTTCCTCCTTTTGAAAAGTATTTTCCTGAAAAACACTGAGAGAGGGATGATGTCACATGTTCTCTTTAGCAAAGAACCTTTAGTAAATCAACTCTAAGTCTACTTGGGCTAACCCAGTGTAGAAAACAAGAGTGATGTAACCAAGGTACTCAATGCTGTCCAACATTCACTATACATGTGAGATCATGATTTAAGGGGCTTGAAATTTTTCAGATATATCAATGAATTTGCTAAATCCTGCACAACTTCACAAAACTCATTAGAAAGTTCAGGTGCAAAGATAAAGCTCCCCCTTTCAACCATTTTCCTTCAATCAATACTCCCCCTTAATTGTCATGATGAATATAATTAAGAAACAAGGGATGAAAGTATGATTGGAATACCTTCAGCTTTTCTCAAGATGGTATTAAATCTTATAATACCATCTTCTCAAGATTGGCTCCCCCTCAAGGGGTGCTCTCCATTCTACCCAAACCACTCTCTAGTTGAGAATGATCATCATCTTCAATTCCCTGCAATGTTAGAACATGTAAAAACCAGAAGTATAAGGGAATAAGATGGAACCTCCTTGGTTCATCAATGTGAACAACAAGGTTGAGAAGATTCTCTCAACTGAGATGTCCCATTTTCACCATTCTTCACACTTGCACATTTGATCTTCAATGATGTTTGTGCTGGTGTGGATCTCAACACCTCTTCAACTTCTTTGTGTGTGACTCCTCTATTTCTAGGTGCCTTCTGAACACTAGAGTCTCCTGGTGCAATCTTCATTCTTTTGAAGAATCCCTTCTGAGATGGAATGAATATCATGCATTTATCACTAGTATGTCCAGCTTGATTGCACCTCACACACAGAACTTGATCTTCATGTGAAATCTTCTTCTTACCTTTTGCCTTAGCAATTGCCAGAACTTTATCTTCATCTCTTTATAGTTCTCTGGAAAGTTGCAACTGATTTGGCCATATGACTAGTAAGTCACTTGGAAGTGTGGCCTCAGTTCTGAAAATTCCACATGGTTCCTTCGATGATTTCAAGCTACCTTTCTTAGACAACTTGTTTTCAATCAATCCCTTCTGCTTCTGCTGGATTGATTGTATATTTGATTTCAGTCTGCTTCTATTGATTTCCATGGCTTGTTTACAAAGATCCATGGTATGTCCTTTCTTTCCACGGTAGAAGCATGTTTTCTTCTTGGTGATCCTTCTGGATGCATCACCCTTCTTGGATTTCAAATCCAATGACTTCTCTTCCTTTGACAAAATCTCATTGGGAGATTTTTCATCTTTCTTCTACTTTATTCCCAAGGATTCTTTCTGAGTCAGGTTCTGTGATCTTTTCTTCTTTTGAGCTCTGGATACAGTTGGAGATTGACATGTATCTATTTGACCACTTTTTCACACATCCCAGATGTTATCAAGCAATCCAAATCTGTTAGCAGTAACCAGATGTCTCTGGACCTATGGATGTTGCTTCTTTGCTTCTGTCTTGCTCCCCCTTGGCATGGGCTTCCTTTGTGCTTTGACATTCAATGGATTGTACCAACAATCCTTTGCACAGTTCCCATACTTATTACAACACCAACACTGACCCACAAATCTTGACCTCTTCAGTCCTTCTGATTGTTGGGTACTTTTCTTGACTTGCTATGTTGTTTCAGGAGAGCTCTCTTCCTTCATTGTCTTCATCCATACTTGTTTGGAATTATTCTTCCATCCTGCACTTTTTGTGGAAACACAATTAGAATCATCAATACAAGATGGGATGGATGGTACCTTCTTCTTAGAAGTTGTTTCCCTTTTATTAGAGGATGTCCTTTTTTGGAATCATCCTGCTCAATGCATACTTGAGTTGCAACATTTCTTCTTTCAGCTGACTGGGAGGATTCTGCTTTGGGTGATTGCAGATTTTTCAATATCACCTCTAATTCAAGGCATTTCATGTTGAGGGAGTTCTTCTTATCCTCTACTAATCTTAGCCTTCCTTCCCAATTTTCTTTCAGCTCTTTCATCTGTTCATCATGAACCTTTTTCAATTCTTGCAATGAGTTGTCAAGATCCTTCACCAATTTGACTTTGTCTTCAATTTGAGCATCTTTGACAACCATTTACACTTTGTGAAACTTTTCCAGTGCATGGAAAACATCTTTGACCACAGCCTTAAAGAATTCTTTCCCAGAAAGGCTTCTTTGCAATTCTTCAGTAGTGTCTTCATATCTATCATTGCAAAGAGATACTGTTTCATCTTTAGCCTTCGCCAGCTTTCTGAGAGTGTTGGTTATGCCCACCCTTTTAGCCAACTAATCTTCCATTGCATTGGCTTCTTATTCTAGCTGTAATTTTTCTACTTGAAGGTCATGGATGCCTGTAGCTATACACTTTGTCACTTCCTTGGGGACTGTATTTTGAAGATATTCGATTGCACTTTGAAGATCTTTCATTGTTCCAACATCATCACAGCTAGGACAGACTTTCTTCATCTTCTTGGCCTCTTTCTTCTTTCTGTTTTTCAGAGTCTTGGAAGATATCTCCATTTGAGGGTATTCACTCACTTCCTCAAATCTGCACTTCATAAAGACTCCTTTGGATCTCTTAGAGGTAACCTCCCTCTGATACCAATTGAAGTGCCCAGATCAGTGAGAATCACTAAGAGGGGGAGGGGTGAATCAGTGATCCCTTAAAACTTTTTACTAATTGATTCTTTATCAATTAAACCTCTATGGCTTGTTAAGGCCTCGATCCACTCTTCTTGTATCTCCCAGCCTTTCCTCGAGTGATTCAGTAAATGTAAAGGTACAGGAAACAAGGATTTACAAGGTTCGGCACCAAAGGCCTATGTCCTTGCCATGTTGGTTAAACACCCCAACATGGTTTCTTCCATTATAATATGTTAGTATTACAATGGTCGATACAGAGTCCCACTGTATCTCTCCTGAGTCCCACAGGAGGGTCTTTATACTGCATCCCACAGTGTTACCAGAGTCCCACTGGCCTGCTCCAGAATCCCACTGAAGACTTCCTCCACCCTGAGTCTCACAGGGGGCTTCTCCTGGCTTCTCGAGTCACACGAGCAACACTTCTTCACTTCATGTTCTTCAATTATCTTCAGCAGCCTGGGATAAAGACTGCTGGCCTTTCTCTGTACCTCTGATCACTTGAGTTTATCAGGTCTTCTCGTCTTGCTCAGGATTTATCTCCTTCTTCTTAGGATGACCTGGCTTCTCTCCAACTACTGAATATTCAGAAAACTGATGTCTTTAACTTCAGTCTGGTCCAGTCTCACTTCACATCAACTTCATGCACTGAATGCATGGCATCACAATATCTTCAAGATCTCCTGGTCTTGGACTCCTCAAATGCACACAACCAGATTTGGCTTTGTTCATGTGTGCATGTGCATGCATGCAATCATGCACTCCCCTGCTCTTCTTCTTGGTTCAGTAAACCCATAAAGGGTGTAATCCTTTTAGCACACACCTTCTCCTTTCCTTCACACACTTAATTCAATTTTTTCACACACACAAAGTGTGTTTTACCTTAGTGTGGTACTTCCTCTTCTTCTAAGTGTTTACACATTTAGTGCACACACTAGGTTCGGCCTTCGCTTGTTTTGCACACACAATTTGTTCTTCGTTTTGCACACACTTATGCTTGGCCTTTCACTTCTTCTTTCACACACACAAAGTGTTCTTTGTTTTTCAAAGTGTGCACCCACAAAGGCTACGGCCTTCCTTGCTTCTTTGCACACACTAAATGTTCTTCACTTTTCACACACAAGGGTTCAAGCCTTGGGTTCTCCTTGCACACACAAAACCATAGGGTCTTATCTTCACTATGCACACAAGGGAGGTGCGCTAGGTTCGGCCACTATTCTTCATTGCCGCGCAAGGTGCACTGGCAAGGGCCGCGCAAGGTACATGAGCACCGCGGGCGCGCAAGGCTTGGTGCGGCCTCTCTTCCTCAACATTGCTGCGCAAGCCTCAACAAGGGACAAGGCGCGAAGGTCCAATGGGTGCAAGGTGCAATGCCGCGGGCGCTCAAGTGCAACAGCACGCAGGTGCTACTGCTGCGGGCAAAAGAACAGCGCACAAGTGCGTTTCCCAACTTTTCCTTCCTGTCGCGCAAGGGGTAGCGTGCAGGGGACACTTTCGGGCCTCGGGTGGCACCGAAATCTTCATCCGTGCAAGTACCTTGCGTGGGGATTCTTTCTTCGCGAGGAAGAGAGCACTCACGGGACTTCGTGTTTTCAACAAAACTTCAGAAAGAAAATTCAGAGCCTCGGGTGCTCCTTTTATAGGCAGAGGGATTCCAAATCTTCCGCGTGAGATATCTCTCGAATTCCCGAAATTCTCGGGTTTTCAAGATTTTCTAAATCTTGATATTTCCTCTGTTTCAACGCGGGTTCTTTCTCTTTGTTTTTCTCCTCCACATGCATGCGACTTAGAACGCATGCACGGACTTCGTCTAAGGGAGATCCATGCAAAATATAAACCTCATTGCCTCAGCACTTAGTTTGCCTTCGGCCGAACGCCAAATTCTCACGTTGTTGCATGCACACCCATTTTTAGGCATGGATGTGTTCGTTATGCTCAGAAGATCTCAATGGTGTCTTCGGCTTGATCAACAGAGGTCAGGAGCTCGAATTCTTCATTCGGGAGGCCTCTGGTTCGAAGGAGGAGTCGCGGGTGGCCTCGGGCGAGCTCATGGTAGAGGACGACTCCTCAACCGTCGGATCCGGAGTTTGAAATACATCGGACGGCTGGATTAGATCGTGGCGCGCGGCAGATGAGATGAGCGGTTGCGATCCAGCGCGCGATCGATCGTGCGGCTAGGATGCGCTCCCGGTGAAATTTGTGCGTCCCACATCGAATCGCCGAGCGGATTTTCTGCGGTTTATCAACCAGCCACTCCCAGAGACGGCCAGTTGAACTTCTCCCTCCACGGTGCCGCCCCGCACCGTGTTCTCTTAGCGGGCGCGCTCTTGCGCCCACCCCTGCCACTCGGGCGCGCTACTAGCGCCCTCTATGCACTCTGGCGCTCTCGCGGACGTGCTCCTGCGCCCTTGCCTCCTGGGCGTGACACCCCCGCGTGTCCTCTGCCTCCTTGGGTTTGCCCCACGGGTTCCCCCTTGGGCGTGGCGCCTTAGGCCCACATGCCTTGGGGTTGAACCCTCAAGGTGTTTTGGCAAATGAAGTGTTAAACACTTTGTTAAAAAACAAAGTATCCTATTTATATAAAATGTCAAATGCCATTCATCTTCCAAGCCATTCTCCCTTCTTCATTTCTTCTCAACTCTTCTTCTTAGGAATTCCTCAATCCTCCTCACATATACTCAATACATAGAATGTGGAATTCCCAAAGGGTCTTCTTCATCAACCGAGCTCCTTAATCAAATAGATTCTTCAATGTTATTCATTGATCTAATCAGAGATCAAATTGGATCTTCTTCAAATTCACATGCACTAAGTGATAGTGCATGGACTTCTTTAATCCACTTCATCCACTTAGAACTTATGGATGGATCACTTTCAACTCCTCATGCATTGTCACTACAATGCATGGTCTTCTAATCATGTTGTGACTTTGTATCATCTTGATACAAGTTCTTTACACTTAAAGAACAGCTCAACAATCGTCAGATTTTATGATGCTCCATCATCATCAATTATTCAATTGGTGTAACTTAGAATCATCTTGATACAAGTATTGAAACATTAAGATCAGTTCTACAATCGTCTGATATGCATGGATGAATGTTTCAACCATAAATACTTATGCCACTTAGTGAATCTCCTAAGTGACATTCATCTTAACACAATGGACATCCTCCATTCATCACCAACACCATCATAGCCTTTGTCATTCACATATTGACTCTCCTTGACATCAATTCATTCTTTGACATCTTGTGATCAAAAACATATCTTATTGACAACAAATTCAACATAGTACATTTCACTCTGTATATGTAAGCATCCAATAAGTTTTGTTGTATAAAAAATGATCAATATAAGGATCCAATATTTTATTCAATTATATTAAATTACATATAAGAATAAATTATTTATTGATTATTTGTTAACATACCTTTTGTTTAAATATTTTATATTTTTAAAAATGGTGGGAACTAGGAGAAAGCATGCCAACTACTCATATGTGGTCAATAGAAAAAATTCCGCAATGAAATCCACAATTATATGGTAGGTGGTGGTCAAAATTTTATGGTGATTCTTCCCTAGATATCATAGGATATAAATAATACCATGAACTAGAATGAGCTTACTACTTCACTGAAAAAGGAGAACTTAGGCATTGAGTCCATTATTTAGCAATGACCACAAAAATTTACTGGATCATCTGACCCAATTGTTTCAGATTAGTGGGTTAACTCAATAGACAATATATTTTATATGATCAAATTTTATGAGAAGGACAATGTGACACCAGATTCCTATCATTTAGATAGAGAGTCCGATCAATGTAGGGCATTCATAAAGAACACCAAGTCGAAGGATAAAATAGAAGAGGTGGATTTAGAATACCTTAAATATTATTTCATTATAAGTAATTCGGTCAAAATATTCATAATAATATGAAGAAATTATTCACAATCCTAAATCCAAATTATGGTTAATTTGTTGTTCATTATGTAGAAAAAATGTCATTTTGTGAAATATATGCCCTGAGTTTTTTATTAACAAAGATAGCTAAATAGATAGATTCTTTTTTGGTTTAAAACTACACCAGTGAAATTATCTTGGTATATTAGGCATTAAGTGATATAAATAATTGGTTCTATGTGATATCAATTTCATGATATTGGTTATATAATAGACCCATGGATAAAGAGATAAGAAGAGATGAATGGAGTTTCATGCTAGTAGGTTAAAAGATAAATGATGAAAGAGAATCCAACCACCAACGTATCAATAAATTGGGGGGAATAAGTATAGTAATTTCATTAAGGGGGTATGAAAATAATTAAACTATGGGAGATAATTAAATCAAGATAATGAATTTCGTAGATACATAATGATGTTGGCCAACAGGATTGAGGAATGTTGGGAAGCATCTAATATACCACATATGGTTTAATGATTCAACTGTAGTATGATATGGAACTATGAAGAATATGAATTAATCCTTGAGTTCCTGAGGGTAATCACTATTAGTAGCCACCAAAACTAAAAGAGATAGGTAAATCATATTACATTGTTATTTTTTTATTAGATCATTAAAATGAAATCATACAAGGATACCTTCCTATTCACTAATGAATAGAAAAATTATTATTTTATTCTAGATATACTAATTCCATTATATCCTATAATTTTTCTAGAACTATTTAAATAAAACACTAATAAATTTAAGTATATATATTAATAGAAACACATAGTGGTGTAGTCATTACATCCCATGTGTTACGATCTTCTCTTGTTGGTGTATGTGGGAGGATTCCTCTAGTGAATCTCATAATACACACCTTAGATAAATTTGATGTTGTATCGGTAATAGATTGTCTCTCATTATATATATTCACACATAAACATTCAAGAAAGAAAATATCTTTTCATATTCTAAGTCATACAATGCTCCTCTATAATTTCATGGAATATGATGAATTTCCTCAGTAATATCTATCAATGTCGTGGGTGTTGATACCTTGTGAATATTAATATCTATCCAAATTAGTTGCATCAATGTAATGCATAAAACTTGAAAAAATTCCAACTGTGAGGTATGGTAATGATGTATTTATTTATTAGACACTCATTCTTCCCTTCGATTGTGAGATAGATTTCTTATAAGAACATATTCCCAAAGCCACTCCTATCACAAAATATCCCTACAGGATGAACTCTGTAAAACTGGAAGAGTTAAATAATCAACTTCAATAAAATTTGTACAAATGTTTTATAATACATGGTGCACCACCTTGGGTTGGACCTATTCTATTTAGAAATAAAAATGATGGATCAATGAGGTTGTGTATGAATTACTGATTTCTTAATAAGATCACCATAAATAACAAGTATCATCTTCCATGGATTGATGACATGTTTGATAAACTATATAGATCGTAGAACATTCTGAAGATGAATCTTTTTTTTTGATGTCATCAACTTAAGGAGAAGAAATGTGATATTAAAAAATATTTTTTTTGTACAAGGTTTTGTTACAATGAGTTCTTAGTTATTACCTTTATAATTACTAATGGACCTGAAATCCTCATTGATAAGATGAATTGATTCTTTAGAGAATACATTATCAAATTCCCTGTAGTGTTTCTTGATGATAGTCTCCTATAATCTAAGAGTCTATAGGACCATGAAGAAATTGTAAGTATTTTTTGGAGACATTAAGAAATGATAAATTATATTCCATGTCTAGAATGTGTGACTTTGGGATAAATAAGGTCACATTCTTGGGACTCGTAATAAAAAATAAGGGAATTTTAGTGGAACCTTCAATAAAAAGAAAATTATGAAGTTTCCCAAATCCAAAAGTGCCATTGAAATATATAGTTTTCATAGATCATGAGGGTACATGAAATTAATTGGAAGTTCTCCGATTTTATTTTTATAAATTAATTTGGAAAATTATAAGACTAGATGTTGAGAAGGCATATGATTTCAAGGCATGGTGTTCCTAGAACAATTTTTTGAATTATGTTATGTTTTTAATAAAAGTGCATGATAGTTTTTCTTTAAAACTAAAATAACATCTAAATGGTTATATCAAAAATATGAGGGCACCATTGTGTTCAGAAAAATGAGATTACCATAGGTGAGGGAAAACCTCAATCGGTGTGGGTGGAATGTGAATAGTAGTTTTTGGATGTAAACGTCATAAAAATATTTAATAAATATATTTTATTACAAAGAACCAATTATTTTTTAATATGTTAATGTTTTCATGGTTCCAGGGTTATCACTATAACCCTGGAGATTACCTATGACCAAAAGGAGGAGGTTATCTCAATGAACACTGGTGGATCAAAGATTGGATCTTGGATCAAATATTGGTGGATCGATGAATGATGAAGATGGATCATTTCCCTTTTTCAATGGATAATTAAAACTCCAGGTAGGGCATTGCTTCTTTGTGATTATCTCCCAGTTCATAAATTCAATGAAAAATGTGGACCAACCAATGAAAAGGTAGATCTTCAGTTTGGTCATTCATTTAGGATGTTTAATTTGGAGGGCTTAGAAAGGGGATATATAATCTGTGTGATTTTATAAACATTTTTTCTTCATTCTTATGGAATAAATTAGGGCCATAATGAACAACGGTCGAGGTTATTCATCAGGATTTTTCTAATTCTTTTCACCCCCAAATATTCACCATGTTCTTCGTGTACTTCAAGGTCTATGAACAAGTGATTGTTTCACCTTCGATTCAAGGTTCAATAATACGAGATCGAAGATTCGACCCCATAACAGCACAAAGGAAGTGTGATGACGATGACAACGAACTGATCAAAGTGATTAAAGAGAAATCACCTTTCAAATAATTTTCATCAGAATAGATTGTGACGTTGAACTGAGCCAAAGGAAGTGAAGAATGTGACCCAAGGATCGTATACATGCCTTCATTTTGAATAAAGAAGCATTGGAGGTGAATGGGTGGCCCGCAGAAGGGGAAAACAATGCATGCGCTGAAGGGTCGTGATGCGGCAGCCACAACCACATGAATGCGGTGAGCCATTTTCCACTCACAATAGTGGGAATGATCCACAACACTGATAGTAAACACAACGATGGGCACTGAATCGAACAATGGGGAAAACAACTAGGGTGGGTCGCGTCTGGTAAGGAGGTCGGCTCGTGCCCACACAGACCAAATCAGGTGGAGTCGGGCCGCTCTAGAGGCCAAGTGGGCTAGATCCAGTGGCCCAGTAGGGTGATATAGTTTAGGTCAGACCAAACCAGGCTAGGTCAGGTTGCATAGAATGGGTTGGGTTGGGTCTCATAGGTCGGATCGGACCCAGACCAGACCTATGCCAGACATTTTCACTGAAATAACTTTAATATTAAAACCAATTGTCTATTTTATTATTTGTTTAGGGTGTTGGGACCCTTGTGATGATACATTTCTTTTAATATTATCTAAGTGAGTTCTTGTGGATGTTATCATATGAACTAATGGATTGAGGAGTCAGTTCTACCATTACATGTTCACAATGAGCGGAATCCTACAACAAGATGTGTCTTAGTGACTATGTGACTTGGTCACTACATGACTTGGGGGCAGCATGGCTTATGGACACTCCATGTATTAGTGAAACTCTATGTGTTATTGACACTCCATATGTTACTGACAATCTATGTGTTATAGAAACTCCACGAGTTATCGAAACTTTTTTTTATCAACACATCACGTTCCACTGATACTAGCTGTTCTATAGACAATATATGATAATCCTTCTTTTCAACCTATATACTTATAACTGTGTGAACTGAATGTACATCGTGGGTTTCCTTAGTAATATACCTCATATATTTTTTGTGGTATACTTCTTGTATTTCATCATTGTTTACATCGTGTATTTATTAGTGGTATACTTGTTGTATTTCTTCATTATATACATCATGTATATATTAGTGGAATTCCTTGGTGGTTTTAGGGTGTACTACTAAGTATTGTTTTACTCACCCCTTCATGTAATTTTTCCACATGTGTCATGTCTTATACATACGATTGATGAATTGATGGAGTTATAGGTGTACTGGGACCAGGTGGTGATTAGAGTGATCAAATAGATGAGGTTTTCTCCAATGTCTTCAGATAACTATTCTACACCTACCCTTTAGGTAGTGTTTTCTACAAATGATTTTCATAAACTTTTGTATTCCCTTTCCAAACTCCATTTTGTGTGGGAATGTATTCTATCCCAATTTAATTTTAATCTTTCTAAATTCATACTCTATTTTTGGTATCATAGTAGTATGCATGCTGGTTTTCTTAGGTTTTTAAATTTCATAATTTTAGGATTGGATATGTGTGTGTGTGTATAGGTACTTGGGAAAATGAATCCCATTTGCGGGATATTATTACTCAGTAGTTGTCTTTGTCCCTTGGCCTATTGGGGGAAGTATTGGGTTTTTCATGTCATGGGACCCTTTAGGATGGGTCATGATAGAGTGGTGTCTGAGATGGTTGGTTATACTTAAGGATTGGGAGTCTGTGAGGTTGGTTTGGGGAAACAATTCCAAGTGTTTGGAGTTCATTTTTTAGACCAGGGAATCAACTATTGGTGTGGAGGTCGACGTATCCATACACCATGACTCTGTAAATATACATTTCAACATAGTACATGAAATAAATTGTTCTATGGGGATTAATGATACATTCATAATATAGTATTTGGAGTTTCTTCTTGTGACTGTGAGTTAGCTCACTAGGTATACTCTAATGGATGTGATACATCTTGATCTGTTTTAGTATACTTCTATAAAGACAACCATCAAGTATTCTTTTTCATGATAAAAATAATGATTTTACTAGTGATGAAGTGTTGGTACATGGGCATATACCGAAGATACTCCATGCACCATAGATAGCACCTTCGGGTGGTTTAATAATGATACCGCCACCCATCGAGAAACACTTACTACCAGTGCTACTAGATAAGGATGCATCTACACTGAGCATGTTTCATGAGTTCTAGAGGCTATGACCTCCTTGGTTTAGGGGTGAGCCAGACCCCCATATAGCTGAGGATCGGCTAGAATTAGTTACACTTGTCTTTCTCCTTGTAAGGACACCTGGAGACCAGATCGCAGTCCTAGTCATGAGTCTTCTGTAGGGATTAGGGGGGTGGTGGTGGAGCTTAGTCACCTAGACGCCTGAGTGACTCATTAGATAGGAGTTCTTCCCTGCTACATTAGGCTTAGTGATCATTAATGAGATCATATATCTATTTTAGGGTAGTTAGACTATATTAAAGTACTCAACCAGGTTTACTAATCTTTCATGCTACTCCATAGATATGGTGTGAAAACTGCTCATCAGGTATCAGATCCTTGAGTAGGGGCTACATTAGAAGATCAGGGTATCGATTATATCCCTTAGTGTCCCTAAATCTTCCTGGGTACTAGAGAAAGCTACTCTAGTGGAGATATTTCTGTTGGAGTAGACGCCAACAGTGCGAGCTACCAGTGGTGGGATCTACCAACAGGAAATAGGTAGTCGAGTCTTTGTCAGTGGATAGCCAACAGTAGACATAGGGACCCAAGCAGGTCAAGAACTCAAGGGGATGACCCTAGGACATAGGATCTACAGTGTGTGGATCCTAGTGGAGAGAATTTCGGGTGAAGGACATGAGGTGTTACTCGTGTAGTGGTCGAGGACATATGGCACAAGATTGCTCGATCCATACATTGAAAATCAAGAGACCGTTAAGGGACCACCAATGAATATGAGAATATAAGAATATAGTTGTCTATATAGAAGAGGATGTGGCATAAAAATAGGTAGAGAAGTAGACGGTGGTCATAGGATCGATGTTTTACAACCACCACCCCCAGGTGGTCCACCATAGGCTCAGGGAGAAAGTGGATAGGGATGAGGAAATATACAGGCTATGGAGGCTTATGACCATGGTTATACTAGTATTATTAGTGATGCGATCTATTTCTTTTCCACCCTACGTACGGTTTTGATAAACCCATGATCTAGTCATTCATTTCTTTCCACGATCCTTGTTTGAAATTCATAGATGTCAGTTGAACATTTGACTCAACCCTTGCATTTATATACTCCTATTAGAAGGGATTCAATGATCACACACTAGTGTTGATTGTGTGACCTTACTCTTGGAGGTGAGAGTTTCATTTGGGATCTCCCAGTATCAGCATTGAGGTCTTACAAAATCATTTTCGGTATGGACTGATTAGCCATAGTCCATACTCATATTGACTGTTTTAGGCATAGAGTGTGGTGTGTCCCTAGTGATGAGACCATGTTTTATTCTACTGGAGAAAAGGTAATTCATACATCATAGTATGGTGTTACTCCTAGGAGGGTGCAGCTGATTACTCACTAGTTAGCTATCCTCACCCTCAATGTAGTGAATGATAGGAATCCTCAGTTTCCTGTAATGGGGGTGGATTATGAGGACGTCTTTCCTGATGATGTCCTCATATTATTTCCCCATATGAATGTTGAGTTATAAATTGATCTATACCCTAAGATGACATTGCTATCTACACCTACATATTGGATGGCTCTTGTTGAGCTTCATGAGTTGAGGGTATAGCTGGGGGACATGTAGAGGAAGGGTATTGTGAGACCAAGTGTTTCACCCTAGGTAGCTCTGGTTTTGTTTTCCAGGAAGGAATAAGGGAGATTGAGGTTATGTGTAGACTTTCAATGCCTAAATCTGGTGACCTTGAAGAAAAATAATCCACTACCAAGGATCAACGTCCACTTTGATCAGCTAAAGGGATCAAGGTAGTTCTTGAAGATTAACCTCAGGTATGAATATCATAATCTTCATGTACAGAATAAAGATGTAACGAAGGCGCCCATTTTATGTTGGTACAATCACTATGATTACATGGTGATACCCTTTGGCATGGAAAACTCCCTAGAAATGTTCATGGGACTCATGGATCGAATCTCTCGGCCTTACGTTGACTGGTTCTTGGTGGTCTTCAATGATGGAATCTTAGTGTACTTGGAAAAAGAGGAGGAGCATGTGATACTCCTAAGGACGGTCCTAGAAAATATTCAAGAGCACCAGATTTATAGGAATTTGTTAAATTTCAGTACTGGATTAAAGAGGTCCACATTCTGGTACATTTCATTTCAAATTCTGGATTTGCATTGGATCTTGCAAAGATTGAGGTGGTGCTTTTTTGGGAGCCACCAAAGAGTGTTATCATGGTGTGGAGCTTACATGGTTTTTCTTGATACTATTTAAGGTTTGTACCCAATTTTTAAAGAGTATAATCATCCATAAAGACTTTTATATAGAAGGAACAACCCTTAATGTGCACAAAGAAGTGCCAGATGTGCTTTCAAGAGATGATGTAGATGTTGACAAGCGCTCCCATGTTGAGACTACCAAAGGAGGGCGTCAAGTATGTAGTGTTCCATAATGTATCAAGGACCAGTCATGGTTTTTTATTGATGTAGGGGAAAGTAGTGATTACCTATGGTTCATGCTAGTTGAGAAAACATGCGTAGAACTATGTGACCCATGATATTGAGCTATTGGGAGTATTTTTCCTATTGATGATGTGGTGATACTACCAGATGGTCATGTGGTTTACCATCTACTATGACCATATGAGTATCAAGTATATATTCTCTTTGAATTATCAGAACTTGAGACAGAGGTTATGGCCAGAGATCCTCCAAGACTATGACTATGCAATTTTCTATACTCCTGTGAAGGGTAACATTGTGGTGCACTCTCTCAATAGGAAATCCATCTTGTAGATAATGAGTGGGGAGTTAGAGAAGTTGGTTATTTTTTACATATCCTTTGTGGATGGATATGGGGAAATGTACCTCCAGTCAATGGTTTTCACCCCTCCACTCCTAAAGAGAGTCAGTGAGGTACAGGTTGGGTATACCAACTACGATACTAGATGTGCTCATTTTTCCACAGTGCATGCCCATAATGGATATTCCATAGGTGGGGGTAATTTCATTCTTCTCATAGGGTGTATATTTGTTTCAGTGGAATTATGGGAATGTGTTTTGAGGGAGTACCACACATCCCCTTTGGAGGTGCTCCTGGGTGAGGTGAAGATGTACTAGGACCTCCAACATTAGTTCTAGTGACTGGTGATGAAAAAGGTAGTGGCATAGTTCATTTCTCAATGGATCACTTTCTAGAAAGTGAAGGCTGAGCATGAGGTTCACTAGTTTATGACACACATCCAGGGGACACAATTCCATATGGGTGATTTTTGATTAGCTCACCAAGTCCTCCCACTTCCTATTGATCCATGAGCAGTGTTCAATAGAGAGCTTGGGATACCTCTACGAGCAGGAGATAGTTCAACATCACTGAGTACTATCAAGGTTTGTTTCAGAATGTGATGATTATTTCACATCCCAATTGTGGAAGGGATTGCAATAGTCTTTGGGGACTCAGTTACGCTTGATCATGGAATCTCATCACCGGACGGATGGCCAGATGGAGATACCATTCAATTTTTTAGGATATGTTATGTGCTTATATACTATAAATTTCCACACTTTGGAGGATCACCTACCACTGCTGGAGTTTGAGTACTACAACATCTACCTATCCACCATTGGTATGAGACTGTTCGAGGACTTTTACGGATTACTATGTCAGTCACCACTCTACTAGACTAACCTTGGAGAGTTATTACTCATGGGTCTAGAGTTGGTATGTGCTACCACTAAGAAGGTGCATATCATCCAGGATCGGACGAGGACTTCAAAGAGGGGGAAGAAGTGATATGATAATAGAAGACTAGGACTTTTGAAATTCGATAAGGGAGACCAGGTGTACCTTCATGTATCACATCGATAGGGATTAGAGATATTTAGTCGTGACAATAAGTTATCTCTGAGATACATCATCCCTTTTCAGATTCTGAGTAGAGTTGGTGAGGTGGTATACCACATATCTCTATCCCCCATAATTTCACTTGGAGATTTATGTCTTCCATGTGTCGCTGGTAAAGAGGTACATACATGGTCCATCACACAACATCTACTAGGGTGAGATGGACATTGATGATGCATTGACTTTTGTAGAGTACCCGGTGGAGATCGAGGATCAACATGATAGGATCCTTAATAGGTGGTTTATTCCTCCAGTGCACATTTAGTAATAGCATGAGAATATATAGAAGAGAATGTCGGAGTGGGAGGCTCAAATTTTTTCAGAGTACCCTCACCTTTTTTTGGAGTATCCTTTATTTTAGATTTTGGATTTGTAAATCCCTAAGGTGGAGAGAATTTAATGACTCATATTTTCATCAGTTTAATTTTTATAAATTAATTGGAAAATTTTCTAGAATATGTGATGATAAGGAGAGTGATTCCAAGTCCCAGTGTTCTTGAAACATGTTTCTGATTTATGTTTAGTTTTTTAATAAATCGCATGGGTGGTTATTTTTTTAACTGGAATAAATTATAAAAAGGTTCCTAGATTAAAAACCCATGGGAACCATTGCTTTCAGAATAATGAATTTACATTAGGTTGTGATTTCATTGACTGGTGTAGGTTGAGGGTGAAATTAAGTTTTTTGATGTAACCTTCATTAAAATATTTAATAAAAATATTTTATTGTGATGCACCAGAACTTTTCCTTTATATTAATTTTTTTCAGTGTTCTATGGTTATCAACATAGCCCTGGAGTTTCCCTGATACTAATAGGAGGAGGCTCTCTCAACAAACACCAGTGGATCAATGATCAAATCATGGATCGATAGTCCATGGATCAATGAACGATGACCGTGTAGCTTCCCCATTTTCCAACAATAGATCCAGACTCTATGTACATAGTTAATTTGGCAAACAATGACTCTCGGGGCGGAGATCAGAGTACTCGGGGGAGGGCACCATTCCACAACAGGGGTAGGAGACTCCACCCGATTCACACATCCATTCCTTCCACATCTCATGGACTCGGACCGTCTTCGACTGGGAGACAAGTCCTTGCTCCTTCATTTCCAGCCTCTCCTCTACTGCTCTATTTCTGGTGTTTTATGTTGAGTCTGTAAATACTATCGTAGTGTTGCATGTTTTATAATTAGAATTGTGATGTTAGTTATGTTTAATTGTTTGTGTCGTTCATTCTTTCTAATCTCGTGTTGCGATCTCAAATCTCCAGAAATGGAGATCTAATTCGTGTGGCAGGATCTAGTTTATGAAACCCAATGAAATTTGGAGATCTGCACATTAATGAGATCACGTTCTTTTTATTCTCCTTGGTAGATCGCGACTGTGAGTTAGATTTAGTGAGGGCGAGATCTTGCACAGGACGATCGCTACTCTCTTGCTTAATTTATTTTCCCCTTCCTGTCTTGATTTCTCGAACTAAGAATCAATATTGGTTGTGTAATTTGATGATCTCAGTGGAATCATTCTGTCTTGTGAGAAATTCTTTACAGAATGACTTTGCTGAGTGAATCACCTTGCAGTTTGGAGGAATTCTTGAGCATGGAAGAAATTCTATGTTTGAGTGTTTAATTTCTAGGTGAGATTGGTGTGTGATCCAAGACATCGATCATGCACTGTGCGAATTTAAGAATTTTTTATCAATTTCTTAGGTTGATCTAGGATAGGGAGTTGAGGGTGAATTAACCTGGGTCTAGCCTTGTTCTCACTGTCTTTTGTCTTCTGTGTCTTGGTGTCTTTTGTGTATTCTGTTTCTTGTGTTGTGTTTGCGCCTGTTTTATTTTCTTGGTTTTGTCCTGTGTCTCCATATTTTTGCACTTTTCCATCACTGTCTCCCTCTCCACTGTGCTCTTTAGCACTGATTAGAGTTTTCTTAGGAGTGTGTTTTTATGTTTTTAAGGTAGTTAAAACACAAAAAGATTTTCGGAACAGACCACTTAGGCTCTCAACAATGCTTCCTTGAGAGAGACCTCGAGGTTAGAAATTGTGCTATATCTTGGGTCTTTATAAATGTAAGCTTGATCATCCTCTCGACAAGTACATCCATCAAATTTGGAGAAAAACGATCAAACACTAGATCCAGAGTCAATTTGGCAAACACTGACTCTCGGGGTGGAGAGCAGAGTACCCGGGGGAGGGCACCATTCCACATCGGGGGGAGGAGACTCCAAC
This sequence comes from Viscum album, assembly GCA_963277665.1. Lineage (NCBI taxonomy): Eukaryota > Viridiplantae > Streptophyta > Magnoliopsida > Santalales > Viscaceae > Viscum > Viscum album. Next base: position 1,425,250 of record CAUJRU010000151.1, on the reverse strand, counting down.
CGATTCACACATCCATTCCTTCCACATCTCATGGAATCATACCTTCTTCGACTGGGAGACAAGTCCCTGCTCCTCCATTCTCACCCTCTCCTCTGCTGCTCTGTTTCTGGTGTTTTATTTTGATATTATAAATACTATCGTAGTGTTACATGTTTTATAATTAGAATTGTGATGTTAGTTATGTTTAATTGTTTATGTCGTTCATTCTTTCTCATCTCATGTTGTGATCTCAAATCTCCAGAAATGGAGATCTAATTTGCGCGGTAGGATCCAGTTTATGAAACCCAACACAATCTGGAGATCCGCACATTAAAGTTTACTTTAACTAAGTCAAAATATAAAGTAGAATTTATAAAAGTTTTAAAAAAATTAAAATTTTAATATATAGATAATTCGTAAACTAAAATATTAAACTAAATTAATAATAAAAGTTAATAATTAATTAATTTACTACAAATAGTATAAATATATAATTAAAAATATTTATAAATAAACTATAAATTTACTTAATAAATTAAAAATATTTAAAACTTAAGTAATAATTTTAATTTCTAAATTAAATTTAACTAATTAATCTAACAATTTAATCTCTTTAATAGTAATAATTAAATTTTTTATACAATCTAAAATATTATCTTAATTTTTTATTTACTTATGTTCTTAATTTTTAATAACTTAGTTTTAAAAAAAATGATTTAATTAATAACTTAGTATTTATATCTTTTAACTTAATTAATTTAATAACTTTTTAATAATTTATGTTTTAATATAGTATTATTAAGTGAATAGTTTTATAAATAAATTAAATAATAATTATCAATTAACTTATGTTAACTTTCAACATTTAACTTTAAAAATTAACATTTTTTCATTCTTGACCTAAACCGTCGTTGAGTCCGATCAAAGTTTAATATTTTAATTCTTACTAACTACAGTATATGTGGCAAGCAGGGTCGAACCCATAGGGAAGGCTATTTTGGCCACTATTCTCTAAAAAACTAACTAAAGACCCACTATTGTCGGCAGTGAGGTTGAATTTATAATCTTTCTATTTTTTTATTTTTTTACTATAAGGCACAAATGAAACAGCACATTTTTTTAGATTTTTTTTATCTAAACTATATCAAACAAGAAACAGGGTCAAAACAGCAAGTAACAAAGAAACGGTGCACTAAAAAGTAAACAATCTGGAGAAAACGTCCGGGGAGTATATCAACTCTACTGGTTTTGAAGGTATACTTTCTCACGACATTGATTACAACTAATACCACTGAAATGGAGTTATTTATTTCCCTCTCTAGGAGATAATCACTCAAGCCGGCCAATTTCAGAGTTCTCCACCCTTAGATTAACCAACTTAAAAAAATCAAGTTCGAAAAGAACACAGAACTAACTCGTCGTATGTCCTGTGGCCTTTTATTTCCATTTAAATGTTCAAGAAAATCAATCCACTTTTAAACTCACCGTATAAATGTGGAAATCTTAGATTAATCACAAGTGGTACGTTGCAATTTAATGTAATCAGAACTGATCTCACCAATCAATTCCGATCACATTAACAGGATAGTGAGAAAAGAAAAGAACGATAACCAGTAGACTCAATTTTTCCCCCAAACTGTAAGTATTTATCCAAACATTTCTTTCTTTACGTATTTTAAAAACATTCGATTATAGAGGAAGATAATTAAAAGAGAAAAGAGGTTGAAAACTCCCTCTTCTCGCGTGAATTCTTGCTGCTCCAGGCCCTCGAGTCTCTAAGGATTGGTTCTCTGAGAGTCGCTCCAGGTTCTCCGCTCTCCAGTCCAGCCTTTTTTTGAGTGAATGTCCCCCAGTGAATGAATGAGCCCCCATCTTGAGTTCTGCTGCTGCTCTGTTTTTGTAACCACAGTCACCTCCTACATGTCACCCCATACTTCCACCGACATTAAGTTTCCTTCACAAGAACACCGCACATGTGTGTTTAATCGGTGACAGGCACGTCACGCGATAATTTCCCTCATAACTAACTCCCGCTGAGTTAGTTGCAAGCACCTGGACATGTTTCGGTCTCTTGAATGAACCTGCACAAAATAAAAACAAAATGAAACAATTAAAATGAAAAGAAAGTAAATTAATATTTTATAGTTATTATTTTAAGTTTATTGTTATAATACTTATTAAAAAGTAGTTGAAGTTAATTAAAAGGTATCTTAAATGATAATTATAATTAAATATTATTGTTATAACTACTTATAATTAGATATTTAATAAATTAAATTATTAAGTTTTAAATTTATTATTAATGATTAAGTTATTAGTGTAAGTATTATTAATAGTTATATTGTTTAACTTAATTAGAAAATTAAGTTATATTAACATTAATTACCTTATTTAATTAATATAAAAATATTATTAAAAATAAAATTAAAGTATTATTATATTTAAATTAATTAATTTTTAACTTAATTTATAAATTATTATTGTTTATAATTTAATTTTATAAATCTTATTAGTTTTCTAATATTCTATTTAATAGCTAATCTATTTATTAAAATAGTTATATATTATAATAGTTATTTATTATTTAGATTTAAGTTTAATTTAATTTATTATCTATTAATTTATTTTAATATTATTATTTATTTTGTATTTGTTTTTATTTCTTTCTTCTTCATTCCCCCTATAGCGCAATAGAGGGAGGGTTCGGCTTCTTCAAACTGTGTCGGCAGCTCCCGGCTCGGCATCGGCTCCAGTGGAGACGACCTAATCATCTCCTTCCGGAGGCAGGTCTGCGGCTCCCTGCTCAATAACAACTCAACCTTACAGTGGCGCACCATGGCATGTCCACCTCAGACAACAACTAAGCGACGGAAAACACATCCCTATGATCAGCAGCTCGACCATCATCACACTGGTACACCAGTTCTTCCTCACACAGCATCAGCACGGCAGTGGCTTCCCGGTGGTCCTCCTGCTCGTGATGTTATCTCAATGGCAGGTGCATCATCCAGCAGCGGCTCATTCAGTCTTCACAGCACAGCAGTAGGACGGCGAAGCTTCATTGAGAAAAAATCTCCTCACGCGGCGTCCTCTTCTTCTCATCCAGCATTGAAGCAGACCCACAACAGAGGTCTCGGTTTGAGTGTTGCATGTTTTTTTTTCTCTTTTGAAATAGGATACACAAAGGTGAAAAATGAGGATGTGGTTAATGAAACACCATGAAGGGTGATGGTGGGTTGGGATATGGTGAGACCGTAAAAATGAAGTCACGGTGCCACCATTACTGAAACAGTGGGAATAGAAATGGTGTGCCCAAAATGGTGAGACCGTGAAGTAGAAATGGTGGGTTGGTGGCAAAGATTATGGTGCGTCCATGAGGAGTGTCACGGTGAGACATTAAAGGAAGAGACATAGTGCCACCATTTCTCCTGGAAACCATGAGACACACGGTGCGTCCATTAAAGGGGTTACGGTGAGACAGTGAGGAGACCGGTGAGTGGAGACACCGTGACCTTAATGAAACTGTTTACCCGTAAAATAAACATAGTGAACAAAATAAGTTAAAAATTAAATTAAAAAGAACAAAATAATTAATAACAACTAAATATTAAATAAAAAAAATGCAAATTTAAGTAAACAAATAAAACCAAATAAACTAAAATTAAATTATTAATAACTTCAATAAGTAATTTTTAAATTGCTACAAAAATAAAAACTAAAAATTAAAAAGAAACTAACTAATTAATGATTAAAGTAAAATTAAACAATTATATAACAAAGTATAAATTGTTTAGAAATAGTTACTGTAACAAATTAAATTAATTTAAGGTAGACATATAATTATTATATAATTTAACCATTATGTTAATTAATGAAATAGAATAAAATGAGACTTAAAAATTAAAACAAGCTTATAAACTTAAATTATAATTAATGAATTGTTAAAAAGATGACTTAAAACATTAATTTATTTAAAATTAATTAATAATTAATACATGAAATGTTATATAAATACTACATTAATTAAGTGCAGAAGCATAATTAATTAATTAGCTAATTATTGTTAAATTATTAGCTATGCAGACAAAAACAACAATCAAAATAAATAGTTATTAGTCTATAAAGTTAAAGTAAGAAACAAATTAATTATTTTATGACTTATAGTACACAATTTATTATAAAAGTTGATAAATTAATAAATTTAGTGATAAAATTATATAAGTGCCATTATTTATTAAAAAGTGTTAAAATAATCAATTAAATTAATAAAAAATAATTAAAAAAATTATGGCAAAACATGTGTTTTTAAGGCCACATCAAATTCCCCCACACTTAAACATTGTTTGTCCTCAAACAATCTCATGCTTTATTAAACTTGAAAACAGAGGTATGTTTATAATTCATATCAAAATGAAACATGTCCAGAACTCAAAACAGAGGATTTCAAGAACATGTCAATAGACTTTCAGAAACAAAATAGCTTATATGAACCTTGCCTAGAACAAATTCTCACTGGTAGTCTTAAAAACTATGAATCATCAAGTAATAAAGTTGTCATGCCTCATATGTAGTACTGCTAAGTGACTAACTTCTATCCAAGCTCAAGTCCAAAATCCAAGAGTGATAAGAGGTAAAATTTATGTAGAATTAAGAACATAACCAGAGGAACCTTATACTTTGACCTTTTCATCGAGGGTCCAAGAATAAATATTTTTTTTTAATCACCTTATTGATACAACCTAAATGATTTCCATATACATCAATTGACCCCTTATTCATCCGGCATTCATCATTCCCCTCTCCTTAATGATCTCATTTTTGACCCTAGACACTTTATTTTTTTTAATCCATGTATCATGTGCTAAGCATTGTGCAATGCACTTATTCAAAGTGTACATAGGGATTATAGTAAACAGAAACACACCTAGCATCTAGGGTCTCAGAGACTCACCGTGGGATCCCAGATGCCCAAATTACTCCAGTTACAAAAGATTTATATAAAATTCATTTACATTGGCTCGTTAAAGTAACTACTTTAAATAATTTAAAAGAAAAAGAGTGAGGCCCCTAGAATCAGAATCAAACGTCCAGTTCCAAAGGTTATGACCATAACTCTATAAAAATGTAACCCATATCACTTCCAGAGGTAGTTCCCAAACTGAATTTCCATCAAATCACTAAGCAAGACCACTCAGTAATCATCCATTATCATTAATTTCATATTAAATGCACAACTTAACTACCAGTAAAGAACTTTTCCTAAGGAAAGACCCAATTGAGAAAAATTGTAAAGCCTAAAATTATGCAAGAATTTTGAAAAAAATTAACCATTTTTACAAAAAAGCTTGAATTGCAGTGGGAATCGATGGGCTTTCAATTAAGCACAGTTTAGAACAATCAAGAATTGACCCCCTCCCCCACACTTAAAACCCAACTTTGTCCCCAAAGTTGACTTCTAAATATGGAAAAGAACAATTAATCAATTATGGTTCAAAATAGATTTTCAATTTATTAGATTAATGACATGTATAAAGGGTCCCAATGAAGTTCAAAAATCTAGTTTGCCACAATAAATAAATAAATAGCAGGTTCATTATCAAGTACATGCACTAACATTTAAGTCCAGTGACATAGATTTTCATTTCATCTCAAAATATATCATGTATTTTATAGGTGCACAATGGATAGGGATGAAATCTTGTTTTAACAGAATTAATTCCTTTGGATAATCAACTAAGCAGACAAAGTGAATGTTAAAAACACCCCAACTTAAAGCAGATTCAATATACCGGTAGCATGTACCCCCCCCCACCCCCCACTTAATTTCATTCAGTGAATGAGTTTTTTAAAAAATGAAATTCAATTTACAACAAGGAGGAATATGCAGAATTTTACATTCACATAGTGACATGCAATAGAATTTATTATATAAGCAATTTATGCAACAAATTTTCAGCAAATAAGTAGCAGAATTTTTTTAATACAAGAAGAATTTCTTAAGCGAGCAGAATTTCTTCTTCTAAACCATTAAAGAGAAGAAAAATGAAATGAAACAATAACAGTGAGATACTTCCCTGACTATGTTTTCCAACAATCCTTCATTATGGGAATTCCACTCCTCCATGCAACCAACAGCAGCATCCTAAAAATACAGAATATGTAAACCAAGAACAAATACCCAGTAGAGGTAGAGCAGACAGTTGGCAGCAAAGCTTCACATTATTCAGCACAAAACAGAACAAAAATGAAAATAAAGAAAGAGTATGGGTTGACTCCCAAGAAGCACTGAATTTAAAGTCTTCAGTTAAACTTTATTTAATTACAAATTTTATTTATTAACACAACAAAGACCAAGGGATTACTCCCTTGCAGCGCTAGGTATAAGTCCCCAGCCAGACATCATTCAAGAACAGTTTTCTAGCACAGTGAAGGAAGCCAAGCCCTTTGACTATCCTTCAAAATAAAGTTTCAGTCTTTTCCCAATAACTAGAATGGGTTTATTCTCATCACCTACAATTTCAACAGCTCCATTCTTCACCACTCTTACTATAGTAAATGGTCCAGACCATTTGGACTTTAGTTTTCCAAGAAAGAGTTTAAGTCTAGAATTAAAGAGGAGGACCTTCTGTCCAGGTTTGAACTCTTTGTTTTGAATGATAGAATCATGAAGGTTCTTAGTCCACTCTTTATAAATCCTTGAATTATTATAACTCTCTCTCCTAATCTCATCAAGTTCACTCATCTCAAGCAATCTTCTCTCACCAGCACTCTTAAAATCAAAGTTCAGAGCCTTAACTGCCCAATAAGACTTATGTTGTAACTCCACAGGTAAGTGAAAAGATTTCCCAAAAAGAAACCTGTAAGTAGACATTCCTATCGGAGTCTTAAAGGCAATTCTATAAGCCCATAAAGCTTCATCTAGTTTGAGTGGCCAGTCCTTCCTAGAATTTGAAACAGTTTTTTCAAGTATTTTCTTCAATTCCCTATTTGAAATTTCCACTTGTCCAGTGGACTGTGGATGATAAGGAGTCCCAGTTTTATGAACACAAACATATTTTTACATTAAAGCTTTAAATTTGTAATTCTTAAAATGTGTTCCATTATCAGTGATAAAATCTCTTGGGACTCCAAATATTGTAATGATATTCTTTTTGAAAAATTTTATTACAGACTTGGCTTGATTGTTGGGAAGAGCTACTGCCTCAACCCATTTTGACACATAGTCAACAGCAACTATAATGTACTCATTCCCATGAGATGATGGAAATGGACCCATGAAATCTAACCCCCAAACATCAAAAATTTCTACCTCAAAAATACCCTTTGGGGTAACTCATGATTCCTACCCACATTGCCCATCCTCTGACACCTATCACAACCGACCACAAAACTCCTAGCATCCTTAAAGAGTGTAGGACAATAAAAACCAGATTTTAGGACTTTTTGAGCGGTCCTCTCACCCCCATGGTGACCTCCCCAAGGTAAAGAGTGACAACTTTCTAAGACAGACAGCATCTCTTCCTCATACACACACCTCCTAAAAATACCATCATCACACCTCCTAAACAGAAAGTAATAATCCCACAGATAATATTTAAGTTTAGAAATGAATTTTTTTCTTTGGTTATTGGACAGATTTTTGGGAATGACACCTACTTCAAGGAATTTGGAAAAATCTGCAAACCAAGAAGATTTCTTGACTGACACAGATAGAAAATTCTCATCAGGAAAGGAAAAATTTATCTCCCTTGGATTTTCATATTCAAATTGGGTAACAGGAAGCCTAGATAAGTGATCAGTAACTAAGTTTTCACCTCCCTTCTTATCCCTAATCTCTAAGTCAAACTCTTGTAACAACAAGATACATCTAATCAGCCTGGGTTTTATTTCCTTTTTAGACAACAAGTATTTTAAGGCGGAATGATCAGTGAAAATAATGACTTTTGAGCCTAACAAATACTGTCTAAACTTTTCCAGAGCAAAAACAACAGCTAACAATTCTTTTTTAGTGGTGGTATAATTCTTTTGAGCATCATCTAGCAGTCTACTAGCATAGTATACCACATGAAACTTCTTATCTCTCCTTTGTCCAAGGACAGCACCTACAGCCATGTCACTAGCATCACACATAAGCTCAAAAGGTAATTTTCAATCGGGTGTAGTAATGATTGGTGATGTAGTGAGTTTCTCCTTAAGTAGATTAAATGATTTCAAACAAGTTTCATCAAAATTGAAAGGTTCATCCTTGACCAGTAAAGAACACAAGGGCATTGTTATTTTAGAAAAATATTTTATGAATCTCTGGTAGAAACCGGCATGCCCTAAAAAACTTCTAACACCTTTGACATTAATAGGAGGAGACAGTTTTTGAATAACATCATTCTTAGAAGTATCAACTTTTAGACCTCTTTTGGATACCTTATGACCAAGAACAATGCCATCTGTAACCATGAACTGACATTTCTCCCAATTAAGAACTAGGTTGGTTTCAATGCATCTTTTCAATACTAATTCAATATTTTCAAGACAAGTATCAAAAGTACTACCCACAATGGAAAATTCATCCATGAAAACCTCAATGATTCTCTCAATCATATCAGAAAAGATAGCCATCGTACACCTTTGAAAGGTGGCTGGATCTCCACACAACCCAAAGGTAATCTGCTTGTAGGCAAATGTTCCAAAGGGGTATGTGAAAGTGGTATTTTCCTGATCCTCTGGATCAACAGGAATCTGGTTGTAACCAGAATACCCATCCAGAAAATAGAAAAATTCATTTCCAGTAAGCCTGTCAAGAATTTTATCCAAGAAGGGAATTGGAAAAAGGTCATTCCTAGTCGCTGCATTAAGCTTCCTATAATCTATACAGACTCACCATTTTGTGGCTTTCTTAACATGTACTTCTTCATTTTTTTATTTTTAACTACAGTGAAACCTCCCTTCTTGGGGAAAACCTAGACAGGGATGACCCAAGAACTATCAGAAATGGGATAAATCATTCCAGTGTCTAGCAGTTTGATCACTTCCTCTCTCACAACTTCTTTCATATTTGGATTTAATCTTCTCTGATACTCTACCCTAGGCTTATGGTCAGGCTCCATTGGAATCATGTGCATACAAAATGAGGGACTAATACCCTTGATATCAGCTATTTTCCAGCCTATGGCGGATTTAAATTTTTTCAACACATTCAACAATATTTCCTCTTGGTTTTTATTAAGTTCAACAGAAATTATCACAGGCATAGTGGAGTTCTCACCCAAAAATGAATATTTAAGATGAGCAGAGATGGTTTTAAGCTCAAGAGTGGGTGTTTCTACACTTGAAGGAAGACTCTTAGGCCTGGGAGGTCCAATATATTCAACATATTTCATATAAGGAGTATTAAATGATGAAATATTTTCAATTTCATGTTCAGATTCAGAGAAAATAGTCCTACTATCTAAGGTGGACAGCTCACTGTCTATACTTTCCATATCAGATTTTAGCAAGTTAATCAAAGAAGAATCATCAAGTTTTCTTAAAATTTCTCCCTCAGTGTCATCAAAGTGTTCAGAAAGGTTGGTGTTAATAGAAACACCCTCAAATTCACTCAAAAAGCCTCTATGTTCAGAAACAGAATACTCTCCTACAGTAGAAACTGGAAAGTTGTCCAGATTTGGATGATTTTCCAGTTTTGGTGTTACAGCATAATTTTCAGTTTCCAGAACAGATTCGCAAAGATTTTCAGCTTCATAATTAATTTCCTCAGTAGAGGATTGTTTTTAAGATTTTTCAATAAGTTCAAGTTGATTTTTATAAGAACATTAAGCTTTAAGGAACTCTATTTTTGAACAGTTTTCAGAATATGTTAGTCCCTTAATATTTTTAAAAACATTTAACTCTTATTCTTGTTCACCAATTTTGAATATCAGTTGACCCTTTGACACATCAATGACAGCACCACCTGTGGCCAAGAAGGGCCTACCCAAGATGATAGGTACCTCTTGATCACACTCCATATCCAAGTCAAGAAAGTCAGCAGGCATAAACAACTTCTCAACTCCAACTAGTAAGTCGTATACCCTTCCCACAGGATGATTGAAAGATCTATCAGCTAATTCTAATATGACCATGGTGGGTTGAAGATCACCCAGCCTCAACTGTCAAAACAGTGAGTATGGGAGAAGATTAATGCCATCACCTAGATCGCACAGACAGTTGAGCTGACTAGAATTTCCTAGAGTACAAGGGTTGACAATGCTACCTGGATCTTTCAATTTAGGTGGGATTTTCTTTTGAAGTATAGTACTACACTCTTCATTGAGGCTATAGGTAGCAAATTCTTTAAGGGTATTTTTGTTTGAAATAATTTTCTTTAAGGATTTCATATAGGATGGGATTTGAATTAAGGCTTGAATGAAAGTTATGTTCACTTGAAGCTTAGAAAGAAGACCAAGGAACTAAAGAAGCTCAGCCCTGGTGTTACTTTGAGGTTTCAACTTCTCATGGAAAGGGATGGGTGGGGAAAAAAATTCATAACATTAGGAATATCCCTCACCTCTTCCACAACTTTTTCTTTTCCCTTATTCTTTTGATTTTTAGAAAAAATTTCAGCTTGATTTCTAGGAAGAAAATTCAAATTTTTATCATTTTCAAGAGTTTTCTATGAATTTTCAGCATGTGTACAAAGCATATTTTTATTACCAGATTGAAACAGATTTTCACTTTGAGAATTTTCAAAGTCTTTTTCAACAACAGACTGATTTTTAAGTCCAATTCTAGTAACAACAGCCATAACATTCTCCCTAGGATTAAGTTCAGTTGTACTAGGCAACCTACCTTTATCCCTAGAAGTCAAATCTCTAGCTAATTGGCCTAGCTGTGTTTCCATGTTCTGTATTCTAACATCAGTTTTCATTTTATCAGACTCATATTGATTTTGATGTTTATTAAATTGAGCCATGTATTTTTCCTCTTGTGAATTAATTTTATACAAGATTTAATCTAATTTAGAATACATCTGATTATCATTACTTCCTTGAACATTTTAAGCCTCACCCCTTTGTTGATTTTGAAAGTTTGGTCTTGGTTGTTTCTAATAATTAGGGGCAGTGGATTGTTTGATGATACCTTGATCTTTCCAGGACATATTTGAATGGTTCCTATAGCCTTGGTTGTAATTATTAGAAAATGGATCTTCTTTTTTAGGCATCCTAGGACCATAATTGACAAAGTTTAAATTTTCAGGTTGTTGGGCAGTTAAATCTGCATTGGGACAAAAATTTTCAGAATGCCCAAACATACCACATTGAGTGCACTGTTGCCTTAGTGACTGATACTAATTCTGATTTTCAATTTGATTCATAGTTTTTTTTTGAATTCTGGTTCATTAAAGTTTGAATTTGGTTGGTGATTTCAGCCAGTTGAGCTTGAGTTTCATTCATTGAACCAGTGTTTGAATTAAAATTTCTATTAACTCTCTTTCTTCTTGAATTTTTATGTTGTGAATTCAGTGCGAGATTTTTAAAAAAAATTATAAGTTCTTCATCCGTTTTATCATTGTAGTTACCCCCAGCAGCTTGATCCACTAAATTTTGACCAGAGGAGGTAATCCCTTCATAGAAAGTATCCATAAGAAGGTGTGATGGGAGTTGATGATAGGGACACTGCCTAAGAAAGTCCCTAAATCTATCCCAATCTTCATGAAATATTCTCCATCCTCTTGATAATAACTAGTGATTTTAGTTCTAAGCTCTCCTTTCAGTCTTTGAGGATAAAATTTCATGATGAATGAGTTATAAATTTGATCCCAATTTTCAAAAATGTTTTCATCTAAACTTAAAAACCAATTCCTATCATTCCCTTTAAGGAAAAAGGGAAATACTCTCATATTAATATCATTTTAAGTGAGTCATAAAAGTGGTAATTGTTGCATTGTGTTGTATAAATCTCTAATGAAGGCAAGTGAGTCCTCATTAGATAGTCCATTGAATACAGGCAGCAGAGAAATATATGACTGTTTTAATTCATAGTTTCTGGCCCTAGGACTTAATCTAATTGATGACAGATTGCTTGATACTTGAGGAAGTTTATACTCCCTCATCATATGCCTTTCATGTTCATCTAATAGTTTTGGATGGTTATTTTGAAAATTATTATGCTCAGGAACTCTATTATCTAAATTTTCAATTTCAATTTTGTTTTTCTTTCGTAGAGAAGCTAAATGTTTGTCTAGTTCAGGATTCAAAGGCTCTAATCTAGCACCAGATCTTCTTGTGCTCATACAAACAGCAGTGGAAAATATCAGCAGTTACAGTTCAAAATGTAAAGTAACAGTTCTTTTTTTAACAGTTTTCAAATTTTTCAATTTTTTTTTAAAATTTTTTTATATGTGTTTTTTTAAAATGTTTTTTAAGTAATGGCTCGTGACTTCCCCGGAAACAGCACCAAAAACTTGACCTAAACCATCATTGAGTCCGGTAAAAGTTTAATATTTTTATTCCTACTAACTATAGTATATGTGGAAAGAAGGTTTGAACCCACGGGGAAGGCTATTTTGGCCACTATTCTATAAAAAAAACTAACTAAAGACCCACTGTTGTCAGCAGTGAGGTTGAATTTCTAATATTTCTATTTTTTAAAAAAAATTACTATAAGGCACAAATGAAACAACACGTTTTTTTAGATTTTTTTTTATCTAAACTGTATCAAACAAGAAACAGGCTCAAAACAGCAAGTAACAAAGAAACAGTGCACTAAAAAGTAAACAATCTAGAGAAAAACATCCGGGGAGTATATCAACTCTACTGGTTTTGAAGGTATACTTTCTCATGACATTGATTACAACTAATAACACTAAAATGGAGTGATTTATTTCCCTCTCCAGGAGATTATAACTCAAGATGGCCAAATTCATAGTTCTCCACCCTTAGATTAACCAACTTAAAAAATTCAAGTTCGAAAAGAACACAGAACTAACTCGCCGTATGTCTTGTAGCCTTTTATTTCCATTTAAATTTTCAAGAAAATCAATCCACATTTAAACTCACCGTATAAATGTGTAAATCTTAGATTAATCAAAAGTGGTACATTTCAATTTAATGTAATCATAACTGATCTTTCCAATCAATTCTGATCACATTAATAGGATAGTGAGAAAAGAAATGAACGATAAACTGTAGACTCAATTTTTCCCCCGAACTGTAAGTATTTAGCCAAAAATTACTTCCTTTACATATTTTAAAAACATTTGATTGTAGAGGAAGAAAATTAAAAGAGAATATAGGAAGAAAACTCCCTCTGTTCGTATGAATTCCTACTGCTCCAAGCCCTTGAGTCTCCAAGGATTGGTTCTCCGAGAGTCGCTCCAGGTTCTCTGATCTCCAGTCCAGCCTTTTTTCGAGTGAATGTCCCACAGTTAATTAATGAGCCCCCATATTTAATTCTACTACTTCTCTTTTTTTGTAACCACAGTCACCTACTACATGTCACCCCATACTTCCACCGACATTAAGTTTCCTTCACGAGAACACCGCACACGTGTGTTTAATCCGCGACAGGCACGTCACGTGAGAATATCCATCGTAACTAACTCCCGCTGAGTTAGTTGCAAGCACCTGGACGTGTTTCGGTGTCTTAAGTGAACCTGCACAAAAGAAAAACAAAATGAAACAATTAAAACACAAAGAAAGTTAATTAATATTTTATAGTTATTATTTTAATTTTATTGTTATAATACTTATTAAAAAGTAGTTCAAGTTAATTAAAAGGTATCTTAAATGATAATTATAATTAAATATTATTGTTAAAACTATTTATAATTAAATATTTAATAAATTAAATTATTAAGTTTTAAATTTATTATTAATGATTAAGTTATTAGTGTAAGTATTATTTATAGTTAGATTGTTTAACATAATAAGAATCTTAAGTTATATTAACATTAATTACCTTATTTAATTAATATAAAAATTCTATTAAAAATAAAATTAAAGTATTATTATATATCAATTAATTAATTTTTAACTTAATTTATAAATTATTACTGTTTATAATTTAATTTTATAAATCTTATTAGTTGTCTAATATTCTATTTAATAGCTAATCTATTTATTAAAATAGTTATATATTATAATAGTTATTTATTATTTAGATTTAAGTTTAATTTAATTTATTATCTATTAATTTATTTTAATATTATTATTTATTTTGTATTTGTTTTTATTTCTTTCTTCTTCATTCCCCCTGTAGCGCAACAAAGGGAGGGTTTGGCTTCTTCAAACTGTGTCGGCAGCTCCCGGCTCGGCATCGGCTCTAGTGGAGATGACCTACTCTTCTCCTTCCAGCGGCAGTTCCACGGCTCCCTACTCAGCAACAGCTCAACCTTACAGTGGCGCACCATGACCTGGCCTCCTGAGACAACAACTAAGTGGAAGAAAACACATCCCTCTGATCAGAAGATCGACATCATCACACTGTTACACCAGTTCCTCCTCATGTATCATCAGTGCAGAAGTGGCTTCCTGGTGGTTCTCCTGCTCGTGATGTTATCTCAGTGGCGGGTGCATCATCCAGCAGCAGCTCATTCAGTCTTCACAACACAGCAGTAGGATGGTGAAGCTTCAGTGATAAAACACTTCCTCACGTGGCGTCCACTTCTTCTCATCCAGCATCGAAGCAGACCCACAACAGAGGTCTCAGTTTGAGTATTGCGTGTTTTTTTTTCTCTTTTGAAATAGGAGACACAAAGGTGAAAAACGAGGATGCGGTTGATGAAACAACGTGAAGGGTGACGGTGGGTTGGGATATGGTGAGACTGTAAAAATGAAGTCACAGTGCCAACGTTACTGAAATAGTGGGAATGGAAAGGTGTGCCCAAAACGGTGAGACCGTGAAGTAGAAATTGTGGGTTGGTGGAAAAGATTACGGTGCGTCTGTGAGGAGTGTCATAGTGAGACAGTAAAGGAAGATACACAGTGCCACCGTTTCTCCTGGAAACCATGAGACACACGGTGCGTCCATTAAAGGGGTTACGGTGAGACCGTGAGGAGACCGGTGAGTGGAGACACCGTGACCTTAATGAAACTGTTTACCTGTAAAATAAACATAGTGAATAAAATAAGTTAAAACATAAATTAAAAAGAACAAAATAATTAATAACAACTAAATATTAAATAAAACAAATGAAAATTTAAGTAAACTAATAAAACCAAATAAACATAAATTAAATTATTAATAACTTCAATAAGTAATTTTTAAATTGCTACAAAATTAAAAAATAAAAATTGAAAAGCAACTAACTAATTAAAGATTAAAGTAAAATTAAACAATTATATAACAAAGTATAAATTGTTTAGAAATAGTTATTATAAAAAATTAAATTAATTTAAGGTAGACATATAATTATTATATAATTAAACCATTATGTTAATTAATGAAATAAAATTAAAACAGACATAAAAATTAAAACAAGCTTATAAAATTATATTATAATTAATGAATTGTTAAAAAGATGACTTAAAACATTAATTTATTTAAAATTAATTAATAATTAATACATGAAATGTTAGATAAATACTACATTAATTAAGTGCAAAAGCATAATTAATTAATTAGCTAATTATTGTTAAATTATTAGTTATGCATACAAAAACAACAATCCAAATAAATAGTTATTAGTCTATAAAATTAAATTAAGAAACAAATTAATTATTTTATGACTTATAATACACAATTTATTATAAAAGTTGATAAATTAACAAATTTAGTGATAAAATTATATAATTGCCATTATTTATTAAAAAGTGTTAAAATAAGAAATTAAATTAATAAAAATTAATTAAAAAAATGTGGCAAAACATGTGTTTTTAAGGCCACATCAAGGGTGTTACTTCTTTGTGATTCTTTCTTTGTTCTTAAATTCAATGAAGAATGTGGACCAACCAACCAATAGTTTGATCCATGGTTCGGTCTTTCTTCCGGGACGGTTAATTTTAGGGGTTTAAAAAGGGGATATATAATCTTTGTGATTCCATAAATTATCATACTTCATTCTAAAGGAAAGGATCGAGGCTGGAATGAACAAATGCCAATGTTCATTCCATGGGTTGTTCATTGTAATTTTCTTACCCAAATATTCTCTATGTTATCCATTTTCATCATGGTTTTTGATTTATTGATTATTGTGTCTTCGATTCATGACACAACAATTCATGATCAAATATCTGACCCTGGGAAAGCATAATGGAGGTGTGATGAAGAAGAAGGTGTACATGTCAAAGTGATTCAAAAGATATTGACTTTTGAATTATTTTCATCTGAAATGGATCGTGATGCTGATCCAAGCCTGGGGAAGTGAATAATGAGGCTTCAGGATCACAGGGATGCCTTGGTTTTGAAAAATGAAGCACCGAAGGTGAATTGGTGGCCTGCAAAATGGGCCACTAACACCACCATTGGCCGCATGTAGGAGGCAGCTCTCGCTATGGTGACAACAACCACGTGAATGTGGTGGGCCACATTTAACCCACTGTGTTGGGCATGGGCCATAATAGGAGGTTGTAAAGCTTAACAAGAAACATGGTGAGGGGTTCCATGTTGACCAGTGGGGCGCATAGTTTGTACGTGCTTTGTACGGTAAGGAGGTCATTCTGTGTGCATGCAGGCAGGACTGGGTGGAGCCGGGCCGCTCCAACAGCGTAGTGGGATTGACCCAACGGCTCTACGGGATAGGACCAACCAGCCCTGTGGGCCCAGATGAATGGGTTGGGATGAATCGGGATAGACCAAACTGGTCCAGGTCGGTTAGGCTGGTGGGTTGGTTATGTTGGGTTGGATAGAACCCAGATCGGGCCAGGGTCAAACATTTTCAATAAAACAACCAAAACTTTTAAACATTTGGTCTATTTGACACTCTGTTTGAGGCATTGGGACCCTTGTGATGATATCTTAGTTTTGAGATACTATATGTGAGTTTTTGTGGATTTTGGAATATATAATAATTTCTTGAGGAGGAGGTTCTACTGGTACATGTATTTTATGAACAGAATCATGCGGCTGACTGTGACTTAGTGACTACGTGAGTTGCTAACTACATGACTTGGGTGCTTCATGACATATCCACAATATGTAACTCCCCAACCCTACTTACCCAGATTTGTTTAATTATTATATAACATTGGCACGATCACAAGAGATGAAGTCTCGAAAGACCGATAAGTTTAATAGCCTTGGAATAACTAGATAAATAAATAATTTTTAAATTACATCATGAAATAATAACAACAATGACATTTTTCCCCTTTGAACACACTTATATCACTTATCCAATTCCTTCAGGTCAACCCAAAAATACATCTTCAAATCCTGGAAAAAATAAAACATAGAAAGGGGTGAGATCAGATGCTCAGTAAGGATAACAATATAGCAGAAACTTTCAAAAATAAGAATAAACATTTAAGGAAATGTATACAACTAAAAAACATTTTTAAACATAAAAATCAACATAATATGGAAATTATAATTCAAAATAATTTCATTTAATTGTTCACATGTATATTCTACTAGTCAAATAATCACATTTAATATCAAGATCTAATTTCATAATAATGGAATGCATAATGCTGGACATTATAAACACATAGTCAAGGCCACATTCCAAGACTACAAATAATATTTTGTTAAGGCCTTGTGCCAAGACACTAGTTTGTCTCATGATACCTACCAATGCATCTAGGAGCTATATCATGCTCCACCAATCACTTTCTATGTCTAATTCATTCCTCATGTGAAAATATTTGAATCATAACATAAACATTTATATTAAAAATCATATAAAAACTTTTAATACTTTAACCATAAACCTTGAATGGTATAAAAATAACACCTCTATAGACAAACATATCACAAAACCTTCAATATAATATGGAAGATTTGTATCATAATAAATCAACTTCAATAAAGTGTAAAATTCATAAAAGGATACTAATATAGATGAAATCAAAACTATTAGAGATAAATATCACATTCAATTTCGAAATCATTTAAAAGACATATAATTATAAAAGAAAATATTTATTTTGAAATTATTCTTATATGCCTCTAAGGGAATCTTCAAAGGTGTTATAATAGTAGAGAATAGTCACACCCACCATATAAGTTAAAAAACATTCTTTCCATAACTTTTCTAATAGGTCATAAAGTACCATGTTTGGAAAATGATGGAAAGATTTCATTCAAAACATTTTATAAAAAGTAAAATAAGGGTATAAATGAATTTAACCCATAGTATAGAAAATAGTAAAAAAATTGAAATACACTTTTTAAGAAACATAGATTTGGATGATAAAGATGTCCCAGTAGTTACTCAGGTATAAACAACCTCAGATAATAAAGAGATTGTAAAATTAACCCTTACATTGTACTTTTTACTTAGAATAGAGTAGGTTAACCTCTGAAAAAATGGTTAAATAATTGTTTCTAAAATATACAAGAACCATATAATTAAATATTATATCATATATGATCTTCTATTATTGCTTTGTTAATGATATCATTTTGGGTGTTAACTGATTTGTTTTCCTTTATATGTTTTGATAAATAAGTAATGTTAGTTATGAATATGATGTATTTGATTCATATCTAGAATTATATTAATTTCTTAATCATTATTTTTTTTCATAATATGAAATTTATTATTTTATGGTTATGATGGGGAATGAATCTCATCGCGTTTTTGGAGACAGTAATTCGTATGTACACACGAGTGACAATACCATTCTATTAATGGTGGAATTTTATGTAATTGGATTTTATATCATATATAAAGTATCATTAACATGTTATATTGATTATTGACATCAATTATAATCATTATTATACCCATACAAAATAATTAATTATTGAATAACAAACTATTCCACGACATGGAGACGGTATGCCGTATGTAAGCATGTGTGGTGACTTTTTCATTCATAGGATGGATAAAATAATGAATATGATAGTACCATTTTTATAATAATATCATAGTATGTATAAGGTACTAGATTTATTATTTTTTTATAGAAACAACAAAGAAATAGAAAGTGGGAAAAGAAAATAACATTGAAAGAGGTGATGAAATTATTACCTCTTCTTCGAGTGATTCCTTTTGACTTGATCAAAAGGGCTACATAGGTTAGATTTATAATCATTTTAAGGCACATAGGTTAATGAGATATTAGTTGGGAGGATATTTGAGTATGTTATGGATGATAAAAATGGATTTGGAGGTGTGATTTTGAGATAATGGAAGTACCCTTTAATAAGAGAGGTGAGGGTCACTTTATGAAAAGCTTGAAATATTAATTTATTATACAATCATATTCTATTTTTAATGGATAAAAAATAATTTATTTCTAGGATAAGTTGTTTATGGGTTGAAATATTCTCATCAAATAGGTTTTAGAGAATTTTAGGTCACCATTTTATCGTTATATTTTAGATTTATCTCTTAGTTAAATAGTTTATCTTTTACAATGTCTTCTTGTATTTTTATATTACATACTTAATTAACATATAATAAAATTCCAAGAGAACCCCAAGTGGTTCATTAATGACATATATATATCATTATGTATTTCCTTCGGATAAACCTTATATTTTTTTAATATTATATCATTTAATAATATAATATTTGATTTAAAAACTCATTTATGTCAATTTTGACACTATTTGTTATTTTGTTTTTGTGAAAGTCATAAAAACTTTATTACTACGAAAAAAAATTATTTAATCAACCCTAAAATTTCATATTAACCAATAAAATTAGTGGAATTCATCAAAAGTCTCAATTTATATTTATTTTGATATTTTTAATATAAATTATTATAATTATTCATTAATAAGGTAATTGTTGCATCATCATTATGTCATCAATAAATCTAATTATTTAATGTCTAAAAATTATAAATAAAATAATATTACATATGAAATATTATTAGATTTATAATAAATATTTATAGTCGAATTTATCGTATGTATGACCCTATATTAAAAATGTTTTATTTATTTAACATTGAATTTAACACTTTTATCTATTCTTTAAATAAAATAATAATAAATGTCCTAATCTAATACAAGTGGACCAAAAGGATCATATATTTTTTCTAAGTATTATTTTTGTCGAAATACACTTATCCAATAGAATTAGGAAATGTGTTAGAGTAATTATAATAACATTTTTACCTTTAATTACCCAATTTACTTTTAACTGTGGTAAATAAAAGTCATAAGTTACTATTAACCAAAAAAATAATCTTATTGAACCAAATTTTATTTACTGATTTCAACTATTTCGCTCATATTTTTATAATTCAATTCACAGAAGCGGTAATATTGTGTTTTATGCAAATTTGCTAATGTGCCTAGGAGGTGGGTAAAAGACCTTAAAAGTTCAATAAAATTTTATATATCTAATTTTATTATAAAATGACTCTAGTGAATTACATTGAAATTTTATATGTATTATGTATCTATTTTTACTTAAAGTAAATTTAAATAAAATAAATATTTATTTAAATAAAATTTCATTTTTAAACAATAATGCAGTTTTTTCCACAATTCATCCAAAAAATTGAATGCTTTCAAAAAAATAAAAACATTCACCCTAAGTTAATTTTGATATTTTGAATCCAAAAATTGATGTCCATATTGAAAAATAAAATTTCAAAAATTTTAAAGTGTGGGTATTATTATTCATAATGACTAGTTTGAATGGACGGGGTATGTTAGAACTCAAAGTTGCATACAGCGCAACCTATTTCATTATTCAAAGGGAAAAGTACTATGGAAGCTTGAGTTGTTACATTCTTCCCCCCTTCAAATAATTTCATCCTCTAAATTTCTAGAATACTACTGCATTGAAATATTTAGGTGGTTCTTCATCATAAGTTCCTCGGGTTCCCACGTTGCTTCTTCCATCTTATGGTTTCTCAATAGAACTTTTACCAAACGAGTCATACAGTTTCTCAACATTTGTTCTCTTGTATCAGGAATCCTGATAGGCTCTTCACACTAAGACAGATCGGGTACCAATTCTTTTTTCATTATAGTTGAGTACAAGCGTTGGGTCAAGAATGTATTTTCTCAACAGTGATAAGTGGAACATATCATGAAATTTGGAGAGACTTGGAGGCATTTCTAAATGGTAAGTTACAAATCCAATTCATTATTGAATTTAGAAAGGTATGATGTACCTTGAAATTAATTTAACCTTCTTACTGAAACGTATAACACCCTTAAATGGAGATACCTTCAAGAAAACATGATCACCTATGTGAAATTCCAAATCCTTCCTTCAGTTATCGACATATCTTTTTTTCATACTTTGAGCTATTTTGATGTGGGTTTATATAACCTTCACCTTTTCCATTGTTTCCTCAACACGTTCTGGGCATACGAGTTTCCATTCACTGACATCATCCCAACAAGTTGGCGTGTGACATTTCTTTCTATATAATGCTTCATATAGTGCCAATAGAATACTTAAATGGAAGGTATTGTTATAGAAAAATTATAAGAGAGGTAAATATTGATCTCACATACCTTAAATGTCATGTGAGCATGACCTCAACATGTCTTCTAAGGTTTAGATATTATGTTCTGATTAACCACCGGTTTGAGGGTGGTAGGTAGTGCTCAAATGAAGTTCAGTATCCAGACCCTTCTAAATACTTTTAAGAATCTTGATGTTAAACAAAGATCACGATCAGAAACAGTCTATAGGGGTACTCCATGATGTCTTACGACTTCATTAATATATATTCTTTCTAATCATTCGAGTGGTAAATCTTCTCTTATAGAAAGAAAATGTGCTGACTTGGTAAGGTGATCAACAATGACCCATATTGCATCGTTTCTTCTAGGAGTCTTTGGTATCCCAATGAAAAATTTCATCACAATATCATCCCATTTACACTTAGGTATGGGAAGAGGTTGCATGAATCCTCTTGGATGTTGTCTTCTAGCCTTCACCTGTTAACAAACCTTGCATCTTGACACATAATCAGCAATCTTCCTCTTCATGTTGTCCCACCAAAAATGTTTCTTTAGATCTCTATACATCTTAGTGATACTAGGGTGTGTAGAAAAATTGGATCTATAAGAATCATCCAACAATTCCCTTTTAAGATCAGGTATGTCATGAACACAAAATATCTTCCCAAATTTCAAAATTCCATATTAATATATGATATTGATCATTCTCCCATCATTCATAGCTTTAATTTTATTTTGAATCTTTTCATCATCAGTCTGAGAACTTTTTATCCTTTCTAGTAATGTTGGATTTGAAACCATTTGAAAAAGTATTGATGTTTCACCTTCTATGATTATTCCCATATCCATATTTACTAGATCTATGAACATAGGTCCCCTTTCAACTCTCATCTTGTTCAAAACTCTATGATCATTTCTTCTCAATGAATCTTCCACCTTATTTTACTTCCTCGAGTGGTAGTGTATAGTGAAATCATAATCCTTGAGTAGCTCGATCCATCAGCTTTTCCTCATATTGATTTCTTTTTGTGAGAAAATATACTTCAAACTCTTCTGATCAGTATAAATCTAAAATTTTTAACCATATAGATGGTGTCTTTCTATCTTCAAAGAAAAGATTACAGCTTCTAACTCATGATCAGGAGTGGGATAGTTTTTTTCATGATTTTTTTAGTTGTCATGATGCATAGTCAATAACTCTATCATTCTGCATAAGAACACAACCAAGTCCTTTCTTTGAAGCATCACTATAAATTATAAACCCATCATTCCCTAATGGTAGATTCAATATAAGATCATTGAATAATATTTTCCTCAATTCTTCAAAACATTCTTCGCACTCTTTTTTCCAATAAAATTTAACCCCTTTACGTGTGAGCTTGGTTAATGGGTTATCCAATCGGGAAAAATTATGGACAAAGTATTGATAATGACCTGCTAAACCAAAAAACTGTATATCTCAGTTATACATTTCGGTGATGTCCATTCTTGGATTTCCTTGGTCTTTTAAGGATAAACAAAGATTCCATATTTATAGATAATATGGCCAAGAAAAAAATCTCTTGAAGCCATAATTCACCCATTCTAATCTACCCATATAATTCATTCCTTCGAAGAGTCTTTAGAATGGTGTGCACGTGATTTTCATGATCTTCGTAGATTTTTGAGTACACCAAAATATCAATAATAAATACCACTACAAATCATCAAGTTATTCCTTAAAAACTCTATTCATTAGATCCATAAAGAAAAAGGGTTCATTAGTTAGTCTAAAAGTAATTTCTGTAAATTTATAATGCCCGTACCTGAAACGAAATGTTGTCTTCGGAATGTTTTCCTTTTTCACGCACAACTGATGGTATCCAGATCAATGTTCAATCTTTGAAAAATATTTATCTCCAAGAATTTGATCAAATAAATCCTCAATGTGAGGTAGGGTATACTTTTTCGTTATTGTTATAGCATTGATCTCCCTATAGTCAATGCACAACCTCATAGATCCATCTTCCTTTTTAACAAAAAGAACAGGGGAACCCATGGAGAAACACTAGGGAAAATAAATCATTTATTATTCAATTCCTCTAGTAGTTTATTTAGTTTGACTAATTCCATAGTGGACATTATATAAGGGGTCATTGATATGGGTCGTGAACTAGGAATTAAATCAATGGAATACTCTATTTCTCATTTTGTAGGATGTCTAGGTAAATCATCTGGAAACACATAAACATATTCTTGAACAATAGGTAAATCCTATATTTGAACATTCCTTTCCTTACCCATTGTTATATGACTCACTTCATCCCCAATAATTTAATTTATTAGAGCTACATGGGTTGGATCTCGATAAGAATTAGATGGTTAGGTTCCTGCTCTAAAGATATGGTACTATTTATCATTATTGAAAATTTTAACCTCATTATTCTTGCAATAAATATTATCATCATGGTCAGATGGAAAATATATACCAAGGATTATATCAAATTAAATCATGGGTATGATGATGAGATCAGCAGATAAATAACGTTTATATGCCCTAATGGGAACTGATTGACAAAACATTATTGCAATGATTCTTTACTTTGGAGTTTTGACTGACAACTCCCTTGATAAATAAAATTGAAAATATCTTATTTTCTTAGAAAACTGGGATGATATGAAACAATATGATGATCCATAATCAAATAATTCATTGGCTAAATTTGAGGAAACCATTAAATTACCTACCACCAGGTCATTCAGAGCTTCAACCAGAGTAGTAGTGATCACATAATCATGGTATTTCTCCCTTTTCCTTTTATGAGTTATGTTTCCTTGGTTCTTAGGGCATTAATTTTTATAATTCCCCATTTCTCTACAATTGTAGAATTAAACATTGACATCCTCTTTCTGTCCCTTGCAATCATGAGCTTGATGGAATTTTTCACCACACTTGTAACAGACTCTCATTCCCTTCAGGCAAGTACCAGGGTGCTTCTTCCAACATTTACTATAGGATGTAAATTCAAATTTTCCCATCATCCTTTAATTAATATTTATATAGTGTTCAGCATATATCTTCTTCTCTTGCTTCGCTTTAAAGTAATAAGATAATGAGAATTACTTTTCTGTCTTGATAACACATGAGACAATATTTGTATATTATGAGAAGGATTGTGAGACTAATGCTCAATGGAGAAATGTTTTTAAACCATAAATTAATCGATCAATATTACTTCTTGGGTTACGTATATAATCTACAACATGCCTTGCTAACATTGTAAATTAGACTCATACTTTGAGACATTCTCATCCTCATTTTGCCTCAAACTCAGAAATTTTCTTTCCATATCCAGTCAATGGTCATGAGGAAAGTATATTTCTAATAAAATATCATTAAACTCCCTCTATTCAATATTTGATACCTCTTCATCCTCCTTTGTGTTTTTAATTAATGACCACCATTCATCGGCATCTCCTGTGATGTGACAAACTTCCATGAAAACTTTTTCCCTTTCGCTACTTTCCAAAGCATGAAATACTTTCTTTAAGGAACATATCCATTGCTCAGCTACAAATAGATTTGTAGTCCCATTGAATGTTGGTGGTTGTTTCCTCATGAAGTCTTCTAACATGTATCCTCCACTTTGTGGATCAGGGTGGTCCATATGGGTAAGGATATCATTCATAACCTAAGTGAGTTTTCCCAATATTGTGATAAGTTGATTAGTACTAGTTGCATCACCAGCTCCCCTATAATTATCTTGAGTAGGAGAAAAATTCCTACATTTATTATATGTGTTGATACGGTTTACATTCCTTCTACTAGGTTCCATTTCTAAACAATGGAATACACTTTATTAGTTTATGAATCGAAATACATAATTCCAAATTTGTAAAATACTTAACATAAATTGAATAGTTTATGTATATAATCCATAATCATTAAAAAAATTTCATTGAGGAAGTATTTTCTAATAAATCCTTAATAATGGTTTGTAATGAAAATTTGAATTATCATAAGCATATCCCCTGGGAGTGTCGTAACCAAGAGTGCTGAAAGGCCCATTGTCGTGTACCAGGATACCCCGGGTCAAGCCTGAAACTCCATGTCAGAGTTTTCAAACCTGGGTACATCTGTACCAGAGCTTCCTCTACCTGATCGTATCCATATATGGATTTATTTTCTCAAAAATATCAAAAAATCTCTATATTACCAAAATTATATGAATTTCTTCTATATTAAACCACAAATTCTATCTTAGGGTAATGTTTTCTAACCAGGATTTCTTTTCTAAATCTAGCTTCCACGGTTTGTACTAAACATCCTCTGATACAAATTGTAATTACCCAATAATAGATACCTATAGTTAGTGCATTATTACATAACATTGTAATGATAACCATAGATCATGTCTTGAAAGACCGATTAGTTTAGTATCCTTAAAAGTACTAGATACGTACATAAGTTATACATTACATCGTGAAATAAAAACAACAAAAACATTTTGCACCCTTTGAACACACTTATATCCCTAATCCTATCCCTATAGGTCGACCATAAAATAAATTTTCACATCCTGGAAAAAATAAAACAAAGAAAGGGGTGAGCTCAGATACTCAATAAGGATAATAATACAGCGGAAACATTCATTAATAAGCATGAACATTCATGGAAATGTATAATACTAAAAAATATCCTTTCTAAATTTAATCTTCAGAATAATAGGGAAAATATAAATGAAAATAATTAAATTTAATATTCACATGGATATTCAACTAGTCAAATAATCATATTTAATATAAATAGTTAATTTCAATATTATGGAATAGATAATGACGAACATCATAATGACATAGTCAAGTCCTCATGCCAAGACTACAAATAATATTTTATCAATTACTTGTTCCACAACACTAGATTGTCTCATGAGACCTACTAATGCATTTAGGAGCTACAGTAAGCCCTACCCACAACTAACTAAGTCTAATTCATTCTTCATATGAAAGTATTTGAAACATAACATAAACATTCATATTAAAACTAGCATAAGAAATGTTAATACATTAACCATAAACCGTGAATGGTATAAAAATAACACATTCATAGTCAAACATATCACAAAACCTTATATACAATTTGGATGATTTGTATTAGAATAAATCAACTTCAAATGGGTGTAAAATCTATCAAAGGATGATGACATAGATGAAATCAAAACTATTTGAGAGAAACATAACTTTCTATATTGAAATCATTTAAAATTCACATAATTTTAAAAGAAAATATTTATTTTTAAAATATTATTATAATAATGTAAGGGAAGATTCTAAGGTGTTATAACGGTGGAGAATAGCCTCACCCTCCATATAAGTTAAAAAAACATTCTTACTATAATTTGTCGAAAAGGTCATAAAGTACCTTGTTGGAAAAATAGCGGAAATATTTCTTTCAAATCCATTTTATAAAAAGTAAAACAAGGGTATAAATGAATTTAACCCATTGTCTAATAATTAGAAAAAAAAATTTGAAATATACTTTTTAAGAAACCTAGATGTGGATGATAAAGAGGTCTCAGTATATACCCACGTATAAACAACCTCGGATAATAAAGAGATTGAAAAATTAACCCTTACCTTGAACTTTTCCTTGGTCGATGTTAGGTTAAAATCCTGTATAATTTTGAAATAATTGTTATTAAATTATACAATAACCATATACATAAATATGATATCATATATGATCTTCTAATATTTCTTTGTTAATGATATCATTTCAGGTGTTAAATGATTCATTTTCCTTTATATTTTTTGTTACATAAGTAATGTTTGTTATTGATATGATGTATTTGATTCATATCCAGAATGATATTATGTTCTTAAACATTATTTTTTTAATCATAAAATGAAATTTATTCTTGAATGGTTTTTATGGGGAATGAATCTCATCGCGTTCGTGGAGACGGTAATATGTATGTACGCACAAGCGACAATGCCATTATATTAATGGTACAATAATATGTAATTGGATGGTATATCATATATATAGAATCTTTAAAATGTTATATTTATTATTTAAATCAATTATATTCTATATAATACCCATCCAAAATAATTAAGTATTGAATAAAAAACTATACCACGATATGGAGACGGTAAATAGTACTTACGCACGTACAGTGAATTTATCATTCATAGGATGGATAGAGTAATGAATATGATTGTACCATATTTATAATAACATCACAGTATGTATATGGTACTGTAGTTATTATTTATTTATGGAAAAAACAATGAAATAGGAAGTGGAAAAAGAAAATAACTTTGAAAGAGGTGATGAAATTATTACCTCTTCTCTGGGTGCTTCATTTTTATTTGATCAAAAAGGCTCCATAGGTTGGTTTTTTGATCAATTTAAGGACTCTATACTTAAGTGAGGGTATCTGGGAGGATATTTTAGTAGGGTTTGGATGATCCAAATGGCGTTGGAGGTGTGATTTTAAGAGAAGGGAAGTACCATCTTATAAGAGAGGTGAGGGTCACTTTAGTAAAAGCTTAAAATATTAATTTATGATCCAATCATATTCGGTTTATAATGGATCCAAAAGAATTTATTTCGAGGATAAGGTGGGTATGGGTTGTAATACTCTCATCCAATAGGTTTTAGACAAGTTTAGGTCATCATTTTAACCTTATCATTTAGATTTAACTCTTAGTTAAATAGTTTATCTTTTACAATGTATTCCTGTATTTTTATGTTACATGGTTAATAAACTTACTATAAAATGCCAAGAGAACACCAAGTAGTTTATTAATGAAATATATATCATTATGTACATATTTTTTCCAATCCTTAGATTTTTAGTAATATTATATCTATTAATAATATAATATTTGTTTTGAAAACTCATTTATGTCAATTTTGACACTATTTGGTATTTTGTTTTTTTGAAAGTCATAACAACTTTTTCACATCAAAAAAAATTATTTAATCAACAAACAATTATCATATTAACATATAAAATTAGTTTAATTCATCAAAATTCTCAATTTACATTTATTTGGATATTTATAATATCAATTATTTTAATCATTCATTAATAAGGTATTTACTACATCATCATTGTGTCATAAATAAATCTAATTATTTAATGTATAAAAATTATAAATAAAATACCATTATGTATAAAATCTCTTTAAATTTATAATGAATATTTATAGTCTAATTTATCTTATGTATATCCTTATATTAAAAATATTTAATTATTATACATTGAATTTAACATTTTTCACTCTTCATTAAATAAAATAATAATTAATGTCCAAATATAATCCAAGTAGACCAAAAGGATAATAATTTATTCCTATGGTTGATTTTGGTCGAAATAAACTTGTCCATTAGAATTAGGACATGTGTTAGGGTAATAATAATATCATTTTTACCTTTAATTGCCCTATTTACTTTTAACTGTGGTAAATAAAAGTCAAAAAATACTATTCACCGAAAATTTATTTTCAACTTATTGAACCAAATTTTACTTACTGATATCAACCGTGTATCTAGGATTTTCAATATTCAATTCATAGAAGTGGTAAAATTACATTTTATTCAAATTTTCTAACGTGACTAGGAGGTGGATAAAAGATGTAAAAAAGTGAAAGAAAATTTTATACATCTAATTTTATTATAAAATGACTCTAATGAATTAAACTGAATATATATAGGAATTATGTATCTATTTTTATATAAAATGATTTTAAATAAAATAAATAATTATTTAAATAAAAATTTGGTTTTAAACAATAACGTAATGTTTTTCACTATTCATAAAAAATTGAATGTTTTCAGAAAAATACCAAATATTCACCCTAAACTAATGTTGATATTATGAATCAAAAAATTAAGTCCATTTTGAAAAATAAAATTTTAAAATTTTTAAAAATTGGGTATTATTATTCATAATGGCTAGTTTGACTGGTCGTGGTGTGTTAGAACTCGAAGTTGCGTACAACCCAAGCCATTACATTATTTAAAGGGAAACAAACCATGGAAGATTGTGGTGTTACACAATACATGTGTTATAGATACTCCCTAGGGTCATTGACCCTCATTGTATTAATGATTCATTAGGTGTTACTAACACTCCATGTGTTATTGACACTAAGTGTATTATTGAAACTTCATGTGTTACCGATACTAGGTGTTTTGTGGACTATGTCTGATAATCCTACTTTTTGTGCTATAGACTTATACTTGTGTGAGATGGTTTTACTTTTTTTTTACCTTAGTGGTATAAATTGTATATTTCTTCATGGTATACTTCATGTATTTTTTCTCGGCATACTTCATGTATTTTTTCATGGAAAATTTTGTGTATTTATTCATGGTTTACTTTTTGTATTTCATTGTTTGGTTCCTTTATGTCTTTAGGGTGTTCTACTAATTATTTGTTTACTCCCATATACACTGGATTTTCCTGCACATGTCATGTCTGGTGAAGATGATCAACGCATTGATGGTGTTCTTGGTGAACTAGGATGAGGTGGTTCTTAGAGTCCTCGAAGAGATGATGTATGCTCATATGGATTTAGACAGCCATTATACACATATCCTTCAAGTTGGGTTTTCTGAGGATGCATTTCAAGAATATTTGAATTCTCCTTCGAGAATCTTTTTTGGGTGTGCTTGTATTCTGACCCGATTTACATTCCAAATTTCTACTATCGTTCTTTATTGTTTGTATCTTAGTGGTATGCATTCTTTTTTACCGAGTGTTTTACATTTCATTATTTTGGGCTTGGATATATGTGCATGTGTACAGGTACTTAGGCAAATGCCTCACATTTGTGGGATATGCCTACAAAGCGCTAGTCATCAGCCCCAAGCCTTTTGGAGACGGTATTGGGGTAGTCATGACATGGGCCCCTCTAGAATGAGTCGTAAAAGTACTACCTACATGTTTTTAAAAAAAATTATGATAGTCTAGCCTACAAACTATGTTGACCTGGAATGTCGTAATGTATCTATTGATATATAAATGTGGGGAATGATTTAGGGAGCTCATGAAGAGGCTAATCACAACACATGTATTCACACTACCAACAAGTGTAGAATGTTTTGTTATATACAATGATGGATATATGAAATTCATGGGTTATTTACCCATATAGAATAATAAAGACATAACTTATTCCATACAAAAGTTAATGATCCATGATCAAAACTACCCATTTCATGATATAGAGATAGAATATGTGAACATTTCCATTATAACTTAGCGGCACTACCACTATGGTGAGAAGTATGTTATATATACAAATCAAAATAGTCTAAAGTATACCTTCACCATGATGGATATCAAAACATTTTAATGGATATGGTTATAGAAAATCAAGTAATATAATTTCTCTATTTATTACCACTAAGGAAAGGTGAACAAGGTAGTTAATGATATTATCAAAAAATAACCTTCTAGTCTATTCATGTTGTCGATTGGGAAATACCACATCTTCATTAATATGAAAAGGATAATTTTGGAAATCATAATGTTTGGGAATAAATCCTACCATTATTTTATGTTTTAATTCCTATATTTCCAATAAAACATCAAGGAGGCATAGAGGAAAGGAATATATATACAAATTAAGGTGAAAGAGAAAAAAAGTGAAGATACAAGGGTTATGTATCAATGATGATAATGTGATTCAGTTTGGAACAAGGATTTATGTGCCTTAATTAACTGAGATAAAGAAGAAAATTTTGGATAATACTCATAATAGATTTTTTCCCATTTATCCTAGAAGTACAAAGATGTAACATAGTCTTCAAGAACAGTTCCTATTTGAAAACTTGAAGAAATAGATTACAGAGTATATCTCATGGTGTTTTGTATGTTATAATTTTAATTTATAATTAATGAAGTACAAAGGGATGATGAATCCATTACTTATATCCATGTGTATACGGGGGTATATTTCTATAGACATTGTCCATAACCTCTTGAATACATCATATAAAAGTAATGAAATATAGGTTATGGTGGATCGACTCACAAAGAAATCTCAATTCCTTTATATTTAAGAATTTTTATTTATTGAACACCATTCCATGATATATGTGAAGGGAGATATGAGGCTACATGAGGAACCACATTCAATCATATCTGATCATTATCCAGTGTTCATATATAAATTCTAGAAAAGTATTCAACATGTTTGTACTAAATTGAATTTCATCATGATCTATATCCCCAATATAGCTGAAAACTCTGAATAAACAATCCATATGCTCAAGTAAATAATGATGATGATGTTTCTACACTCGCTCTTAATCTTCTCTCATCCCTGTGTGCCTTCTATATAGGGTTTCATCCCTCTCCTTTTCTCTCTAGAGATGGACCCTTTCCAAGACTCGATTTCCTCTATCTTTCACTACTACACTTTATTGATTACAGTAAGCCTCAATTCCATCATGATTGAGTTCTCTACATATGAGGTTTCATTTGAATATAGTGATCTTCATCGTGTGATCATTTATATGGGTTTGTAGGTGTAGGAATATGGAAGAAAATAATCATCAAACAGGGTGAATACACAGACACGGTTGGAGGACATAGGAATGCTCAATTCCAGTGTTGTTCCATTTCCAATCCATTTCTTATTTCTCTTTATGATTGTTCCATAGATACTTTTTTCATCACCTTATTCAGGTACAAATATTTTCATAAGCACAGATCGTCATGTCATTTTGTTCCCCGGTTTCTGTGTTCAGGTTCATTTTGATGAATCTCCCACCACTGTTGAACCTCCTTCATCATTTCATTATCGTGGGTTTTACTGTTCTGGTTTTCTCATTCTCATACATCGGTGTTGTTTATCCCAATGTAGTTTTCTGGTTTTTCATTCCCAGTATAGTTGTTTTTCATTAATATTCCTCATATTCTAATTTTTCCTTTTTCCCTCCATGAATGACCCCACATTGGTAATGCTCAAATGTTTTTTTGGAAATATTGGATGGTTTTGGTTGCTTCAACATTGGAGATCGTACTCTTGGAGGTTTAGGGTCGTGGTTATTGGCTAGCCTATTTCTAGCGTCACGGTAAAAAAACAACTTCTTGGAGGTTTAGGGTCGTGTGTTTTTTTGTGTCTTTCATTGTCGTAACTCATAGATTGTCGTCGACAACTTCTTCATTCAAGTATCTCACTCATCGACTTCAACAATGGTTTCCCTCCCTCTTTCCTATTTTAGGTTCTTTGGATTCATGGATTCCAAGATTGAGTTAGCTGAGATTCATGTGGCTTAGAAATGGGATGGGTAACGTTAGTGTTATGCAGGATGCTGAGATGATGGGTTTGTTTAGGGGGTGTGGTTTGCGGGATCCTTTTATAATTTATTTGATGGGGTTTGGTGTATATGTTTTACAAGGACCATCAATTATATTATTATTTTTCTTTTGGTGAGGGTGGGTTGTGATTATTGATAATGGTGCATGGTTCTGAGGACCCTCCATGGGTTTGGCTTGTTCGGTTCACACTTAACCATAATGTGATTTTAGTTGGAAAATAAAATAAAATATTTTGGTCAAGGAATTATTAAGAGCCTTTTAAATTGATGTCAAAGGAGTATGGGATCATAATCTCTATTTTTTTGAGTTACCATTCAATAAAAACTTCATCTTGAGAATTGATATGTCTCCATTTGATGATCCATATGGGAAATGATGCATAACTCCAACTTGTTGGGATGAAGTTGGAGAATGAAAGATACATGGACTTGATTTTTTCTAATACATGATTGAGAAGATTCAATCCATAAAACAACACTTAAAATATTCTCAAATTCTCCAGAAGTTTCATGCTTACAACAAACAATTGGTTTTATATTTTGATGTTGGAGCCAATTTTTTCATTTAATGATAACTATAAAAGGGATTCGTGTAGATTTTATTAAACAAAAATGTTATCCAGATGTATATTTTCCACTTTGAGATCCTTGATCACATTGGATAAGTGTAATATCTTCTTTCACTTCCACCAACCTTGTCTCAAGTGTATGATGCATTACATGTATCCCTCATGAGGAATTACATACCAGGCCCAAAAAATGTACTGAACTTAGAGGTGGTATAGCTGGAATATGATATCTCTTATGAGGAGTAATTGGTAAAGATTTTGGACCACATATCCTATGTTCTATAGAATAATACCACTATCCTAAATAAGGAATAATAGAGAAATAGTAAGTATGAATACATTCCACAGGAATGTAAGGAATGGGTTAAGGATAAATACCCCCAACTATTTTCACCTTATTATGTAAAATGAAATTTCAATGATGAAATTTGTAAAGGGGGGAAGAATGTAATGACACAAACCATTATAAATGGAATTCTACTACTTATAATAATGTCATAAAATGCATGAATAACATTAAAAACCTAATAAAAACAATATTCTCGTAAATGAAGAATAAAATAACTGATAACTATAGAAATTATGGAACCTATATTGATATAATAGTAACCTAGATATTATAATAGTAATATGACCCTTAGGAATATTAATATGATTATTATATTAGTACCCTAAACTATTAATGTATATATGAAATTTAACAATCAAATAAATAAAAATATGATATATTTATATCACAGTAAAAGTAAATAAATGTTTTCAAAATGATAATTTATATGTTGGTATTTTTTTGTAAAACAAATATGTTATTTAAAATTTTATAATTAATATAATGATTGAAAATAAGTTCACAAATTAATATTGTTTTTTTTTATAATTATAATATAATTTTAGGAGATGTTAATTAATTTTTCCATGTGTAATTGTAATATTTAAATTGGTTTTTTAATAAAACATGATTTTATTTCAAAACTAAATTTTTCAAATTTATAATTTTTTTAATAATATTTAGTACATTATTTAAATCTACAAGTCGAAAAAAAATTAGGGTTATTTTTTTGGGATTTTCCTGAAATATATGAATTTTATATGAATAGTGAAATAATGAAATTTATTATATAACCTAAATACATGGATTTTTATTTCATTAATGATGCATGGAAAATTTAAGAATCACTTTCTCAAACACTCCTTTTAGAGTTACAATATTTAGTCATGAAAATTTTCACAATTTATAGTCTAGATCCAAAATAAAAATAATAAATAAAATATTCAAAAACACCCCTCTCATCCCCTATAAATACAACTCCTCACCATTTATTTTCCTCACACATTATAAACCATTTATATTTTCCAAATTAAACCAAAATAAAACCCCAATACTCATACACATATTCATGACCTTTGATTCTCAATAAGAGACCAAATCCAAGTTGCTTAAGGAGGTTTTCAAGGAGGAAACATTTAAGAGATAAAATACCAAATCCTTCTATATTAATGTATTTTATTTTAATATCTTATCATCATATAACCCTATCAAATGTTTAATTATAACTCCATTATAATATATATATTATAATTTTATTGTGTTTATGAAATATCCATCAACCAATATCTTCTCTCCTACTTTTATTCTAAAAAATAAAAACATCTTTCATTATGCATCGATCCACTGCCTTCATGGATTATGAGTTTTCATTTTCCATTACAAAAATAATGGCTGGCGTTAAAACCAATAATATGGTTAAATCATATTGTGATATTCATATTATAATTTTTTAATATTTTATAAGCAATTTATTAACATAATATTTTAAAAAACAAATTTATTTAATGATGACAGAAAAACCACAAAAATAAACTAAAAATTTATCATTAATGTTTTATCAATATTTTCATCCCCAAAAAATAATAAATATATTAAATATGTGAAAATTTTAACACCATGTAGTTCATTTATAACAGATAATTTCTCATCTAGAAAATAATTAACACTTTACCATAACATTAGTAATTATACGCAAGCAAACTGACCATGAAACCCTAAAAATGAACACCCTCGAAAACATGAAATTGAACACTATAACTCATAAAAATGGGCATTATTTAAATTAATAAAATTATAATAAAGAAAATACAATAAGAATAGGTTCTATGTTATTTAAATAATTAATCTAATTTTATTATCCAAGATATTAAATGAATGCGTAAAATTCATTCAGGAAAAATGTTGGGAGATTCTCTAACCAAACTCCCGTTATTTGGGTTCTCCCTCTTTCACAATAATTTTCTATCGGATATTAACTTACTATTACATAAATAAAATTTAATTATTATTCTATTTATTTAGTGATATACATGTTTGTAACCAATTTTTATGAAAAATATATTAATTTTCCAAAAGAACTCTTCTTTCCAAAACACATATTGAATCCTCTTGAAATTTTTTCTTCTTCAATCTAGAATGATGATTCTTATAAAAAATATGTTTTAAAATTTTAATTTGGGAACCCCAAATTTTATTCATTAATGTATTCATTATCATATTATTATGAAAAATATTCCTTTCCATGTGTTATTTTATGTCTATGATTGTTATATGTTCTATGTGGCATACATGATTATGTTAATGTTATGATGTGAAGGGTGGTCCCAGAATTATATATCCTTCAAAGGAATTTTTTAATTTGATGTTTCATATGAGATATTATGTATTATACATGAACAATAATCAATATTTTTTCCACCATGATGATGTTATGATAATGCACATATGATATGCATGAAAATGATGTTATCCTTGTTCACAAATATGTGTGGTATTTTCCCACTAAGACATAATGATTCAATTTTATGGTTTTCCACATTCTGTATATTTATCCAATGATTCCCTTACGATTTTTACAATGATCCTATTTTTTATGATGATTAGGATTATTCTCATTAATGTTATATTGTATCATGTTTATTATTCAATCCTCTTACTAAGATTTTATCTCACCCCTTTCTCTGATGTATATCCTTATGTGACAACATGTACTAAGGAGAATGTGATAATTATAAAAATAAATTAGAATATTTTAAACAAATTTATATGTTTTATTATGGAAATATTTTTTATGTGCCTAATTTTACTAATACACTAAATCATTGGATCATGGATTTGTAATGATAATATGTCGTTTACCATTAAAATGAAATAATAGTCATGTTAGATAAAGAAGGGTTGCATTAAGGTTGGTATAATATTATTATATAAGAAGTATATTGTATGATCCTGAACTTTTATAGAGTTGTATTGGGCTCATTTTTAGTTACTCATTTGTTCCTTTATTAGTACATTTTGTTTTCCTAATGACTTGAAGTGTATTTGGGATAAATTTTGAGAGAAATGATTGTTAAAGTGGTTGTGCATGGTTATGGGAAAATTGTGCACCCAATACCAGAAAATTATAAAACATTTTATAGTGGGTGAATTGCACGGTTGGTAAAATATTTTTAAAAACATTTTCCCTCTTAGGAGTAACATTTCACCCTTAAAATAATTGGTGAATAATAAGCATGGGGTAAGGGAAAACCATGTTTACATTCCTAGAAAACTAATAGAATGGAATTAATTATGCCCAAAAAAAATTTCAAAATTTTCCAAACCCCTAAAACATTAACTATTTTAACCCACATTCGACCCTACATCCTCTCTCGTGTTTTTGGATCTCCCAGAAAAAATTCCATTTCCCCTAACCATAGTTATTATCCAATCAAGGCCTAGATCAAAGGTCCTCTCTACTCCCAATTAGTAAATATTCTCATCATTCTCTTATTGTGATTCCCCCATTCATTACACTTTCTTTTAGAGGTTTAATCTACTATTTGGGACTAACAATATCTATTAGTTGAGATCTCGGTCTTTGATTCTTGATCTAGATCATGATTTACATGATATTTTTTTATTTAATCATTATTTTGGGTTTTGATATTCATATAATGATCTATATCACTATGATTATCAATTTTTTGGTATTTACTTTTGATGATTATATGTCAGGGAATTGAGTAAGGTGGTCTAATATTCAATTCTCCTAGTTTTTATTTTGATACGTGTATGATAATTGTATAATTTCTAGAATTTTTTAGAAATTCCAATTTTTAAATTGGGTTAATTAATGTGTTGTGTTTATAAGTTGATGTATTGAAGAAATAAATAATTAATTATAGAATTAATTATGAGATTTAGGTAATATCCAATTAGATAATTATTTGGAGGATTGATTATGAGATTTCAGAATTATAGATTGAGATCATTAATTTTAAAATTAATTATGATGAATTGATATTGAGAATGATATAATTAATTGTGGGATTAATTATATTAAATGATTTTATGAATCTTGATAAATTATTTATTAAATTAATTAATGGTTTTGATGACTCAATTAATTTTTTTTAATTAAGGGTAGTTATTTGATAAAACAATTATAGAATTAGTAATAGAATTAATGAGAATAATTAATTTCTGAATTAATGTGTATACATGAATGGAATTAGGGTCATTAATTTATGATGTAATGAATGGAAATAAGGTAATTATGATGTGTGTTTATGAATAGAAACATTGTTATTCATGTATGATGTAAATAATGGTATCATGGTCATTATAATGTACGTTTATGAATGGGAACATGTTCATTCAAAAATTAATTAGTGACTAAGAACCCAATCATTCTAATGTGTGATGTATGTATTGTAACATGGGAATTCAAGTATTAATTAAGAATGATAACAATGTCGCTGCGAAATATGACCACACTTTGGAATACTTCGGGTTCCGACATGATACGAAGAAGGTAATGAGATATGATATAACCTGTGAATAATTCCAGCTCCATCATGAGCTGTTGTAGGTATTAATATATGATATTGTCTATGAATAAATAGGGATCTGGTATAAGTCGAAGATGGTGTTGAGGTATTGGTGCCCTCGGGAACCCATTGGTTAATCTGGTTAAGTAATGAATAAATGATAATGTGATAACTACATAATTATCCATTGTACTTATTTCTATACATATCTCCATACACTCTTATTTGAATAGATATTATTCTAGATACCATGGGTGGTGGCATACTGAGTTGTACTCACACCCTACTAGGGCTTCCTTATTAGTACCTGAATAGAATTTATTATTGTGAGGCAGGTTAAGATAAAGGGACCTATATTAAATGGATAATTTTGGGATGGGGAATGGATGAAGGGACAAGCTATTGTTTGGGGCCCTCTTTCAAGTTTTTGAAGTATTTATTTTCAATTTTCATTTTATATACTTGAGACATACAATAACATGGAATATTTTATTCTTTTATTTAGATATTGTATCTCAGGATCATAATGTATTGAGATTTGTATTTTCTTATTGTTATATAAGTTATTATTCTATTTTTTATTAGTTTTTTATAGTGTATTACTCTAATAAAATTTGTTATAGTATCCCCATGATCAAATTATAAGACCCTAGTTGTTATTCATAAGTCTTTGGAATATTGGGTTTCACGCTTGAGGTCATGTGTCCGACCGGTTCAGGGAGCCGGTGTGTGTCACCTAAGTTGAGATGTTACCATTTGGTATCAAAGGATTTTTCTTTTATTTTTATTTTTCTAACTATGTATGGAATGTTATATAATATACTAGGAATATTTAGGGCATGGACCTTAACTCATGCTTGGGGGTTGCCAACCCATGTATGGGGGAAACCTAAGTACACGGTGGGGGATTTTTTTATTATCATTTATTGTTATAGTGTAATATTATTTCATCTTGGGTGAAACACATGTTAGGTGATGTGATTTTTTTTATAATTTTATGATAATAGACTAGTGGTATTAAATGGCATGATATATGAGTCAGCATGCATCAATCAAGGCACTCGAGATTATGTTGTGACATGAATCATTTTAGGAACGCATAAGAAAATAGGTGTTGGGTATTTTGTTGAACATAATCTATTTTTTCCTTATAAAATTAAATTGAAAATTGTGTATAATAAAAAATTGGAATATTTAAATGATTATATAATGTGAATAATTGGGTTTCTAATTGTGAAACATGATATGATGATGATAATTACCTTAGACAACCAAGACCTAGGTGTAGTATGGTTAAGGGTAGTGATATCACCTTACTTATGTATGCGGGGTGTGATTTGTGGAAAATAATTATTGTTCTTATTATATATATATATATATATTAAAGTTGTTTTATGAGTCCTATGAAATGTGTTTTTAATTATAGAGGTTTGCCTCCATGATGACACTTTTTGAGAGGACAATAAGTGGTTATGTATTGTGATGACCTACTGGCACTATAAATTAAGTAATTGATAGTGAACAGTATGGAAGAAGGTGAAAATTTACAGAAAATCATCACTCACTTCATGAAAGACATGTGAAGAGACCCATGGAAGGTTGAGAAAATAATGTCTAGCCGGAAAAAAGTGTTCGATTTATAGAACCACCTGATTTTTTATTGAGAGGGTGGACTTGAGGGAGATGATTTTTGGGTTCTATCCATTGAGATAATAATTTACCATTTGGAGACTCCTTGTAATATGAGGGTGATTTTGGATACTTATATACTCTAAGTATTAGAAAAGACTTGGTGGGATGTTTAGGCACATACACAAAAGGCTGAAAGTATGTTATGGAAGGAATTAATTTAGTGTTTTATCCAGAGACATTAATACAGGAGAGATAACTGGTGTTCATGTGGATGAATTAGGGGATATTGTCTATAATGGATTTTTTTTGGATACTTTATAGACCTAGAATGATTTTCTCTTTTATTGGAAAGAGATGACACAACTATGATAAGATTCTTTTATGGTGGAATGAATTGCGGGATTTTGTTTCAAGTTACTCTATTTCAGTTATTGAATGGTTTTGAGGTGGTGGATCATGATATCATAGATAAAGGGATTGTGAAGGAGGATTATAATGATGGATATGTAGTTTCTATAGGATTATTAGGAGAATAAACTTTTGAGTGAATGAAGTACCTTTATTAGAAATTTACCTAGGGATGTGGAAATATGAGTGGTTTGACGGGATGGTTGATTTTAAAGAACATACTAGAGAGATCATTCAGAAGTGTGGTAGGATGGGAAATTATCATAGAAACTACCCCCACATCTAGTTGAATGTTCATCTTAAAGGAATATAGGGAATCTGTTGAAGTCATGCAGAATAAAAAAACAGACGGTCAATGAGGGTGTAACTATATATAGTCATAGTGTGGGAAGGGGATCATGTATAACATATCAACCTAGAAGCTAGAGTTCTAATGGATGTGGTTGTGGTAGCGGTTAACATGTTGATTATTGGAAAGAGATCCTATATAATAATTGTGGTGAAACCCATGGGATTTAAACTACATCATAGGGAAGAGTGGTAGGAAAACTACATGCAATGTAGCTTACACTTGTGGATAGAGAGGTTGAACCGTCAAAAATAATACTTACAATTCCTGTATCTTTAAAATTATCTAGTTCCTTATTTGATACTAGTTACTCCCATTTAATTTTGTCTTCAATAATTGTTAATGATTTGAACCTAGGAGTAGAGTTTGTGAGTGGAGTTATGAATGTAGATACACCATTAGGAGTACAATCCAGGGAAATCTGCATATAAAAGGGTGTTCTCTTGAAGTTAGGCACTGTCATTTTCTATGGGATCTATATATCCTTGAAATGTTATCCTATGATATAATTATGGTATGGACTATATACTCACAAACCAAGACCACATTGATTTCTACTGGAAGATAGTGATTTTTACGTCTCCTAAGACTGACCAATTTATTTTCCATGGGGAGTGGGATATCCATGCAGGATGATTAGGTCATGTCACTCAACATGTAGGATAGCTCATAACCTAGGTTTCTAGTTTATTCCAAGATTTTGGAGGTGTAAATCATGATATATTTCCACTAGAAATGGGAAAGATCATGATTTGTTTCCTAAATAATTCCTAGGGCTACCACCTAAGAGAGATGTGGATTTCACTATTTTGCTCATGTCGGTGGTCGATCCAATATCTATTCCTCCTTACATAATGTCACTGATAGATCTTCAAGAACTGATGACTCATTTGGGGGATAAGGTATTTATCTATTTGAGTATGTCACATTGGGGAGAAAAAATGTTTTTTTCAATGAAGGATGGAGATATTTTTCTCTTATGTATCAATTATAAGATGTTGAGCAAGCTGTTTGTAATGAATTTGTAGCCTCTTAGATGTATCGATGATATATTTGACCATTTGAGAGGTGTTTGTGTGTTCATAATGATTTACATGATCTCAAGATATCATCAGATAACTATTAAGAATTATGATATACTGAGGAATAACTTTATAAGAAGGTATGATCATTATGTGTTTGTCATAATTTTGATCGGGTTAGAAAAAATGCCAGAAGTGTTAATGTCCTTAATGAAAAAAAAAATCATCAATCGGTACCTAGAATAGTTTATGGTAGAATTTATGGATGACAACTTATAGTACACAAAGACACAAGATGATCATGCCCATAATATTGAAATCATACTGAGTAAAATGAGAGAGCATATTCCATACACCAATATATCTATGTTTCAATTTTGGATCAATCAGGTAGACTTCATGGGACACAACATCTCGTTTGAAGGGTTTTTAGTGGAACTAGAAAATATTCAGGCAATGGTATCTTGGTAGAATCATAAGAACATATTTGATATCCATATCATTCTAGGATTAGCTAGATATTATCATAGATTAATCTAGAACTTTTTCTATTTGGTATTTCCTTATTGGTGCTTGACCAAAAGGTGATAATTTTTGATTGGTCAGAGGCATTTGAGATGGAATTCTAGGAGATAATGAATATTTTTAAATTGGAAACATTTTTTATCCTACCTGATCCAGGTAAGAAGTATAATGTGAATTGTTACACTTTTGGGATTAAACATGGAGTTGTGTTGATATTGGGAGATCGTTTTTTGGCATAATGGTCTCAGAAGAAGAAACCACAATAACAGAACTACCCTACGCATGACCTTGATCTAGTGGAAGAGGTTTATTCTGTAATGTGTTGGTGGTAATATAAGTTGGGTGAGAAGTTCACGGTGTATATAGAACACAATATATTAAGGTATATCTTTTCATGGTGATATTTGAATCTTTGGAAGCAGATATGGGTTGATTATATACAATAATTTGATCTTGGGGCATTATATATGTTGGGGAAATAAAATAGTGTTGTTGGGGATTTGAGTAGGAAGAATCAAAATAAAGATTTTAAGAAGTCTAGTGTTGAGTGGATTAAGATAACCTTAATGGAATAGATTCATATGGTGGTTCAGGAGAACCAGTAACAGATGATCTAGTATCATTTTCAGTGGATTATACACTTTTGAGATAGATCTGAGATCAAAAGTATAAGGATATGTAGTGTCTTCCCTTGATGGAATGCCTTGAATGTGGGGAATCTCCTTCATATTGGATGAGAGATAAGGATGAAATCACCTGTATCAAGAATATAGTTTTTATGCCTATAAGAATGAAAGAGGAGATGATGTGGGAATTTCATGCCTCAATATGGGAGGTACATCCAGGTGTGACCATGTACCATGACCTACATCAACAGTTTTGGTGGCCATGAATAAAAAAGGAGATATTGAGATTTGTGACCTGATGCTACATCTGTCAATGTGTGAAGGCAGAGCAGTTAAGACCTAGATGTTTGTTGTAGTCATTTCCCATTCCAGATTGTAAGTGGGATGATGTGACAAATATAGTTTTTGTGGGTCTCTCAAATATGACAATGATGAATGGTGATGTCTATAATATTTTTGATCGACTTATGAAAGTAATTCATTTCGTTCATATAAGAGATACTTTCTCAGGGTAACGACTTATATATTTGTATATTCAGGACGTAATCCATCTTCATAGAGTGCCATAAATTTTATTTTATGATAATGACACACGCATCACATAATTCATCTATAAGGTCTTGAAGAAGGTTCTCTATACACATGTATTATTAAGTTTGACCTTCCACCCAAATAAAAATGTTTAGTTGGAACATACAATATAGGTTCTTGGGGATATATTAGGGGCATGTGTTCTTGACTTCATCAGGTCTTGGGAGAAGCAGTTGGGTTTAGTATAAATTTCCTATAACAACATTTAGTAGGAAACTATACATATGTAATCATACAAGGCTCTTTATTTTAGGCCATGTATATCAATGATATGCTGGTTGGAGGCATGTGAGTCAGAGTTGTTAGGACCGTGTCTCATATAGGAGACATTAGAGCTAGTTCAAATGATTTGGAAATGTATGCGTATTAATATGAGATGGCATAAGTCGTATGGTAACATTTAGAGATGACTCATAGAGTTTATAGGGGGTGATCATGTATTCCATGGCGTGTCGACTAGGTTGGGTAATAGTAAG
Organism: Viscum album; assembly: GCA_963277665.1. Taxonomy (NCBI): domain Eukaryota; kingdom Viridiplantae; phylum Streptophyta; class Magnoliopsida; order Santalales; family Viscaceae; genus Viscum; species Viscum album. Next base: position 1,381,374 of record CAUJRU010000151.1, on the reverse strand, counting down.
ATACAGAAGCAAGTAATGGTGGTTCCTATGTTTGATGGATCATTTGAGGTAGTGGAGAGAATTGGGTTGATGGTGAACTGATAGTCTCTTCCAAAGAAAATATAATGTTATCCATGATTTTTTCCATGCATCACATAGAATGTGGTACCACATTGACCCTTCTCAAGTGATTTATGTAGATTATTCTGATCATAAGATATATTTATCTATTAAGAGCATCTGATATGTGTGTTTAATCACAAAGATAAATTGTTGTTGGGAAATATCATGTTGATAGTTTGATTATTGTAGAAACAAGTGTGTGCATAAGAGGAGACATGGGAAAGGGATGAAGATATTCATTCTTAGTGGCATAATCTTTCTGGCTCCGAATTTTAATGATGATTGGGAGTGTAACTTAAAGACAAGCTATTAAAATTTGGGTAGATTATAGGACCCCAAAATTTTCTAAAGTTGTATTAGTCTCATTTTAAATTAATCTTCTATTGATATTGATTTCTATTTTTGGGTTAGGACTTTAGGTGCGTTTGGGTGAAATTTTGAGAAAAATTGAAGAAATAGGGGTTGTGCATGGTTTGCACATGATTAGGGAAAACAATGTTCCCTAGCCTAGAAAACCATGCAACCATGGACAATGAGGAATTACACTATTGACACATAGTTTTTCAAACTGTGCACCCAATTAAGAGTAACCATGAACCCTTAAAATATTAGGCACATGGTTGGTGCATAGTTAGGTCAAACTATGTTCTCCTTCCCAACAAACCATACACATGAATTAATTATGCTAGAAAATTTATTCTAAAATTTTCTGAACCCCTGAAACTCAGCTATTATGACCCCCATTTACCCATAGGTCATCTTTCATGTATTTTGAGCTCTTTAGACGAATTCCAATCTATCCTGAATAATGTATTCACGAATATAATCCTAGATTGAATTTTTTATCCTCCCTTGGTTAGAGAATTCTTTCCAGATTCTTCTCTAATTCTTCACTCATTATTTCCTCTTTTTTTAAGAGATGCAATCTACTATTATGGATTGCTCAGTATTTATTTATTGAGATCTAGATCTATGATTCTAAATATATATATGAATTTACATGTTATTTTTTTCTTTAATCTTTATTTAGGGTTCTCATATTCAAATATTGATCTATGTTGTTACGCTGCTCAATTATTGTGGATTTCTATTGGGTGATTATACATCAGATAATTGGCGTAAGTGGTCTTATATTCAATTCTCATAGTCATGATTTTGATACGTTTATGAAAATTTTAGAATTTATAACATTACTTAGAAATTTTGAATTCTTAAATAGGGTTAATTAATGTGTCCAATAAATTAATTGAATTATTTTGGAAATATATAATTAATTGGATAATTATTTTTATGATTTATGGGTTATCCAAATAGAAAATTATTTGGGGGATTAATTATGAGAGTTATATATTATATATTGACGTAATTCATTGTCAAATTAATTATGAATAATTGAGATTGAGAGTGAGAAAATTAATTTTGGGGTTAATTTTGGTAATTGAGTTTATGAATCTTGATTAATTAGTTATTATATTAATTAATGGGTTTGATAGAAAAACTAATTAGTAAATTAATTATGTTTAATTATGTGATAAATTAATTATTTAATTAGTAATATAATTAATGTGAATAATTATTTATTTAATTATTTTATGTTTATGATTGGGAGTATGTCTATTCATGTATGAAGTTAAAATGGAAAGATGGCCATTTTAATGTGTGTTTGTGAATGGTAAAATGGTCATTAAAATATGATGTAATGTATGGGAACATGGTTATTATAATGTTTTTTTAATGGGGATGTGACCATTCACATATGTGTTAGATAATGGGAGAATTTTAATTTTAATATGTGATATATGGATGGTAACATGGGTATTCAAGTATGAATTTAAAATGGTAAAAAAGGCACTCTGATAAATGAACTCACTTTGGAATACCATGGGCTCTATAATGAGATGAACCAGGTATTGATATACGATATTACATTTGAATACATTGGGCTCTGTAATAAGTTGATTCACCTATTATGATATACTATTACCTAGGAAAACTTTGGGCTCCAACATGAGCCAAATCTTGCATTGAGGTATGGGTGTCCTCGGGAACCTAGGAGTTAATGTGGTTAGGTAATGAAAAAAATGACAATGTGATAACTATATACTTTTTCATGGTAATTATGTCTTTACATATCTACATACATTATTATGTCACTGGATATTGTTTTAGACACCATTGGTGGTGGCCTACTGAGTCATACTCACACCCTACCTGGGCTACATGTTAGGTTCCTGAATAGACTATATTGTTGTATGATAGGTTAAGGGAAAAGGTCCTAGGATAGATCGCTAATTTTGGGATAGATCATGGATAAGAGAACCCGATGTGTTTTGGGACCCTCATAGGAGATTTTAGTTACTTTATTCTCAATTTTCATTTTAGACACTTGATGTCACGAACCAGCTCGGGTCGACCCTGAATCGGTCACCTGAGCCGGTCTGCGGCAAGTCCCGAGGGGCGTTCCCGATCCCCCCGGGATGGCAACAAGTGTCAGGCATAGAAAATTTTAATCGTTGGGAACAATTTCAGCCCGAACAGTACCAGGATCAAAAGAAAGGAGAAAACTAAACAAAACAACAACACTAACAACAAAAGAAACAAAAACTATACGACAAACATACCTCGACGTGACCTCGCGGTCACCACCCAACTAAACACCAGCGTCACTCCATCACTGAGCGACTCAAACCCGGAAAACCTGAACAGAAGGAACCTACAACTGAAATGGTAAAATATAGGCATGATCACAAAAAGTACTCAGCAGGTGATCCCAACAACAATTCCCAAAGAACTGCCAGTAAATAAAGAATCTATAAATTCCAGGTTTGAACTACAATGTATAAAAGTAAGCTTTAATAAAGTTTCACTTGAATGTCAAAACACGAGACATTACTCTTATTCTTTTTCAAAAGTTGAATTCCTTTCATTGGTGCCAAATTCGTTCTAAAAGAGAAGGAAGTGTCATTTTTTTCAAATTTTGCACAAAGAGAATAATGCATCTTCATTTGAAAATCATTTTCACAAGTATATCAGTATGAGCTGTGAAGAACAACTGAAAGTAAACAAGTAAGGAACATCAAGTAACCATGGGTGATCCTAAACATCCCTAGAAAACCCCAGGAAATACTCGGGTTCAGACTACCTGCTGACATGGTACTTCATAGTCAATAACCAACTGGCCGCCCTAACAGCCAACTAGTGGCACGCCCCACAAGACCTTACCTACCAAGGGGGGACTAACCCGTCTAATCGGGGTTAGCCAACAACAGTCACTCGATTCTCTAAAAGACGCCCAGGAACGCACGGTGGTTTTAATAATACTGTGTAAGTGAGAGGCCCTCGCACGCGTGACTCACCTCACCGCACTTGCCAACCCCTTACACGGACACCACTACACGACAATCCTCGAAGGGAAGTCCCCCTGTAGAGATGCCCCATAAGTACGTATATATATATATATATGTAGTCAGTTCACAATCAAGAAAGTGCCAACTGGGCCGCCACATCATTTACATTAAACCTTTTAATATCAAAGCGTTTCCAAAAGATATGACCCACGCCATCATATTGAAGACCAGAAAAACATACTTAGTTTAAGGAAAGCCAAACCACCACTGAAGAATTTTCCAAAAAACCAGTTTAAAGGCCAAACAATATTTTCTCTATCCAAGTTTTCAATAAAACACCATTTTCCATAAACGATACACCCGTCATTTTATACACACCAAAAACCATCTCAAAACACAGTTCAGTATGACTTTCACATTTCATAAAGTAGCCGTATGACAGTATCACAAGAATACCACACAAAATTATCCAAGGAAGATATTTTCAGTGCGATGCAAGAAGTAACCAGTTTTTCAAATTCAGCAAGTCACAACTCTAGTAATATCTATCCAGTGCTACTATAAATTTATTGAAAAATTATGAAATGACAAGGAATAAATAAATTTCTAAATTTAAAAGCAAGTGTAGTGGGAGACCTACCTTGACTTGTAGCTAGTTTGAGATGACACGACACGCCTCACACTTGCGCACTAGAAAACGTAAGTGGGAAAAATTGATAACGCAAAAATATCTTGCGAATACGCTGCAACAAAAGAAGGGTAATTAAAACACATAAACACCAATTTAAAGTAGTTCAAAAGAATTAGAACGCAAAAAGACAACATATATATATATAAACGTTGATATAAAATAATTTAAGTAAGAATAAATCAAACCCCACCTCGCTTCGTAAACTGAACCTGATGACACAACACACTTCACGCAGGCGTGTACGCGCTCGTAAGCCAAAGACCTCTGCGTTGCAGAATTATTCCACCAAAGCGCTGCAACAAACACCAAAACAAACAAAACAGCCAAAAACAATATAAAAATAACACAAATCATAAATAAAAAAACGACACAAAACTTACCTTGGCGCAGAGACGCGCTCGACACACGCGGTCGTGCGCCAGTCAAAAGAGGCGGCTCACACTTGCATGGAGACCGTCGGGGGGTCGCGCATCGATTACTGGGTGCGCCGCGGGCCGTCACAACGCGGTGGAGGCTATTCGGGCCGCAAAAATCCGGTATGAGGCTGGAAGAAGGTGCGGCGGAGCCGACCAGAGCACCGGAAAAGATCGAGGGACGCCGTTAGAGCGGTACCGGAGCGGATCGGGGTGCCGGCAGGGCTGGGGAACACTGACGGGGAGGCCGGAGGCCGCTGGCCGGAGCGGGGAAGCTGCCAGAGGGGCTCGTCGAAAGGGGAAGGTCTGCCGGATAGGTCGCTTGACAGGGGGTGTCGCCGCTGGGACAGGGGGTCGGACGCGGCAGAGGCAGGGGGGTGCGGGCCGCCGGAGATGCAGCCGAAGGGCTGTAGGGTCGCCGGAAAACAGAAGAGGCCAGGGGTGCAGGATTTCCGGACGTCGGGAGCAGGGTCGGCGTCGGTGGTCGCGCAAGGCCAGGAACGGGCCGCGGTCATCGGAGGCGGTGTCCGTAGGGGGAGGTCGGCGGTCGGGCTGGCGGAGGAGGTAGGCGCAAGGCGGGCCGGCGGCCGGGACAGTGCGGGGGGGTGAGGTAGGAGGTGCGGCGGCCGGAACGGAAGCCGGAAGGGGGTGCGGTTGCGGACGCTGGAGGCCGCACGGGCAGAGGAGCACCGGTGGTCGGGGGTGGGGTCGTGCGTGCAGCGTCGCCTGGGCGAGGGGGGACAGGAGAGTCGCCGGAGGGGGCCGCCGGGGTGCTGCGTGAGGAAGGACGCCGGAGGGGGCCGGGACAGGGGGCCGGTGCGGGTGCGCAGAGGAGGGGCGCGGAGATAGAGGGAGAAAGGAGAGGGAGGAGAGAAGAGGGGGAGGGCGCCGGCTGCGGGAGAGAGAGAGGGAGATTAGGGTTAGGAAAATATATATATATATATATATATATACAAACAATAATAATTATTATTATTATTATTATTATTATTAGAATAATAATAATAATAATTAGAATAATAATAATAATAATAATAATAAGATTGAATAAGTAAATAAATAAATAAACAAATCTTAATAATAAAAATAAAACATCATAGAAATAAAACTTTATAAAAATAATAATAATAATAATACTGAAAATTAGAAAATTATAATAATAATTATTTTTAATCAAATTTTTAGAACATTAAAACCATTTGAAAATAAACGTGTGCGCGCACGCACACACACACACATATATATATATAGACATATATACATATCTTTAAACATATATAAACATATATATATATATACACATATAAACATGTATGTAAACATATATACAATAAAAAAATAACTTCAAAAAAAACAACGACAATTTAAAAGGTAATAATAATAAAATATCGACATGAAATTTTTTTAATATTCAAAATGCCGGGTGAACACATAGTCACCCGGGCCGAACGCACGGTCACCGCATCGCTAGCGGTGACCGCGCACCGGCACGAAACCGCCAACACAATTAAACTTAGAAAAAATTCAAACCGGGACCAAGAAAAGATTAAAAACAAGAGCATTCGTGGTCGGGGTGTGACAATTCTCCCCACCACAGACACTTTCTGCCCCCAGAAAGTCACCAAGGAAAAAGTCGACCAAGATTCAAGTCTATGACCAAACGGAACTAAAGGAACCGAAGAGAACTGAGAATCTCAGGATGACCATACTCAACACAGGTCACACCTGACCGATTCAAGAGAGAACGGAAGTCTGTGGTTGAGGGGAGAACACGAAGGGGTTCTCCCCACCACAAGAGCTCAACTTGTGCAGAAAAAAAATAACCATCTAAATAGACAACCCCTGGAAAAAAAGGGGGGTCGACACGGGAACTCCCAACCGATTTAAACCAACTCTTATAGAACGAGTGAAAAACAACACCTTCATCGAAATTTTGAATCCTCGACCAAAGCCAACAACCTTCAATACTAGGGGAAAGCCACGAAAAGACTTAACCCAAACATCGAGTCGGAAACATGACCCACTAAAATCCATGAAACATAACCACATCTGACCAGTATTGCTAAACCAAGGTCAACCCACCGAAGGTTCAAACACAATTTTAAGAAATACATGTGATTCAGAAGAAAAAAAATCACATCCACACAAACCAGACTGCTTGGATTTTAATAAAACAAGTCCATCATAACTTTATGGAAAAACAACACACTTACAATGATGTTAAAACTTTAATAGAAGTAAAACAAATATGAGAATATTTTTAATTGTTCCACCGTTAACATGGAATACGAAACCCGGACCACGGCTTCACACCCCTGGGAACTCCTGACTGTGCGCGAGCTTCACCCCGAGACCTGTGGCTGGGGATCTGATGACTGAAGCATCTCCTGCCTCACAGTCAGGTACTAACACTCTCCAATCATGGCATCCTATTCAAGCGACGCTTCCTGCAAAACTAATCCAAATGACCCAGACAGCCGCAACGATGACACGTCTTCGGAGGGTTGTGGTAGGATGGCTTCAAATGTCTGAAACGACCACACTGATAACATACCACTGAACGATCTGACGAACCGGGAGCTGGGACCAAAGGAGATAACTCCTTAGGAATAGGTTTCTCTGGAATCCTTTCCTCGCCAGATGGAGAAACCCCACGAACAACTGGGTATGTTGGACTAACAACCACCCGTGCATCGGAAACCAACTCAACTAGAAAAGATTCCTCCATTATCTTCTCGAAATGTTGGTCTTTAGAAGGGAGGACTCGCTCCTTAATCTCTGGACGGAGACCCCCGGTAAAAAGAGAGGCCTTCATGATCTCATGCGATGCCACCTATGGAGAAAAGGAAATTAGTTCCCTGAAATGGTCAACATATTCCTTCACCATCCGTTGGCCTTGTTGAATATGCACGATCTCTCTCTTTTTCTTCAGCTTCACTTCTTCAGGTACAAACCATTGGAGGAAAACGGTTTTAAAGACATCCCACTTCATTTCAATTTGCATTGACGGTGGGGTAATCACCTTCCACTGGTCCAGAGCTGGACCTTCAAACAATTCCATAATAGCATGAACCTTAACATTGTCGGGAGTTCCCAATGTTCTAAAGACACTCTCCACTTCTTCAAGACACTCTACTGCTTCTAACGGGACTCGATCACCACAAATAATAGGCAACGTCTGAGAAGGACCAGAAACTGGAAATGACTCATTAGAAACTTTGGGGATCTTTCTGGGAGACATTCTCTGAACAACATAAAAACACAAAACCAAAAATCAGCATCCAATCAAATCTTAATCAAAAGGATAATCGCATACCAACAACTGGCTCGCACGCCAAAAATCCACTTTCCAAAAATAACCATTTCATTTCAAGACTACTTCCAAACACAAAACCCACTTTCTGAAACAAAATCCAATTTCCAAAATCATTTTCCTCTTTCAAAAAAAAACATCTTATAAAGACAAGGTCAAACCTTTGGTTTCAAATAAACACACATTGCATCTCATGAATCTTCGCATGTGTGTCCATCCATTCCACTCACGTCATCCACGAAAAAGTGCCTCTCATGCACTTTTCTCACAAACCCGCACACATGCGATCATTCATATGGAAAACCAAGGGTCGCACCCAAATCATTTCCCTACCAATTCCAAGAAAACACCCAGTTTTGAAACCAGAACAATTCAAATTTCAAAAATCCCTTTTTACCAATTTAAACCCATTTTAATGAAAACGCTTCCATTTCAAAATTCAACTTTAATTTAAAAAAACACGGTCACACTAACCAGAACCAAACGTAGTACAACTTACAAATAATCACTAGAATGAGGAACTAGCAGTTACGCTTAACCCGATGACATGGTAGTGAGCCATGCCCCGAGTTAGCATCAACAACTAGGAGGAACTTAAACCATGTAATCGGATTCAACATGGGTCACTACTCCATGTGAAATCGCGACATGACACTGGCTCGTCTCCTTTTTCTTTCCCCAATCCAAAAAGAGGTCAAAAGACACAATTTCCGGACTACCCCTGGTAACTCGAGGATCAGCGCGAGCAAGAGTTCGCGACGATCTTCCTGCACCTACCTCTCGAGTTCCGACAGTCCTAATCTCCTTCTACCAGACAACCCAAATAACAAGAACCAACGGCTCTGATACCATTTTGTCACAAACCAGCCCGGGTCGACCCTGAATCGGTCACCCGAGCCGGTCCACGGCAAGTCCCGAGGGGCGTTCCCGATCCCCCCGGTATGGAAACAAGTGACGGGCATAGAAAATTTTAATCGTTGGGAACGATTTCAGACCGAACAGTACCAGGATTAAAAGAAAGGAGAAAACTAAACAAAACAACAACACTAAAAACAAAAGAAACAAAAACTATATGACAAACATACCTCCACGTGACCTCGCGGTCACCACCCAACTAAACACCAGCGTCACTCCATCACTGAGTGACTCAAACCCGGAAAACCTGAACACAAGGAACCTGCAACTGAAATGGTAAAATATAGGCGTGAGCGCAAAAAGTACTCAGTAGGTGAGCCCAAAAACAATTCCCTAAGCACTACCAGTAAATAAAGAATCTATAAATTCCAGGTTTGAACTAAAATGTATAAAAGTAATCTTTCATAAAGTTTCACTTGAAGGTCAAAACATGAGACATTACCCTTATTCTTTTTCAAAAGTTGAATTCCTTTCATTGGTGCCAAATTCATTCTAAAAGAGAAGGAAGTGTCATTTTTTCAAATTTTGTACAAAGAGAATAATGCATCTTCATTTGAAAACCATTTTCACAAGTATATTAGTATGATCTGTGAAGAACAACTGAAAGTAAACAAGAAAGGAACATCAAGTAACCATGGGTGATCCTAAAAATCCCTAGAAAACCCTTGGACGTACTCGGGTTCAGACTACCTGCCGACATGGTACTCCATAGTCAATAACCAACTGGCCGCCCTAACAGCCAACCAGTGGCACGCCCCACAAGGCCTTACCTACCAAGGGGGGACTAACCCGTCTAATCGGTGTTAGCCAGCAACCGTCACTCGATTATCTAAAAGACGCCCAGTAACCCACGGTGGTTTTAATAATACTGTGTAAGTGGGAGGCCCTCGCACGCGTGACTCACCTCACCGCACTTGCCAACCCCATACACAGACACCGCTACATGACAATCCTTGAAGGGAAGTCCCCCTGTAGAGATGCCCCATAAGTATGTGTATATATATATATATATGTAGTCAGTTCGCAATCAAGAAAGTGCCAACCGGGCCACCACATCATTTACATTAAACCTTTTAATATCAAAGAGTTTCCAAAAGATATGACCCACGCCATCATATTGAAGACTAGAAAAACATACTTAGTTTAAGGAAAGCCAAACCACCACTGAAGAATTTTCAAAAAAAAAACCAGTTTAAAGGCCAAATAATATTTCCTTTATCCATGTTTTCAAGAAAATGCCATTTTCCGTAAACGATACACCCGTCATTTTATACACACCAAAAACCATCTCAAAACACAGTTCAGTATGACTTTCACATTTCATAAAGTACCCGTATGACAGTATCACAAGAAAACCACACAAAATTATCCAAGGAATATATTTTTAGTGCGATGCAAGAAGTAACCAGTTTTTCAAATTCAGCAAGTCACAACTCTAGTAATATCTATCCAGTGCTACTATAAATTTATTGAAAAATAATGAAATGACAAGGAAAAAATAAATTTCTAAATTTAAAAGCAAGTGCAGTGGGAGACCTACCTTGACTTGTAGCTAGTTTTCAATGACACGACATTCCTCACACTTGCGCACTAGAAAACGCAAGTGGGAAAAATTGATAACGCAAAAATATCTCGCAAATATGCTGCAACAAAAGCAGGGTAATTAAAACACATAAACACCAATTTAAAGTAGTTCAAAAGAATGAGAACGCAAAAAGACAACGTATATATATATATATATATATAAACGTTGATATAAAATAATTTAAGTAAGAACAAAGAAAACCCCACCTCGCTTTGTAAACTGAACCTGATGACACAACACACTTCACACAGGTGTGTACACGCTCGCAAGCCAAAGACCGCTGCGTTGCGGAATTATTCCGCCAACACGCTGCAACAAACACCAAAACAAACAAAACATCCAAACACGATATAAAAATAACACAAATCATAAATAAAAAAAATGACATAAAACTTACCTTGGCGCAGAGACACGCTCGACACACGCAGTCACGCGCCAGTCAAAAGAGGCGGCTCACACTTGCAGGGAGACCGTCAGGGGGTCGCGCATCGATTACCGAGTGCGCCGCAAGCCGTCACAAGGCGGCGGCGGCTAGTCAGGCCGCGGAAATCCGGTATGCGGCCGGACGAAGGTGCGGCAGAGCCGACCAGAGCACCGGAAAGGGTCGGGGGACGCCGACAGGGAGGTACCGGAGTGGAGCGGGGAGCTGGTAGGGCTGGGGAACACCGACGGGGAGGCTGGAGGCCGCTGGCCATAGAGGGGAAGCTGGCGGAGGGGCTCGTCGGAAGGGGAAGGTCCACCAGACAGGTCGCTGGACAGGGGGTGTCGCCGCCGGGATAGGGGGTCGGACGCGGTAGAGGAAGGGGGTACGGGCCGCCGGAGATGCGGCCGAAGGGCTGTAGGGTCGCCGGAAAACGGCAGTGGCCAGGGGTGCAGGATCGCTGGACGTCGGGAGCAGGGTCGGCGCTGGTGGTCGCGCAAGGACGGGAGCGGGCTGCGGTCACCGGAGGCGGTGTCCGGATGGGGGAGGTCAGCGGTCGGGCTGGCGGAGGAGGCAGGGGCAAGGCGGGCCAGCGGTCGGGACGGCGCGGGGGGTGAGGGAGGAGGTGCGGCGGTCGGAACAGAAGCCGGAAGGGGGTGCAGTTGCGGACGTCGGAGGCCACACGGGCGGAGGAGCACCGGAGGTCGGGGGTGGGGTCGCGCAGGCAGTGCCGCCTGGGCGAGGGGGGACAGGAGAGTCACCGGAGGGGGCCGCCGGGATTCTGCGCGAGGAAGGACGCCAGAGGGGGCTGGGACAGGGGGCCGGTGTGGGTGCGCAGAGGAGGGGCGCGGAGATAGAGGGAGAAAGGAGAGGGAGGAGAGAAGAGGGGGAGGGCGCCGGCTGCAGGAGAGAGAGAGGGAGATTAGGGTTAGGAAAAAATATATATATATATATATACAAAAACTAATAATAATAATAATAATAATAATAATAATAATTAGAATAATAATAATAATAATAATAATAATAATAATAATTAGAATAATAATAATAATAATAATAATAAGTTTGAATGAGTAAATAAATAAATAAAACAAATCTTAATAATAAAAATAAAACATCATATAAATAAAACTTTATAAAAATAATAATAATAATAATAGTGAAAATTATAAAATTATAATAATAATTATTTTTAATCAAAATTTTAGAACATTAAAACCATTTGAAAATAAACGTGCGTGCGCATGCACACACACACACACACATATATATATAGACATATATACATATCTTTAAACATATATAAACATATATATATACACATATAAACATGTATGTAAACATATATACAATAAACAAAAAAAATAACTTCAAAAAAAACAACGAAAATTTAAAAGGTAATAATAAAAAAATATCGACATAAAAAAAATTTAATATTCAAAATGCAGGGTGAACACACAGTCACCCGGGCTGAACGCACGGTCACCGCTAGCGATGCGGTGACCGCGCACCGGCGCGAAACTGCCAACACAATTCAACTTAGAAAAAATTCAAACTGGGACCAAGAAAATATTAAAAACAAGAGCATCCGTGTTCGGGGTGTGACATTTGACACATACGTTAGCATGGGGTATTTACTGCTTTAGATTGGATATTGTATCCCTTTCTTATATTATCTTGATATTTCTATTTTTTAATGTTATATATTTTCTTCCAATAATGATAATTATTTTTTCCAGTGTATTAATCTGATAAAAGAGTGTATATTCTCTCCATGGTCACCTTATCTGACCCTCACTGGTAGTTGGCAATCGCTGGCGTATGGGGAGGCGTGCATGTGGTCATGTGACCAATTGGATCGGGAGACTGGTGTGTGGCACATGGGTTAGGATGTTTCATATAATTATATAATAAATATTATATATTAAAATTAAACACATCATAATACTTATCCATAAAAATGGTGATAAACATTGAATTGTGTCGCTATTTGGAGATGGTAATCCATATGTAAGTATGAGGAATACATTCACATCATAATAACATTTCAGCATATTAAGGATACTTGAGTAATTATTTTATGATAAATAATATAAATATTTAAAAGATAAATAATTTTAGTAAAATAATGTTATTGGTTATATTGATTACCTCTTCTTCGAAACAACTCATTTAGATCTACTTTAATGGTCTCTAGGGTGGTCCTTTATAAGGTCCAACAACTCCAAAATGTGACTATGTAATTTGAGAATACAATATTTTATATTATGGGTTTTCTCAAAGTATATATGATGTGTAATGAAATGATGGAGGTGGTGCCCTCTTATATTTGTTGTGGGGGTCACTTTTGGAATTACAAAAAAATTCTAAAATGACTATTAAAGAGATATATTCCTCCAAATGGAATATTAATGCATAAATGATGTAATTCTGGAATTAAATTTTATCCTCTGTCATTATTAAATATTTTTAATATTTTTAAAAATGTAATAAAATAATTTTTTTCATAAAATATAATTATTTTTTATTTTAATAGAATTTATTATATTAAAAAAAATAACATTAGAAAAATAAAAGAAATCACTACTAAAAATATGGCCTTTATCAGTGCAAGAAAAGGGAATTAACATTGCTAAAAATCCAGTGTTAATTGTGGACAAGATAGGGGGGTCCCTTTTATCAATGCTAAAAAAGCACTAATAAAAGTGGTCCTTTATCAGCAATTTTTTAGCACTTTTAAAGGATCCATTTTAGCAGCCCTTTTTTTAAAAGTGCTGATGAAAGTTAAAAAATAGAAAAAAATATTTAAAAAAATATTTTAGAGGGACTTCAACAGTGCTTGAAGCCCCCCTTCAATAGTACCCCACCCCCACCGTAGCCCGTATTCCCCAGCCACCACATCAGCCTTTAATAGTTCCCCCATCCCTTTTAACAGTGCTAGGCATTATTCCCCACATGCGCGCAAGACCTGCCTCCTATGATATTCAAACTTGGGACTTGTTTCCTGCATGCCTATGCCATTAACACTCCACCATATTGTTTTTCACTTCATTTATTAGTATATGTTTATTCTGGAAATCTACCTTCCCAGCCAACTCCAAATTCCAAGGGGAATGGTAGTTCTATCACATTGAGTATTTAGAAGCAATCTAATGATACATCTACACATGTTGTTTCATAGGGATTCACCACAACTCTGAAGAACCCCCATTCCATACTAACAAAAGAGAAACCAAAGAAGAAAGATAATGGTATGAAAAAGATTGATGATGTTCTTCCAAATCCTATTCCCTTTCCAAACAGGGTTTTTCAAACCAAGAATATGGATGATAATGCAATGGAAAATGAGGTTTTGGAAACATTCAAGAATGTAGAGATAAACATTATCTTGATAGAGGTATTTAATAAAATCCCAAGGTATGAAAAATTCTTAAATGAAAATTGTACCAATCGAAGAGGAATTAAGGGAAATGAGAGGATCAATTTTGGAAGGAATGTGTTAGCACTCATTACACAAACTCAGGCAATTCCAAAAAAGTACAAGGATCAAAGGAAATTCACCATCACATGAACTATAGGGGAGTTACACTTTTCTGATGCATTATGTGATTTAGGAGCTTCCATAAATGTGATGCCTCACTCTGTATTCTCTTCTTTACTGGTTGGTTAGTTGAAGCCAACCAAAGTAGTGGTGTAGTTGGAAAATATAGATGCAACATATCCTATGGGATTCCTTGAGGATGTGCTTGTTAGGGTAAGAGACGTGATATTTCTAATGGAATTCTACGTTCATAACATGGAGGATGATCAGGTATGTTCTCATGAAAAAAATATATTAGGTAGGCCCTATCTCAAAACTTCAAAAACAATCATAAATGTCCATGAGGGTACACCTTCAATGGAGTTTGCAGATGAAGTTGTCATATTTAATATTATGGATTCCATGAAATACCTTTCAGATGACCATTATTCTTTTCTTATATCTCATTTTGAACCATCAAATAAAAATCCCATGGAATTTCATTGTCCTATGCATACAGAGATTATGAGAATTGGTTCTAGTTTGATGTCTAAGAGCACCACCACACCAGTTTCTAAGCACAAGACTCTCTTATATTTTATTTTTAAATGGATTCATATTCATATTTTGATCACTTTCACTTTTTTTATGACTTGGATGTGGAATATGCTGATGGATTTGATGAATTATTCTCTAATTTTAATGATTTTTATTCTAATACTGAGGTTATTTGTCCACATATTTATGTTACATAAATTTTTCAATCCATACATTACCCCCTTTATTGGAGCTCAAGTCATTTCCACTAAATCTCAAATACTAATACTTGTTGAGTGGTGATAGGTTTCCTGTTATCATTGCTAATAATCTCACTTTTGAACATGAAGAAAATCTTTTGAATCTTTTAAGGGATAACATCAGGGAAATCATGTGGACCTTTGGTGGAATATCAAGTACTAGACCCTCCATATTCATGAATAGGATTATTTTAGAGGATGAGGATAAGCTGGTTAGGAAGAAACAAAGAATATTGTACCCAACTCTTCTGGATGTTTTCAAAAAAGAGGTTGAAAATTGCTCAATGTAGGTATAATCTATCCCATTTCTGATTCCCATTTGGGTGAGGCCTATTCAGGTTGTTCTTAATAAAGGAGGTGATTCTGACATTAAAAATGATAATGAAGAGTTAGTACCAATTAGGGGGGGAATATTTGGTGGGTGTGTATGGATTATAGGAAACTAAATCAAACCACTCGCTAGGACCATTTCCCCCTCCCATTTATTGATCAAATTATTGGGAGACTAGTTAGGAAGACACATTATTAAATCTTGTATGGATTTTTTGGATTTTTTCAGGTTCCTATAGCTCTAGAGGATTGGTAGAATAAAACATTCATTTATCAATTTGACACATTTCCTTACTGGGGGATGCCATTTGGACTTTGCAACGCCCCAGGTACCTTCCAGAGATGCATGGATAGTATTATTCCTAGGGCATGTGGGATTTTATCGGTACTTCATCAATGATTTTAGTAAGATTTCTCTTCATTTTTCGCGATTAATTTAATAGGATTCTGATTCTATGTTTGATGATTCATGCAAGGTAGCATTTGATGAGCTAAAGAAGTGTCTGACCACTCCACCGATCATAAAGCCCCTGCAATGGGACATTCTTTTTGATCTTATGTGTAATGTATCCAACTTTACAGTTGGAGTTGTCTAATCACTGAGGGTGGAGGGATGTTCACATGTGATTTCCTATACACCGAGGACATTGGATTCAGCCCTATCGAACTACATTACCATAGTAAAGGAGTTTCATACCATCATATTTGATTTAGATAAATTCCATTCATATTTATTGGGCACTAAAGTAGTTGTTTTTTCTAACCATGCAGCTCTGAGGTACCTTTTGAGGAATCCAGATGCAAAGACCAGACTTATCTGATGAATTCTCCTTCTTCATGAATTCGATATACAAATAAATGATAAAAAGGGGTTAGAAAACCTGGTGTCAGGACACATGAGTATTATTAGTCACACACTAGAGACTGACACCTTGGCCCATGTACCACTTTGTGACACTTTCCCCGATGATAATCTTTATTCCATATCATGTATGCATCCATGGTTTATTGATTTAGTGAAATACCTTATTTAATCTTTAATCCCTAAAAATTAAAAGAAACATAAAGTCCAAAAATTAAAATGTGATTCTCGGCATTTTGTGTGGGATTATACATACCTTTGGTGCATGTGTAGTGATCACGTTATTAGGAGGTGTGTTCCTGATCATGAGTTTGAGTACGTTCTGCAATTATGTTAATCAATTACTTATTGTGGACACTTTGGACCCCAACAGATAACTAGGAAAGTTTTGGATCTGGATTATATTTTTATATATTATTCCAAGATTCCCATGTGTTTTGTAAGTTGTGATCTTGTTTCCAACACATTTGGAATATTTCCATGAGACATGGGATTCCCCAATATCCCATACTATTCTGGGAGATTTTTGATGTGTGGGGAATTGATTTTATGTGTTATTTTATATGTTCATTTGGTTTCTTGTACATTTTGGTATATGTTTATTATTTTATCCAATGGTTGGAGGCTAAGTCCACTGGGACTGATGATTCTCATTTTATAGTGGACATTGTCAAAGAATAGTTTTTTTGCAGTTTTTGAGTATCGAAGGCCATCATTACTGGCCAAGGGACACACTTTTGCAATAAGAATTTGGATCCCTCCTTCAGATGTATGGTGTTACACAAAATTTCAACATCATACCACCCCCAAAAAAATGGCTAGGCTGAGGTTTCAAATAGTGAGTTGAAACAAATTTTGGAGAAAACCATGTAGCCAAATTGGAAGGATTGGATCAAGTTCTTGGATGATGCGCTTTGGTATTTTAGGACGCTGTACATAATTCACATCGGTATGTCCCCATTTCATATTGTTTTTTGGAAATCTTGTCATCTTTCTGTGGAAGTAGAGCATCATGCTTATTGGGATATAAATAAATTCTACATTGTTTTGGACTATGCTAGAATCCAAAGGAAGCTGAAAATTCAAGGGCATGAGAAGATTTGATTATCTTCATATGATAACTCAAGGCTCTACAAGGAAAGGTCAAAAGATGCTCATGATAGAATCTTCCAACAAAGGGAGTTTTATTTTGGAGATAATTTCCTTCTCTAAAGTTCGTGACTAAAGATGATTTCTGGTAAGTTGTGTTTCAGATTTTATGGTCCATATATTGTATTTAATGTTTTTCCTTATTGTGCAGTGGAGATCACAAAAGAGGACACTGGAAAAATCTTTACAGACAATGAGAAATATTTGACGAAATATATTGAGGGACTTCCTACTAATGTAGTGGATTTAATCATACTACATTACCCCATCATCACTTGATTATATCACGCTGTTCCAAACCCTTTCACATTTATATTCATTTTTCGAATATGAAATTATACATTTCATGTTCATATATCAACCTAAAGATTCAAATTGAGTAAAATTAAATATTTTAAGTGTGGGGGATGGGAAAACATTTGTGGGTAGATTTTTATGATTTTCATTTGCATGTTTTTTGTGTATTTTCTATTAGGATTTTTGTTATAAATTTCAAAAAAACAAACAAAAACTAAAACTAAATTAACCAAATAAGCACAAAAACAAAAAACAATAAATAAAAAAAGTATATCATGTAACAATGTAATGAGGAACATATGGAAAAATCAAGTTTTCAAAATTAATTGGTAGAATGATAAGCATGAGTAATATTTCATCAACCGGGTTTAATTTTTATAAAAATTGATGTCATCGATGAGATGAATGGTTGTGTCATTATAAAACCATTTAGATTTTGACATCATTATTTTTTATAATTTTCTTGGTATATTGTGTCATTTATTTCTTCACAAAATATTTTCAGTCAACCATGACATGTGAAAATTTTCCTACTCGATTTCTGGTATAGTCAAGCTACATAAAAAAAATTAATCGGTTGATCCATACATTCATTTTTATTACTATTAGTTTCATTATTGTACCGAATAGACCTATGTGTGAGTAACTGTTATCTAAATGTTGTATTCCCTCAAAAAATTATGGGTTGTGTCATGGACTCATGAAAAACCACTCTTCATCGAACTTTGATCTTATTATAACTATTACAATTTGTGTCGTGAGGAGATCAAATAAGGGTTGAGAGTTGAGTGTGAGATTTTTTTTAATTAAAACATAAATAATAATAATAATAATAAATGAGGGGAGTGATGAAATGTAAAACATATGAGGATATCTAGGTTGTGAGATTAAGATTTGAAATTCAAGAATTTATAAGTGAGTAAGTCTTGAAATTTTATTGCAAAGGAATATAGAAAATTTTCTATAACAACCCCATATTTTATTACATACTTTAACATGATTTATTACATAAAACCTTCATCAGATACAAAAAATATGATCGATATGTCTTGTGTCTGTGGGGTTTAGGAACATTACATAACAACTTAAAACATTGAACACAACATCTTTATTTGAAAACTTCTTTTACATGACGACTACATTCCCTCGTACTTAGCATTTCATGGGATAACCTGAGGATGTGCATAAGAAAAGGGTGAGCTATAAATCCTAGTAAGGGGGTCAAAAATTTATAAAATGAAGATTACAATGCATGTTAGGAAATAGGAATATCAATGAAGTGCATGATAAACATGAACAAAAAGGCATGATGTAGCATGATTATCATAAAATGGAAATGTGGCAACAATGCTTAACATGGAATTAGCATGAGCCAAGGCTCATTGCACATGGAGTATGAATAAACCCTCATTACACATGAATCATGATTAAACCCTCATTTCACTTTAATTATCATGAGTCAACACTCATTGAACATGATGTAACATGATACTATACTTTACCCAATGCATTGGAGCGCTATCAGGGCACACCCTTCTTAAATATTTCATTTCATGCATAAGTGTGCTACATGGATCATACAACATGGAATCATTAAACATCATAATTTGTTCCATGAAAAAGGATTATGGAATACATAAATTAAACTCTATAATCAATATGTAGATGTGTGTAATGTTTAATACCCTTGATAGAAAAAATTGGTATGGTATTCACTACACAATGAGTTTGGCTTGGAAAATTATGGTGTAATTTCGGCATCATAACAATGTGGCATTGGAATTCATTAATAAGGTAGATGAAGGATAAATGGTTGTATAATCATACATACATGAAATGGACAGTAATGAGTTCATATATATACATGTCCCAACAAATGTAATGGAATTTAGATTCATAATACAATTGAATTGCATGAATGTAAATGGGGGGAGAGAAATTCCTTACGGAATTTCAGCATGGTAGCAACTGTACATGGGAGGCATTTAATGAGAGAAAAATGGGTCTCTCATAATTCAAACACATATAGGTCAATGTGGAGGAGGTGAAAATTTATACCCCAACATTTATAATTGAAAATAAAAGGGAATAACAATATTAAGAAACGTGGATAAAAAGAGAAAGGTATGAATCCCATACTTTGAAGCATGATCCCAAAGGCTTGGGAGATGCATGATAGAGGCTTCTTGGGAGCCTGGGGTGCCTTGGGAGGATTATATATAAACAAGGGAAGTGGTTGTATGAACTCTAAAGGCATTGAGTGAAGAGGAAGTGGGATCTTTGGTGGGTTTATAGAGGAAATGAGAGGGAATTATTAATTATTTAGGTTTGGGACACCACACATTAAACTAATCAACAACGCAAACCATCCCATGGGTTATTCCCATTTTTTTTACCAAAGTGGATTGGAAAAAAATATTTTATAAGGAAAATTTCCTAATAACTAAATATAATAGGGTTTCTTATGTGGAGGGTAGTCACACACTCAAGGAAAACAATTTAAAAAGATAAAATGTTTTATAAGTCTTGAAGGGTCCACTAATGCCTTTTATAATAAATAAAACAAACCCAAAATCCCATTATATTAATGGTAAAACATATAATGGCCAATCATAATGTTTATATTATTTTATTACATCACTATCAGGTCATTATGATGTTATAAAACACATTGTATATTTTAACGGTATTTAATTTTTACCCAAACTTTCGAATGTATCAAAAAATTATGAAAAATTAACCATTGGATAATTTTGAAATACTGATTCCAAAAATAATATTAATTTTATCTAAATAATTTTCTAAATATGTGAATTTCTAATTTTAAACAAAAAAATTGATATTTATCGAAAATTCATGTGTTTTGAAAAAAACAGCTTTCAAACCTTCATAAAAATTACAATTGTATTCTGAAAAATTATGAGATCATTTATAATTAATAAAAAGTATTTTAATAATATTTTATTAATATATTATTTAAATCAAAAATCTGTTATTATTTTTAAAATAGATTTCTTAGTTGAATATTTACAAAAAATACTATTTACGCTATAAATACTATTTACAATATAACAATAATAAAATGAATGTATATTATTTTTTATATACACAAAAAATGTGCATAATTATAGTACGAGGGTCTTGTTACATAACCCCTTATAACATATGCATATGACCAAAGGGTAAGGTGTGCGATGGTGACAGGCTCTTGGGGTGGCTCGGATAACATCGCTCAGGTGGTAATCTCTATTAACTTACAATTATAACATAGTCAGTTCCGCTCAAGCTTAACATGTTAAATATTGGATTGGGCTTAGTCAAGATGAAATCCCAATGATGCCACCTCCTTTCTGAGCTCTCAAAAATGGGCTTCGTATGGGGAAATTCTACTTGATGAGGTCATCGCTTCCTTTTTATGAGTAAATTGGATTTGTTAAAGCCCTATATTTATACTAATCATGTGATTACAATTCAGTGGCTATATTAGCAACAGTCGTAATTCATAATGGTATATTAAAATCCAAGAAACATAAAACCAATGAATTTCACACTTTATATATCCATTTTACATAATAACACATTTAATTATATCAAGAGGATTTTTTAATAATGAATTTAGGGTCGTTACAATCTTCCCCCCTTAAGAAATTTCTCCCTCAAAATTTATTTTTCCCACACTAAAACAAATGTCGGTATCTCTGCTTCATCACTTCCTCGGATTCCGATATCACTTCTTCAAACTTATGGTTTCACCACAACACCTTGATGAGGAGCATTGTCTTATTTCGTATAACTTCTTCTCTATGATCTATGAACTTCACTGGTTTCTCCCCTTAATAAATATAAAACTCTAACTATGTTGCCTCTGAAGAGAGTAGATGTGAAGGGTCTGGTATGTAATTACATAATAGGGATACATGAAAGACATCATATACTTTTTCCATGGTAGGTATATGTGCTAGTCGATAGGCCACATCCCCAACACGATCATGAATCCTAAAGGGGCTGATGTACCTAGAACTTAACATCAATTTCTTTCCAAAACTCATGACCATATTCCACAGAGATATGTGTATAAAAACTATTTCTCCAACATTAAACTCAAGGTCTCTTTGACGGTTATCTACATAACTCTTCTGTCGTCTTTGGGAAGCCTTGATATGCTGCTGAATGGTTTTCACCTTCTCCATCATTTCTTCAACCATTTATGGTCCTAGAATCTTACATGCACCATCTTCATCGCAACATGCTGGTGTTCTACACCTTTTCCCATACAGGGCTGTATATGGTTCCATTAGGATGCTCAAGTGGAAACTGTTATTATAAGATAACTCCACCAGAGTAAGATATTGATCCTATCCTTCTTTGATGTCCTTTGAGCACACCCTCAACATGTCTTCATGTGTTTGGATAGTCCGCTCGGATTGGCCATCATTTTGAGGATGATAAGTCGTACTGAAGTTCAGCTCAATATTCAGAGCATGTTGAAGACTCTTCCAAAACATAGAGGTGAATCTTTGATCTTGATTAGATACAATCCATAGTGGTACACCATGTAGCCTTACCACATCTTGGATGTATATTTGTTCCAGTTGATCCAATGAGAAATCCTCCCGAATTGCAATGAAGTGTTCGGACTTTGTAAGATGGTCCACAACAACCCTAATTTCATTATTTCCTTTGGATATCTATTGATGTTCGGTGACAAAGTCCATGGTGATATTCTTGCATTTCCATGATGGTATGGGAAATGGTTGTATCATCCCCTTAAACTTTTTCCTCTTTGCCTTCACTCGCTGACACACCAGGCACGTTGATGTATACTCAGTGATCTCTTTATTTATATTATCCCACCAATAATTCTCTTGGAGATCTTGATACATATTTGTGTTTCCTGGGTGAATAGATAAATTTGAACTACGTGCATCATCCAAAAGTTCCTTTATGTTTCCTTTTTCTGCTAGCTTCCACTTTCTTCTGAATTCATACATCATCCTTTTGAGCATCCTTTAACTTTTCCAAAAGAGATATTTGATCAATCATTTGTGAAAGGATTGATGATGTTCCATTCTTTATGATTCCCTTGTCTATAT
Organism: Viscum album; assembly: GCA_963277665.1. Classification (NCBI taxonomy): domain Eukaryota; kingdom Viridiplantae; phylum Streptophyta; class Magnoliopsida; order Santalales; family Viscaceae; genus Viscum; species Viscum album. The sequence continues at coordinate 1,358,536 of CAUJRU010000151.1, read as the reverse complement.
TCATAAAATATAAGAATATTGGATCCTTCTCAATTCTCATCAATTATAGAATTCTTGGGTCCTTTCTAAATAGATCATCTGCCACCTTGTTCGCTTTCCCATGGTGGTAATGGATTGAGCGGTCATAGTCTTGGATCATCTCTAACCATATTCATTGGTACATGTTCAACTCTTTTGATGTGAATATATACTTAAGGCTTTTGGGGTCCGTATATATTTCACATGTCTCCCCAAAGAGATAATGCCGCCAAATTTTTAAAGCGAAGATCACTACATCCAACTCTAGATCATGTGTTGGTTAATTCTACTCATGAAATTTCAATTTCCTTGAGGCAGAGGAAATTAATTTTTCATTTTTCATCAACACACATCTCACGCCCTTCTTCCAAGCATCATTGAATACAACAAAAAGTTCACCACATGAGGGTAATGTGAGTACGTGCATAGTGATGAGCATACTTTTCATATCCTTAAAGATTTTCTTCGCATTCCACGCTCCAAGAAAACATTACTCTCTTATAAGTTATCTTGGTAAAAGTGTTGGAAAATTGTGAATAATTTCTCACAAATCGTCGATAATATCCAGTTAACCCCAATAATCTATAGATATCCATTACCAATGGTGGTCTCAGCCATCCCTCTATTGCAGCTGTCTTGGAGGGATCCACAGATATCCCATTACATGTGATGATATGGCCCAATAATGATACCTAATTCAACCAAAACTCATAGTTACTATAATTTTCATAGAGTATATCCTCTCTCAAGGTCTCTAGTATAGTTCATATATGCTCTTCATGATCCCCCAAGGTTTTGGAGTAAATTATAATATCATCTATAAAGAATACCAAAAATTTGTCAAGGTAATATCTAAAGACTTTATTCCTCAAGTCAATTAAGATTTATAGAGCATTAGTGATTCCAAAAGGCATTAATATGAGTTCATATTTCCCATACCCTGTACGAAAAGCAGTCTTGGGGATATCTTCCTTCTTCACCCTTACATGATAATATCCCGACTAAAAATCTACCTTGGAGATGTATTGTGCTCCACATAGATGATCTAAAAATTCATCAATTCATGGAAGAGGATACATGTTCTTTATCGTGATTTTGATAAGCATAAGATAATCAATACAAAGGTGCATAGACCCATCCTTCTTCTTGACGAAGATACCTAGTGGATCCAATGGTGAAGCACTTGGGCATATAAACCCTTTATCTATATTCTTTTGTAGTTGTTTTTTTCATCTCCTCAAGCTCTACAACAGACATTCAATACAAAGTCTTGGATATTGTCAATGCCCCAGGTATAATATCAATTGATAATTCCACATCTCTTCTTGGAGGAAGACTAGTAAATTCCCCAGGAAACACTTCAGTGAATTCCCTCTCAATAGGCATGTCTTCAAGGATGGTTGCCTCCATAGAATCAATCATCTGATCCAGATATGCATGCTCATAGGGTAGTAATATACACACATTATATGTTGTAACTAAATAATATTCATCCTACTCCTTTCACTTGTACAAAACCAGGGTTTGATTCTCTATATGGAGAGTTTTTTACCTCTCCCGACAATTTATGTTGGCTCTATATAAGGAAAGCCAATCCATGCGTAGAATTGTATCAAATTAAAATAGAGGGACTATAACGAGATTCTCTAGAAATTTCAATCCATATATTGTGACCAGGGAGGAGTTATATTAATGCGATGGACCCATTTTCCATACTCACCGACATCTTTAATTCCATGATTTGTGTTGGTGATGTGATTGTTCTACTAAAAATTTGGGAAATAAAAGAATGTATAGAACCAGAATAAAAAAGTACGTTCATTATTATTGAATGAAAAACTAGCGCACCTATCACCACTTCATTTTCGAGGTTCACTTTGGTAGTAGTGATGGAAAAATCTCACCATTGCTGCCTTGGAGGTTGTTGGTTGCCTTTGAAAACCCTTTGCATAGGGCACTGATTTTCAAGGTTCCCTAGTTATTTGTAGTTGAAGCAATGACCAACACATTGAGAGTCGAATGGAGCATTCATATCTTCTATCACAACCATAGTTTTTTCATGCTGATAGTTAAAGGCTAGGTTCCCTTCTCTTCCACACCAAAAGCATTTCCTCATCCCCTTCAGGCAATTTATGTGGTGCTTCTTTCCGCATCATTGATAAGTGGGGTGTTGTATTTTCTTAGCAATGTTGGATTTATCCATCAGAACACGATAATTGAAATCTACCTTACACTTCTTATCCCCATGATACCCATGAGATTCTCTTATCTCCATTTCCAACTTGAGGGAATATCAGACAATTTCCTCATAGATGTCGAAGTCATGGATCGCCAGGGCTTCCCGCAGGCTAGGTTTCATCCCACCAAAGAAGCGTTCAACCTTGAATTTGTGGGTAATGACAAAGTCGAAGGTTTATAGTGCAAGCCTTGTGATTTTTTCCCCATACACTCCTATGGATTTGTTATCTTTTCTCTTGAGGGAAATAAAGTCCCTTTCCATCTTAAGTCGGAGTGTGCGCAGACAGTATTTATCGAAAAAAATATTTCCAAAATCCTTTCATTCCAACACCTTGATCTCCTCCTCAAGCATCATATTTTTTTATCAATGTCCACCATTTATCATCTTCACCCTCCATTCAATAAAAATCAAGGATAACATTCTCTTTTTTAGAAAATTGAATGACAGAGAATATCTTTTCAATGGAGTTGATCCATTGTTCAGAGATTGACGGATCAGATGATCCATTAAAAGTAGGAGGCATTTGCCTCATAAAGCTCTCAATAGTGACTTGTTCATTCTTAGGAGTGGTTGAACATTCCTATTGACCCATGTTTATATTCAAAGCATGAGTTAACTGAGATATAATCATGAAAAATTTTGTGATTCCCACTCCCATTGGATTAGGCATCTCAATAGCATAGTCATCACTTTGATCTTCTCATCAGTTGTTAGCCTGAGTCCTCCTATTACCGGCCATTGGCTGGAATAAATGGAAATTTAGGGGTAACACATATAGGGTAATCCAAGGATAACAATGGATGACATATAAATTACTTTTATTTTTTAAATTATGAATCTATAGGCTTCAATCTATTCTATTCATCCTCTACTTTATAACATATATTCTTAGGTGCATTTTTTTAAATCCCTTAATAATTGTTCATACTATGCTTGCAAATTTTCCAAAGAATATCCCCCGGGAGTGTCGTTACCAAGAGTGAAGCGAGGGTCATTGTCATGTACAAAGACACCCCAGGTCAAGCCCGAAACTTCTTGTCGGGGTTTTCACCCCTAGGTACATTTGTGCCAGAGCCGCCTCAACTAGCTTGTATCCAGATACAGATGTATTTTCTTGATAAACCATTTACTCAATACTCACCAAAACATAGGGTTGTTTTTATTATACATAGTCTTGTCTTTAAAGCTTCAATAGGGATTTCTAATCCTAATCCCAAAAATAACTAAACTTATCATCTGATACCAACTATAAAAACCCTGCTTTTTATTACATATATAATCATGATTTTTTATATAAAACTATCATTTGATACAACAAAGAAGATCGAGAGGTCTAGTATCTTTAGGGAATAGAATCATTAATTAACAACTTAAAACATAAAATAAAACATCCTTATTGAAAACATCCATTACATTACCACTATATTCCCTCGTACATAGTATTATATGGGATAACCTAAGGAAATGCATAAAAAGGGTGAGATATAAATCACATTAAGGGAGTAAAGAAGGCATAACATGAAGTTTAAAATATATGTTAGGAAATAGTAATATCAATAGAGATCAAGAGAGAAATGAACATAAAGGTATGATATATCATGATTATAATAACATTGAAATGTTGTAACAACACTTAACATGGAATTAGCATGATCCAAGGATCATTGCACATGGAGCATGAGTAAACCATCATTACACATAAAGAATGAGTAAAACCTCGTTGAAAATGAATTATCATGAGTCAACACTCATTTCACATGACATATCATGATATTATACATTACCCAATGCATTGGAGCGCTATCAGGGTGCACCCTTCTTAAACATTTCATTTCATGAATAAGTGTTCCACAAGGATCATACAACATGGAATCATGAAACATCATAATTCATTCCATGATAAAGGAATGTAGAATAAATACAAGAAAATATATAATCAATAAGTAAATTTCTGTAAAGGTGAATACCCTTGATAGCAAAATGGGCATGCTATTCACTGCACAATGACATTGGCTTGGAAAATCATGGTGCAATTTCGATAGAATAATGGTGTGACATATAATTTATAAAAAAAGGTTGATTAAAGAGAAATGGGTGTCTCTTAATATGTATATGAAATGGAAATTAATGGGTTCATATAGATACTTTTCCCAAAAATTTAATTGATTTTAGATTCATAATACAAAAAATTTCTTGAATGTAAATGAGGAGAGAGAGATTCCTTACAAAATTTTGACTTGGTAATGGGTGTACATGAGAGGAATTTAATGAGAGGTAAAGGGGTCTCTAATAATTAAAACATAAAGAGTTCAGTATGGGAGAGGTTTAAAATCATACCCCAACATTTATAATTTAAAATAAAAGGGCATAACAATATTAAGAATCTTGGATAAAAAGAGAAATATAGGAATCCCTTACATGGAAGTGTGATCCCAATGTCTTGGGAGAGGATTTGGAGAGGATTATTGGGATCTTGAGGCACCTTAGGAGGATTATAAAGAGAGTAGGGAAGATTTTGGAAGATCACCAAAGTCATTTAGTAAAATGTATGTGGGAGATTGAGTGGGATTATATAGGAAAAAGGAGTGAATTCTTTATTATTTAGGTTTGGGACACCACAAATTAATATAATCAAAACCATAAACCATCCCATGGTTTTTGACCATGGTTTTTTCCAAATGGTAGTGTAAAATAATATTTTATAAGTCCAATGGACGAATGTTCTAAAATAATAGGGTTTCTTATGTGGAGGTGAGTCACACTCTCAAGGAAAACAATTTAAAAAGACAAAACGTTTTATAAGTCATGAAGGGTCCACTAAATATTTGTATAATAAATAAAAAAATCACATTATTTTAATGGTAAAAATATATTTGTTGAACATAATGTTTATAGTATTTAATTACATCACAATTGGGTCATTATGATGTCATAAAACACACTGTATATTTAAAACAGTATTTAATTTTTACCCAAAAATTGGAACGTCTAAAAAAATTATGAAAAATTCACCATTGGATTATTTAGACATCCAGATTCCAAAAATAATATTCATTTTATCTAAATAATTTTCTAAATTTTTGAATTTTTACTTTTAAAATAAAAACTTACATTTATCGAAAATTCATGTGTTTTGATAAAAACTGCTTTCAAATCATACTAAAAATTAAAATTGTATTCATAAAAAGTATACGATCCTTTATAATTAATAAAAATATATTTAATAATATTTTATTAAAAATATTATTTAATTAAAAAATCCATTAAATTATCAAAATATATTTCTTGGTTGAATATTAACTAAAAATACTATTTGATCTTTAAAAACTATTTACAATGTAAAAATAATAAAATGAAAGTATATTCATTATTATATAAAAAAATAATGTACATAATCATAGTACTAGGGTCACATTACATAAACCCTTATAACACCTGCATACGACCGAAGGGTAAGGTGTGCGATGGTGACAGACTCTTGGGGTGGCTTGTATAACATTGTTCAGGTGGTAATCTATATCAACTTTCACTTCTCCCGTAGTCGGTCCTGCTCAAGCGTAACATGTTCAAGCTCAGCTTGGGATTGGTCAAGAGTGGAGCCCAATGATTCCACCTCCTTTCTGAGCTCTGAAAAATGGGCTTCGTAAGGGGAATGACTTCGGGATGAGGCCATCGCTTTCTTTGTGAGAGTAAATTGTATTTGTTAAAGCCCTATATATAAACTAATCATGTGATCATTGTTCAACGACTATATTAAAAATGGTCACAATTATTAATGGTATTTTAAAATCTAGAAACTTATAACCAATTATGTTCACACATTATATATCCATTTTACATAATAAGACATTTAATTAGATGAAGAGGAATTTTCATTTATGAATGTTTGGGTTGTTACATGTTCAATGAATTAAACCAATTAATAAGAATTGGTTTACATGACCTTGATATACAGAATAAAGGTTGGATTAATGAGATTGTAATGGTAGGCACACACACAGATGTTGAGAATTAGTGACATGGTAGACTCATGATTTGTTTCTCTTTGATTAGATTTATTAATCACATTGGATTTTTCTTTGAATAAATTTATGACACAATGACCTTAAAATTTATTTAATATTTATGGGATTCTTACTTTTCCTGTATTTCTATTGTGGATTTAGAAATATGAATAGGCATATCTTTTCACAATTTTTTCAAATACATGATATAAGGATAACCCTAGGAGTGAAAAACAGTATGTGTGGGGGAGTTGATAAAACTCATCTTTATCAACTATATTATTTATGATAAATTATTTAATTTCCTTATTTTATGCAAAATATATTCAATTATGGAATATTTGGTAATATATCATTCAATTGAAAATTTGATGAAAATTCTAGTTTTACCCTTTTAAAATTTATTATAGTATTTCGAACATAAATATTTTTTTTTTGTAAATTAGTTTCACATAAAATGTATTAACATTTTTCCTAACTTTGATTACTACAAATTATTTTTAGGACATGGGATATGGATTTAGAATTTGAGTGATCTAAATGGACCATGAAGTCAAAGCTCGACTGGATTCAACAGATTGAAGACCACTTCAGTGTTTGGGCCATATCGTCTTCATCCGGGATTGGATTGGGCCCAAATATGTAGGGAGGCTTGGGGAAATGGTTCATCACAAATAAGGCTTTTATAATTCCATCCAAGTCACGATTTTTGGAGTTAAACTATGTAGTTCAAGTGGGACTAAACAATTTAACCGAATTTCCCTTCAACATTTAAAAACGTTTTGTAACCCAAGAACCCACACTATATTTTAAATATATTTTCACTCATTATGGGGTCTGGTAGAGGATTTGGGATGGTTTGTCCAAAATGGTGGCTCTTAGGAACCCATCGAATCTCTTGGAAGAAGTAAGTCCTTGTTCAAACATATCTTCCATGAAGGATCTTCCCCCCATCCTCCTCTTTGTATTTCTTTGCATTTATTTGCATTCTACTAGTATCTTGAACTTTTCTTCAATTTATATTATATTATTTTTTCTTTTAATATTATTATTTTTCTTCATGGGGTGGAATATAAGAGTTTAGATGATATTGGGTGTTCTCAAATAAATCCATTTCTTATTCAAAACGTCTCCACGATGAAAACTCCATCCATGGAAGAGTGATTTATTTTGTAGTTGATCTAATCCCTACTCACTTCATTTTTTTAATTTTGAATCCATAAACATACTTTAATTCATAAACTGTGATCAATTAATTGAGTTCTAATTTCTATGTTACTCGATCTACTTTCACATTACCACATGGTCGGGCTTGTGTAAATCATGTGAGTAAAACCTCCATCGCAAAATCTAATCAACATGGGATAGAATTATAGGGTTTAAGTATAATCCAAAACTAAATTAATTATCCAATACTAGGAGGATATGAATACATAATTTTCCACTGATCATAATTTGGATTTTGGATCATAATCAAGGCATGGTGCTACGATTAGATGTCCTGAAGTTATCCTAGGGATCAATTTTTTAAAATATTTGTTGTCTAGATAATTTCCATAAGGTTTAGGGGTTGAAAAGATTAGTGGATAATAATTGAATGGATTATAATCATATAGGATACTGATAAATAAATTATGAAGGTGGTATGTTAGATCAACTATGTATTCTCATATAACTGTTTTTAAAGAAACAGTGTCTTAAATTGTTCTTGTTTGTTGTTTAGTTTATTGTTTGAAAGTCACAAAACCCAACCCCCCATCTTGTGTTTCATTTTATTCACTTATTTCCTTTTTTGGAATCTTAAATACTATTAATGGTTGTTTAATTCACTTTATCCTTGATAGAACGACCTAGGATATCCACTATGTTGTACATAGTTAAATCACAAACATTTTTTAGAGCATGTGCAACTACTCTCATCAGGAACCCCATTTGATACCTAAAAAAATGTTGTACCTAGTTATTGACCTGGGTGAATATTTCACCTACTTATATGACCCAGGTAAATTTAAATACATGTTATAGGAATTTTGTTAAACTTAACACAAGGAAACATGAGTGTGACCATATTGGTTGGACCTGATCATGAAAAAAACATATAAAAATATGCCACTTGTATAACATGTATTTATTTAGTTTAGTGCACCCCATAGGGATGGTATTTTTTCCAAAACATGGTGAAAACTTGGGTGAAGTTACCTTTGAATGGTAATGTGAATTAAAACTAAAACATAACCATCAGTTTCATATTTTCCCTCATGGATTAGAGTCTAATATCAACTAAAGGGGTTATTTGAGGGCATGTGAGTCGATTTCAATAAATTAAGTATTTTAGGATACTATAACTCAAAAATAATATGCAATGGTTGCCCCATTGTATGTAATTCACCAATTGATATATCTAAAATTAGTGTTATTGAGTTTTTATATTAAACACAGAGTTGTTCCTTAATGATGGGTGTGTAAATAGTTGGCCATAGTGTTTGGTGTTTTTCTAATGAGAGAAATTTGCATGGGTAAGATAAAGACATTATTCCTACGAAACTTATAGGGTAAGGCATAAGATGAGTTGGGGGACCATATGGACTATCCCCTTTTGAAATCTTTTGTACTACTTGATAACATAGTGGAATTATAGAATAGGTAAAACATGAGAACTAACAGGGCGATTCAATAACCAAATATGTTATGTCAAATTATAATTTTATTTTAAAATATACTATGGTTTTCAAAGACAATTGATACAGTTCCTTGTTCTATGAAATAATGTTCTGTTGGTGTAATTAAGGGAAATTATTCCAAATGTGATTATTATCATTAAGAACCTATAAAAACCTAAAAAAACCCACTCTAATAGTTATATAATGTTATTATACAGATCTATGAAGTGTTATTGTTTGTTTTGGATAAATTAATTCTATGTAAAATTTAGTTTTGACATTATTTTTTCTTCAAATGATCATGATTAATTAAACCCATTTTTAAAGAATACCCTATAAAATAATAAATTTTTAGTTGGGATTATTGTGTGGCTTTTTAAATATATCTAAGACACTTGTATTTATTAAGGGGTGAAATCTTGAAATAATGTATAGTTTGGGTATTAATTCAGTCAAAAAACAACTTCATGTTACCCCAAGAACATTCTTGTCTTTTTGTAAATGAAATAATATTTTTTTTTATTATTTTTAATATATGGATTTTAATATATCATAATAATTATGGGGACTAAATTTTTTCATGTTTGAATGTCCTTATTTAGTGTGATATCGATGGTTTTGTTTCAAAATAAAATTTAAAATATTATTTTCATACAGTTTTTTAGTAATCATTTATTTAAGAAACATGTATACATTGTTTTTATATCTGGGGTATTTATAATTTTTTTAAATATTTTTATACGATTTAATGAAAATTTCTATAATTTATATCAACTATTTTTTGATTGTCTAACTATTTTTATAGTTTTTAAATATATATAAATATTATTTTTAAATAAAGATAATTTTATTAATATATTAATGTAATTAATATCCATGTAATTATATTTTATTATTTTTATTTATCATATAGATGATTTTATAATTTAAATATAAATTATTGTATAATATTTATAGTTGTAAAGTAAATATTTCATAATTTAATACCTTAAATTATTTTTATTATTATTTTGTTCAAAATATACTTTATAAATTTATCTAATGATATAAATTCATGTTATGTTTTAGATAATTTGTTTTAATTTAATTTTTTGTATGAAAATTATATTATTTGAAAGTACTAAAAATGCATAAACATGCACACACACCCACCCAAAAACACTTATATAGATTAATAAATAAATATAAAATATTTGTTAATATGAACTTAATTTTCATTACATTAATTTAAATTTTTATTTGTTTGAAGAATCATTTTATGTTTATGTGATTTAGTTTTTCTTACCATGTATAAAAAATTAATCTTTATCCAATATTCAATGATCAAGTCACTAGTATACCATCATGTGATGTCAGTATTAGTACACCTATCAATGGAAAAAAATTATTGAACCTATTTATTTGAGAGATGGACTAATTTAGACTATGTTCCCATCATTATATAATCCATATATTATCTTTTAACTATCAGTGTTTATTTTGTAATATTTATTACATGTTAATTGGACATATATATAGTTTTCCATCAATATTTACTGAATAATAGTTTTTTCTATCTTGAATAAGATAATCTAGGATCCCTCTTAAGTGAGTATTTAGATTATAAGCGATTTAAGGCATGGATTAATTAAACAATGGGTTGGTGACTATCATAAACGGAGTAACTATGTAATTTAAAAGTCATTACTATTTTCTTTAATACAAATATATGATAGGGAACCAGTGATCAATATCCAAACATAAAAAATAATTAAATTGGATCAACCAAAACAATGAAATATTAAAAATAATGTAAATGTCATATAATCAAACAACAACATATACTATACAAATAAATAATGTCCCAAAGGAAAAGTGGATCCTATAACATCAACAACCCCAAATCTAAAAGTTACTAACATTCATCTAGATCTCCATCATTTTTGTAAAAATATTGAAGTAAATTAGTTTATTGAATATTGGGTGTTCATATATATATAACCAAAGGGTTAACAATCATGATATCTCTTATTTATGTGTGATAATAATTATATGACATCATGAAGAAATAAATAAACAATAATGGTATCTATTCCTATGTCATATACACTTTAATCTCATCAAAAAAACACTCTTAAAGTTACAAATAAAATAAATGCATAATAAATCCCAACTGTATACCAATAAATGTTCCACATACACACTAAACAATTATGTTAGACAACATCACATCCAATAAGAATACTCCCTACAACTTACATCACTTCACATGTCGAGTAAAATATCATTATAAAATCACAACATCATCATGACAAAAATATAAAAATTTCATCCAAGTATATGTACACTATGAACAGATCCACTACCAATGAAAATTTTATAAAGGGAGAGATTACATGGGAGAATAGTTAGACATATAATTCTACAAATACATTGATATTTATTATTCACCTTTGAGTAATTTACATATGGAAATTGACTCATTTATCAAACAATGTTTCTTATAATTTATAGTAATAAATGTAACAATAAAAAACATTAATTTAAAAATCATATAATTACATAGAAGTTATTATATATTCCAACCAGGGGTTTATGTCTTATAATTATTATGTATAACCATATACTCACATACCGCATCTGTTTTTGATGAAACAACACTCTAAAATAGTCAGAAGTATAATTTCATCAATCAACAATGAATTTATAATTATATGTAATCCAAATATATCACATCATATCATATTCAATTATTGTTTAACACATATAATAATTATAAATTTACAAACTTATTTTTAGAACTTTTTTATTCATTTAATTTTAATTTCCTTGATATAAACTTTACCATTAAGACTCTATTGATTATTTAATTATTCATTCCTTGTCTAGGGAAATATATCATCATTATTCTAACAATAAGGATCAAACTAAATGATACATAAATATTATAATATTATTTAGTCAAACCTATTACACAACCATAAAATTTATGATGTTAGGACAAATATGAAAACATGATGATAATACATTATATCTCATTGACAACATAAATTTTAAATCTCATGGGCCATTAACACATTAAGAAATTAAAATATATATCAATACCTACATATATAATATAATATAACATGTTAATTATAGTATCTATGTAACATTTAAGTGTAAATTGGGTTGATTAAGAGGTTTCAGTGGTTTGGGGGAACAACGTGTTAATGAGGAAGGTTTTCCCTATACTATAGCACATGGTAAATAGTGAACTATCAAATTATACTTGGTGGAAGCATAATTGTAGTTATTCCATACTTATAACCCCCTGAGTACCAGATGGATATAAACTATGTACTATGTGGCTCCACTAAGATTTTTTTATTGGGATGAAATTTACCTTTCCCCACACAACATAAATAATAAACTATAATATCTATTATTTCTAATGATATCTAATTGAAATATATGTAACACAATATTTATCTCACAATCATTATCCAGTTTATTATTCTCACAATATTGAGGTAATCATCAGGGCTTCCATGCCTATGTGTCAGGAAATATAATGAATCCATTATCTTTTATGAGATTTGGATGATGTTGTTTTTATTGAATGAATTGAAGGTAAGAAACACTATTTTATTTACTGATATTATATTCTCTTTTGTAAGTGATGGAAAAAACATTATTTATCAAGGTATAGTAATTTTGGTCAGTAGTGAATCTATAAATTATCTAAACTCAATGTTTCATATTCATATATATTTTTAGCATATCCCTCTTCCATTTCATACTCGATTGGGTATAGGAAAAATATGCTAACAATAATTTAATTTATATAATAATAAGTTATTTACAATTTAAATATATATTTTAAATTTATTAACATGAATATATGTTGTTAAAATTATTTTATCCTTTATTTGAGTATGTTTACACTCATTCTATGGGTGACTATTAAGGGTTTCTTAATCACGTTAACTTCATATGCATGACAATTTTGGACCCATGAATTATTACATATAATATTTGTTTGTATAATATGTTTTAATATCCAATTTACATAATGAAAATGAATTTTTTATTATGTATATGTATTCCATTACATTTTTAAAATCAATATTCCATATATTAGTTCATTAAGGTGATAGATGATTAAAACATGCTACATTGTGACATGTAATTATATTTACTAGGTTATTTTAATTCATCATATATTATTAATAATTTAGACATTAATGTGGATAATTCCTTGAAATTGTATACCTCATCCCCCTAAGTGGATTGGATGAGGTCCAATATTTTTATTGACCATTTATATCCCACTAGAATAGTTTTTCACTAAAACATATCATGTTACAACATGATGGGATGCATTTTATGACATCCCCACCTCTAAATTGACATTAATATCAATCTTCCCAAAACATGATGATCTAGGGTGGGAATCCTCTATGTGTGGGAACATTTATATTTTAGTAGAAATACTGTAACTTAATGTATGTGTAACATGTTTCATTCCTTATTTTCAATTTTTAATATAAATATTAAAAAAATTACATTGTAATATGAAATATAGGTAAGGGTGGATTGGTGACTGTATACAAATTTATCAAACACAATCCTTATATGTTCCCCATCGGGACATGTTTAGATCATGTTATCTATGATCTAGATTATGGTAAATATCATAATCATTGAATGTATTCCAAAATATAGTTTATAAAATGACTGATTTAATTTGTAATTTTTAAAGGGTTTATGAATTTCTGGGTTAGAGGGATTCCAAGGGGTTCTTCTTGAGAAACCACTATTATGGGAATTGAGGACTTGTTTAGATTTTTTTATTCATATCATCCTCTAGAATAATTTTACATATTGTGTAGAATTTTATGATAGATTTGACCATGTTTGGCTATTTCTGAATGTTTATATGTTTTATAATTCTCATATTCCTTAGTGTATGCTTTTTTGATATCTATGGTAGAATCAAATGCATTTTTGTATGGATGTCCATCGACATAGATTGTTATGTAAATTTTTTTATGGTATTCAATTTTATATTATTCACTTACAATGGGGGAAAACCACCTCCTCCAATATTTTATTGATACTATAAAATTTATTCCAATCACATTTGATATAGAATAAATTCATAGGTTTTTTAGAAACCTGAATTGACATTATTGAAGTAATAATTTCATGATCATTACAAAATGGAATTGTGTATCCTATAAAGGGTTCTACTGTATAGGTTATAAGAGTATAAATTATTTAACAATGATGAAAATTTTGATGTTACATATAAATATCCATGTCCCATATTATTATGGATAAATCATGAGTTACATGGGTTCATACAAAACTCTATTTCCATTATTATTCTATTATTTTATACTATATTGGTATCTTTGTAGTCATAAATCATACTATGTCTTATTGGGAAATCAATCATATTACATCATTCTTAACATAATATATTTTATGGTATGCCTCATTTTAATATTTTTCATATCCTAAAGAGTGTAATTAAATTTTTTAGTTTTTATAGGAGTGTTAGAAGGAGGAGAAAACAAAAAATGGGAAAGTAACTACTTGAGTAGATTCATTCCTTGCATATATTGTCATGATGTGAATAGATTATATGAAGAAGTGGTGAGTTTTGGTTCAGGATATGAAAAATGTTATGGACATGAGATATTATACACAATGTTATGAACATGAGATATTATCCATGTTTTCATCTTATATTATTGGATTTTAATGCAAGGTGGATTTTTTGACATATTGGTTATTATAATATTTCACTCTATAAGAAAATGAAACACTTCATGAGTATTGTTTATTATAGAATATTTAATTATTTAGTCTAAGACATATCATATAATTCACCTCTATTATCATTTTTATAACCGTAGGTATTTTATTGCTGATTTTTCAAGATCCAATTACCTATGAACTCCCTTATATAGATATTTGATCCCAGTTTGATCAGTTATCATCAAATCTGTGAGTGTGATTGATTCTTTAATAATTTCCCCATTATCTTCTAAATTTTATACGTTCTTGTATATTTTTAAATGATCTATTGATCATGATTTTATACTGAACTAATATCTTCTAGATTCGTTAGGTGAATATCTTCCAAAGGATGGATGTCTTATTGATTCTAGTGTAGCGTGTGAAACCCTTGAGGTATGTGTTGATATATCTTCTCTTACATCATTATTATTATTGGAATATGAATCTAATATTTGAGAATAAATTTTCAATTCTTGTACTAATTTTTTTTATAATATCTTTTCTTATTGGTGTGTGGGTCCCGTTTTGGGTGGTGTGTGACCCAAACGTGAGTAATGTTGTTCCATATCTATCCTATATTTGATGAAAATTTGATGTTCTTGATTTATAAATGGTTTTATAAATGAATATTATTTTAATTTAATTCGTTGATTTGTATTTGTAATAGGTTTTTTTATAAGATTGTTTTCCCCACGTTTTGGTGAGAGAAAGGTATTTTTCAAGGAATTATGAAATGGGTAGAAAATATGGCTTTCAAATCATGTATTTAAACAAATGTATTGTTTAGTTTTTTTAAAATAATATAAACCATTTTAAATTCATATAAAATGTTACAAAAAGGTACCATTTGGTAAATAGGTGGAGTGTTTAATATTGGGTGTTGTCTATTGAAATTGTAACGGGTTCTATTTATGGGGAATTATTCTATTATATATCGTAAATACATTGGATCTAGGAAGTGTTTATACATTTTTTAGTGGGGTTCACATCCTACAATGTTCCTTTGTATATAGTTTATTTGTGAGTTGACTATATGGCCTTTAGTGTGAATTAGTAATTTTTTTTGTTTATGATATAGTGATCTTGCTAGACTAAAAATTTTTATTCTTTGGGAAACTACCATTATGGTTTAGTTTGTAAAATTTTTTCCTTGATGTGATATGATATGTTTTTTGATAAATGAAAATTGTTAATTTAATTAATTATTTGAATTATTATTATGTTTTTTTATTTTAGAACTGTTGAAAAGGGGAATTTCATGCCATTATTTTGACATAAAACTATATTACTTATTATCATGCCATGATTAATTTAAAATTTATAATATTTGAATTATGTTACAGATAGATGGTATGGATCACCTCTATGGGATCATACATGGCATGTTTAGCTCACACCCTACACACACTCTCGGGGTTATGTGATCCTTGTTTTATCTGATGCATTATTGTGAAAGGCTCTACAATAAGGTTGGGAGGTTTCTTTCAGCTGGGTATGAGTAACTAGTTACAATATAGTGTATTTTTTCCAATATATATAATGAATTATAAGTTATTTTCTTTGGATTTCTTCCCTTTCTATTTTTTGTGGACAAATTCTTGGGGTTTAATCTTACAGTCATTGGTTGTATAACTACAGTTTCCACTCTTTTTTTATGGAATATTTATTAACAGATATCATTATATATATATATATGAAATGTGTCTTATTTAAGGTATAGAAAATCATTCCAAGTACTTTTTATGGATGCTGAGGTGCTAGTAAACAAACTGTGGGGATCAGGAATGCCCTTCGCATCATTTTTCAGTATGGTTTTGAGGCTAGTTATCTTTTTTTTTCTGGACCAAGTTATGGAAATTTATTATCAGGGAATGGATATGATAAGAATTATGAATTTTATTAACAAGATATGTTATTATCGATTATTTATAAGTAGGATGTGGTAATTTGATATAATTTTATATCTTTGATGAGACACATGTTACCATGGTATATTAGTATACATGTCATCTATGGTGGGTTTTACTCTTAATAGAAATTTCCACTTTTGTTCTTCTAGATTAATTTTTTTTCTTTGATTGTTTCCTTATTTTTGGACATGTATTATCATTCCTTTTAGACAACTTCTATGGGTTGCTCAAGTTGGTGCAGTGGGGGGTGGTCCCCAAGGGAAACCTCCCCTTGACTAAAATATATTAGATGTTATCAAATAGGGAATAATTTTTTGGTCCATAATATAATGATTGATTAGAAATAATTTTGTTCATGTATAATAAAAATATAGTGGAGATATGGATTGATTCTGACCGTTCATACAGGAGATGCCATCATCCATTGTGGTTTTTAATGAACCCCAAGAGGCAGAGGGATGGGTAGACAATATCGATTAGTTGATCGACTTCCTAGTGATTCATGAGTCTATCAATGTAAAATTTACAAAGCTAAATATTATGGGTTCAATCATGAAGTGGACGGATTCTATGATTCAATAAAATAGACATATTGGGTAAGATTAGAAGGGTTTCAATACCCTTATCTTTTAGTTGATATTCTAATAATATTGGGTGATAAGGATGTTTTTGGTACCCTATTTATTGCACAGGAAAAATATAGACTCATAATACCCCAACTATTTTGTGGAGATGGTTCGTTTTTTTAAATATATGGGTATGATTTATTTTTATGTGGTCATAAATAACTGTATGGATAGTGAACTTCCATCAAATTGAGGTAATATATTCTTAATATTTCTACCTATTTTGACCTAATCTATAAGAAATTATTATATAAATGGATATAGTATGAATGATTATATTTTTTGGATCTTTTTTACCACCTATTTGATTTTTTAGTGGTGTATATAGAAATAAGATTAATTGGCATGAAAATTTTATGGTTTTTTGAGGTGGTTCTCACAAATAGTCCTCGACGACCCCCTCAATAGCATCATGTAGTCTTCCGCTCAGTGTATATTAGTGTGGTACCCCAAGCATTATTACTCTACACCAATAAATTATTTCATTTATTATGGCCATTGGGACCATTAGAAAAGTGTTTTCCAATTTTTATGTATGACCCTTTATGAGTTGAGATATTTATCTTTATTATCTATTGAGGCATAGTCAATATCATTAATGTATACCGGGATCTAACAAAAGGCCTCGTCAGTGAGGAACATTAACAATGTTTATGATAATTTTGGAATATGTTAATGGTGGCCATAATATAGTGATAGGTTCCGTATTTTTTTCCTGTATTATATAAATGATTTGTTTGACAAAAGAAATAGAATCTCATTTATATATTTGTTTATGGGATGTGTTGATCCTTATGATAGAGATCATGTCCTTTTTACATGATGAAAATGGTGCCTCTTGGATAACTGATAGATTTGAGGAGTTGTTTTCCATCTAGTTCCCTTTCGATAAATTATATAGATTTGGTCTATGATTTCATATTTCTCATCATGGATCATTTCAACATCATCACTAGGATGAATTTGTTGGTTGATCACTATGTTGACATTTATTATTATCATCATCATGTCACATTTCTTTACATTTATTGGAGATGTTATTTTTACTAGGAGAGTTTGATGCTTTCTCTAGTCATTTTGTACCTCTGCACCTAGAGCTTAGGATTCTATTATATGTCAATGTATTTTATCACAGTGATGTTTTCTATCTAGTGGAAATATTATTAGATGTTTTGGATTTCCCTATAGTCTTCCCAGATGACTTATATAGTGTTACAGCATAATGGGAGGTAGAGTTATCAATCAATATAGTGATGGGAATGTGACCAATTTCTATAATTTCATATATCATGGAGCCTACTAATCTAAAAGTGCTTAAGGTTACAGTGAATTGTGTACTTGAGAATGGATTTATTCAACCCATTGATTATCTATAGGGGACCCAATTATATTTTCCAAGAAGGGAGATGGATCTTTGTTATATTGCATACACTACCAAAAGATGAATTTGGTAAAATTTATGAATATTTTCCCTTTTCCCCAGGTGGATGACATGTCTGATTAGTTAAACAGGGTGAAGTTTATTTTGAAATTAAATCATTGATCAAGTATCACCAACTTAGTATTTGGGAGTTATATATCCCCAAGACTATTTTCTAGTGTATTTTTTGCGATTTTAAATATCTTGAAAATAAATTTTTCAAAATCAATGAATATATAGTGTTTATGGATCTGATTCACCACTTATTACAACATTATCTCAAAAAAATGGTATTCATGGAAGAAATACTAGTTTATTCATGACATGTGGGTGTTGATGAAAACTATCTAAATTGGTTTTCAAAATATAATTGTCATAAGATTGATTGGAAGTTACCAAAATGAAATTTATATATCCAATAAGTGATGTTCTGGGGACACATGAATTTGGGACATGATCTTTCAGTCAATCCTAATATTGTGAGGGTTCTCATGCAATGCAATATACAATGGATCGCCTCCTTGATAAAGAGTTTTCTTATGATGATAGGATATTATTATTATTTATTAGTGATTTATTGAACATTTTATCACCTTTTAATATATTTAACAATAATGGGTTTAAATTCACATTAATCACTAAGTGTCATAGTATTTCAATTAGTTGAAACAAAGTATGACATAGGATCCCATCTTGATCATTCTAGAACATAATATGGACTATATTTTATACTGTGATGATTTTAGAATTACTTTGATGTGTGTTCTTATGTAGGATAATCATGTGGTGGCATATGTGACCCATTATATTTAGTCACATCAAATGATTTACAAACACTCATGATTTGGAGCTCACTGTAGTTTTTCTTAAAATCAATTGCTGATGAAAATATATCATTTGGAAAAGGATCACAATATATTTTTATTAAAAGATCTTCAGTTACATATTATTATAATAGGACCTGAACATCATAAAGAGATTATGGGGGTAATACAAATATACATTTCCATTAACATTAATTACACCAAATGGATGGGAAATGTTGTCACAGATTATATCAGTATGTTGTATCAATCACAGGTTTTCATGGAATCGAAATAGGAGAGAAACCTGATGGATATTTTCAAATAGTTTCCTATGGATTTATAGGAGGATAATTCAAGTATAGTAATGATAAGTATTCAATTATCATCATTCTCGTTAGTTATATTATATGTAAACAATATTAATATGATGATTTTAGGGGAACTAGAGAACCCATATTTTGTGGGGAGATCATTGATGGTTGGTCACTCCATTCATGTGGATTTATTAACATATATAGTTAGTTAGTCATCCCATAATACATTAAGAAGTCAATGTTAATTTATTTTCATAGTTCATCATGTTTTATTCATAATGGTATTATAATGATGTGTTACTACATGAGGATGTGTTTATAGTGTATGGATATGTAGCTTGACATTACTGATTATGTATCACATAGTCACACATGCTAGTAGATGATTAAAAGAACCTAAAGCCTTTGGGACTTCTCCATCCTCATCTAGTGTTGGATATGCAATTATGTGAAGTTTAATTAGGCTTTATCAATGGATTAACATGGACTCCATAGGGAAATAATTTTATTTGGGTGGTGATTGATCAATTGATGAAATCACATCATTTTATCAGATAAGCGACTCAACAATAATTGATGTTATAGTTAGGATCATTGTATAATATTTTTTAGAGGTTTCATGTAATGACCCACCAATTTTCATTGGCTTGAGAGTTAAACGAGTCATTACTAGGACTTAAGAGACATCCCCAAGGCGCCAAAGGATGAAAATAAATGCCGAAGGGTTTTAATGCAAGTGGGGGATGATTTACCCTTTGATAAATAAACCAACCAAACATTCCTAGAAAACCCTATATGATGCATGTCAAAGAACAACCAACCCATTCATCACCAAAAGAGAACTACATTGTTTCAAAACCAATACATAACCAACACAATATCAGAGTACCAAGCGGAAGACGAAACAAAAGACCCCAAACAAGCCAAGATAATCTCCACAGCTCCACACCGAGCTCTATGCACCAAGCACCACCACATCTCCCAAGCATCACTACGAACTACTATCAAAGAGATGTTTTTCCTTTACCTGTGTCCTAGAAGATGACATCTGAAAAAGCACCAAAGTTCCAAAGCAGGGGTGTGTATAAAACTCAGTAGGTTTTCCCCAATGACTTCCCTACTCATGCCACTAGGATAGAGGAGTTAGCCACATTTATATAAAATCATTTTATATAAAAAAATGTCTCAAAAGCAGTTTATAACTAAATATAAACAAGTTTCCAAAACCATACATACTCAAAAGAATTAAAGTGAAATTAAAAACCCATTTTTCCAACAAGTTATTTTACCAAAAAAATAACCAAACAAGCTTTTGAACTATTTCACAAACATCTTGTTTTGGCATACCCAACCATTTCACAACCCCATAAATCAACCATGAATGCTTCGTTATGACAGTTCCATACTCATGAGCAGTCTCTCATCGATCTACCAAGTCATTACAAGGTAATTTTTCCCATGTTCCATTACACCTTTGGCACCGAGCACAAGGTCATATTTCAACCAAGCCTCGTACAAGTAGTTAACATGTGCCAGTACACCTTTGGCACCAAGCACAAGGTCATATTTCAACCAAGCCTCATACATGAAATATGAACACACACCACATATTCCCAATAATCATGCCAAAACTACCCTTTCAATAAAACACCTTTTTTAAAAAAAAAAACCATTTCCATCAAAATCAAGTGTGTTCAACCAATTCAAACCATTTAATAAAACTCCCTTTTTATTGAAAACCAAATCCCCCAAAATCATTTCAATCACAAACCATTTCAATAAAACACCATTTTTATGAAAACTCATTTCTCATCAAACCATTTACAATTTCAGCAATTTCATGATTTAAAATCAACATTTTAAATTCAAATAGCCAAATCACTTTTCACGACAATTCACCAAGATTTCACAATTTCATCAAAACCATAAATCATCACTAAAGAAGATTTATTTCATGTTTTTCACAATAAATTCCATTCAAATAACCAATTTGAAACTAATCCAACTACTTCTAACAAGAGGAGTCGAGAGTGAAGCCACCTACCTCAACAAGTTGGGTGAAACCAACCAACGGACGAAGAACGCCAACAAAACTGAGTCGATTCTCCAAAAACCCTCCTTAGATCTCTTCTCCTAACACAACCAAGACCAAATCTTTTCATATTTGGAATCCACATCCTTATATCTACCCATAACGGGTGTAGATCTAAGAAAACAAGAGAAGAGTAGAAGTATATCTAAGTAGATCTAAGAAACTGATCAAGAACGATCACATACCTTAAGAATCCGGCTTCGATTTGCCAAGAGAAGCCTTCGGATCACCTCCGAAATGCTTGGGAGAAGTCTTCCAACCTTCAAGGGAGAGTAATACCAATCTAGGGATGCTTAGGAGGTTTAAACAAGGTAATTAAAGGAAAAACGAGTTAGATCCATAATTTTAGGATCTAACTTTACGTGACTGCACGGTTAGTCTGCACAGTTTGACAAACTGTGCGTTAGATTCTACCTCGGCCATCCTTCACGCATGGCCTCATCGCATGGTTTCCCTTAATTGTGCACCGACTGTGCGGAAGCCACTGCCTCCTCAGCCAACTCCACATGGTTTGGCCGCACGGTTTAGACAAACCGTGCGCCTCCCGTGCGACTTCCCTTTTTTCCCCAAAACTCTTTACAGGATCTCCCGACTCTCCCAAATATCACCCTTAACTTTTACAACATGAAAAGCATCAAGTAAGGGTTACATACCAGAAACTGGGGGTACTAAATTCTCCCCACCATTGGTCTTTCCATCCCCAGAAAGTAGAAAACCTTGGGTTGCCTGAAAGAGTTATGGCAAC
Source organism: Viscum album (assembly GCA_963277665.1). NCBI lineage: Eukaryota > Viridiplantae > Streptophyta > Magnoliopsida > Santalales > Viscaceae > Viscum > Viscum album. Next base: position 1,335,933 of record CAUJRU010000151.1, on the reverse strand, counting down.
TGCTCTTTCATTTCTTTCTCGCACTCCCAAGTCTCTTCCTGAATCTGACCATGTTGCCACAAAACCTACACTAGGCCGATGCTTTTTCCACGCAAGACTTTTTCCTGTCTATCCACAATCTGCACCGGGATGTGTAACAACGAAGCATCCATCTCTAGGTCAACGTGATCCCATCTGATCACATCGTCAGGATCGGGATGATACTTCTTCAACTGAGATACATGGAACACATTATGAACTGCACTGAACCGTGGTGGTAATGCCAACTGATATTCCACCTCACCAACTCGTTCTAGTATCTCAAAAGGGCCTATATATCAAGGAGATAATTTTCCCTAATTCCCAAAATGACGATTTCCAAGTCTTGGAGAGTTCCTCAAGAAGACATGATCACCTACAACGAATGCCAACGGTCTGCGACGGTGATCTGCATAAGATTTCTGACGACTTTGAGCCATCTCCATCCTCTTTCTAATCAACTGAATCTTCTCCATTGTTTCTTGGACAAGGCTTGGCCCAACTAGTGAAGTTTCACCCATTTCCACCCATCATAGTGGAGAATGACACGGACGCCCATACAATGCTTCAAACGAAGTCATGCATATCGAAGCTTGATAGTTGTTATTGTATGAGAACTCCACTAAAGGCACATGCTCTTCCCACGAGCCACCAAAATCCATTAGACAAGCCTGCAACATGTCTTCCAGTGTCTATATCATCCTTTCAGATTGTCCATTCGTTTGAGGATGATACGCCGTACTCATATTCAACTGAGTTCCCAGGGCTTGTTGTAAGGATTTCCAGAAACGAGATGTGAACCTCGGATCTCTATCTGAGAAGATAGACACTGGTACACCATGTCTCTTTACCACTTCCTGTATATATATTTTTGAAAGATATTCCACCATATGAGTTTCATGAATAGGGATAAAATGGGACGACTTGGTTAGAAGATCCACTATCACCCATATGGAATCATGCTTCCAGACCGTTCTTGGAAAACTTGTAACAAAATTCATTTCTATCTACTCCCATTTCCACACTGGGATAGGTAAAGATTGTAACATACGATCTGGTCTCTGATGCTCTGCTTTAACCTGCTGACAAGTTAAGCATCGCGAGATGAACTCTTCCACCATCCTTTTCATGTCGCTCCACCAAAACTGCGTCTTCAACACCTTATACATATTTTGTGTACCCAGATGTACAACCCATCTTGAATGGTGGTAAGCATGAAGTAGTTGTTCCTGAATAGTTAAAGGTATAACCATCCGATCTCAAAACTGCAAAACTGAACTCCCATCCATCTTCCATCCCTCAATGGCCTCCCCACCATTGAGTTTTGAACTCATTGCAACACAGTCTACATCGGATGCATGTTCCTCCTTTACTATCTCCACCAAATCAGGAACAAGTGTGTCTGAAAAGAAAACAGCAACATCACCTTGGTCTTCACATTCCACATGCATGTTGGCTAAGATCGATATCAACTACCATTCATCTGAAGCTTCCTTTACCAACTGAGCATATGACTTCCTTCTTAATGCATCGGCCACCGAATTTCCCTTACCCGGTGTATAAATCAAGTCAAAGTTGAACATTTGAAGATACTCCATCCATATCCTCTGCCTCAGATTCAAATCTCATTGTGAGAAAATGTGTTTGAAGCTTTTGTGATCCGTAAACATAGTGAATTTCTCACCAAAGAGATAATGTCTCTATGTCTTCAAAGTATGGACGACCGCAGCCAATTCCAAGTCATGTGTTGGGTAATTCTTCTCAGGCACCCTCAACTGCCTTAACCCATAAGTGACAACATGGTCTCCTTGCATGAGAACACAGCCCAACCTTGATCATGAAGCATCACAATACACCACATACCCCTAACCTGATTCTAGTAAGATCAAGATGGGTGCTGATGTAAGGTGGAATTTCAACTCTTGAAAAGATCTTTGACATTCCTCCGTCCATTTAAATGCATTTTTTTTCTTTTTCAATGTTGTCATAGGAGAAGCTAGTTGTGAGAAGTCACGCACAAAGAATTGATAATAACCAGTTAGACCAAGAAAACTTTGTATTTCAAAGACATTATTCAGTGGTTTCCAAGAAAGAACAGCTTCTATCTTTTCTGGATCCACGGAAACACCTTTCTCAGAAATGACATGGCCCAGAAAACGTACCTCTTGTATCCAAAAATCACACTTTGATAATTTGGTATACAACTGATGGTCTCTCAAGATTTACAACACTATCACCAAGTCTTTCTCATGCTCAGTCCTTGTTCTTGAATAAACCAATATGTTGTCCACAAACACCACAACAAAAGAATCCAGATATGGCTAAAATATCTGATTCATCAAATCCATGAAGACCGTTGGTGCATTCGTAAGACTAAAAGGCATGACTATATATTCGTAGTGGCCATATTTGCTTCTGAAGGCTGTCTTCAGAATATCCTCCTTCTGAACTTGCAACTGGTGATATCTTGACTGCAAGTCAATCTTGGAGAACCACTGATCTCCCCTCAATTGATCAAATAGGTCATCAATGTGTGGAAGTGGATATCTATTCTTTATCATAACTTAGTTAAGTTTACGATAATCCACACATAGCCTCAAAGTTTCATCTTCTTTCTTTACAAACAAAACTGGTGCTACCCACGGAGACACGCTTGGACAAATAAAACCTTTGATTTCTAGCTCCTCTAACTGCACCTTCAATTCCTTTAACTCCATTGGTTCCATCCTATAAGATGTAAGTGAGATAAGACTGGTCCTCAGAAGGAGATCAATTGTAAACTCCACTCCTCTCACATGTGGTAACCATGATAAGTTTTTAGGAAAAACATTAGGAAATTGATCCACCACAGCTGGAAAACTATTTTCCTCAATCTTTTCTATTGATGACAAGTTCAACCCTGCCAATTGGTGTGATATCGTTCCCGCCATTGGTTCCAACAAGATCTTTGTGCCTTCCTTTACCATCCTCTCTCCTCTGAAGAGATGGTCGATTCCGTCCTCCGTCGTGAAACTAACCGTTCTCCCATAACAGTCGATGTGAGCCTTAAACGTTTTCAACAAATCCATACCCAGGATTATATCATAGACATCCATATCCAACATGGAGAAGTCCCATTTCAGCTCAGCTCCATCAACCGTTATAGCACATGATCTACATACGAAGGCTTGATATTCTCTTTCACCCAGAGAAGTTTGCAGTTTTAACATAGAAGGCATCATTTCAAGTTTTAAGTTCAGAAAATTAGAAATCCTAGAAGTAAGAAAAGAATGGGATTCGCCAGTATTGAACAACACTTTCATGATGGTAGAATTCAAAAGAATTGTACCTCTCACCATAGACGGTTCAGACTGGTCATTCATAATCACCTGTTCTGCTCCATACAATTGCTTTGTTTCTACACTTTGCTCTTTATTGTCTTGTTGAGATTTCCCTGCCTGAGGTGTCATAGTATTCTTGGAATCACCACAACTAGCTCTGTTCTGCTGGCAAGGATGATTTTGTTGTCCTCTCCCTGTCGAAGCATAAGATTCTTGCGACGCTTAAGAGGTGTCACGGGCACCCAACCTCGGAGAATTGCGACAATATCACTGAAGATTCCCCATATTGTTGCAATTATGACATTCTCGATGTTTTGCCTTGCAATACCGCTTGATGTGGCTCGTAGATCCACACTGGAAACATCATGTCTTACTCTTGGGTCTTGGATGAAGTTTTATCAATATTGTGGTCTGATTCTGATGTATTTTTCCTCCTTGAGAAAAGTTTTCTGATTCCCTCTTGCTCTTAGTGTTAGAGTTCTCATCTCCTCTAGTGAAGATAATCATACTTCCTCCACTTGGATTCTCAGCAGTTACAGATATCATAAACAAGGTATCCGGTTGGAGTCCCAACTCAACGGTTTTAAAAGCCTGAGCGATGCTTTGGACCAATTGTTAGTTCACTTGTGGTTCAGGTGCAACCACATTTTTACTGGCCTCTTTTGACTGGTTTCTATGATGCCTACTGGGTGCCATTTCCTAAACCAACAACAAACTCTGTCAATCTCACTCTCTAGGAATTGTTGTCTTAGCTTTTAAATTCTATCTCATTGACCATCACAACATTGTTCTCAAAATAGCCTTTTTCCATGTTCAATAATTTTTGAAAACATTATGCATGCTTTTGAAAATTAAACCATTTTCAAAATACACCAAATATCCACTTTTCAAAATCTTTCATTTGAAAATCAATTCTACATTTTTCAAAAAATTACATCTTTGCACAAAATCACAACTCATTCCTCACCATTGAGATGTGCAATCCTAGTGGGAATTCATTCCTCTACAATTCATGTTATGCTCGTCTCATTGGCTAAACTCATGACAATGATATTTTCAAGATTCTAGAAGTGTATCCAAAACACTTATGTACCCAACCCCCTGATAACTTGAAGTTCAGCATAAACGGGTTAGTTACATCCTTTTATGCTATACCTTTCAAGTTCTGACAATCCTACTCTTGTCTAGGATTCCAACCCAAGGAATAGACAAAAAGGACTTTCAACTCCATGACTGAGAACATCGATGACTACTTGTTAGGTAAGGACCGAACAAGCTGATACCATTTGTACCTCAAAGGAAGGACCAGACTGATACCATTTGTAATGACCCACCAATTCTCATTGGCTTGAGAGTTCAACGAGTCATTACTAGGCCTTAAGAGAAATCCCCAAGGCACCAAATGCTGGCAATAAATGTTGAAGGGTTTCAATGCAAGTCGGGGACGATTTACCCTATTGAGAAATAAACCAACCAAACATTCCTAGCAAACCCTATATGATGCATGTCAAAGAACAACCAACCCATTCATCACCAAAAGAGAACTACATTGTTTCAGAACCAATACATAACCAACACAATATCAGAGTACCAAGTGGAAGACTAAACAAAATACCCCAAACAAGCCAAGACACTCTCCACAGCTCCACACCGAGCTCCATGCACCAAGCACCACCACATCTCCCAAGCATCACTACGAACTACTATCAAAGAGATGTTTTTCCTTTACATGTGTCCCGAAAGATGACATCTGCAAAAGCACAAAAATGCCAAAGCAGGGGTGAGTATAAAACTCAATAGGTTTTCCCCAATGACTTCCCTACTCACACCACTAGGATAGAGGAGTTATCCACATTTACATAAAAGCAGTTTATATAAAACATTTTCTCAAAAGTAGTTTATAACTAAATATAAACAAGTTTCTAAAACCATACATACTCAGAAGAATAAAAGTGAAATTAAAAACCCATTTTTTTCAAGAAGTTATTTTACCAGAAAAATAACCAAACAATCTTTTGAACTATTTCACAAACATCCCATTTTGGCATACCCAACCATTTCACAACCCCGTGAAATCAACCATGCATGCTTTGTTGTGACAGTTCCATACTCATGAGCGGTCTCTTGTCGATCTATCAAGTCATCACAAGGTAATGTTTCCCATGTTCCATTACACCTTTGGCACCGAGCACAAGGTCATATTTCAACCAATCCTCGTACAAGTAGTTACCATGTTCCAGTACACCTTTGGCACCAAGCACAAGGTCATATTTTAACCAAGCCTCGTACATGAAATATGAACACACACCACATATTCCCAACAATCATGTCAAAACCACCCTTTCAATAAAACACCCTTTTTTAAACCATTTCCGTCAAAATCAAGTGTGTTCAACCAATTCAAACCATTTCAATAAAACTCCCTTTTTATTGAAAACCAAATCCCCCAAAATAATTTCAATCACGAACCATTTCAATAAAACACCCTTTTTATTGAAAACTCATTTCTCATCAAACCATTTTCAATTTCAGAAATTTCATGATTTAAAATCAACATTTTAAATTCAAATAGCCAAATCACTTTGCACGACAATTCACCAAGATTTCACAATTTCATCAAAACCATAAATCATCACTAAAGAAGATTTATTTCATGTTTTTTACAATCAATTCCATTAAAATAACCAATTTGAAACATAGACAACCAATTCTAACAAGAGGAGTCAAGATTGAAGCCACCTACCTCAACAAGTTGGGAGAAACCAACCAACGGATGAAGAACGCCAACAAAACCGAGCTGATTCTCCAAAAACCCTCCTTAGATCTCTTCTCCTAACACAACCAAGACCAAATCTTGTCATATTTGGCATCCACACCCTTAGATATACCCATAACGGGCGTAGATCTAATAAAATGAGAGAAGAGGAGAAGTAGATCTAAGTAGATCTAAGAAACCGATCAAGAACGATCACATGCCTTAAGAATCTGGCTTCGGTTTGCCAAGAGAAGCCTTCGGATTGCCTCCGAAATGCTTGGGAGAAGTCTTCCAACCTTCAAGGGAGAGTAATCCCGAGTTAGGGCCACTTAGGAGGTTTAAACAAGGTAATTAAAGGCAAAACGAGGTAGATCCACAATTTTAGGATCTAACTTTATGTGACCGCACGGTTAGTCCGCACGGTTTGACAAACTGTGCGCTAACCGTGTGTTAACTTCTACCTCGTCCATCCTTCACGTACGACCTCATCGCGCAGTTTCCCTTAACCGTGTGCTGACCGTGCGGAAGCCACTGCCTCCTCAGCCAACTCCGCACAGTTTGGCCGCACGGTTTAAACAAACCATGCGCCTCCCGTGCGACTTCCCTTTTTACCCCAAAACTCCTTCCAGGATCTCCCGACTCTCCCAAACGTCACCCTTAACTTTTACAACAAGAAAAGCATCAAGTAAGGGTTACATACCAGAAACCGGGAGTAATACATTTCATGTGGTCCCCTATACTATTTTATTTTACTAGGATCCATATTTTAGGTATCATTTCTTGAAGAGTCTCCAAGAGGTGATAGGTACTCAAGTCATATTTATTACATCATGTCATCCACATATAGATGGTCATTCAGAGCATGCTATGTGAATTTTGGAGGATATGCACCCTACATGCATCGTGGATTTCATTGGTTCATGGGTTATCCTTCTAGGATAGGTAGATAGAAATTGAAATAATAGTTTCAAGAATTCAATTATAATGGAACCCATAAAGTATTTGTATGGTCTCCCATGAAGGTCACATATTTTGTAGTTATAGGTAGGTGGGGACACCCTTGTATGATCATGTCTCATTCAAGATATCATTGAAATTATTTAGAATATATGATAATGATTGGTTAAATCTCATAGTTTTCATACATCATATGTTGATTTTTGGATAATTCTTTTGGATTTTTTCATTGGTGATTGAGTCTTCTTAAATGATACTACTCAGTTCGGTCACTATAGGATTAGGAAACAATGTAAGATTGCTACAAGAATATTAAACCATTTAAGATCACTGAGGGTATATTTATATTATTTAAATATTTGGTATTACTAGATCATTTGATAGGTATTCATGTTTTTAACATATCTCACTCAATCAGTACCAGCATGATCCTTCCCATTTCTTGAGTTGGTATGAGATTGTGTTTCTTCTAGATGTTTTAGTTATTGAAGAACCAGTGGAGATCATTGATTATAATATTATAATAATGCATGGGAATTCAATTATATAGTTCAATGTGTTATGGGGTCTTGTATCTTATTTTAAGGAGACATGGGAGGGTGAATCAATTTAGAGGGTTCAACTTCATCAAATCTTTTTGCAGCATCCTTTGTCTATGTGACTATCTGGGGAAAGAGATCCTTATGATGGGGAAAACTATAACATCCTTAATTTTAATGTATTGCTCAGTTTAATCATCAAAAAATATTACATGGTATAATTAAATGAGTTGTCGTCTATTAAGAGTGTACATAGGAGGATATGACTCAAAAAACTAAAAAATAGATACAGAAGTCAGTTGACATAGTGAATATATTTTCACAACATGAATGGATTATTTGAAGAATCCATGATTTTTTGTTTTGGATGAGAATACTGTTAATGGGATCACATCATGAACTGAGCATTCTGTATTATTAGCCAAGGTGATGTATTTTTTGTTGTATCATCCAATCTAAATTTCTACACCCCAAGAAAATGATTTAAATCATGAATCATCCATGTTCTTGCATCTTAAATGTTTTGGATACCCATATTTTATCTCATTCACATACCATATCCATTCCTTAAAATATATGTCTTACCTAGGTGATTTTGGGTGATCCATATCCCTCCAAACACCATCTATCTTTGTGTGAATCATTTTTCATCAAATTAGTGAGTGTTATTAATTAATTCTAAATTCCTTCATTTCATATGGAATTGGAAAATATTTTAGACTAGGTTTCAGGGATTGATTGATCATGTTTTTATCCTCTTCTGATATCTTTTAGATCACCAAATGTGATTGTCTCTAAGATGTTAGATCTCTAGTTGACTACGATATGGTGTGTGAAACCGTTGGAGAATATGTTGATATATATTATTGTCAGCCTCATTCATTTGAAAACTCTATTCAAATATGTGTGAATCAATGTTTTGTTACTCCAATAAATTTATCTAGCATTTCATTTCTTTCTTCATTGTAGATCCAGTTTTGGGTGGTGTGTGGCCCCAACAAGAGGTATGTGGTTCCACCTCAAGCCTACGATTGAGGAATAATTGATCCACATTATTTATAAATGGTTTTCTAAATGAATTTCCATGATCCTTGAATTTATTTATTTTCTTGTGTAAATCGGTTTCTGTGAAAATATGGATTCCACCTCATTTTGGTAAAATATATGTTTTTATGAGAAATTTGAAGCGGATTTCAAAATGTGTTTTCAAATAATTTTTTTATAAAAAGGGTTATTTTGAATTTTTTGTGAAATGATATAAGTCATTTGAAATTGATTTGACATATATTTCACATGGGATCCATGTGATCTTAATTAGGGGGTTAATTGTTATGATTTTTCTATTTAAAATTTATGTGGGTTCACATTATGTGGTGTTATCCCATTCATATATTGTATCTAAATTAGCTCTGGGTATTGGATATTGACATCTTAAGGTGTTTACTTCCCAGGGTGTTCCTCTATCTCGATTATATAGATGTATTTTCTCTAGGGGATCAATTGCACAATAGTTTGTGTTTTTATTTTGGGTTTGACTAATCTACCTAGAGTAACCATTGTTATCATATAGAAAATTACCATAATAAATTACCATTGTGTTATTTTTACAATGATATTATATGATACATCCTTTGATAAATGTAAACTTTTTAGTGAAATTTTTTTTTGAAATTTTTTTACCTAGACAATTTTTAAACCATGGAAACAGGAAATTAATTACCATTATTTTGATTAGTCACGGTAGCCTTATAGATGAAAGGTAAGGATGTTGCTCTTATAATATTCCATTTTCCTCTTTGAAAAGTATCATTGGATCAAAAGAATTTAATTTTTTTACCTACATAGACATGAAAATTTGAAGAACTAGTACTTACCCGTGCGTTCGCACGACAATACGTTCAATTCCTAATTTCAAGAAGACAAAACTATATTTCAAAGTTAATAAAGAACATGAATATTGAATAGACTGAAAAACAATAGTGATAATTAATAATGAACTATAATTGGACAAAATATAGAGAAATGAAAATATAGGAAAATAAGTAACAGAAAATAACATAAGAGAATATATAAAAGAATAATGAAAACATAATGGAGAATATATGAGAATATATAAGGAAAACATAAGTATACCATCACTGTTCAAAATAAACCATACAAATTCATGATGGAGAATGTGAGGAAAATATATAGGAGAATTAAGGGTGTAATTTTGGCCCGGTGGCCCGAAAGCCCGACAGGCCCGGCCCGAAAGCCCGAGCGGCCCGGCCTGGCAAAGCCCGCATCGGGTCAGGCCGGGCTCAGGCCGCAGGTTCAGTGGGTCAGGCCTGGGCCTTTCCAGGCACTGCGCTTGTAAATTAATCACTGGTCTATATATATATAGACATATTTATATATATATCTATCTATCTATATATATATATCTGGATATATCTATCTATATATACATATATCTATATATATATCTATATTTATATATAGATATGTGTATATATATAGATCTATTTATATGTATATATATACATATATCTATGTATATATATCTATATATCTATATATATATACATATATATATATATATTAATATATATATCTCTATCTCTATATACATATATCTCTATATATATATATATATCAATAATTTAATATAATAGAGTATATATATAAACAAATCCATTAATAATATATATCAATTAAGTGTGGTTTTTAAAAATCCATTAATAATATATATATGTGTGTGTGTGTGTGTGTGTGTATATGTATATGTATATGATTTAATATAATATATAATATATATATATATATATAAACAAAGCTATTAATATATATCTATATACATCAATGATATAATATTATATATATATAATAACTTGTTGTATATTAATAAAAAAATAAGTATGGTTTTTAAAAATCCATTGATAATATATATATGTGTGTGTGTATATGTACATGTATATGATATAATATAATATATATGTATATAAACAAAGATATTAATATATATATATATATCGATGATTTAATATAATAGTGTATATATATAAACAAAGCCATTAATAATATACATCAATTGAGTGTGGTTTTTAAAAATCCATTAATAATATATATATATATATGTATGTATGTATGTATATGTATATGTATATGTATATGATTTAATATAACATATAATATATATATATATATATAAACAAAGCTATTAATATATATCTATATATATCAATGATATAGTATTATATATATATAATAACTTGTTGTATATTAATAAAAAAAGAAGTATGGTTTTTAAAATTCATTGATAATATATATATGTGTGTATGTGTATGTACATGTATATGATATAATATAATATATATGTATATAAACAAAGTTATTAATATATATATATATATATCGATGATTTAACATAATAGTGTATATATATATAAACAAAGCCATTAATAATATACATCAATCAAGTGTGGTTTTTAAAAATCCATTAATAATATATATATATATGTATGTATGTAGGTATATGTATATGATTTAATATAATATATATATATATATATAAACAAAGAAATATATATATATATATATATATCAATGATTTAATATTATATATATATAATAACTTGTTGTATATTAATAAAAAAAATAACACACTCGCCTAATGATGTTCGTGCAAGTCCCTCAACTTCATTAATTTTTTTAATTACGTTGCAACATGCATAAATTATATGTACTATACATATATAAATCTATTTAGAAAAAAAATTAATTCACCCAATGATGTTCGCGCACACCCCCAATATATATATATAAACAAAGCCATTAACTCACCCAATGATGTTCGCGCACACCCCCTAATTATTTTTTTACAATTTTATCATATTATATATATATATATATAATAACTTATTATATATTAACAAAAAAAATTACTCAGTAAATGATATTTGCACACCCCTAACCTCATTATTATTTTTTTAAATATGATAAAACTTTCATATATTATATATACTATATATACATATATAAATCTATTTAGAAAAAAATTAACTCACTCACTGTTGCGCACCCTCTAAGGGTATAATTTCAGTCCAGATAGAGCCGGGTCGGGCCTGCCCTGCAAAAAAAATAAAAAACGTTTAAAAAAATGTTTTAAATTAAACAAACGCTAAAAAATACTTTTAATAAATATGTTAAAAAAATAAATGTAAAAAAACGTTTTAAATAAATGATAAAAAAACATTTAAATAACAACACTTTAAACTCACCACTCACTGATGCGCACCCCCCAATAACTCATTAATTTTTTTTTAATTTGTACATAATATATATAAATTCACAGACATATATAAATCTATTTAGAAAAAAATAACATATTCACCCACTGTAAAATGTTTTTACAAAAAACATGTAAAATGTTTAAAAAAAATACATGTAAAAAATATGCATTCAAAAAAACTTTTTAAATTAAACCTCTAAAAATAAATGTAAAAAACGTTTTAAACAAGTGTTAAAAATGGTTTAAATAAAAATGTTTAAAAAGTTTTTAAAACAAACATTCAAATTAATTTTTTTAAAACAAACACATAAAAAATATTTTTTACATTAAAATGTGAAAAAAGGTTAAATGTTTTAAAAAAAACTTGTAAAAAACACGCGTTTAAAAAAATCAAAAATGTTTTAAATTAATCATTTAAAAATAATTGTAAAAAACATTTTAAACAGATGTTAAAAAAACATTTTAAATAAAAATGTTTAAATAAAAAATACTAACAAACGCTTAAAAATTATAAATAAGTTAAAAAAATAAATGTAAAAAATGTTTTAAATAAATGTTAGAAAAACGTTTAAATAATAAGGGTTTAAACTCACACACGGCAGTTGCGCACCCATCATTATTTTTTTACAATTTGAAAATAATATATATATATATATAGACAAAAAACATATTCACCCTGTAAAATGTTAATAAAAAATAAAATAAACGTTTTTACAAAAAACATGCATTTAAAAATAAATGTAAAGAAACGTTTTAAATAAATGTTATAAAAATGTTAAAATAAAAAAAATTAAGAGACAATTATTTTGAAAATAATAAAATCCCACCACGACCCGACTTGAAAAAACCCAGCCCGGCCTGAAAAAGCCCAGCCCGACCCGATGGTTTGGGCTGGCCCGAGGCCGGGCTCGGGCCGCCTCATGGGGTTGTTCGGGCCGGCCCGGCCCAACCCGAATAGTGGTCAGCGGCCCGACACTTTGCATGGCAGGCCCGGCCTGAAATTACACCCCTAAGGAGAATATAGAAAAAATAATAAATTATTTGAAAACCTAGAAAACATATTGGAGAATATAAAAGTAAAAGAAAACATACATTAAAATTGAAATTTGAATATAGTAGATAACATTCAATTGAATAGAAAAAGAACATTTTTAAAAAAAATGAAATGAACGTGAATGAAAACATAAATGAATAATGGAAAGAAAATAGGTCATGATGTAGAAAACAACATAAGTATCCAACATCAAATACATGAATAAAAAGAAAAAATTGATAGTAATTAGAGAAGTACATTAAAAAATGAACATGAATGAAATTACATAATTATTAATGTCACTGAGATTTTATGAAAAGAACATGAAAGAATTATTATACAAAATTAGTATAAACAACATAATATTCCATTGGACTTTAATGAAAAGAACATTCAAATGGAAATTTAAATTTCAAAACATACAACATTAGTATTAATGTCATGGATCTATTATGTCACTGTACAAATATCCAACTTCAAATGCCTGGAATATTTTTATGCATAGAAAAAAATGTATAAAATAAGAATACCTTAATTTATAGAATAAAAAAATGAATGTTAACATAAAAGAATTAATTAGAAACCAAAATAAAAGTTGAAATTTACCTTTTCAATCCTGTAATGAAAACTGGTGACCATAGACTGCACAAAAACCATTTGAAGCTCACTATTTCTAATAGGAAAATATTCAATAAAAATGAATGGTCCAAAACAGTGATAAAATGAATGAGTTGGTTTTCCAACCAACACCCTAGAAAACAAAATAGAGGATTCAAGATACATTGATAACATGACGTACGATGTTCTTGCACCATTAAGTAATTTAATGAGGATACAAACATGACATAAAATAAAACATCATATAATGAGGAAAAGGAGTCACTGTATGTCTTAGAAAGCACAAAAAACACCATACAGAAAATCACTTTGCAACATCCCCACTTATTCCAGTCTTCCATAAATTGTAGGTCTTCACTTCATTAACAAAAAGATATCATATTCCTCTTGGGGAAACCTAACAATCAAATAAATAAGCACTGTCCAGCCCGTTTTCCAAGTTAGTCGAATGTAGATTGAACTAAGAATTATTATATGAAACAGAAATTTAAATCATTCTATCATATACACATTAATAGTCTGTCTTACATGAGAATGTCCTTAAACAAAATATTCATGGTTCCAAAAGGATGATTAAAATACAGCATGCAAATTATCACAATTTTAGAGATATACGTGGTTGTGAGTAGAATTTATAGAATACCTAAATATTGGTTTGTTAGATATTAAAAAGGATGGTATTTCCTCTTTTCAAATTTGCAGCATCCCCAGATTTTTTGCAAAACAAAAAATATATATTAATATATATGCCAAACATTAGGCATACAAATCGTTAAGTAAAGCTCATATGTCTATATATATGTTGCTTCTCATGCCATCCTCAGGGTGCATGTTTACAGAATCATCATATTTCATAAGGCGAATGTTTACAGAATCATCCAAAATCATGAAAATTTAGGTGAACACATAAAGCGGTAGGAAAATAGAAATGTATTTGAACACATATAGAGGTCGTAGGAAAAAGTGAAACTCAAATATTCTTCAAAACATTTGGATCCCTACGTTAAGAGTCAGGAAGATAGTAATGCTTGTTAAACACATATAAATGTATCAAAGATAACCATTGATTAACCCTAACTCAAAGTTTTCATAAAAGATCAGAAAATATGTGAGGACAGCCAGCAACATAGAGAGGCCATTGAGAGGATCTATGAGACATCCATATAAAGTGTTATAGGAGAGGGAACACATAATAGTAACATGAAAACCCAAAGAAATACATAAATATAACGAAACTGTAAATCATAACCCCTTTATCCCACTTCCTGAAAGGATAGAATTTCATTTCATAAAAAATGATGGCATTTACAGAATAGTAGAATTTACAGAATACCTAATGATTGGTGTGTGTTTTTATATTAAAAATGACAGAATTTCCTCTGTTCAAAATATATGCATCCCCAGATTTCCTGTAAAACAAAAAAAATATTAATATATATGTCAAACATTAGGTATGCCAATCATTAAGTAAAACTTATATGACCTTATATATATTGCTTCTCATGCCATCCCCAAAGAGCATGTTTACAGAATCATCATATTTCATGGAGTTTATGTTTACAGAATCATCAAAACTCATGAAAATTCAGCTGAACACATAAAGAGGTAGGAAGACAGTAATGTATATGAACACATATAGAGGCTGTAAGAAAGGGTGAAACTAATATCTGCTTCAAAACCTCCTGATCCATGCATTAAGAGGTAGTAAGATAGTAATTCTTGTTGAACGCATATAGAACCAGTATTTCCCTATTGTAAAATCACAGACCAAGAAAATGCAGTTGAGAAGATGATCACCCCCCCCCCCCAATAAGATAATTAAATAGATTGAGACAATAAAGGTAATGTACTGGTACCACTAACTCCAAAATAAATGATACAGTAAGAAAAGGATGGCTCAGAACGATCTTCATATGTACATTTTATAAAATAAAGTGATGGCGGAGAAGCCTCAACCAGTGCGCGTCCTCTAGTTCCAAGTCTGCGGCTTGCCGGTGGAGTACTGTGAATTCGGACCTGATTTTGAAAAATGAAAACCCTGGCTGATTCAAAACTCTCCTGACCTATATCCTCCAGACCCGCTCAAAGAGGCCAATGCAAAGGAAGCCGATAGAATTGCTGATCAGCTCCAAGGCACGGGCATTTCCTCAATAGGAATTTGCGACGGAGCAAATACATCGGGTGGTTCCTCAACGTCTAAGCCAGAAGAAGTAAAGCGCCTTCTTGGTGGAAAGTTGAAAAGGAAAGTGAAGCACAAAGTTATTATTGAGAAGGTTGTGCATAAGAAGCGAAAATGTATTACTACTGTGAAAGGGCTGGACCATTTTGGTGTTAAACTAAGTGATGCTTCAAAGAAGCTTGGGAAAAAATTCTCCACAGGCGCCTCTGTTGTTAAGGGGCCAACTGAGAAGGAGTAGATTGATGTCCAAGGGTATATTTCCTTCGATATTGTGGATTTCATGTTAGACACATGGCCTGATGTGCCAGAAACTGCAATTTTCTTCATTGAAGATGGGAAGAAGGTTCCTGCTGCTTGAGTTAGGCATCTAAGAAGTGGCAGAAGATAGAGCAATGGTATGTTGATTCTCTTCATGGCTTCTTTCACCAAATGGGCACTACTATTTGTTCATTTCCCCCAAGGCATGTTTGGATTATGTCATTAGATGCTGGATTCGAATTTTAACAAATCAGTATTGCTATGCATTTGCATTTGGGTGCTGCTGCTATGAAAATGTTTTTTATAATGTTAGTTGGATACATAATATTTCTGATAGTTGTAATTTTAAAAAATGAAATGAAATAAATAAAATAAAAATAAAAAAATAAAATAAAGAATACACATGCCATACCTCAAATTATCTGCACCACCAGGTTCCATGCAAAACAAAACAAATATATTAATATATATACCAATCATTGGGTATACCAATTGTTAAGTAAAACAACTATGTCCATATATATGTTGCTGCTCATTCCATCCCCAAGGTGCATGTTTACAAAATTATCATATTTTTATATTTCTGTTAAATATATGAAAAACACAATATTTCTAGAATTCTGTTAAATATATGACAAACACACCTAAAGACTTTCTTCCATTGTTTTGGGTTTCTTCAATTAGAAACTGGATTGCAACATCAATATCATCTTCCGTCGTAATAAATACCAAAACATCACACATGGAATCTTAAATAAGCATATGAGAAACAAATATGAAATATTTAATTTTTTATGACAATTTATTTATATTTGATATGAAACTATTAGATACACCAGAAAGAAAATAAATTTAAATGAAAAGCACTGAATATAATTCCATAAATGAAAATGAAAACCATTTGAATTATAAATTGTTGATAAGAATATGAAATAGGAACTCAAAAGTGGATAGAACATTTAGAAAATGTGTGCATGAACTTATCATCACATAAAAATGTTACTCCAAAGACAATGGTACCTGATCACGGATTGGCATAATAGTTCAAACCGGGGCTTAACGATAATCTGAGATAGGCTCTTCAACAGATTATATTTTCACAACAAACCCCCTTCCATGATAGGTCCAATTAAATTGTTATAACATCACCCAAAAAATACAATAGCCAATGTGTTTTAAGGCTTGTTTATTGTTGTTGTGTCACAAAAAATAGCACAACTACAAGCCAAATTGGTTGCTTAAGGTTGATTTATGGGGTTCTTAAATGAAATACCAGAGAAAGATAAAAGGCCAAACAGGGCGCATTTGTATGAGTTGAGGAAAAAATGTCAAAAAATAAAAACATACCTCAATGGATAAGATAGTAGGTTCTTCCCTTGATCCAAGGTCCACAGCATCCACTCCATGATTCTTTCTACTAATTTTATATAATTAAAATAGGTGTGTGATAATCATGTTTGAATGGAAACACACATCCCACAAAAAAATAAAATCTTCATTGCATTTTTGTCCTTCAAGCAAAACCTCCTCGAAAAAATAAGACATTTATTTTTCTTCAATTGTAGGTGAGGCACAGTTTAGGTCGACAATGTTGGATATGGATTTATGATGATAAGTGAAAAAAGGATACATATGAACTGTTCGATTTTTGGAATAATTTCACAAAGATTTATCTTATAAAAAAATTACCTTTTTCAGAACTCCAAATAAGATATCTATTGAAATGGATCTTTGTTGAGCCTCACCAACCATAATTACACAAACAGGATCATGTCCAAAAAAATTAATGTAATTACACATAATATGGATGTCAATGGGATTCTGGATAATAAAATAGAATGCCTATAAACGGGTAATATAACACCTATAGTAGCTCAAAATAGGATCATCCATAATATCTCTCAGTAATACCTCATCTGTGAGAAATTTTATCATGGTCACATCCTGTGTATACAGACACAAAATCTTCCAGTATAAAAAATAATAAAAATTACAACAAATACACACACATAAAGATAAACACTTATATATACTGTTGTGTGAATAATACAAATGAAAACAAATACACAAACATGAAGATATATATATATATATAATAATAATATGGGAAATAAATATGGTACTGAAGAATCAATATCACCCTTCCCCGTAAGAGTTATCATATGTATCTTTCCAAATTAGTGAAACATACCTTTTGGAAAATACTGTGGATGATCCAAATTGTGCATGGATGATCCAACAGAAATAAATAAAAAAAGAATTATGAAAATACAAGGATCAGTTAAATATAACCAATGAAAATATAAACCAAAATACATTTTTCATATTCAAATGGGTCCCAAGAGATTCAAATTTTTGAAGCATACCTTTAGAAAAGAAAAGATCACTGGAATCCCATACCTGTAACCCAAATGAAAATAACATTGTTTAGTGATGACACGAACCACATTCAAAACTTCAATCATACATGATCATAAAAAATTTCAATGAACACATAGTTAAATAGCCAAAAAAACACAAAATGAAAAATCAAAATCCCAGGTGTATAAAAGAAAATATCTCCAATACTTTTTTTCCTCTAAAGCTCAGTTTTCCATCATGAACATCATGCTTCAGTTCATTGTCAAGCTCAAATGAACTATCAAAACAGTTATAATTTACTGAAAAATCGGTGCATTTGTGGATTAAATGATAAAAAATAGTTTCCATTAATAAGTGCATATACAATATGAAAACTCATATAAGTGCATGATTTTTTCAAAAACCAAAAATTTACTTACTATATCGTAGCCATCATCAATGCTTTTGTCTAATGGGTGATCTTCAGTGATGAGCCCAGGCATGTGAAGAATGAAATGAAATATTTAGTCGATCATGGTTCTTCAATGATGGTAAACATTAACTTGCTTAATGAGTGATAAATCATAAAGGTAAAACGAGAATCCTCCAACTACCATATGTTCTATACATATAAATAACATGATTATTAGAGATGAGATTGAATTATTTATCATGTGTCCAATATAAAATAAAATATCATATAATCATATGCTACTAATATTTTTTGTGATAGAATGTGTTGTAGTGATTTGAATGTTATACCATTTTGTGGAACCAAGTCATTCTTCATGACCATGGTGGGTCAAGACACTGAATCAAGCCACATAACAAAAATTTGTCATGCAAAAAATGACCCACTTCTATAAAATATGGATACATCATCAATATAGTATAATTAAGTATGAAGATATACAAAATATGGTTGGCAGATGTAACAAATAAAGTAAAACATGATCCAATTCTCCAAAAGAAACTAATAACTAAATTAAAAGAAAAAAAATGATCCACTAATCCATCAAAATGCCTAGTGATAATTAGTTCAACCAATACAATTATCCCTTGCCCTAATGCATGATATTCTTCTCTTAAATACATGATATTTTTCTCTAAAATATTTGGTCCACTCCTTTTAAGAATGGACAATTGATCTAATTAAACACATGATATACTAATATAATGAAACACAAGGTCCACTGCTCTTATGAGTTACATGATCCACTACCCAAACAAAATGTATGACCCACATGCTCAAAGAAAAAACTTGTTCCACTACCCTGAAAAATGGTTCATTGCCGAAATATAATGCATGATCCACTAATAAATGAAAATATAAGATCAGTTACTGCTATGGTTGGTTGTCAAGTTGTTTATTTGCTATAATCAGATGAAGGTAAATGCTGAAGATAAATAATAATCGGACTATTGAAATAGGATAAAGTATAATAAATGTTTCATTACCTTGTGTGAACCTGCAAATAATATAAAGAACAGAAGGAATGATATGTATTACCATCTAGTAGGATAATATACTTGTTGCAGAAGGGAATCTGAGAGTCGAACCAAGGAGAACCCGACATAACCGACTGAGTAGAATAGTATAGATTTTATAGAAAAATAGATGATAAGTTGTTGGGGGATGATTTTGGAGTTACCGTATGAGAGGTACAGGAAGGAATCGTTGGTGGTCGACGACGATGGAGCCTTGGTAGCTGAGTACAAATAACATTAAACCATATATTTCATAGACCGAAGAGAGTAGATTACCAAACCCTAGATTGCAGATATCTGAATAGGTGAGGAGGGAGTTCTAGAAAGAAGCGCTAACCTTTGATATTGGAGAACGATCATGGTAAAATCTTCGGACGAAGAAGAAGGCGGCAGAGGACTCGTCGGACGAAGGAGGCGGCGGAGGGGTTTTCAGTAGGTTGAGGTGCGGAGGAAAATCGTGATTCGGGTGTATAGAAATTAGGTCGTGGGAATGATGTTGGGTAATCGGGTGAGGAGAAATGCGATGTGGGAGTCGATCTTGGTGAAATCTTAAGACGAAGAAGGAGGCGGCGGAGGACTCGTCAAACGAGGAAGGAAGCGGCAAAGGGGTTTTCAGCAGTTTGAGTGCGGAGGTAAATCCCGATTCGAGTGTATGGAAATTAGGTCGGGGGAATGAAGTTGGGTAATCGGGTGATGAGCAATGCGTTGTGGGAGTGACACGTGGCGGAAAAAAATCTTGATTTAGTATATATATAGATGGTCAAAACGTAGGGAAGGATGGTTTGAATGTGTTTTACTAAAACATGGTAAAACAACAAAACAAAACTGTATGTTTAAAATATTGAAAAATTAGTGAGAAATGAAAGTGTATTATGTCAAGTGATGATGAAAGTGTAGAATAAAATTAAGAAGTGAGAAAAATAAGAGCGGTTAAACCAGATTGATCAAGGGATAACTTTACTAACTAATTTAGATGATATGTTTCTGTGCATGAATCAATTTCAACCATTAGTGTGAAGAAAGTTACATTGAAGGAAGGTAAAAACACTGAAATTTCATTATGTTTATCAACATGCATAGTGATTTATCCTATGAAATGATATTTTCATCCTAACATTGGAACCAAATATTCTTTGAATGATAAAAAATAACCTTGATCTTTTCCAAGTGAAGCATTTTTGTTGGGGTAGAAATGAAAAATCATCCATCACTCTTCACTTATCTATCCATAGAGTAATGTACAAATGATTTTCATTGGGATTTGAATATGAAACCTTTTAATGAATAATAAACAATAAAAACTTCTACAAAAGTAATTTTTATTCAATTTCTGATAATGATTCGTCATTAATAAGGTATGATATATAGAAAATATAAAAATCAATGAAAAAATGAGGAATATCATAGTGTAATCAGTTCTAAGAAAATCAAAGACATATAAAATAGAATCAATTAATATTTTTATACAATCTCCCTAAAAAATCAATACATACATTTCTATAATAAAATAGTTATATACAATGAATTCAAATAAAAATCAATGTTCATGATTGTAATAGGATGTGACAAGGAAGCTTCTCCGGAGATGATATTCCATTTCGCCCACTCCATCTCCTATTACTACAGTCTAAATGCTATTCATCCACGTATTATCCAATTTCTGTACCACTTGAAAAATTCAGTGGGAATTTAAATGTTATGTGTTGGTGGGAATGTAGTTTTTAAATCCTAGAATCAAAATTTGTTTCTGAATGTTTGTAAAAATACATGATTTTTCTATAGGGTGTTGTTACTTTGTGTGAGGGGATTCTGATTAAAGAAGGCAATTATAGTGTATGAAAAGAAGGCTATAACATTTCCAATTTCCAATAGCTCTATTATTTTATAGGTAAGTACACAATTGACACTGTGATGCGACATTGACTTTTTGTTGGTGTCAAGTCATGTGGCATGGATAGGAGGGATGCAACGTAGGGGTTTTTTTGACTCATTCAAATATGTAATAGATTTGGCGTGGGGATCCGGTTGCAGCATGGATGCTATAGTGACCAATTTTGGGTGGCTCTTCCATTTTGGATGTACCTGCAGTATTGTGTGTAGGGAACGTTGTAGCCCTACCCCAGACAAGTTAGACCTGGGAGAGCTCTACATTTTCGATTCCAAAGTACATGGTAGTCATGGAACTGCGATATAGTTTACACCATAGACAAATGGGTTGTGTTGTGGTCTCATCCACTATAATATATCCTTTTTTCTAGCATTAACACCCCAAGACCTACAAAAAACCATGTTTTAAACAAAAATTATCCATCTCCCTTTCACAAAAACATGGGGAGAACACATGAGTGTTCGATCAGATCTCCAATCCCTACATTCTCTATCGTTCATGGTGATCATTGGTGTGATTGAACAACGTCAGCGGGTATGTTATGTATTCTCCATTCTTCTTCATTGTGTATCCCTCAATATCACTAATTATAGAGATGATCATATTATATAAAAATTTTATTTCACCATAGGATAGAGAAATCACTAGTTTCCATTAGAGATTCTAAGGGGACTAAAAGTGGGAATCCTAATAGGATTCTTCCATCTTTTTTTTTGTCGGGATCGAGAGGCGGTGTGAACAGAACTGAGCAACCAATCTACAACAAGGACTGAATCTGGAACTATGAAATTTGATAATGCAAGAAACAGAACTGAATACCAAAATGAATGAAATGCAGAAAGAAGTAAATTACATCAGTATTTAACGATCCTCGGTCTCTTATGGGGTGTACGTGCATGGCTAGAACCCCACAAACTCTCTTTTTATTAAGATTCAGAAGGAAAAAAATGCTACAAATTAAGTAGTAAAACTAGAAGCAGATAAAATAGAAACTAAGAAAACAAGTTTACCTGTTTGAAATGAAAATTGAAACTAACATTTTTCATTTACAACTCCATGAAATAATTTTTCAGGAAGTCCTGATCTCTTCAAGTTAGGATTGGATCTGAGTTCTCCTGGATCCGGTGGGTCAGCCACTGATTTCTCTTTCATCATTCCTGGATCATCATGAAAAGGGTGACACACTTCTTCCTTCGAGGAAGATCTTAGGCTCAACCAAATAATAGCCTCCAGCTGAATCCAATGGAGTGCAACAGGCCATGATGATACTATAAAGAAGAATCAGAATGAGAGATTGAGGCTATAGGGTTTTTCCTCATAAACCGAGAACACAACTCCACTAAGGAGACGAATGATCACTCTCTGGGAATTATTGCAATGGGGTGATGAAACCCATGGACACCGACTGATTATGCCAAACAGAATTCCCAATCCAAGGGTTTCATGAAGTAGGGTGTAACATCTCATTTGAACAAATCACCCTCCAGTCGAACAACCTGAGCACATAATGGACGAACTGATGTCAAAGGGTGGTGAAGACAATCGATGGTGAAAATTGGGAATCCAACAGAAATGGATTTCCAGGACGTCACGCGCGAGATAGAAAACAAGTCCCACAAAAATAGGAGGCCCAATATAGGACCAATGAAAAACAAATGATCTTGTAAGAATAAAAAAAATTGAGAAAATAAAACATTGGTAAAAAAAATTATATTGAATCAAGAATTAAAAAAATTAATTTGAAAACAATAATTGGGAAGGATTAATTCACAAATCTCCATCATTTTCAATTAAATTTGATGATGTTATTTTTCTTATGGTCATTGAACTGGAACTGAGATTAACATATATAAACAAAATTTAATCTTAAATAGAACCACGATGTTAGTTAGACCATCATCCAAGTTGATATCAGAATGTATGTTATTGATAAAAATGGTTCCTGATTCTATAAAATCTCAAATAAAATGTAACATAATATATATGTGTTAGTCTTACAATGGAATGATAATTTTTTGATAAATGAATTATTTATTGGAAGTAAGAATATATATTGAAAATATAACTATAAATACAATGTTCAGAAGATGCACCTTTGATCCACAAAGATTATTTAACTGTCTTAGTTAATGTAATGTATTCATTTAGTGTAGTTGAATGTGAAACAACAGATTGCATATTGCACGTCTAGGAAATGGAACCTCCAAATGTAGTGACCACATAACCAGTTAAGAATTTACAATAGTCAATATTTCTAGCATGGTAATCATCAACAAAATTAAAAATAAGATCAGTAGTGTCATCATTTATACCGTTCCACAATGAAATATTAGAATTACATGAATGATACCCAAGGATCCACATAAGGGAATTAAATATGGATTCCCTAGAGTGGCCATAAACCTACTTAATGTGTAGATATAAAATGCAATATCATGTCTAGTGCAAATCATAGAATACATTATTCTACCATGAATGACAGCATAAGTAATTTTAGATAGAAACTAAATATCATCTTCGATAGGAGGAGCATGTGTCAAGGAAAATTTAAAATGTTGTGCAACAGGAAAATTAACAATATTGAGATAATAAATGATATACCAATTTATAAATATAAAAATTTAAGCATACTAAGAATGATAGAGTAACTTATTTTGTTTATCTCTAATAATTTCAACAACTAATATTTTCATAGCTACACCTAAATACATCACTTCAAAATTACATCTCAATTGGAATTTGACAGTAGAAATCAGATTTATATCTTTGAAATAGATGTTCATATCATCAACAAACAATAGTTGATAAATGATGCAGCTTTTTTTCGATTTAAAATAAACAAAAGAATCATATTGGCTTCTAATGAAATTGTTACCAATAATGAATGAATCACACTTCACGTACCACTACCTTGAGGCATGTTTCAGGCTATTCAATGATTTTTTTTAAATTAATACTTGATTTGGTTTTAATTGAGAAGGATAACCATTATGTTGTTTCTTATATATATTTTCAGTAAAATTACTATGGAGGAAAGTAGACTTGACATCTAATTACTCAATATTCAAATCATTATAAGTAGTAACGACTACAAAAATATGAACGGAAAAATTCTTATAATAAGGTAAAATATTCATATTAATCAATTCCATCTCTTAGAAGTAACCCCTTGGCATCTAGCCTTTCTTTATACTTGATTTTACTTCCCTCAGTGTTGTGGTCCTTTCTTTTAAAGATCCATTTAGAACATATTACCTTATCATTAGTGAGTTTATTTACAAATGTTATATGTATGGTTCTTCTTGAAGGACAGCATTTCTTCATTCAGGGAAAAGACCCACTATTTTGAATCTTTGTCCATTAATGCATGACTATAATATTTAGGATCATCATCAATAAGATTTTGGGCCACCTGAAAGGCATTTGAAGCTATATCATACTAAATGAAATATACCAGTAGTGTGAGGACTATCATTTTCCTGTCACGTGTCAACTGATAATCCTATCGTGTGGTAGAAGGTTCGAAATCAGAATCTAAACAAGGACTAGACACAGAGTCTACTACATTAGTGGGATGAGGAGGAGGTGGAGTGGGCTGAAAATCAGCCTCAAAATTAACAGGGTGGTAATCTCTTTTAACCATGAAAATGTTTGCATCACTACTGCTAGATGTGGCCTCCTTGGCCTTAGGAGAAGATGATTAATGGACGACCACGTCCCTACTTATGATGCATTTATGGTATCTCGGTTTGTCAACCCATAGTTTTTATCCCTTAACTCCCACAGGATAACCAATGAATATGAATATAAGGGATCTTGGTTCTAATTTTTATGTATTGATATGATAATAGGTTTTAGTACCGAAGACACGTATGTAGGAGGAATTAGGGGTCTTACCAGCTCCTAATTTTTTGGGTGTTTAGAATGGATTTTTTGATGAGGTACACCTATTGATAAGATCACCAACATTGCTAGTGGGATCAACCCAATATTATTTGTAGAGGCATGAGAATGAATGAATGCTCCAAACAGTTTATAGAATAATCATGTTCATCCTCTCTGCTAATCTATTATGTTGGAGATTTTCCCTAACAATCAAGTTCTTTTTAATCCCTTCAGACTCAGAAAACTGAATAAAATCATTAGATAGACATTCAAGCCCACTGTTCAATCTCATGGTTTTTATTCTCTTTCTAGTTTGGTTTTCTACTAAATATTTCTTTGTCTTTAATTTTTGGAAAAAATCATATTTTTTAAGATTTAAATACATACTTTCAGGAATAAGACATCAATGAAGGTGATGAGATTGGATCCTCCGCCATGAGAGGTGGTCCTAGATGGCCCCACAAATCAGAAAATATATATTCAAGGGGGTGGAATATTTGAATTAGGACCTATTGAAACTGACACATTTAGCTTTACCCATCACAAAATCCTTACGGAATGGATGATTTGTAGGAG
Source organism: Viscum album (assembly GCA_963277665.1). Lineage (NCBI taxonomy): Eukaryota > Viridiplantae > Streptophyta > Magnoliopsida > Santalales > Viscaceae > Viscum > Viscum album. The sequence continues at coordinate 1,309,809 of CAUJRU010000151.1, read as the reverse complement.
TGATGTAACATAACAACCCTTTTTTTATGTTCCTCTAATCCCTTTGAGCTGACATGCCTCAATATTATATGTCATAGCATAGTATTGATAGTGTTTGGGTTAGAGACACTACCAAAAATGGGTATTTCCATTCAACAAATGCATTCCATTGGTAACGAATCACTTGAGGGTGGTTCTTGATCCTTTAGAGATCTTGAGACATCCTGCTTCAGATTTAAAGTTAAATCTCTTATGATATAGGGACCATAAGGATTTTAAATATAATTATGGTTGGGGACCCAACTTACAACATGTTCGGTGATGATGTATTGATCACATATATCTATAAGAATATATCCTCTTCCATAAACATTGCACCTCTGACTATTTCCTAAGAGGAAATGTTCTTCCACCTTCTAGAACATCTTAGAAAATGACTCTATATATGGACACATGTGAAAAGAATAGCCAAAGCCGAGGAAACACTTTTGATTGAGTGTGTGGTTAGACTCATTCAAGAATTCAGTTGTGTCACAACCTGATTCAACCAGATCAATTAGCTATTTGTATAATAAACCGTGCTTGTGTTTCCTACACTTGGGTTTGATGTGCCCTATTTTACCATAATGAAAACATGTTACTTTTCTATCCTTGGAACTAGTCCTATATTTATATTATCTATTAGTCTTACTATTGTCTCAACAATAGTTTTTTGTTCTTACCTTTAGTTTGAGTTCATCCTCTTGTGAAAAAACTCTCAACCTCTCATTTTATCTTATTAATGTAGTTCCTTAGACAGAAGGGCTAAATGAACTTCTTCAAAAGTTATAGAGTCTCAACCATATATTGTTGTCACAACATGTTTTTTTATTTATTGTCAACAGAGATTAAGAGTATCATTTCCTGATCATCGTCATATAGAGAAACATTAATATTGCCTAAATATAACATGAATTTATTAAAATCATCTAATTGGATTTTTATATAACTACTATGCTTAATTTTGAATGTAAACATATGGCGTTTCTGGTAATGTTTTCCTACTAATTATGCACTCATATATATTTTTCCATGATTAAGAACAAATATCTACAGTGGTTGACTCATAAGATGCTTATCTAAGTTCCTTATCACCTAATGAAAGTAAAAGAGAGCAATGCGCCATAACACGTATATTAGGGGGAACTTCTTAGTATTCAACAATTGTCTGGACAGTTTCATTAACAATCATAATAGGTTTCTTAGGCCCATATTGGGAAGAAATTAAGAATTGTTGTATGAGGAATACTCTCATTTAAATTCACCAAATATTGAAATATTTGTCTCCATTGAATTTATATATTTCACATATAATTGTAGACATGTTTATCCAGCTGAGTTAATGTCGAGTGTTTAGTGACAACATTAGGCGTACACCCCAAGAACCAACAAACCTCAAAAGGTATACATGTAAAATGCGATGCAAAGTGCATAGATTTTCAAATGGATGTAAGGGATTCAATAACAAGCATCAATTAATTAAACAGATGAAAATTAAGGAAATATAAATGCAGAAAAAAAGCATGAAGCCAGAATTGAAAAAACTGGAAGCATTAATCTAAATCGAAGTCCAATGTAAGCCCAAGAGTCTTTGATACCACATGATGTGGTGGAGAGGCGGTGTAAATAGAAGACAGAAACCAATCGACTTCAAGGACCGAATATGGAACTGTGGAATTTGATAATGAAAACAACGTAACTGAATACCAGAATTATAGAAATGAAGAAAGTAGTAAATGAAATGAATATTTAAGGTGCTACGGTCCCTTTGAGGGAAAACACACATAAAAAGAACAACATAGTCTCACACTTATTTTAGGACTCAGAAGGACAAAAAGAATCACTCCAAATGAAGCAGTGCATCGAGAAGAAGATAAAAAACTAACTGGGAAAACATGATTACAAGTTTCAAATGAAAAATCAAACTAAATTTTTTCACATACAATGTCAGATAATAATTTTTTCAGCAGTCTCGATCTCTTTGAGTTTGGGCTGGATCAGAGTTATCCTAGATCTGGTGGATCTTCCATGGACTTCTCCTTCTTTGTTCCTAGATCATCGATCAATGGGGACAACAATTCATCCTTCAGGGATGGTCATCAACTCCACCAAACACCGAGGACGAGCTGAAGCTGAGGGAGCAAAATAGGCCAATACGATTCTCTGAAGAGGAAGCGCATCAAGAGACTGAGGCACTAGGGTTTCTCTTGAGAAACCAAATCACAACTCGAATGAGGAGATGAATGATCAATCTATGTGAGTCACCATTCAGGGGTGATAAAACACTCGGAAACTGACTGATTCTGCTGAACAGAATGCCCAATCCTAGGGTTCCACAAACCAGGGTGTCACAACTCATCCGAACAAACCACTTATTTTTTGAACAAACCGAGAAAACAATGGACTACAGAATCTAAAAGGGAGGCAGTTGAAATTGACTGTTAAAATATAGAATCCAACAAACATGTATTTTCAGCAAGTCACACGCCGGACAGAAAACAAGGCCCCAAAAAATTGGCGGCCCAATACAGGACCAATGCAAAATAACTGATCTAGTGGGAATAAAAACCATTAGTAAATAAAACATGAGTAAAAAAATAAAATGGAATCTGAAATTAAAACCAAATTTAGTATCAAAACAATAATTGGGATGTCTTAATTCACACTTGTTGATCCATTGAGGCTGTCTTAATTTTTTTTCCAAAAATATTTTTCCAAAATCAATTTAATTTGTTATTGATTTGGTAAATTAAATTAGTTATATCATTGTTCCCCGATTAGGGGATGCATTGGATGTAGCGAGCACACAATTTACAATGGTTTTAGTATAGTGGAATTTCCTATAGAGTTAACTAGTAATATTCTAAATTTGGATTTATTAAATTATTAGTTGATGATGTTTTGTAATTAATTACTTTTTTTCTGATGCAGTTTAGGTTACGAGATGAGTTTTCATTTTCAATTTTGATGTCAGATGAGTTTTGAATACCTTGAACGATTCATTCAAACCTCGACATAAAATTGAAAAAGCATCGTTAAAAGTTAGGTGGTCTAAAAAAAACTCCCTAGTATCAATTTCAATTTTTCAGGTATTTTAAATACATGATATTATGTTATCACATTGTGCATGTGACCCGTCTATATTTTTTATCCACTTATTTAATGAGAATTTATATTCTTAGACCTTTCATAGATCTTGATGGGTCCTCAACATTGAGACCGAACTTATGGACACTATAGAAGGGAACCTACCATTGAACATGTAATGAAATAGAAAAAATTAATAATGTGAATTCATATTCTATTTGCATTATGATAATGGTTGACTTGGGATAAATTAATAAATCACTATTTAAATTGGTAAATTAATAATTTCGCATTTTTTATTGTATATATCATGTTATATGATGCTTACTAGTTGTGATTCTTCATAACGTCTGATAATCTACATGTTCATTGGGGGGGTCTAGTTACATGGTTTTACATTTAGTTTTTTCTCACTTAGAAGGTTAACCCTCCAAATGAGAATAAGCATACTATTAATTAATTAACAGACAAAATGAAGAACAATGCATAAAATATGATAAATGAAATTTGTAACATGGATTTATGTGATATTGGCGATTGGTCATTACGTAGCTGAATCCATCAAATGGGATAAAATAATTAATAACTTGGTAATTGATAAAATGAAGAATTTGGAATATGATAATATATGTTTACATGGTTGATACATGATATTTTTGGCTTGCTATAATTGCTGATTTATGTAATGATATAGAAGGGAAAATATATTGTTTGGTGAGACATGACCCTAGTGATTCATACTAGGAAGAATATTCAACAAAATTATATAGATAGTTACATTCCCTTAGTGGTGTGTCCCTTGGGAAGGTGTTAGTGAATATTGCAAGGGTAATTCTCATGGAACCTATAAATATTATTACCTTACCCAATTTTATATGCACATGGTAATACATAAGTGACATTTTCATGGGTAATTCTTATGAATCGTATTTGGATGGTTGCATTCCCCTTACTGTAATGCATAAGGGAAGACATAAGTGACTACACCATGGGTAATTTTAAAAGTTCCCAGTGAGCAGGTTACATGATTCACGGGATGAAAATTCATCTTTTGTAGGAGATTCCACCATAGCTTGGGTGATCTATTCAGATGCAGGATGATCTTCCACTAGAGAGAGATATCCAGAAGGGTGTTGAACTACGTTTGGATGACCCCAGCTATCAATATGAAGCTTGGGGGTCAACATGTATATTTAATTTTCAATGTTATTAATTAAATTATTTAATACTCATATTTATCATACTTTTCATTAATTATATGATCAAACTAGTTTTAATTAGACAACATTGGACATGACCTAATTATTATTACTCAACCTTTCTCATGTCATCATTGAACTTCGGAACATGATTAACTCTTAAATATGTTTAATGGGAACTTGTTTAGCCAATGGTATGGGATATATCAGCCAAGAAGGGTAGATCAGATGGAATTAGAAGATTGGATGAGGTTCTTCCTGGTTATTTTCCAAAGGTCATTTTATTCTATCTATTTATTCTGATTTTCATATTTCAACGGGCCAGTGAGAGGACTTTATTTGTAAAACATGGTTATTTCATCCTTTTGAACATTTCAGGTATTATTAATGAATATCGTTTTTATTTTTCATAATCTGATTAATTACTACCAAGGATGATGTTTCATTATCTTTATGTTGTTGTGCACTCTGATATGAGGTTTAGTTTCTCTAATGTACCAACTTCAACACTCGCTACTAATCAGAAGCCTTTAGTATTTGGGGAGGTGAGCATGAGGTCATGCGGTGCACTAGTCTACACACTGGTTATAGAATGATATGAGGTGGGATGTTACAATTTGGTGCCACTGATGTTCTATTTTTAATTTTTTAATTGGGATCTTATCGAATGGATACATAGGTATTTCTCTGATCAGGTGATGGATACTAGGCTGATGCATTAGAAACACACGTTCTCATTGGAGGTCACGGTTACTAGGACATGAGGATGATGTTTTGACATACTTCGTTATATATGTATTTAATTTTATCCTTAGTGGACACACATTTGTTTTAAATGATTTTATTTATGATGGATTTTTGGATCGGGGAATATTTTCATGAGGATAATGAGTTTCATTGACTCATTTCCTATAAAGGAAAGATTCATCTCCTCTTTCTTTTTAGGAACCTCAAATTCACATATCATATAGTCCTACTAGTGTGTCATTTTACTAAAGGATGATGAAAATTTTTCTTAAATTGTCAAAATTTCCTCATATAGTGTTCTGTGTAAACATGTTTGGCTATATTATACATTGATGGTATGACTTATACACGGTATCTATTAACTACCATGTTATCTGTATATATTAACATATGCTTGAAAATAGGGATGATGACTCATTCCTCATTCATATAATGTCCATTTAACATAGTAATGATGGTGTGGTATATATTTACTATATATTGGACCCATTGTGGGTGGTCCACATTGGGATTCATTATGTTTCCTAGTCCTCCATAGAGCAGTCTTATGTGAAGATTCTTAGAGATAACAAGTTCCCTAGTTCGGGGAGTTTAATTTAGATTTTTTACACATTTATTTTGTGAGACCCTAGAGGTATAAATTTTGAAATGTTGATTCCATGTGTTAATGGGGTTGGAGAATGATTTATTCCCCATGAGTTGTGACCATATAAGAGTTTGATATGTTGACTATGTAGTCATACCAATCCATTTTTTGAGTCTTGACTGATCAGGCTATGTATGATACCTAAGGGACTATAGTTACAACATGGAGCCTTATGGGATGTTGACTTTTTATAGTTATCCATTGAAGGGGTTACTCAAGTATTGTGGTGATTTTGGAATGATAAATTGAAACATGGTAGGTTCCACAGTGTTTGTGTAAAAGGAAGGGTTATTCCTTGGTTTCTTTGTAAGGGAAGAACATGATTTCAATTGGTAGTAATTAAGTCTACTGATGAATGACTCATGGGTTTTTATTCAGAATTATTGAATGGTTATATGGAAGCATTCGACCAAATGTTTCAAGTGAGTTAAGATTCTAGGAACACATCAGAGATATCAGATACAATTTAGAGTTTGTGAATGGATGGATCATGTATATGAACCTATTTTAATTGTGAAATAAAGGTGATGTGTTCTAATTATGGTGAGGTCATTTCATTTTGTATCACTTTCCATACCATTGGAAATTTATCTGGTAAAGGAAGAGTAAATCGAGTAGCTTGGCAGTAGTAATTCTATAAAAAACTCATAACTCTGGCTACTATGCATGGATTCATTAATCAACAGTGTTCCATGTATAAAATTTCCTTAATAATTTAATAAGTCCATGAGTTTTTCAGAAGATTGCTTCTAGGGAGGACTGGGATATATGAATGAGATTTCTGTTTTCTTACAGTAATAAGTGACATCCAAAATGGACTAGTTTGTGGAGGAAACCATTGACAACATCTTAGTTTACTCCAATACTAGAGATGACCATTCCTAATATCATGGAATATTCTTATGTATGCTAAGAGGGATTTGGTTATATGCTTATCTTTCTAAATGTATTTTATATTGGGTGAATGGCCTCATTTGGTTCTATTATCACAGAGTATTGTATGCATAATCAGATGGCTGGGAGGCCACTATATGCTATTCGAGTATGAACCTAGTGTGAGAAGGTTCATTGGTAGGGTTGGATTAGTTGATGTATTGTTGGGGTGGAATTTGACATTAGTAAGATGTGATGTTTGATTTTTTATAGTTTAGTAAAAATAAAATAATTTTTATTCATATGAGACACAACATTGAGTTGTTGTGTTGGGATTGAACATTAATTGCTCAGGGGGATCAGAAGGTGATTCATAGGTTTCCCCCTATTTTATGACATATTTAATGGGGTTATCCACAAATCATGACTTTTTTCCATGGGTATTCCATGTTTTATGGCTTGGTTTAGGAAGACAACCAGTTTCATCGCTTTCTTCATGCAGTGAATCCCGATTTCATGACATGTTTTATGATGGTGAAACATGTGGAGAAATTTTCCATGACATGTTCACGGGTAAAGAATGTGACCAATAGTTATGAAGGTACTATTTTGGGTGAAATTCATAAGTGTCTCTATAATGTTAGTAACATAGTTCAGGAACATAATATTAGGTTTTATAAGAGTATTCTGATGTTTGGATGTGACCTTATAAGGACATTCTAGTGTATGTAGACCTAGTTCATTGGTAGTGGATACTCATCCATTTCAGTTTGGAATTAAAGGATTGATGTGGTAAAATCTATGTCTGTTGTCTTAACATTATTTTCATGTAGTGATATAGAAATTGTGTTGTATGAGTCAAGGGACCGTAGAGAATGTGTGTCGATTAGTGATCCATATATTTGGAAATGAAATTATTCTGAATTCATTGGAAAATTTTAAGTAATATTATAGGGAGAACTATGAAACTGATGAAAGAATGTTAGATAGAATAATGAACTTTCCAAAAAGATAAGCATAACAGAGAATTAACTGTGATTTTGGTTATAGTTAGAAGTGGTGGATTGGGTTTTTTTCAATAATGTGCCTCATTTTTGGAGTCATGAAGTGGATTATCTTTTATAGTTCCACAGTAGAAAATGAAAAGTTGAACATGGATTCACAACCCATTTTAGCTGGGTTTATCTGGTACACTCGTAGTGAAGCTTCTTGGGGAAAAGTTGTTTTATAGTGATGAGATTGTAAGAATAGTCATCTACATAAGGTCATAAATTAAATGATAATTTATATTTTATCAGTTAGTGATTGGTTCTTTTTGAAATAAATGAATTATAATTAGGATCTGAGATTTTCTAGAAATTCATTTTTTTAATAGGGTGTTATTCCATAGTGTGAGGTGTTGTGATATAGGGATGGTGGCTATGGTGTAGAAGAAACTGAATACTGTGCTTCCAATTTACAATTTCTCTACCATTTTAGGGGTTTCTACACTGTGGATGGTGTGATATGGTGTAGCCATTATGTTGGTGGTTAGTTATGTGGTTAGTATTTGTGTTCTGTAGCATAGGGGTATTTGATTCCTCTTCTAAATCAGTAACAGACGTGGTGTGTAGAGTTGGATACATCATATATTATCTATTAAATGAGTTATTTTGGTTATTCCATTTTGAAGTTAGTAATGTTATGGTGTGTATGAGACACTATAGCCTCCCCTATGAAAGTCAGATATGGGTGAGGAATTCAACATGGATTTTGGAGGATAAGTTTGTTGTGTAATAACACTATTGGTTATGTCATAGTTTCAAGTGTTGAGATGTTGTATACTATACTATGGAACATCCTTCTGTCTTACAGTATTAAAATACAGAGACAACTCAAATAACATTTTTATCATTGAACTTATTTTTCTTCCTTCGACGAACACACATGGACCACATGATAAGATTTCTCCAGATCACCTCTCCCTCCATTCTACACTATTCCTAGAGATCATGGGTGTGATTTGATGGTGTTATCTAGTTATTTATTTATCAACTCTACTTGTACATCATTTCCACATAATTATCATTGAATATGAAGATTATATTTTTAGGTCAAATTTACTATTTCACTAGAGGATAGTGAAATTGTAATTTTTCATCATATATTTTTAGTACCTAGAATTATAAAAGACTAAAAGGATTTATATCAACATTTTTAGGTAGGTCTATCCAGGTATCTCAATGTTTTGTATTTTAAAAAGTTGTTTTCCCTAAATCAATTTTATCAAATGTTTATTTGGTAAAGTTTTCTAGGTCTTTTGTCAAACCTAGAATCATGGATGAATCAATAGTAGAACATATGTTGTTTCAAATGGTTTTGGAATGATTGAATGATGTGGTGTATTTACTAGAAATATTCCATGTTTGAAAATAAATAATTTATTTATTATTAGAGGTTATAATTAATTAATTTTTTGTCAAGATTTAGGAATATATTCTAATCTAGATGATCATAGGGAAGATTGGGTGAACATGATAGGCCTTGTATGATACTGCTGGATATTGGAACCAAAGTAGAAAAGTGTTGGTTAATGATTGGTGGACTATAAAAACTCAATATTGTTTATTTTTATTTTTATTGTATGTGATAGACTGAAAACCATGTTGTAACACTATTTACATGACCTAACTAAATTGTCTTTCAACTACATTAACGAGAATTCATATGTTTATACCTCCCCCAGATCCTAATGGGTCTGCAACAATGAGAGAAGACATATAGACACCCAACATGGGTGAATACTTGGAACTTATAATGAATTGTAAATCCTAATAATGTGAATTGGGATAACATGTGTCTCATATTAAAGGGAAAATTGGAAAAATTATATAAATGGATTTCTTAATTGTAAAAGAATTAATTGACCTTATTGGATTGTATGTGTCTTGATACTTGATTCACACCATTGATGAGTCATCGTATTGGAGGGAAATATACAAGTTGGATAAGGTTCCTTATTACTTTATTCATAACATCAGTGATTCTTACTTGGAAGGATAACACACCAGATGAGAATTAGTTTCATGTTAATTTATAACTATATAAAATAATCATCTTTTAATAACATATAAATTGTGATAATTAGAAGCATGGGTTGATGTGATATAGATAAATCATCCAAATTCAGAAGAATCCATAAAATGAGATTAAATGACTAAAAAATTTACAATTTGATAAATTGAACAACAAGTATTATGATAAGTATATTAAAATGGATAATACGTGAATTTTTAGGAATTCTATGATTGAAGATTTTTTAAATTATACATGAGGGCCAACAAACTATTTTGTGAGATGTGACCTCAGTGATTCTTCTTATATAGGAGAATCCAACCCATGATATGTATAGTAACATTCCCCATAGTGATATGATCCCTATAGAGACTTAAGGGAATCCAACATGGGTAATTTTTATGGACTCCTATGATATGGTTATATTCGCCTTGGTTGTGCTGACAAGGGAAGATTTAAGTGACTCCAACAATGGGTATTTGGCATGGAGCCTAATGAGATGGTCACTTTCCCCTTGGTGATGTGCACATGGGAAGATGTAAGTTATTCAAGCATGGATAAATCACATGGAACCCAATGAGATGGTTACATGATAATTGACTTGATGATTCATCCTCTCCAGAAAAATCACCCATAGTCTGGTTGATCTTTTATTATGAAGGAGGATCCACCTTTGAATAGAGTTATTTTTTTGTGTGCTGAAGCAGGCTTGGTGTAACCATGGTGTCAACCTAGAACATGATGGTCAGTAGGAATATTTGATGTTATACACAATTAATTAAATATATAAATTCCCTTATTTATCAACTATTTGATTCATTATATACTCATATTGGTTTTCTAAAAACACCATTGTTGGTGTCCTACTGGTTTTTACTTACACATTAATCAAGTCGTCATTATAGTGGGAAATATAGATACTCTTAATTATATTTTTTCAATGACATGGTTGGGATAATGATCAAGATATCATGATCAATCATGATATCTCTAATGGTATCATGAGACTGAATGTGGTTCATCTCGAAGTTGTAATATATCTTAATTTATTTAATTTATTATGAGTTTTATATATTTCCCTCCCATTGAACATTATTTATATGTATATAATGGTTATTTAGACCTTTACCATATTTATTTATTTAATCACAACCATGGAGGATATTTCATTATTTATTATTTATTTCACAAACATATATTAGGGTATTTATCCCTGATTTACAATGTTAGATCCTTGTTGCTATATGGTAGCCTCTGGAAAATAAGGTGGCATTACTGAGGTCATGTGTTAAACCAGTCCAACCATTAGTTATAATGTGAGCTATGAAGGATAATGGTAGTATAATTATGATCATATCTCTTCTAGTTTTTTTTTATTTTTGAAAATCAATTTTATTATTTATGGTGGTAACTAAGACCATCATTATATAAAATATCAAAAAATTAAAGTTAACATTGGCCTCCATAATATCTACATAAAAACCTTCAACATTCATTATTAATTTAATGTTACCTAATCTAAAATCTTCTAACTAAATGTGACATTCCCATGCCCACTTGTTTCAACAACATGAAATGAACCTGGATTTGTTTACGGGATAAAAATTATTTTTAGTAGTCACTAGAAAATTAAAATTTATTCTCATGATTTGTATAATTATTCTTCAGTAAATTCATTGAATTTTTTATATAGATTCCTTATAATCTATTGATTCAACCTTAAATTATCGTATTTTGATTTTTTTTGCTTTGGATTCTCGAATTTCATTGCCACTAAATAGATTCTATTTTGGAGTCCTAGAATAATGTGACATAGGATAAATTTAAAAATCCCCCTAAAGGTAGGAAGTACCATTATGGGGGATTCTATATTCTTATAGAAATTATCTCCAATCATTATAATCAATGGCTGATAATCTGAAATGTATGTGAAAAACATTATTCAAATAACAACATCAATTTTCCTCACATTGGATATCACATCACAAATAAAGCCCTCATACCCACTGTAAATGACATTTTATACCATTGTGGTTAAATTTTCCTTCAAAATTATGTATCATAATGCTCCAAATGAACCAATTCATTCAAAAATGTGAATGGACTCACCATCAAAACACACCAATAATAACTTATCTAGGGATTCTATCGAGGCAAAATCTAAAGCACCTAGTGTGAACTCTTAAACAAAGTATGAGTAGTAAATATTGTGAATTCTAACATCTATCGTCTTCTTACCTAAAATGAAAAACAAGTGAACACAAAAATCAATCCCATGTTCATCATTGTCCATCTAAACTTCATATGAAATCAGCTACGTGTGAAATTATATTATTATAAAATTCATCATAATGCATTTTGATGGGAAATTTTTTTAGATTCCATGATATGTGATCATCGAACCAATTTTTATTCCCCCTTAAATAATAGGAGGCCTCTTTATTTGGGTTTCGTTGGATTTAGAAAAATAACACTCATGAACTAAACTGCATTTGATCAAAAATGGTGGTGAATGAATCATTGAAACCCTTTATTGAAATCTTGATCTTCGATTCACATCAGTTTGATTAATCCTCTTCAAGAATAAAACTGCCTATAAACATGTCCAACATATCTGTTGGCTCGACATGAACTCAGTGGGTAATATTTTGGAGTTCTTGACTGTGTGATTTGTCATTTTTTATGGATCATAATTTATAATTATATTTCATGTAACTTGAAATCATCAAAAAATGGATATGTACACTTAAATATAACTTTGTTTTTCATAATTAATGTTTGGGATGGAATGGATGGACCATGTATTATGGATATGTGTGGGATATGAATCTATGAGAAAAATGTGGTAAAATGGATATGTTCCCTTGTCATGGTCGCATGGTTGAAATGAACGTGGGGGCATATGAATTCACAATCATAGGGAACACACTGTCACAGGCTAATGGATTCTTATAAATAAAGGCTTCACAACACAACATCTACACAACCACACATCATAGTATAAACTGAACTATGGCATTTCCATGACCTTAAAATCATATTCTTAGTAGAAACACACCAAATTATAATTGTAAAAAATAAAACAGTTAAATCATATCTCATACCAGATTAATTAAAATATTAATTATATAATAACAACTACAAAATTTTTAAACAACCAAATTGATGAATACAAATTACATTGAAACTCCATTAGTTGTTTATTAAATTAATTAATGACAAAAATAATGTCTCAAATAATTAAATGAAATAAAAATATATTTTAAACAAAATATTTTAAAATAAACACATTAAAGTAAAATTGACAATTTAAATAAAAAACGTAATTCTCAACAAATTTTACAATTTAATCTAGAAAACACACACACACACACATATATTTATATATATCCTTAATTTACTATATTAGTTAAAAAATAACCATAACCTAATAATTAATCCATTAAAAGAATATCTTAACATTAAATAAAATTTTATACAAATATAAGTTATGTGGAAAATTCATCAAATAAATTGTACATAAAATTACCCCACACTTTATTATGATTCTTTCTCTCAAGAAATTATTTATAGAAATTCAATTAAATATAATCAATAATATTTTTTTTAAATATTTAATGCCTCTAAAAATTTATTTTCATAATCCCACCTGTAGAACCTCTTATGTTCACAAAGTGACAAGTCTATAAAAAATGTTTCATTAAAATTTTTGATACTATTCAATTAAAATGATTAAAATTGATAATTTTGAATGTAATTTAACAAACATGAATTTTAATCCAACACAATTTAAAATCTTATCATTACCTCAAGGACAAAAATCTCACTTAATTTAAGAGCTGATAATGTAAAGGCATTCAAATTGATGGGGTGAAGTAATAAATTATTAGTGGAATAAACAACCCATCCAATAGTTAATGAATAATAAATAAATAAATAAATAATAAGTTTTTTGAAATAGATTAGTTTTTTTGTTTCATGGTCTATTTGGATGCATATAGTTGGAGTTAACTTCAAATTAAAAGGATTGATGTCTTTAATGATTGTATAACATTCAATTTCTTTTATAGAAAGTAATTATTTTAGAGTTAAAATCAATTATACTATCAATAAAATAATTGGGCTAATAAATTTTATCCATATAAATGTTGAATTATAACCTTAAATTTTGAAAAAAATTATTACTCATTTAAGATGACTAAGTCAATCTCAAAAAATTTAACAAATTTAATTGAATTATTGACTGGTTAAAAATGGAAACATAGTTAAAAAAAATTTATGAAACACCCCACACATATAAAATCCATAAATTTCCTCATTTTGGAATCTCAAAGTTTAAGAAAAAGATAAATGGTTGAGTTATAAATATTTAGATATTTAAAAAAGTGTAAAATCATACTTTTGGGGTAAGAGGAATGTTCTGAAATCAAATATCCTCACAAAAATTAAGCAAGTTATAATTTAAAAAAATGCACATAATTACTATTGTAAATTTTTAAAAAGTTTAAGCATATAATAAATAAAATCCCTAAGAATTGATTTTATTTATAATTAATGAATAATATTTAAAGAACCATAAAATAGATCATGTGGTTTAATGATTAAATAATGAAAATTTGAACAATGGAAATGACCAACAAGTATTTGAATAAATATTAACATGTATTTAATTAATATAAATAAAAAATAAAATGGAAGTAAAAAAACTACTCACCTAAAATTTGAATCTGTATCCATTAGGTGAAGAAAAAAAATCTTCCATTTGTGAATTTTATATAGCTCTATAGTCACTCATATCAAATCAATACAATATGTAAAAATAATCAACACTATAAAACATCTTAAAAAACATAAGAAATAAAAAACAATGTTTTGAGTTTAAATTTTTTAATAATCCTGATAATAATCACGTCTCCACATATACATTGAAAATAATATAATTATTCCATAGGAATGAAAAAATTATTATTTATTGTTTCAACTTTTGGTGGTTATTTGGACTACCCACATCCAATAACTTAGGTGTAACACCAAAAAATTCTAATTTTTGAATAATGTATTTGATAGAATGTATGACACGTATCACCAAGCACATAAGATAATATAATATTTGGATAATTTTTAATAAATTTACTATTGTAAATAAATTGAATATAATTTATAGCTTGTAATACATGTGATACTATGTTATCATATGACATATGCAACAACAAGTTTCTTCAACAGCTTGCCTTTTATGAAAGAATGTGTTTTACAGAACAATAATATATTATTATTATATTATTATATGATATAAACTAGTCACTACAAATAATATTAACTATCTTATGAAAATTCATGTTTAAAAAAAATATGTAATGAATTCATTGGTTACTTATTAATTATAAATGAATATACGAACCAATATAATATAATGGGAATGTTTTTATAGAAAACTATTTTTATTCTCACAAGCTATGTTATCATATTAAATTTAATTAATTAAAATTAGTGAGTGATATTGATGTAATATATATATATATATATTATATTCAATAAAATGTTTTTGATATTCATCTAATATATTTGTCAGACAAAATTTAATAAAAATCCCAATTTTATGCATAAAATACTATATTTGTTTCAGGCACTTTTGCCGCATTTTAGTGGAGAACCAATTTTAAATAAATTTTTTGGAATTTTTATAAATATTAAATGTAAAATTAAACATAATATTGAAAATTTAAACATAATAATTTGGTTTGGTTGACTTTTAATATTTTTCTGTGAAGTTTCATTTTTTAACGAAAAATGAAAAATACTGAATTTTAATTCAAAACTGTTGTTTCATATAATTTATTTAGAAGGTTATATTATTTGATTAATTGTTTAATGATTAATTTTATTATATTTTACTAATTAATTAAATTTATTTCATTTTAAAATATTTCAATTTTAAATTTAATATAAATACATAGGAAACTTTTTGACGTTTTTACTTTAAAAACACACATTGTCACCATATCTGCAGGATTAAATTTCAATTAATTTATATCAAATATGTCAATAAAATTTGAAAAAATGCAATAAATATTTGGAAGAATAATAATTTATAATTTATAATATGGTTAAATTTTTTGGCTAAAAATATTGGTGATTGTAATTAAAATTAATTACAATGATTAAGGTAAAATTAAGCTTTTTAAGGGATTAAACATTAATCTTATGGGATAAAATGACCTAGAAACTTGTCCAAAATCCATTTTATGGAATTATATATATTATATTAACACATGTACCTAAATTGGACTACTATGAGAGACAATTTAAATTTTAAAAATTTGAAAGGAATTCCTTTGTCAAAATATTACAAGACTCCCACTCCTCTACCATTATAAAAGGAACCATATTCTCCCCCCTTATTCACACCTCTCATGCATATTTAGATTATAAAATAAAATCCCAAGTAGTTTCTAAAAATTACTACCCACATCCTATAATCCAAACCTTGGGAATAAATCCATCCTAGGAGTCCCTTTGGTGCAATCCAAAAGGAGTAACCTGAGGAACATGCAACATCGTTCCTTAAGATCTTTAGTTTAATATCCATTCTCCACCCACCTAAACCCTTATTACATTATTATATAGAGAACCCAGTATTATTAATATTCTTGGATATTTTTATGTTATTGTTTGTATGTAAACATACACACACTCCCATCTAATGGGTAACAAATGTATTGTTTATGTGAATGGGGAACTACTGCCTCACAAAACGATAATTGTATGTTCATCCTTTACCACCTCTCATGGTGGTAATTATGATGAAAACTATTGTTATATATGTTATATATGACTAATATTATTTATTTATTAATATTTAATTATTTAATAAGACATATCATTATACATTCCATTTTTTGTTAATATGATGACACAGTTTGAGGAAGTGTGGACTACCACCTCCTAAAAGCATTGTGATTCGATCACACGATACGTAGAATGTTTAAAGTATTATTATAATTAAAAATAGGAGAAATAAAAAAAAATATATATATATATGATATTAATGAAATAGTTACCATCATGGAAATAATATATATATATATATCATTTTTTATTACTCTTTCACACACTAAAAAGTGATAATATCAGTCATGGACATGTAGACTTCGCATCTTCGACACGATGTGATTACTTTTACATCACAATAATTATTTATATAAGTATATATAGTTAAATAAAATGTTATTTATGATATAGTTATCATTATGGAAGGATATTTTGTTATTTACCTTCATTCCATAATGATCATTAAAAAATGGGAATGTTACTCATGCGTACGTATGGCATATCGTCTTTATGATTGTTACTTTGATTCATTTTTAATAATCATATTTAATTATTATTTTCAAAATAATAATTTATGTATAAATATGAATATTATTTCATGATTCTTATTCTTTAGATATTATATGATGACCCCTTAGATCATATTTGACGCATCATTGTTGTTTTTGACACATAAACCAAATTTCATCAAAACAAATGACATAAACATAATTGTTTATGTTATTGAATACAATATATTAATAAGTGAAATAAAATTTATTATAAACATGAAAAGGTTCTCAACCAAGTAAATAACTGACATGGTTTTTTAATTCTGGAAAATAAATACACATTAGACAAATTAGACTCAATTTAAGGGATTATCATATTACTTTTTTGAATTTGTGAGATAATTGTAAAATTCCATGCATAAGTATTTTTAATGGTGTAACCACATTCCTTTTTGATATATTATATCATTAATATTTTTACCTTCATGGTACATAAAACTTTTATTTAATTTTATTCCTTCATGAGGTTTATAATTCAAATGTTTCAAGGTGGTATCTAATACTTTGGAATGTTTAAGGATTTTTATCCTCAAGAGTAATTTTAAGTATCTTTCAATGGTATTTCAATTTGAATAAATTATATTTACATTATTCAATAAAACTATTCTGTTTTATTATCCTCTGGTTATTCAAGGCTGTTATTATGTAATAATACCATTATTACACTCTTGAGTACTCAAAATGTTTTAAAATTTGTTTTTACGAAAAGCGAACATCATTTCTCTCTTTAATCAAATAACCTACTTTCCCCTAAAATCAATTTTTTCAAAAAATATTTTCCAATTTCTTTAACATGATTTAGTAAAGGAATTTTTTCCCAATTTTTTACCAATGTTTTCAAATAATCTTTTTTTGTTACTTTCTAAAAAATCCATTTTTCTAACCTTTTAACCATGAAAATGGATTTTTTTACTCATATGACATTTAAAAACTTACTCATCATCATTTAATTTAAGTTTACTAGGAATGTTTGAAATGTTAAATATTAAAATTATTTTTTTTGGAAAATTAATTTCAAAAAGGAAAGATTTTTAAAAATATTTTTTAAAAAAAAGGTTATTTTCATCATAAAGTTTTATATGAGATATTTTTATTTATATTAATCAATGAAAACAATCCATTATTTTTCTCCACTTGGGATATGTTATATTGATACCACTCTCATTCTTTATCTAGATAGTTTATGATTGATTTTACTAAGGTATGTTTTCACATTCAATTCATTGATTCTTTTTTAGTACCCATGATATATTTAATATCCTATGATAAATTAGCATTGTGTTTCTCCTAAAATATCCATTTCAATTATCATGTATATTACTTTTTCTTAAACCATATACTATTTTACATAAGGTTTTTACATTAAAATTTATTAGATTATATGGAGAAATATTAATAATTCTATATTACTTATTCAATACTAATATTTTATAGGGAATATTATTTAGTTTTGTTATTTGATAAGAGGATTGCTTTGGACTGGTAAAGAATGGTGGAGCCTAACATTATATAGCTCCTTGATGCATTGATGGGTTTTCATGAGATATAACAAATTCACAAATAAAACGGGCATTCATTCATTGTTTCAAATCACATTTTAAATGGTCTTAACAATTTAGATTTTCCTATGACTTATACACGGTGTCTAATAAATAAGTATTTTCCTCATTTAGATTCATTTAAAATTTTCCATGATATTTTGTTCGAAAATATCTATGGATTAATTTCATTTCTAGTTTATTGATTTATTAGCACATATTCCATTTTCGTAAATTTCTATATTTATTTTTCCTTTCTACTTATTTGAATAGAATGTGTTTTCATTTACCTTAGCCTATTTCATACTCACTATATTTTCAGACTTTTGATTACATGGCATGCGTGTTTAGTTATTTACATTTTAATGTTTATTAATTCATATTGATTCATTATTTCTTCATATATACATTAACCTTATTGAGAATTTGTGGTCACCCTTATTATGTTTCATTTCCCCAGGAATCTAATAAGTGTACTATTAAACATATGTAGAGATATACTAGATGAAATAATGTTATTATCGATGTTATTTAGAAACAATTATGTTGTAATTAGTGTTTTAATTTATAATACAAGACTCATGTATGTATCTAGTTTTCTATGACTTCTAAACCCTCAGTCCTTCCGAATTTTATTCCTTGTAATCATGCTAATGTAATTGATAGTAGACATTAGCTGTGTGGATTTTGGGTACGAGTCACAATAGACGGTATTAAAATAAGCTTAATAGAAAACTTGGAACTAGGTATAAGAAATCATTGATTGGAGAACATAATTATAAAGTAGAATTTGAGTATAATTATAGATGAACACCCTAGAATTTTGGTAAAGTAAAATTATGCGGGTCATCCTAGAAATATATCTATGTCTGGATACTACAATTGAATTTTATTCTAGAACATAAGTACACATGAGTAATAACTATGACAAGGTGTGTTGGGCCTGACTCGGCGTAACCCAATAAATGAAAAAACCTTACTGTTGACCTGTTTTGACACCCATGATGGATATACATAGGATAATTCACATTTTCTTTACAAACTATTATGAAATATTTGGAAAATAAATAAGCTAGGTTAAACCCAAGGTGTTTTAAATTGAAGATAAGATGTCATGATTCAAATATATTCTAAATTATTATTTATTTTTTATGACTGTTGTTACTCACACAATTCTTTCTGGTTTTATTCAATGGATGGTACCTGAAGGATTCACGTTAAAATTGATCATGAATGATAGGGTGGGGACAATGATAAACCAAATAAGGTGTTGATAGGAGTTAAAGATATCATGTTTATTATTAATTAGTTTTCCAAAAATATTATCAACAACAAATACCTTTACCTACTCCGAAACTCACCAAAGAAGATAAGGATAAAGGCTTCTATAAGCTAATGTGATGGAGACCATGGTGAGAATAAGGCTCGATTTCACTCATGCATGAAATGTGGAAGGAGACACCTAGGAAGTCTTCTCAATGTAATGTGGAAAATCCTTATTTATGGTAAAAGGAAATAATGCAATGAATTGTCGGGGAAAAATGAAGAGTGTGATGGAAGGAAATTGAACATAACGTAAAAAATCCCTTATAGTCGGTTTCCATAAATGTGGGGAACCTAGACTTTTCTTGATTCAATGCCCTATAATATAGGATAAAATCTAAAATATAGAATGATCTATGTGAATATAAGTGGATGAAGTATTTATGGACTAGGGTTGTATTTAGAACCATTGTTCAAATGATATTTAGTGACTATCCTTATTTCAAAGATTTCTATAATATTTATTTTTTTAAATTATATTAACATGGCTTTAAAAGTGGAAAACTTGTATTATTGGTGTCAAACAATTGAATTATTTAAGGTAGTGGGACTTTAACCCATGATTGAAGGATGATAAGGTTTTGATGTCAACCACTACCCTATGCAATGTCCTAGTTCATATGTCATTATTTATATTTGAACAATTTTATAGATAGATACTAATGATAATCCAATATTGTTACTTTTTTTAGATTACATATTAATTTCCATAGCATATTATTTTCAAAAAATAGTTAGAGACAAACAGTTTCAGTTTTTAATCTTGTAGGGGCCTTAACACCCTTTATAAATGTATTTTAGTGCATTAGGAATCAAAATTAATTTTTCAATAAATTTTATAATTGATCAATGAAAAATAAAATATATAAATTAAATTTATATAAATATATAAATTATGTATATATAGGAGGTAAAATAATTCCATTACATTAGGAAAATTATCATCAATCAAAAATGTTGTCCTAATACCATATTTTTTATTGAATCGTTGGCATTATAAATCATCCCCAGTTTATCTTCTTTAGGCCCTAAAAATTATATTGATCAATCTCATGTTTATAATTGATTATAGCAATCAATAAATATAAATATTTATTCTTTCCCTCCAAGTATGTATCTATATATTTCACTAATGTTCTCCTACTTAGAAACCGAGTTACATGTTAGTCCATACGACCTTTGTAATCCCCATTCAATATTTTCTAGAGGATGTTTTGTAAAACCTTCTAATGATGTGGGATTTTGGACATAGGAAATATCAAAAAATATATCAGTAATATTGAGTTTTAATTGTGATGTTGCAATTTATTTTAGGTGGGGAGAATGTAACGCCCCAAAAATCTAAAGTAAGAACATTTTATTAGATAGTGTGTATGACACACAATACCAACCTCATAAAGAAATATATTATCCATAGGATTTATTATTGTTTTAATATTTTAAAAAAATTCAATATAATTAATATATTTCAATGAAGGTGATACTTAGTAAGCATGTGATTTATGAGACAACGAGTTTCATCAATGTCTTGCATTACATGCAAGACCAGATTTCACGAAACAAATATATATTAATATTAAATTATTATTAGTTATAAAGTATATATTATAAATAATAATATATAACTTATGAAAATACAATTTTTACAAAAATATTAAATGAATTCATTGGTTACTAATTTTTTAGATATTAATGTTAGAACCCATTCAAAATAAATGGAATTTTTTTATAGAAAATTATTTGTATGCTCAAAATGTTATTTTATTGAAATAAATTTAATTAATTAAAATTAGGGATGGATTTTTATTATATATATATATGTAATATATTCAATATAATAGTTTAAATATTAATCTAATATATTTGATAGGCATAATATAAAAACAAACTCACTTTTACACATAAAATACTACATTTTTAGTAAGTCACTTTTACTACCATTAAATGGAAAACCTAATTTAAATACATTTTTGGATATTTTATAATTCCAATATAAAAAAATAAACATAATATTTTATAAAAAGCATAAAAATTAGTTTAGGGTGAATCTTTGGTTTTTTTGTGATGTTTTTTTAATTAATATTGAAAACCACTTAATTTTAATTCAGAACTATTTTTTTCATATAATTTATTTAGAAGGATAAATTATATTTTCAATTATATTTAAAGTTTAATTATATTAAATTTTTACATATTAATCCAATTTATGTAAATAGAGTCAATTTAATTTTGAAATTGAATATAAAAACATAAAATACATTTGTACGTTTTTACTTTAAAAGCATGCATTTTCATCCCGTATGTGGGGTTACATAAAAATTAATTTCTTCCACTTATGTGATAGGAATATTCAAAAAGGTATTAAATATTTAGAATCATCATAATTTATAATTTCATATAAGTTCAACTTATTTTATCGACAACAATAATAGTGAAAGTAATGAAAATTAATTATAACGATTAAGGTAAAATTTAGCTTAATAAGGGAGTAAAACGTAATTTTAATTGACCAAATGACCTACACAGTTGTCGAAATCCCTTTTCTATCCATATTTAGACCCTATCACCAAATTAATCAAAATGTGACTTTTATCCGAGATTCTTTTAATTTAAAAAATGTTAATAGAATTCTTTTTCAAAATATTGAAAGAGTGACACTCCTCCTCCACTATAAAGACCTCATCTTCTCCCCCTTCTTCACACATCTGATGCCCATAATGTTTAAAAAATATCTTCCCAAATATCTTATAAAAATCCCTCATATCATCTTATAATCCACCCATTTTTAATAAATTCATCCACAGAAACCCATTGGTGTAAACCAAAACGTGTTACTCAATTAAGAGGTAAAATCTCTCCTTAGGTTCTTTAGATTTATTTTAATTCTCCAACCACAAAAATATAAATATTCCCCTATTATATAACAAAAATAGTATCCTATATATGCTAGGGTTTTTATGTTTTTTACTTAAACTAACATACACTCCCACCAAATGGGTAATGAACACACAATTTATATGAATGACGAACTACCGCCTAATGAAATGATGTTAGTTCGTTCTTCCTTTACTACATATCATGGTAGTCATTATGAGGGAAAATATATTTATATATTTTATATATGATACTTATTATGAATTTAAAAAAACATTAAATCTTTTAAAACAAATACTCTTGTAATTTCCTTTTTTTTAAATACGATAACACTGTTTGTGGATGTGTAGACTATCACCACCTAAAAGTGATGTGATTTGATCACTTGCTGCATCGAATATATGAAGGATTATTATAATTAAAAATATGATACATATAAAAAATCTATTTGATATTCAGGAAATAATTATATTTTTAGAATTATATTAAATATATATATATATATATATATATATATATATTATTTTATTTATTTCCCTTTCACACGCAAAAGTGTGATAATGTCGGTCATGGACGTGGGGATTACCACCTCCTCGACACAATGTTATTCATTTTAAATAGAAAGATATATATATATATATATATAAGTAAATATGTTTGAATAATAGGGTATTTTTGATATAATTATCATTATAAAAATATATGGTGTTACATATCTTCATTCCATGATGATCATTGAAAAATGGGATTGTTACTCATCCGTACATATGGGATACCTTTTCCATTATTGTAATGTTGATTCATTTTTTATAACAATATTTAATGATTATTTAAAAAAAAAATTGATGTATAAATATTGTAAGAACCCGGTTTTTTCTGTGAAAGACTTTGAAATATTCTTGATGATATTCCAGAGCAACGCCTTCAGACGACGTGCGATTCCAAGCCCTGGAATGGCTGGAATTAAATTTTCAGTGTGTTCACACTGGAAACGCCAAATAAATGGGATAACTATTAAATAGTGATCCAGATCAGAGATCCAAGTGTACGGATGGGTCCGGAATGGGGTGTTTACCCTAGGAACGACATAAAAAATGTCGGCGTGGGACGTTTGGACCCCTCGCTCGCTTTCGGAACGTTAAACGGATTAATTAATTAATTAATTAATTTTTTTAATGGTGAAACGCAAGTATCTATTAAACGGTCGATCGAATTGGAAAACCGAGGGCAGTGTTGAGTTCGGAGCGTGCCGTTTACCCTAATAGGGGTATAAGTTTTGCGGGTGCGGGCCGTCTGTGAAAAATGGCCCTAGGGGCGTTTTCATAATTTGTCGGCTTCGGGCGCTAAGTTTAATAACTTTTGAACGGCGTCTCAGATTAAAATTATGAGACTGCCGTTACGCTCAGAGCATGGTGTTTACCCTAGGGGAGGCTTAACCTTGACCTCGTCGGATGTTTCAGATGTGGGTTAAATTTGGGGGTAATTAATTAATTAATTAAAATTTAATTAATTTCCCCTTAAATAAACAAACACCCCTTCCCTTCTCCCATGAATCCCTTGGCGGAAGGAGCTCTCCTTCAAGCTCTCCTCCTCCATCCTCTCCAAGGCGGGGCGACCGACGGATCGTCGCGAAGCTTCGGGCGAAGCCCCACGTGGTAGGATTTGTCGTTTGCATTTTCTATTCCCGTACCTACTTCGAGCTCAAATTTTGGTATCAAAGCCCCGTCGAATTATCAAGAAAAGCCTGTGAATGCGTAGTATAGTTTTTCTCTTTCCAACGCTCGTTTCAGATTTGAAATTCGGGCTCGGATGGTGTCGCGGTCGTTCGTCGAAGTTTGCAGAAATTCCCGGTGTTGTGGATGTTTCTGGCAGGCCTTAGCAGGATGGCACGGTGGTTTGGCCGAGTTCCAGGTGGCGCGAGGCGGCGGCCTCAGGCGGGTCTTCCAGGCATTGGCGGGTTCGTCTGGGCGTCGGTGCAGGTGGACGAGCGGGGCGGTTGGTGGCCCGCGACATCGCGGTGGAGTGGGGAGCCGGCGAGAGGGCACCGGCTGGGGGCGCCGGTGAGGGGACGTCCGGGGTCACGGTTCGCGACCCCGCTGGGGAGACCGAGACCCGCCATAGGCGGGTCTCCGCGTGGACGCGACCGGCCAACCGGCCGGTAGGTGGAGCGACCCGCGTGCAGCGCGGGTCTAGCAGGAGAAGGCGGGCCGTGGTGCGGCAGCCCGCGGGTCTGGCTGGACCGGGCCCAGCTGCTGGGCCGCGGTTCGGCGGGCCGACCGGACAGGGCTGGTCCGGCCCAGGGGCAAAACCCCCCCTTTTTAAAATGTTTGGACGCCCGTATTTCGGGCTACGGGCGTCTGTTTTGCGCGCCGTCTGCGGCAGCTCGGAGCTCGTGTCAAGGCGTACATTATGAGATGGTTTTGAGAATTTTTAATTCCCAAAACGGGGGGCCTTGGATGCGTGACACGTCCTTAAGTGAAGTGACATTTTCTTCGGGGGTTTTTGTTTTGGACGGCGCGAACGCATCCGACATCCGTTTTGAGCGCCGTCAGCAGCGTTGTGACCCTGGCAATGAAGCGGAGGTTTCTAGGGCGGTTTTGGGCGTTGAGACTGGATTTGAGGCATGGGCCCCACGGGCCGTCATTCGAGCTGTGAGCGGTGTTTAGCGCCCTTTTCACCGGATGTCCGTTCGGGTCATGCGAGCAGTTGTTTCTAGATGTTTTTTCCGAGGGGATTGTAATGGTGTAATCCGCCCGCTCTAATTCGGCACGATGATGTGGGGCCCACGAGGGCCATTTGGGCGTCATCGGTGATTTTTTTTCCATCTTTATCACCGGGTGACAATTTTGGACATGTGAATAGTCCATCTTGCGTGCTTTTATGAGAGGATCGCAACGGTGTGATCCGTTTGTTGTGTTTCGGGACCAGGATGCGGGTCCCACGTAGCACCGCTCATGCACGGTGCGCTGGAAAGCATCTTTTTCTCCGGATATCCGTTTCCACTCAATTGAGTAGTCTTTTTGACGTGTTTTCCCGAGGGGATCACAATGGTGCGATGCACTCGACTGTTTTCGGGGCTGAGGCTCAGGATCGCGGGACGCCGTTCGGGCATGAGGCGGTGTTGGTGACTTTTCCGTCGGATATCCGTTGGAGGCGAGTAAGTAGTCGATCTCGCGTGTTTTTCCGTGACGATTATAACGGTGCAATCCGATTGGTTGTGCAGAGCCTCTTGCGCGATATTTTTAAATGTGGAGATGTGAAGGTGCCTGGTGGTGGTTCTTCTACCGTACTTGTAGCAGACCCTTGGCGAGTGATCGTGTGCACTACCGTGTGAGTGATGTAAATGCTTGGAGTGATGTGGTTGGCCATGATCTAGTCGTTGTGGCGACAAGTTGGAGATGTCGCGTCACACCTTCACGTTGACGTTGGGTGTCAGGTGCACGATAGCCGTTGGGATGAAATTGAGGTATACTCTGGGAGTATACGAGAGTGCTTGAAGGTACGAGTGGTTTGTACCTAAGACGTTTGTGCACTTGGTTGGGGTTAATTTGGGGCCACACATCGTGTGGGCCCCCAGGTGTGTGTCGAGCTCTGCTTTACATACTTTGACCTCTCGTGATGTAGAGGGTCCCTCGGTGCTCGTTTTTTTGACTAGCAGGGTGTAGTTTTTCCCCTGGCTCTATGCTCGTTTGTTTGACCAGCAGGGTTGAGTGGTCTCCCCCTGGTTTCATTCTCGATGGATCGGCCGATAGCGGTGCTAGTGACACCCAGTGATGGAGCAGGCACTGAACCTCTTTTGGGTGAGTTGTTCTGGAGTTGGGTGGTTGCGCGAAACCCACTCTGTGTTCGGTTGGCCAGTGTTGTACCCTCCAGTGGAGATGGCCAGAGCAGTTCTGAGTTGTACCCTCCAGCGGGGATGGGCAGTGGGTTACTCATCGGCTTCTAGGGTCTACCCTCCAGGAGAGACTGGGCAGTGGGTCACCCGACACTCTTAGGGTCTACCCTCCAGCAGAGACTGGGCAGTGATTCACCCGATGCTCTTAGGATCTACCCTCCAACAGAGACTGGGCAGTGGGTCACCCGACACTCTTAGGGTCTACCCTCCAGCAGAGACTGGGCAGTGGGTCACCCGACGCACTTAGGGTCTACCCTCCAGTAGAGACTGGGCAGTGGGTCACCCGATGACCTCTTATTGTCTACCCTTGAGCAGGGCTGGGTAGTGGGTCACCCGTCGTCTAGTTCCAGGTCTACCCTCCAGCAAGGCTGGGCAGTGTGTCGCCTGCCGACTTATTCCAGGTCTACCCTCCAGCGGGGCTGGGCAGTGGGTCGCCTGATGATGTATTAAGGTCTACCCTCCAATGGGGATGGGTAGTGGGTCGTCTGATGATGTATTATGGTTTACCCTCCAGCAGGTCTGGGCAGTGGGTCACCCGATATCATATTATGAATTACCCTCCAGTAGGTCTGGGCAGTGGGTTATCTGTTGGCATTCCAGACTCAGTCCTTTCTACTAGGCTAGTCTGTGGCTTTCCTCCGTGATTACCAGAGCGGGACCCTTGGTTTTACGGGTCAGTGTTGGAACGACTTTGACTTTGAGGAGACCTCTCGACTGCAGGGCAGTGACGAGGTGTGATTTTACTTTCCCTAGAACTCTCAAGTACGAGGGGCACTTTCCCCACTGAGACGCATTCTTGTGACGCGATCTAAAACTGTGCGGGCGAGTCAGTACCACCCAAAGAGGATAGTACCGAGGTGCGGTGATTGAGCCCTTGGATTGCGGTTTGGGGCAGACGTGCGGGATGATGGGCATCGATGGAGTTTACTTTCTGGGACTGTTGGCTACTCTTTCTTGGGCTGAGCTACGGGACGAAGATTCCCTTACGACATTGTTCAATCTTCTTGATTGAGCATAAGGATATGTATATACCTTGTTTCCGGTACCCACTTCTTGGGTTTGGTTACTCTCCAAACAGGAGAGGCGAAGATGCACGGGGTATGCCACGTGCTTTCCGTGTCTAGCTTCTTGTGGTTGGACGAGTCTACTCTCCTGTTATAGGTAGCGAAGACTCGGCGGGAAGTTCATCTTCTCACTGTTTCCAGCTCCTTGTGCCTGGACGAGTCTACCTTCTTTCCTCTTGTTGGGTTGAGGTGGACTCTTTACTGCACTTTCAGTTGTACTCCTATACTATTACCTATTCAATCTACTGCTCACCCTTCGGTACCTCCTTTGTTGATCCCTCGAGCCTTTGGGGTGTCCTAATGAGTATTTTTATACTTACCCCTACTTGGGATTTGCCCGCACTTGGTGTGCCCTTGCAGACGACAGACAGTTTGGTCGTGACTTCAGAGGAGCTTAGGAGTTCAGGAGCGTGGACCGCGTGCAGTGGTCGTGGTTAGGTCCCAGGTGGGGGACCCCTTCCAGCTGTTTTTCTTTTGTTTACCTATTGCCGGGTTGTGGCACCTTTTCTGGTTGGGCGCGTGTTTTTCCGCTTTTCTTTTTCAGTTACCTTTAGCTTGTACATTGTACTGTTTAGAGGTCGATGAACACTTATGGTTATTTATAGCAGTTGCCCTTTACTTTTCTTTTTTACTCTGCACTTTTGCATTGAGTGTGCTGCGTGTGTGTGTACAGGTACTTAGGTAAAGGCCTCACCTAGTTATTGTGTCTTCGGCGCTGGTCGCCAGCCCATGGCCTATGGAGGCGGGCTTGGGGTAGTTGCGGCTTGAGCCCGGGTAGGGTTGGGTTGTGAAAAAGTGGTATCAGAGGTGGTTCGTTCCTTGGGACGTTGTACGGACGTCCCTAAAAGAGTAATTGGTTAGGATATAGGGCAACAATGTTAATGTGTCTCGAGAGCGGCTCTCAGGCCAGGGAATCCAGTGATGGTGCGGCGGCCGACGTATCCATTTACCAGGACCTTGATAACCCGCTTGTCGACTCGGCATGCTGAGACACTTGTTTCAGGGAAAATTTGGTTTGTGCATCACATAGGATTTAGTCTTTTACTGTCCTTCTTGAGCCATCTCCCCATCGTTGTTGTTATAGGTATATACATATATGCTCATCTGACCGCGACACTCCTTGATAATATTCAGGATGTCTCCACGAAGACAGCCAGCCACGATACCAGCTTTGGTTCATGACAACGACCCTGTGAGCTATGAGGCCTCAGTCCAGGACCCATCATGTGAGCCCCTTTCTCCGGGTGGGCTGGTAGTAGCATCCCCACCTATTGAGCAGCAGAAAACTTCAGTAGAGCAGGCGGGGCTTGAGCACAGGTTGATTGCGCTCCGTGAGTTCTAGCGGCATAGACTGCTAAGGTTCAGTGGTGAGCCAGACCCTTAGGCAGTAGAGGTTTGGCTAGAGGTAGTAGTTTGGCTTTTCAAGCTTGTGCAGACGCCGACAGATCAGAGGGTGGATTTGGCAGCCGACCTTTTTCGTGGGGTAGCTTAGCGTTAGTGGAGTCTGGTGACTCATCTTCCTGATGAGTCGTCGCTTTCATGGGGCGACTTTCTATTGTTGTTCCGTGAGGTGTTTTTCCCCTCCTGCTACACTCCGTTCGGATTCAGGAGCTCCTGCAGTTTCAGCAGGGAGGGATGATGGTGGCCGAGTACGCGGCTAGTTTCGCATACTGTGCATGCTTTTACCCAGACTTGGTCCATGACGATAACATCCGAGCGCAGAAGTTTGAGCAGGGTCTCTGCCGAGAGATTTGTGTTGTCATAGTACCCTTGGGCATTTCCACATATGTCGGGGTGCTAGAGCAGGCGTTGGTGACAGAGAGCTTCCTGTCACGTTTTGCGGTTGGTAGTGGCAGTGGACGTGACTGAGCCGAGACGTTTGTCGTAGCTAGCAGGCGCAGGAGGACAGGACCTCGATGTAGGTGGCCTTCCCATTACCAGTTTCGGAGATGTGGTCGTATACCACTGTAGAGGAAAAGTGTCGGGCCTCAGCTGAGTGTGCCCTTCTGTGAGTGGGCTCCGGGCCGTGGTCGTACACCATAGTGGCGCCGGAGGGCACCGGGGCAGCCCAGAGAGCGCCGATGTTATGCTTGTGACGGGCGAGATCACTTGGCATGAGACTGCCTGACCCGAGTTGCTGGGAGCTTCAGGCAGGCAACAGGCGCACCACCACGGTAGAGGAAACGCCATGATCTGAGTAGTACCCAGAGAGGTGGTTCTAGTAGAGGAGCGGGAGGAGTGGGTAGTGGGGGACGACTTTACGAGGTCTTCCCATCACCACTAGGCAGTCCATGTCAGGCTCCAGGAGCTGACAGTTGGGACCGCGGACAATCACGAGCTTTGAATGTCTATGATCTTTCAGAGCATGAGGAGGTAAGAGGTACGCTCTATGGATCCACTACCTTTTTGCAGTAGAATTGTTAGACTCTGTCTGTGAAATGCTTTCCTCCCTGCTCCTTGCTTGAGTTGATACTAGGGTGACGCAGGGCGTCGGGTGCAACTCTGTGTTGGTAAAGTAAAAGGCGTGGGACCTTTTTCTTTAGTCGATGGTGTCAACTCCACCGCTTTCTGAGCATGTAAGAGAGTCTTGGTTGCGAGACATCGACTGTGAAATCTTGCGTGACTAGATATCCTTGGGTGTTTCACCATATGGATATTCTGAAGGAGGGAATCACCGGGCCTTGTTCCAGGTGCGGGCGGTGATTCTAGTTGCGACGTGCGACATAGAGGTTCGGTTGGGGAGGTGAGCTACCCCCGAGAGCCTTTGAGCTGTTTGAGACCATGCAAGGGGATGGCGAGGTTCCCTACCACCTTTCCCTAACCACAAAGTCTAGAGTGGGTGCACGACATCGACAAGGGCCAACCTCGCATGAACAGATCAATCCTTGGTCTGTGTGCGGTGGCGCAGAGTTGTGCAAAAGTTCTTCTGGGTGCAGGAGAGCCAGGTGTGGGCTTAGTACCCTGAGTTGTTCCTTGGTTTTGCTTTTCAGGGAAAAAAATCTTGAAGGAGGGAATGATTTAAGAACCTGGTTTTTTCTGTGAAATACTTCGGAATATTCTTGACGATATTCCAGAGCAGCGCCTTCAGACGGCGTGTGATTCCGAGCCCCGGAGTGGTCGAAATTAAATTTTCAGTGTGTTCACACTGAAAACGCCAAATAAATGGGATAAATCCTAAACGGTGATCCGGATAAGAGATCCTAGTGTACGGATGGGTCTGTAATGGGGTGTTTACCCTAGGAACGACATAAAACATTTGGCGCGGGACGTTTGGACCCCTCGATCGCTTTTGGAACGTTAAAAGGATTAATTAATTAATTAATTAATTCGTTTAATGGTGAAATGCAAGTATCTCTTAAACGGTGGCTTGGATTGGAAAACCGAGGGCACCGTTGAGTTAGGAGCATTCCATTTACCCTAGTAGGGGTATAATTTTTGCGGGCGCGGGCCGTCTGTGAAAAATGGCCCCAGGGGCGTTTTTGTAATTTGGTGGCTTCAGGCCCTAAGTTTAATAACTTTTGAACGGGGTCTCAGATTAAAATTCCGAGACCGCCGTTGCGCTCAGATAATGGTGTTTACCCTAGGGGAGGCTTAACCTCGACCCCATCGGATGTTTCAGACGTGAGTTAAATTTGGGGGTTATTAATTAATTAAAATTTAATTAATTTCCCCTTAAATAAACAAACACCCATTCCCTTCTCCCTTGAATCCACTGGCGAAAGGAGCTCTCCTTTAATATCTCCTCCTCCATCCTCTCCAAGGCGTGGCGGCCGGCAGATCGTCGCGAAGCTTCGGGCGAAGACCCACGAGGTAGGATTTGTCGTTTGCATTTTCTATTCCCGTACATACTTCGAGCTCAAAATTTTGTATCGAACCCCCGTCAAATTATTGAGAAAATCCCGTGAATACGTAGTATAGTTTTTCTCTTTCAAATGCTCATTTTGGATTTGAAATCCGGGCTCAGATGGTGTCGCGGTCGTTCGTCAAAGTTTGCAGAAATTCCCGGTGTTGTGGATGTTTCTGGCAGGCCTTAGCAGGATGGCGCGGTGGTTTGGCCGAGCTCCAAGCGGCGCGAGGTGGCGGCCTCAGGAGGGTCTTCCAGGCGGCGACGGGTTCATCTGGGCGTCGGCATAGGTGGCCGAGTGGGGTGGCCCGCAGCGTCGCGGTGGAGCGGGGAGCCGACGAGATGGCACCGACTGGGGGCGCCAGCGAGGGGACGTCTGGGGTCGCGGTTCGCGACCCTGATGGGGAGACCGAGACCCGCCATAGGCGGGTCTCAGCGTGGACGCGACTGGCCAACTGGTCGGTCGGTGGAGCGACCCGCGCACAGCGTGGGTCTAGCGGGAGAAGGCGGGCCACGGTGCGGCGGCCCGCAGGTCTGGCTGGACCGGGCCCAGTTGTTGGGCCGCGGTTTAGCGGGCCGGCCGGACTGGGCTGGTCCGGCCTAGGGGCAAACCCCCCCCCCCCCTTAAAATGTTTGGATGCCCATATTTCGGGCTACGGGCGTCCGTTTTGCGCGCCGTCTGTGGCAGTGCAGAGCTCGTGTCAAGGCGGACGTTATGAGATGGTTTGGGGAATTTTTAATTCCCAAAAAGGGGGGCCTCGGAGGTGCGACACGTCCTTAAGTGAAATGATGTTTTCTTGGGGGGTATTGTTTTGGACGGTGCGGACGCGTCTGACGTCCGTTTTGAGCGCCCTCAGCAGAGTTGCGACCCTGGTACTGAAGCGAAGGTTTCTAGGGCAGTTTCGGGCGTTGATACTGGATTTGAGGCGTGGGCCCCATGGGCCGTCTTTCGAGTTGCGAGCGGTGTTTAGCGCCCTTTTCACCGGACGTCCATTCGGGGCATGCTATCAGTTGTTTCAGGATGTTTTTCTGAGGGGATTTCAATGGTGTAATTCGCCCTCTCTAATTCAACACGATGGTGCGGGGCCCACGAGGGCCGTTTGGGCATCAGCGCTGATTTTTTTCCATCTTTATCACCGGGCGACGGTTTTGGACAAGTGAATAGTCCATATTGCGTGATTTTATAATAGGATCGCAACGGCGTGATTCGTTCGTTGTGTTTCGAGAACGGGATGCGGGTCCCACGTAGCACCGCTAGTGCGCGGTGCGCCGGAATGCATCTTTTTCTCTGGATATCCGTTTCCACTGAAGTGATCAGTATTTTTGATGTGTTTTCCCGAGGGGATTGCAATGGTGCGATGCACCCGACTATTTTCGGGGCCGAGGCTCGGGACCGCGGGACGCTGTTCGGGCGTGAGGCGGTGTTGGTGACTTTTTCATCGGATATCCATTGGAGGCGAGTAAGTAGTTGATCTCGCGTGTTTTTCCGCAAGGATTAAAATGGTGTGATCCAATTGGTTGTGTAGATCCTCTTGCGTGATCTTATTAAATGTGGAGATGTAAAGGTGCCTGGTGGCGGTTCTTCTACCGTACTTGTAGCGGACCCTTGGCGAGTGATCGCGTGCACTCTCGTGTGAGTGATGCAAATTCTTGGAGTGATGTGGTTGGTTGTGCCCCAGTCGTTGTGGTGACAAGTTGGAGATGTCGCATCATGCCTTCGCGTTGACGTTGGGTGTCGGGTGCATGATATCCCTTGGGCTGAAAGTGAGGTATACTCTGGGAGTATATGAGAGCGCTTGGAGGTACGAGTGGTTTGTACCTGAGACATTTGTGCGCTTGGTTGGGGTTAATTTGGGGCCACACGTCTTGTGGGCCCCCAGGTGTGTGTCGATCTCTGCTTTACGTACTTTGACCTCTCGCGACGTAGAGGGTCCCTCTGTGATTGTTTGTTTGACTAGAAGGGTGGATTTTTTTCCCTGGATCTGTGCTCGTTTGTTTGACCAGTAGGGTTGAGTGGTCTCCCCCTGGTTTTGTTCTCGATGGATCAGCCGGTAGCGGTGCTAGTGACACCCAGTGATGGAGCAGGCACTGAACCTCTTTTGGGTGAGTTGTTCCGGAGTTGGGTGGTTGCGCGATACCCACTCCGTGTTCGGTTGGACAGTGTTGTACCCTCCAGTGGAGATGGCCAGAGCAGTTCTGAGTTTTACCCTCCAGTGGGGCTGGGCAGTGGGTTACTCATCGGCTTCTAGGGTCTACCCTCCAGCAGAGACTGGGCAGTGGGTCACCCGACACTCTTAGGGTCTACCCTCCAGCAGAGACTGGGCAGTGGGTCACCCGACGCACTTAGGGTCTACCCTCCATTAGAGACTGGGTAGTGGGTCACCCGACGACCTCTTAGGGTCTACCCTCTAGCAGGGCTGGGCAGTGGGTCGTCCATCGTCTAGTTCCAGGTCTACCCTCCAGCAAGGCTAGGCAGTGGGTCGCCTGTCAACTTATTCCAGGTCTACCCTCCAGCGGGGCTGGGTAGTGGGTCGCCTGATGATGTATTAAGGTATACCCTCCAGCGGGGCTGGGCAGTGGGTCGCCTAATGATTTATTATGGTTTACTCTCCAACAGGGCTGGGCAGTGGGTCACCCGATATCATATTATGAATTACCCTCCAGCAGGGCTGGGCAGTGGGTTATCCGTTGGCATTCTAGACTCATTACTTTCTACTAGGCTAGTCTGTGGCTTTCCTCTGTGATTACCGGAGCGGGACCCTTGGTTGTACGGGTCAGTGTTGGAATGAATTTGACTTTGAGGAGACCTCTCGACTGCAGGGCAATGATGAGGTGTGGTTTGAATTTCCCTATAACTCTCAAGTACGAGGGGCACTTTCCCCACCAAGACGCATTCTTGTGACGCGATCTAAAACCATGTGGGTGAGTCAGTGCTGCCCAAAGAGGATAATGTCTAGGTGCGATGATTGAACCCTTGGCTTGCGGTTCAGGGCAGACGCGCGGGATTCTGGGCATCGATGAAGTTTACTTTTTAGGACTGTTGGCTACTCTTTCTTGGGCTGAGCTACGGGACAGAGATCACCTTATGACATTGTTTGGGCTTCTTGATTGAGCATAAGGATATGTATATACCTTGTTTCCGGTACCCACTTCTTGGGTTTGGTTACTCTCCTACCAGGAGAGGCAAAGATGCGTGGGGTATGCCACGTGCTTTCCGTGTCTAGCTTCTCGTTGTTGGACGAGTCTACTCTCCTGCTATAGGTAGCGAAGACTCGACGGGAAGTTCATATTCTCACCGTTTCCAGCTCCTTGTGCGTGGACGAGTCTACATTCTTTCCTCTTGTTGGGTTGAGCTGGACTCTTTACTACACTTTCAGTTGTACTCCTATACTATTCCCTACTCGATCTACTGCTCACCCTTCGGTACCTCCTTTGTTGCTCCCTCTAGCCGTTGGGGTATCCTACCGAGTATTTTTATACTCACCCCTTATTGGGCTTTGCTCACTCTTGGTGTGCCCTTACAGAAGACAGACAGGTTGGTCGTGACTTCAGAGGAGCTTAGGAGTTCAGGTCCGTGGACCGCGTGCGGTGGTCGTGGTTAGGTCCCAGGTGGGGGACCCCTTCCGGCTATTTTTCTTTTGTTTACCTGTTGCCGGGTTGTGGAACCTTTTTTGGTTGGGCGCGTGTTTTGCCCCTTTTCTTTTTCAGTTACCTTCAGCTTGTACTTTGTACTGTTTAGAGGTCAATTCACACTTGTGGTTATTTATAGCAGTTTCCCTTTGCTTTTCTTTTAACTCTGCACTTTTTCATTGAGTGTGATGCGTGTGTGTTTACAGGTACTTAGGAGAAGGCCTCCCTTAGTTATTGTGCCTTCGGCACTGGTCGCCAGCCCCTGGCCTATGGAGGCGGGCTTGGGGTAGTTGCGGCTCGAGCCCGGGTAGGGTCAGGTTGTGACAAATATCATAATTATTTCATTATTATTATTCTAGATATGTTATATAATGATCCCTTTGCCCATAATTGACCTGCAAAAATTATTTTCACAAATAAACAGAATTTGGTCAAAACCGCCGATGTATACATAATTATTTACGAAATTTTATAATACAATGTAATAATTGAAATAAATTTTATGATATATATGATAATGGTGTGGATGAATGTAAATAATTAACATAAGTTTTTTACTAAGGAATATAATGACACACCAGAAAAATATGACTTAAGATAAGGGATTCTCATGTCACCATTCTTAAATCTATCAGAAAAATGTCATATTCACCACATAATTATTTTATGTGGTGTACCTACTAAATATTTTGATATTTTCTATTAATAATCCTTTTACCTTTATTGTATTTATTAAATTAATTTACTATTATTCCTTCAATAGGCTTATGATTCAAATGTTTCAATGTGATATGGGATGCTTTGGAATGTTTATGGATTATTTTCTTCATGATTCATTTGAACAATCATTAAATGGTTTTTCCAATCAAGGAAATTATATCACCATTTTTTCAATAAAAAAATTCATTTTTGTTATCTTGTGGTGATTCATGAACATTTTTATGTAATAGTTCCATTTCTCACTCTTTGGTACTAAAAATGACTTACAAAATGTTTTTACAAAAATCTGACATCATTTCTCTCTTTAGTCAGAGAACCTAATTTCTTATAAAGATCCCATTTTATAAAAAAGTTTTCAGAATATTTTGTAAAATGATATAGTACATATATTTTTATCCATTTTGTATTTTACCAATGTTTTTAATGTAATCTTCTTATTGCTTGCAAAACAAGGTATTTTTTTATCCTTTTAACCATGAAAAAGGATTCTCCTTTTTACCTTATACGAAAAAGGAATGTTCTTTTAACCTTGTACGACAAGTACGAATTTTCACTTCCTTGATTAATTTCTTATTCCCCTTCAAATATTCAATCACCTATGATCATTGAACCTTGAATTTACCATAAATTATCCATATCACTTATCATGGTTATTACTATTTCCTAAACCGTATAAAATTTTACATATGGTGTCAACTTTTATAGTTACTTGATTATTTGGTGAAATATTGATAATTAAATATTCTTATTAAATACAAATATTTGGTAAGGCATTATATTTATTTTGGTTATTTGATATGAGTAATGACTTGGACTAGTAATGATGGGTGGAGCTCGAACATTATATAGCTCCTCGATTCATCAATAGATTATCAGGGGAAAATAAGTTATAAAAATTACATAGTATTCTATACATATAATTAAAATATCTATTGAAAGGTGTTGATGATATAGGTTTTTATGTGCATTAGACATGATAACCAATAATGTATAATTTACGTCATTTAGATTCATATATATTTTATCCATGAGATTTTGTGCCGACATATATGTGGATGCAATTCATTTTCATTTATTTGATTTATCAGAATCTATTTCATCTTCTTAATTTTCCACATATATTTTTACTTATCTAGTTATTTGAATTGCTTGTGATTTCATTTACCTTTCCTTTTTTCTTATTCACCTCCTTTTCAAATTATTGATTACTTCTCTTGTGTGTTCATTTATTTACCTCCCCTAATTGATTTATTTATATTGGTTCATTATTTATTCTACTATAAATTACCCTTATATATAATTTGAGCTCACCCTTATTATATTTCCTTTCCCCAGTAATTTAAAAGCATAATATTAAAGATATGTAGTGATAGACTAGATGAAAAAAAGTTTTCATTATAGTTATTTAGAAAAAAAACTATATTATAATTATTGTATTGATTTTTAATAAAAGAATCATGTATGTATCTAGTTCACATGGACTACTAAAAATAATTGTCCTTTAGGATTTGATTCCTTTTAATCATGCCAATATAATTTATACTAGACACTAGCTCCAGACCTTTTAGGGCTGGGTTTCTATAATAGGGTGAAACCACCCATCGCAAAACACTTTACCTCACAAAAATTCATCTGAATAAATTTATAAAAAGAAACAACTCGTGAGTATAGGTATTCTATTGAGGATCTAAAAAAATATATAAAATGAAGAGATTAATTACTATGAATTAATCATTTATTTATGAAAAAAATATAACTATAAAATCATTAGTTTCCACCCATACAACACTATATATTAATACTTTATCTAAAATTACCAAGATAAAATTATATCTACTATAATTTAATAATTATTTATAGTTAATGGTTTTCAAATAATAATTAATAAATAAATAATCAACAAGGCATTTCAATAGTTATCTAAATTTAGAATCTAGAAAAAGACAATAAATGTTCAAAAATAGATGTAGTTACCCTATTTCCTATCTCTACATGAACCATAAAATATTATTTAACAAATAATAAATTAAATAAATGTACCACTGAAAATATAGAATAATAAAATGATAAATTTATCCTAGAAAACCCACCTAATCATTAAAATACTCTCTTAATATATCCCTCACAGTTAGAGGGCTCAAATAACATATAAATATGTTCTAAACAATTTATAACCTTATCATATTTTCAAAAAAAAATTCCCAAAACTACTAATAAAACAATGATAATTAAATTCTCTCATATTAATAAATAAATTTATTAATTTAAGAGATACATTTCAGAGTCCAATAATGAATAAAATGATGTGAACCATTCAAATGTTTTCTCTAAGACATCACACTCAACATATTTCCTAGTAGGAAAAATTATTTCAATGATGTAAAGATGTTAATATTGAAAAAAATATATTAATTTCAACTAGAATTAAATTATACATATTTACATAGTATTGTAATTTATAAAAATAAACACTATAACAAAATGACTCATAGATAGTATCAAAATACTGATGAAGATATATTTCTAAATCTGACATCACACCCTCCCAAGAAAAGGGGTTAGCTCACAAATATGTGACATAAGGGTCTAACAAAAATCCTAAGGAATTGTATTTACTAGATGGTATGGTTTTACATAGACATTTTCATAATCAGATGCATAAAATTTCCACATATTCCACCCGTGTATTCCAATCATTTCATGTTCCACTATAGAATTATATTTATTAAAACAAGACTTAAAAATATCATTAATTGATCCATTGATTATTTCATCAATAGGATAATGGATTCCATCATATATTTATCTCTAAACACCTACTCAATAATATCTATCATCATAACACTCAAAAAGAGTTATGTTTCTCTAAAACATTAAATTAATCTTGATATTAACCAGTGGATTGTGTAACATCACCCTTTAAAGAATCTATAAATCCCTAAGTATTGACTAAAAATGTTCTACCACGACTGATTGAAACTTCATTATCACATTCCATCTCAATAATTATGAAATATATGAAAAAAATAATATTTTACTACAAAAATAATTAGTTCATCTACCCTTCCATAATGATAAACCAGATTCTGTTCATCTAATTAGAGAGATACAAAATGATGGTTTATGATGTATATAACCCATGTTTTTTTAATTTGGAGTAGGGAATATGGATTTTTCTAGAACCTAAGTCACACAAGAAACTAATCTAATCTCTTCCTCTATTTATACACAACTTTAAAAAACAACCATGGTATTTTTGTTTTGGGGGAATATTATTTTTCACAATTATACTATTATCCTCATGGATAATTACTATTGAAATATTTCTATAATACCTTAAATATGTTATGGAACTATTATGTAATTTCAAATTGGATGGGAATATATTCAGGGATTAACCTAATGGATTATTGATGGTAAATCTAATAAACATTAAAGGAAATATGAGGTAATTTGGTTTATTTTTTATTTTATTGAAAAATCCATAATGGTTTCGTCCATGTATAGGATTTCTATTATAAATGGTGGTTTTATAATCATTTTCATTAGGATAAATATATTTTTCTTTAATTCAAAATCTCAATGGTTCCCATATCCACAACTAAGAAAAGACCTTTGTTGCAATAGAAGGTGGTAGTTTGGTGTATCATACCTAATGGGGATTAGGAATTGACATTATTTGTGAGGAATCAATGTTTGGTTCATAACACATTTATAGTGGTTATTATTTCCTATTCTAGGTCAATATTGTCGATTTAATATACATTTATGAAGTCATTACCAAGCACTGATACAAGACTCGTTAACTAAGTTTCATTGACTTGTTTATAACCATATACAGATTGAAACAACTATGTGTGTTATTAGTTCTCAAAAATTATATTATTCATTTATGAAACTCTAGTTTATATCCATTTTCTTGAACTCTGGATTAAATTGGCATCTAATGATATAGTTGGTGTCTTAGAGTAGTGATTTAACCTCTACCATCCGTCCTATGTGTCCTGTGATAATATGAATAAAAACCAACATAGTTTTCATGAAATAGTTTAAGGTTATATGGTGGGACCATACCATATAGTTTATTATCATGAAAAAATGACATAACTATTGGGATCAAACATTGAGAAGGTATCATATTTCATCTATTTAAATATGAATTGGAGTTTATATAGATCATGTGACATAGATTAATTTGATTTGAATGGACTTTACCATGCACTTCAATGTCATGAAAAAGGATGTAAATATATTACTTGGTCATCATGGATGAATCCTATGTATACTTTTATGAATGTAATCACCGTCCATCTAGTTCATGTTATGAGAACCATTATCTTATAATATTCAAAATAGTATCCTTAGGTGGGGCTTAATAATATTAGGCTTTAATGAATTTCCTAATATGCAATCTGAACCAATGAGTTAAGATGTTATGCAATCAAACCTGTATTCCAATGAAGGAACCACATTGGGGGAATCCTCAACTTTCTATTTGTACATTAATCTCAAATCATTATTCCCATGTGAGTCATACAATGTGTGAGAAACGCAAGGTGGAGAAATATCAAACAAATATCATTGGAGATTTTTTTATGAGGATTAATCATTAATGAATCCTTTTGAGGGGTATGATTACTAATATCATCGAGGATACATTATAGTGATTTGGACTTAGATATGAATCAGAGTCCTTATTCTTATGATCATACCCAACCCACTAATGGGTTTTATTTATTTGAGATAATTATATGGGAATAATCATAAAAGGATTCTCATGTATAATCCCACATATAATAAACTGATGTATAAGGAATGATGGAAGGCATATAATATAATTAAATAATTTGATTTGAGACTATTTGGGATATTGAGGGGAATATAGCTGGTTGAATTCCAATTGTAGATCAGGCCATATGAAGCCCTCCAACATATCATGTTTAGACATGAATAAGATTTCTTAGAGTTTAGTTACACCCTAATGCATAGATGAGGTGGGGTGGGTGATTAAATTTGGAGAAATTATGTTATCATTGATGTTTAAGAATTCTCATGGCTTATACTATGATGGATTCACATGATTTATATTCATTATTTCTCCTCTGATGGGTAAGGATAAGTAATTCCCGTGAAAGGTCTATTAAATATTCTTGGGTTGGCATTGAGGGTCTATCCAAGATAACATAAAAATAGGGTCTCATGCAAGTTTAACCCTAACAAATTATGGAAAATCCATTTATCAAAGAGTTATTCAAATGATGATTCCTAGATTGGGGTTTAAACATTATAATTCCATGTGTATCTACCAGACTAGGTTGTCGTGTATCCCTAATGTGTTCAGGGAGTCAGCTTGACATGGAAGACACATATATGGAAATCTGCATGACCTGTCTAAGATTCTTCACATGATTGATATTGGCATGTCCATGATATTTCATATGATAAATTTTTATTATCCAGGAGATATTCACATGAACAAAGAGAATATATCCATATTCATTCACATGATCAATAAAATTATTTATTATTTCTTCACATGATCAAAGTGACTTGTCCACACTGTCTTTACATGACTAGATCATAAATTTCTATTGTCTATAACATAAAAATTCTAGAAAGTTTATTAAATCATTAAAATATCAACCTAAATTGTATATAGGTTGTTGCATGATCAATTAGGACA
Organism: Viscum album; assembly: GCA_963277665.1. Taxonomy (NCBI): domain Eukaryota; kingdom Viridiplantae; phylum Streptophyta; class Magnoliopsida; order Santalales; family Viscaceae; genus Viscum; species Viscum album. The sequence goes on along the minus strand of CAUJRU010000151.1, from coordinate 1,268,232 downwards.
TGTACATAGGATATCACATGATCAACATAGATCGTCCATATGCTATCACATGATCATACTATATTTTCCAATGCCAGTAACATGGTCTATGTGAATTTCCCCACTCATGTTTCGTAATCAAACTATGATATCCATGCTAGGATAATGGAATCTAAATACTAGAGAAGAATCATGTGGTCATGTGATCCTTGATGAGTAATGATATGGTGTATCACGAAAGTATACCCATGACACTTATCCAACGATCTAACCCTATGTATGAATATGTTCAAATCATGTCATGGGGGAATAACCTCAATCCTTGATGGTATATTCTCTTATGATATGGTGTCTCATATGATGTGATGACATGTGAGAAAAAGAGATTAGGTGTGCATGGATGAGGGATGTCACCCTATTTGTATGCATGGGGTGAAAAAAGAGGGGCATGTAGAACCAAGATATTCTTGTGATCAAAGGTGAAATTATGTGGCCACATGATCATATGAACATGAGGTCATTGCATAACCGAGGGTTTATATCATGCAGACCTATATGTCAGGGTTGGCACATATTAGGATTCATACCAATATCATGATACAATGGGTCTATGTGATCACTCATTCATTGGTGCATTTAGGTATTGCATTTTCTATTGGTGTATGTTTGTCAGCACCAGCATGGGTTTCTTCCACATCCGAGGTCTTTCACCCCTCAGCAGAACAAAGGCATCTTAAGATCAAAGGGTCCTTAATTTTAATTTTTAATGGCCAAGAGGTGTTCTTGCAAGTGTCATACATTCATCATATATTAGAATCCACAAGAAAATAATGTGATTATAAGGGATCTTAAAAGAGATAGTTGAGATGAATATTGGGGCAATAAAAGGGTTCATTGTCTATTGTTCTTGTCAAGTACACACAAGGTAGGGATTTCATCAAAAATTGGAGGGCATTCAAATTGGTTCACATTAATTTTAAATAGTTTCTTCATGAAAATTTTAATTCATACAGATGTTCATGTGATTTGATCATGTAACATAGGAATTATATGAGGATATCCAGGAAGGGGTCTTAGCATGATAACATCGTATGAAGTTTAAATAATTATATGATCATGTAAGAGAATTTGGAGATATATATCTTCATTAACTTATGAGTCTCTATAAAGGAATTCACTAATTACCCTTTATTTTCCTCTATTATCCTCTACCATTATCATTCATATATTAAATTCACATTTTTTATATAATGGGACTCAGATTTATATAGATGGAGACAAACCATTATATCTTCACTTTTCATAGAATGTGTGTCGTGTGTGCTAGATTATAGATGTAGAGAGCCTCACTTGATTGAAATATGACAATCATGAAAATGAATAAAGGATGCATGTGATAGTTGCATAGAGTAATAAAATTGTATTTGGTCCCTATTTTAATTTCAGTTAATTCTTGTGTCAGCTTTTCAGTTGAATTTTCATGATAGACTCCATATGATCATGCCCTGACATGAACAATGTTAAAATGGCAGAGCTTTGCAGGATCTGATGATGAGAGTCTCTCATGGTAGTGTGCTATGTTATTCTTCATTCAATATTTGTAATGTACACATGGATTTGTCTAATTATCAAAATATTGAATCAAGAACCATGGTTCTTCTTGAGATGGACTCAATGTGGGATTCACATGATCAACATCAAGTAACCATGCTAAACTTGGGTGGATACTCACTTTACTAAGGGTTGAGTGAGACTAACATAGTGTGAATTTGTTTCCCATGTGTTGAGAAATTATGCATCATTGGGATAATCATGAGACTACAAGATTTCTTAAAAAAATCCCTAGCATGATCATGTGTTACCACAATGTGCATATATCAACTAGCCAAATTATTCATAAAAAAGACAGAACATTCATTGGACTAGAACATTCATTTATTATCAATTTATCTGTGTATTATCAACACGACATATCCCCATCATCAATGCATTGATTTAGAAATATTCAGAACCCCTTGCAGAATATTCCTACATTTTCATGACCGTCGTTATTTGATGCCACTGATTTCATTGATAGAAGGAGGGAATGAAAAACAATGTCACAATCATGGCCTCCGGAAATCGAGAATATCTCTTTCTAGGTTTGATCATAAAATAAGGTCGACATAGTGGTGATTGATCACTAAGTTCAATCATGAAATAAGTGAGACATAGTATGTCAAACTAATAGTTTTGGTGGGGGAATTGGATGAGAGATGGTTGATAAAGATACATAATTGAGATCGAATGGCCATGACCTATGTGATATGACTTTTTCAGTTTGGTCCATATGTTTTTATAGAGGAACACTGTGAATTCCTCTCAGCCATACAACAGTGATATAGAACTTTGTTTTGATAGGATTAATAATTTTTTTATGATATTTATCATGTTGCTAGAGGGTTGGGCACTGGAAACACATACAACAATCCCTCATTGATCGTGACCTTCCACTTTGTGACCCACCTAGCCACACCTGCATGCACAACATGTATATACCACATGTGTTATTCATTCTCACACTCTCATAGAACAGATGGATGGATGGTTAGCTCCTCATATGCAGTTTAGGTGATTCCCACATGTTCCCTTGGTTGAGCTGACCAACTGGTATGTCTGGTTGGCAATTCTCTATTTATGGGCCACCAAAACTAGCAGGGACAATGTGAAAATGGGAAAATAAGGTTCATAATATATACCCTTATAGAATTTATATCTCAATCACAACCATTATTCTTTATGAATTAAACATCCATGTCTTTCATACCAAAAAATGAAATCTATTTCAAGGGGATTCACACTTCTCAAATCATTAACAGAAATGTTTATGGTGCACAATTATGGGTGCCTATAGAATTCCCCCACATAGAATTTTATTTGATTGGGATGAAAATAATCTAATTCTATGGTAAATAAATATATCAAACCTTATCTTTATTAAACATTAATACATGATTTTATTAGATTAATTATCACCTAATACAACCCGAATGATCAATAATTCTAGTGTCTTGACGAAATTATGTACATTACATAACATCTTCAGACATGAAAAGAAACATATTTTTTGAGTACGTCCTTAATATGACCAAAATATTCATCTATACCTAAAATTGCATGGGATTACCTGAGGACATACATAAAAAAGGGGTGATCCATAAAGGAGAGTAAGGCAATAGGAAAGACATAACATAAGGATGAAAATAAATGTTATAAAATAGGCATATCAATGGATAATAAAAGTAACATGAATAATAAGGCATGATATTGCATGAAAATCATAACATGGGAAATGTGGGAACAAAATAAAACTCTGCATCCTAACACAGGTCAATTTTAAGCAGCCAAGACATCATGGTGGACAATCTAACATAATATAATTAGTTAAACCCCTATCCCAACATGAGGTACCATGATACTAAATATTACCCAATGAATTGGAGCTCTATTAGGGTTCACTATTCATAATCATTTCATTATCATGCTTAAGTGGTCCACATATATCATATAACATGGATTCATTCAACATCATAATTTATTCCTATATCCATGAATGTGGAATACATAAATGTATGTACCCAATAAATAATTATATGTGCATAAAATAGAATACCCTTGACATGTAAATGGGAATTGTATTCATTACACTATTATTTTGGCATGGAAAATTGTAGCGCGATTTTGGTACCATAACGATGTTATATAGAAATTCATAAAATGTGTTGATGTGGGTGAAATGGGTCTATCATAATTTATAAATAAAATGGACAGTAAGAGAGACATGTAAGGAAATTCCCCAACATAAGGAATAACTTAATAAGAAAATTAGAAGAAAGATAAGAATGGAAATAACCCTTACAAAATTTTGGCATGGTAACGGGTGAACATAACGGTTCTTAGGAGTGTTAAAGGAGACTTAAAAGGAATTTCATCATTTATAAATTAAAAGGAATATATTGGTGGATATAGAATAATATATCCCAATATTAGATAATGAAAAATAAATTACATAACATAAAATGAGTTCTGCAAAAAATAAGAGTGTGGAAGATAAGGTTCCCTTATAGAAGTTCGGTATAGTAATGGGTGTACATAAAGGTTCATAATATGGGTATGTGAGGGTGAAATGGGATACCATAATTTAAAAATAAAATTTAAAGTAAGGGAGGTAGATATGAAGGTATCCAAACTTATGAAAATGTAAATTAAAAGGAATTTCATAAATGAAATGCTTGATAAAAAGAGGAGAAAAATAATAACTAACATGAATGTGTGACTCCAAAGGCTTGGGAGGGGATTATTTAGAGAATGGGGAGCCTTAGGATGACTCCAGGGATTAGGTGGATGAGTGTGGCCATGCTCCAAAGAGTTTTAGTGAAGAGAAAAGGGAGCTTCTATGTGTTTATATTGGAAAAGAAGAGACTTTCATTATTATTTTGGTTTTGGACACTACATAATAAAATATTAAAAACCACAACCATACCATGGTTTTTCCATAGTTTTTTCATAAAGGGGAGTGGTTTAAATTATTTTATATGTTCAAGGGTCTAATATAATTAAATAATTCCCATGTTTATGTGGAGGTGAGTTAAAATCTCAAAGAAATGATTTTAAAATCGTTAAATATATTATAAGTATTGTAGGATTCATTAAATATTTATAAAAAAATGACATTGAATTATTTTAATGGAAAAATATATTTTTCTGGGATACCTTTTTGTATTTATTATGTTACCATTAGGTACTTATGATGTCATTAAACACACCATATATTTATACGGAATTTAATTTTTACCCAAAAATTAAAATGACAACTAAAATTATGAAAAATTCACTGTTGGATAATTATAATGTCATGATTCTTGAAATAATATTCATTTTATCAAAATAATTTTCTTATTATTTGATTTTAGTTTTTTAAATAAAAAATTATATTTATTGAGAATTGATAGGTTTTTGAAAATAACCATTTTCAAACCGTAATAAAAATTACATTTTACTTTATAAAAATTATATGATCATTTATATATAATAAAACCTATTTATTAATAATATTTTATTAAAAATTTATTTATTTCAAAAATTCAATAATTCATCAAAATAGATTTCTTAATTAACCAAAAATACTCAATTTTTTATTAAAAATCATTTAAAAAATTAAAATAATAGGATGAAAATATATTCATTATTTTATAAAATATAATGTACTTATTATTATTAATATAGTCTCGATACATATCTATTTATTATACCAACATATTATATAAGAGTAAGTTTCATGAAGGTGGGGCGTTCATTAGGCCATTTGGTGAAAATGTTTTTGGTCGTGATATTTATGAGATTGTAATTCTCTCATAATTTTTTTTCTCATGCTTAAGTTGTTGGATCTCATATAGGTTTATGTATAGAGAAAAACCTAGAAATTATATATCCATAGAAGCTCCAATAAATGCGCTTCATATGGTATGATCATACTTGTTGAGGTCATCACTTCCTTTGTTTGTGATAGATGGATTCATTAAAACCCTACATTTATACTAGTCATGTGATCACTATTAAATTGTTATATTTTCAAATTTAAAGACCATTATTTTTTTTTTCAAATCATATTGGATATAATAAAACAAAATAAGTGCATTTGTTTTCTATATCGAAAATACATTAAATTAAATCAAAAATGGGAATTCCATTCATAAATGTCAGGGTCGTTACAATATTCCCTCATTTATAAATTTCTCCCTTGAAATTTAATTTTACAACACTTTAAATAGACAAGGGTACATACTATTCATCACTTACTCTAGTTCCTAGGTCACTTCATCACTGTTGTGGTTTCACCAAACCACTTGGATGTGGGGCATTGTGTTATTTCATTGAACATTTTCTCTATAATCTATGATATTGAACTGCTGCTCCTTCCAGGATTGATCATTCTCCAATGGTACCACCTCTAGATTGAGTACATGTAAGGGGTCTAGTATGTACATTTTTAATAGGTATACATGGAATACATATTATACTTGAGACAAGTTTGGTAGTAGTTATAGTCAATAGGCCACTGCTTCGATGCGATCGAGTATCTCAAAAATGATGATGTTCCTTGGACTATGCTTTCTCTTATTCCAGAATATCATCACACATTTCCACAGAGATACATAGAGGAATACCATGTCTCCAAAATCAAACTCTAGGTCACGTCAACAATTGTCAGCATATCTCTTCCTTCATTTCAAAGAAACATTAATGTATTGCTAAATGGTCTTAACCTACTCCACCATTTCTTTTAACATTTTAGGGCCTAGAAGTTTTTGTTTCCCAAATTTATCCAAACATTTCAGTGTTCTACACATCTTACCATAAATGGCATCATAGAGTGTCATTTTTGTACTTGAGTAGAAGCGGTTGTTGTAAGAGAAATCCACCAAAGGAATATTTTGGTCCTATATGCCATTAATGACCATTGAGAAGTCTCTCAAATTATACTAATGTTTATGGATAGTCTGCATATATTGGCAATCAGTTTGAGGGCAATAATCCATACTTAGGATTAGATCAGTGTGTATATCATGCATGAGATGTTTCCAAAACAATGAGGTGAATATTTGATCTTGATTAGAAATAATAGATCATGGTGATCCATGAATCCATACCACATCATTGATGTATATCTATGCTATATGATCCAGTGTGATATCATCTCAAATTTCAATTATGTGTGGTATTTTTGAGATGATCCACAATAACCTATATAAAATTTTACCCTGGTTGTCTTTGGAAATCTGGTGACAAAGTCCATGGTGATGATTTCCCATTTCCATGTTTGTATGGGTAATGGAGATATCATCCCATTTGACTTCTTCTTTAAAACATCCACTTACTAACATACCATACATATTGATGTATATTCTGTGATCTCTTTTTTCATGTTATCCCACCAATATTGCTCATGGAGATCTCGATACATCTTTTTGTTTACCGGGCGAATAGAGATATTTGAACTATGTAAATCATCCAATAGTTCCTTATTTAACCCAATATTTAATGGGACACAATGTCTTCAACCAAATATCATAATTCCTTATTCATTAATATTTAACTCATAGGATTTGAATTTTTTTGTAGTTTCTAATTTCTTTTGAATTCTCACATCATCATTTTTAGCATCATTTATCTTTTCTAAAAGAGACGGTTGATCAATAATTTGTGAAAGGATGAATTATGTTCCCTTTTTTATGTTTACCATGTTTATCCTATTCAAATTAAATTATATCATATCATTCTCAATTCTCATTGATTATAGAATTGTTGGATCCCTTCTACATAGAGTATCCTCCTGTTTGTTTTCATTTCCAGGATGGTAGTGGATTGAGCATTAATAATCCTTGATGATCTCTAACCATATTAATTAGGTAATATTAAGATATTTCTTGGTGAATATATATTTTATGATCTTGTGATTAGTATATATCATAAATTTTACCCATAAAGATAATAATTCCATATTTTCAATGCAAAAATCACATCTAACAACTCCAGATTATGCATGGGATATTTTTTCTCATGAATTTTCAACTTCCATGATGTGTAGTAAATGAATTTTTAATTTTTAATAAACACACATCCCAATACCTTATTTGAAGAATTGATGAAACTATGTAGAGTTCCCCACTTATGGGTAGTGTGATTATAGGGGCAGTGCCCAACCTTCTTTTCAACTCCACGAATCTTTCATAACACTAATAATTCCATGAAAACTTGACCCATTTTCATGTAAGCTTGGTATGGGAAATTGAAATTTGTGATAAATTTCTCTGAAATTGTAGATAACATCTAGTTAACCCAAGGATAATATTGATATTTATTCCATATGTTGGCCTCAACTATCACTGAACTACTGCTTTCATTGAAGGGTCCAGACATATCCCATTTCATGGGATGATAATCCCCAATAAGTGAGACCTCCTTTAACTAGAACGCACCCTTGTTTTACTTTTCTTAGAGCTTCTCCTTTCACATGGTCCGTAGAACAGTGCTCAAATTCTCCTTATATACCACCTTAGTTTTGTAGTATATAAGAATATCTTTGATAAATACTACCTCAAATTTGTTGAGGTAATCTCTAATGACTCTATTTATTGAGTCCATGAAGATTTTCTATGAAATAGTGAGTCTGAATGGAATCAATATGACCTCATAGTGATCATACCTTATATAAAAATAATTATTGGGGATATCATCCTTCTTCACCCTAACATGGTATTATCCCTACCTCAAATCTACCTTGGATAAGTACTATTCTCCATATATCTAATCTAAAAAGTCATCAGTTCATGGAAAATTTTACTTGCTCTGTATCGTGATCTTTTTAAGATCATGATAATCAATTAAAAGGATCATTGATCCATACTTTTTCTTGAAAAATATTACTGGTTCACCCCATGGTGAAGCACTTGGGCAAATAAAAAATTTTCTATATTCTCTAATATTTGTTTCATTTTCACTTTGAGGTTCACAAAATCTATTCTACATAGATTCTTGGATATTGGTAATTCCCCTATTATATGTTTGATTGAAAATTAAACCACTCTTCATCAAGTAAGACCAAGAAATTCCTTGGGAAACACATAAGAGAATTCCCTCAAAATATTCATGTCTTAGATGATGGTTTGTTCCATATAATTGATCATTTGAACAATATATACTTTCTTGTAGGTCAATAGTATCCATGCTTGAGATGATTTTACTAAATAAGATTCATCCTCATACTTTCACTTACATAGAATTAGGTGTTGATTCCCTATATGGAGAGTGATTTTCCATCTCGGGGAAATTAATCTTAGCTCTATATAGGTAAATCCAATCCATGACCATAATTGCATCAAATTCCACCAAAGGAAGTATGAAAAGATTCCCGGAAATGTTCTCCCTACAAACGTTAATATAGGAGGAGTTATATACACAAGACATAATAATTTCTCCATTTTCTATTTTCACCAACATCTCTATGTCAATTGTTATTGGTGATTTTTGGAATGTTCTCCTAAACATTCATGATATAAATGAATAAATATATCCAGAATCAAAAAGTGCATTAGCTATTATTGAATGAATAACTTGAATACCTATCGCCACTTCATTTTTAAAATTCACCTTAGTGGTAGTGATTGAAAAAGATCTCTCTTTCTACCTTGGAGGTTGTTTGATTCCTTTGAAAACCCTTGGATTATTACACTAGTATGTCAACTTTTCCAGTTCCTTGTAATTGAAGTAGTGAATAATATGTTTTAAGTTGAATGGAGAATTCATTTCCACTATCAAATTAATGGGTTTCTCCAATATGTAATCATTGTCCAGGTTCCCTTCTCTTCTGTTACTAATGCATTTCCTTGTCCCCCATAGTCAATTTCTGCGGTGTGTCATTCCTCACTTTTAAAAAGTGGGATGTTGAATTTTTTTGCACCATTTAATTTATCCATCAAATCACTAGAATTAAACTCCACTTTCCTCTTCTTATTACCAAGTTACTCATGAGATTCACTGATCTCCCTTTAAACTATAAAGGCACATCAGACTATTTCATCATAGCTATCAAAGTCATTGATTGATAAGGATTTTCATATACTAGGATTTAGACCACAAAAGAATTGATCAAACATGCATTCGGGGGTAATGAAAAAATTGGAGGTGTATCCTGAAAGTCTTTTGATGCTTTCTTCATATGCGCCAATATATTCATTATTATTTTTCTTGATTGCAAAGAGATATCTTTTTATTTTATGATGGTGGTTGGAGGGAAAATATTTATCAAAAATCATTTTCTATAATTCCTTCTACTCCATTTCTTTAGTCTCTTTTTTAGTCTTTATATTATTGATCAATGTTCACCACTGATCAAATTCATCATCCATACTATAAACAGTTAGAATAATCATCTCTTGTTAGGAAAATTTAAGGATAGAGAAGATCTTTTAAACAGAGTTGATCCATTTTTCCATGATTAAGGTATCTGAAGATCCATTGAAATTATGGGGCCTTTATCTTATGAAGCTCTATATTGTGGGTTTTTTATCTCTTTAGGGGCTTTGGGATGTTTTCTTCATATAGGTTTTAATTCAGAAATTGAGTTTATTGAGAGAGTATGATGATAATTTTTTTGATTCCATCTCCTATTAGGTTGGGCATTTCATTTGGGAAATAATCACACTGCACTTCACATCAGTTGTTAGCATGATTCCACCTATTTAGGTTCATTTTACAGAATAAAAGATATGTATAGATGTGTATCTTACAAAATTAATCACATAAAAGAAAATTGTAATGGACTAGACAATGAATCATGAATGAGTTTTCCAAAAACTTGTTTTCGTAAAATGGTTCAACCGAAATGGTGGCACTGGTCACAGAGGCACTAGTCACGATATCACACCGAAATAGTGGCACCGCTTACGGTGTTCCACTGAACAGGTGGCACCGTGACAATCATACTGGTCACAGTCGCACACCAAGACGATGGCACCGCATATAGTGGCACTATGATGGTGGCACCGTAATAGTTACACCATCACGGTCGCACACTAAAACAGTGGCACAACATATGGTGGCACCGTGACTGTGGAACTACTTACAGTGTCATCGTGACAATGGCACCGATTACAGTGTCTCACCAAACGGTGTGCCACCCTTGTTTCTTTTTTTCTATTTTCTTGACTGCAACATATCTTTTGATGTAAAATTGATTTAATACCCCCTTTTAAAGACATTAAAATCCAATAAATGATATCTAAAATCCTCCAAGAGTCGGGGCCCCTTAACTTACCAAACCGTGTGGATTTTTCCTCGGTGTCACATCCCTTTTCCTGTATCATCTAGTTCTTCCCCTATTATGCATTTTCCTCTTTTTATAGGTAACCCTTTAACTCACAACCATTATGTGAACCTCTATGATGAGAATTATTAAACAAAAATTTATTCCATCATGTGTAACCATCCAAGCATGTGGTGATAAAATGATTCACCTTTAAATCTGTTCAAGATTTCATATCACATAACTCTAGGATCTCACCATTAATCGCACGGGGATTCTTCCTTCTTCTTGTCTGGTCTCTTTCCTTTACATGGTGCATTTAGAGTCCCCCTTCCCGAGACTAGTGGTGCGCCTATGTTGGAGGATTTTTGGATCATTCATGGAGTCCTTTGAGTTCCTCCCCTACATGTCGTGCTTCTATAGTTCATGGTTCTTGGAGGAAAACTTTGATTGTTGATCATCCTGATATGTTCTTCCTCCTCTCTCTTTACTGTGTATCATTTGGTGTGGGTGTGATAATGTTTTCCTTAGGAATGGATGAAATCAAACCTTAATGAAGATAATAAACAGACTTTTAATGAATGAAAGGGTGTGTTTGATGATGTTGTTGTACTTTTTACCTCTCTAATTTTTTTATGAATTGTAGGGGCTTATGTACACTGAAAACCATGTCCATTGGTGGTCTTCCTTTCTCACTAATGAACCCCTATCTCCTATGATGATTGAATGGATATAACCTAGAAATTAGTTTATCCTGTAAAATTTGTTGATTAAATGGATGTCCTATGAACCAGAATCCTTGTGTGATCACCTTGGTTAACCAAACATAAAGAAGAAACTTAATGGATGGTTAGTTTGAATATGAAAATACTCTAACTTTGTCTTGGAAACTTGTGTGGTTGTTCTGCCTGATGCTTGTGGGGTGACATGGATGGATATGTGTTCCCCTATTGTGCAGTTGTTGGTTTGTGGATCCAAGGCTGTGTGGGATGTATTTTGGGGCTTGATTTGGTTCTGGTACTTCAAGGGATCCCAAAAATCCTTTTTGTTGTTGTGACTTTACAAGAGAACCTCGTGTGAATGCTTAAATTGCTGTTTGGATATTTTTCCTTCCATGACATGTGGCTATACCTGTTAGTTACCCGGTTGTGAAAAATTATTTAAATGCAATCAGTTGAATGAGATAACAAGAATGGGTTCATATGGGAATTTTTTTGAGGAGTGAGTTATGCCTTGTTTGTGGGTGTTGTGCTTTTTATAAATTAATAGTTACGAGGGAGTTTGTGTATGGGAAGATTTTGGAACCCCTAGGTTGGGATGAGTGATTTTTTACCTATATGTATAGTTTAGTTCATATGTTTCTTATTCTCACCCCACCCAAGTTGAGAATATCATGTCGAACACCCCCATTTCATGGGGGATGGTGTTTTTCCCAAAACTCCTATGAGTGGCTGGTTATTTTCTCATTTTATACTCTCTTTCTCGGGTAGCCCAAGATTCATCAGGCAGGTTATGACAGCCTAAGGTCAATTATAACCTAATATTCATCGGGCAGGGGATGTTGTAGTGGTTGGACCAGGTGTGTGCGAGCATGTTGTTTCCCAAGTGTCTTGGGGATGAGGCCCATGTGTCTTTGGGTGTGGCGGTAGTTTTTCTAGAACAGGTGTCTTTGGGCATGGTAGTAGTTGTTGGGGACTAGGTGTCATCAATCGTGGAGGTAGTTGTTCTGGCCAAGGTTCCTTCAGGCACGTTTATGTGTGGTTCTTGTGGACCAAATGTTTGCGGGTGGGATGTGTGGTTGTGGTATCTCAGGTGTGTGCAGGTGGGGAATGACAGTGGGATTGCGGTAAGAATGGAGGTGGAGGTTTGAAACGTAATATGCATTCAATAACAAATGGTAAAGGGGTGTGGGGTACCAAAACATTGTTGTGTTATTATTATTCATTTACATGACTAGCGTTATTTTGAGAGTGTGCCATGGTGAGGTTTGGGTGGATAGTTTCCTTGCTAGGTTCTTTAGTAATCTTCTTTTCTAATGGGGCATTAGAATGCCTCCCCACTTTTTCACGGGAGGCTTTGGTTTTCCTTACTGAGTATACCTGTATACTCACCCTACATATAAAGAACTATTTTTAGGTTTCAAATAGTATTTAGATGACCATGCCAAACCCTATTAGCTCAGATGCTAAGACCATTGTTGTTGCTGCTTTTAATTTTTCCGGTACATCCCTTTGTATTTTTCCTTGTTTACCTTGTAGAACATTATTTGGGACATGCATATGGGAATGGATTGTTTTGGATTTACATTTAGTTCCAATTTTGTTTTTTTTGTGATTTATTATCTTTTCTTCTAATTATACTAAATAAATAGTTGTGTTTGATTCTATACCCTTGGTGTTAGTCACCACTTCGGGACCTATTGAAGGAGAGTCTCAGGGGGTGTCTTGGGTGTTCATGGGGTGGGATGGTGTCCATGAGGGTGGGAGGGTTTTCTAGAAGAGTGGGGATATCTTGGAGGATGGGGGGATATCCAGGGGGTGTCTAGGGGTGTGTATGTGTGTGTATGTGTGTGTGTGGGGGGGTTTCTAGTGGGGTGGGGGGATTCCAGGGGTGTGTGAGGGATGTCTAGTGGGGTGGGGGTTTCCAAGGTGTTTGTGGGGGTGGGAGGGTGTCCAGGACGGCCAGAGGGTTGTCCATGGGAGTGGGGGCTGTCCAGGAGGGTGGGGGGGGGGGGGGTATCCAGTGGTGTGTGTGTGTGGGGGGGGGGGGGTCCATGGGTGTGGGAGGGATTTCCAGGGTGTCCATGGGTGTGGGAGGGTGTCCAGGAGGGTGAGAGGGTTGTCTAGGGGGTGGGGTCTATCCAGGAGGGTGGGGGCTGTCCAGGAGGTGTCTTGGGGTGTGGGGGTGTCTAGTGGGGTTGGTGGGTTTCTAGTGGTGTGGGAGGGTTTTCCAGTGGGGTGGGGTTCCCATGGGGGTGGGAGGGTGGGAGAACTGTCCAGGAGTGTGGGGGGCTATCTAGGAGGGGAGGGGGGGGGGGGGGGTTGTCAGGTGGTATCCAAGGGTGTGTGTTTGTGGGGGGGGATACCAATGGGCTGGGGGGGGTCCTTGGGTGTGGGAGGGATTTACAAGGGGTGGGGGCTATCCTGGAGGATGGGGGTTGTCCAAGGGGTGTCCAGGGGTGTGGGAGGGCTGTCCAGGGGGTGGGGGTGTCCAGGGAGTCCATTGGGGTGGGAGGGTGTCCAGGAGGGTGTGGCGCTATCCAGGAAAGTGGGGGGCTATCCAAGAGGTTGGGGGTGGGTCCAGGGTGTAAAGACCTGGAAATTTCAAGGGAAATTTTTTTCCTAAATTTTCTTTGGAATTTTACAAGAACGCAGTTTCTGACGGCGCCTGATTCCGAGGCCCGGTGTGCCCAGAATCAATTTCTGAAGTTTAGCTCGGGTACGTTCAGTGAACGAACGAGCAGGATTTTCTATCTTTTGAACCGGTGCTCAGAATTGAAATCTGAGGGCACCGATGAACTCACAACGCCGGTATTTTCTTAAGGAGACTTTTTCCATAGTTTCATTTTATCGAGAGTGGAGGTTTGTTTGTTTTTGGGTTTTCTTTAAAAGTGTAATAATAAAATAACGTGCCATGTTTCACTTTATTTTATTTCAGCCGCCATTGGGAGTGAGGTGGTTGAAACCTCCTCATGAAGGTTGGAGGTGTGGCCACCACACCTTAACCTCCCTTGAGAGGTTATGGTGGTGGGCCCCACCCAAACTAAACCTCCCATGGGTGGTTTATTGTGGTGGGGACCACACGGGGCTTAACCCCCCAATTAATGGGAGGAGAGGAAACCTCCCAACTCTCCCTCATTAATGAGGGAGAGACTCTTAATTCCTCAACTCCCCATTAAATGGGGAGAAACTCCTTGGCACCCTTCCCTCTTAAGTGGTGCCAACAGACCTCTTTAATTGCGTCAACGCAATTTATTTCACCCGACCCCCCCTTTTTTTTTAAATTTATGTAACCACGATGGTTACATACCTCTCCCCCTCACCTATATATAGGGATCTTGGGAGAGGGTTTGGGGGACAGCTTCACTAAGCAACGGAACGCTGGTAAAGTACCGCGACGCCCAACACTTGGGAGAATTAGAGTTCTCCAACGAAGAACGCCTTTTTCCAAAGCAGAAAGACGACACTTCTTCTTCCTTTCCACGACCTCCTTCCGTGTTGAATGAATGGGCGTCGTCTGCAAGGAACATCGATGACTCTTCATCTTCGAACGTTTCCCGACGTCAATGAACCGACACCGCTTAGATCCGTGACTTCGTCAATAACAATTACGGAGGCACGTTCTGCGAGGATGTCTTCCGCGACTCCGATTTCCGCATCAGCAACGAATGAACTTCGAATCTGAGGTAGGGGTTTTGTCTTTTTTTTTCAAATTACGTGTTTCTTTCCCTCGCACATGAAAGAATAATCTGTTGGACGTTGTTCCAAATTTTATTAAAAATTGTGAAAAGTTCTTCGTTGTGTTTTTACGATTGGCCGACTGTTATCGTTATAACGGGAGGAGACCGGACCGCACGACCACGACCGATTCTCCTCCCCCTTCTAATCTTTGGTGTTGATTTAGCGAAGACAGCGCGGTGTCGTCGCACCACGCAAGAACAAAAGAAAACACGGCCGGAGCGGGTTGCGGCGAAGGAACGCGGTGCCATCGTGTCGCGCCGTAGGTTTCAAACGAGGCCGCGGCCGGAGTCGGACCGTGGCGGAAGGACGCGGCGTCGTCACGCCGCGTCGAACGGATTCACATTCATCTTGGAAGTGGCGGCTGGAAAAACTGGCCGCCGAAGAACTCGAAGGAGGCGGCTGGAAATCCGGCCGCCGGCGCCGGAAGGAGCGGGACCACGGGGTCCCGCGGCGAGAACCCGGCCGGCCCCGCGCTGGCTGACCGTTACAGGGGGGGAGCCCGGGGGTGTAACCCCCCTGACAATACACATGGCGCGGCCCCTTAAAGGGGCCGCCGTTTTAAAAATTAAAGGGGGGCAATGCCCCCTCCCTTTAGCACACCGCGCTGGCCGAGCCGCCGTGCCGTCGAGCCGCCGCGCCGCCGATCCGCCGAGCCGTCGCGCCACCGCGCCGCTGGCCGGGACGAGCCGCTGGCCAGGCCGAGCCGCCACTCAGGCCGGGTCGACCCAGTTCGGGCCGGCCCAGGGGGTACTGGGTCGGGTCGGACTGGGCCCAGACCCCCCTGTCTTCGGACAAGATTGGTTCAATTGCCCATAACTTGGGCTGCAGACATCCGATCGACGAACCGTCAGTTGCGTAGCAATCCTTGGATCGAGACGGTCATTTTGGTATAGTATACTCAAGGTGCACCTTCGTTTTCGGGAGCCTACGTGGTTAAAACTCCATAGTTAAGCGTTCTTGGCCTAGAGTAGTGATCAGGATGGGTGACCTCCTGGGAAGTTTCCCAGGGTGGGTGTGAGACGGAAAGGCCAATAACTCACAGACCGGGCGTCCGATTAACACGCCGTCTATCTCATTGCGTTCCTGTTGACGATACGGAACTTTTGGCATCCTTTGCCCGAGTTTTGGATACAGTTGGTAGTGGCCGGGTTGGATCGCACCTGAAATCAAACCGGGCCCCTGGAACGGAAAAGCTGATATCTTTCAGACTGGACGTCCGTTTGATGAACCGTCAGCGGCGTTGGTGATCACATTGAGAAACGGTCCCTATGAGCATACCCTATGGGAGTTCGGGGTATAGTTGAGATACGGCCGGGTTGGTTCTCTTACGAAACCAACCGGGCCCCTAGGAAGAAAAGGCTAATAACTCACAGACCGGGCGTCCGATTGACGCGCCATCTGTTGCGTTGAGACCCCTATGACGAGACGGTACTTTGTGATACTTCTTCGTGGAACCTTGTGATACTTGTAGTATCGACCAGCAGCTCGTGGAGCGAACCCTCCCGGAGATGAGCGTGCGGATTACGGAGACCGTGTAGCTGACTGAGACCCGATGACTGCTGATCGAACGACTCGGTGTGTTATAGAGGTGTGCTTGGTTGTAGCGGCACATGGGAGCGCTTGGTTGTAGCGGCAGACCCACGACAGAGGTGCGCTTGGTTGTAGCGGCACATGGGAGCGGTTGGTTGTAGCGGCAGACCCACGACAGAGGTGCGCTTGGTTGTAGCGGCACATGGGAGCGCTTGGTTGTAGCGGCAGACCCACGACAGAGGTGCGCTTGGTTGTAGCGGCACATGAGAGCGCTTGGTTGTAGCGGCAAACCCACGACGGGAGAGCGCTTGGTTGTAGCAGATGGCCCGCGATACTCAACAGGAGGAGTAACTCAGTAGTCTTTGGTTAGTGAGCAGTACCTCGGAGTCGTGACAGGACCACTGTACACTCCAGAGACGGAGCTCTTCAGCAGTTACGATTTTGATAATAGAAATCCTGGTTTGAGCTGAGACTTTTGACCTTTGTGCTTACCTCATGATTGAGATGGGTCACTTGATAACTTAGGTATATGTATGGGCATATACCTGGGTAGTGGTTATCCGTTGATTTCACAATCCTTGTGTTTCCTCATGATTGAGATGGGTTACTTGATAACTTAGGTATATGTATGGACATATACCTAAGTAGAGGTTATTTGTTGAGATCTTCCTTGTGGTTATCCTTGTTGGTTTAGCAAGACCTTGAGGGTCTCGGGGTCCCTACTGAGTATCGTTATACTCACCCCTGCACGGGCTATGCCCGCACCTCGTTGTGTTGGTTGTAGACAACGTGCAGTGCTGACGAAGGCCGAGTGTTCAAGGACTGGTCGGTACCCGGAGGTGGACTACACGACGAGTCAGTACCCGGAGGTGGACTACACGACGAGTCAGTACCCGGAGGTGGACTACACGACGAGACGACACACATAGGAGGTTGACGGACAAGAGCATGGAGGAGGCTATCTGTACCTACCCTTCAGGTAGGATCCGTGGTGGATGACCAGGAGCTGCGCTATCTGTACCTACCCTTCAGGTAGGATCCGAGGAGGACGACCCAGGAGCTGCTTCCTTCTTCCAGCTGTTTGTCTTTTTGCTGTTGTACCTTGTTCAGTTGTAGTTGTACTTCTTTTTGGGTTTGTATTCTGGCCCATTTACTTTTCAGCATTTCTTTTGTACTTAGTGTTTTGTTTTCGCTTGTACTCTGTGGTGCTTGTTTTATTTTATAAAGGAAATTCCTTCCCAATTATCGGGATTTACGCCTTTGGTGCTAGTCGCCAGCCCCTGACCTATGGAAGGCGGGCTTGTGGTAGTCACGGAATGGGCCCCGAGGACGGGTCGTGACAAATTGGTATTAGAGGTGGTCAGTTCTACCGCAGACTCTGATCTTTATTTCTGTGAAGCAATAGTGTTAAGGGTACCGAGTGTGGTTTTTCGTTCATGGAGTCCAGTGTTGGTGCGGGCAGCCGACGTATCCATACACCAGGACCCTGACAGCTGATTTCCGACTTTGTGCACGAAAACACTGATTGTGTGTGTGTTTTCAAAGGTTTTTCCCTTAAAAAATCTCGAACCAGGTCAGCTCACCAGGTATAATCATTTGACCGTGTCACATTGTTTCTTTCAGGATGCCTTTTCTCGGACAACTAGCTAGAGCCCAGAGGGACGTGCATACTAACAGCTTGCTGAGCGACGAGGCTTCGGTACAGGGCCCTGTTGCAGTTGAGGCACCAGCGGAGGCACCAGCGGTACTACCATACGTTGGGCCACTGATGCCACCAGCCCTAGAAGTAGGCGATGTACGCTACTTGAGTGCGCTGCATGAGTTCCAGCACCAGAGGCCACCCAGGTTCTGGGGAGAGATGGACCCGCTGGCGGCTGAGGGTTGGCTGGAGGCTGTGGTGAGAGTCTTCAAGCTAGTGGGGACGCTAACAGATTTCATGGTGATCTTTGCTGTCGGCCTTCTTCAGGCAACAGCAGGCAGGTGGTGGAGCCACTTGTTCCAGTTTTGCGATGGGATGACCTTCACATGGGAAGACTTCGAGACCTTATTCAGGGTGTAGTTTGTGCCAGTAGCTCTACACCCCGAGCGTGTTCAGGAGCTGCTGCCTTTGTCGTGTGTTTTTCGATCAGTAGCCGAGTCATCTGTGGGCAGTAGACAGATGGTGCAGAGATCCAGGAGGACCAGACCAGCAGTTGGGCGATCTCGGGTTTTAGGACCGGTGGTGCGGGGCACCCGAGGTGGGGTCAGAGCCAGGTGTGCCAGAAGCAGACTGTGTTACTCGTGTGGCGGAAAGAGTCATCTGGCACGTGACTGTCCGACTCCTCGTACAGTTGATCCGCAGGCTTTGGGGGAGCCACCGAGGAAGAAGCAGCGGTGAGTGCTTGAGCAACAGTCGAGCAGTGGACAAGGTAGTAGAGCTCCTAGAGCTGGTGGACAGGAGCAGAACTAGTTGATACGTCCCTTGTACTTCTAGTTCCATGTTGCTTTTGTATATGTGTCTTTGTATTATGAGCTGCAATAATAAAAAGACACTTATCATTGTGATGTTTGCTTTCCTGTCCTTTTTGTTTGGTTGATACTAAGTGGTCTTGGTTAAGATTGTTGACTTGACCCTCACTTTCGAGATTCCTACTGGAGGAGACCCAGTGACCTCACACTGATGCCGACAGTGTGACTCGACCCTTGGAGGCGAGAGTGACAGTTGGATCTCTTAGTAGTTACGTCGAGGCCTTACGACGTCATCCATGGCATGAATTCATCCTTCATGTCAGTATTGACTGTATTAGGCAATGGGTGTGGTTCATCCAGGGGATGAGACCAGATTTCTCTTATCGGCAAAGGAGAAATTTTAGCAGCTCTTGTGGGACTAAAGGAGGTCCAGGTCATCCAAGAGCGGATGAAGACTGCACAGTGTAGTAAGAAACAGGAAACCGGTTCCAGTCTTAGAGACTCGGGCATGTTAAATGTTTCAAGAAGAGGAAGCTTTAAATAGAGTTGAGTCTACGAAGCAGTAGACGTAGAGCTAGGAGAGAAGCATGAGGTGGTGTACATCTTAACATGCTACAACCACCCGCCTTAGTTATCCCCGCCAGGCTCAGGGAGCTGGAGGGCGGAGGAAGAGTGCGGCTGCATGCAGTCAAGGAGAGTGACCCAATGACTCTAAAAATGATTCAAGGGACGTCTGTGTCCACTACTAGCTGCTGTAGTAACAGACGTCGATATGAATCATTCCTCACTTTCACAAATCTTGTCCCAGACCTATAGTTTCCGGTAAGCCGTGGACTTGACCCTCACATCTGGAGATACCTTGGGAGGAGACTCGATAATCACACTTACGCCGACGATGTGGTCAGACCCTCGAGGCGAGAGTTTCGGTTGGAATCTCTTGGTGGCAGTGTCGAGGCCTTACGACGTTGGTTTGAGTATGGACTGGGCAATCACAGTTCATACACAAATTGACGTTATTAGGCAAAAAGGTTGTGGTTTAACCATGACGTCGGGATGGATTTTCCTTGGTCGGCGGAAAGGAAACCCCAGGCAGTACAGGATAAACTCATGCATTGTAGGGTGCGACCGATCACTCTTGAGTCGGTCAACCTCATGGCAGCAGTTGTTTTGAGTTTCAATTCTAGCAAGAATTGGAGACTTCTGGAGTTCGAGGTTGATGATCACGTCCTTATACGGGCCTCACCTCGACGAGGTTTATGGAGATGTGGCCGAAGCGGCAAGTTATCTCCAAGGTTCAGCGGACCTTCTTAGGTCCTCATCTGGGTAGGCGTGGTGGTTTACCGCTCGACCCATCCACCTCAGTTGCACCTGGTGCACGACGACTTCCACGTATCTCAACTGAGCAGATACGTGCTTGAACCTTCGCATATCATCGACCATGAGGAGCTGGACGATGGTGATAGGGCGACAAGCACGGAGGTTCCAGTGGGGATCGAGGATCGATAGGAGTGGTCCTACGGGGATGATCGATTCCTTGGGTGCACTTTCTTTGATAGTACGGGAACCTCCAGGTGAGCACATGGGAGCGAAAGGCTCAGATGCGTGCTTTCTACCACTTTAGTGACCTTAGTTGTGATAAAGCTTTATGAGGACGTAAAGCCCTGAGGTGGGAGTAATGTAAAGACCCGGAAATTTCAAGGGAAATTTTTTTTCCTAAATTTTCTTTGGAATTTTACAAGAACGCAGTTTCTGACGGCGCCTGACTCCGAGGCCAGGTGTGCCCAGAATCAATTTCTGAAGTTTAGCTCGGGTACGTTCAGTGAACGAACGAGCGGGATTTTCTATCTTTTGAACCGGTTCTCGGAATTTAAATCTGAGGGCACCGATGAACTCGCAACACCAGTATTTGCTTAAGGAGACTTTTTCCGTAGTTGCGTTTTATCGAGAGCGGAGGTTTGTTTTTTTGGGTTTTCTTTAAAAGTGTAATAATAAAATAACATGCCATGTTGCACTTTATTTTATTTCAGCCGCCATTGGGAGTGAGGTGGTTGAAACCTCCTCATGGAGGTTGGAGGTGGGGCCACCACACCTTAACCTCCCTTGAGAGGTTATGGTTGTGGGGCCCACCCAAACTAAACCTCCCATGGGTGGTTTATTGTGGTGGGGACCACACGGGGCTTAACCCCCCAATTAATGGGAGGAGAGGAAACCTCCCAACTCTCCCTCATTAATGAGGGAGATGCTCTTAATTCCTCAACTCCCCATTAAATGGGGAGAAACTCCTTGGCACCCTCCCCTCTTAAGTGGTGCCAACGGACCTCTTTAATTGGGTCAACACAATTTATTTCACCCGACCCCCCTTTTTTTTTTAAATTTATGTAACCACGATGGTTACATACCTCTCCCCCTCACCTATATATAGGGATCTTGGGAGAGGGTTTGGGGGATGGCTTCACCAAGCGACGGAACGCTGGTAAAGTACCGCGACGCCCAACACTTGGGAGAATTAGAGTTCTCCAACGAAGAACGCCTTTTTCCAAAGCAGAAAGACGACACTTCTTCTTCCTTTCCACGACCTCCTTCCGTGTTTAATGAATGTGTGTCATCTGCAAGGAACATCGATGACTCTTCATCTTCGAACGTTTCTCGACGTCAACGAACCAGCGCCGCTTAGATCCGTGACTTCGTCAATGACGATTACGGAGGCACGTTCCGCGAGGATGTCTTTTGCGACACCGATTTCCGCATCAGCAACGAATGAACTTCGAATCCGAGGTAGGGGTTTTGTCTTTTTTTCAAATTACGTGTTTATTTCCCTCGAACATGAAAGAATAATCTGTTGGACGTTGTTCCAAATTTTATTAAAAATTGTGAAAAGTTCTTCGTTGTGTTTTTACGATTGGCCGACTGTTATCGTTATAACCGGAGGAGACCGGACCGCACGAACACGACCAATTCTCCTCCCCCTTCTAATCTTTGGTGTTGATTTGGCGAAGACAGCGCGGTGTCGTCGCACCGCGCAGGAACAAAAGAGAACACGGCTGGAGTGGGCTGCGGTGAAGGAACGCGGTGCCATTGTGTCATGCCGTAGGTTTCAAACGAGGCCGCGGCCGGAGTCGGACCGTGGCGGAAGGACGCGGCGTCGTCACGCCGCGTCGAACGGATTCACGTTCATCTTGGAAGTGGCGGCCGGAAAAACCGGCCGCCGGAGAACTCGAAGGAGGCGGCTAGAAATCCGGCCGCCGGCACCGGAAGGAGCGGGACCGCGGGGTCCCGCGGTGTCCCGCGGTGAGAACCCGGCCGGCCCCGCGCTGGCCGGCCGTTACAGGGGGGGAGCCCGGGGGTGTAACCCCCCCGGAAATACACATGGCACGGCCCCGTAAAGGGGCCACCGTTTTAAAAATTAAAGGGGGCCAATGCCCCCTCCCTTTAGCGCGCCGCGCTGGCCGAGCCGCCGTGCCGTCGAGCCGCCGCACCGCCGAGCCGCCGAGCTGTCGCGCCACCGCGCCGCTGGCCGGGACGAGCCGCTGGCCGGGCCGAGCCGCCGAGTCGGGCCGGCCCAGGGGGTACTGGGCCGGGTCGGACCGGGCCCAGACCCCCCCCGTCTTCGGACAGGATTGGTTCAAATGCCCATAACTTGGGCTGCAGACATCCGATCGACGAACCGTCAGTTGCGTAGCGATCCTTGGATCGAGACGGTCATTTCGATATACTATACTTAAGGTGCACCTTCCTTTTCGGGAGCCTACGTGGTTAAAACTCCATAGTTAAGCGTGCTTGGCCTAGAGTAGTGATCAGGATGGGTGACCTCCTGGGAAGTTTCCCAGGGTGGGTGTGAGACGGAAAGGCCAATAACTCACAGACCGGGCGTCTGATTGACGCGCCGTCTGTCTCGTTGCGTTCCTGTTGACGGTATGGAACTTTTCACATCCTTCTCCCGAGTTTTGGATACAGTTGGTAGTGGCCGGGTTGGATCGCACCCAAAATCTAACCGGGCCCCTGGAACGGAAAAGCTGATATCTTTCAGACTGGACGTCTGTTTGATGAACCGTCAGCGGCGTTGGTGATCACGTTGAGAAACGGTCCCTATGAGCATACCCTATGGGAGTTCGGGGTACAGTTGAGATACAGCTGGGTTGGTTCTCTTACGAAACCAACCGGGCCCCTGGGATGAAAAGGCTAATAACTCACAGACCGGGCGTCCGATTGACGCGTCGTCTGTTGCGTTGAGACCCCTATGACGAGGCGGTACTTTGTGATACTTCTTCTTGGAACCTTGTTATACTTGTAGTATCGACCAGCAGCTCGTGGAGCGAACCCTCCTGGAGACGAGCGTACGGATTACGGAGACTGTGTAGCTGACTGAGACCCGATGACTGTTGATCGAACGACTCGGTGTGTTACAGAGGTGCGCTTGGTTGTAGCGGCACATGGGAGCACTTGGTTGTAGCGGAAGACCCACGACAGAGGTGCGCTTGGTTGTATCGGCACCTGGGATGGCTTGGTTGTAGCAGCAGACCCACGACAGAGGTGCGCTTGGTTGTAGCGGCACATTGGAGTGCTTGGTTGTAGCGGCAGACCCAGGAGAGAGGTGCGCTTGGTTGTAGCGGCACATGGGAGTGCTTGGTTGTAGCGGCAGACCCACGACAGAGGTGCGCTTGGTTTTAGCGGCACATGGGAGTGCTTGGTTGTAGCGGCAGACCCACGACAGAGGTGCGCTTGGTTGTAGCGGCACATGGGAGTGCTTGGTTGTAGTGGCAGACCCATGATGGGAGAGCGCTTGGTTGTAGCAGCTGGCCCGCGGTACTCGACAGGAGGAGTACCTCAGCAGTCTTAGGTTAGTGAGAAGTACCTCAGAGTCGTGATAAGACCACTGTACACTCCAGAGACGGAGCTCTTTAGCAGTTACGGTTTTGATAATGGAAATCCTGGTTTGAGCTGAGACTTTTGACCTTTGTGTTTACCTCATGATTGAGATGGGTTACTTGATAACTTAGGTATATGTATGGGCATATACCTGGGTAGTGGTTATCCGTTGATTTCACAATCCTTGTGTTTCCACATGATTGAGATGGGTTACTTGATAACTTAGGTATATGTATGGGCATATACCTAAGTAGAGGTTATCTGTTGAGATCTTCCTTGTGGTTCTCCTTGTTGGTTTAGCGAGACCTTGAGGGTCTCGGGGTCCCTACTGAGTATCGTTATACTCACCCCTTCACGGGCTATGCCCGCACCTCGTTGTGTTGGTTGCAGACGACGAGCAGTGCTGAAGGAGGCCGAGTGTTCAAGGACTGGTCGGTACCCGGAGGTGGACTACACGACGAGTCAGTACCCAGAGGTGGACTACACGATGAGTCAGTACCCGGAGGTGGACTACATGACGAGACGACACACAGAGGAGGTTGACGGACGAGAGCGTGGAGGAGGCTATCTGTACCTACCCTTCAGGTATGATCCGTGGTGGATGACCAGGAGCTGCGCTATCTGTACCTACCCTTCAGGTAGGATCCGAGGAGGACGACCCAGGAGCTGCTTCCTTCTTCCAGCTATTTGTCTTTTTGCTATTGTAACTTGTTCAGTTGTAGTTGTACTTCTTTTTGGGTTTGTATTCTGGCCCATTTACTTTTCATCATTTCTTTTGTACTTAGTGTTTTGTTTCCTCTTGTACTCTGTGGTGCTTGTTTTCTTTTATAAAGGCAATGCCTTCCTAATTATTGGGATTTACGCCTTTGGTGCTAGTCACCAGCCCCTGGCCTATAGAAGGCGGGCTTGGGGTAGTCACGGAATGGGCCCCAAGGACGAGTCGTGACACAGGGGGTGGTAGGGTTTCTATGGGTGTGGAAGGGCTGTCCAGTGGGGTGAGGGTGTCCATGGGGGTGGGAGGGTGTCCGAAAGGGTGGGAGGGTTGTCCATGGGTGTGGGGGGCCGTCTAGGGTGGGTTGTTAGGCGGTATCCAGGGGTGTGTGGGGGGGGGGATACCAGTTGGTTTAGGGTGGGGGGTACTTGGGTGTGGGAGGGATGTTCAGTGGGGTGGGGTGTCCAGGGTGTCCATGGGGGTGGGAGAGTGTCCAAGATGGTGGGAGGGTTTTCCAGGGGGTGGGGGCTGTCCTGGAGGGTGGGGGATGTCCAGGGGGTGTTCAGGGGTGTAGGAGGGGTGTCCAGTGGGGGGGGGGGGATTCCAGAGGTGTGGGAGGGCTATCCAGGGGGTGGGGGTGTCCAGGGAGTCCATGGGGGTGGGAGGGTGTCCAAGAGGGTGTGGCGCTATCCAGGGGAGTGTGGGGCTATCCAAGAGGTTGGGGGTGTCTAGGGGGTGGTAAGGTTTCCATGGGTGTGGGAGGGCTATCTAGTGGGGTGGGGGTGGGGGTGTCCTCAGTGTCTATGGGGGTGGGAGGGTGTCAAGGAGGGTGGGGGCTTTCCAGGGGGTGGGGGATGTTCATGAGGGTGGGGGTGGGGGATGTCCAAGGTGTGTTTATGGGTGTCTAGTGTGTGTGTGTGGGTGGGGGGGGGGGGGGGTTCTAGGGGTGTGGGTGGGCTGTCCAGTGGGGTGGAGGGTGTCCAGGGTGTCCATGGTGGTTGGAGGGTGTCCAGGAGGGTGGGAGGGATGTCCAGGGGAGTGGGGGCTGTCAATAAGGGGGGCTTCCAAGGGATGTCCAGGGGTGTGGGGGGTGTCCAGGGGGTGGGGGTTTCCAGGGGTGTGGACGGGCTATCGAGTGGGGTGTCTAGGGTGTCCATGGGGGTGTGAGGGTATCCAGGAGGGTGGGAGGGCTGTCCATAGGGGCAGGGGTGGTCCAGGAGGGTGGGGGAGCTATCTAGGGGGTGACCAGGGGTGTGTGTGTGGGAGGGGGGTGGGGTGGGGTCCAGTGGGTGGGGGAGTTTCCAGGGGCGTGGGAGGGTTGTCTAGTGGGGTGTGTGGGGGGGGGGGGGGTGGTCTGGTTTTGGTATGGTTTTGGTCATCATTTTTTGGTTTGTTTTAGGTCTTCTTTGGCAGGGCATAGTAGTGGTTAAATGTATTTATTAAAAAATAAATTTGGTTTTTACGTCGGTTATTTTATTACCGACATAAAAAATGCACGGGAATGGGTTTTAACGTCGGTTATTTGAAAACCGACATAACAAATGCATGGGAATGAGTTTTTACATTAGTTAATTCATAATCGACATAATAAATGGAATGGAATAGTTTTTTTACATTGGTTATTTTATAACCGATGTAGTATATATGTTTTCAGGTCAGTTATTATTTAACCGGCGTGAAAAAATTCTTGACAAACTGGTTTATCGCGTCAGTTATGAAAATAACTGACGTGATAAATGCTTCAGAGGGACATTTTATTATGTCAGTTATATAATAACTGACCTAATAAAGTATATACAACATATTTTATTTAAAAAATGATGTAATAAATCATGACACTAAAGTGATTTCCATGTTGGTTTTTGAGTAACTGCTATGAATAATTCTTTGGATTTTTGGTTTTTACGTCAGTTTTAAAATATCCGTCATAAAAAAAAATGTTTATAATGTCTCCTATAAAAATGTTGGCCAAAATACGATGTAAAAAATAAAAAATTAACGCCATAAAAAATGTTTTCTACACTATTGGAGGGATTTGAATATGTTTTATATCATGGTTAGATGTTCTCAGACCATGTGTAATGGTATTGTACAATCATGTCGGGTATGACCTAGAATAAACTATTGTGCTGAGTTTCACCACAGTGACTTTAGGCCCACAAGGACTAATAATACCTTCTGATAGGGCTATGATATCTCTGGTTGGTGTGTAAAACCCATTATGCTTCGCTACTGTGGTCCAACAGGGAGGCTATTATTTCCTTTCCAAGGGCCATGATATGTTTTTGGAAACCCAAGGTGCTCAAAACATGAAGTGTGATTTACCAATTGAGGTTCATAAAAGATGATATAATCACCCCATTTTATAGTTTATGAGGTTAATTATCTTATAGTCCTATGATAAAGAATGATAATGGGTGATGGAATACACATTTTAACATTATTAGGCGGGGACATATCTATTGTTTTGTTCAAAGTTATGTGAGAATGAAATTTTCCTAGTATATTATTTACAATATGTAAGGAATATTTTCTTGAAGTTTACCATCATCAAGTTAAGAAATTTTATTTACCATATAGTTTAACATCATATTGTATGTATATGGGAACTAAAATAAATATTTCTTTAGATATATATATAGACACCTTTCATTGGTTAGGTGAATTTAGATATAGGAAATCTTTTATTTGTTCATATGCTTATTTGTGAGTATCTGTATAATATAGACCTTCTTACTCAAATTTATTACATGCAAAAGAAATAATTATATAGATATGACTCAATCATAGGCTGAACAATCACGTATGACTCAAACCACTATAAAATTTGTTATATACTACATTTATGAATGGGATTTCAAGGGTTTCCCATTTCATATTATAAGGAAAATAATTAGGAGACAATCATATTTTTTAGGGAGATCCCACCATAAAGAATAGACTCATTTGTGAGTGATAAAGGTGACTAAATCAAAGCAATTAAGACTTTATAAAATATACATAACCTGAAATGGAGGCTAATAATGATAAAATCTCATAATAATTCTTTTAAAATGGGTTTGATTAATAGATGTGTAAAATAGATATCATCAAAAAAATTATGGATATTTGGGTTATAGAATTTATAAGTCATATCCCATAAATATCAATTTTTACTGAAGGCAAGAACTGGTGGGAACAAGACCATTAATGGTAATGGTGGAAGACTCTAACATTACATGTGTCCATGAAAATAAATACTAGATTTTAGGGGGGTATTTGAGGATCCAAGAATCCATTTGGATGAGATGGTCCATATTACATGTACTCTATAAGGATGTTCTAGGAGAATGGATGCCCACAGTCCATGGAGTTCCAAGAAAATGGTATCAATTTGGTATGCTTTTTGTGTTAGATATGATTTTAATGATATGGATTTCATTCATAGATAATGTATGATTTAAGAAGGGTTCTGTAACATCACAATTTCGGAATCCATCGAGAGGTGCCCCGTACTCAGTTGGTCACATGGCCTCAAGCACATTTCCCCGAATTCCAGAGGCTTCCGACTAGTAGAGAGGTCCTTGGTTGTGATAGTGGGGAAACTATGACCTCATTGGCAGAGTAACACAGTGGAAGAAAAACAAATAGCAGTAGTAGATGCAGTAATAATCCATACAAAAGTAAATAATGGAAGATTGGAATAAAAAACAACTGGAACACATATATAAATGATGCATGATACATATATCTAGGAAAGTAGCCAAACAAATCACAATGCTGGAATACAAGAGTACTAAACCAAAGTAAAAAATAAAGCAAGTAACAACTCTTTAGCATCGCAATCTATAGCATGGTCCCATACTCTCCAGCTCCACAACATATCAAGTGCCTGACGAGGAATGGAACTTTCCCTTGTCAATACCTACAACAATATAATCTTTTTGGCCCCCAAAACATGGCCCAAATAGGGTGTGAGACTATATCCTATTATTCAACCACCACAATATATGTACCTAACAGTCAGTGAATATATGGTAGGTAAATGTTCAGAAAGTAGTAAACAATCCACAGTTTCAATATCAATCAACAGTTAAACAAGCAGATAAACACAAATAGGTAACCCTCTGGGAAGTACCCACAACATATCCCCTATGGTCCTCCCAAGTAACACAAGCAAGAAGCTTAACACAAAGGTATCCCTCTAGGAAGTAATCATAGCCCATCCCCTCTGGTCCTACCTAACAAGTACAAGCAACCCTCTGGGCCGTACACTCAGTCTAACCCCTCTGGTTCAACTTAATCATAGACTCACCGATGAAGCAATCACCATTAATTCCTCCTATAGTCTCATATCGGTAACTAAAGGAACTCTAGGGAAGCACTTACGTCACATTCCGCATGTGGCCTGCGTTGAGGAACTACAGAAACTCTAAGGAAGCACTCAATTTCAATTTTCCCTATGGTCTCGTATCGTAATAAGAAAAGGAACTTTGGAGAAGCCCTTACGTCCATTCTCCCTATGGTCTATACATCTGATTCACACAACCCTATGTAATTCAAGCAAGTCTAGCAGCACGTATCATCCAAATTAAAACTCAATAACTACATGGCTAGTAGTCTACAATATATCAGCATGTAAGGATACAAACACCCCATCCTACTATACTAGGCATGGAATGTAAACATCAACCTAAAAGAAAACTAGAAACAATGGTCAAAACAGGAAAACATGCATGATAAAACACTTCAAAAACATAGAAGTTAACCATATTCACATTCGATAACTTCTACTCAAGCATACAAGAAAATCTGGAAAACAATAGGGCTAAAACGATAAATGCGCAATACCTTGTTCATGGGTATTGGGAAAATTTGCACATAAAACTCAAAGACTCTCAACAGAAAGGCACAAAACACCTACCTCAGTATTGGGAGATCGATATACTCTAGTGTTGGCCCTTGGATTAACCTAGAATTCTGTATATCTATGAAAACATCTAAAATGTTCAACACATGATATCAAACAAGAGAAGAGAAATTAGATGATGGTGCTCTAGGAGAAAAGAGAACAAATCGATGCGATTCAAATGCAACCGATAGTGTTCTATTCAAAGGACAGATGAAGGATCGGTGTCTCAGAGAAGGATCGTGGCCGTACAAGAGCTCTCAGTCAATGTAGACTTAGAAGGAGAGATTTCTGGTGATTAGACACGACCCCAGTACGTTTAATGAAAAGAAATAAAATACACGGCATGTACTCGCCTTTTCTGTACTCCGCTTTAGGCAGCCTCCAAGTCACCCCCACACCACCGTGTCCATGGCCTCTATACGGCTAGCACATGGCTACCTATGGTAACTGAGTACATGACGTGTACTTCGAAAATTTCTAGAAATTCCTCTTTTTTCTGAAAAATGACCAGAAAAGGAAAACATACCTGGAAGGAAGGTCCGAGTTTGTACAAACTTCCACCCTTAAAGAAATCCATCCCCAAATTTCCCTAGAATAGCGGCGTAGAAGAAGAAACCCCGAATAACTTCAGCCACTATGATCATACATCAGCCTCCCTGGTTGCGCCCAAATTTACCCTACTGGTAAAAGCGGTCGATGTAGTACATATAGGGGTTGAATCCATAGGGACTGAAGAAGTAACCTTGAGACACTATGATTTGTTGGAGGATGGGCTATGAAGTGGTCAACTTTGGTTTGAATTGATTGGATTATTTGAAATTTTATATACTTAAGTGAATTCAATTTAAAATTATGAGTTAATCCTTGGTTATCCCATGGGGTGTATTGTATGAATTTCTTTTTAAATTATTTCAGTGTCTTACATTCGAGTGTTTCCTTTAATGAAATACAACCATCCCAAATCACTCACCAATTTTGAGTTTTCACTATAATAAGGCTAATTAATTATACACCTGGAGGATCATATTGATGAGAACTCCAAGGTATAAGTTCATTTTATCACTAGGGATGTGTATCCTTAAAATTGGCGAGTTTACAGGATAACGTATATCATTGAATTAAAATCTCAAAAATAAAATTGATTAAGAATTATTAAATTAAGAAATAACATCCAATTTACCCTTTGATACTCCCTTGGATCAACCCATTATAGTATTAGCCCTCCATTTATTCTATTCTATCACTTAAATCAGGTAGTAGACTTATAATGGTAGAATTGGAGAAGAAGAAAAAAAATAAATAACAATCACTCCACCGTTGTGTGAAGAGTTTCACAAAAGATAATGTGAATAACCTCACTCCCTATGGAAAAAATATCAACATGATATGGAAAAATAAATAAGAAATTAATAATAATAATAATAAGATGATGATATTTTATTAATTAAATTAAGGTGAACGAAAAACTTACATGGGAGAAATTGAAAAAGTGATTACAAAATGAAAGAATGACAATATAATTGAAAGAAAATAAAAACATCCGTTCCAAACAAAAATATTTGATCCTTATTCACTTCACCATCAGCTCATTATATAGGCATATTTTGAGACTTATATATACCCTCCAACAATAAATTACATCTCCATTAATTGGGAGAGTTAAAAGAAGGGTGAGAAAATCCAGGGAATTTGACGTTTCGAAGTTGACCTGGAAATTCATCTAGATTTGTCCACCATTTTAACGTGTGAATTTGTAATTGAATAAGGCTGAATCCGTAGGGGTTGTAGAAGATAAATATTCTCTTCCATATGTCCTCTATGATCTGTAAATTTTTTAGGAAATATGGCACATCTTTTTGGAAGTTATGGTGGCAATGGTGGGATGACTTTATGTGCATTCATATCGGGCCCACCATTTAAATCTCAACTTCAGATCCCATTATCATCATGAAAAATTTAGAATTAGCTCTGAACATTGTTTAATAAAATGATCCCTATATTTTTATCTTTCTTCAGTAAAAATTTGATCTTCATTGAGCTTGGTTTGTTGGCCCCACTTTTGTTTGATGGGCCTTAGGCCCATTATGCTTTCTCCAGAAAAGTTCTGAATTCATCCCCAAAAATCTCCATCTTCCATTGGGATTCATCCATAGGTCCTAAAAGAAAAACTGTTCCAAAGAAAGTTATAAATCATATCCCAAAATATAAAATTCAGAAAATGAAGATAATTTTGTCCACAAATAGATGAATGATTGGGCCCAAATTTTCATTTTAAACTTGAATTGCATTTAAGATGAGAAATGTAGTTCAATTTCTATAATGCACTAAAAATGATGTTTATGGACTTTGTAACACATTATTATTAAGATATTAACAATGAATATTATCCGCTTTCAATGAATAATCACACCCCCCAACTTGAGTTTTGCTAGTCCTGAGCAAAATATATATCAAATATGAAATTCGAATCCCCTTTTTGCAAAAACATTTTAATACACATTTCTCACCCAAAGACCTCATACCACAAAAAATTAAGAAACCCATAAATTTTTTTAAAAGAAATCTAGGTCCATAAGAATATCCCACGCCCAAGCCCATTCCGTTGTTCAAATTCATCGCCACATTTCATCAAATTTCAATTAATCATGATAAAGTGTTGTGCATCACAAAAGACATGGGTCCCATTTTATTGTTCAAGGGGAAAAAAATGGAAGCGCTAGGTGGGAATCACATTAAACCTTAAGATGAGTATCCAATTTTTTTTTGATTTTTTTGTTTGTTTATTTTTATTTTTTAATCACAATAGACATGAAAAGACTAACTCTGGGTAAGACAACTATGGAGTCATGATCCCCAAGTGCCGGATGCCACACATATTCTCAATTCCATGCTCTACAATAGATATATAAAGCCTAACTCTGGGAAAGAAAACTATGGAATCATGATCCCCAAGTGCCGGACGCCACACATTTGGACAAAACATTGCTCTATGTGGTCATTATTATTTTTTCAATTTTTTTTTGGATACTCAAATTAACCTAAAAGTGACCCTAGAACCCTATGATATAATTAAAGGGACCCAAGAACTCAAATTTACACCCAAGATCCAGAAGATGTGCATTGTGTCATTTTTATTAAAAGGATGAAAATGTAAACTTTGAAGAATCACATCGGGCAACTGTACTTTCCAAAAACTATGCTCATGAACTTAAACTTGCATTAAAATCAGAATTAAGGCATGCAAAATTATTTGATATCCAATTTCAGATTTGTCAATGTGTGTTATCATGTTCAAGGTTAATGAAATTTTTCTTTCCTTGCATGTTCTTATTAAAAAAACTCATTTTTTATTTCATCTCCCCCCAACATAGAATAAGACTGTCCCCAGTGTTTAAATAAAACTTAGAAGGGGGTATGGGAGAGGTGTTCAAATAGGAAATTGAAAGTAATAATCACGGAATGAAGTCACCTGGTGGTTGCGTGCCACGGTCTCCCTTCAATCCTAGGTTTGAGTCTTAGTGTCTTGGATAGTTGTGATGGGATTTTCCCCATGACTTACGACATGTCCTTAAATTTTTTTAACCTATAAAAACATAAAAACAAAATAAAACAAAATAAACTGATGATACATTGTCTTATTTTTAATTTTATGGGTAAGGTATTACTCAGAGATCACGCCATGTGACACAGATGAATATGCAACTCCCCTTTCATACCCATCCATACTCATAATAGAAGAACATGTCAACAGTATAAGGTACTATCATATTCTGATTTTTTTAAACCTACAAACAAAAAATAAAATACACTGATGATACATTGTCTTCATTTTAAATTTATGGGTAAGGTATTACTCCGGAATCACACCACGTGACATGGATGAATATGGAGTTCCCCTTTTATACCCATCCTTACTCATAAATGAAGAACAGGTCAACAACCTATGGTAATTTTTGAAATGAAAATGAAAAAATGATTCACAATGATCAGAACTATGGAAACCATGTGTTGCCTCCCATGCAGCGCTTTTGTTTAAAATTGTTAGATTTACTTGGAAACTTCATTGTTTATGTTTTTTTCTCATCTAAGGATGGTTCACACAAGTCTTCCTCAACTTTTTGTTTTTGTAATGGTTCAATGAATGGTTTGAATCTATGACCATTAACTTTAAATGTTTGACCATTGGTGGGATCTTTAATTTTTACAGCCCCATGGGGGTATACTTATGCACTATGTATGGACATGACCATCTGGATCTCAACTTTCCTGGGTGTAAATGAAGTTTAGAACTATAAAAAATAATAGGTTTACCCGGTACAATGTGTTTGGCTTTAAGATTTCGAGATTGTTAGGCTTGTACTTTAGCTTTATTGATCCTTGAATTTTCATAAGACTCCACCATAAGTTCCTCATGTTCATTAAGATCTAGTTTCCTTTTTTGTTTCATCCAATGAGAGGTCATAATTCATTTTCTTAATTGCCCAAAAGGATTTATGTTCAATCTCCACTGGAAAATGACATGCTTTACCATAAACCAACCTATATGGGGACATTCCTAAAATGGTTTTATATGCAGTTCAATAGGCCCAAAGAGCATCTAAGAGCTTGACTGACCAATATTTACTAGATGGATTAACTGTTTTCTCAAGAATTTGTTTGATTTATAGATTGGTTAACTCAGTTTGACCATTGGTCTATGGATGGTAAGTAGTAGACACTTTGTGATAAATTCCATATTTTTCCATGAGTACTGAGAATGGACGATTGCAAAAATGGGATCCACAATCACTAATGATAGCCCTAGGAATTACAAATCTAGAGAGGATGTTTTCCTTGATAAAGATAATTACTATTTTATGATCATTTGATTTTGTAGGAATTTCTTCAATCCATTTTGAGAAATAATCGATAGCTAAGATAATGTACAAATATCCCCTAGATATTGGGAAGGGACCCATGAAATCGATTCCCCAACAGTCAAAGATTTCAATCACTAAGATGGGAGTGAGTGGAATTTGATTCCTTTTTGTGATGGACACTAGTTTTTGACACCTAGGGCAGATTTGACAAAATGTGTAGGAATCCTTTGAGAGGGTGGTCCAGAAGAGACCACTCTGAAGAACCTTAATAGATGTTTTCTTAGAGGAAAAGTGACCTCCATACACCTCACTATGACATAATTTAAGGATGGATTCTTGTTCAGATTCTAGGACACACCTTTTAATGACTTGGTCAGGGTAGAACTTATAGAGGTATGAATCATCAAAAACATATTGCCTCACATCAAAAAGACATTTCCTTCTATCTTGAGTCCTTAATAATTTTGGAATGACTCTTGTAACTAAGAAGTTTTCTATGTCGAAATACCAAGGGCAGTCACTCACAGAGTATAGGTGTTCATCAGTGAATAAATCAGTCACATAATGGTGGGATAATTTGTCATTAAATTCTATCCTAGAGAGATGATCAACTACAACATTTTCAACACCCTTTTTGTCCTTGATTGTGAGGTCAAATTATTGTAATAGAAGGACCCACCTAATTAGTTTAGCCTTAGCATCTTACTTCTGGAAGAGGTATTTCAATGCAGAATGGTCAGTGTACACAGTGATGGGGGATCCTAAGAGGTAGGACCTAAACTTTTCTAAGGCAAACACAACAGCAAGTAACTTCTTATCAGTGGTGGTGTAGTTGATTTGGACATCATTTAAGGATTTTCTTGCATAAGAAATTACATAAGGAGTTCTATCACAACATTTTCCTAACAAAACTTCTAATGAAAAGACAATTGCATCACACATGAGTTTGAAAGGAAGGTTCCAATTTGGGGATTTCATGATGGGAGGAGAGGTGAGAGATGATTTGAGGGTTGAGAATAAACCCTCACAGATTTCTGTCCAAACAAATTGAGCATCCTTTACTAGAAGACCACAAAGGGGACGAGAAATTGAACTAAAGTTCCTAATGAATCTTCTATAGAAACCAGCATGCCCTAATAAAGACCTCACTTCCTTGACAGTTTTGGGTGATGGAAGGTGAATAATGATGTCAACCTTGTCTTTATCGACTTCAATCCCCCTACCCAAGACTGGATGGCCAAGGACTAGTCCCTATTTAACTATGAAATGGCATTTTTCCCAGATTAGGACCAGATTCTTTTCTTCAAATCTTGAAAAAACTCTCTCCACATTCCTCAAACATCCCTCAAATTTATCCCCAATCATAGAGAAGTTATCCATGAATACCTCTAGAAAATCCCCTACCATGTCTGAGAAGATTCCCATTATGCACCACTGGGAGGTTCCAGGGGCATTGCATAACCTGAAGGGCATGATTTTGAAGGTAAATGTGCCAAATGGACAGGTGAATGTAGTCTTCCCTTGATCCTCTAGGGAGAACTCAATCTGATTATACCCCGAGTACCCATCTAAGAAACGGTAGAATGCATGACCTGCCACTCTCTCAAGGATTTGCTCAATGAATGGTAAGGGGAAATGGTCCTTCTTAGTAAATGAGTTTAGCTTCCTATAGTCGATGTAGACTCCCCAGCCACTACTCACCCTAGTTGGAATAATCTCTCCATCCTTATTGGTTATCATTGTGATTCCAGCCTTTTTTAGAACCACGTGGATCGGGCTGACCCACTCACTCTCACCTATGGGATAGATGATACCAGCTTTTAAAAATTTCAAAATTTCTTTTCTCACTAATTCCATGAGATTATGATTGATTCTCCACTGAGGTTGACAACACGACTTTGAATCAGATTCTAGAACAATCCTATGACTCCCGATAAGTGGTCTAATCCTAGGAATATCAGATAGGGTCCATCCAATGGATTTCTTGTGTCTCTTAAGGACATCTAAAAGCATCCTCTCATGATCATCTTGAAGAGAAGAAGAAATAACAATATGTTGTGTTCCATTTTTTCCTAGGAAGGAATAATTCAGTGCAGTAGGAAGTTCTTTCAATTCTAGATCGGGTTGGTTCAAAATTTCAGTAGAATATTAGGACATTGGATCAAGATAAATTTCTTTTTTAGACTTTCAGATAATATTGATTCCCCATGTGTAGAAGTTTCAGATACTATATTGGTTTGATCAGTGTTAGGGAAAGGAGTTGGAGTGGCCTCCATGAATATGGTTTCTTGAAATATTTCACTGATTGTTGGTCTTAATATTTCATCATTGGATCAATCTAAAAGTGATTCTAGCCATGGAGATAAACTTCCTTCATGTGAACAAAGAAAATTAATCTCTTCCTCACTTAAACATTCCTAAAATATTCCTTGATGTTCTATGGATTGTTTATCAATACATCCTAACATGTTTACTTCATGAATATCCTCATCATCCCCTATTTGTGATCTTTCATTATAGATGTTCAAGTCTAGAATCATGTTTCCAAAGGTGATGGTCATGTTCCTATTTTGGACTCGGATAATAGAGTTTATTGTTGCAAGGAAGGGATGACCAAGGATGATTGGGGTTTGTTCCTTATTTCCTATGGTTGGATTTCTATCAAGGACAATGAAGTCAGCAGGGTAGATAAAGTTTTATACTTTTACTAGAATATCCTTTAGTATTCCCTTTGGAACCCTAATGCTACGATCAGCAAGTTGAAGTGTGAAAGATGTGGGTTTGATCTCTTACAGGACTAACTGGTAGTACATAGCATAGGGAAGGATATTGACACTATCACCTAGGTAACACAAGGATTTGAAAACATTGTTCTCTCCTAGTTCAACATTGATGTAAGGGCATCCTGGGTCTTTCATCTTTGGTGGAAGGGTTCCTTGGATTGTTGTTCTAACATTTGCTACCATAAGGACTTGGTTCTTATTTGAGAATTTCCTTTTAAATTTTTATAGGTCCTTTAGGTATTTTGAGTATGAATGAATGGTTTTAATAACATCGAGGAGTGGAATGTTCATCTTGACTTGTGAGAATATTTCCCTCAATGTTTCACTTAATTCAGGCTTGGTTTTCCACCTCATTCATTGAGGAAATGGTGCAGGTTGTGGGATTGTTTGTTGAAGAGTTGTTTCTTTCACATTGTCATCAATTTTCTTAGTTTGATCATGTGGTTCATTTGAATTTTCATTAGACTTTGAAGCTTTAGATGGTTTCTGAATTACTTGTTCAGTTTTCTCAATTTATTTCCCACTTCTCAAAACTGTCACAGCCTTTAGTTGTTCATGAGTTGTTTGAGTGAAACTAGTCTCTCCCCTTGATGTTTGTTGGGGAATGGATTGTGTGGGAATGGGTGCCTTTCTAGTTTTGATGGTTTGAATTTCTTGTTTAATGGATGATAATTCTGAGTTCATTTTGTCCATTTGTTTGTGCAGTTGTTCTAGTAGGCTTTGTGGAACAATTTGGGTTGGTGTTTGAGCTTGTTGGTTTATCCTAGGAGGAACTTTGGTTGTTGGATTGGCTGTTGGATAGGTTGTTGATATTATACATGAGGATGTTGGAATTGGACCGGTTGTGGTTGTAACTGATTATGAGGTTGAAAGTTTTGTTGAGGGTATGTGTTGATACATTGTTGTTGTGTTGGTTGTTGATTGTCCTTCCAACAAAATCTTGGATGGTCATTATACCGTGGATTGAAGGTGTTTGGGAATTGTGGCTTTTGAATGTTCATTGCATTAAATTCTTCTGGTGTTCCTCCTAAAAGAACATCCTTGATAGAAGGAATGGTTGACAATTATCAATCTTGTGGTCATGTTTGTCACAAATTGTACAAAAAAGCTCAACAGTTTGGGTTTTGTGGACCTTCCTAAGATCAATCTCCTCAACTTTCCTTGTGAGTGCAGCAAGTTTTTCTCTAAGGTTTTATTCTTCTCCAAGATTGTACATTCCACCAGATTTGGGTGGCTTCACATAGTATGGTGATGTTCCCCATGTTTGGTTCTGTTCAGCAAGATTTTCTATATACTCGTAAACATCATTTGGGGCTTTGTTTTTGAAGGTTCCATTACATATCATATCAATGAATTGTTTGTTTCTGGGGCCTAACCCATCATAGAAAATTTTCAC
Organism: Viscum album; assembly: GCA_963277665.1. Taxonomy (NCBI): domain Eukaryota; kingdom Viridiplantae; phylum Streptophyta; class Magnoliopsida; order Santalales; family Viscaceae; genus Viscum; species Viscum album. The sequence goes on along the minus strand of CAUJRU010000151.1, from coordinate 1,229,465 downwards.
TTGTTCTAGGATTAAGAAACCATGGTGCGGTACCATGTTTAATGTGTCCTTTAATCTTTCCCATGTTTCATAGAATGTTTCTCCCTCTCTTTCAAAAAAGTTTTGTATGCTCTTTTTAAGTGCAATTGTTTTGTGATGGGGGAAGTATTTTTTATAGAATTATCGTTGAAGTTGGTCCCAAGAGTTAATGGATGCTAGTTTCAAATTGTTTAACCAATTATTTGCTCGTTCCTTTAGATAAAAATGAAAAAGTCTCATTTTAGAAGATTCAATTTGATTTGGAGGGCACATGGTTTCAAAAATGTCAGTAATTATTTAACATGAAGGTAAGGCATCCCAAACTCCATACCATGAAAGGTTGGAAGGTGGTTCAGGACATGGGGTTTGAAAACATATTGGGCATATCCTATGTTATCATGCCTAATGCATGATGGTGCATTGATCTAGGTAGGAGTGAGGTATTCATTCATGGTCGGGTCTGCAACAATTCCCAAGTTAGGGTCTTGCTCATTATTTCAGTTCCCTCCCTAGTTTATGATTTGGTTTTGTGGTAAATTCTCCATTGTATCGAACTCAACTTATAAATATAGAGTATTAGGAATATTTGGATCTAATGGAAAGAGACCTCTATGATTGCTTGACTCCCCAGCCCTAGGACTATCCACCCTAATTAGACAATTTGAATTGTCACGGGTGTAGGCGGACATGTGCCAAGAAAAAAAAAAGAAAGGGAAAAAGATAAAAGAAATGGGATGAGAAAAGAGAAATGGGGGAGAATAGAAAGATTTTCTATGGTGACTTACTTGGTCCCCGGAAATGTCTCCAAAATTTGGTTGTTCCCAAATTTACCCTACTGGTAAAAGTGGTCTATGTAGTACATGTAGGGGTCAAATCCACATGGACCGAAGAAGTAACCTTGTGACACTATTATTTGTTGGAGGATGGGTTATGAAGTGAAAAACTTTGGTTTTAATTGATTCAATTATTTAAAATTTTAAAGACTTAAGTGAATTTAATTTAAAAGTATGAGTTGATCCTTCGTTATCTCATGGGGTGTATTGGATGAATTTCTTTTTAAATTATTTTAATTTCTTAAATTCGAGTGTTTCCTTTAATGAAATATAACCATCCCAAATCACTCACCAATTTTGAGTTTTCACTATCCTAAGGCTAATCACCTATACACTTGGAGGATCATATTTATGAGCACTCCAAGGTAGAAGTTCATTTTAGCACTTGAGATGTGTATCCTTAAAATTAGTGAGTTTAAAGGATAACGTATATCATTGAATTAAAATCTCAAAAATAAAATTGATTAAGAATTATTAAATTAAGAAATAACATCCAATTCACCATTTTATACTCCCTTAGATAAACCCATTATAGTATTAGCCCTCCATTTATTCTATTCTATCAATTAAAGAGGTTAGTAGACTTATTATGGTAGAATTGGAGAAAAAGAAAAAAAATAAATAACAATCACTCCACCGTTGTGTGAAGAGTTTCAAAAAATATAATGTGAATACCCTCACTACCTAAGGCAATGGTATCAACATGATATGGAAATAGAAATAAGAAATTAAGAAGAAGAAGAATATGATGATATTTTATTAATTAAATGAAGGTGAACGAAAAACTTACATGGGAGAAATCGATTACAAAATGAAAGCATGATAATACAATTGAAAGAAAATAAAAACTTCCATTCCAAACAAAAATATTCGATCCTTATTCACTTCAACATAAGCTCCTTATATAGGCATATTTGGAGACTTAAATACACCCCCAACAATAAATTACATCTCCATTAATTGGGAGTGTTAAAAGAAGGGTGAGAAAATCAATGGAATTTGACGTTTCAAAGTTGACCTGAAAATTCATCTAGATTCATCCACAATTTTGATGTGTGAATTTGTAAATAAAGAAGGAAAAATATGGAGGGGTCATAGAAGATAAATATTCTCTTTCATCTGTTCCTTATGAGCTTTAAAAATTTCATGAAATATGGTGCAGTCGTTTGGAAGTTATGGTGGAAATGGTGGGATGACTTTATGTCCATTCATATCAGGCTCACCATTTAAATCTCAACTTCATATCCCTTTATCATCATAAAAAATTTAAAATTAGATCTAGATACAGTTTAATAAAATGATCCCCATATTTTTATCTTTCTTCAGTAAAAATTTGAGCTTCATTGGGATTGGTGTGTGGGACCCACTTTTGTTTTATGGGCCTTAGGCCCATTATGCTTTCTCCAGAAAAGTCTTGCATTCATCCCCAAAAATATGAATCTTCCATTGGGATTAATCCATTGGTCCTAAAAGAAAAAATGTTCCAAACAAAGTGATCAATCATATCCCAAAATATCAAATTCAGAAAGTGAATATAATGTTGTCCACAAACAGATTAATGATTGGGAACAAATTTTCATTTTAAACTTGAATTGCGTTTAAGATTTGAAATGAAGTTCAATTTCTATAATACACTAAAAATGATGTTTATGGATTTTGGAACACATTATTATTATTATATTGACAATGAATATTATCCTCTTTCAGTGGATAATCACTCCCTTTCCCATGTCTCATCCTGTACTCACCCGTGCATTCATAACACTCTTACCAGAGGAACAGACCAACCATAGAGAACCACTGTACTACGATAAAAAATCCAGATTGGATGCTCCTTGAATGATGAATACACTTCGAGCTCAACCTACTCAGGTTGAAAGACATGAGACAATTCTGAAAATTAATGTCAGAGCCGAGAAACGTGAAAAACATCATACATAGCCTGGTACCTCTGAGGAAACTGCAACCAATAGGCTACCGACCCAACTCTCTCCAACACCTCAAATGGCTTGACGTACCTCAGTGAAAGCATACCCTGTCTTCTGATCCTCTTATGTCCCAACCTCAGTGTGACACATAGGAAAACCTGATCCCTGACCTCAAACTCCAAAGGTCGTCTCCGCTGATCAGCATAAGAATTCTGTCGAGACAGTGTAGTAGCTATCCTCTTTCGAATCAACTCTATCTACTCTATGGTCTCCTGAAAAAGATGAGGTCCCAGCAATGCTGCCTCTCCAGCCTCCAACTAACATAAGGGTGATCGACATGGACTACCGTACAAAGCCTAAAAAGGTGCCATCATAATAGTTTCTTGAAAACTATTATTGTAGGAAAACTCCACAAGAGGTATATGATTCTCCCAAGAACCTCCAAAATCTAGGACACATGCTCAGAGCATGTCTTCAAGCACCTGAATTGTATGCTCAGACTGGCCATCTGTCTAGGGATGGTATGTTGTAATCGAAAGGACCTATGTACCCAATGCCTTCTGAATCCCTTGTCATACCTGATAAGTAAAACGTGCATATCTATCTGAAACAATGGAATGTGGAACTCAATGCAGACGTACTATCTCTCAGATGTACAACCGTCCCCGCTCATCAACACTGAAGGTTTACTTGACTGGAAAGAAGTGAGAAAACTTCGTAAGTCTGTCAATGACAACCCATACTACATCATTCCCTCGAGGCGACCTCGGTAACCCTGTCACGAAATCCATCGCGATGTCGTTCCACTTCCACTCGGGAATGGGTAACTACTGCAAAAGCCCTGTTGGCTGATGATGTTATTCCTTCACCTACTGACAAGTGAAACACCTCATGAAAAAACTAGAAAAATCTCTCTTCATACCTGGCCACCAATATTGATGGTTTAGATCATGATAAATCTTGGTGAGACCAGGATAAACTTCCAAAACTGAGGAATGAAAGTCCCGCATCAGCTCCTCACGTATATCTGCTGGCACCCATACACTCCCCTGGAAACACAAGATTTAATCCCCACTTATGGTCCATCTAGGAACATGGTACTCTCCTAACACACCCTCCCATAGGACTAGGCCCTCTGAGTCTGATAGCTACCTCATTCGCACTCAATAAAGAAGAGTAGAGTTAACAACTATAGAAGAAAGAAACATCTGCCCTTGTCTATCATTCACCTCCAAATGCATCTCAGAGAATTGAGCCATAAGCTTCCACTCACTACTGGCCTCCTAAACTGCCTGTATCTGAGTCCTTCTGCTCAACACATAGTCCACTATGTTTCCCTTCTCAGGCATGTGGGCAAGCTCTGTCATGACCCAACCCTATCGGCCTCGAGCCGCAACTACCCCAGCCCTCCTCCATAGGTCAGGGGCTGGCGACAAGCACCAGAGGCTAAATAACTCAGGAAGGCCTTTGCCTGAGTACCTGTACACACACACGCAGCCCACTCAATGCAGAAGTGTAGAGTAAAAAGAAAAGAAAAGTAAATTTCCAACTGTTATAAATAAATGACAAAAGGTGCATCGACCTCTAAACAGTATAAAGTAAGTACTGAAGGTAAATTGAAAAGAAAAGGGGCAAAACACGCACCTAACCAGAAAAGTGCCACAACCTGGAAGAAGGTAAACAAAAATAAACAGCTGGTAGAGTCCCACACCTGGAACTTGAATAAGACCACCGTACGCGGTCCAAGATCCAGAACTCCTAAGCTCCGCAGAAGTCACGACCAACCTGTCTGTCGTCTTCAAGGGCACACCAAGTGAGGGCAAAGCCCAAGTAGGGGTGAGTATAAAAATACTCAGTAGGATGCTCTGAAGGCTCGAGGGAGAAAAAAAGGAGGTACTAAAGAGGTGAGCAGTAGATCGAACAGGGAAAAGTAAAGGAGTACAACCAAGAGTGTAGTAAAGAGTAAATCTCAACCCAATAAGGGGAAGTAAGTAGACTCATCCAAACACAAGGAGATAGAAACAGCGAGAAGATAAACTTCTCATCGAGTCTTCGCTACCTATATCAGGAGAGTAGACTCGTCCAACCACGAGAATCTAGACATGGAAAGCACGTGGTATACCCTGCACATCTTCACCTCTCCTAGAAGGAGAGTAACCAAAACCCAAGAAGTGGGTACTGGAACAAGGTATATACATATCCATATGATCAAACAAGAAACCCAAAAAAGATCATAAGGGGATCTCCATATCATAGATCAGACTAAGAAATTGAGTCTCCAACAGTCTTAGAAGTAAACACCATCGATGCCCAACATCCCACCCGTATGCCCCGAACTACAAGTCAAGGGGCTCAAATCACTGGACCTTGACACTATCCTCTTTGTCCAGCACCGACTCTCCCATACAGTTTTAGGTCATGTCTCAAGGACACATCTTGGTGGGGAAAGCACCCCTCATAATTGAGAGTTCTAGGGAAATTCAAACCACACCTTGTCACTATCACACAGTCGAGAGGTCTTCTCAAAGTCAAAGCTCTCACATCACTGACCAGTACAACCAAGGGTCCCGCTCCGGTATTCACGGAGAAAAGCCACAAACTAGATTAGTAGAAAGGACTGAGTCTGAAAGAAGTCGTTGGGTAACCCACTGCCCAGTCTCTACTGGAGGGTAAACCCTAAGAGGTCATCGGGTAACCCACTGCCCAGTCTCTGCTGGAGGGTAAACCCTAAGCGGTCGTCGGTGTAAGGTTCTGGGACTCCGCAGCGGAAGCCTGTGGGCCGGGATTTTAAATTTTTCTGCTTCATCGGAGTGACATAACCTTTTCAGCTCTGGTGATCGTGTCCCGGCTTGGTCCGAGAATCTCGCAAGGTTCTTTAGGAGCACAAAAATAAACTTGAATATTTACCTTGTTCAGAATTGACGTGCAGGATGCCGACGATCGTTGCTCGAAGACTCCGATGACGAAGCCCTCTAGATCGTCCACACACGCCTTGCAAATCTGCACGTGCGCGGTTCGTCAAGATCTGGGTGCTAGCGCGGATCTTCGAAGCACACTTCGACACAGCGATGATCACCACAAAACTAGAATCTTCGATCTGTGAAGGCGGAACTTGAAGAACTTGCTAGTTTGAGAGAGTCTCTCTCTAGAACTCAAGAGGGGAGAGAGGCTCTCAATTACAAAGGATGAATAGTCTTAAGGGAAGAGCCACTCTTTAAATATATATAGGGAATATCTATTATACGCGGTAAGGGTTCCCGACCCCCTTGTATTAAACATTCACTATGTATATATTATAAATAATTATTTATGACAAATTAAATTATGCCATAAATAATATTTATTATTTATCACTAAACTGCAATATATATATAATTATATATATATATATATATATTACGTGATAAACATGAGTTTAACTCGGCCCACACCTCCTGATAATATTAATCAAACCCAAGACTTAAATATCTGTCCGATTAACATTTATGTATGTATTTACTTAATCACTCGTAAATACATGTTATAAATAAATTCATCAAATTATTCCAAACTTTAATAAAAAAAGAATTTATTTATTACTTGGTGATCGATAGGACTTGGATAAAACCTGGACCCCGTGGTGGGGCCCACCAAACCCTATAATCTTATTCATCAGAATAGGTATGATTGTCAAAGCGCTGTTGTGTGTGACCCTCTAGGCCCTTATCTCAATAGTAGTGAATAATATCACTGACCTAGAGCGGGGTCTAGCAACCCATCGAGGCCCCTATAGAGATAAGGCAATGTCAAAGCAACGACTGCCTTCCCACGAACACAGTCTGTGTAATCTAATCTCTTCGTCATCGATATCTCAATAAAGCAGAATGCATACTCAGTGTCATCATTCTTCATTTGATTTACTTTGTTCGTTGATTTGTCTGGACGGTCTTACCTTCCACTATCATGGCCATGGATTTAATGAAGGCGCAACCATCCTAATCAACTAGGCCCGAGATATCTCTTCCTAAACTCAGAAGTGACAAATCCTTTCTCAACCATTCAATCAATGCCATGCCATTAATGACGTACCCGATATAAACTACCTCACCATGACTTGTCGCCATGGTTTTCGCATTATATCAAATGCACGTAATTAAATGACATTCACTAATAGTAATCTCAAGTCAGGAGACCATTACACATGTCCGTGGATAGGAACGACCAATGACACCAGAAACATGTGGTGTTCCTATTAAGCGGGTCTGTCCTCATGATCTCGTTAGCTAGAGATCATCAAGTGCGAACTTCATGAGATAAAGTCTCAATGCTTATGATCCCCCAGCACTTGATGGTCACACATCATCTGTGTCCTTTCAGAATGATGTAACTGGACCATAGGACGTTACTTTAAGATTACTGTCATGGCATTTCAGGGTTCTCATTATAGCCTGGGACCTGATATAACCATTTTTATGTGACAGGTAATCTAAGGACATTTCCATTAATAAAGTGGATGCAGAAGTATCTACACTATCATGACAAGATAAATACATGTATAAAACAAACTGAATACATGTAGCAGTAATCAAAGTACAAAACAAGTTGGGTCTAGGGCACCCACTTTCAACACTCCCACTTGCACTAGAGCCAACTGCTAACAGGTTTCAATCCGCTAGCTCTCACATGTGAATCATGCTTTTGCTGAGAAATGGCTTTAGTCAGGGGGTCTGCCACGTTGTCCTATGTGGCTACTCTGTTAACTGTCACTTCACCTCTTTGAGTAAAATCCCTCAAGAGATGGAACTTCCGAAGAATATGCTTTGTTCTCTGGTGAGACCTAGGCTCCTTGGCAAGCACCACTACAGCAGTATTGTCACAATATACTAGAACAGGGTCTGCACTGCTAGGTATAACACCAATGTCTGAGATAAAGCTACGTATCCAGACTACTTCCTTTGTTGCAACAGAAGCTGCAATATATTCGGACTCTGTTGTAGAATCAGCAACCACAACTTGCTTTGAGCTTCTCCAGCTCACTGCACCACCATTCAGGCAAAAGATGTAGCCTGACTGCAATTTCATATCATCATGATCTGTCTGGAAACTAGCATCAGTGTATCCCCTCACAACTAGTTCCTCATCTCCTCCGTACACCAAGAACATATCCTTAGTACGCCTCAAGTACTTAAGGATAGTTTTAACAGCTGTCTAGTGCAGCTCTCCTTGATTGGCTTGATATCTACCCACCATGATTAAAGCAAAGGAAACATCAAACCTAGTACATATCATGGCATACATGATAGAACCCACTGCCGAAGAATAAGGGACTCTACTCATTCTGTCAATATCCTCCTGTGTTTGTGGACACATTTTCTTGGAGAGATTTACACCATGTGACATAGGTAACAATTCTCTTTTGGATTGTTACATATTGTACCTTTTGAGTACCTTGTCAATATATGTACTTTGACTTAGGCCAAGCATCCTTTGAGGTCTATCTTGATATATCTTGATCCCTAGGATGTAGGCTGCTTCACCTAAGTCTTTCATGGAGAAGCATTCATTTAACCAAGTCTTAACTGACTGTAATACTTGCACCTCGTTTCCCATGATTAATATGTCGTCAACATATAAAACTAGGAAAACTATAGAATTCTCTTCAACCTTTTTATAGACACAAGGCTCGTTTTCATTTTTGACAAAACCAAAATCTCTTATGGCCTCATCAAATCATACATTCCATGATCTTGATGCCTGCTTCAATCCATAAATGGATCTCTGCAACTTGCATACTTTATTGGCATTATTTGACTTAACAAACCCTTCGGGTTGAGTCATATAGACGTCTTCAACCAACTTCCCATTTAGAAAATCAGTATTGATGTCCATTTTCCATATTTCATAATCATGAAAGGCTGCTATTGCAAGCAATATCCTGATGGATTTAAGCATTGCCAATGGTGAGAAGGTTTCATCATAATCAATGCCTTGACGTTGTCTGAAACCCTTTGCAACCAGTCTTGCTTTAAAGGTATTAACCTTACAATCCATGTCCAAATTTTTCTTGAATACCCATTTACAACCAATGGGCTTTACATCAGCTGGAGGGTCTACCAAAATCGAAACTTGATTTTGGTACATGGACTCCATCTCAGAATTCATGGCTTCTTGCCATGTTGTAGCTTCTTTTCCTTCTACTTCTTCCTTGTAGGTCAGAGGTTCATCATCCTCAAGGATTATTGTGTCACCTGACTCGGTGACAAGAAAACCATAACGCTCTGGTTCTCTAACCTCTCGCGTAGACCTACGCAGTATCTGTGTCTTAGGAACAATTTCTTCTTCCACTTGTTCTTGTAGAGATTGTTCCTCTACCAACTCTTGTGCATCTGGAGCATTGACTTCATCTAATTCAATCTTGCTCCCACTATTTCCAATATAAATGTGATCCCTTTCTAGAAATGTGGCATATCTTGCCACAATGACTTTTCTATCTAAAGGGTTATATAGGTTGTATCCTCTAGTTTCCTTAGGATAACCTACAAAGATGCACTTAGTGCTTCTGGATGCTAATTTGTCACTTGGTAAAGTCTTGAAAAATGCCTCGCACCCCCACACAAGCATGTGTGTCAGATTGGGTTTCATTCCAAACCATAATTGATATGGAATTCCATATGTGGCTTTAGTTGGTACTAGGTTAATGGTATATGCTGCTGTCTGCAAGGTGTATCCCCAAAAGGATAATGGAAGAGTTGTATGACTCATCATTGATCTGACCATGTCAAGCAAGGTCCTATTCCTCCTTTCACTAACACCATTCCATTGTGGTGTATAAGGAGGAGTGAGTTGAGATACTATCCCAGACTCCTTCAAATGATCAATGAAAGCTTGGTTAAGATATTCTACGCCTCGGTCAGAGCGAAGTGCTTTTAACTTCTTACCAAGTTGGTTTTATACTTCATATTGGTATTCCTTAAAGAAACGAAAGGATTCTGACTTATGCCGCATTAAGTAGATATAGCCATACCTACTATAATCATCGGTAAAAGTGATGAAATATAGAAAACCACCCCTTGCCTCTACTGGAAATGGACCACATACATCGGTATGTATTAATTCCAGTACTGCATTGGCTCTTTCTCCCTTTCCCGAGAAAGGTTCTTTGGTCATCTTTCCTTGTAAACAAGCTTGACATACATATAAGGGTTCTAACCGTACCGAGTCTAGATACCCTTCTTGATGTAATTTTTGTAATCGCTTCTCGTTTACATGACCATGCCTGAAGTGCCATAGGCGGGTGTTATTTGAGTCATGTTGGTTATTTTTGTCATTGATATCCATTACTGAGTTTTCTAGTTCTAGTATATAGAAACCATTTTTAAGATGTTCCATACCATAACATATGTTATCCCTATAAAAGAGACAACTTTTATTTCCAAACTTGAAATAAAAACCCTTAGTGTCTAGACATGACACAGAGATAATGTTTCTGGTAACAGACGGTACATAATAGCAATTGTTTAAAACAAGAACCAAACCAGTTGGTAAAGTCAAGTGATAGTCTCCCACTGCCAAGGCCGCTAAACTTGCACCATTTGCAGCTCGAAGATCCACTTGACCTTTTGCAATATTCTCAAACCTACTTGGTTCCTGTATATGAATACAAATGTGTGAGCCACATGCCGTATCCAATACCCAACTTGTAGATAATGATAGATTGCATTCAATGACAAAAATACCTGAAGCAGAAGCGTCAGCTTGATTCTTCTTCCCAGCTCTGCAATTCTTTTTCCATTGGCCTTTCTTGCCACATCCAAAACAGACAACTTCCTGCTCATTACTCTGCCTCTGAATCTTTGGCTTCTTGGCAGGACGATGCATTGGTGTCTTTGGGCTTGACTTGGCTTTATACCCCTTTGCCTTGCCCTTATTTTTCTTGTTCACCATAAGGACAGATGTATTGGTGTTTTTCATGTCCTTATCAGCTTGGCGAACTAAAGCCAAAAGATCTAGGAGCGACTTTGTCATATCATTCATATTATAATTGACAATGAAAGTCGAGAAGCTTGACGGTAAAGATGCAAGGATGAGATTCATTGCTAGTTCTTGGTTTAGTTTGAACCCAAGGGCTTCAAGCCTCTCAATATACCCAATCATTTTGAGTACGTGAGGACCAGCTTGGTGACCTTCTGCTAGCCTGAACATATAAAGCGCACTAGATATTTCATACCTTTCTTTCCTAGCCCTCTCCTGATATAGTTCTTGGAGATGTGAAAGAATCTTGTTGGCGTCCTCTTCCTCATGCATTTTTTGCAATTGGATGGACATGAATGACAACATGATGCATTGTACATCAAGCGCATCATCTATATGCTTTTTCCACTTATCTTTTTCCGTCTTGCTTGCTCCCTGAGGAGGCTCAACAGGAGTTGGGGATTCCAGCACATATAACTTCCTTTCTTGGCATAGTACTATACGCAAGCGCCTGTACCACTCCTGGAAGTTATTTCCAGTCAGGATATTTTCTTTATCCAAGATTGACCGTAGTGATAAAGTACTAGTGGTGTTGGTGATTTCCATTTTGAATCTACATCAGATAAATATTTAGCAGTTAGTACTTTGTCTTGATTACCTTTTGACATTTTTATGATTAATAAAATATCATTTAATGTCTCCCACTAGTTTTAACGAACCTTAATAGCCCTCACCATTAGATTCGGAATACTCTATTGCTTGAGCATTATAGTGGCAAGGATCCTTTGAAACCCCTTTCGTAATCTACAAGCTAGGGCTACGACATTACTTGAAGGGTTTCAAGGTAGGCTTTATGCTGGCCAACCACTTGTTCTTGTGGTTCCTTGTATAGTTGAGTAAAGTCCCAGCTTTTGGAATCTGTACTTGATTCCCTCAACCTCTCGCCTCTAAAGTGATATCAATTTAGCTAAGGCTAATACTTGACTACTCACTTTAGTTAAGTCGACCCATTCCTCACATGGAAATGCCCCGGTAGTAAGAGGCACTCTCAATTGAGGCTGATGAGCACCCAAACAGCCGGTTTTGTTTAGATATGAGAAATGGAAGGCATTATGACTTAATATATCTTTGAGGGATTTTTAATTTATTAATTGACGAATATAATCCCTTTTCTATTTATTATGTTCAAACTTGGTTGTCATGCTCACAACTGAACATTCAAAAGAGTATTTATTCATCAAAACTTTATGCATTTTCTCTTGTTTACTATCCTATGTGATCATGCAATAATCATGTAGTCACATAAAAATAATAAACTGTGCATAAAGTAAATCAATCATTCCGACTGGTCTTGAGCATTCTATAATGATTGATCATTAACTGATCAATCATCACCTAGGGGAACCCATACCTGAGTCAATACAAGACTCGTCTTGCTGCTGGCCCCAGTGAAAAGCGTCCAACTCCTGTCTGGACTACCGCCTCATTTTGGCGAGGTCTGCCTCTCGGATCGTCATCGAATAAATACAAATATAATCGCACGCAGGCGAGGGGGTCTGGGGTACAAAATACAAGTGGTGCAATAGACACGCAGGACCTCATACGTATTTGAATTAAAAGACGATTCGAAGACCGTCATTTATCTAATTAAATATTACAATCATTGCACACATTGAATAAATAATTAAATAAATACATACATGCAAAACATACACAGGTCGGTCAAAAGCTCAAGACCAGTCGGGGTAATCGTGCAATAAAAATTAAATTGCAATAACTTTAAATTATGTGAGGGTGTTCTAATAAATTAAATGAATTTGATTAAATTAAAATAATTTATTTTTATCGGTTCCATTTGTTTAATTTAATTTTAATTCCAAAATTAAATTAAATTAAACCATTAATTTAATTCTAAATTTAAATTAAATTAATATTCTTGTATTAAAATAATCTAAACCCCTAAATTAATTCCAATTAATTTAATTTTAAAAAAACAAAATCAATTAAAATTAATTCAGTGCAGGTTACCTCTAACCGGAGAGGAGCCCGGTGGGTCTGCGTACTGCTGCGGGATGTCGTCCTGGAACCGTGACGTGACCGCGGTGTGACCGTGGTGTGACTGCAGGGTGACCACGGCGTGACCACGGCGTGACCGCAGCGTGACCGTGGCATCTAGCACTTCCCACAATGGTTGCATCTCCCGACAGCCCGCTGCTCCGGTGATGGTTCGGGGCGGCCAGACGGAGTCGGTCCGGCGTGGCCTGGTGGAAGTCCGGCGAGGGGGTGGGGAGCGGGCTGTCCAGAATGTTCTGGTAGGGAGACCCCCTGCATGAGGGGTGTCCGGCAAAGGGATGGCCGGCGCAAGGTCCAGTCCGGCGCGGGGTAGCCGGCGCGAGGGGTGTCCGGCGCAGGGAGGTCCGGCGCGAGGTCGGTCCGGCGCAGGGAGGTCCGGCGCGGGGTAGGTCCGGCGTGAGGGGAGGTCCGACACGAGGAGGGTCCGACGCTGGGAGGTCCGGTGCGGGGTAGGTCCGCCACAGGGAAGACCGGCGCTGGTGCGCCGTGGTGCTGGACCACCGGAGGAGGGGAGGCCTAGGGTTTCGGCCTCCCCTGGTGCGCCGCGGGAGAGAAGACCCGTAAGGGTCTTCCTCCCCATTCCACCCTTTTTTTTGACAACAAATGTCCAGCAATTTGTTTTTATTTTTTTTAAAACAAAAGGAGAAGACCCCATTTTGGGGTCTTTTCCACTCCCCCTTTTTTTATAAACAAAAGGAGGAAGACCCCAAGTCTTGGTCTCCTCCTTTTATTATAAAATTTTTTTCCACACACTTTTGTGGAAAAATATTTTATATATTTTATTATTATAATAAAATTTATTATAAAATATAATAAAATATTTATTATAAATTATAATAAAATATATTTTTGATGTTTATCTCAATTTGAGAAATAACATCAGACGATCAAGAACTTGCGACGTCGATCCGATTAAAATTTTCAAATGATCGTATCTTGATCATTCGAAATCAAAATGACGCGCGGTCGAATCCGAATGAACCATTTTAACACCCCGCAATTAAATTTAATGCAATTTAATATTTTTGACTCAGAAAAACCTTGCGCTCCCTCTGATACCACTGTAAGGTTCTGGGACTCCGCAGCGGAAGCCTGTGAGCCGGGATTTTAAATTTTTCTGCTTCACCGGAGTGACATAACCTTGTCAGCTCCGGTGATCATGTCCCGGCTTGGTCCGAGAATCTCGCAAGGTTCTTTAGGATCACAAAAATAAACTTGAACATTTACCTTGTTCATAATTGACGTGCAGGACGCCGACGATCGTTGCTCGAAGACTCTGACGACGAAGCCCTATAGATCATCCACACACGCCTTGAAAATCTGCACGTGCGCCGTTCGTCAAGATCCGGGTGCTAGCGCGGATCATCGATGCACACTTCGATGCAGCGATGATCACCACAAAACTAGAATCTTCGATCCATAAAGGCGAAACTTGAAGAACTTGCTAGTTTGAGAGAGTCTCTCTCTAGAACTCAAGAGGGGAGAGAGGCTCTCAATTCCAACGGATGAATAGTCTTAAGGGAAGATCCACTCTTTAAATATATATAGGGAATATCTATTATATGCGGTAAGGGTTCCCAGCCCCCGTGTATTAAAAATTCACTATATATATATTATAAATAATTATTTATGACAAATTAAATTATGCTATAAATAATATTTATTATTTATCACTAAACTGCAATATATATATAATTATATATATATATATTATGTGATAAACATGAGTTTAACTCGGCCCACACCTCCTGATAATATTAATCAAACCCAAGACATAAATATCTGTCCGATTAACATTTATCTATGTATTTACTTAATCACTTGTAAATACATGTTATAAATAAATTCATCAAATTATTCCAAACTTGAATAATAAAAGAATTTATTTATTACTTGGTGATCGATAGGACTTGGATAATACCCGGACCCCATGGTGGGGCCCACCAAACCCTATAATCCTATTCATCAGAATAGGGCATATTGTCAAAGTGCTGTTGTGTGTGACCCTCTAGGCCCTTATCTCAATAGTAGTGAATAATATCACCGACCTAGAGCGGGGTCTAGCAACCCATCGAGGCCCCTATAGAGATAAGGCAAAGTCAAAGCAACGACTGCCTTCCCACGAACACAGTCTGTGTAATCTAATCTCTTCGTCATCGATATCTCAATAAAGCAGAATGCATACTCAGTGTCATCATTCTTCATTTGCTTTACTTTGTTCGTTGATTTGTCCGGATGGTCTTACCTTCCACTACCATGGCCATGGATTTAATGAAGGTGCAACCATCCTAATCAACCAGGCCCAAGATATCTCTTCCTAAACTCGGAAGTGACAAATCCTTTCTCGATCATTCAATCAATGCCATGCCATTAATGACGTACCCGATATAAACTACCTCACCACGACTTGTCTCCATAGTTTTCGCCTTATATCAAATGCACGTAATTAAATGACATTCACTAATAATAATCTCAAGTCAGGAGACCATTACACATGTCCGTGGATAGGAACGACCAATGACACTAGAAACATGTGGTGTTCCTATTAAGCGGGTCTGTCCTCATGATCTCGTTAGCTAGAGATCATCAAGTGCGAACTTCATGAGATGAAGTCTCAATGCTTATGATCCCCCAACACCTGATGGTCACACATCATCTGCGTCCTTTCAGAATGATGTAACTGGACCATAGGACGTTAATTTAAGATTACTGTCATGGCATTTCAGGGTTCTCATTATAGCCCGGGACCTGCTATAACCATTTTGATGCGACAGGTAATCTAAGGACATTGCCATTAGTAAAGTGGATGCAGAAGTATCTACACTATCATGACAAGATAATATAAATGTATAAAACAAACTGAATACATGTAGCAGTAATCAAAGTACAAAACAAGTTGGGTCTAGGGCACCCACTTTCAACAGTCGGGTAACCCACTGCCCAGTCTCTGCTAGAGGGTAAACCCTAAGAGGTTGTCGGGTAACCCACTGCCCAGTCTCTGCTGGAGGGTAAAACCTAAGAGGTCATCAGGTAACTCAATGCCCAGTATCTGATAGAGGGTAAACCCTAAGAAGTTAATGAGAAAACCACTGCCCAGCCCCACTGGAGGGTAAACCCTAAGAAGTCAATGAGAAACCCACTACCCAGCCCTGCTGGAGGGTAAACCCGAAGAAGTCGATGAGAAACCCACTGCCCAACCCTACTGGAGGGTAAACCCAGAACTGATCTGGCCATCCCTACTAGATGGTACAACACTGGCCAACAAAACACAGAGTGGGTATTTCACAACCACTCAACTCCAGAACAATTCACCTAGTAAAGGTTCAACGCCTGCGTATTGTGGGTCACAACGATACCTGAAGCTATGCCTAGGGAAAGACGTCATGGTAGATCACGGAAGGAGGATATGCTCTCGATACTCGGCTAGGGAAATTGCACCCAGGCTCACTGGGGCTCCGTACCCTACTGGAAACAACCTCCTGGGTAGAGGATCAGTGCCCATGTAAAGTATTGGTCAAACTGAATCCACAAAAACTCTACTAGGGAACATGACGAGACGTGATACTGAAATCCCAAACATCTGAAGGAAAAAGGGGAACCCAAACAACTTTTCCGATCACACCGTCGAGAACCGAACAAGGGGAAACCACTCAACCCTACTGGTTTAGACCATCATGAACAGAGGGACCCTCTATATCGTGAGAGATCAAAGGTATGTAAAGCAGAACACGACACACACAAGTGGACCACATGACATGTGGCCCTATCTCATCTCCAACCCAAGTACACAAACATTATCGGGTACAAACTACAACATGTAACTCCAAGCATCCCCATATACTCCCAGAGTATACCACATCTCTAGCCCAAAGACTATCGTGCACACGACACCCAACGTTCGCGTGAAGAGATAAAATGTAATTTAACCAACCTGATTCTTGCATGGCCCTAGCACAGCCAAAGGGATCATACCATTGTAATCCTCATGGAAAAACATGCGAAATAGACTATTTAATCACCCAAAAAAGATATACGACAGAAAAGTTACCCAACACCGCTTTACACCCGAACAACATCTCATGGGCCCGTGTCTCGGTCCTGAAAGCAGTCGGGCGCATCGCGCCATTGCGATCCCCTTGGAAAAAAAATGTCAAATTGACTGCTCGCTCACTTGGAACATATACCTGGTGAAGAAGATTCATTTCGCCACACTGCACAAGAGTGGTGCTATGTGGGACCCACATCATGATCCCAAAGAACTACAAATGGATCACACCATTACGATCCTCTCGGAAAATCATAGAAGATCGATCATTCGCTTGTCCTAAATGGACACCTAGTGAAGTAGATGAAATTCACCGTCAATGACCAAAACGACCCTCATGGGGTCCACACCACATTGCTGAATTAAAGCAGGCGGGTTGTGCCATCACAACACCCTCGGAAAAACTCCCTGAATAGACTACCCATTCGCCCTGAACGGACTTCCGATGAAAAATTTATAAAAAGTTACAACCTGCTCGAATGACGGCCCATGGGGCCCATGCCTCGGCCCCGAATCAAGTATCCGATATGGGAATAAAAAATACCATCTCAAGGTCAGGATCACGCTGCCATAAATGACGTGTCAAACAGATGCTTTGGTTAAAAGATATAACCGATAAGATAATTTTATAAGAAAAACAATAATAATATTTTATATTATTATTTTAATCATAAAGACATCCAAATAAGGTGGGTCACTCCTCCCCCCTTCCCCCATGTGCCTAAAGCTACAAAGGTGGGTCACACCCCACTATTTCCTTCTCCCTTTCTTTTCTATATTTTATTCTTTTTTTTTCTTACTCTCTCACCAATCTCCCTTCTCTTTTCCCTTATATTATTCTCTCTTCTCTCACGACACCAACTCCCCATGCACCAAGGCCTCCTCTCAAACAAAAGTTGATTTTTATTATTAGAATATATATATATGATAATCAAAGACCACAAGTCATCCACGGTCTTCAAGAATCACTCCTCTATAATTCCTTTTATTTTAAATTGATAAAAATTATTATCATTTATAAAAATATAACCAATATTTCTCATTATTCATCTCCTACCTCAAATAACCTCTAACCATGCTGCAACCCTACATGCCTCCCCTCACACAGGCAGGGCTTCATCTGAAGATCACCCGACTACCACCACAAAACATGCTATCAACACCTGCATTGTGCACTGCTCCTACGATGACAACCAAAGTGACCTCAGCCATCTATCTCATGTCGACCATTCGATATGTCAATGATGGTCAGATCCTGACCACTCGATTAGCTTAAGAATCACTATCTGAGCATCACACTTCCGCTTTGGTAGACTGTGCACGAAACCCTTGATTCGTTCTTCGATCTGTTTTCGAACTCCCGTAAAACCATATTGCACCTCGCTTTTTCTCTCAAACACAAATCTGTGTTCGTATAAAAGGTCCATTTCATTAAGGATTGATTCCACAACAATTTATTATCAGGTATTTTACCTATTCTCCGGTCAAAAGAATAGTCGGTGATGAACATATGAAGGACGAAGAATCAAATCACAATTGACAATTTTGTGGAACAAACATCAATTCATCGCCGTTAAAACAATGAACTAAGATTAATGGTTATAAAAATAATTAATAATCTATGGGATCATGCAAAGAATGATAATCACGGATCAAAGGAAGATAAAAATTAGTGATCAATCTTTTAAATCAAAGGGATGAAAACCACAAATTGAAGAATCCTTCGTGGATTTGGATCGATCATCGTTGACGAAGAATGCGCTCACCAAGATTCGATGTTCCATTGTCGTCTACCAAAGGGAGGAGGAGGAGGTGAAGGAGGAAGAGAGCATGGGAGGAGGGAAGTTGCTTGGGATTGGAATGGGAAGGTTTTTTCCAGGGAGAGGGTGGGGGAAGAAGAAGAGATTAAATAAAGAAAATTAATTAAACCTTTAATTAATTAAAAACTCAACCCAATTTAAATCCTTATTCGAAACCCCAAACGAAGTGAAAGTTAGGTCGTGCCTAGGGTAAACACCACCTCCCGAGCACAACGGTGGTCTCATAATTTTAATCCGAGGATCCATTAAAAAGATATAAAATCTAACATCTGAATCCACTTAATTATGAAAACACCCCTCGTGGCGTTTCCAATAGAGGGGCCACGACCGCGAATGTTACACCCCTCCTAGGGTAAACGACACGCTCCAGACTTAACGGTGCCATCGATTTTCCAATATGAGATACCATTTTAGAGATACTTGAGTTTTACCATTAAACGAATAAATTAATTATTTTATTTATCTGTTTAATGTTCCGTTAACGGGCTAGGGGTCCCAGCGTCTCACGCCGACATGTTCTATATCGTTCCTAGGGTAAACACCCCATTTCAGACCCATTAATACTCACAAATTTAGGACCTGAATTACCGTTTAGGAGTTATCCCATTTATTTGGTGTGCCCAGTGTGAATGCACTTAAAATTTAATTTCGGCCACACCGGGGCTCGGAATCACACACCGTCTGAACGCCTTACTATGGAATAACATCAAGAATTTTTCCAAAGTCTTTTATAGCAAAAACTGGGTTCTTACAAGCTCAAAGTCAAAGGACTGTAGGTACTCAATCCAACTTCGCTGTCTCAAATTCAGATCCTACTAAGTGAAGATATACTTTAGACTCTTGTGGTCAGTGAAAACCAAAAAAATGCTCTCCCAATAGATAATGTATCCAACAACGTAAGGTATGAACTACTACTACTATCTTGAGATCGTGTGTCGGGTAGTTCCTCTAGTGTGGCCTCAACTTCCGAGACCCATACGCAACGACTCCATCTCTCTGTATAAGAATAACTCCCAGCCTGATACTTGATGCATCACAATAAACAATATAGCTCTTTCCTGAATCTAGAAAGACTAGTATAGATTCTAAAGTCAAACTCCCTTTCATCTCCTGAAAGGATGACTTACAATAATTTGACCACGAGAACTTTTCACCCTTCTTAGTTAGACCCGCCAGTGTTGTTGCTAAGCGTGAAAAGTCCTATATGAAGCATCTATAGTATCCAACCATCCCTAGAAAACTTTGCACCTAAAATAAATTCTTCGGCTTCTCCCAGGAAACTACTTCTCTCACTTTCACTGGGTCTACTGATACTCATGTCTCTGAGATAACATGACCCAAGAAGTGAATCTGATCCATCAAAAAGTGTCATTTTGAGAGCTTAGAATATAACTGATGCTCTCTCAGTGTACTCAAAGCGATATCAAGGTTTGTGGCATGGTTGTGTAGAGTGTGAGAGTACACCAAGATATCTTCCATGAAAACAACCATGAAGGAATCCATGTATGGATGGAACACTCAGTTCATTAGTTCCATGAAAACTGCAGGTGAAATCGTGAGACCGAATGGCATAACCATATACTCTTATAGACCATACCTGCTCTGGAAGTCTGTCATAGGTATATTTGATGGTCTAACATGAAACTGATGGTAACCAGTCCTCATGTCAATCTTTGAGAACACCCAGGATCCTTGAAGCTGATTGAAGAGATCATCAATCCTAGGCAAGGGATATCGGTTCTTGACCGTCAACTGGTTCAGCTTCCGATAGTCCAAACAAAGGCAAAGGGCACCATCCACCTTCTTCACAAAAAGGACCAGTGAACCCCAAGGATAAGTACTACGTCAGATGAAACCCTTTTCCTGCAACTCCTACAACTACTTCTTGAGCTCCTTCAACTCTTGTGTAGCCATACTATAGTGAGGAATGGAAACCGGTGCCTCCACTAGCACAATATCAATAGAAAAGTCTACCTCACGCTCTAGAGGCAAACCTGAAAAGTCCTCTAGAAAGACATATCTAAAACTATCCACCACTGGAGGAAAGCCTAACAGTGAATTCACCTGGTCATCCAGGTATAAACTAGAAATTTGGGCTATAACTCCTCCCATCCCATGATGATCGAGTCCCTCTCTTCTCTCCTAGGCATCCCATTCTCCCTTATGAAGAAAAGATACACCCTCAGGTGATATGAAACTCACCCTATGATGATAATAGTCGACAAATGCTGGGAAATGAACTAGCCAATCCATTACGAGAATTAAATCATATACTATCATCTTAAGGACATAGAGATCCCATAATAAGTGACACCCACCAACCTCTAAAGGGAACTCCTTGCACTGACACACACTAGCCATTCTCGTCCCCAACGAAGTGTCTAGAATCAAGATATTGGAAGAAGAAAAGATGGAGAGACCCATGATTTCCACAACAACAATAGATATAAATCTATGGAATTCCCTTGTATCGAAAAGAGAAGAAGCTAAAAATGAGGCTACTAAGATCGTACCTCAAACTGTAGAGGGTCCGAGATCCTGATCCTGCTAGGTCTGCTCCACTGAAAATGTCTGACATGTACCACGACCCTGTGACCCTGCCTGACCACTCTCAGCTGAAACACCCTGCTATCGCAGAAAGACTGGTGACTGACCACCACGACCATGACCTCCACCTCAGCCTGAATGGCCGGAAGAACTCCAGTTCCTAGATTGGTGGGAAACTGATGGTGCTACTCCTAAACAAGGAGCCATAGAAGAAACCCTATCACCAGCTTCTGGTGAAAATATCTGACAAAAGCGTTGAAGGTGACCCATCTTGCTGCATGATCATCAGTCCACTAATTCTTTAGGGGAATGTGGCCTCGTATTCCCACTCTTTCCACACAGGTAGCACACCAACTGGCTATTAGAAGATGTGTGTTGCCTCCTTGGATCACCGTGCGAAGACTCCCTACAGTGCTTCCTACTGTCAGTAGGAGTAACACTAACTCTAGAGGCCGAGCCGCCCTGGCTCACAAATCCAGAATCCATCAGATTGCATTCCATGATCAGTGCCTGGTTGACGATAGAAGTGATGGAAGTCAAATTGAGGATGTTCACATGTGATCGGATGTCGTGCCTCTGACCATCCTCGAACTTCTTTGCCAGGAATAACTAATCACCTCCTTCAATAAGCGTGAAGCCATGAATCTCGGTAAAGAGAGAGGAATACTCCATAATAGAAAAAGTTGCCTGCTCCAAAATCATAAACTCTTAGGATCATTCTACCCTCAAGGTCTCCAGGTTGAAGTAGTCAAAGAAGATGCATTGAAACTCATCCCATGCCATAATTTTCTGGCATCCCGCCTATGAGATCACATCCCACCACCTCTTGTTGGAGTCCCAAAGCATATAGGTAGAGAGCTTGAACCACCTATTTGGAGGCATCTCTAGATGCTCAAAGATCGTCAGCATGGATTCTAGCCATTACTCTGCAGCCTGAGGTCTCCCATCCCCTAAGAAAGTGGGAGGATGCGGCTGCTGAAAGACCCGTGTCAAATTTTCCATCGATGGGGTAGGAGGCATCACTCTATGAAAGGTCTGCATCTGCCTCAGAAAGCCTTCCCTGAACTGTGCATCAGCTCTTGGGTTTGGTATAATAGCTAGTTCCAAGACTAACACAACAGGAGGATCTACAGGTAGTCCCTGATCTGCCATATCCAGTGTCTGATCACTCCCATGCAACTGGTGTACAACCAGAGGATGTCTCGGCAGCATGACTCTGCAATGTCAAATGCACACCATAGATCAGGATTATCAAGGACTGAAAACTAGGAGTGTAAGAAGGGAACAAGAGAAAGAAAACATTAATTTTTTACAAAACATTACTACACGGTGTGTATAATCCTCATACGGCGTGTTCCCTTAATCCATTCACATGGGCACGTACTTCTTCCAAAACTGGTCATGTAACACCCCAAACACACACCGTGTTGTCCTCACACATGACATGTACTTGAATCCGCTTCCCCTACCCGAGTCCTTCTACACAGTTAAACAACACGGTTCTCTATAAAACGTGACTACACAGTGTGTTTATTCCAGACATGGTGTGTACTAGAAAAGCTTCACCAGCCCATGTTGTGAGTGACACAGCCTGTGTACTTGGGTTACACTACATGGAAAGTTCTAGACGGACACAATGTGTACTAAGAAAGGATGACAACGACTCATGTAGTTAGTGACATGGCCAGGTACCTGGGTTATATTACACGGCATGTTCCATATGGACACTGCGTGTTTTAGAAAAGGCTCAGCCATCCCATGTTGTTAGATACATGGGCAGACATGAGGTCAACACAACACGACGTGTATTAGACGGTACACGACATGTTCACCAAGGATTTCCCTATCCCATGTCCCTGTCCACATGACATATGACACAGTTAAAGACTATATGGAGTGTACATAAGGTACACAACATGTACTTAAGAAAAATAGTTTCTTCCCGAATAGAAGAACACATGGCTTGTAGTCAAAACTACACGTTGTGTATTCTGGGTTTTTCTTGAGAGTAAGCCTTAGAAACTATTTCAGAACCCAAAAAAACACTAAAACAAACATTTAAGTTCCAATTTCCGATTCGTGTGGGCCCATACTCCCTGCAAATCAAATTTTGGCATCTTATACATGTTATAAACAAGATAAACAAGGCAATTATCCACCAAATTCCGGTTCATGAGGGCCCATAACACCTCAAGAACCGAAGTTTGGCATCCATGCAACAAAACCTTACACAAATGATACCCTATCAAATAATAAGTATTATATCAAGGAAAATATCACAACAGCATGCATATTCTATACAATATCTATCAAAACAACATGAAACTGCTAATGCACCCTAAATGGCATGGCAAAAATGCATGACATGTGATTTCTAGAAAGAGAATATATGATGCATGAGATGTCATACCCTCATATCATAGGTTTGTGACATAATCAGAACCTCAATAACATCAACAGTAATATCACAAAACATGGGAGTCACCCAACAATGAAAATCAAATCAACTGTAAAATTGCATAATCAGAAAAATTGCAATAAACGAGGTAGATTGGATTTTACCTATACACGAGTTAGCTACTCCCGGGCACAACTTATTACCAAGTACCTAATCCTTCCTATCCTGGGCTAAAAGTTCCAAACAGTATACCAAAATAAAAGAACCTCCCTTTGATACCACTTTGTAACATCCCGGATCCGAAATCCACCCAGAGGCGCCTTGTACCTAGTTGGTCACATGGCCTCAAGTGCATTTCCCCGAATTCCATAGGATGCCGACTAGCAGTGAGGGCCTTGGGTGTGATAGTAGGGAAACTATACCCTCATTTCCATAGTAACAGAGCGGAAGTAAAAAAAATAGCAGTATCAGAAGCAGTAACAATCCATACAAAATTAAACAAGGATAGACTGGAATAACAAACAACTGGAGAACATATATAAATGATGAATGATACATATGTCTAGGAAATCATCCAAACAAATCACAATGCTGGAATAAAACAGTACTAAACCAAAGTACAAAATAAATCAAGTAACAAATCCTTAGCATTGCAAGCCATAGCTTGGTCCCATGCTCTCCAGCTCCACATCATATCAAGTACATGAAGTGGAATGGCACTTTACCTTGTTTATACCTGCAACAATATAATCAGTTTGGGCCCAAAAGCATAGACCAAATTGGGTGTGAGACTAAATATCAGTAGGCAACCACCATGAGATCTGTGCCTAACTATTAGTGAATATATGGTAGGTAAAAGTTTAGAAATCAGTAAACAATCCACAGTTTCAATATCAAGTAGTAGCTAAACATGTAGATAAACACAAATAGGTAACCCTCTAGGAAGTACCCACAATCTATCCTCTATGTTCCTACCTAGTAACACAAGAAAGAAACATAACACATAGGTAACCCTTTGGGAATTAATCACAGCCCATCCCCCTTGGTCCTAACTAACATGTACAAGTAACCCTCTGGGCAGTACACTCATTCTAACCCCTCTGGTTCAGCTTAATCATAGACTCTATGAGGAAGCACTCACCATCAATTCCTTATATATTCGTGTATTGGTAACTAAAGGCACTCTAGGGAAGCACTTATATCAAATTCCCTCTGTGGCCCACGTTGAGGAACTACAGACACTCTAAGGAAGCACTCAACGTCAATTCCCACTGTGGTCTCGCATCGTAATAAGAAAAGACACTTTGGATAAACCTTTACTTCCATTCTCCCTATGGTATATACATCAGGTTCACACAGCCCTATGTAAGTTGAGAAAGTCTTGTAGCACATATCAGCCAAAGTAATCCCCAAGAACTACTTGGTTAGCAGTCTATAGCATATCAGCATGTAATGATACAAACACCCCATCCTACTATACTAGGCATGGAAAGTAAACAACAGCCTAATAGAAAACTAGACACAACGATCAAAATAGGAAAACATGCGTGTTAAAACACTTCCAATGCATAACAGTTAACCCTATTAACATTCAATATTATCTACTCAATAATACAAGAAAATAAGGAAAAAAATAGGGCTAAAACAGTAAATTCACAATAACCCGTTCGTGGGTATTGGGAAAATTTGCACATAAAACTCAATGACTCTCAACAAAAAAGCACAGACCACCTACCTCAGTGTTGGGAGATCGATAAACTCCAGTTCCGACCCTTTTATTGACCTAGAAAGTGTTATATCTACAAAAACGTCTAAAACTTTCAACCCACGATATCTTGCGAGAGAGGAGAAATCAGAATATGGAGCTCTAGGAGAAAAGAGAACTCACTAATGCGATTCCAACACAACCAATGGTGTTAGATTCAGAGGATGGACATAGGCTTGGTAGATTAGAGAAGGATCATGGCTGTACGAGATCTCTCGATCGAACGATACATAGAAGGATAGATTTCTGGTGATTAGACGTGACCTTGATACATTTAATTTAAAAAAAAAATAAACGGCGTGTACTTATGAAGTACACAGCGTGTACTTTCCTTTTCCATACTCTTCTTTAGGCGGCCTCCAAGTCACCCCCACACAGTTGTGTGCATGGCCTCTACATGGCGAGAACACTACCTACGATAACCGAGTACACAACATGTACTCATAAAGTACCTAACATGTACTTTCAAAAATTTGCAGAAATTCCTATTTTTTTGAAAAATGACCAGAAAAGGAAAACATACCTGGAAGGAAGGTCTGGGTTCTTACAGTTCAATAAAACTAAGATTTATTCCAGCGTTTACTGAACACATTCTAAGGATCTGAAAAAAATATTATTCCCATATACACAACCATTATACATGATAATCTGTTCAATGAGAAAACAATTTGTCATACTGTTTAATGACATGTGAATAGGATGCAGTCAAGTAGTGTAACATCATGTGAGTTGGAAACGGTACCCAGTTTTAGGTTTGTATTGGTCATGTCTTCCAAAGTGTATTTCCATGTTCCTTATGGTCACATGATTCATTCTTGGTGTGAGAAGTAATAGGTAATAGGGAAGTTGTCTGAGTTGTGATAGAATAGGGTTTTCAAGGCTCACTTAATTGGTCTATCCCATATATAGTTTGGTCTGAACATTTATTAGTGGTTTAAAAGATGGAACCATTATTGGATATTCAAGAATTAAAATGTACCATATGATTACATGAATAAATTCACACACATTTCTCCAACATGAAACACTCCTCACAGGTATTACCCATATGCATAGGGTGCATTGTTCCCATTGATTATCATAACTTGTCCTATGATAGGAGATTTGAGTGTAATATATATCATGTGATTATAGTAATCAATATACACATAGTTATTGAATGGAAAAATTTATGTACAGGTCTATCCCATACACATAGGTGGTATTTTCCTTGTTCAATCTTGCAGGTGTACCTAGTATTAAAGATTAGGGAATCAATACAAATAATGTGATGTCAGGAATCAAGATACATGTAGTTCTTGAATGGGAAACTATCAACATAGTTATGAATCATAGACATAGGGGTTATTGTTCCCAATTATTAATGTGGTTGAACCTAGGATAGAAGATTCATGTGTCTCTACATATTTGATGATGATAGAAATCAAGACACATGATCATCTGGAATTGATGTGTGGTGGGAGACCAACACCAAGGATAGTGGGTCTGTTGGGTAAGTTCCATACTAATACACAATTTTATGTCATCTATGAGACATAAAATTAGCATTTTACATCATGAAGTATGGACCTATGGTTTTTCTTATAATTTTTAGTATCTAGGTTATTTTTACCCATAACAAGAAAAGATATGTCTTGATCATGTGGGGAATCTATTATCAAAACTCCTAATCCCACTTAGGGGATGATCAGTGTGAGAAACCTGTAATATAAATGGTTTCATTCATGACACATAAGTAATTAGAAGAAATATTATGGTACATTTTTGCATGCGTTGACTGGGACTAGATATAAGATAAATGAGTCCCTATGTATCTCATCGAAATAAGAATAATTCCATATGTTATTCTTTAAAAGAAAAGTTTTTTAATGTCATAATGATATGATAAAGGTTCCTTGATGTTAAAAATATGGAAAGAAACAATATAAACATTAAATATTGAAAATAATATCATAAGAGGCATCATTTGTTTGTGGAATAAGATTTCCATATCTATTTTCCAAAAGAATCATATTATATATATACAAGACATGATTATATTTTAACGGTATATGTTGAATATATTTTAAAAATCTCTAATGTCTTGTGACTGGGATATAATTATTTTTTTGGACCCAGATTTGAGATCTGGGCATCACTACATATCATATGAAGGATGTAATCAAGCCACTCAATGTTTTAGAATCGTGATATTCTATATGTAAACCTGAATCACACATTATGACATAGGAACTTTATGACACTTTCACAAATCATTCTATTGTGATATGAATCATCCATGAAATGAAATTATACATGTAGTTAAAAGAGATGCGCTATGTATGGATTTTTTTTGTAAACATTAATGTCACCTGATAAATATGTTTTCCATATAGCATAACAACATTTAGCAATTACCTTTCATGACATTCAATATCATGTGACTAGGAAATCTTCCTTATACTATATATTCACGAGGATAAGACATCTTACTAACTATTTAACATCATGTAGACATGATATCTTCCTTGATGTTTAACATCATGTCACCAATAAATTGGGACCCAGTAATGTATAATTTATTTCTTCTAGGACTTGATATCATGAGTGGGGTGCATCCTCCTGGATGGTTTGTGGAAGCCTCAATTGTCTTCAGGTATGCCAACATTATGCATAGTCACATCAGGGATCAACAAGTGAAAATATGTATATTTACAAGAGAAAATGTATTGATGGTAGTTTTATAGGTGAAATATAAACATTCATATTTTCAAGAATTATATTGACAATAATCCTTGTAAGTCATGATTTTTATTCCATTTGATGATTAACTTTTCTATGTTCTTCGATGGGGGTGGACACACATTCCCCCAATACCAAAATGGGAGTTCCTGAGGTCATAATTATCTTCTTCTATATCCTTGTTCATGAAGAAATTTTATAACATGTTGGATAATATTGTGTCACCTCTTTCACTATCAGGGTAAGAGAGGTCATGGTAAGAAACATTGTCTTTATGAAAAGATGGATTCACCATATAAAGATTCCAGAGATGATTATTTTCACTAATGATTTAATTTCAAATAGGGAAATCCTATTAATATGGGATTATTTTTATACATTCTCAATCATTAGATAAATTTATCTGATGGATCATTTCTAATTATTCAAATAATTTACAAGATGTACAAAAATAGTTTATAGGCATTGGTTAGGTTATACTGATCTCAGATCATGGGCCACATGGATCATAGACATGTCTAACTAACATTAGTGTGTTTTTATGTTCTGGAGGTGACCCAGATATCATTAATATGGGAGGATAATATCCATCAATTTCAGATAATTCACCCCCAAATTCAGGTGAACATAATGCATGCACTACCATTATAACCCATTTGAGATCTCAAAATAGCATGCAAAAATGGTTCTAAACATTTTTAGGAAGTCTTAATGGTTATATCTCTCCACATGTCCATGATTTTTTTTATTCCTCGGGGCTATATGTATTCACCTGGTTAGACCATTGATGCTTCCTCTCTGGGTCCCTTTTTAATTACATAAATGTGTTGTTGATGGTTAATGAGGCATTGTATACAATTAACCATGGTGTTTTGAGATCCTCTCTATATGAAGGTGTTTGGTTTTTCATTACCTACCTATATCTATGTGTCTAAAAATTTAGAGGATTTTGTTAGCTGGTAGAGAGATATTAGCATGGGAAAGATGATCATGGTGGATGTCTTGATTTGGTTCCCTATGATCCATCTTTTCACTAATATGAGAAAAACCATTAAATAAGTGATCTATATCTACTTAGATCTACGATTTGATAACCCATTAATTAGTTTCATATATTTTTTGAACAACATCAAGGAAACTATCATTGAGTGTACTCGTGATATGTTCGTTATTCTACATCATACCATGAATATGTCAACCATTATTTTGGGGTTGAGCACGAACATCAGATTTCTCCCTGAAGGTTTCCAAAATATGTTAATAATCATCAAGAGTTATTGGAATATGATATAACTGCTGATAATATACTATTTTATATTAGTGAGATTATTTATTTTTAGATGGGATTCAAGGAAACTTGTAGGTGGTTACCAGAATATGATAGTTATTCATAGCATAATCAAGGGAATGAGACCACTTATAATATACATTCTACTTCGGCATATGGAATCATAAATCCAGAATGGGATAAGGGATAATAGAATCCTCTTATTAGATACTAGATTATTTTGAGTATAATCCATTATAGTAATATGATCTTTTCCATAGGCATGTTTCACTCAAAATTGTTGATCCCCGATCTGGATAGGGATATGAGCATGGTTCAGTGACTTTGGAGTATTCCAGAGGACATTGACAATATGAATATTACATTTTCCTAAGATATATAACTCTCTCCCAATGTGTTCCCTTGATGAAAAGGTTATATGATTCTGGTCTAGTGGATTTGGAGTAAGACGCGTGTATTTTTTGATAGGAATATGGGCATGCCCCCATGCACGCTTAGTTTTCACTTGGTAATCCCAAATCAGATTGAGGATATGTGCCTAGTCTTATTCAATTTGAGTATGTCACTAATCATTTTTGATAGGAATATAACCCTATCCTGCGGCATGTCTTTCTTTCATTTTGAGAGCTATGGTCAGAATTGAGATATGATCCCAATACTGTACCTATATAATTACTAGAATATGAGGATAATCCTCCTAGATTGAAGAAATAACGTGTTCTTGATCCCGAGTAGTAACATGTTCATGCTAGCCATGTAGGAATGATTATATGGATATTATGATAGGAATGATTTTTGTCACTACATCATCAAAAAAATATGTAGGAAAAACTCCCCTATTTTAGTCAAAATATTCTGTAACTTCAACATAGTATGTTCAGGAATTAATGCCTTCACACTCTCAACTTTCATGATATATTGATTGATGACTTTTATTGAAGTGGGTAAGTATTCTCACTCTTACGCTCCTTGTTCCATCAGAATATTTTGATTGGATTTATACATGGGTCAGGGATATATACCTTCCCAATGAATACTTCCCAAATATAATATCGGCCTTTGTTTGAACTACATGGGAAATGAGGATTCTACCTTTGGTTTATAACATTGTACATTAAAAAAGGTTTCCCTGATTCCCTTATCATAGGGAATTGGGTGGTGTCCGATTAGATAATTCCCTTAGATGACAACTTTGGGGTATTGGAATTTTTTTAATATTATTAGGATCATGATTGTACTATATCATTGGTACTTCTGTAAAGTTTAATTTAAAAATTATGTTTCAATTTCTCTTAAATATTGATATATTACACATTTTATCATCCTATGACTCAGACACATTCAGTGTAGTTTAATGTGATGTGGAAAGTAATTTATTATGTATTTTAATGACATGTGACTAGGATGTATCATTTAGTTAAACGTCATGTGACCATGAAATGGTCATTGTTTAAAATTCATTTGACTATAATGTTGTCATAGAGTTTAACATCACATGACTAGGATGTGGTCGTGTCGTTTAATGTTATGCAACTAGGATGTGGTTGTACAATTTAACAACATGATTCTAGGACATTATTCCATAACCTCTTGTTAGAGACAATTTTCTAATAGGAATTGGATGACAATTATGAACATTTCATGAGTTTTGGTATCTATTCAATCTATAAAGCCTTTATTTTTCTTTTTCTCTATCAAATATTTAAATTAAAACAATATCTCTACTGGGTTCCTTATATGTAGTGTTAGGGAAAATGATTTTCATTTTCTATCAACTACGCCTCACATGGAATCATTATTGATTGTAGTTTTATCAAAACATTATCCATGGTGTAATTAATGTACTTAGGTAGATGTATTATTTGTAAGGGATCATCTTTGTTAAATCTCATATTGAAATACATTCACTTAAAACATGGAGGTATATGGCCCATGATCCTCTACCAAACTTTAGTGTTTTTTTCATAGTGCTCAAATGAATGGATTGGTAAATTAAGCGGTTGATGGGACCAACATCCCCTATCCATATTCTCATGTATCCCATACATAAGGTTATAGACACTCACAATAGTGTCCCTGAGATTCCGATGGAAGGGGATGTGATTATTATTGACTTTTATCCATGCCTCAATCAATAGACTTATTATTTCTAGTTTTATCAAACCATTCTAAAATGAATAATCAATTTGATAGAGATTTTTTTTGTTTATATGGAAAATAAACTTCACTATATATCATCCCTATATGGGATATTATAATGATTCTCCCTTATTCTACCTATGACTCTATTTGAATGGCCACTCATTTGAGTTTCAAGTCTGGGGTTATTATCCCCAATCATTATTATTTTGGGGTATGGTTTTGAATAACATGGGGCCTTGAATGATATATATTCATCCCGATAATTAATGAATCCCAACATTACTTGAGGCTCTATGGAAAAGGATGAGGTTGGATGGTTTTCAGAGTACCCCCATTGAGGGGTGGAAAATATAATATTTATTCCATCCCTGTTGGATGGGGGTTTTTAAAATTTGAAATTCTATCAGTTCTATGTCCTTGGGTGAGGTGGAAGAATGTCTGTACTTCCCCTAAGATGAAAGAAAAAATATAAAATTCCCCCAGCCCTATGGGATGTTGAAATTCAATGTAATTTAGGCTTCTATATGAAGATGTTGGTACATCATTCCAAGGTACATATTTCATGATACTTCCAAAAACTATTTCCCAGAAATACTTATTCACTATATTATGTTTTGTGACCTAATCTTCTTTTGAAACTTACCTATCATCCTTAAGGGGAATACTAGTAGGAGCCACAAAAACACATATTCATCATTCTATAGTTGGGTTAGTGGATAATGATTGGTGTCTCAATATTGAATGTGGAGACTGAATTCACTACAGTCAGTGGATATATTCCCAATTGATATTTCTCTTTGAAATACCGACATGATCAATAATACCTTCTACATAATCATTAATGAAACTGTTTATCCATTCGATTCACTTTTCATATTTAGAATGTAATCTGACCTATTGTGTATCAGATGACTGCAGAAGGGTATGATTAAACTTCTAAAGAGTGTTCTCATTTGGATATAATGAGAAATATTCATGTTAATTTTATATAATATTTAAATATACATAAGTGGATTGGTTTTCCTCTTTAATGGAGTGTTTCTTGATAGGTAGGTGACTGATATTCCATTTGGGGGCATAGTGACAATAGTATCATTTAGAGGATGCATCCAATAGTACCATAT
Source organism: Viscum album (assembly GCA_963277665.1). Lineage (NCBI taxonomy): Eukaryota > Viridiplantae > Streptophyta > Magnoliopsida > Santalales > Viscaceae > Viscum > Viscum album. The sequence goes on along the minus strand of CAUJRU010000151.1, from coordinate 1,196,813 downwards.
GGGGGGTTGGTGACAATAATTCCATTTTGGGAATTGGTTCCCATATTTAAGACATTATAGGGTAAGATATGATAAAAATTCACTCATCCCTATGGTCTAGGTTTCTCCCCTAGATTCCGAAATCATGAAGGCTAGTTGTGATGAATTAAAAGTGTAAAATCAAGAGATTTTATGAAATATATTATTTCAAATTTATATAAATTCATTAATATATTGCATTACATGAAATAAATCATTTATCTTGAATCAAAAACAAAAACATTAATATCTTGTGTTTCACAAAACATCGAGTTACTTTGATGATGTATGTTACACACAAGCCCGAGTCTTACTGGACAATAGTATACTATTTATATTATTATGATAGTTATCACCAAAATATTGTAATATAGGAAATGAATGAGATTAACTAAATTATGAAAATATAGATTAAAATTTTTGGTTGAAAATGAATTCACTGGATAACAATTAATTTGAAATAAAAATAATGAGTATATTAATATAAACGATGTGATTTCATGAAAAAAATATTGCTATGACTAGAATGGTATTTTATCATGATAAAATAAATTAATCACTATTAGTGAAAGATATTAATGAAATATATATTTTATATATTAAACATTTTTTTGAAATTTAACAAATATGAATTATAGGATTTAGATAAGAATATATCCAATTTTAAGCATACAATGTTTTATATTTTTAAAAGGCAGTTTTCCCACCTTATAATAGAAATGTTTATCTAACACCAAATTTTAACACTTTTATAAATTATATTTGAAAAAATAAAATTCCCTTTTAAATTCATAATATCAAAATTCACTTTGGGTGATTCTTTTCTTTGGAGATGTTTCATGTTTTGATGAATAGTGAAAATTATTGGATTGTAATTTAAAAATGCTTATTCAAAAAAATAATTTGTAGTGTTAAATTATATTAATTCATGTTTTTAAGTATAAATTGACCAATTTTATAAAATTTAATCCAATTTATGTCATTTTAAACAAAATTCATATTGAAATTCAATATAAAAATATTTCATTATTTTTAATATTTTTACTTAAAAATCCCATTCTCATTTCATGAGAGAGATTAATTGTAAATTAAATTCTACCCTTTATGTGATAGGAATTTTGAAAAATGTATTAAATATTTTCAATTAGTATAATTTATAATTTCTATTAAATTTTAAAATAAGTTTTTAATATAAAAATCAGTGAAATTAATTAAAATTAATTATAGGGATTAAGGTAATATTGAGTTTACATAACATTTGAACATTAATCATAAGAGAAAAAATGACCTATGCACTTTCCCAAAACCCATTAGCTTTCCATATTTCGACCATATGACATATTTTATCTAAAATTAATCATTCTTTTAGTCTCATGAATTATGTAAGACCTCTTAATATTGTTTTCATTTTTATATTATGAAGAATTATAATCCTCTTCTAATATAAAATGGAACTCACAATACCCCTATCTTAAAACCTCTAAATACATTTTGTTTTGTCAAAAAACAAACCAAATAATCCTCCTCCAATACAATTTATTGAATGATATTTGGGAATTGTTCTCAAATTCCTCCAACAACAATAGGAACAATTTTTGATGAATTTCATTAGAATTATTGAAATTGATTATTTTCTCTACCTTCTTATATTATTAATATGGATGTAGGGTTAAACTATAAGGAGTCCTGCATGGAATTACTGAAAAAAATAAGGTAAAAAAAAACAAAAATAAAAAGATGAAATATTGATATGATGGTGAGAAATAAAGGATAACAACATGAAGTGATGCTGAATGTTAAATATGTATATATTAATCAGAACAAATAAATGATCTACTAAACATGAATTATCATGGGAGATATAGACTAAATGAATTAAATGATGTGTTTCTGTATTGGAATCAATTTCAACAATTATATTACAAAAAATTTCTTGAATGGAATATAAAAGCACTCAAATATTATTATGTGTATAATCATGCCCATTAGTTTCATCCAATTATGATAGTTCTATTACATATCAAAAAATAGATAATCTTTGACTGGGAAAAAATAACCACTATCTTTTTCAAACAATGTACATTTTTAGAGTTTATAAGTCAAAATGATCAATTAGTCTTCTCATGTAGGTACATTCAGTATGGTATTAATGATGAACCTTATGATTAAAAAATGAAATCACTGAATAATTAATATAAACAATGAACTTATAGTAGAATAAAAATTATTTTCATAGTCGATAAAATTTTTACTCTCTGAAATTTATAGATTTAGAAATGAAAAATCATAGCAATGAAGGAAGGGAAGGTCACCTACATCATTGATTTTAACTATATAAAAAAAATGAAAAATATAACCATTTAACTCAATTATTAATTATCCCTAAAATATTTTGCCACAAATAATTTCAAGAAGAAAAAATATATCAAATGTATTTATATCAATACCATAGTTAATATATGTAAGAGGAAGAGAAAAGGAAGCATCTTGGTTGAGGATTGTTCCTCTAAATACAACATCTGAGACTACGATCCCATTTCATTTCACCTTGTTCAAATCTTCTCTCCTCTGTTGGGTGGTATATTTTTTAAATTTCATTTATTCATTTATACTATGTGCTAAAACTAGATTCACATACAATATAACCCAAAACAACCCCATTATTTTCCTGCATAGACTCCACATTGAAACTATCAGCATTAATTAATCATTTCATGTTCCACATGATAATCTCTTCTAAATGATTGAAACCAACTCACATTCACATTCTTTCGATTCATAAAACTAAGCTATAAATATTTAGAGGGTCAAATTGATTTTCTGTATTCACTATAAAATTACAAAATATAGATATGCTTCCTGACGCTGATGATATTTATCTTCATAGAGTTATTCATCATGATTGGATCTAATATTTCAGTTTCAATTTCAAATAAAGGGCTATTATATTATTATTATATTTTTTATCCTAACATAATATTTTACCTACACTAATTTCATTTATGGGACCCAAATAAGTGAAACATAGGTGACATTTTAGAATCCCCCAAACTTTTCACATGAACATTCATCAAGCTTCTGTGTTCAACAATAAATTTCCTCACATCTATTTAATCATTGGATGGGAATATTAAATGAATGTAAAAAAAAAACAATATTAGAACATCATCTGGAAAAGTCTAATAATTAAAGATCATGACATTGATCATGATTGCATTCCAACTGATGAAAATGTCTTCAAACACATTTGTCATATTTCATTCCATGTCATGTAATACAATGCTAAAAATGAAATGATTAAATGAATAACATGCATAGAATTACTATTAAACCAGACTAATATCCTATTAATATTTAATTCCATTGGGGATAATTCAGGTGTAGCAGGCATGGTAACTTTAGCAATTTCATATCCACAATACCTGGGAATTCTAATTCAAACCATATTTACTCATGAAAAAGAAAAACAAGAGAACCAAAAAAATAGAAACCACGATAAATAAATTTATATATTTCCTTCATCATAATTCACATTGATGAAAAAACATATGGAGTTTCAATAATAGAAACAAACAATTTAGAAAAGAGTAAAAGGAAAAAAATAGAAGAACTTATACATATATATTTACATGGTTTGAGAAATGATACCTATGTCCACTGAGATAAAGATGTTTCACTATATGTCTAGAGCACAATTACAAGTAGATAATTTGAGTTTCTTACAACTAAAAGCCTATCTCAGAATGGGATAATAAAGAGGTAGAAGAACTATTCCACCAACCGTCAAAATTTCCTCTATGTTATATTGAAATTCTATTGGAAGTCTTCAATGATATAGTAAATGGTGGAAACCCAAGTCAAAAGTGATATAGTGGGTGATGGTAAGAATTCCAAGGATTTAAAATACTATTGTTTCCTATGTTAAACCTGATATAGTTCTATGTGGGTGTTGGTTGGTCATCTCATCTTCAATGGTCATAGATGCTACAATTCACTTAAATTTTGGCTGAGTAACTTTGGCCCCTTGACCAGGGCTGCATTATCCCCTACAGCCACATTGAACTCCTTGTGGAGCTCAACCTACTAAGGATATAGGAAGATGGGTAGTACGAGTCATAATATTTTGGCACAAACATCCTTCAAAAAGGATTGAGGTACACAAAACCAACACACATGTAATCGATCTTCCATGTATATAATTTTTTTTAAGGACTATATCATATTGAAATTTTCATATTCCATGATCTTTGTTAATTATGATGAGCCATAATAATTATTCAATCTCGGTTGAGATCTCTATTTTATTGGATGGATTTAAAGAAATAAAGTCAATAAATTAACTTTATTTGATCAAAAATGGTGAATCCTAAATTTTTTAACCCCATGTTTGATGTATTCATCTGGATTTTATAGTGGCTTGGGTAGTTTTATTCTAGAACAAAACTATACATCAAATAGTTATAAAATAATATTATCTTGAATAGAACATGATAGTTTATCTTTAGAGAGCTCAAATATTTATATTGTCAACATTGATGGATCATCACTTTTAATTATGTTGTATGAAACCCGAAATCATCCATGGTGGTAGAGCCTAATTCCTTGACTATGCCTTAATTTTTGGGAGGGAACAATGGATTCATGGATAGTCGATATGTGTAGGAGATGAGGTAAGAATAAAGGATGATCGACTTGTGCCATTATCATAGTAATACTATTAAAAGAGGCACACTGTCATATGAATGAATGTTAGTAAGGAATACATGATCACCGATTGATGGATTCGCAATAGAAAAATCATGGTAGAACTACTCTAGCACAATCATTCATTACTGTTTATAGAAAGGGAACAATCCAATAATACATTCATTATCATAAAAACAGTAAAATGGAATGGTCTCCCCATGCCTAATTTGTAAAAAACTATTTTCATGGAAAAAAAATAACCGACACTACACTGGCATGGTATATAAGAACTACACCCACACTGTAGCTACATACATAATTTAAATTTCCACACATAAATTATTAAAAATGAAACAAGTACACCATTAATTAAAAAATATATCTTAAATATTATAAAATGTTAAAAAAATATTGAGCAATAAAATAAAACTTGATATTTTAATTATCTAAATAATTTAAAAAAATAATAAAATGAAAATATTAAATTAAATAAACACATAGGCTAATAAAAATAACGTAAAAATAGTAATTGAAAATAAAATCCACAATTAAAATTAGAAGATCAAATATAAACACATTTTATAATTTTAACATAAAAAACATATTTAAACATAAAAATCCCTAATTTAATAACTTATTACAAATTAAACATAAAACCAAACAAATAAATATATACTTTAACATTAAATGAATGTTTATACAATAAATGTGAATTCAAAAATGCTCCAAAAAAATTCTATATCACTCACCATATACATAGTAGTAACCTAAACCCCATTAGATCTGCATCTAAATCTATATATTCCAATTGATTTTTTTTATTTCTAATCTGGTTTTCAGGGGGTTGTGATTCAGTGTATTAAATGAACGAATAAAATTTTTAATTATGGATTTTTTTATTTTTGGTGAATTCAGGGAAACTACTGAATTTTTTTTCCGATTGATTAAACATATGTATAAAATTTATAATATATCCGTTCATGGAATAGAAACCAAATCCTTATCATTTTACTTAAGGAATGAGATTGAATTTCTATAAGGTATAGTGAATTTATTCAAAATAAATGATTTTCATGTTATATGGACATTTCAATTTGTTCCCTCATGAAAAATAGCCAATAATATTATTTTTGTTTGATTTTACTATGATTACTATGGTGACCTATGTAACCATTGAGTTTTTACAAACCCTTAAAATTTTATTTATATGTTATAGTTGAACCATTATATTAATATTTAATATCTTTATCCAAACCATCATGTCCAATCTTGAATTCCACATGACCTCATGCATGTCCCCCTATACGCAAGAGACTGAAAACTAGCAGTGGGCGTTTATTTCCTCCAATGGGTATATTACACCCTCTGTATATTGTCATAAATCAATGATAAAATACTAATAATAAATAATCACAAAAATCCTGCGGAAATATAAAATATTGTGTATAAATAATAAAAGAGATAATAGGTTCCCAAAGTGGTAAACTAGTCCAAGAGAAAAAGAGTGCATGTAAATAAATAAATAAACTATGATTCCTTTCATGTCCATTCCAGTCTGATAATTATCCATTCTCTACCCATCCATCCATCATAGGATTATTTCCCTTCGTTTTATCTCTAGGAATAAAATCTATATGTACAATGAAATTTATGAGTATGGTTTCATTATAAGAGTTAGTACGACACCTCCAATGTGTCCATAACATGAGTTCACATAATATATAATATTTTATTTCATGAAAAAAATATAACTCTAAAATGAAAAAACAACCATACATATGTCGAGTCATCATACATTTATCAATCATCCACAATCTATGATCCCAACTGCTCCGGTTCGTTTCCATTGGGGATGTCAAATAAGTCATATAATTATCAAATATAAGGCAACACAACTCACCCAACCTAGATAGTGATTGCCATCAAGAATTCCACACATTACACCTTATTGGTATCTAAACAAATATCTGTTTAACACCCATAACCCAAGTCCATGGGAATCCCATACCATTACCTACTCATCAGTTACATACAAACACCCTCTATAAGGATTGTCACACACACCTATATAGCCATATTCATTGCTTATGGTTTCTTGATCAATTACTTTTGGACATCTCTCAAAAGTTATAACCATTACCACTATTAAGGATGTTTGAAATTTATCTCACCATCATCAAGGCTCCACTTGGTCATCTTTATACTTGAAACACAGTTCCTTAGTCTTTGAAACAAAACAAGAAATACATGTCATATCATAGAGAAACAAGGAAAATAATGATCAAATACTAGGATGGATAAATAATATGGAAATCCTAATCGAAACTAAAGCACCCACATAAAACTTATATCAAGAATTTTTTAATCTAGAATAAACATAATATTCTACAAATATCATATTCATGGCCCAAATTGGTACTGAACAACATACCTCATGGTTTTCAATGTCAATTTCAATGTCAAGGTTCATTGAATGTGTCACCACTCAAACCACATTTACAAAAAAATTAGAACTCATTTAACCACCATGATGTCTTAGAACTAATTAGAATCGAACATGAAATTGGTTATAGTGTTAATAAAGGTCAAACAAACTATAGGGTATAACACATTCATAGTTGAGGTATATCATCATAATAAAAACAATAGATCATTTATCTATATAAATCTAGGAGGCTCCAGAATGGAAGCATGCAACCATGGAATATGGTTGTACTAAAAACAAACACCATAGCACATGGTAGACCTCTAGGATATATAGGTTTGATGTAATCAACCACCATGATTCATAGAATATCACTATGATTATGTGATGTGATGAAATAAACTACCAATACCTATATCTAGGTATTGCAGCATATAGAGTACCTCAATGGTGAATTCTATGGTGTAATAGGGATGAATTATATATAAAGTCACTTTTAAATTTGATCTGTTATATCATAAGAATGGTTGTTGCGACATTACTCCATTTATTCTATCAATTAGTGCTATGGAACATTGGAAACAATTTAGAGAGATTGTTATTTATAGGTTCTAGATCGACATGGATAACCCTTGTCAAAACAATTGAATTCTCAACTTGAATTCCAAACCAAAGGCATTGATCAAATCCAAAATAGATTCTTGAATCAAAATAATAACAAACATTTAAGATTTGTAACTCATGATGGCAACATATTGTACCATATCCTTGAATATGATATGGAATCAGTATTTGTTTCATGGTCTATTCCCCAACAACACAACCTTATCAATTGGTCCACCACAATAAAGAATACAATGAAACCTCCATCAACATGCATCACCATTTTTCACCCCCTCTCTCTTTAAAATGGCCTCATGAATTGTAGATGAACCACATCTATCACTACATGGTTCTACCCCATTTTGAATTAATGTTACAAAAAACATACTAAATCTACCGTAATCATCTCAAATCAAAAAATCCTTTACCCAATGAAGGATAAAATCCAAAAAATGTGGAAGTGAAAAGAAAGAATGGATTCATTACCTATATAAATGACCCAAAGATTTAAAATTATCCCCTATTAATGATTTCTCATCCCTTTGAAGCATCTCTAGGTTTCCAATTTGAATAACTCATGCCACTAGGATCTAATGTTGACTACCCTCCCCCAACTATCCTCTTTGATCTTCATATTTTACCATGAAATCCAAATGATTTTTATATTCTCTACTAGAATTAATATATCTCTATGCACTATAATTTAAACTAGGACCTCCTCATAATATGTCTCTAGTTCCAAATCAATTTCATCATATTCTATATCATGCGTAGGATTAGGTTTTTGCCTCTAAATCTATGAAACATAGAACACATTATTCCTTCCTTGATAATGTGGAGGATGGAAAAAATGGTACACTAATGTACCAATACCCTCAGTGATCTTGAAGGGTCCAAAAAATTTATTTCAATACTTCTATAATTATATAGACTTTAGTGAACTAACTGATGAGTCACTCTCAAAAAATATAATCACCGGCAGAGAGCTCTAATGGAATCCTCCTGTGGTCAGCATATGGTCACTACATTCTATAAGCAATCATCAAACTATTTGGAACTAGTTACACTCTCTCATATGTCTCCTAATCCATACAGGTTTCCAAAACTAATTCTTCATTATCCTCATGCCAACAATAAGTGATTTCCAAGATCTCTTATGCATGGCCTCATATGGTACCATATGAATAGAATCATGGTAACTATTGAATAATGTGAAATATACAAAGGATTTATGATCATCCCACACACCACCAAATTGTATAATTTATGATTTAAGACTCACCTTAAATACTTGTATTGTCCACTCAGACTATCCCTTTGTATGAGGATGGTGTGTTATGATCAATCTGAGAGATATGTAAAAACATTGAAATAACTCAATATAAAATGCGCATATTTAATAGAAACAATTATCTTGGGTAATCTATGTAAGAGAATAATCTCCATGATGTATATCTTTCCTAGATAATATACTATGCGAGTCTATCCAAGGAGTAAAAAGTGAGACACCATAAAAAATAACCAACAATAAATCAGACAACATCATGACTCATCATTGTCATGGGTAAACCTATAATAAATTCCATCATAGAAGGATTCCACTTATACAAGGGAATTGGATGTGGCTAGATCATACCACCCAACTGATGGTGCTCATACATCACTATCTGATATGTAAGAAATTGAGGGATAAACCTAGTAGTTTCCCTCTTCATCCATGAACAAATGAACAATCACCTAAATTTGTAGTACACTTTTATTACACTAGGATGTACTAACCATTTAGATTTATGGTAATCTATCAAATATTCCTCCCTAAGGGATGAAATGACTACTATACACTCACATACCATATCATTTCATCATATCCCAATTAATAACAAGTTATTATACCCTTAAATCATTCCATTCCATTATCACTACACACTATGGGTCTCTCTAAACCAGCTTTCACCTAGTCCACAATTAATTATGTGATAACTCAACAAGAGAAGATCATAAACCCCTAATTCTCTAAATCATCATCCATAATGTTGTCTTATAATATTTCAAAGTGGAAGTACTCGTCATAATTCCTCTCACCATGATGTTTTTTAGAACGAGTCTTACATATAATAGTGAAATAAATGATGTTATCCTTACATGGTTAATAATTCATATCACATTAAAATTTTTAATGATACTATTTATAGATATCCAATATAATATTTAGGTCCCACTGTGTGAAGATATAGTGAACGATCTTCAAGTTTGAGTAAAAAATAAATTTATTTCTCAATAGATTCTATCACCAATAATTTATAGTTTGTAAAATTTATAACATGACTAGTTCAAGAGTAGGGTATCTATTATTTTGGGGTTATAGATGATGATACACATAGAATAGTAACATTTCACTCTTTTGCAACCATACCCATGTCAACTGAATCATAGTAATTAACATAACTAATCCCTATACCAAGGAGTTTCAACATTATAATTCTCATCAACCACCTCTTATGGTCATGAAATATATCTTTTACACTATTATGATAACTATTAATTCAATAGATTGTTTTATTAGTGTTCTCATAGGTCATGATAATTAAGGATATCTCCAGGTTAAAAAATTTACTATATCCTTCTAGGCCCAAAAAGCTACTGATCTCATTCACATTCTGAGGATGTGTGAATGATATCATTGCCTCCATTTCCTTGGGTATGTGGGTAAACATATATATTAAAAAACATGCGCTATGAAACCCACCTCCAATATATAGATGTCACACATTCATTGATTGGTGTGAATATGATATACTTAAATCATATTTAGTACTACTGCGAGGTGTATCACACAGACCATTGGTGGGATGAGTGGATAAGGATGTTGTTGGAAAACACCATGAATAAAGAATCTAGATTTTGGGTGAAATTAATTATTCATGAAATCCATGAACACTATCAGCATATTATTCATCCCACATGACATCACTATGAAGTCATACAACCCATACGTACTTAGAATATCTGTATTTGGAATCTCCTCATCTCTACCACATAATAGGTGATATACTAATTGAAGGTAAATATTGGAGAACAATGGGTCTTCAAATAACTGATCCATAAGATTATTGATCCTATGTATGACACATGTAATCTCTAATATCACCTATTTTAGTTTCCAGAAATTGACACATGGTTGAATAATACCATCAACCATTATGGAGAATAACACATGTGCACCCTATAATAACGTAGTAAACCTTATAAAACCCTTCTTATAAAAGTACACAATCCATTAATTGATCTCTATTAGATCGACTGAAACCATATGTTAGGGGGTTTAAAAATGGATTTTTTTCTTTTGCAAGAGAATAGTTTAAAATATATGTCCTATATAAGGGACGATTTCAATGAATTAATTCATAAATTTTACCTGATAGAGATCTAAAACTAGAAGAAATATCGAGGGGGTGGACACTAATCAAGAATATAGTGATAATACCACCATCTATGTTGTAATCATCCAAATATGACTCAATAATGATTCAACTCTCCCTTTTCATAGTTACCACACTATTGACATCAATTACTTCTCAACCATTGGTGAAGTTATAGACACATGCCTCTCATAGAATACAATATAACATCGGAAGTGGGAAATACAATCCATGATGAGAATCACATTGAACGTCATCATCTCCAAAATCATGAATTCCCACATATTTATATTGCTAGTGAATTCTATGGGACACTTTAGGTATCACAGAATATGGTTCACTTTCATGCTTAATAGTGGGTCATTGGAGGCAGAAACATAATATGACATGACATGTAGATCATGTCTGTTAACTAAATTTTTATAAATTATGGAATGAGAATAAATAGTATATAAAAAGTATTAAATCAAGTACATAAAATTAGTATTATAAATTGAATAGTAGATACCCCCTCGACATTATCTACTGGTTCCTGGTCTACTATGTAAAATTATATTGTCTCATATCTCTGACCATGTCCCTGAGCTTCCATCATATGAGATGTTTTCATCCACTATTGTAATATTCCACTCCAATCATTCAATGATCTCATAGTACCTCATTAAGAGGCCATCATGAATTATCATATAAAATGATGTTCCATTCCTCAGTTGTGGAACTACACAAACAACTACCTATAAGAACTATAATTTTACCCTGTTTTCTGACAATTATAGAACCTATTGGAATCATCACCAATAAAAGTCACTTATTGTCATGATCAAACTTAATTTTTGAATACCCTGGTACTCATGGACAACCTTACTCTTCTTAAAACATGAAGATACTTCTGTAGTTGTGAGAGAATATAAGTTATATTACCTCTATGGGCCATATAGAATAATTGTTCCCTATCCTACTAATTTACCTTTTCAATGGTGAATTATTTAAGAAGAACATATGAGTACATCATCAATTCAATTCTATCAACCAGACATTTGAGATTCATAGAAATTCATATCATCAAATTTTCAGGCTTCTTCACCTCATTCCTAGAAACTAAAAGCCTATTGTGATATAACTCTCTAATCCATGAATATTATGAAGAGAAAATCATAGAACAATATATTAACTCCATGATCTCATAGGAACATTCCAACATCATCACCATATGAATGTTTTGTATGAGAAATAACACATTGATGGTCTCATATGTAAGTACATATGGTCCCCCAACATGAATAATAGTAGTCCAAAATATTCTGGATGATCCTTTGAACATAAACATCACTGGATCACTCACCCATCCTCCACTGGTGAGACCATCATGAAAATGATATTGATTAATTATAGCCATTACTATGCATCATGTTGGGCACTAGTAACCCAATATTCTATAGGATGTTGGAGATGGATATACCAAGAATGGTAAGTCAAGGTCCTCTATGTGGCTCTTCTATGTATGGGAACTATATAAAATATTTAAATATATTCATGATCTACATCTGGGATCACCTATTTCATTATAGAAACGTGATGGGGGTACATTATCCTATAAAACGAGTAGTGTAACATGAGCATCATGGGATACTATAGTTGGGGGTCCCATCAAACATGTCCTAGGTGGAATATCTACAAAACTGAGAAAATAATGAATATATTAAAGTCCCAACGTATATATGGGATCATACAAAGGATTTCATAGGATTCTTCCCTCATCCAATGGTATAACCCTCCAAGAAATAATCATGCTATCCATACCTTCACATTAGTCAGTTCCATCCTATATATAATACTACCAAAAAATGATCAGTTCAACTAATTAATGAAAAGGAAGAGAAATAATAACCACATTTCAATACAAATATATAACACTATCATAGAAATTATTTCGAAAAAATACCATATACCAAGGAATTTAATTGAAGAACTAATACGCAACACAACTGTAACGACCCAATGTTTTTAATGGAAATTCACTTCTTATAAATATGCCATAAAATCACAACATACTGAACTACTAAGTGATAAGTGACCTTTAAACATAAGTTTGTCACTTCTGTGTTTGGAATTTTGAAAATCTGACATACACGGTTGTCTTCAAGATGTTTTTTGGAGTCCGATAAGAAAAACATAATTTTTCATGAATAGTAACCTACCCTTATGAATAGTGATCTACCATAATTAATAGTAACCTCACCTATGATAGTATAATATTCAAGTTGGAAGTACGATATACCTATATTTTAGAATGAGTTAATGAGTGTTTTAAAACTGGTTTTTGATAATAAATTATGATTTTAATTAGATATTAAAATAATCATATTTAGAAAATTATTTTTGAAAAATGGACTTCATTTTTGGATTCTACACGTTGAAAAATGGTCAGGGTGAAATTTTGGGATTTTTCTGAAATACTTGAAATTTTGATGAATAGTAAAATACGGTAATTTACCATATATATATACATTATAAGCTAAATAGACTATTCCTAGCATCATGGATGATGTCACAACCCATGTTTCAAATTAACATGACCCATTTACTATTATTGGTCATGTAATACTTACTATTCCTTGTCTTGGGAAGAAATAATAAATTAATGATTATAATATTATGAAATCCCTCCTCTCCTCCACTATAAAACCCCCCCTTCACTCCCTCTTTTCTCCACTCCTCTAAAGACTTGTGACTTGCCATTATTCTACCCAAATATCTCCCCAAGGTCCTCCCCTACGTCCAAAAGCTCTCAGCCTCCTCAAAATACCAAAACCTCTCCCCTTAAGAGGTTCTCAAAGGAGGAAGTCTCAAGAGGTAAATTCCTCTTCCCAATTTCTTCTTTTCTTTTAAGTTATTTTCTTTTTTATTTCTTTCCTCACCTCCCTTGACCATAATAGTATGATAAATCCAGTAACATACATGTAATATAATGTCCTCATTCTAGTGGTATATTTCATTATCTTCTCTTCTTTTCCCCCATTTTATTTGAAAGAAATGAAAGCATCGTTTGAGATGTGCTAATTTAGCACATTCAAGGACAACAGTTTATCAATTTCTATTATTATCATTAATTATGGTCATGAAACCATTTGTGTTATAGTTGAAACAAATTATTATATATGTAATATATCCTATTTTTTGTTCTGTAATCATTTGGTAAAAATGGAATTAAGTTATAAATCAAAACACATTCTTTGTAATCAAATCCACCGATTAACAAAAACGATTATCACTATGGTTATATATATATATAATAATTCGACTTCAATCTAAGCAACCTAATTAAAATTAAAACCATGTAATCTCCTGGATATTAACTAAATAATATAACTTCAATTCTGGACAACCACTTTCATCTTTCACATAATCCAAACTTGAATATAAGTGAACCGATCTTTTAAAGCCAAGTAAATAAACGAGCCCGAACAATGAAATTGAACCTTGTAACTAATCAAAAAGGATTTTAATGAAATAAAAAGGGTTATAATAAATAAATTTAATATAGAATAGGTTATGGACTTATTAATTAATAAGCCTAATTTTTTTTATTCAGGTCGTTAATAACAAGTGGAGAACACCAATGGATTTAAGGTAAGGGATCCTCCCCTTTTCACTCTTAATCAAGATTGTTCTCTATGATATGACTTTTTTGTGTAATACCAAGTGATGGGGTATGTTTATAAACCTTACCCATACTGACATAATGTTTTATAAGTGATGATAAAACCCTTATCTCTCTCATCAATCCCTCTTATTTACACTTGATACCATGCCAATAAACCATGATGGATTCTACCCGAACTTCCTTTATTCCTTCGGGTTGCTCTATCTTTCTTTTTACCAAACTGTTGTTGTCTTTTATTTTATATAGAACTTAAAAATTCTGTTTATATGATCCAAAATCATGTTCCAAGATCCATATCTCATTCAATTTTGGGGATATACATGCTTTTATGTGAATCTCTCTTCGATACTTCCCAATAAGCACACCCGTTTTAAAGGAACCTCCCGAACTTTTACCCAATTTCAAATGTACTCTATCTTATGTTTAAAGACACCTATATCTTTGTAAATTATTTATATTTATTATGAAAACATTCTTGGTAAAATTCTGGTTTTATATAAAAGAATTTATTCTTTACTATTTTAAAAGATCTATAATATTTTCCTTAAAACTGTACAAAAATGTTTTAATGCTAATGTTTCTAAAATACATTTCTCATATGTTGTCACTTATGTTTGACACCACTTACCATGTTATATGCCTAATTTACCCTATGAACTTCCATGTATTTTCTAATTATTTCCTTACATGGACACTTTCTTGATACAACCATTGGTTATGATTGATGTCATGATTGTGGTACCCAATTCTTTCTATGGGTACCCTTATGTTTGTGTATGGTTGATTATGTATGATTGTATATGTGGTAAGAATATTTATGTGGAAATAATATTCATGAAAATGTTGATATGGGTGTTCCCAGATATCTCTCCAATGCATCAGGTAAGGTTAAGTCTCATGAGATGCGATGTGAAACTGGATTGGTGGTTAGCCTTGACCCATACTAAAATGGGAAACGAGATTGGCGGTTAGCCTTGAACCATACTAAAGATATGATTT
This sequence comes from Viscum album, assembly GCA_963277665.1. Taxonomy (NCBI): domain Eukaryota; kingdom Viridiplantae; phylum Streptophyta; class Magnoliopsida; order Santalales; family Viscaceae; genus Viscum; species Viscum album. Next base: position 1,180,999 of record CAUJRU010000151.1, on the reverse strand, counting down.
ATGATTATGCCACATTTATATGATTCCATGTTTATATGATCCCATGCTTATATTAAATGATTTTATGAGTTTCATGCTTTGGATATCATTATGTCATGCCTCCTAAATCATGTAATTGAGATGTATCTTTATGTTCATTCTCTTACTGGGATTTTTAGCTCATCCCTTTATTCATGTGTTCCCCATGGTACCCAATGCAGATGTAAAGGCTCAAATGAAGTTAGAATCTCTTTATGGAGATTAAATAAAGAAGTTTTTTTAGCCCCATGTTTTATGTTATATGTACCTAGTCTTCCAAGACACTAGACTTAACGATCCTTGGCTTGTAATCTGATGATTAATTATTCTTAAAATTATGAAATGTTTTATGTAAAAGGATCGGGTCACTATAAAAAAAATAAGAATATACATTTAATTTGAAACTATGATCCTATTCATAAAGCATTAACATTCCCTAAATCTATTAAATCACATTAAAACATCATATCCATCACCCAAGGAAAACTTAATCAATGGTCATAGAATTCAAATCCACAGTATATTAGAGGTCTGTTACAAATGTGTGTATCAGCAACATAGAAAATATTCTTCCCAAGTCCCACACAACTATTTAATTTCTACAACGTCATATGTTAGTCTATATAAGAAGAATAAAACTACTCTGATACAAATTTTATAACATCCCTACCAAAAACAATAATGTCCCAGATGGAATTCTACAATACCTCATGTGCTTCAACACATACATAAGTGGTTTCTGACTAGAAAAGATGGTCTATGACCATCAGTGGGTATACTTTACCCTCAGTATCATGTCAATGCACATAAAAAAATACAATTATAAATGAGATAATTAATAATCTAAGTAATAATATATAAATAAAAATATGGAATATAATTCATAAAATAGATAACAATCGCCCAAAGTGGTATTCCAATCCATGAAAAAGGGTAGAATTTATATAAATAAATAAATATAAATTCCTCCAATGTTAGTCTTGGACTGGTTACAACACCAAATTACTCTTCTCGTCCATCACATATATGACCATTTCCTTATCCAAGTCTATACGAATGAAATATACTAGCAAAATTAAATAAATGATTATGTTTTTAGTAAAAGATTTAGCAAGACACCATCAATTCATCCTTAACATAAGTATACATAATATATAACTGTTTATATCAGGAAATATTTATATCCTCAAATGAACATAAAACCAAACATGTTTCGAGTCATCATGAACAGATGAAGCCACCAGAAAACATGAGCCTATGTACATCGACTCTTTCAAATTATGGAATTTAGATAAGTCAAAAAAGTACCAAACTTAAGTTAACATATCATACCCTAGCATGATGGTAATTTTCCTTAAGAGTGTCGCATGTTCCATAATGTTGATCCCCAATCAACTATCCTTTCAACACCAATTGACCTAGTTTTATGGGAATTCTATACCAATATATTTTAGTCACCCACATATGAACATCCCTCTATATGGATTTACATTCCTTACATAAAGTATGTTTATATAGAATCATGATCATTAGTTGACCAATAATTCACATTCTTAAATAGGGATAACCATTCCCACCTTCATGGATTTTTTGAAAACGTCACACTTACATCAATGTCCCACCTGATCATCTTGATCTATGAATCAAAGTTCCACATGCTATGAAACAAAAAAAGAATTAACCTTATTAGAATAGAACAATAAGGAACATCAATATCAAACATCCATAGAAACACATAACCCGAATGTCTTAATCATGAAATACTCATAGAAACTAATTCACCCACCCAAAACGCATAACAAAAATGGGTTAATCATGAATAAACACATATCATTACAACAACATATAAATGAAACAAAATTCTACGGAACACCCTAAATCATTCTTTTAAACAAAAATTTCATTGTTCATCCATGATTTACTCACTCTATGCACATTTGAACACCCAACAAAACACAATCACCAGCTATGATACCCTATAAATGATTTTAATCCTTCATGACAATTGTTCTTGAGTAATGTAAGGGGAAATAATCCAATGTGAAGAGCAAGTCCATACCCAAGGTAATTCATCAAAAAACCACAATGGTACAATTTTTTTATTATATGGGAGGCTCTAAAATTAAAGCATGTCCTTGAAACATATATGTGTACTCGAAACAACTACCATAGTGTAGAGTGGACCACTGAGACACAAAGGTCTTCCAGAATTAACTACAAAGGTATAGTGAATATAACTATGATGTAGTGTTGTGTTATAATAAAACAAAACTATATAAAGATGAGTATAGTGGTGTGAAGTGTACTAAAAAATACATGACCAACAATGAAAAGAGGACGAATCCTACATAGAATTGTTCGAAAACACAAAGTGATACACTATAAGAATTATTGATGCAGATTGAGGTCATTTATGGATTATTTTAGGGATCAGGAATATTTACAATGAATATGAATTACTAATACTTATAGGGTATAGATCCATGTGAAAAAATTTCATTAATAACAATTGAATTCCCCTGTTGAATTATGAATCAATGTTCCCAAATCAAATAAACAATAGATAATTGAATAAAAATATAAATAGACTAATAAAATTCATAATACCTAATGACTGAATACTATATTGAATATCTAAAACAAAAATGAAATCAACAAATGTATCATAGTCTAAATCCCCATGACACATATATATAGAAAAAAAAATCCATGATGAAGTCTATGAAACAACCTCCCTCCACTGGTATCAACACATCACAACCCTTCCCTCTATAGTTTGGACTCATGCACTTTGGTTTCACCTCATCTAACATGGTGTGGTTCACCTTTTTTTTTATATAAAGTAATAAAAATTAAAAAAAAATTATACCAAAATATTCTAAAATCTAGGAATCCTTTACCCAAATAAATCTCAATGCAAAAACAAGGGGGCATGAAAATAATCATCTCTTTCGTTAAAGTAACACAGGTATTTGGGATTTATGTATTACATGGAATATTGATTAATATATTACATTTATTTATTATAAAAACATATATTACATGGATTTTGAATGATGTATATTCAATCCCATATTCCTTTAAATGATTTCTTACATATTTTATCTTTGTGTTATTGCATGATCTCCACATCCACCTCAGTGGCATGAAATTTTATTAAAAATGTATTTGGATACCTTATATATTTTCAAGAAAAAATAATTAGTTTTGGAGAATAATGATGGGATTGGATTATAATGGATTGAATTTTTAGTGCCCTACCCCCTTCACAAGGGAAAAGTTGTGGCCCTGACATTATATACACATTATCCTTCTTATGGGAATACTTATTCCTTTATTCTTATTGTGAAATTAAATGATAGTAAGGGGTATTAAATTTCCCTCCACACTCCTAAAATCTAAATTAGGATTTCTGAATGTGGGTGGAATCATGCGAGGATCCTCAAGGTAAATTATTATATATATTTGAGTATAAACACTATTACATATTTTATGAGATGAAAGTTTACATCCTTGTATTTATTTTTCAATATACATATACATTTATCTGGATTCACAATGGTTTATGAGAGGTACGTAGTGGAATACAATTGATTTCCTCCATTGTTTTCATAGTAGTTTCTTTAAATTTTCATGTGAATACACATGTTGATATCTTTATATTTGAACTATATAAGGGGAAAGCACTATAGATTCAAATATAGTTCATTATAGATACTATATTTTAAATAATTACCTTTGTATTATTTGTAGGTTGTGTTGATGTTATAGTTATTTTTTATCTATGGGGTTCAATATAAGATATTCCATATGAGATTCCACTAATTTGTAAAATTATTGATTTTCCCCTTAATTTTATGTTAATATAAACCTTATTTTTACTATTTTATGTCATCTGAACAATGTGGAAACATTATAACTCAATAAATAATTTTGCATCTTCATATTTTTGTTATTTCATTAATCATCTTAATGAATCAAAATTATGATAATTACAAATTATGATTATAAATTAAAATAGGTTCTAGAATCACTGACCATAGTCTAATACATGGTCAATCAAAACATAAAAAAATAAAATATAGGATCTAACCCATAATTTTAATTTATAAACCCACAATGAATCTATATTTTTTTATTCATGATATATATAATTCAAATAATTTCTATAAAATTCCATGAATATAGAATATAGTGAGAATAAAATAGATCCATTAAAAATTTACCTTTATTCGTATGGATCTGGCCTTGTAAAGGATTAAAATTGATTTTAATTAAACAATAATTGTATATCACCATAAAAATGTAACATTATATAAGAAAATAATTATGAATAGTTAGAAATAAAAAGAATAATTAAAACATCCAATAAATTTAAACATATGAGAAACATAAAAATCATGGAATAATATAATATATTATACAATATTGAGGGTTAGTAAAATATTGATCCAAAAAAACACTTCTCAAACATTAGGATACAACATTACATTTTATCATACACACCCATTTAAAAATAAATGATCATAATCACATTATAGTGAAACGCTTACTATTAATGCTCAATATCAAGATGTATAGTGGACATTCACAATTAATGGTGTAGGGGATTATATCCCAAAATTCAGGCCAACATCGATGTTTACTTTTTTAACCACACAACTTTATCATATTGTAATTAATATTATCTACTCTGAAGAGAAAATTTCTTGAAACTCACATATCGAAAGAAATATTTAACTTAGAACCCTAAAATTATAAATTACTATATAGAAATAATATCTTCAAAACACAGTTATGTAATTTAATTAACCAAATATTTGTATTAAAAACCAAATTTTAATTCATTAGATATTAAAAGATGCATTGATACCTCTATTTTTTATCATGATTATACAAGGTCACCATCATCTAAAAAAATCATGAAAAAAATGTAAAACCAATATGACATGATTGTCACATCAGAAAAAAATCTACAACAAAAAAAATCCCCTTTTCCCACCTCAAAATATGAATTACATAATCATATAACGAAACAAAACAATAAAATAAAATATGGGCATTCATATTATTTACATATCAAACAACTTTTATACCAAATAATAAAAGTACATCATAGAATAATAAAGAGATTCACAAAAATGGACGCATCAAGTTTGTGACATCACAAATAATTCATACAATGTTAATAGATATCAAAATATAGTTGGAAAATGAAATAACTATTAATAATTACAATTATGATAAAATAAAATCATCATTTAAAGGATTACGCTTCATAACTTCTTGGAGTTATAATCCAAAATATATGAATCTAGAATGCTCAAATATTCATTTATATCACCATGAATCAATAATGGGAAAACTAATTGAATGATATTTAAACAAAAGAACGTCAATGATTGATCCTAAACCATCATAGGTCATTACAAAAACATTATATCATCCTTAATAACCAACTTATAATGATCTATGTAATGGTAATCATTATGAATATACCTTGACTATTATGATTCATAGAATGAATTATCATATTAATACATCATGGGTGAATGAAGCAACATTTATATAAAATTTTGATATCTATCCTACTACATAAATGTAAAAAAATCTACTATGATAGAATATAACTACAACAAACCCTCAATTCACAATGATAAATATAAATAGTTATGTTGTAAAATAACCTACACATTAGACCCATATATGATTTCAAAAAACACTTTAAAACTTTTATCAACTCCTAATTCACATTAACCTTATTTCTGCATACCTAGAAACATTCCTATAAAAATAATTTTTATCTCACCATAATAATGATAGAAAATTTGATATACATAGATAATTTAATGTAATTCATAACTTGGTACATTTCCAAAGAATGATTTATAGTAATTATTATAAGACAAATCAACAAGACGACCCTTATTTTCCAATTCTAAAACAAAATAATGGAAAAATTCCAATATTATGTTCTTATTTTTCAACATTATCTTCTATATATTCTAATATATCATAGGAAAAAAATATTGTTTTGTTTCATAATTTTGTTCCAAAAGAACATTATAATACCATTAAAACTCATGATTTCATAAGATAATTTTTCATTTAAATGATTATCCATGGAACTCCATAGAACCTCACATTTTCTACTATACATATTCTCTATAACACATCACCCAAACTCAACTCTATAATCACCATGGAATGTTTGAAGTTTATAGTCAATCCAAAAAATACACTATGGAATAGTGTTCTCTAAAAGAACAAGGAAAATACAACCCATGTTTTATGTATATAAAAATGAATTTGTATTCTAAAATAACTTGAGTATATAAAAAATAATTTATTCATAGATGCTCAAATATAACCAATTAATGAAAATGAAATTAAATATGATCTCCCCCAGAATTACCATCATATCGATATATGAATTTTTCTTAATTAAATCATGATATATCATCGAATCACGGGGATATATTACACATATTGATTCATTCAACTCACATTGAATAACTAATAAAATATCCTTAATCATAGACAAATTCCCATTAAACCCATAACATTCATCATCGAAATCCTTTTATACAAGAGTATATACATGAATAATTTTATGTATCCCTATTTAACCTCACTTAATCTCCATGAAATTTTTAAATCAATGTATAGTGTACTATTACATGATACAATCAAACTCTTTTAATCATATCCTACGTATCCAAATGAAATACAACATGATTGTTTATATATATCCCTATGATAATGACCTTACATGAATTATCTTTATATATCATAAACTACACAAATCATCACCATTATTTATTATCCACAAAGTTTATGAGATATCAAAGTCATAATCTATTAAAACCGTAAAAAACATCATGTATTGAAATTTCTATCCCATTATTAGAAAATATTACATATGATCTCATGATATGGGAAAATGAGAAATTAATCAGTGATAATATAATGTATTCATTATTTTATGGAAATACTATGAAAACATAATAATGTACCTATGTTTTATAGTTATATTAATGGTGACATTGTCTCATAGAGCCATCACAAATCAATACATTCTACTATATAAATACATAAGTAATATAATTATTAGAATAATGAAAATATACTTCTAATATCACCAATTAATGTGGGATGTTAATTATAATAGCAAAAATAAAATTATACTTCAATTAATTAAAAATATATTAATCATGTATTTTTACACAAGATAGCCATGTCATTCTTAGTAACTATATTCTAGGGTTCCATATTATGAGTAAAATCAAAGATGAACCACTTATAGTAACCCACTAAATAAGGAAAATTGTTAACCTATTACAATTCATTTTCACTTCTAATGAAATAACCACATCAAAAATTAATTGACAAACTCAGAAAATATACTAATATATAACATTCCCAATGAAGTTAGTAATTATGTTCAAATCATTCACATTGAAAACTAGTTTTTCAATTGATATATCGAAATGTCTTAAAAAATATTCATCATATTCTCATCAATCTACCCATTTTTACTGAATATATCTGAATATTATCATGTAACACCACTAAATTACATTATATAAATTCAAAAGATACCAAATGTATCTATATTATAAATATCCCTGAATAATTTATTACTTATAAAGGAAAAAACTGAAGAAAAAAATTGTATGGAGACATCAAGGACAATTATTTTCCATTCATCCTCATTCATATAGATTTTTTTATTACCTGCCCGTATATCATTCATTAATAATAAAAAATCTATATTTAATTATATAATAATGTTATAAAACCTTATAAATGGATAAATATTCATCATTATTCCTTTATTAAAACTCATATAATATGTATAAATAAAAAACTAACCATCTACCATTTCCTTAAAAGCATTATAACCCATCCATCTTACACTAGGTTGTAACAATAATTTATGATATAAAAAAAAAATTTTAAAATGTATCTATGAAATCTAGAAAAAAAATCCTTTAGGAATATATAGAAATTATGGAATCACCTGTTTCTAAATATAGATACCATGACCAGTATACTCAAACATTGAAAATGGTAGGTCACCATAGAACCTAAGGATCATTTCTTAATCACAAGAAAATTTTGTTATTATTAAGTGGTAAATAACACATATTTATGATTTAATTATCATAATTTAAATCTAAATAAATATAAATATAACGTTTTTAAAAATTTAGAACGACCTTTGATGAAAAGAAATAATATATACAAAAAGTGATGATTATGAACCATGGGTAACTATAAATAATTGGAAACTGCTATATCTATATAATAATATAATTTATCTATACTTATTTAATTGAAATCATAATTTATTATAAATCAATACATATATAATATTTTCCCTTGAAATAATACAACTATTATACTAAACCAAAAATAAATGAATCATGGTAATCCACCTATTGAATTATCCCATTGCTAAATAGAATCCATAATCTATTGTATTATTCATAGTAAATCTACTAAGTACATAGATATATCTTGTTAAAAATAATCCAGAAAAATATCCATGTACCTATGTGTACATAAGGCAAAAATAAAATGTAATGTTTCCAACATAGTGTATAAGTGCATGATAAAAAATAATCAGAATGACCCACCAAAGAAGTTATCTTACATAATAGGCACTATAAAAAATACCAATGGAGTCTGATCCTCTCCAATGAACAATATTATAGAATATTATATATAATACATGAAAATAAAATTAAGAAATAATAAATTTGTATAAATGTTATGTTATTATGAAATATATTCCTACAATTAAAATATTTTAACAATAACCAAAATGTATAAAAAAATAACAATGTGTAGTTATTTACATACTAAGGCAATTAATGGGTTGTTAAGTGATTCTTAATGAATCTGTATCAATTAAATTTCATAAAAAACTAAAATTAATTGTAGTGTCACTAATTATGTAGATAATAAAGAGGATCAGTCACACTAACTATATTTATATTATAATTATTATTATTTGTATAACTAAGATATATTTCACTATATATACCCGTTAGGAATGATTTTTTGTCCAAATAATATAATATAATGTATTTTATGATATATATTAAGAATTCAAATGAATGACCAATAAAAAAAGTAGTGAGAAAAAAGAGAATGATATGTTGAATTGTTCTCTAAATTTGTGAATCATTATTCCTCAAATATGAATCATTATAATCATAATAATATATTTCAATGTTCAATATCATTGAAAAGACATGTATTATTATATAACTATATTAAACCTAAATATGGTGTCTCAATATACAAGATATATTAATCCATGATATGGATCTACAATAGTTACACAATATTAATCAGTTGTAGTATATATTAATTATATACTAGACTATGATACTGAAGAGATGTAGTATGTGAAAATATAATTAAGAATACATAATATGATAAAATTATTAAAATAATATGATAATATAAATTAAAAATATTAAGATATATTTATAATATTCATATTATTAACATATGATGATAATGGATGTTTTTGAAAATATTGATTCCTCCTATAAATAAGTGATGAAATTAATCTCCATGGGATAGATGATCACAACACATTGTGTTATATTTAACAATTGTTTTTGACTAAATGTATGTTATTATTAAAGAGAGATAGTGAGAGATGGAAATATCATTAAAAAATTATCTTAGGAAGAAGAATATTAAAAAAAATGTGTGGATTGGTATTTATAGAAATAGAGTAAAAAAATATGATTCTTAATTAATTAAACTCTTGTCATCATCCTAACTACCCTGCTTCACTAACATAGTCTTTAGAGAATTAACCTCAATCACCCTAGATCCATTATTTTATATAAATAAGGTCTTTCAAATTAATCTATCAGAGTATAAATTTGAATGTACCCCATATACATGTTTCGACCACCAGGATTATGTATTCTATATTTAATTTGGGAATCATGTAAACTAGATTGGATACATTGACATTATTGGAGACCATTTTATTTTCCTGTAATCCAATTCACTCAATCAAACAAAACTGAAAATGAAATAATATTCTTTCGAATCCGAAAATCATTAAAAAAAATGAGCATATGAACATGAAACCTATAACTTTCTTGTATTAATGACAATAAAACATTAAACATATGAATTAAAAAAATCATAACATAAGAACTAGATAAACTACACTAAAAATCCTCAAATCAAATGTCTCAATAAACAAGACCAACATAAGATTATAAGAATACTTATGACCTTAATTCTTTAGAAATCACAATTTTTCAACATTAATAAACACTTCCATATCCCTCCAATATATTGAACATGACATGGTAAAGACTATATATATATATAAAATGAAAATCTATATCACCATATCTAAGAAACATATAATCCATTTGTGTCACATTAATAACTACTATCCCAAAGGTTTTTATTTGAACCCATAAGAAATAATGAATATTTATTGTTGATAAATTCATAATCTCAAGAAAACCACTATTTAATCTTCATCAACATCTTGGTTTATGATGTGAAAATTCATGTTTATAACTTATTACATTATAGTACAAATAAATCCATCCCAATTATCACCCATTGGTACTATAATAAATAAAAAATTAAATACCCAAATCTGTTATCAGATTATTATTAATATCACGGTCTAATTTCCTTCAAATATATTGTGGGATTCCATCATTAGAAAATCATAAACATCCTATGAAAAATGAGGCTCCACTATGTAAGAAGCATTAATATATTTGAATATCAACAAATAAATATAAAATTTATATTTTTGTATGAATGGATAACATATTATATCTATTAATAATTAAAACCCACTTGGTTCAATATTGGATTTACAGTAATTTGAAATCATTTATTAAAATATCATTATTATAAAATAATAATAATGTCAATTTTGACATTATTTAATTATTTTGGATTTTAAAATTTCAAGAAAAATATTTAATTTGAATATTTTAAATTAAAACCTATTTAACATGATACATTATATTCAATGATTATCCACTATTTAGACTAGTTTTTACCTTAATCACTGTAATTAATATAAACTGTTTTCACAAATCATTACTGTAAAAAATGAACTTTATAGATAATATAAATTACATTGATTTAAAATATTTAATCTATTTTTTCATATTCAAATATGAAAACTGGTAGAATTAAATTTCAATTTAATCCCACATATGCAATGATAATGTGGGTTCTTAAAGTTTAAATGTTCAAAAGTATACAATTTTTTAATATGAATATTAAATATAAAATAGACTAAAATGAAAAAAATTGGATTTATGGATATAAAATTTAACAAATGTTTCATTAAAAAAAGTTCAATATATTATTTTAAATTAGAATGTATTTAAAATAAGGTGTAGTTTTCAATTAAAATTCATTATTTTTCATTGTTCAAAAAAATGAAATGTTACAAGAAAATCCAAAAAAATAACCCCAATATAAATATTATATTACCATTTCCAAAATAATGTTTATTTTGAGGTAATGATTTTATATAAGTGGTAAAATGTTATTTTAAATTATGTACTCCAAGCACTATTTAACTTTTTTCATAAAAAATACAATTTTTATGAAATAATTATTTTCTTAATAATTCTCAATTATTTTCTATTCTAACCATAATTTTAATAATATAGATAGTATTATTAATACCATAAAATTTAATAGCTATTTTATATCTATTATATTAAATAATGAAATTTTAGTTGTATATTTTTGTTCAGTAAAACTATGTTCTTCATGGAACGCAAGATATTGAAGAATCTCGGTGTTGTGTGTATGTGAATCTATTTTGTTTATTTTTAAGAAATACAATTTAATGTATTGGAATGTTATTTTCAATTCTATTATTTATGTTTCATATCAAATATGTTATTTAATAAAATTTAATTATTTTATAATTTTTGGTTGTTACATCATATATAGATTTAGTGATGATTCCAATAGATCATGGTTAAATCAATTGAGGATGATGGATTGTTTTTCTCTTACATATATGGTATCTCTGAAATTTAGCTAATATCTTATGAATATACTTTGGTTTCGGTAAGCTGATGAACTAAATTTTTCTATGGATAGCAATAGATATGGATGAGAATTATGGATATTTAGAGGTTGAATGTTGTGGCATTGTTGTGGGATGGTGTTGAGGGTGTGTTGTTGAAACTCTAATCATAGTTTCCTATGTTTCAAGTGAGAATGATATTAATGGTGAGATATCATACATTTTTTACACGTTGGATTAAATTAGATAAATAATTATAATTTATTTCAATTATATATCATTGAATAATGATGTAAAATATGTGTTTCGGTGGTATAATAGACTCATAGGTGGCCTAAATGGGTAAGGTGGAGTCTCGATAAAACATAAGGAAACCTTTCCCTTTTAATCATTTTATTATGTAATTTTAATCACAATTAACCATCAAATTCAAACCAAGTATTATAAAGTCTAGTTTCTTTAGAAGTATAGGAACATAAAATATAATACATGGAAATAGAATAAATCATCTACATACTAATCACTCGAAATCATCTCATAATAACCTTTGATCTCCTACATCTACATAGGATAACCTAGGGAATGCATAACCAAAATGGATGAACTTAAAATCCCAATAATGGAATAAGTTTGGAAAATAATCATAAGACATGGGTCAATAGAATAACATGATAACATAATATATATAGAACATGAAAAATAATATAGAGGCATATCATTCATAAAATATAATCATATGATCATGGAAATATAGGAATGTGGAAACAACATGTTACATGACATAAAATTGAGTAAAGCATATCTACCAAAACTATATCACATGGTGGAAAACACCCTTAATGGATTAGGTTTACTCCCTATTCACAAACATGACATCTCATGAGACTAAGAATTACCCAATTAATTATAGTTCTATTTGTGTGAAACCATCATAATATTTTCAGGTATACGTGTTCTATGAAATAATGAAACATATGGAATAATAACAAGTTCTACCAATGGATGAAATGGGTATTATAATCATTCCACATGGCACAATCAAAGGTAATATCATAATGGTGTCCATTAACGATTGAAATAAAATAATACACATATATTAAGAAGTGAAAATTAGCAAAGATAATGATTTCTGATGTGATAATGAAGTGAAAACTTTCAAAAAGGGTATTTAAGAATATTAAAAAATGATCCATTTCATGCGGTTTAAGGGAAAATATTAAAGATTAATTAAATAAAAAAGAACAATATTAGTTTGTATAAACAAAAAATGAAGTAAAATATTTTTTCAGTATAAAATGGGTAATATTTGAAAATAATGGTGACTAAAAATAAACTATGGAGTGTAGTTGGTAATGGCTAATAAATGTGGAGATTCCCTCTAATTAGACTAGAATATCAGGTAAAAAGTGAGAATGAAATCTTTTAAAATATATATTTTCCCATAAAATAAGGATTAATTGATCAGGATACATATTATTAGAGCATATAAAAAAATCTATAACACATATATAAAAATAATAAAGAAATAAATTTTCATATATAAAGATAAAGTGTAACCCAATGGTAATTTAGAGGGTCAGATAGATCTCATACAATATGTATGAAGGTGTTCTTCATTGTCACTTAATATTAAGGATATTCATATTATATTAATTAATAATTAAAATATAAACCTAATAAAATATATTTAATTTATTTTAATTTTTTTGATTTCATTTTAGTCTATTTTTATGAGTTATATTTATTAATTTTGTTATTATAGGAGCACTTATTTCATGGTTTTATGGTAGATTCCATTGAGAAAAATTTCGTGGGTTCTTATCAAATTGAATAGAAAAAGGAATAAAATGGTATTAATATACATCTATAATTGTAAAAGGTCCTATATATCATATTATTTTCCTATACAATGATCATTCATTTGAGAAAATTTTAATGATAAATGTTTTGTTTATTTCTGTGTTTTTTATCATCACAAACTGGTTTTGTTTCATTATTTATTTTAATTTAAAAATAATTATTCCAAAACATGAAACATGTTATTATATTAATTTTAAAATATATTTTAACTATTATAATTTTATTAAGATAATTCTTGATGGTAGTAATAGAAAATGAAAACTCATCATTCATGAAAGTGGTGAATTGACACATCACGTACGACGTTTTCATTTTTAGAATAAAAATTGAAGAGAAGATATTTGATGGTTTATATTAACTTAACACAATAAAATTACCGTTTTTATATTTTATTGGAGTTTTGATTCCTTTTGGAATAGTGTATATGTGGATAATACATAAGAAAAAAAATAATTTAAAAGATAAAGAATAAGGATTTTAACTCTTGAATATCATCTCCATGTGAACTTCATCAAGGCACTTCGGTTTGGTCTATTGTGGAGACCAGAAGCTCATGAATGTGTAGAAGGGGTTTTCAAATGGAATCTGAATTTTTTATACAAGAAAAAAGGCTTATGATATGTGATGAGAATTAGTGGCGAGGGTTGGTATTTATAAGAGGTGGATTGGAGTGTTTTTCATTATTATTTTTTCATTTGAGTATTATTTTGGTTCAAGAATACAAATATCTTTTATTCCATTGAGTAAATATTGTCACTATAGCATGTATGTTCAATATAATTAGTACTTATACCATCAATTACTGAACCATGAATAATAAATTCGACTATTAACATATAATGTTAAATAACATAAATTATTGTATTTCACAATTCAAAAAATTTCAACTATTTTATAAAAATCTAATAAATTCACATAAATAATTTATTATAATTTAGATTAAAAAAAAGAAAAAATATTATGAAAATAATTTTCTGAATACTATAAATTTAATTTTTACATACAATCATCATTTATCCAAAAAATATCTATTTAAATATTATTACTGATTTTATGATGCATAGGAAAATTAATTATTGTCTCATAAATATATCTTGTAAATATAATAATAAAAATATTAATTTATGAAAATATTTTATAAAAAAATATCTATTAAAACATTATCTTAATTATATTTTTTAAATAAAAATTTACATTTCCCAAAAATACCGACATATAATTTATCCTTTTGAAAACAATTATTTACATATACAATGATATAAATATTTCATAGTTTAACTTATAATATAACTAAATTATATATATAATTTTAATCAATTAAATGAATATTTTACTATTAACACTATGTTTTATTTTTATATGTTTATTTGTGACTATTTTCATTCTAATGGATTGAGTGGATCCAAAATTTATTACTATTATTATATTACATTCTATTTGTTATCCTGCTGTATTATTTAGAATTATTATTTTCTTATTATAAAACTAAAGTATAATTCTACATTTATAATGTTTTTGTTTATTTATAAATGGGAGGTTTTATATTTAAACTATATTATATATGTATTAGAATGGAAATTTCATTGCTAAAATTCTTTATCATTACATTCTTCCCCTCTTTTAAAATTTCACCCCTGAATTTTCATTTTACATTTTAATGTGAAAATACGTGAGATAATTGTCCTTCAATTATTCCCATGATTACAATGTTTCCTCTTTTTTTTTTATGATTCCAACATTGTTCTTTGACAAGGTGAGTAGTCTAGTTGCATTGAACATTATCTGTTAGGTGAAATATATTCACGAGTTGATTCCCATAAGGGAGATCATTTTACAACCGTATAACCTCTTAATATTGTACATGTTAGGGATCTATAATTTACATTGTAATTCCCTGAACCCAGTTACCCAGATTCGGTGCATTATTACATAACATTGGCATGATCACAAAAGATCAAGTCTCAAAAGACCGATTAGTTTAGTAGCCTTGGAAGAACTAGATACATTCAAAAATTTTACATTACATCAATAAGTGAAAACTACAACAACATCTTGTCTCCACACTCATATCCCATTATACTATCCCTGCAGGTCATTCATAAAATACTTCTTCACATCTTGGGAAAAATAAAACATAGAAAGGTGTGAGCTCAAATTCCCAGTAAGGATAACAATATAGCAGAAAATTTTATAAATAAGCATAAACATTTAAGGCAATGTATAACTAAAACAAAAGCCTTTTAAACTTGAACTTCAGCATAATATGGAAAAAATAAAATGAAATAATTCCATTTACTTATTCACATGGATATTCTACTAGTCGAATAATCACATGAAATATCAATAACCACTTTTATAATGATGGAATGCATAATTCCAGACTATCATAACCACATAGTCAAGGCCTTGTGCCAAGACTACAAATAAGATTTTGTCAAGGCCTTGTGCCAAGATACTAGTTTGTCTCATGAGACCTACCGATTCATCGAGGAGCTATAGCGGGCTCCACCCATCACTTATTAAGTCCAATGCATTCCTCATATTAATAGGTTTAAACATAACATAAACATTCATATTAAAACTGGCATACAAAATGTCAATACTTTCTCCATAAACCATGAATGGTATAAAAATAACACATCCATAGTCAAACATATCACAAAACCTTCAATACAATATGGAAGTTTTGTATCATAATAAATCAACTTCAAATAAGCTTAAAATCCATCAAAGGATGTTGACATAGATGAAATCAAAACTATTTGAGAGAAATATCTCTTTTTTTGAAATCATTTAAAAGTCACATAATTATAAAAGAAAACATGTACTTTTAAAATATTATTATAAGCTTGTAAGGGAAGCTTCAACGATTTCATAACGGCAGAAAATATCCTCACTCACCGTATAAGTTTAAAAAAGACATTTTTACCTTAATTCTGTCAAAAAGGTTAAAAAGGACCTTATTTGGAAAATGACAAAAAGATTCCTTTATAAAAATCATATAAAAAGTCAAAAAAGGTTATAAATTAATTTAACCCATAGTCTATAAAATATTAAGAATTATTTGAAATAAATTTTAAGAAACAAGGATGTGGATGATAAAGAGGTCCCAGTAGATAATTACGTATAAACAACCTCGGATAATGAGGAGATTGTAAAATAAACCCTTACCTTGTACTATTCCTTGGTCGAGGGTAGGTTAACCTCTTGTATAATAGTTAAATAATTGTTATTAAATTATACAAGAATCATATAAATAAATATGATATCATATATGATCTTTTAATATTGCTCTGTTAATAATATTTTAGTATTATCGTTGTTTCGGGTGTTCACTTACTTGTTTTCTTTTATATGTTTTGTTACATAAGCTGTGTTTGTTATCCATAGGTTATATCTTATTCATATAAAGAATTATATCAAGTCATTAAACATTATTTTTAATCATCAAATGAAAATTAGTCTTGAATGGATACGATGGGAAATGAATCTTATCGCGTTCATGGAGACGGTAGTCCGTACGTACGCACGGGAGACAATATCATTATTTTGATATTAAAATAATATATAATTGGATGGTATATGATATATACAGAATCATTATCATGTTATATTTATTATTTACATGAATTACACATCATTATTATACCCATCCAAATAATTATGTATTGAATAACAATTACACCACAATGTGGAGACGGTAAGCCGTACGTACGCACGTATGGTGACATGTCATTCAAGGGATGGATAGAATAATGAATTTGGTTGTTAAATATTTATAATAATATCTCATTATATAGAAGATACTAAATTTATTATTTTAGAATGGAAATAACAAATAAAGAAGAATTGGAAGAAGAAAGGAACTTGAAAGAGGGTGGTGAAATCATTACCTCTTCTTCGGGTTCTTCCTTTTGATTTGATCAAAAAGGCTCCTTAGGATGGCTTTATGATCAAACTAAGGCCTCTAGTTTTAAGTGAGAGAATTTGAGAGAATACTTGGGAAGGGTTTTGCCGAACCAAAAGGCTTTGAAAGTGTAAATAATGGGTTAGAAGTGGTGTTCTTTTATAAGGGGGAGGAGGGGCTCACTACTGGAAAACTACCCTATACCCACGGTTCAAAACCGTGGGTATAGACCCCAAAACCGTGGGTATATCCTATATCCATAGTTTTGGGAACTGTGGGCTAGAACAACGTTGGGATAGGGTGGTCGGCCTATACCCACAGTTTCTCCCAAACCGTGGGGATAGAATTGCCACAGTGTGGCTAGCCTGAGAACAGGCTGGAACAGCCTTAATCCCACGGTTTCAGAACCGTGGGAATTTAAATCTTCAAAAAACAGAGTCCAGGGGGTTTTGAACCCAGGCCCCGCGGTGAACTTCGCGGCCGCGCCCCACCTACAGCCCACCCAAGCCAAGAATTTTATCTGACATATATGCATATATCCGGATATATAAATTAATATACAGATTTTATATTCAAAAATCACGGCTGGAAAGAATCGATCCCGCGTCTCACAAATCACCAGACAGGCGAGCCGCAACAACAGACCAGACAAGCTGCGATGCTTATTTGTCATATTATCATATATATGCCTATATATATTAATATAATACAGCGCGGTTTTGAAAAAATTCGGCCCGAAGGAATCGAACTCGTGTCAAACAAGGAACATCATTGGAGCACTACACCAACGGACCAACCGAACTGAAGAATTTTTGAAGTTATATATTTATATTATACTAAATATATTAATATAAACCGTGAAAAAATGTCTTCCCGCCAAATTTTTTTCGTGTCCCGCCTAATTTTCTTTCCCCGCCAGAACGTGGGAAATTTATACCCACAGTTCTGGAGAACCGTGGGTATATGTCCTAAAAAAATACCCCCCAATACCTATGGTTTTGAAGAACCGTGGGTACATGTCTTCGGAAAATACCCTATACCCACGGTTTTCTCCAAAACTGTGGGTATAGGTAACCTATACCCACAGTTCTGTAAAACCGTGGGTATAGGTGACCTATACCCATAGTTCTGTAAAATCGTCGGTATAGGTAACCTATACCCACGGTTCTGTAAAACCGTGGGTATAGGTGACCTATACCCATGGTTCTGTAAAATTGTGGGTATAGGTTCACAAACAATATCTATTCCCAGGGTTTTGGAAAACCGTGGGTATAGGGGTACCCTATACCCACGGTTTTTTGTAAAACCATGGGGATAGACCTATTTTCCAGTAGTGTTTCTTTAGGAAAAAACTTAAAGTATTATTTTATAATAAATTCATATTTGATTTATAATGAATAAAAAGTGTATTATTAAACATATATGGCGGGGATAGGTTGAAAAAAACTCAACCAATAGGTTTTATACAGGTTTGGGTCACTTTATTAACCTTATCTTTTAATTTTAACTCTTAGTTAATTAGTTTGACATTTACCATGTCACTTTGTATTTTTATATTATATGCTTACTAAACTTACTATATACTTCCAATAAACCCCCAAGTGGTCCATTAATGATAAAAATATCATTATATAAGTCCTTTGGTTAAAACTTAGATTTTTAGGAACAGAATATCAATTAATAATATAATAATTGTTTTAAAAACTCATTTATGTCAATTTTGACACTATTCAATAATTGATTTTTGTAAAGCCTTAAATTTTTTATTAATTTAAATAAAATTCATTTAAGCAACCCTAACATGTAATATTAACCAATTATATTCATGGATGTCATCAAAACTTTCAAATTATATTTATTTTAACTTTTATAATACCAATTATTTGATTCTTACATTAATAAGGAAAATACCACATCATTATTGTGTCATGAATAAATTTAATTATTAAATGTCTAAAAATTATAAATAAAATACCATTATTTAGGAAATATTTTTATCTTTCTAATTAATATTTATAGTAAAAAATACAACATACATAAACCTATGTAAAAATTGGTTTACTAAAAGATATATGCTTATGTCATTTTTGTATTTACTTTAACTTAATTAATATAAAGTGTCATTATCACTTACAAGTGGATCCATGTAATCCCAAAATCGACCCAAAGATTCACATTGTTGGATATGTATCAATTAATAGGGTTAGGACACGTTTTAGAGTAATTTATTATTATTATAATATTATTTTTTTACCCTTATTAACCAGATTTACCCTTTAACCAAGGTAAATAAAATATTTACCGAAGTAATTATTCAAAATATATAAAAATAAAAGTTACATATTTATAGAATTTGGATCTCCTGATTATAAATATGGAATCTATTTCTCTAAATTCAAAACACAGAAGTGGCAGAAATTAATTTAAAATTAATTCCCGTTGTTAAAACAAAAAACATGTTTTTAAGAGATAATAACTATCAAAAGATTGACACTTGCTTATGTCCAGTTTAAATGTGAAAATTATGTCCAATGACCAAAATTGTATTAAATGGTAAAAATATATTCTAAATATACTTTAAAAACACTCAAATTCAAAATTTATCACTATTAATTATTTCGATTAAAAAAGTTTTTTTAATTAAAATTTAGTAATTTTCACTCTTCATCAAAATATGAAAGTTATTCGAAAAGTACCAAAATTTCACCCTAATCTAATTTCGATATTCCTAATCTAAAAATGAAGTCCATTTTGAAAGATAAAATGTATAAAATTTCAAAAAATGGGTATTACTATTCATTACAGCTAGTTTGATTGGTTGTGGTGTGTTAGAACTCGAAGTTGCATACAACACACACTACTGTATTATTAAAATAGAAGCATACTGTGGAGGCTTGGGGTGTTACATTCTCCCCTCCTTCAAATAATTTCATCCTCAAAATTTCTAGAATACTACTGTATGAAAAGACTCGGGTGGTTCTTCATCATAAGTTCCTCGGGTTCCCACGTTGCCTCTTCCATCTTATGGTTTCTCCATAAAACTTTCACCAGACGAGTCGTCCGGTTTCTCAGTACTTGTTCTCTCATATCAAGAATCATGACAGGCTCTTCGTAATAAGACAGATCGAGTTCCAGTTCTAATTTCTTATAGGTGAGTACATGCGTTGGGTCATGCATGTATTTCCTCAACAGTGATACGTAGAACACATCATGAACTTTGGAGAGACTTGGCGGCATTGACAAATGGTAAGCCACAACCCCAATTCGTTCTAGAATTTCGAAAGGTCCGATGTACCTGGGACTCAATTTACCTTTCTTACCGAAATGTATAACTCCATTACATAGAGATACCTTCATGAAAACATGATCTCTTACCTAAAATTCCAAATCCTTCCTTCGGTTGTCAGCATAGCTCTTCTGCCTACTTTGAGCTACTTTGATGTGGTTTGGGATTACCTTCACATTTTCCAGCATTTCCTTCACCAGTTCTGGGCCTACAAGTTTTCTTTCACCAATGTCATCCCAACATGTTGGTGTACGACATCTATTTCCATATAACGCTTCATATGGTGCCATCTGAATACTCAAATAGAAGCTATTGTTATAAGAAAATTCCACAAGAGGTAAATATTGATCCCACATACCCTAAAAGTCAAGTGAGCATGATCTCAACACGTCTTCTAAGGTTTGAATAGTCCATTCTGATTGTCCATCTATTTGAGGGTGGTAGGCAGTGCTCAAACAAAGTTCAGTATCCAAGGCCTTTTGAAGACTCTTCCATAATCTTGAAGTAAAAAAGGGATCACGATCAGAAACAATCGATAGAGTTACTACATGAAGTCTCACAACTTCATTAATATATAGTCTTGCTAGACATTCAAGTGGTAGATCTTATCTTATTGCAAGAAAATGTGCTGACTTAGTAAGATGATCAACAATGACCCATATTACATCGTTCTTTCTAGGAGTCTTTGGTAGTCCCATGACAAAGTCCATCGTGATATTATCCCATTTCCACTGAGGTATGGGAAGAGGTTGCAATACTCCACCAGGCTATTTCCTTCCAGCTTTCACTTGTTGAAAAACCATACATCTTGACACAAAATCAGCAATTTCCCTCTTCATGTTGTCCCACCAAAAATGTTCCTTCAAACCTATATACATTTTGGTGCTCCCAGGGTGTATAGAGAAATTGGAACTATGAGCATCATCCAAAAATTCCCTTTTTAGATCAGGTATATCGGGAACACAAAGTCTCTTCCCAAATTTCAAAATTCCATCTTCATACACAAAGTCATTCAATCTCCCATCATTCACAGCTTTAATATTCTTTAGAAATTCTTCATCATTGGTCTGAGAACTCTTTATCCTTTCTAGTAAAGATGGTTTGGAAACCATTTGAAAAGTATTGATGCTTCACCTTCCATGGTTATTCCCATATCTAAATTTACTAGATCCATGAAAATAGGATCCCTCTAAACTCTCATCTTGTTCAAAACTCCATGATCCTTTCTACTCAAAGCATCTTCCACCTTATTTTCCTTCCTCGGGTGGTAGTGTATCGTGCAATCATAATCCTTGAGTAGTTCGAGCCATCACCTTTGCCTCATGTTGAGTTCTTTTTGTGAGAAAATATACTTCAAACTCTTGTGATCGGTATATATCTCACATTTTTTACCATAGAGATAATTTCTTCATATCTTCAAAGCAAAGATCACAAATTCTAACTCGAGATCATGAGTAGGATAGTTTTTCTCATGAACTTTCAGCTATCGTGATGCATAGGAAATAACTCTATCATTCTGCATAAGGATACAAGCAAGTCCTTTCATTGATTCATCACTATGAATAACGAACCCATAATTCCCCGATGGTAGAGTCAATATAAGAGAATTGACTAATCTTTTCTTCAGTTCTTCAAAACATTCTTCACACTCTTTTGTACAAACAAATTTAACCCCTTTACGTGTGAGCTTCGTTAATGGGTTATCCAATCGGGCAAAGTTCTGGACAAAACGCCGATAATAACCTGCTAAGCCAATAAAAATGCGTACCTTGGTTATACTCGTTGGTTCTGGCCATTCTTGGATTGCTCCTTTCTTATAAGGATTAATAGAGATTCCATCCTTAGAGATAATATGGCCAAGAAAAGAAATCTATTGAAGTTAGAATTCACACTTGCTAAACTTCCCATATAATTCATGTTTTCTGAAGAGTCTTCAGGATAATGTGCAAGTAATTTTCATGATCCTCATAGATTTTGGAGTATACCAAGATATCATCAATAAATACTACCAAAAAATCATCGAGATATTCCTTGAAAACTCTATTCATTAGATCCATGAATACAGAGGGTGCATTAGTCAATCCAAAAGGCATTACTGTAAACTCGTAATGCCCGTAACTGGTTCAAAATGCTGTCTTCAGAATGTATTCCTTATTCACACACAACTGATGGTATCCAAATCAAAGGTCAATCTTTGAAAAGTATTGATCTCCATGCAGTTGGTCAAATAAATCATCAATGCGAGGTAGGGGATACTTGTTCTTTATTGTTATAGCATTGATTTCCCTGTAGTCGATACATAACCTCATAGATCCATCTTTCTTCTTAACAAAAAGGACAGGGGATCCCCCTGTAGAAACACTTGGGAGAATAAATCCCTTATTACTCAATTCCTCTAGTTTTTTCTTTAATTAAACTAATTCCATAGTTTCCATTCTATAAGGGGTCTTCGATATAGGCTCTGAACCAGAAATTAAATCAATGGAAAACTCAATTTCTCATTCTGGAGGATGTCCAGGTAAATCTTCTAGAAACACATCAGCATATTCTCTCACAATAGGTACATCCTCTATTTTAACCTTCCTTTCCTCAACTATATTCATTTCATTATCTTTCTCCCCAATAATTGAATTTAGTTGAGCAACTGGGGGTGGATCTAGATAAGAATTTAGTGGTGATGATTCCGCTCTAAAGATAAGGTGTTCCTTATCATCATCATCAAAAATCATAACCTCCATCTTATTACAATAAATCTTCACATCATGGTCCGAAAGACAATTCATACCGAGTATTATATCAAACTCAATCATAGGTATGGCAATGAGATCAACAGATAAAGAACATTTATGTGCTCTAATGGGGACTGATTCACAAAACTTTGTTGCAATGATACTTCCCTTAGGAGTTTTGACTGACAACTCCCTTGTTAAATCAAATTTAAAATATCTAATTTTCTTAGCAAACTGGGAAGATATGAAACAATGTGATGATCCAGAATCAAATAAAGCATTGAATAAACTTGAGGAAATCATTAAATTACCTGCCCCCATGTCTTTCGGAGCTTCTACCTCAGCAGTAATGACAGCATAAGCTTGGCCTTAATCCCTTGGCCTTTTCTAAGATAAGTTACCCTAATACATAGGACATTAATTTTCATAATTTCCCATCTCCCTACAATTGTAACATTGAACATCGGTAGCTTCCTTCGTCCCCTTGCAATCACGAGCTTGGTGGCCTTTTTCACCACACTTGTAACAGGCTCCCATTCCCTTCAAACAAGTACCGGGGTGTTTCTTCCCACATTTACTACAGGATAGATATTCAACTTTTTCCTTCTTC
Organism: Viscum album; assembly: GCA_963277665.1. Lineage (NCBI taxonomy): Eukaryota > Viridiplantae > Streptophyta > Magnoliopsida > Santalales > Viscaceae > Viscum > Viscum album. The sequence continues at coordinate 1,156,525 of CAUJRU010000151.1, read as the reverse complement.
CCCTTATTTACATTTCCAGAGTGATCAACATATCTCTTTTTCTCTTGCTTTGCTTTAAAGTCGTAAGACTTAGAGATTTTTTTTTCTGTCTTGATAGCGCATGAGACAATATCTTCGTACAACGAGAAGGTTTGTGAGACTAATGCTCGATGGAGAAACTATTTTAACCCATTAAAGGAACAATCAATCTTACTTCTTGGGTTACGTATATAATCTGCAGTATACCTTGCTAACCTTGTAATGATAGCCTCATAATTTGTGAAATTCTCATCCTCCTTTTGTCTCAGACTCAGAAATTGTCTTTCCATATCTGCTCGATGGTCACAAGGAAAATATTTTTCTATGAAAATCTCTTTGAACTCCTTCCATTCCATATTTGATACATCACCATCTTTCTTTGTGTTTTGAATCAATGACCACCATTGATCAAAATCTACAGTGAGTCGGTAAACTGCCATGATAACTTTTTACCTTTCACTACTCCCCAAGGCATGAAATATTTTCTCTAAGGAATTTATCCATTGCTCAGCTACTAAGGGATTTTTACTCCCATTGAATATTGGTAGTTGTTTCCTCATGAAGTGATATAACATTGATCCTCCACACTGTGGATCAGGGTGCTCCATACGGGTAAGGTTATTATTCATAACATGAGTGAGTTATCCTAGTATGGTGATTAGCTGATCAGCACCAGTTGCATCACCAGATCCACCATAATTATCTTGAGCTGGAGGGAAATCCCTAAATGGAGTGAGTGCATTGATATAGTTTCCATTTCTTCCACTAGGCACCATTTCTAAACAATGGAATAAACTAGATTAGTTTATGAATTGAAATACATAATTCCAAACTTGTAAAACACTTAACAAAAATTGAACAATTTATGGATATAATCCATAATCATAAAAATGTTTTCTTTGAGGAAGTATATACTCATAAAACCATCATAATGTTTTGTAAATAAAATGAGAATTATCCTAAGCATATCCATCGGGAGTGTCGTAACCAAGAGTGCAGCAAAGCATGTTGTCGTGCACCAGTTCCCATTCGAGTCTAGCTCAAAGTGGTGTTTTCGGGTTTTACCCTGAGTTACATTTGTGCCAGAGCCGCCTCTACCTGCTCGTATCTAGGAAGGGATGTATTACTCAGAAAAATCACAAAATATCTATAATACCAAAATTCTAGGAAGTAATTTTATACTAATCCTCAAAGTCTATCTTAGGGCTATGTGATCTAATCAGAGTTTATCTAAATCTAGTTTCCAAGGTTTGTACTAAACTTCCTCTAATACCAACTGTAACGCCCCAACCCTAGTTACCCAGAGTCGGTGCATTATTACATAACATTGTCATGAACACAAAAGATCAAGTCTCGAAATACCGATTAGTTTAGTAGACTTAGAATAACTAGATACATTCATAAAGTTTACATTACATCAATAAGTGAAAACTACAACAACATCTTGTCTCCACATTCATATCCCCTTATACTATCCCTACAGGTCATTCATGAAATACTTCTTCACATCCTGGGAAAAATAAAACATAGAAAGGGGTGAGATCAAATGACCAGTAAGGATAACAATATAGAGGAAACTTTCATAAATAAGCATAAACATTTAAGGCAATGTATAACTAAACCAAAAGCCTTTTAAACTTGAACTTTAGAATAATATGGAAAAAATAAAATTAAATAATTCCATTTAATTATTCACATGGATATTCTACTAGTTGAATAATCACATGCAATATCAATAACCACTTTCATAATGATGGAATGCATAATGCAAAACTATCATAACCACATAGTCAAGGCCTTGTGCCAAGACTACAAATAAGATTTTGTCAAGGCCTTGTGCCAAGACACTAGTTTGTCTCATGAGACCTACCGATGTATCGAGGAGATATAGCAGGCTCCACCCATCACTTATTAAGTCCAATGCATTCCTCATATGAATAGGTTTAAACATAACATAAACATTCATATTAAAACTAGCATACGAAATGTCAATACTTTCTCCATAAACCATGAATCGTAAAACAATAACACATCCATAGTCAAACATATCATAACACCTTCAATACTATATGGAAGTTTTGTATCATAATAAATCAACTTCAAATAAGCTTAAAATCCATCAAAGGATGTTGACATAGATGAAATCAAAACTATTTGAGAGCAATATCTCTTTTTTTGAAATCATTTAAAAGTCACATAATTATAAAAGAAAAAATTTACTTTGAAAATATTCTTATAATCTTGTAAGGGAAGCTTTGACAATTTGATAATGGCGTAAAATAGCCGCACTCACTGTATAAGTTAAAAAAAAACATTCTTACCTTAATTCTGTCGAAAAGGTTAAAAAGGATCTTGTTTGGAAAACGACGTAAAGATTACTTTATAAAAATATTATAAAATGTCATAAAAGGGTATAAATGAATTTAACCCATAGTCTATAAAATATTAATAATGATTTGAAATACATTTTAAGAAACATGGATGTGGATGATAAAGAGGTCCCAGTAGATAATTACGTATAAACAACCTCGGATAATGAGGAGATTGTGAAATAAACCCTTACCTTGTACTTTTCCTTGGTCGATGGTAGGTTAAACTCTTGTATAATAGTTAAATAATTGTTATTAAATTATACAAGAATCATATACATAAATATGATATCATATATGATCTTTTAATATTTCTTTGTTAAAAATATTTTAGTATTATCGTTGTTTTAGGTGTTCACTTACTCGTTTTATTTTATATGTTTTGTTACATAAGACATGTTTGTTATCCATAGGTTGTTTCTTATTCATATAAAGAATTATATCATGTCATTAAAAATTATTTTTAATCATAAAATGAAAATTAGTCTTGAATGGATACGATGGGGAATGAATATTATCGCATTTGTGGAGACGGTAGTCCGTACATACACACGAGCAACAATATCATTATTTTGATATTAAAATAATATATAATTGGATGGTATATCATATATAAAGAATAAATATCATGTTATATTTATTATTTACATGAATTACACATCATTATTAAACCCATCCAAATAATAATGTATTGAATAACAATTACACCACGACGTGGAGACGATAAGCCGTACACACACATGTATGGTGACATGTCATTAAAGGGATGGATAGAATAATGAATTTGGTTGTTCCATATTTATAATAACATCTCTGTATATATAATATACTGAAGTTATTATTTTATAATTGAAATAACAAATAAAGAAGAAGTGGAAGAAGAAAGGAACTTGAAAGAGGGTGATGAAATCATTACCTCTTCTTCGGGTTCTTCCTTTTGATTTGATCAAAAGGGATCCTTAGGATAGCTTTCTGATCAAAATAACGCCTATAGTATGAATTTAGGGAAGTGTATAGAATATTTGGGAAGGGGTTGTCCAAATGAAAAGGCTTTAAAGGTGTGAATAATGGGTTATAAGTGGTGTCCTTTTATAAGGGGGAGGAGAGGCTCTTTAGAGAAAACTTAAAGTATTATTTTATAATAAATTCATATTTAGTTTCTAATGGATAAAAAGTGTATTATTCAAATTCTAAGGTGGTTATAGGTCGAAAAAAACTCAACCAATAGGTTTTAGACAGGTTTGGGTCACTTTATTAACCTTATCTTTTAGTTTTAACTCTTAGTTAATTAGTTTGACACTTACCATGTCACTTTGTATTTTTATATTATATGGTTAATAAACTTAATATATACTTCCAAGAGACCCCAAAGTGGTCCATTAATAATACACCTATCATTATATAAGTCCTTTGGCTGGACCTTATATTTTTAAGAATAGAATATCAATTAATAATATAGCACTTGTTTTAAAATCTCATTTATGTCAATTTTGACACTATTCAATAATTGATTTTTGTTACAGTCTTAACAATTTTATTAATTAGAATAAAATTAATTTAAGCAATCCTAACATGTAATATTAACTAATTAAATTTTTTTATGTCATCATAACTTTCAAATTATATTTATTTTAACTTTTATAATTATTTTATTCTTACATTAATAAGGAAAATACTGCATTATTATTGTGTCATAAATGAATTTAATTATTAAATGTATAAAAATTATAAATAAAATACCATTATTTAGGAAATATTTTTATCTTTATAATTAATATTTAAAGTCGAAAATAAAACATATATAAACCTATGTAAAAATTGTTTTTCTAAAAGATATATGCTTATGTCATTTTTGTATTTACTTTAACTTAATTAATATAAAGTGTCATTATCACTTACAAGTGGATCCATGAGGTCTTGAAATCGACCCAAAGATGCCCATAGTCGGACATGTATCAACCAATAGTGTTAGGACACGTTTTAGGGTAATTTATTATTATTATAATATTAATTGTTTACCCTTATTAACAGGATTTACCCTTTAACCATGGTAAATAAAATATTTACCGAAGTAATTCTTCAAAATGTCTAAAAATAAAATTTACCTATTTAAACAATTTGGAGCTCCTAATTATAAATATGGAATCCATTTTTCTAAATTCAAAACACAGAAGTGGCAGAAATTAATTTAAAATTAATTTCTGTTGTTAAAACAAAAAGCGTGTTTTTAGAGATAATAACTATCAAAAGATTGACACTTGCTTATGTCCAGTTTAAATGTAAAATTACCTCCAATGACCAAAATTGTATTAAATGGTAAAAATATATTCTAAATATACTTTAAAACCACTAAAATTCATAATTTATCACTATTAATTATTTCGATTAAAAAATTTGTTTTTAATTAAAATTTAGTAATTTTCACTATTCATCAAAATATGAAATTTATCCGAAAAGTACCAAAAATTAAACCTAATCTAATTTTGATATTCTGTATCCAAAAATGAAGTCCATTTTGAAAGATAAAATGTATAAAATTTTAAAAAGTGGGTATTACTATTCATAACGGCTAGTTTGATTGGTTGTGGTGTGTTAGAACTCGATGTTGTGTACAACACACGCTACTATATTATTCAAAGTGAAGCGTACCTTGGAAGATTTGGGTGTTAAATAAATCATCATGAGGAATAAATTGAATACATCATGTAATTGAAAAATTGGTCATGGAAGTGATAGTTGATATGTAACATCTCTCATGTGATCTCAAAGGGGATGATGTACCTGAGTTATAGATTTCCTATTTTCAAAAATATCAGGACCCTCATTCATGGAGATATGAGGGGTAATAGTTTTTAACAAATTATAAACTCTAAGTCCCCTCAATTATTATCTTCATAACTATTTTGTTGACATTGGGATTCCTTGATGCGTGGTTGAATGAATTTATTATTTTTTGTAGTTCCTTCAACCATTTCATGTCCCAGCATGTTACATTCTCCAACATCATCCCAACATGGTGTTTTTATATATTTTTTCCATTAAGGTATTCATATGTATTCTTTTGGATTCTTGAGTGGAAACTATTATTATTAAGGAAATAAACCAGTGGTATATATTGGTCCCATCCTCCATTAAGGACCATATAACACGCTATTATCATTTCTTATAATGTTTGAATAGTCTAATCATATTGTACATTAGATTGGGGATTATACAATGTACTGACATATATATCAGTGTTTAGTGATTTTTAAACATTTCAAGAAATTTGAGGTAAATCCAAGATCTTGATCGAATACAATAGATAATGGTTCTCCATGAAACCTCACTACCAATTTGATTTATATATGTGCACGTAGGTTGAGTGATAAATCTTGTCCAATTCAAATAAGGATAGATATATTTAATGAATTATCCATAACTATCCATATAGTACTATTAATTCTAGATGTATTTGGATGTCCAATGACAATTTCAATGGCGATGTTTTCACATTTCCATGTTGGTATGGGTAATGGATTTATCATCCCCTTATAATTTTGTCTTTTAAACTTAACTTTCTAACATACAATGATTTTTAATGTATATTCAGTGATCTCTTTCTTCATATTGTCCCAAAAATAGTTCTCTTGGAGCTTTCAATACATCTTTTCTCTCCCTACGTAGATAGGGAAGTCTGGTCTATGTGAGTCACTCATATGATATCACATTATGTTTGTATTGGACTATACACATAGTTGCGAACCAAATATTATGGATCATTCCACATAAATTTTTAACTCCAAGGATTTCCACATTGTTATAGCCTCTAGCCTTTAATAAATTTACACATTATTTCATTGAGAATCCTTTAGTTTATACATATGGGATTGCTTAGAAAAAATTTGACAATGTATTGAGGATGTTCCTTTCGTAATGTTTCACATGTCCATACTTTTCATTTCTAAGAAGATTCAATCCTTATCAATTCCCATACATGATAATGTTAGAGGATCCTTTCTACATAGATCATATTCTAAATTATTTTCATTACCAGTATGGTAGTGTATTGGGTAGTCATAATCCTTGATGATATCTAACCATCTTCACTCATGCATAATAAGATCATTATGTGTGAATATATATTTTGGGCTCTTTTGACAAGTATATATCTCACTCATCTCCCCATAGAGATAATGATTCCATACTTTTAATGAGTATATTATAGTTGGGATATCCAGAACATTCATGGGATAGTTTTGATAATAAATTTTCAACTAACATAGGGAGTATTGTGAAATTTTATCGTTTCATATAAGTACACAACATAATCCCTTATTTTAATAATCATAATATTTCAAAAATAGTTCCCCACTTATCTGTTGTGTGAGTACTGGTGTTGTGATATGCCTCTTTTTCAACACTTTAATAATGTCATAACATTAACTAGTCCAAGGAATCATTAATCCCTTTTGAGTCAGATTTGTTAGTGTGTTTTAAAATCATGAGAATATCAGAACAAATCATTGGTAATTCCCTTCTAGAACATAGAAACTATAGATCCATGTTTTTTATGTTGATCTGGTCGACTCTTCTATTTTCATTGTATTTTAATGGGTCCACGAATAGTACTTTTCTAGAGACAACATTTCCTAATAATGATACTTCATCTATAGTATGAGGACTAATCCTTAAACAATACATAATCTTGAATTATGTTAAAAACTAACATTGAGTATCATTTTAGGTTGAGAGATTTTTTGAATTAGGCCATAAAACATACACAACAACTTTATTATTACAAGGCGAAATATTTTACTCACTCTCTATTTTCATTCATAAAAAAAACATTTAAAAAAGAACATGGGTTTGTTACATTCATAAACATAAAGACTTTTCCTTGATCCCATACATGACTCTATTCATCATTAAATCCTATGAAAAACATTTCAAAACATAAAATGAACATAAAAATCCCAGTAAGGGACACAAAAATAATTAAAACAATTATATTTTCAAAACAACATGTAAATCATGAATACTTTATCATAAGCAATAATTTTCACCTTTATAAAGTATTAAATACTCTCCCCTAAATAAAAGTTCATTGGTTACCCTTTTATAACCAACCGATTCCCATAAAACCCATAGCAATCACACATAACATATAAAAGGTAAACATGTGACATAATCATACTTAAATGGAATAACCATATAGTCTACATCAACAAAAAATTCTTAAAAATGGAATAGCCATATGTCTGAATTTTACACCCAATGCATTGGAGGTTAAAATGTAACCACACATCCTTGGTTTATCATGGAACCACTTGTCATTTGGTTTATCACGTAACCACCTATCATTGGTTTATCTCCTAACCAACCATCAAATATCCAAGTACTATTATATAATCATAACACATAACATATTACAAATATCAACATTTCACAAATAAAATTTCATTAGAAATCAAAATAAATAATATCAAGATATCGAAATAAAAAATTCATTATAAAAACCATTTTCAATGTGAAAACAGCCAAAAATTGAATAAGGTATTTATTTTCCATTTAAAAATATTAATGCTCATAAAGGAAGCTAAATAACGATTATGGTGGCAAAGAGGTCATTCTCACTGCATACAATAAAACCATTCCGTTTTTCATTTTGTAAATGATTTATAGAAAAAATACACCCTTTTAATGAAAATAAATGTCAATGGGGTTTGTTATACACCAAATAAAAGAAAAAGGTGCATATTTTCAAAATATGCCTCAATTAAATGAGATTGAGATGAAGTCCCTTACCTTGAGTCTGACTTATCTCGTATGTTCCTTGTTCATCCCGAATAATGAACTTAAGTTAATTTATAATTTATTCAGAACCTTTTTCATGTTCATTATTCCTTTTATATCACTTATTATCTGCTATAACAATCATATAATTATTCAAGTTCATATCGGTCATTTTGTCGATGTTCGGGACTTGAGTAAAAAATTAACATGTAATAATTACAAATTGTCCATGTGGTAAAAATTAAATTATCTCCAGAATGATATTCATGATTAAGATATCATATATATCATATATATTTAATTTATATTTATTTATAAAATTCTATAACATTTGGGTAAAATAAATGAAATGCACGTTCATGGAGACGGTAAGTTGTACGTATGCATGAACTCTACCTTCATTTCATTTCCATAATTTAATTAATGAAAACTAATTGATAAATAGGTATATTATAATTATATTATAATATCTATTTTATATATGTTACATAAGTTCATTAATTCCATCCATTATATGTTACAACTATAGCATGAACAAGTCACATCAATTTGAGGGGGTGGTAGTCTGCACTTCCTCAAAAGAAATTATCGTATGAAAATCATAATAGTTTTTTCTAAATGATAATTACAGATACCTATAGATAAAATTAATATCATAAATATCATATATAATTATAGTTTCATCATAATTTCCACCATAATCTATGGTAAGAGAAGATTGAACAATAATCGTTTTTTGATGATGTAGTTCGTAGTCCACAAAAATAGTATGTTCTATACATAGTATATGGAGGTGTGTGTATGTGTTGTTATAATAAATCTCATAACAACAGCCTAGTATATTGAGGATACTGCTGTATTTATATAAACAATGAATAATAAGAGCACAGGGAATGGAGAAGGAAAAATAATGGAATGAAACTTGAGAGAAGACGTTACCTCAAATCAGGTAACTTATTTTGATTTGAGATAAATGGATTTATTTAATTGACTTATGCCTAGAGGAAGGCTTCTAGAAGTAAGATAGAGATGTTTGGATCTTATTTGGGCATAGGCTATATGATCCAAGGGGGATTGAGAGGTGTGAGAAAGGGTTAGTGGTTGTGTCCTTTTATAAGAGGGAGGAGGGGCACTTTAGGATATTTTGAAAGTATAATATTATTATTAACTGAATTTTGAATTATAATAACATTAAAGTGATATATTTTAAATAAAATTTTAGGATTGGTCTAAATACTCACAAAAATTAGGTTTTAGAAAATTTTAGGTCACAATATTAACCTTTACTTTTAGCTTTAACCCTTAGAAAACATATCTATCTTTTAGCATGTCTTCTTGTAAATTCATAATATAGAGTAACCATAGTTATAATAAAATGGGATGTGACCCAAAAATGGATCAGTAATGACATTTTTAACATCATATAAGTATTTTGGATGAATATTATATTTTAAGGACTATTATATCATTTAATAAAATATTACTTGATTAAAAAACTCATTTGTATTAATTTTTATACAATTTATATCATGACTTTTTAAAAATCCCTAAAAACATGATTCATTCCAAAAAACATCATTAATAAAATTTTAACAACAAATAATCATCCATAATTTTTTTGGATTTCATAAAAAGACTAATAATAAATTAATTTTAATTTTTATAATCTCATTTATTTAAAATATTCCTTAATAAGGTAATAACTACTTCATCATTGTGTCATAAATAAATTTACTTTTTTGATGTGTCAAAATTATAAATAAAAAACCATGATATAGGAAATATTCTCATAATTCTAATGAATATTTAGAGTCAAAATTATAACTTATATAACCCCATATAAAAAATATTTTACTAAAAGATGCATGTTTATGTTATATTTACCGTAACTTTAAATTAAAAGTAATAAAATGTCATTTTCACACCCAAGTGGCTCCATGTGGTCCTAAAATCGTTCCAAGGATGACCATGGTCAAACATATCTCATCCAATATATTTAGGACATGTGTTAGGGTAATTTAATATTATTATAATATAATATTTTACCCTTATTTACCATATTTACCTTTTAACCATGATAAATAAAATATTTAATGATGTTACTATTCATAATGTCTAAAAATAAAATGTACCTACATACAAAAATTGGAATTACTAATTCTAAATATTGAATCCATTTTTCCCAATTCAAAATAATGAAGTTACAAAAATCAATTTAAAATTGATATCTGTTGTCAAACCAAAAATCATGTTTTTTAGAAGTAAAAACTATCCAAAGATTGACTTGTGATTATGTTCAATTTCAATGTGAAATTACATACAATGAACAAAGTTGTATTAAATTATAAAAATATAATCTAATTAAACTTTAAATTAAATTAAAATTACAATATTACAATATAAATAAATTATATTTAAAGGTGGTTTTGAATTATATTGCTGTATTTTTCACTATTCCTTAAAAATTGAACATTATCAGAAAAATACCAAAAATTTAACCAAAGTAAATTTTGATGTCCCAATTCTAAATAATAAGTATAGTTTTTCAAATATAACATATACAAGTTTCAAAAACAATATTAAAAAGTGTTCACCATCAAAATACGGTAAAACTACCTTTAAAAAAATATTAGAGTATTTATGTTTAAAATTGGATTCATTCTCATTTTAAGCCTATAAAATTTATTTGATAAATTTAAAAACATTTAGAAAACATGTCTAAACATAATATGATTAGTTATGTTCATTCCATCCAATAAAATAACTAGGCCTTAACTACCATTTTAAAAAAATATTATATTATTAATTTTCAGTATGACTTAGCCTTTTGTGCAACATGAGATTTTGTAGAAACCTATTACTGCATGTAGGGTATCCAATCGAACTTAGAACCGCATTTAATGTAAAATTAATATTTAATTCACTAATATTAATAAATATGAAAATTTTGTATACTTTAATTACTTGAGATGTTAAATCCTTCTCTCCTTTTGGAAATTGAATCCTCACAATTTTACTTACTTATTAAATAAGTGGGGGTATTTATCCTTCATATAATTTTCAGATTCCCATGTTTCCTCTTCAACCGTATAGTTTTTCCACAAAACCATAACCTGATAAATCACATTATTCATCAACAATGGCTTTCTGTGGTAACAAATATGGACTGGTTGTTCCTCATAAGAAATATTCTCTTCTAACTAAACTACTTATGGACTCAAAACATGAGACGGATCTGGAATATACATTCTGGACATTGAAACACTACTAAAATTTGGGCTATAGCCACAGAACTATAGCCATGGTTTTATAGGTCCGTGGCTATAGATTTTATATTGCCACAGTTAAATTTCAATCTCCGTGGCTAAATCAAGAATACACCACAGTGTCGTTTTTTTCCCAATCTCTATCGGGCTCCTCCTCCCCCCCCGATCCACAACCCTCCTCCTCCTCCCCTGATTCGCACACCATACAACCCTCCTCCCCAACAACATCTCCTCCTCCCCGCATCCCTCCTCTCCTCCCCCGATTCGCAGCCCTATCACCGCGCAGCCCTCCTCCCCGACGATGTCTCCTCCTCCCCGCAGCCCTCCTCCTCCTCCCACTGTTCGCAGCCATATCACCGCGCAACCCTCATCCCCGATGACGTATCCTACTCCCAACGATCTCCGCGACAATCACACCATGCATCCCTCTCTCACAAAGGCGCCCTCCTCCTCGACGAACTCTCCCACAACGGCTCGCTCCTCCCCGACGACCTCTGCTCAGCGGTCTCACCATTTACAGGTAGAAGTTTATCGCTCTTCAAAACCCTGACATACTGTCTAAGTGCTAGAATCTATATTTAGTTGCAATGAAGCACTTGTGTAAATAGAGGAGTCTGTGACTGCCATACAAGATAGGTATTGGATTTCTAAATTGGAAAAATTCAACCCCTTTTGGTAATATTCTCATCTTTGATTAGTTTTTCTTATGAAAAATTAAATTAAATATCAGTTTGATTGTATGATGTACTTTCAGGATGCATGCTATGCTTATGTATTGGTTTAATTTTTGTAAATCTCTGCCTCTAATCAGCAAGGATGGGAAAAATTTTGTTGGATGTCAATATTTCTTAATTAAGTTTCATGGGAGAGGATGACTTTATCATCATTGAATTTATGAGCTCATGCATTGAGTGCCGACATTATGCACTCAAAGTAGCCTACAAGTGAAGTTTTGATGGAGAACCTTTCCTGAACTTACCTCTTTACATCTTACGTGATGAAGTGATGTTTTTATTCCATGTAAAATTCAAACACAGATATTGATCTCCATGCTGGGCGAGCTGGAGAGCAATCAATACATAGAGTTTTTGTTGATCCTAGTGGGAGCCATTGTATTGCGACCATACATGGTGATGGGGGTGTTGATACATACTATATGCATGAAAAATGGAGAAAACCTCACATTATAACCAAATTGAAAGGTCTTGTGGTGAACTCTGTTGCTTGGAATAGGTAGAAAATCACTGAAGGCATGTTTTTTTAAATTATTATTTTTTCCATTTTTTGGTCATTGCAGTTTAAGAAATATTTTGATAAAATATTTTCCTTGGGTATATATGTCGAACACAACTTCTACAAAAGAGACAATTCTTTGCACCGACAATGGACAACTATATAATATGACCGTGGATGAGAGTATAAGAGGGAGAAGTACATGAAGTTTCTCTTTGAATTGCAAGAACTTCCAGAGGCTTTTATGGGTCTACAAGTAAATCTTCCTCAACCCTTGTAATTTGGGTTTATAGTTTTCCTTCATATCAAAAACATTATGGAAGAGTGTTTTGTCAAAAGTGGTTTGTATAGGTGAGATAGAAACCTGTGAATGGTATAGGGATAACCCATTAAAATTTTGAATGTAAGTTGAGGGGATCTAAGAGGGTGTGTTTGGTACACTGGAGAAACCCTTTTAGGAAGAGCTGATTCTAGGGGTTTCCTGTGAATATATGCTTGGTTTGAAGGAATCACATTTCCATGGAAAGACTACTTCTAGAAAGGGTTGAAAAAGGGCTTCCATCATTGGATTTTGGAAAGGTGTTTCTAGTAGATTCCCATCCCCACTCCGCTTCCTTCTTTCCTGGCCCCCAGTTTTGCAGACCACACATGCCCTTAGTGCAAGGGAGCTTGATGAACATGCTGTGGATTTCTAGATAGGTTTGGATGTTGCTGGAAAATCCATACCACGTTTACAATTTTGAGTATTATTTGCGCTTCTCTTTTTCATTCTGAGTCATTTTACAGATGGAAACAACTGTTGTCACTGATGGGACTAGATATTATGTGATGGGTGTTACTCCTACATGACTATATTCTTTCACTGGGATTGGATCTCTGTAAGTAAGTTCTCTTCTGATTAGCCTCTCTATGTGGGACCCAGAATTTGTTACTCTTGTTTTAGAAAATACAAAACATTTCTGTCATACCATACTATCACTCTGAAGATATTAAATTAAATTATCATGTTGTGCTTCCACTGTTATTTATGCAATGCAACCTTTCCATGAAAATATAATGTGTTATGAGAATGGAAGCAGAACATCTTGCACTTACAGACCTTTATTGCAAATATTTGGCCACTCCATCTGAAATATTAATGCTTATTGATTGCTGGTTGATTTGAAAACTCTTTTTTCTGGTTATTTAATCTGAGCTGTTCATTTCATGGAACTTCCTGGTGAAATACCAAACAGGTAGGTTTGTTGATTTATTTTGGTCTCAAGGTATTAATAATCATAGATATTTAAATTTTAGTAGCTTTAAGTTGAAATACATGTTTGAATTGACTGGAATTTTTTTAAATGGTTCAAGTTTTATAAATTGGAAACACCCATTTATAAATTAAAAACACCTTTTTTTTGAATGCACATGAAAATTAAGGTAGTTTAAAAGCCGAGGTTTACCACTCAGAGTAGATTACTAGTTTGTTTATGCCCATAATATTTCTTGTAGTGAACTGCATTTCTTTATCAAGAAAAGAAGGGCTGTGCATTTTGCATGGCTTTCTGGTGCAGGCATCTACCATGGGAACCTGAAGATGCTACCTCACGGATGTCACTGGACCGGTCCAGCACACCGCGGTCACGCCGTGGTCACGCCACGGTCACACCACGGTCACGCCGCGGTCACGCCGCGGTCACGCCGTGATTTGGCCCTGCTCCAGGATGGCACCCTGTGACAGTTCGTAGTCCTTTCGGGATACTTATCCTATACCTAAGCCACAATTCTCCAAACCCTTGGCGCCAATCCCATACTCCTCCCGTCCTTTCCGCCGCTCCCATACTGACCACCCCACACCGCCGCTCCCATCCCAACCACCCCTCGCCGCTCACTGATCGCCACTCCCATCTCCCTGCTGCTCTCGAGGGTTCTAACTCTACTTTCAAACTGGTCATCTTATCTTTGATTCAAGTAATTTTTGTTCATTCACTTTAAATAAGTATGTATGCCTTCATTTATTTTTGATTTTTTGGTCCCATTTCACTGGAATGTACTGTCTATTATGATCCCCTTATGAACACAAGCAATATATCATTTTAGGTTGCATTTTTGTTTTAATTTACCTGTATAGAATCATTTTGATTGATTTTGAAGAGGTAAAAATGAGGTGGAGAGGAGGGGGGATGTGCTGGAGGGGGGGATGGGTAGGGGTGAGGTGAGGAGGAGGGGGGCTGGACAGGGGGTTAGAGGTGGCTGTGCAGGCGGGGAAGAGGGGGGGGGGATGTGCTGGGGGTGAGAAAAGATAAGATATAGGGGTGAAATAACATCCATGTTGATGGAAGCACCAATACATCAAGAGTACCTTTGACGCATATAAATATCTTAACGAAATATAACCATAACTTCTATCCCACAACATCATATTTGGACATTCCATTTGAAATATTAATGCTTATTGATTGCTGGTTGATTTGCAGACTCTTTTTTATGGTTATTTAAACCGAGCTGTTCATTTCATTGAACTTCCTAGTGAAATACCATAAAGGTAGGTTTGTTGATTTGTTTTTGGTCCCAAGGTATTAATAATCATAGATATTTAAATTTTAGTAGCTTTAAGTTGAAATACATGTTTGAATTAACTGGAATTTTTTTAAATGGTTCAATTTTTATAAATTGGAAACACCCATTTATAAATGAGAAACACCCTTTTTTTAATGCACATGAAAATTAAGGTAGTTTAAAAGCTAAGGTTTCCCACTCAGAGTAGATTACTTGTTTTGTTTATGCCCATAATATTTATTGTAGTGAACTTCATTTCTTTATCAAGAAAAGAAGGGTTGTGCATTTTTCATGGCTTTCTGGTGCAGGAATATACCATGGGAACCTAAAGATGCTGCCCCACAGATGTCGCTGGACCGGGCCAACATGCCGTGGTCACGCCGCAGTCACGCTGCAGTCACATCGGGATTTGGCCCTGATCCAAGACGACACCCTATGGTGGTTCACAGTCCTGTCGGGATACTTCTCCTATCCCTAAGCCGCACTTCTCCAAACCCTTGGCGCCAATCCCATACTCCTCCCATCCTTGCCGCTGCTCCCATACCGACCACCCCTCACCACCGCTCCCATCCCAACAACCCCTCGCCACTCGCCGATCGCCACTACCAGCTCCCCGCTACTCTCGAGGGTTCTAACTCTACTTTCCAACCGGTCATCTTATCTTTGATTCAAGTAATTTTTTTTCATTCAATTTAAATCAGTATGCATGCCTTCATTTATTTTCGATTTTTTGGTTCCATTTCGCTGCAATGTACTATCTATTATGATCCCCTTATGAAAACAAGCAATATATCATTTTAGGTTGCAGTTTTGTTGTAATTTACCTGTATAGAATCATTTTGATTGATATTGAAGAGGTCAAAATGAGGTGGGGAGGAGGGGGGGATGTGCTGGAGGGGGGGGGGGATGGGCAGGGGTGAGGTGAGGAGGAGGGGGTATGGACAGGGGGTTGGAGGAGGCTGTGCAGGTGGGGGAGAGGGGGGGGGGATGTTGTGGGGGTGAGAAAAGATAAGATATAGGGGTGAGAGAACATCCATTTTGATGGAAGAACCAATACATAAAGAGTCCCTTTGACACATATAAATATCTTCAGGAAATTTAACCATAAATTCTATCCCACAACATCATATTTAGCCATTCCATCTGAAATATTAATGCTTATTGATTACTGGTTGATTTGCAGACTCTTTTTTCTGGTTATTTAAATCGAGCTGTTCATTTCATGGAACTTCCTGCTGAAATACCAAACAGGTAGGTTTGTTGATTTTTTTGGTCTCAAGGTATTAATAATCATAAATATTTAAATTTTAGTAGCATTAAGTTGAAATACATGTCTGAATTGACTGGAATGTTTTTAAATGGTTCAAGTTTTATAAATTGGAAACACCCATTTATAAATGAGAAACACCCTTTTTTTGAATTCACATGAAAATTAAGGTAGTTTAAAAGCCAAGGTTTCCCACTCAGAGTAGATTACTAGTTTGTTTATGCCCATAATATTTCTTGTAGTGAACTGCATTTATTTATCAAGAAAAGAAGGGCTGTGCATTTTACATGGCTTTCTGGTGCATGCATCTACCATGGGAACCTGAAGATGCTTCCCCACGGATGTCTCCAGACAGGGCCAACACGCCGCGGTCACGCTGCGATGACGCCACGGTCACACCGTGATTTGGACCTGCTCCAGGATGATACCCTGTGGCAATTCGCAGTCCTATTGAGATACTTCTACTATCCCTAAGACACACTTCTCCAAACCCTCAGTGCCAATCCAATACTCCTCCTGTCCTTTCCGCTGCTCCCATACTGACCACCCCTCACCACTGCTCCAATCCCATCCACCCCTCACCACTCGTCGATCGCCGCTCCCAGCTCCCCGCTGCTCTCGAGGGTTCTAACTCTACATTACAACTGGTCATCTTATCTTTGATTCAAGTAATTTTTGTTCATTCAATTTAAATTAGTATGTATGCCTTCATTTATTTTTGATTTTTTGGTTCCATTTCGCTGAAATGTACTGTCTATTATGATCCCCTTATGAACACAAGCAATATATCATTTTAGGTTGCAGTTTTTTTTTGTAATTTACCTGTATAGAATCATTTTGATTGATATTGAAGAGGTCAAAATGAGGTGGGGAGGAGGGGGGATGTGCTGGAGGGGGGGGGGGGGATGGGCAGGGGTGAGGTGAGGAGGAGGGGGGGCTGGATAGGGGGTTGGAGGTGGCTGTGCAGGTGGGGGAGAGGGGGGGGGGGATGTGCTGGGGGTGAGAAAAGATAAAATATGGGGGTGAAAGAACATCCATGTTGATGGAAACACCAATACATCAAGATTCCCTTTCACGCATATAAATATCTTAAGGAAATACGACCATAACTTCTATCCCACAACATCATATTTGTCCATTCCATCTGAAATATTAATGCTTATTGATTGCTGGTTGATTTGCAGACACTTTTTTCTGGTTATTTAAACCGAGCTGTTCATTTCATAAAACTTCCTAGTGAAATACCAAACAGGTAGGTTTGTTGATTTGTTTTTGGTCTCAAGGTATTAATAATCATAGATATTTAAATTTTAGTAGCTTTAAGTTGAAATACATGTTTTAATTGACTAGGATTTTTTTAAATGGTTCAAGTTTTATAAATTGGAAACACCCATTTATAAATGAGAAACACCTTCTTTTTGAATTCACATGAAAATTAAGGTAGTTTAAAAGCCGAGGTTTCCCACTCCAAGTAGATTACCAGTTTGTTTATGCCCATAATATTTCTTGTAGTGAACTACATTTCTTTATCAAGCAAAGAAGGGCTGTGCATTTTGCATGGATTTCTGGTGCATACATCTACCATGGGAACCTGAAGATGCTGCCCCACTGATGTCGCTGGACTGGGCCAACACGTCACGGTCACGCTACGGTCACAGCGCGGTCACACCGTGGTCACGCCGCGGTCACACCGCGGTCACGCCACGGTAATGCCATTATTTGGCCCTACTCCATCCACATCCACCCCACACCAGCCCCCTTCCACCTTCATTTCAGCCCGCTACCACCAGCATTCTAGCCCGCAACAGCCCCCCCTGCCACCATTGAATCAGCCCGCACCATCCCCCCAACACCTGCAACCAGCCCCCTTCCACCAGCATTCCAGCCCCCTTCCACCTGCATTCGAGCCCGCACCAGCCCCCAGCCACCTGCAATCCAGATCGCACCATTTAGGTCATGCCCTTTGGATTAAATAATTATGACACTACATACCAACACTACACACATTATATCATTAATACCATCTTAGAAATAATAGATGAATGAATTTGTTAATGACATGGTTATCAAATCTCAATAGAGATGTGATTATTTCAAAGATCTTGAAACAATATTTAACAAGTTGCAATAGCACAACGTAAACATGAATTTGGTAAAATGCGTTTTTAGGGTAACGCTAGGGAAATTCGATAGATTTGTGGTGTGATACCATGAAATTGAGTTTGAATCTAAAAAAAAGTTCAGTTTTATCAATTTCACTCCCTCAGATTCTTAAAGAATTCAAGGGGCTCTAGGGGAACCTTTATTACATTTATAACTTCATAGCTAACCTAGCTGACATGTCTCTACGCTTCACCACGTTAATGAAGAAGGGAGTCACCTTCCATTTCGATGAGGAATTCCATGAAGCCTTTGAGACTATAAATAAATACATACTGCACTAACTGATATTGATTCCATTGGTGGAAGGAATTCCACTCATCTTATTTGTGGCCTTCATAAATTGATTTCTCAGTGTTCTCATTGCACATAAGAATGATGCGGAGAGTGAAACAAGTGTCTATTACATTAGTAAAATTATGTTAGGTACTAAGACACAATATTATGATGTTGAAAAAAACTACCTCACACTCATCTTCCCAATTAAAATTTGAGGCTTTACTTGTATCCTTACAAAGTTCACCTGGTCACTCGTATTGACCCACTCTAGTACATCCTTAGCTGCCCTATGTTGACTTGGAATTTTTCCCTATGATCAGTCACTTTAAGACAACATGATATCCAGTTCATATCACATAATTTAGTGAAAGGGAAGACCCTATCTAATTTCCTCATGGAACATCCTTCCCAAGAAAGTATACTACTAGAAATAAAACTTCTATATTAGAAGGTTTTCCAGTACCATGAAGCTCCCTGAACATAGGATATATATATTTTTTTCTACCTCCCAGAGTCCAATCAACAAAAGTATGGAGAACCCAAATATTATCTGTGTATGTACTGGGATTGTATTACTTTCTCTAGACAAAGTAATTTGTCTATACTCTTTCTCACTATCTGATGGATGGACAAATAATTAGATAGAATATTAAGCCCTAATTTCTATCTTGGAACTGGAACTATAGCTGAAAATAGACTACCTAAATATCATAGGAGATTCAAAGCTAGTGATAAAATATATGATGATGAATATGAAATAAAAAAGGATGAATTGGCCCCTCTCACTGGCTATGTTTGATGATTGATGGAAGATTTCCATTTTGAACCCACATTGTATCTTGTACCCTATAAAAAATGATTTTACTGATGTAATGTCTAATGAAATCATAGTTTTAGCTGACCCTGATCAGTATGAGGTTTTCTACCACATTACGCATCAAAGGATGGTCTCATATATCATCATCTGTGACATGGAGGAAATCAATCAGATCAAAACTTCCCTAGTTCCTGATGAACTGATATCCACCCCTATATGGCAGGTGCCCACAATTGATTATCTTCAAAATGGGACCCTCCTAATATAGCGAGTTGGAAGGGAATAAATTTGGCATCAGGCATAGAGATTTAGGCTTCAGGATGTCCCAAAAGAAAAAAAATCCTTCAACAATATGGAAAATGAGAACAAATTCTTCTATAGATAGTTAAAGAAAGTGTACCACGAGTATACCATTGAGTCTAACTGATAGAAGCCAACAGATACTGAAAAGTAGGCTGCTATGAGATTTTGTTTGGAAGGGGGAATAATAAAAGGGGGATATTGTTTTTTAGAAAACGGATCTGCTGTACAGATACAGGGGCAGCGACCATCGTCCTCGCGGTACGACCACAGGGAGTCATTTCTTCAACTGTTCTTCTTTTTTCCTACTGTAAATTTTGCTCTTTATTGTAGTAGAAATCAACAGAAACTCTTTTTTTTATTCTCTCTCTGACTTGAACACCTATCACTAACCACTCATACCACTATCATGTAGCAACAAATGGACAGATTCGGGACTCCAATAAGTCTCTATCGAATAAGTAGTAGAAGATGGTTGAAAAATAGAATAAGTCCTAGACGGACAAGCTCCTACATGATTTATGGGCCTACCATACCACCATGTGAACTACTACCCAAGAGACACCATACACAAAACTGAGCTAGTTTTTCCCATTGATGTCCATTTTCCATCGCTATAAATAGCTATCTGTGGAAAACTCTACATTTGGGCCAGACCTATATAGGGAACAACCCGTTCATGAACTACATGTGGGTCTAATTCTCCCATGACATGATACATAGTGACATCCATATCTATTGTCTTGGGTCCAGCCACAATATTTCATTTTCATGCTATGGAACCTACATCCTTTATTCATGACATTAAACTACATGGTTTTTGAAGAACTATGTGTGGTTTGATTCCAGTCATCACACGATATGTAGTGATGCATGACGCTCCCATCCTTGGCCGAGCTACAAAAATCAATAGGAACAATATCCCCCTCTACATATATGTCAGACCTACATAGATAGTTTCCCATTCAAGAACTATATGTAGATTTATTTATTTTATCATAGGATATAGAGTGACACCCAAATATCCAATATCGTGTCCAACTACAATAATTAATGGGAACAATGCCCCTCTCTATGTATGGGTAAGACTTGTATAGATAGTTTCACATTCAAGAACTTCATGTGGCTATATTTCTTTCATTATAGGATATTTGGGTCTGATTGGATCTCTAATCTTGGGTCCATTTACAACAATCAACATGAAAATGATCCCTCCCTGCATACGAGTTAGACCTGTATAGGTATATTTTATACAAGAACAACATAAAACATTATTACTTCCATCATAGGATAAATATGGAAAAATAAATCTTTAATAATGGGTTCAATCACAACATGTAAGATGATAAAAATGCATCTCCAAACATCATACGGACTGGACCTATGTAGTAATCCATCTGAGACCCACTCTCGCACAACTTAACAAACTTCCTAGTTTTCCCCTGTTTCTCCCACTGATCATTTATCATGTGAGATCAGGGAACCTAGCTTGATAAGGGTTCTTTTATCAAACCCCATTTGATACCATGTATAATGATAAGAGAGGTGAACCAATACCCAAGATACCTCTTAAGAGAGGCCTTGGAGCTTATTTATAAGGAAATATAAAGATGACAAAACACTCATGTCTGATGTGGAACACCAACTCCAATAATGAAAATAAATTTTTTAAATTTTAATGATATATATTTTTAAAAATATATTATTTTAATAATAACCGGTATAACCATGGTTTGATAATTTAATCTTTAACGAGTGCTTTAGCTAGTTCGATGTTCAGTCCACTTCTGAAAACATTGGACAAATGAGAGAACTAAACTATCCTCATCTACATTTCACAACACTTAATGAAAAGTACATTATGATTCTAAAAAAATAGTTACATATATCTTTATAGAGAATATTACTTAAATGAGTGATAAAAATACACCTTTTGAATAGTGTTAGGACTCTTTCCTAACAATGGTACTGATTAGGTAGGAATAAGAGAACAAAAATATGGAAGAAGTTGTTATATCTAGTAGAAGTAATTGGAACAGAGTTAACAACAAACTAAGAAGAAAAAAATGAAAAATAAAATGAATAGGGAAGAGATGAACTTCTCCTAGAAGGAACACTTCTCAAAGGGCCTCCCAGACCTCCCAAGGATCGGCTCCTAGCCACGCCGTTATTTAATACCCCAACCCAACAACCATCCACCCCTACCTACTATTACCAACCCCTAGTAACTAATAAAAGTAAAAGACAATGTTTCCCTTAGGAAATCCCACCAGCCACACCCATATAAGGACATCCCTGCCATGCACAACTGACAGCCACACATCCACACTCCTAGCATTTCCCCCCTTACAAAAACCCACCTTGTCCTCAAGGTGAATATCTAGAAACCGCTAACAGAAATCGTTTCCTAGTTGATTGCACATGCTTCAAAGAGTCTCAACTCATGAGAAAACTTCATCTTCATCAATTAAACCATTGTTTCTTCCATCAACAGCATCGTCATCACCACCACCATTGAATTAATTTCCTGACTAGGAGAGCATGGCCGACATGTTTCTTTGCTATTACAGTCAACGTATTTGAAGTACTAGTGGCACTAGAAACCAATTCTTATTTGTTATTTGCCTCTAAAAGTAATAAATGGACAAGGTTAGGCTTTCCATCATCGTTGATACCAAGGGTAGTGATAACTCCAATACCTATAACCATGGGAAACATTGGTTTGCACTCTTCATTCTAAACATCATATTGTCTCATTTCATCTTTAAAACGGTTGTTGGATATAACTGAAATATCCTTATCTCCCTCCATAATAGAATTATCTAGAACATGTAGGAGCTCCTTCCGGTGTAGTTCTTCTTGAAGCTTTATGTCCTTTCATCCACCAACATCCCGTATAAAACCAAACAATTTCAGCATAGATAGCCCAGCTGTAATGGAATCCCAACTATA
Source organism: Viscum album (assembly GCA_963277665.1). Taxonomy (NCBI): domain Eukaryota; kingdom Viridiplantae; phylum Streptophyta; class Magnoliopsida; order Santalales; family Viscaceae; genus Viscum; species Viscum album. The sequence goes on along the minus strand of CAUJRU010000151.1, from coordinate 1,133,548 downwards.
ACCTTTATTCACCATTCCAAAAACCAAGTGTTTCTCATCCATAGTCTATTTGGCCCACCTAAGAAAAACTTCAAGTACTCTGATAGGATTCTTATGTGTTGCTACTTTGAAAAAATCCAACATATGTACAACATGGGGTGTCCAGGTAGGGGGACTAGCAGGGGGCAAGGGGACTAGCAGGGGGTAGGGGGGACTGGTAGGGGGCAGGGGGGACTGGAAGGGGGACTAGCAGGGGGCAGGGGGACTATCAGGGGACTGGTAGGGGGCCTAGTAGGGTGCAGGGGGGGACTGGCAGGGGGGACTAGCAGGGGCAGGGGGACTATCAGGGGGCAGGGGGGACTGGCAGGGGGGGCTGGTAGGGGGACTAGTAGGGGGGACTGGAAGGGGGTGGTAGGAGGGGACTAGCAAGGGGAAGGGGGGACTAGTAGGGGTAGCAGGGGGTAGGGGGGACTGGAAAGGGGCAGGGGGACTGGCAGGGGGTGGCAGTGGGGGGGGGGGGGACTAGCAGGGGGTAAGGGGACTATCAGGGGGAAGGGGGGACTGGCAGGGGGGTGGCAGGGGGAAGGGGGGGACTGGCAGGGGGCAGGGGGACTAGCATGGGACTGGCAGGGGGCCTAGCAGGGTGCATGGGGGGACTGACAGGGGGGGACTAGCAGGGGGCAGGGGGACTAGCAGGGGGCAGGGGGGACTGGAAGGGGGACTGGCAGGGGGCAGGGGGGGGGGGCTAGCAGGGGGACTAGAAGGGGGGACTGGCATGGGGTGGCACGGGGGGGGGGGGGACTAGCAGGGGGTAGGGGGGACTAGCAGGGGGGTGGTAGGGGGCAGGGGGACTGGCAGGGGCAGGGGGGACTGGAAGGGGGGACTAGCAGGGGGCAGGGGGACTAGCAGGGGGCAGGGGGGACTGGAAGGGGGTGGCAGGGGTAGAGAGGACTGGCAGGGGGACTAGAAGGGGGCAGGGGGGATTGGCAGACCTGCAGGCCTGCTGTGTTTTTTATTGAACTTTGATCTATAGCCATAATTTCCAACCATGGTTGTAAGGATTGTTTGTGTTTTACCTTCTGCCGTGGTATGAAACCGTGGCTATAGGAGTTGGCCTATATCCACGCCAATACCATCCACAGTTTATTGAACCGTGTCTATAACCTATAGCCACGGTTTTTGGGCTTATAGCCATAGTTTGAAACCGTGGATATAGCCTAAACTTCCTGTAGTGAAACATGCAAAAAATTGTGTACATGGGATAAATTCATAGGTAAATCCACTCTGTAGGTAACTAATTAATATTTCTCCAGAATTTCATAAGGTTTAATGAACTATGGACTCAACTTCCCCTTCTTACCAAAATGCATCACACTTTTCTCTGGTTAAGAATTGAGAAAGACTTGATCACCTACCTCAAAAGAAATATCCTTTGTCTGGTAATTCACATAACTTTTCTACCTACTCTAAGCTATCCTCATGTGTTTCTATTTCAAGTAAAATATCTCTGCCATATCTTATACCAATTTCTGACCCATCATTTTACTTTCTCCTAATTCATCCCAAAAAGATGGACTTTGACAATGCTTTCCATATAATGACTCAAATGGTACCATTTGTATACTAGAATAGAAACTGATATTATAAGAAAGCTCAACCAATGAAAGATGTTGGGACCAAATTCCCTGGTAATCCATTGAAGATGCACATAGCATATCATCCAATGTCTAAATTGTTCATTCTTACTACCCATCTGATTGAGGATGAAAGCTGTACTGAAATTTAATTCTGTACCCAAAAAATTCTGAAGGCCTCTCCAAAAGTTAGAAGTAATCCTGGGATTAGGATCAGATACAATGGATAGGGGAACTCAATGTAACCTGACTATCTCTTTAATATACAATCGATAATGTTGATATAGAGACAGAGTATCTCAAATAGGAAAAAATGAGCACATTTAGTCAATCAATCAACAATAAACCAAATTGCATTATTACCTCGAGATGTCTTCTGTAATCCCAGAATGAAATCCATGGATATATTTCCCCATTTCTACTATGGCATCGGTAAAGGATGAAGCATCACTTTCGATAACTGTTGCTCTACTTTAACATGTTGAAAATTCAAACACTTCACAGTAAATTTATCAATATCTATTTTCATTCCATCCCACCAGTAATATTACCAATTATCTTTTTACATTTTAGTACTGCCAGGATGAACAGAAAATGGAAATCAACGAGCTTCACATAACAACCTTTTCTCAACTATGAATCATAAGTCACACATATCCTCTTCCCCAATCTAAAAAACCAATAATTATCATTGTTAAATTCTGATTTAATACCATTTTGAACCCATTCTACCTTTTTTCTGTAACTCATTGTCTTCTTTCTACTCTTTCTTTATTCTTTCTTTAAGAGATGATTTCACTAACACCTAAAAAAACCATAGAAATTTTCTTCACCAAAAACTTCTATTCCAAAATTCATCAAATCGTTAATTAAAGGATCTTGTTCCAAATGTAACATGGTTAATGTAACATTACATTTTAGAATCAAAGTATCGACACTTTATTTTATTTTCTAGGATGGTAAAGAATTATGAAATCATAATCCTTGATTAATTCCTACCATCTCCTTGATCTCATGTTCAATTCTTTCTAAGTCAATATATACTTCAAACTTTTGTGATCAATATATATTTCACACATTACTCCATAAAAATGATGCCTCCAAATTTTTAATGAAAAAAACACAACATCTAATTCCAAATCATTTTTATGGTTATTTAACTCATGTGGTTTTAACTAACCTCAGGAAAATAAAACTACCTTATCATTCTACATTAGGAAAAAACCATGTCCTTTCAATGAAGAATCACTATAGATAACAAATTCACCATCTCTATAAGGTAATGAAAAAAAGGGAGCATTCACCAATATTCTTTTCAATTCTTAAAAAAAATCATCACATTCTTTTATCCAAATGAACATTACACATTTTTGAGTTAACATAGTCAGTGGGATAGATAACCATTCCAAATTTTCAAAAATCCTTCGTAAGTAGCCTTCCAAACCAAGAAAACTATTGATCTTGGTTACATTTGTGGGTCTTGGCCATTCTTTAATAACATTAGTTTTTGAAGGATCAATAATTATTTTATTTTTAGAAACAATGTGACCAAGGAATGAAATTTTTTGTAACCAAATCACACACATACTGAATTTACCATAAAATTTCATTTACTTTCTAGTTTTCAAGACAACCCTTAAAAAAATTTCAAGTTCCTATTTACTTTTTTAATATACCAAAATGTCATCAATAAACACAACCAAAATCTTATCCATGAACTCTTAGAATATTGTATTCATATGATCCATGAATATAACAGGTGTATTAGTTAACCCAAAAGCCATAACTAAAAATTCATAATTGCGATATCTAGTACAAAATGCTATCTTCAGAATGTATGCTTCCTATACTTTCAACTGATGGTACCCCGATCTCAATTCAATCTTCAAAAAATACTAATCTCCCTGAAACTGATGAAAAAAAATCATTGTTATGAGGCAACTACTACTTGCTCTTAATAGTGATATTATTTAAGTCTTTTTAATCAATGAAATGTCTCATTGAACCATCATTCTTTTTAAGAAACAAGACTGGATCACCCCATAGTGATGTGCTAGGTTTAATGAAAACTTTATCTAACAACTCCTACAATTGTTTCTTTAACTCTAAAAGTTATATTTGAGCCATTCGATAAGGTGTTATTGGAATTATCTTAGCATTAAAACCTAATTCAATAGAAAATTCAACTTCTTGATCAGGTATAATACAAGGGACCTCATTAGTAAAATGCTAAGATACTCATTTACTATTAGAACATCATTAATCTGAATGGTTTTTTTTTCAACAATATGTGCAATGTAATATTCACTTCCATCTTTCACTGGTTTATCATCTTACTAATATGTTATCAAAGATAAGGGTTCATTATTGAACACAAAATGAAAGTATTTCTAAAAAAAATCTTTACCTCTATTGTTAATAGTATCATGGTAAACAAAAATCCAATCCATTCCCCAAATAACATGAAAATAGGCTAGAGTAAAACCAACAAGGTTTTCAGGTATACTATTTCCACAAATATAGGTAGGAATATTATTATAATTTCTTTTTGTCTCAATATTTCCACTAAGTGTTTTTACAATAAGTTTTGGATTCATTTCTTGAGGTGTAATTCCAATATTACTCGAATGTTTCTCAGAAATGAAAGAATGTGTATTCCTTGAATCAAAAAACCCATTGGAATAATCTGAAAAAACAAAGTACTTGATACCACATAATTTTATTGTCCCATATCAACTGTAGTACTTGAAAATGATTAATTTAAACCCTTATAAATTTGATCTAACTGGTTTTCCATTGGGTAATAAACATTGGGTACACATTGGCATAATTCCCAAATAAATTGCAACTAAAACATCTCACTACTGGAATTTCATTTCCTTCCTGATCATCTTCCTTACAACTATGAGCAATATGACAAGTCTTACAACAATGTAAGCACTTCCCAGACACTGATAAACATTATCCATGATGTTTTTTACCACACTTATCACAAGATGGAAATTTAATTTTCTTACCTATAGGCATCATTAATGAATACATTAAATTTTTCGTCCAACTAGTCCTATTCTTTTGATTGATCACATAGAACACATGATCATCATAAAACTCCACTTCTACCTTCTTGGAACATCTGAAATGTTTCTCATAGATTTTTAATTCAAAAAAGGATAATTCTCATTGATATCGTGGAATTAGACCTAAGTAAAATCGATTTATCTTACAATCATGTTCTCAAATGAAATTTGTGGCATACCTTTCCAGTCAAGTGAACTTTTCATCGTAAGTAGCCACTGAGTCATCCTCATGCCTCAATTCCAATAATTGTGTTTCCATCCTATGTTAAACCGCCTAAGGAAAATATTTCTCAAGAAACATACCTTTGAATTAGACCCAATGAAGAGTATAAATATCCTCACTATCCCAAATATTTTTAACCACAGACCACCACTGATCTGCTTCTCCTTCAAAAAGATAAACAACAAGACATACCATTTTATTATTTGAGCATTACATGACATTAAAAATCATTTTGAGTATTTGGAACCACCATTCAACTTGAATAGGGTTAGATGATCCTCTAAATGATGGGGGATGTTACCTAATGAAATGATCCACTATAGACATGTTCCTCTGGGGTTGATCTGGTTGATCTCATGCATGTATACCACCACCATTTATAGCCCAAGGCAACTTCTCCATTAATACAAGAAACTATTCATTTTCGATTCCAACCATCTTGGGGTGCTGATCAAGAGAGTTATTCTCCTCCGTATGGCTTCCCAGAACTGCTGCCCTGTTTCCTCTACAAGAAAAAAATTCTGAACAAACATATCTTAGATGAAGAAACATGGTAATCTTGAAATTATATATCATTTCAATTTTAACATAATGTTAATATAATTTATGGATATTCTATAAACAAAATTATACCTCCTGAAGTTATCTAAACCAACCTATAATGCCATATATAAGTACCCATCCTTAAACATTATATAATCTTGAATTTAGTTAATAATTCACACTGAGGGTCTTTTTAGGTTTACAACTTTAGATAATTAGGCCATAATATATACATAACAAATTTATTATTAAAAATTAAACACATTTACTCACTATACATTTTCATTCATAAAACAAAAATATTTAAAAATAAAATGGTTTCGTTTCATGGTTTAGCATCAAAACATTACCCCATACATGACTCTATTCACCTTTAAATCCTGTAAAAAACATTTCAAAACATGGGATTAGCATAAAAATCTCAGTAAGGGATGCAAAAAAAAGGAAAACTGTTAATTTTTTTAAAACAACATGTAAACCATGAATACTCTATCATAATTAATACATATCACCTTTATAAAGTAGTAAATAATCTTCACGGACTAAAATCCCATTACCTACCATTTTGTAACCAAAATATTTCCATAACATATATAAGGTAAACATGGGACATAATTCTAATTAAATGGAATAATAATATTGTCGAATTTTACAAATAATTATTTCAAATGGAATATTCATATGGCCGATATCCATACACAATGAATTAGAGGTTATAACGTAACCACCCATATTGGTTTATAATGGAACCACCTATCATTTGGTTTATCACATAACAATCAGTAATTGGTTTATCACGTAACCACCCATCAAATATCCAATAACCATTATATAATCATAACACATAACATATTTCCAATATCAACATTTCCCTAATAACATTTCATTCACAATCACAAGAAATCCTTTCAAGATATGAAATAAAAAATCCATTTCAAAAACAATTTTCAATATGAAAACACCAAAAAAGGGAATAAGAGATTTATTTCCCTTATAAAAACATTAAGGCTCATAGAGGAAGCCAAATAATGATTACGACAGCTGAGAGGTCATCATTGCATCATACGTTAAAATCATTCCCTTTAACATTTAGTAAAGCAATTCATATAAAAAAGATTCCTTTTGAATGAATATAAATGTCAATGGAATTTATTATACGACGTATAAAATAAGAAGGTGTATATTATCAAAATATGCTTCAATGAAAGAAGATTGTGACGAAGTCCCTTACCTCGATCCTGACATGTCTTGTATGTTCCTTATTCTTCCTGAATAATAAACACAAGTTAATTTTTACTATATTCAGAACCGTTTTCAAGTTTAATATTCCTTTTATATCACTTATTATCATTCTTTAACAATCATATAATTATTCAAGTTCATATCGGTCATTTTGTTGATGTTCAGTACTTGAGTCGAAAATAAACTTTTCATAATTACAAATTGTCCATGTGGTTAAAATTAAATTATCTCCAAAATGATATTCATGATTTAGATATCATATATATTATATATATCATGTGTATATGTAATTAGAAAATTCCATAGAATTTGGATATACGAAATGAAATGCACCATTCATGGAGACTGTATGTCGTACATACACACAAAAGCTACTTTCATTTCTTTTTCATATTTAGTGGAATGAAAACTAAATGATACATAGGTATATTATAATTCTAGTAAAATATCTATGTTATATATGTTACATAATTTCATTAATTCCAACCATTATAAGGTCCATATATTTCATAAACGAGTCATATCACTTTGAGGGGGTGGTAGTCTGTAGTTCCTCAAATAAAATTATCATATGAAAAGCATAATGGTATGTTATAAATTAATTAAATGTCATTTTCACACACAGGTTACTCCATGTGGTTCTAAAATCGACAAAAATATTCCCATGGTTGGAAATATCTCATCCAATTGGGTAAGAACATATATTTTATTAATTTAATACAATTATAATATTATTTTTACCCTTATTTACCATATTAACCCTTTATCCATGGTAAAAAAATATTGACAACAATTACTATTCATAATGTCTAAAAATAAAATGTAATTATTTAAACAATTTTTACCTCCTTATTCCAAATATGGAATCCATTTTTCCAAATAAAAAAAACAAAATTTTTTGAAATTAATTTACATTGACAAAAACAAAAATCATTTTTTTAAGAAGTAAAAACTGCTCAATGATTGACATGTGATTATGTCTAATTTCAATGTGAAATTACATAAAATGACCAAAATTGGGTTAAATAATGAAAATATAATCCAATTAAACATTAAAAACAATTAATATTACAATATATCAATATAAATAAATTATATTAAAATGAAATAATGAAATAAAATGCAGTATTTTTCACTATTCTTTAAAAAATAAACTTTATTGAAAAAATACCAAAAATTACCCAAAGTAAATTTTGATGTCCCGCTTCTAAAAAAGAAGCTTATTTTAAAAAATCTAACATATTAAAGTTTCAAAAACAATATTTAAAAATGATTCTCCATCAATATATGGTAAATCTACCTTTTAAAAAATATTAGAGTTTTTATGCTTAAAATTGTATTCATTCTCATTTTGAGCCTCTAAATTTTATTGGATAAATTTAAAAAATAGTTAAAAAACACGTTTAGAAGTAATATTGTTAGTTCTGTTCATTAATTCCAAGTAAATGTCTAGGCCATAACTACTATGTAAAATAATAATATTATATTATTATTTTTTAGTATGACTCAACCTTGTGTGCATCATGTGATTTCAGAGAAACCCCTTGTAGTGTGTGGGGTACACTATCGAACATAGCATACCCTTTAAAGTAAAATTAATATTTAATTAGAAAATATTAATAAATATGAAAATTTCATATTCATTAATTACCTATGATGTTACATCCTTCCACCCTTTTAGAATTTGCGTCATCACAATTTTATTTACTTATCAAATAAGTGGGCATATTTATCCCTCATCGCATTTTCAGATTCCTATGTTGCCACATCAACCATATGGTTTTTACAAAAAACATTAACTTTATAAATCACCTTATTTTGCAGCAATTTCTCCCTATGGTCAATAATCTGTACTGGTTGTTCCTTATAAGAGAGATTCTTTTCCAACTGAACTACTTCTAGACTCAAAACATGAGAAGGATCTGGCATATAGTTTGAAAGCATTGAAACATGAAAAGAATTGTGTACTTGGGAAATATTTAGAGGTAAATCCACTCAGTAAAAAATTAATCCAACTTTCTCTAGAATTTCATAAGTTCCAATGAACTATAGACTCAACTTCTCCTTCTTACCAAAATGCATCAAACATTTCCATGGTGAATCTTTTAGAGAGACATGATCACATACCTCAAAAGAATGACCCTTCATCCAGTTAACTACATAACTTTTCTTTCTACACTATGCTTTCCTCATTTGTTTCTGTATCAACTAAACTTTCTCTACTATCTCTTATACTAATTTCTATCCCATCAATTTCTTTTCTCCTACTTCATCCAGAAAAAGGCAGAGTTTGGCATCACTTTCCATATAATACCTCAAATGGTGTAATCTATATACTAGAAAGAAAACTGTTATAATAAGAAATCTCAACCAATGAATGATGTGGGTACCAACATCCTTGGTAATCTATTGAAGAATCACATAGCATATCTTTCGATGTATAAATTCATTGTTATGACTGCTCATCTGATTAAGGATGAAATGGTGTACGAAAATTTAATTCAGTACCCAATGAATTCTGAAGGCCTTTCCACATGTTTGAAGTAAACCTAGGATCACAATCATATACAATGGATCAGGTAAATCCATGTAACGTGACTATCTATTTAATATACAATCAATAAAGTTGATCTAGAGATAGAGTTTCTTGAATAGTAAAAAAATGAGTGGATTTAGTCAATCAATCAACAATAACCCAAATTGAATTATTACCTTGAGATGTGTTCAGTAATCCCACAATAAAGTCCTTGGATATATTTTTTTCATTTCCACTATGGCATCAGTAAAGGCTCATTTATCACTTTTGGTAACTATCACTTTTATTTAACCTATTGAAAATTCAAACACCTCATAGTAAATTTAGAAATATCACTTTTCATTACATCCCACTAGTAATACTCGCAATGAACTCTTTACATTATAGTACTGCCAAGATGAACTGAAAACATAGAACTAAGAGCTTTACATAACAACTCTTTCTTCAACTGTGAATCACAAGGCACACATAACCTCTTCCCAAATCTCAAAACACTATATTTATCAATGTTAAATTTAGGTAAAATATCATTATAATACAATTCATCTTTCCTCTATAACTCACCGTCTTCTTTCTGTGCTTTCATTATTTTGCCTACTAGAGAAAATATCACTGACACCTGAATCTAACCAGATTAATTTCCTACACCAACAACATCTATTCCAAAGTTCATCCAATTTTTAATTGAAGTATCTTGTTCCAAATTTTACATGGTTAATGTATCATTACTCTTTGACTCAAAGAATTTTCTCTATTATTTAATTTTCGTGGATAACAATTAATCGTGAAATCATAATCCTTGATTAGCTACAACAATATCATCTTTCTCATGTTCAATTATTTCTGAGTGAGTATATACTTAAATCGTATGTGATTATTATATATTTGAAATATTACTCCATAAAAATTATGCCTCTAATTTTTTAAAGAAAAAACAACAGTAACTAATTCCAAATCATGTGTAGGGTAATTTAACTATGTGGTTTCAACTGATGTGAAGAATAATCAATTACTTGATCATTATACATTAAGACACAATCTAGTCCCTTCAATGAAGCATCACTGTAGATAACAAATTCACCATCTCTGGGAGGTAATGCCAAAACTGAAGCATTCACCAATATTCTTTTCAATTCTAGAAAACAGTCATCAAATTCTTTTGTCCAAATTAATTTAACTCCTTTTTGAGTTAACTTTGTCATTGGTATAGTTAATCATGCAAAATTTTCAACAAACCTTCAAAAATAGCCTGACAAACCAAGAAAACTAAGGATCTCAGTTATATTTTTGGTTTATAGACATTCTTAAACATCTTTTGTTTTAGCATGATCATCATTTGTGCCATTTTTAGGAACAATATGACCAAGGAATTAAATTTGTTTTATCCAAAACTAAAACTTACTGAATTTAACATACAACTTATTTTCATATATAGTGTGCAAGACAACCCTTAAATGAATTTCATGTTCCTATTTACTTTTTAAGTATAAAAAATTGTCATCAATAAACACTACTACAAACATATACATGAACTCACAGAATATTCTATTCATAATATCCATGAATACAGTAGGTTCATTGTTTAACCCAAAATGAATAAATAAAAATTCATAATGGCCATATCTAGAACGAAACACGGTCTTTAGAATATCTGCTTCCTTTACTTTCAACAAATCGTACCCCAATCTCAAGCCAATCTTCGAAAAATACTGAGCTCCCTGGTGTTGATCAAACAAATCATCGATATGAGGCATGAGATTCTTTTTCTTAATAGTGATATTATTCAAGGGTCTATAATCAATGCAATGTCTCATTAAACCATCTTTATTTTTATCCAACAACACTGGATCACCACACAATGATGTACTTGGTCAAATGAAACCATTATCTTATAACTACTATAATTGTTTCTTTAACTCTAAATGTAATATTTAAGCCATTTGATAAGGGGTTTTGACATTGTATTAGCATCAGGAATGAATTCAATAGTAAATTCAACTACCTGATCAGGTATAATACGTATCAACTCATCAGAAAAAACATCAAGAAACTCATTTACTACTAGAACATCATTAATCTAAACTGTTCATTATTTTTCAAAAATATTTGCAATGTAACATTCATTTCTATCTTTCACTAGTTTCTCAACTTCCAAATATGTTATCAGATATAAGAGGTCATTCATGTGCTTAAAATGAAAGTCTTTCTGAAAAAAACCTCTTTAACTCTATAGTAAATATTAGCATGGTAAACAGAAATCTAATCTAGTCCCAAAATAACATCAAGATCTACTAAAGGCAAAACAACAAGGTCTGTAGGTAATATCTTTCCAAAAATAAGGATATTAATATTCTTATAATTTATTTTTACCTGAAAATTCCCCCGAGGTGTTTTTACCATGCGTTCAAGATTTATTTATTGAGGTGGAATTCCAAATTCAACCAAAAATTTATCAGAAATTAAGGTATGTGTAGAACCTGAATCAAACAACACATTGGCATAATCTGAAAAAAAACAATGTACTTAATACCACATCATTTCATGGACCACATCAAACATATTAGTCGCAAAATATTTCACCACACCCTTTTTTTTGATCTGACAGGTTTCCACCCTAGGTAATCAACTCTGGACACACATTGGCATAATGACCAAAATCTTTGTAACTAAAACAACTTAACACTGGATTTTAATTTCATTCCTGACCATCTTCCTTAAAATTACAAGAAATGTGACTAGTCTTACCACACCAAAACAAATTCATAGACTTTGATAAAAATTATCCAGGGTGCGTTTTACCACACTTCTCCCAAGATAGAAATTTAATTTTATTTCATCCCTGATTATTTGATGATTACTTTCCCTTTTCGTGCCAATTGGACCTCTTCTTTTGATTTCTATAAAGGAAAAAATAATCATTATAAAACTACATTTCAACCTTCTCGGAACATATTATATGTTTCTCATAGATTTTTAATTCACGAGAGGCTAATGCTTTTCATTATCGCATCTTTAGTCCTGAGTAAAATCATCTTATCTAGCAATCATGATCTCAAATAAAATTTGTATCATACCTTTCACGTCGAGTAAAAATTACATAAAAATTATCCACTGAGTCATCCTTCTACCTCAATTCCTAGAATTGTTTTTTCATACTAAGTTTAAACACCTTAGGAAAATATTTCTCAAGATACATACCATTGAATTCATCCCAACCAAGAGTATAAATATCCTCACTGTCCCTGATATTTATAACCATTAACCACCACTGTTCTTATTCTCTTTCCAAATGATAAATAGTAAGACTAACCATTTTATTGTATGTACAACCCATGACATAGAAAATATTTTCCAGTGCTTTGATACACCGTTCAACGTGAACATGGTCAAATGATCCTATAAATGATGGGGGTGTTGCCTCATGAAACGATCTATTATAAACATGTTCCACTAGGGTTGATATAGTTGATATTGTTAATGTATACCACTACCATTTATAGCCTATGTCAACTACTCCATTACTACAAAAAACAATTCCATTCCAATTCCAACCATCTCAGGATGCTTATTTGGAATGTTATTCTCCTCTGTATGCCTTCCCAACACTTCTGCCCTATTTCCACTGTGGAAAACCATTCAGAAAAAACGTATCTTAGATGAAGCAACATAGTAATCTTTCGATGATATATCATTTCAGCTTGAAAATAATGTAAAAATCAATTATGGATATTCTATTAACAAAATTATAACTCCTAATGTTATCTAAACTGACATCTGATACCAACTATAAGGACAAAACCTTAAACATTACATATTCTTGAATTAATTTAATAATTCACATTGAGGATCTATTCAGGTTTATAGATTTATATAATTAGTCCATTATATATACATAACAACTTTATTATTACAAAGTAGACACTTTTACTCACTATCCATTTTCATTCATAAAACAAAAAACATTTATAAAAGAACATGGTTTTGTTTCATTCTTAAAAATCAAAAATATTTCATAATCCCATACATGATGCTATTTACATTTAAATCCTATTAAAAACATTTCAAAATAAGGTATGATCATAAAAATCTTAGTAAGTGATACACAAAGAAGGAAAACTATTAGTTTTTCAAAACAACATGTAAATTTTGAATAAATTATAATAAGTAATACTTTTCGCCTTTATGATGTAGTAAATATTATTCAATGAATAAAATATCATTGATTACCCTTTTATAACTAAAATATTACCATAAAACCCATTGAAAGCATGCATAATGTATAAAAGATAAACATGGGACATAATCATACCTAAATGGAATAACAATACAATTGAATTCCACAAATAACTCTTACAAATGGAATAACCATATGGCTGACTTCAATACCCAATGCATTGGAGGTTATAACCTAAACACCCATCCTTGGATTATCATGGAACCAAACGTCATTTGGTTTATCACATAACCACCCATCATTTGTTTATCACGTAACCTCTCATCATATGTCCAAGTAATATTATATAATTTTAACACATAACATATTGCAAATATCAAAATTTCACTAATACCATTTCATCCACAATCAAAAGAAATAATTTCAAGATATTTAAATACAAATTCCATTAAAAAAACCATTTTCAATATGAAAACATCAAAAAAGTGAATAAGAGATTTATTTTCCTTTTAAAAACATTTAGGTTCATAGAAGAATCTAAATAATGATTATGACGGTGGAAAGGTCATTATGGATAAATACGTTAAAAACATTCCTTTTGTCATTTAATAAAATGATTCATAGAAAAAACATTTCATTTTAAGTTAAATAAAATTCAATGGGGTTTATTATACACCGTAAAAAATAAGAAGTGGTATATTATCAAAATATGCCTCAATGAAATGAGATTGAGACAAAGTCCCTTACCTCGAGTCAGACTAGTCTCGTATGTTCCTTGTTTTTCTAGAATATTAAACATATGTTAATTTCTACTTTATTCAGAACAATATTCATGTTTATTATTACTTTTGTATCACTTATTACCTTGAAATTACGATCATATAAGTATTTATGTTCATATCGGTCATTTTGTCATTGTTCGAAACTTGAGAGTCCAAAATGAACTTATTATAATTAAAAATTTCCCATGTAGTCAAAATTAAATTATCTCCAGAATGATATTCATTATTTTTCTATCATATAAATTTTATATATAAAGTATATATGTATTTTTAAAAGTCCATAACATTTAGATATAAGAAATGTAATTCACCGTTCATGGAGTCAGTAAGCTGTACGTACCCATGAACACTACTTTCATTTATTTTTCATATTTATAGGAATGAAAACTAAATGATACATAGGTATATTTTAATTATAGAATAATATCATTGTTATATGTATTGCATAATTTCATTAATTACATATTTTATATGTTCCATGAATTTCAATAACATGTTATATCACTTTGAGGGTGCGGTAGTACACACTTCTCCAAATGAAATTATTGTATGAAAAGAATAATGGTATGTTCTAAATGATAATTATAGAAAAATAGAGGTAAAATATATATCATATATAATTAAAATTCCATCATTATGTCCACCATAAGTGGTTGTAGTATAATATTGAACAATCATCGTTTTGTGAGGCAGTAGTTCGCCGTCCACAAAAACAGTATGTTCTATACCCATTAGATAGAGGTCTGTGTAAGTGCAGCTAAAATCCTTCTCCTAAAAAAAACCAATTATATTTAGGATATATTTTTTTATATAAACATAGAATATGAATAACATAGGGAGTGTATAAGGAAAAATAATGGAATGAAACATGAGGGAAAACATTACCTCAAATTGGGTAACTTCTTTTGATTTGAGCCAAAGGGAATACTTGACCTTCATTCTACCTAAGAGAAGGATTCTAGGATGAATATAGGTATTTTTAGAGATTATTCTATCCGATATTGGATGTACCTTGGGGTCTTGAATGTTATGAGTATGGTTTAGAGGTGGTGTCCTTTTATAAGAGGGAGGAAGGACACTTTAGGAAAGTTTGAAAGTATTATATTATTATTAATTTATTTTCAAATTATAATAACACTAAAGTGATATATTGAGAAGATCAGATGATTATGGGTCGTAATCATCTTATCCAAAAGGTTTTGTAAAATATTAGGTCACAAAATTAACTTTATATTTTAGCTTTAACCCTTTGTAAACTTATTTATCTTTTACCATGTCTTCTTGTATATTCATAATATATGGTTACCATAGTTACTATAAAAGTCCAAGAGACACAAAAAAAGGATCAATAAAAAAATTTATAAAATCATATATTCCATTTGTAATAATCATATATTTTTAGGACTATTTCACTATTTAATAAAATATTAGTAGATTTAAAACTCACATATGTCAATTTTTTACTATTCATATCATGACTTTTTAAAAATACGTAACAACATGAATCAATAAAAAAAACTTCAGTAATTCCAAGATAACATGAAATAATCATCCATAAAATTATTTTATGCCATAAAATATTTCAAAATAAATTTATATTAATTATTAAAATCTCATTTATTTAAATATTAATTAATAAGGTAATAACTACATCATCATTGTGTCTTAAATTAATTAATTTATTTAATGTATAAAAATTATAATTAAAATTAATTGATGTAGGAAATTTTTTATCTTTCTAATTAATATATATATATTTGAAAAAATATCTTATATAACATCATATAAATTTTTTTTACTAAAAGATACATGTTTAGGTTATATTTTCCTTAACATTAAATTAAAAGCGATTAATGCCATTTTCACACACAAGTGGCTCCATGTTGTCCTAAAATCAACCCAAGGATGCCTATTGTTGGAAATATCTAATAAAATGTGGTTAATAAATGTTTTAGGGTAATTTAATATTATTATAATATTATTTTTTACCCTTATTTACCAGAAATACCATTTAACCATGGTAAATAAAATATTTACTGAAGCTACTATTAATAATGTCTAAAAAAGTACATGTTTACACAGTTTAGAACTATTGATTTATAATATGTAATACATATTTTATAATTTAAAACAATGATGTTTTAGAAATTAATTTAAAATTAATTTTTGTTGTAAAAACCAAAAAGCATGTTTTTATGAAGTTAAAACTACCCAATGATTAACATGTGATTAAGTCCAATTTCAAAGTAAAATTACTTACAATGACCAAAATTAGATTAAATTATAAAAATATAATTCTATTACACTTTAAAAATAATTAAAATTACAATATATATATATATAAATTAATTATACTAAAAGGAAATTTTGAATTAGAATGCTATATTTTTAACTATTCCTTAAAAAAGGAAATTTATTAGAAAAATAAAAAAAATTTACCCAAAGTAAATTTTTATGTACCTATTATAAAGAAGATGTTTATTTTGTAAAATGTATTATATAATAGTGACAAAAACATTATTTAAAAAGGGTTCTCCATCAAAAGATGGTAAAACAACCTTTTTAAAAATATTAGATTATTTACGCTTAAAATTGGATTCATTCTCATTTTAAGCCACTAATTTTTATTTTATAAATATAAAAACATTTAACAAACATGTTTAATCACAATAGGGTTAGTTTTGTTCATTCCCAATAATACAACAGTTAGGCCTTAACTGCCATTTAAAATAATAATATTATATTATTATTTTCTAGTATGACTCAGCCTTGTGTGAAACATTAAATTTCAGAGAAACCCATTATTGTGTGTCAGGTACACCATAAAACATAACATCCACATTAAAGTAAAATTTATATTTAATTCATAAATATTAATATATATGAGAATGTCATATTCTTTAATTACGTGGGATGTTGCATATAGTGACCCTTAATTTGAAAACGTTAAAATTAAATCACTTTAGTGGAATACTTAACATCATCATCAATGTTAAATTTTTATTCAAAATTGATTGAACAAGGGAAACTGGGGGAAATAAAGATTGGGGGGGGGGGTAATGTTGTGGAGACCAAGAGAATCCCCTCAAATCAGATTCACCCCCCTCCAGTTTGAGGGAAGAAACATTATACAATCATGTGACATTAGTGCCTTGGTTGGAAAGAGAAACTATGTGATATGTTAATTGTTCCCTTCATGCCATGTGTGAGTGACATCGACATTGTTGTTTAGAAACAGCTTGCATTTCTTGATAATGTATGAAATTGACCATGGCAAGAAACATTTATCATGTAAGGAATCAAAAATGACCTTGGATTCGGTTTCAACCTAGGATTGATGTATGACCTCCTGATTGCAATGGATTAGAACAGTAAGAACTACTTTTTTCTCTTCTAGAATGGAGGTACCATTTCCATAATATACTGTGAAGGCCAGCCACACACTACCCATAAAATCCCGCACAACTCCTCCACCTCGAATGATCTCGGAGCTGCAAGAACTATCAGTGTTCATCTTCAGGCTAGATTCTAGGGGAGACCACCACACCCAATGAACTAGAAGCCTGGGGTAGGAGGATGAGATAAATGATAAGAGTCCCACAACACACGAAGGGAGGGAGCTTCTTGCCATTTGGTAATTAGCAACAACATGTCCACCAGATGATTCCTCACTATAACAATGATCTCCCTCCCAGGAGCATGACACCCCTAATACCGAGCCCTATTGTGGGCCTGCCATAAACACCAGCACCCAGCACTGAGTATCACAATTTCACCTTATTATATAGGCCTTAATCTTCTGATCCTTTGTTTCAACGTTCCTAGAAGGGATTATTCCTCATCTCACTTGAATAGTAAGCAAAAAGCTCATCAAAGGCCCTTCAGAAATCCTTCAACCAATCCCCTTCAAAAATATGTTGTTCTTTATCTATTCCTTTCTATTCATACAAATGTGACAACATGAAACAAGACTAATCCCCATGCTCTTAACATTTTCATCAGAAGGGATGCCTTGGGTCCTAATCCTCCAAATGAAAAAATTATTCTTCATTGGATTTTTATTACACCAAACCCGAGATTTACATTAGTCACACTGAAGCAGATTATTGGAAGACCTTCAAAATTCCTTTGAGTTAAACCTCTCAGAGATGGAAGGGGTGAAGATACATCTATTAGGATACAAGTTGATGGAAATGAGATCGAACACCTATTTTTGATTTGATTCCAGAATTGTCCTGAAAAGGGATGGATTAAGGAACGCCTCTTTGATTGAGATGGTGGGAGCATGGAATCCTAGGTAGCCAATAGTATTTCCCACCCAGTTATGCTACCAAAAAAGGATCATTCCCTCCCCTATAATATAGTGAGAGTTTGTCTTGAGAGGCAAAAGGAGGGAACCAAGAATGGAAAAGAGGTGAGAGATGGGGGAAGAAGAGTCTGCATTGACACCCCAGACGCAAGACATGATTTTCCCCCAAAATGTTCAACCCTTGATGATTTCCCACGTGTGTTTCACATGCATACAGTGGAGGGTATCACCAAGGCTCTTGATGTTTATTCCTCCTTCAATAACGAGCCTTGAAATTTTCCCCCAGGAAACCTAGTGGCGCTTCCCCTTTGAGAGATTGTCCCATATAAATCTTATAAGAACTCTTTTAATAGATTTGATAACATATTTTGGTACCAAGGTGGAGGCCAGGGCATAGATGCAAGGAATCTATTCACTAGAGTGATTTGGCCCTTGAAAGATGAGAAATAATTCTTCCAGTTGAGGATACATCCCATGATATTTCTCACAACATGATCGAATTCGCGAGTAAAGGGTCTTCTTGAGGATATAGGATCATCAAGATACTCCAAGGGGAAGGAACCATGCCGCATGCCTAGACTGAGACTAATATTTACGACTCTGTTTGCAACAAATCATTATGAAATGAAGAAGTTTCTCTTATCCTTGTTGACTGTTTGGCCGCTCCTGTGACAATAGTCATCGAGAATCCTGGTGAGTCTGCATAGAGATCTCTTGCTAGCATTCATGAAGATGAATTTGTAATTTGCAAAAATTTAATGAAAGATGAAGGTTCAGTTCCATTTTTGTCAGTATTTGATAATATCACCATTCAATATGCCCCTGTTAATCATGCACCTGAGAGTGTCTTGAATTAAAATGAAGATACTAGGGGATAAAGGATCACCTTGTCGCAACCCCTTACTACATTAAAAAACCCATGATAAAAGCCCATGAAGGAGAATAATAGCCAAAAATAACTAAAACAACTAAAGATGAGGTTGCATGCCCATGCAGAGATGCCTTTCTGTTAAGAACCCTATTGATGAAACCCCATTCAACCCTATCAAAATCCTTGTTCATATCCAATTTGATGGCCACATAAGATCCATGCAACTTGGTGTTTAAATCTCTTATCATTTCCATAGACAATGCAATATCTCCATGAATTAAGCGGCCTATGACGAAACCATGATACTCAAGGGATACCCAGTGGGAAAGATATTAGGAGATACATGTATTGAGGATTCTTGTGAGGATCTTGTAGGGGAAGTTTCGCATACTCACTGGTCGGTAGATGAGGAGGTAGGAGGGGTCATTGATCTTTGGGATGAGAATCAGGGTTGTTTCACATGCAGACCACAGAAGGCATCCCCTGAGGAAGAATTACTAGATAGCCGTGATAACATCTCCCTTAAACACCTGCTAAGATACCCTATAAAACACGCCATAGAAACCATTTGAGCCTGGTGGACTCTCAGGGTTTAATCTCATCATGGCTACATGAATCTCACCCTCCTCTAGAATCGCATTGAAGAGAGTATTATCATGGGGATAAATAGAGCATGGTATCACATCCCATAGCACATCTCCCCCCTCTGGGTAACCATTTGTTGAGTTCAAACTCGGCCCATCTAGTAGGTCCTTGAAGAAGGTGTGTGCCATTCCCCTGAACACCTCCCTATCATTAGTAAATGAGCCATCCTCCAATACATTTTTTGGTTTTATTGGAAGAAGTTTCTCCTTAATGAAAGCCTGAAAAAACATGGTGTTTTCCCCTCCATGAATCAATTTTATCCTTGAGGCCTCCATTGCCTTTCGTTCCTAAGAAAGAATCAGCTCTGAATGTGTGTTATTTTTGGTTGATAGGTAACTAAAAACCATTTCACCCCACACAGTCTCTAGGATAGTATCCAACATCTAGATATCACGTTGGAGTTAGGTTAGGTCTTGATCATTCATATAATGATCCTTAGGCCAAGAATGGAGGTGTTGCTTATGGTGTCGAAGCTTGTTGTGGAGGTTCACCCACATGTGGCCTTGGGATGGTTCACCCTAACACTCCCTAATGAACTGCTAATTTCTCTAATCACTTGTCCACTAAAAAAATTGAAATTAGCATGCATTGCCTTTTGTGGAGTCAGGGGGTGCATAAGTGAAGAATGATATGAGATGCCACAAACCAATTGAGTCAACATGGCATTGAGAAACATCGAAAGAGCATGGAAGTTGGAAAGGCATCGATCAATATGGCTTCAGAAATGTCGGTGCCCTATCTGATTGTTGCACCATGTGAAGGGGTCACCTATGTAACTCATGTCTAGGAGACCCTTCCCCGCCATGAATTCTACAAACTCCATGCTAGCCTTGCACAAGAATCCACTCTTCCATTATCTTCTGAGGGATTTATTGTGGTGTTGAATTCACCCCCTATAATCCACGACATATCCCTTGGTTTGAATCCACTGAGGGTGTGCCACAAAACATCCCTTCTCTGTGAGTCACTGCTACTATTCATGAAGGTCATAAGAATAGAACATGTACTAGAGGAGATCTTAGTCGTAATGTACTGATCATCCACCTATAACAAATTGACTGAGATGGACTTGGTCCAGAATATCCATATATGCCAGTTGATTGGGTCTGCATGCATCATAAGTTTACCCGTGAACTGGCATATCCTTTCAGGAGCCTTTTTGTGCTCAATAACTACTGCAATATGAGCTCTATGTTTCAAAGATTCTGAGACTATGAAATCAGTTTTAACACATGAACCTAACATGTGGGAGTTTCATATAAGGATGGGAATCATTGGGAAAAAGAAGGATCGACTTTGGCCCCAGTCATCATGTTCTAATTCAGAAGTGGGGAATAACACTCATGGGATTGAAATAATTTTATAAGATACCTTGTATGCATGATCGGGCTATTGCAAGGAGCCTTTGACGCATGGAAGTGAAGACTAGAGGAATATTTGGGTAGCTTCCCTCTTATAGGGCAGGGTGGTGACGTGGCCAATGGCTTGAGCTTCCCTGGGTTCTGCCCACTTTCCAGAGCCAGGGGAAAGCTTCTTGATCGAACAGTGGGGGATGCACCATAGAAAATGAGGTGGGAGGGAAGGTCAGCAACGAGGATGAGAGGAGACACCCAATGGTTTGATCCGAGACCTTGATAAATTTTCCCATAGTTACACCTTTAAAGGAAGGTTGTAGGGGGATTAAGAGCCATGGGAAACAGATCTTGTGCACCTGTTAGGGAGGGAAACCTGCATAAGGTACAAGCACCCAGCTAGGAGACTCAGGTGGAAGATCATGAGAGGCCAAGAAATAGGATAAATCTTGAGGAGGTCCAGTATGAACAATAGCTTTATATGCCCTAGGACTAGCTCAAGGTACCGCCAATCTAGGGCTTTCCATCGGATGGGGTGAGGCGGGGCCATGCATGGCCTCTCTGGGAACATGTCAGTGGCCCCCGTGGCGTCGCTTCCTATACTCATGCATGGAGTGGCCCTAGAGGATAATGGAGGTGAAAAACATGGGGAAAATAGGGTAGATAATGTTCAGAGACCGCTCGAGCGAATCCTGCACTTTAACTGTGATCTGCTCCGGGACTAGCATTGACTGGTCCAACTCTACACAGATCTGAGCCACCAAGGATTCCTCAACACTACGAGTACGAGTATCAGCATATAGGAAACCACCAAGCGAGTCACCAATGGCCTTCAAGAGGGCATTATTATGAAGGGTAGTGGTTGATCAGGAAAGCAGATCCACATAGCCGTGCAAGGGCTCTCATTACCTCTATGAACATCCAATGACCACCGAGCCAGATTGAAGTGGTAGCGGCCCCAGTGCCTAGGGTAAAGACACCAAACCTTAACAAAATCTGATTCTAAAGCCTTGACCAATGAATAAAAGTTTCTATGAATGGACGATATTCGTGCCAGAGCAAGCAAGACCTAGGTAGCCATAGTGCACTGAATGGTTTGGAGAGATGGATTATCTGACGCAAATCCTACCACAAGGGTCCATTGCAGGCAAGAAACTGCATCACCATAAGCAGTGGAGGGGACCTCCAATGATAGTTGAAAACCATCCCACGAAACATGAGGAGTAAACATTCAAACATCTAGGGAGAAGTGGTTCTGTGCACCGTTAAAGGAGTTACAAAGGGATGCCTTAAAGGACCGATCTAGGAAACGAAGCTCAAGAGGAGATCTTGGGGAGGATCCCGAAGCCCAATCATCATAAAAAAAGGAGTCAATCCAAGATCAAAGGTATACGGAGTCAGGAATTCCACCGAAGGACGAACCAACTGAGGGTTAATGGTTGTTTTTTTGGAAAACCTACGAGTGCATGTCGTGCATTCTATGATCCAGCAGAGGGACGTTCCGTCCTTAATACATTACAAAAAAATATGTTCAATGATTGTGTATGATTAATGCCTTTGGAAACATGGAAACATAAAAATAGTTACTTAAGTGAGCTAAATTATCTCCTACTTGGTTTTCCAAGAGTATCACCCCTCTTATACATATTATACCTAGAATATATCATCCTAAAATAGGGAAGGAAAAAAGGGGGTGATCTTGGATGCATAGTAAGGGTAAATAATGGAGATATATATGCAGAAGCATGAGTATTGGGGTATGAGAATGTGATCATAATATTATAATATCATACCCTACATATCAATGGGCATAATCATAAATCATGGCATAATTATTAGAAGCTCCTAAGACATCAATTATAAGTAAGTATAGAACATAATACCTGAAATAATATCATATGAATAAAATATGGAATTGTGGATAACACATAATCATATAAAATAATTTTCATAGAAGTCAGTAAATCATTTTGAATAACATATTATTAGTATGGGATCACTACCCCTACCATCTTGGTAGTCATGGATCAGTCCAACAACCATCTTAGTTGTATTAGTTCACTCCACATACCATATTGGTAGTCAAGGTTCAATCCCATGGCCATCATATTAGTCAAGGTTAACTCCCAGGACCATCTTACTAAATATAATGAGAAATAAATAATTACCCACTTCATTAGTGGGAGATATAGGTCTCCCCCATATCATAAATAAATCATACATACATGATCCACAAGATCATCGACAATAATTTCTTAACACATGAAATTAAACGGGTATTATAAACATGTAATCATATCATAAACTATGGAAAAATAAATAGGTTTCAAAAAAATTTCATAAAAATAATAACCCATGAAATGAACCGGGCTTCAAAATAACAGAACCCATGAAAGGGAAATGGATCTCATAAACATCACTCCATAAAAACATAAATCAATCAATGAATGAATTTGAATAGAGACATTTAATCATTTCCCTATAAATACATGATTACCACCACCAACAGTCATCTTAGATGGGAAATAATTTGGAAATATATATTAAAATAATTTCATGAGAAAAATATTATTTATTCATTTAAAATTCTTATTAAAACATGGAACTTCTTGGAAACCATTTTTATTGAATATAAACTTGAAAACATATAATAGATGACTGAAATCATCGGGAAAACTTATTTTCTAGAATATTATAAATGAATCTTAAAAAATTGAAAAGAGTTTTCCAAGAAAACAGATAAATAAAGCTTGAAATCATTTGGAAAATATTTTTCTTTGAAAAAATATAAAATAATCATTAAAATAATTTTAAAACAAATTTCAATGAAGATTTATAATAGAATCTTGAAATCATTTTGAAAACCCTTTCTTTGGAAAATTTATTAAAAACTTATAATGAAATCATGAAAATATTTTGAACCCCATTTATTTTGAAAATACATTAAAATAATATAAATAACTATTTGAAACATTTTTATTTTAATTATAAAACATGGGTTTAAAAGAATATAAATTTCTCACTAATGAGAAAGGTAATACAAGACTTTCATAAAAACACTTTCTTTATCATTTCATATACGAATGTCATGAAAAATGGTCAAATTAATTTGATATATCTGTAGTAATCACATTTTAATAAAACTCATGATATTAATTAAGATATTTATTATAAGACTTTATCAATGGGAGCATCATCATAAACAATCATAACAAATAGTGATATTTTAGCTATAAACTATTACCAAGTTGGTAACTTTGAATCATAACACAATAAAAAATAACATTACATGTATCATTACATATAATCAAAAGAACAAGACTCATGATATAAAATTTCAAAGAAATTATATAAACCCATGAAAATATATAGGTGTATAACATTAAAAGTGTATCAAAAAAGGGAAATTGAGAAAAAATTTCTTTACAAATTTGATTACATTTCAATGATAAACCCCATGAAAGAATGAAAATTTAATTAATATATAAATACATAGAAATTTAATTATATGAATCATATAATAAATAAATGGGATGTATATAAGACACAGAATATAAATGACTAGGGAATAACGTGGGAATCTCATGACAATAAAATTTGAGATAAATTCACTTACCTCATGTATTGACTCTCTTCATTATATTATATACCTCTTGTATAATAAATAAAAGTTTTTTATAAATATTTAATAGAATAATTTTTTTATTACTAATATGATATATCATTTTATTATGACATTATTTTACCTACTAATGAATAATGTCATGTTATGGTTTTGCTTCAGGTAATATCCACGTTACTTTTTTTGCATATGTCTTAATTTATTATAAATTTGGTCTTCATTATTTTATCATTATTTAAATAATTTAAACCATGATGTTAATATAATTTATATAATTTATATTTTTATTTATTATAATATATAGTATATATAAATATGAAATGGAATACATTGTTTTTTGGATACGGTAGACTATACGTACGCTTGAACATTATTTCTGTTTTTATTTATAATATTTAATGAAATAAAGTAATGAAAGTATATGTATATATATATATTATCATTAATTTAGAATTATTATTTCATATATTTTATATATGGTAACTAATACCATCCTTAATATGTACTATTTATTTTGTGGTTGAATCACATCGCTTTGAGGAGGTGGTAGTCTACACATCCCCAAACGAAATTATTATATCTACACAAAATGGAAAGCATGATGTTAGCTATTATATAATTAATAAATAAGTATAAATACATCATAAATCTCATACATCACATATATAAAATTTTTACCACCATAATTCCTAATCATGATAGGTGTAGAAGTTAAAATGATCAACATCATTTCATGTGGTTATAGTTCACCATATATAAGAATGGTATGTTTGTCACCCATTAGATGGAAGTGTGTGTAAGTACAGATAAAAACCCTAGAATAAAAACATAATAGTATATATAGGTTGTGGTTTTATTTTATTATCATGTAAGAATAATAATTTATATGGGGATAAAGAAAAAAAAGAAAGGATATTTGAGGCAGGATGTTACCGCTTCCTTCAGTAACTCCCTCTTCTATTCACAAATGGATTCCTTTGTAAGATTTCATCCCATATGGATGCCACAAGGAGTATGAGAGGTATATTGTAAAGTTAATTTTTTGGATATTGGGAAAAAATAATTGCAATTAGAAGTGTGATGATGTGGGAGAGGTTGTGTCCTTTTATAGGGGAGGGAAAGTACACTGATGGAATTTTTTAAAACAATTTACATGTACTAAAATTTTTAACTAAAAAGTCATAAAAATACAATAAAAATTCAATTATTTATGGTTTATGGATGATTTATGGATATATAATGTGTTTAGAAGAATTGTATATGTAATTTATACCCTTTAGTATAATATTTTGTCACTAATTTACCATAATTTTACCTTAATCACTGTAAATTATTTTAATCACTTTAAGTAAATTTTTTGCTGAAGAATTAATTTCATTTTTATGAATATAAATATTATACCTATTAAAACTGTTTATTTAAATTTTTCTAAATTAAATTAATAGAATCCGAAAAATTAAGTGTAATGCTAATCTCGCGGATGTGGTGAGAAAGATTTATTTTTAATTGAGAATGATCAAAAGTTTATTAATAATTTTAGTCGAAATTCATTAAAAAATGATTCCAATGACCTAAATTGAATTAGTTGATGTATATGAAATCTATTATGAATTTAAAACTTGCTAAAAATATAATTTATCTATATAAATAAATTATATGAGAAAGTTGTTTTTAATTAGATTTGATATTTTTCATTATTCACAAAAAAAATGTTTTTCAAAAAAATCCCAAAAATAAACACTAATATAATTTTTAAATTCTGAATTAAAAAATTATGTTTCTTTTATAAAAATAAATTTATAAAACCATATAAAATTAATTTTATTTGTGGTAAAATAAGTACTTAAAAAGTAGTTTTTTTGAGATAACACTACTACAAAACATATAAAGGATTTACCAAAAATTATATTTTTTAATATCGTTATGTTTAATTTATATAAAATATTTATAATTATTTTTTTTTAAAAATAGTTCAATTAATTTTAATATTTTAATTTATACTTTATAAATAACTATTTTAATTATTTTCAAAAAAATTATCTTTCGTAAAAACTCAGTGTTTTGGGTGACACAATTCAAGTATGTGTTTCATATAACTCAACCCATGTTAGTATTCTATATATAAAAAATTATATTATGGTATAATATAATTAAATAATATAATATTTTAGTTTATAAAGAAATAATAATTGGGTTGTCCCATATAACACATGTTATATTCTATTTTGTGTGAAATGGAAAATATAAAAAAGAATAAATTAATTCAAAAAACAAAACATGTCACAAAAACTCAGGTTGTTACATTCTACCCCCCTTAAATTTAACTTCTACATAGAAGTCCATTTGTGCTAAAAATGGTTTAATAATTTAATGTTCTTTTAATAGAAACCCTCAATGTATTAATGAACAAAATATTATCCTTTAAAAATTGAATGTTTGAACCGTGATGGTTACCCAAAATAATTCATATTTGGGATTCCGCATCAGAGAATATAGGTGGGATGTTAAAACATGGACTTTGATGAAAAGAATAGATTTTTATAGGATGTGACTGAGGTCATAAAAAAGTGAATGATCAATGAAATGTTGAGGGCCTCAAAATCATAAATTTGTAATGATTTAAAAGACCATTAGTTCAAAAAAATATTGTACTAGGAAAAGATTTTATTTCTATATCTTCTTCCAAAAGATGAATATTTTTAATAAAAAGATATAATTGAATGATTTCATCATACCCTTGGATTTGTTATTCATTTATCAACTTCACCACTTTAACTAAAAAGAAAGGTAAATTTTTTATTCCTAGACCACTAATAGATCATGAGATACATGATATTAATTCACATTTGGAATCTGTTACAATTAATAAAAATTCATTAGAATAGGTTATCCAATATACATAAATACTTATTTGGTGAGATAATACCTTTTTCTCACAAACTTTATCCGATGTGTAACATGATCATTGCATAATGTTTTAATAGTATAACTTTTATGAAATATAAAAATCTAACAATTTTTAAAAAAATTCATGAAATCAACATAAAATTGATCCCTTATATATTTCACAAAGTTGCTCTTGGTTGTAAAATTACAAACATGTAAATATCGTCATCATATATTCTCATGAAACATGATAATATCATGAATTAACATGATCACTTTTGAAAAACATGAATGCTTCTATATTCAAAATATTACTAGATATATTCCATTAATCCAAGAAGTTTTAAACTTCATCCATGAATACATACACTACTTGTTCATCAAATGCTTTATTAGTTCTAAGGTAATCAGTACCATCCAACAAATCATTATGTAATAAACATTATCTCAACACCATGTATAAATCAACATGTACCTTCCCTGAAAAAAATATCACCATTATATGCCTTTATTACCATTCAACATATCCTTTCCAATCCTTGATGAATATCATATAATGAAAATACTTATATATTTCATGATATGTCTAACATAATCCTTGAATTCCAAAACATAAATAATTCATTCATCCATAATTATACTTAAACAATTACCTAGGCTTAATTATCTTATTCCATAATAATTCATTCCTATAATATGAAATATGATTCATGTTTTAAGGTTCCTAAATGTAAATCTAATCACGATTCTTACATTTAATGTGAAAAAATAGTTGAAGAACATAATATAACTTTCACATGTCATTTGTTGTCCCTTTATCTTTAGTAGTATAACAAATACTCGTAAAACCGTCTAGATTATTGTTATGATATTTTTACATGTGATATAGAATATGATAATTTCCATTCATTACACACATAAAGAATTTAACCTTGTATGATGTTTCAGGGAGGCTAATATTCCCATCCATTTATTTTATGAAACTCGTTATTTTCTCATTGCAATTACATTCTTATTTTGTTTTTTTACACAATCAAAACATCTTATTTTTCTTCAAATTCAATCACATAGGTGATTAATTCCACACTCTTGTCATGTAAGAAACTTAATATTCTTTCTAATATGGTATCCATTACCCAAACTCTCAGTGAACTCCTTAATTATATTTTTTGGAGAGTCTGAGAGTTGGTTAAGGTACACATTGTTAATCATGATTTGTGAAAATTGATTTGGCATGATAATAATATCCATGGATCCAATTATCATCCCATTTAACTGATCATCAATAAAGATTATGTCACTTTCAACATAAAAAAACTTTATACTGGTTCGCTCCATTAACATAAACTATAAATCATAGTGTGATAAACACTTATCATAGTAGAAAACCACATAATAATGAAAAATAATTTCTTATAGGATGTATAAATAATGAAAAATTCCTGCATATATGAAACCATAGGTTTCTAATAGGTCATTTAGAGGAAACTTGTTTTGAAATCATTAATGATGGTTCAAGATGAGATATTCAATTCCCAAAGAACATCCCTTGGGAGTATCAAACTAGGTGGGCAGCAAGGTCTATTTTTGTGCACCAGGTTATGACGAGTTAGGATAGACACTCCTTGTTAGAGATATTATCCCATGGTATATATATGATAAAGAAAAATCTATTTTAAGTATCCATAAATGTATATATATATAAGAAACCACTTTCTTTATCATTTATGAAAATTCTAGGATGTTTTATTTTAATTTTCACATCATTAAACATATACTTAGAGACATCCCTAGACATATCCTTAGAAATTTTACTAGGGATCTAAATAAGTATTTATCATCCTAGTATCCAATGGTAGAATAAACATTTTCTATGATATAAAATATAGTGACCCTCACTATTCAAACATTAACATTACAACACTTTTGTGGAATACATAATTCATTACAAAAAAAAGAATCCCAAAGACCGTGTTAGTTTAGTTCCTTTAGAAAAAAAGAGATGTAAATTCTTGTACAAGAGTGAGATTAATTATCTATCACTAGGTTCTCTAATACTAGAACCCATATTAGTATTTTTTTAGATGGAATA
Source organism: Viscum album (assembly GCA_963277665.1). Classification (NCBI taxonomy): domain Eukaryota; kingdom Viridiplantae; phylum Streptophyta; class Magnoliopsida; order Santalales; family Viscaceae; genus Viscum; species Viscum album. Next base: position 1,103,581 of record CAUJRU010000151.1, on the reverse strand, counting down.
TTTCTACATAACCCAGGGAAGGAATCCCAAAATAGGGTGAGCTCAGATTCTCAGTAAAGGTAAATAAGGGTGATATGTAGACATAAACATTATCATAAGGGTATGGAACGTGATCATAACATTAAAAGATATTACCCTTAATATAAATGATCATAATCATTAATGATCTAATAAATATTTCATTTTTATATAACATTAATCATAAGGAATTATAGAATATATTACATGATATCATAATAGAGGAATAAAACATGGAATTATTGGAAACTTATTAAAATATAAAATTTCCCATAGTAGTAAAGGAAAAAATTCCAAGTCCATATTACTAGTATGATTTCACCCCCCATACCATATAGTTAGTTAAAATTCACTCCCATATCCATCATATTAGTTTGAGTTCACTCCTCATATCATCAATATAGTCATGGTTCACCCAATGACCAGCATAGATCTCATGGTTAACTCCAAAAAATATCATATTCTATCTCAAGATATATATATATATATATACCAATTCATTGGAGGGAGATATAGGTCTCACCCACCTCTTAATGAAATCATGCATACATGTTCCACATGATCATAAACAATCATAACATAACACATGAAATGAAATGGGTATCATAAACATATAACCCTATCATAACCTATAAAAAAAGATAATGGTTTCATAATCATTTAAACTAAATCATTACCCATAAAAAGAAGTGGGGTTAAAAATAATATAATACACAAAAGAGAAATGGGTTTTATAAACATCATTCCATAAAAATATAAACCATTTAGAGAGGTAATATGATTGGAAACATTGAGTAATTTCCCTAGAAAGACATGAGAAACACCAACATATTTCATCTTAAATGGTAAATAATTTTGAAATCTCATTTAAAATATTTACTTGAGGAAAGTATCATTTATTATTTAAAAACACCCTTTAAAACATTAAAAATTTTCAAAAACTTCTTCACTGAAAATTATAATGAAAACATATAAAGGATGCTTGGAAACACATTGAAAATATTTTTCCTTATAAACTTATAAAATAATCATGAAATCATTTTGAAATATTTTTTCCTTTAAAACAAATAAAAACATTGTGAAAAAAATTAGTAAATTTTTCCTAGAAGGAATATAAAATAATCTGGAAAACATTCTGAGTAACTTTTTCCTCAAAAACATATAAAAGAATCTTGAATACATTTAGAAAATAATTTCTTTTAAAAATACATTGAAAGATTATAATGAATTATTGAAAATGTTTTGAAAAAAATTTCTTTTGAAAATAATTGTAAATAATATAAAAAATTATTGAAAAATAATTAGAAATTTATTTATAAAATATTTTATTAAAAGAACACAAATTTTTGACCGAAGAGAGTTGTAATGTCAGACGTTCTTAAAAACACTTTATTTATCATATTATGTACCAAAGAGTGGTTAAATTGCACCATTAAATTAATATAACATGAATAAAAAGTGGGTGATAAAACTCAATATATTTCTTCAGATATTTATCATAAGATTTAATCAATTAGATCATAATCATAATCAATCTCATTAAACAGTGAGATTATAACTATAAACAGTTAAGAATTTGGTAACATTGAATCATAACACAATAGAATGAATATGATTAATTTAAGAATAAAATACAATGAATAGAAGTATATTTATGATATAAAATTTCAAATATATTATATACATATCATGGATAAATATAGGTACATAACATGGAGTGTGTCTCAATGAAGGAAAATTGAGACAAATTTACCCTACCGATTTGGTATCTTTTGAAAGATAAAATCCATGAAAGAAAGATAATAAAATGGATATTTAAATACCAATAAAGTTATATATATGAATAATAAAATACATTTATTCATAATATACACACCACACAAAAGAAATTAGTTGTGAATAAGGCATTAATTTCATGAAAATAAAGACTGACATGAAATTTACTTACATTATGTATTTAATCTCTTCGTACTCATACTAAACTCTTGTATAAAAAATATAAGTTTACATAAATATTTTCAAAAATAATAATATTATTTATAATACCATATATTGTTTTAATATGAATTTATATTACTCTCTTATTAATAATTCCATGTTATGGTTTCACTCTGGGTAATATCCGCTTTGATTTTCGCATGTGTCTTCATTTGTTATATTTTTATTCCTCATACATATATCATGACTTCCATAATGTAAAATGTGATATATATATAATTTATATGAACTATATATGTATTTTTAATAATATATAGTATATATAAATATGAATGGGAATACACTGTTCATGGAGACGGTAGGCCATATATACGCATGAACGCTCTTTCCATTTTTCATTATAACATTGAAAAAAAGAAACTAAAGGACATATAGGAATATATATATATATATATATTATTAGTAAATTATAATTATTATTTCATATATATCATATATGTTAAATAAACCCACCCTTCATATGTTTTATGTAGTGTTTGGATGAATTATATCTCTTTGAGGAGGCGACAGTCCACACTTGCCCAAACGAAATCATCGTATTTAGAAAAATGGAAAGCATGAATTTTGGATTTATATAATTACTAAATAAGTATAAATAAATCATAAATATAATATATATCATATAATAATAGAGTTTACCTCATAATTCCAAACCATTATATGTGGTAATGGTTAAACAAACTACATCATTTCGTGAGGCGGTAGTTCATTGTACACAAGAACATCAGGTTCGCAACCCATTAGATGTATATGTGTGTAAGTTTAGATAGAAAAATAATAATAATAACATAACAGTATATTGAGGATAATTTATTTATTTCATGAACATGTAATATGAATAATTGAGTTGGTGGAGAAAGGAAAAAATGAATGGATCTTGGGGAAGGATAATGCATCCTCTTTAGTAACTCCTTTTGATTTGAAAAAAGGGATTCCTCGGTTGGATTTATTCAAAAAGGGAGAATTAAATGAGTAAGTTTGTGATTTTGGGAAGTTAATTGAGAATATATTTTCCCAAAATTCCTTCATTGAGAGGTTTGGTGAAGGGGGAGGTGGTGGACTTTTTTAGGGGAGAGAAATGACATACATTGCATTTTTACAAACAAGTTAGGTGCTCCAATTTTTTTACCTAAAATGTAATAAAAACCTACCAATATCAATAATATAAGGTCTATATGAGATTTATTTCCATAAAAGTTTTATTTTTCAAGTTTATGGGCCATTTTTCACTAATGTTTGTGGATTAATCCATTATTAAACTAAATTTTACCTTAATCACTATAAATAATTTTAATAAATTTCACTAATATTTTTGTTAAAAAATAAAGTTGATATTATTTTAATATAAATATTATACTTATTATAAACACTTATTCCTTTTTTTAGAAATTAAATCATAGAACATAAATAATTGAGTTTAGTTATAATTTCACAAACGTGGTGAGAAAGTGAGTTTTTAATGTGAGAATGTTCAAAATCTCATTATGGTTTTTATCTAAATTCGACATAAAAATAATTTAAATTACATAAATTGGATTCATTTATTTATTATTTTTGTATTATTACTTTTAAAATAGCTTAGAATATAATTTAACACTATAAATAATTTTGATGAAAAATAAGTTTTGAATTGAAATTCAGTATTTTTCAATAGTCATCCAAAAAATGGTGTTTTTCAGAAAAATCCCAAAATTCCTCCCTAATATAATTTTGAAATTATAAATTAAATAATAATTTTTATTTTATCATATTAAATTTCTAAATGTGTCTAAAATTAATTTTATCACTATACATAGAAGGAATTAAAAAGTAGTTCTTTTGAGAAAACAATATTTCTATATGAATAAAAAATTTAACAAAATTTATATGTTTTGTCATCATTTTGTTTTATTTATATAAAGGAACAATAAATAATATTTAGATATTTTTTATTAATATTCATATTTTATATTTACTGACTATGTTATGAATATCTCATTAAATTAATTATAATAATAAATTGTAGTTTCGTAGAAACTCATTGTTGTGTGTAATATAAGCCAATCTAGTGTGGTATATAACACACAACAATTTGGTGTTTCATGTAGAGAAAAATAATATTGGGGAGTCTTATAATGAAATATTATCATGGTTTAGCTTACAATTACTGAATCAATTGGTCATCTCATATAACAAAAGATATATTTAATGTTGTGTGAAGAGAAAAATATTAAAAAGATTAAAATAATTAAACCAAATATTTCCCAAAAACTGGGGGTGTAATATCCTCTATCCAAAAATCACATTTACTATACTATTAATATAATTTATCCCTAAAAAAGTATGTATAAAATTATTTAATTTCCCATTTTCTTTCTCCTTTCTCTTTGAGTATATCATAATAACATCCATACAGATTGCCACAATTTTTTTGAGGTAAGATATATAGACTCTATTAATTAAGTCTATAAACATTTATAGGGAATTATTGAGGATAAAGGGAATAACTATTAATTCATAGTTACCATTCCTCATTTGAAATATAGTATTTTGGAATATCATCCTTAATCACATATAATTGGTGATATCGTAAATAAAGGTCCACTTTAGGGTAATATATGGACCTGCATAAATGATCAAACATGTAATGAATCCTTTGAAGGGGATACTTCCATATATCTATTTTTTTATATCACTATAAAAATTTCATAGGATCGTTGATCCATCCTTATTCATGACAAAGAGTATAGGAACACCCATTAGTGAAGAACTTGGGAATATGAATCCCTTGTGCATAGTATCTTGTAAATACGTCTTCTGTTCCACCAACTCAATGGTGTAAATTCTATATGATATATTTGATATGGGTATAGAATAGAGTATACAAGAAATTGGGAACTTTTCATCTTAATAAAGAGGATGAAAAGGAAATTCTTTAGGAAACACATCAATATAGTCCTTCACAATGGAAATGTACTCGTGCATGATCCTATCATTTTTCTAAATCATTTGAGCTAGATATGATTTATCATAAAGCAATAATATACCTATTTGAGACACATATTCTAAAAGATATTCCTACTCCTCAAAAAATTTGTACAAAATTAGAGGGTCTCTTAGGTTTTTAAGAGTTACATTCCTTTCTCAATAGTTGATGTTGGATTTATATAATGATGGCCAATCCATGACCTATATAGCATCAAAGTCCATGAAATGAAGTAAGATAATATATTTTGGGATGTTTTTTCCAAAAATATTAATTAGGTAGGATTTTAATACATTATATGTAGTAATTTACACATTCTATACCCATAGAATTAACTCAACATTCATATTTTGAGGTCTTCTTTGAATAGTTATTCTAAACATAAAGGATCCAAAATATTTAATAGAACCAGAATCAAATAGTATGTTCGATACTATTGATTGAATAACCAGTGTATCTATCACCACATCATTGTCACACTACACCTAAATAGTAGTGATGGAATATTCCCATCATTGCAACCTTCGAGGTTGATGTAATTGATTTACTTGAACAACACCTGGATTAGGGAATTGGTTATTATAATACGCATATTCATTGATGTTTAGATAGTTTTGTATTGGAAATATGTTGATCTAAAAATTCTTTTATTCTTCCACATTTTTGGGATTCCTCATATCCCTTTCACAATAATTTTTTTGGATTCCCCTCTCGTTTACATTTGAAGCATCACCTGGTTCCCCATAGATAGTTTCTCAGATGCTTCTTTCCACACTTGTGGAATGTGGGAAGTTGGGTATTATTTCCTTAATTGGATTTATCAATTGATCTTACCAAATTATACTCTATTTACTCTTTTTATTACTAGGACCATGAGTCCACCGAGAGTCTTAGATTTCTATTTCAACCATAAAAGAATAACTTACAATATCTCTATAGCTGTTAAAGTATCAAATCACCATGTCTTTTTGTAGACTCAGATTTAGTATAATAAAGAAGAATCCACATTGATTATAGTGTTCATAAAAATATGGAGGCATATGATGAAATTATTGTGCTGTTTTCTTCATATTCCCTGATAGACTCTTCTTCCTATTACTTTGGATTGAGAAACACCATCTATATACTAATACATAGAGTTTAGGGAGAAAAATTATTGAAAAATATTTTCTTAAATACATCCAAATCAATAGATTCAATTTCATCATGAGACAAATTCTTTTCAATTAGTGGCCACCACTGATTAGCTTTGCCATCAAAAAAACATCCACACATCTTTATCTTAATTTTATCATTTAAGGACATAAAATATATTCCAAATAGATTTATCATTTTGTTTTGTAATGAGTGGATTTGAAGATACATTGAATATGGGAAGAATTTATCACATAAAGTATTCTAGAGAGACTTTATCTTCTCTAAGTGGATGATGTTACACAAGATTCATGTTATCATTCACAATGTGATCCTGTTTTTCTAGTATAGTCATAATGTTTTGAGCTCCCATTCCCATCAGATTTGGAATTTAATTATGGAAATCAACATATTTCTTATGACATTGATTATTGGAGCATGTTATCCAATTTTCTACCATTATATATGAAAAATTTTACAATGGGGGGGGGGTGGGCTTGAATACGTTGATAATAAGCATATAAAAAGGTATATTTGAATATATAATGATTATATATAAATGAAATATATATCCAAATGTGTGATTCCCTATGTTTTTATCTAGGATATCCATTATTATAGAATTATACCAAGGGTTATTACTAATGGTTTTTAGTCTTACTATTTAAAAATAACTAGACCATGTTCTAATACCAACTATAGAGACACCAGAATTTTACAAATATTATTAGATGATTTTAAGCACAATGAACTATCAGAGAAAATCCAAGGATCTAAATGTCTAGTGTTTTTGGAACTCTATGTCCATAAAGATAAAAACATAGAAATAGAATAAAACATATCGATATGAATCCTCTATAATAAGATCCTATCATCCTTTTAAATATAACATATTGATAGGATAACCTTGGTAATAGATAAATAAATGGGATGACTTAAAAATCCATGTATGGGTATTATAATGGAATATAATCATAGAACATTAGTCAAAGGAATAACATGATAACATAATAGGCATGTAACAAGAATAAACATGTTGAGTAATATCATATGGAACATGAAATAATTTGATCATGCCAATATAATAATGCTATAGAAATATATAACATGACATAAATAAGAGTTATATATAACTATAATGACTATCCCACATGGTGGATAAAGTCATATAGTGGATAAGGGTTACTCCATAATCCCATACATGATGTCTCATGAGACTAATAATAACACAATTCATGGAATTTTTTAATGATGTATCCATCATAACATGTTCATTTATATGTTTTCTAGATAAATAATCAAACATATTTTATAAGTGTAAAGGCATACCATGTAATTAAATAGGTTTCATAATCATTTCACAAGACATAATCAAAGGAATATAATAATGTTTTCTATAAAATAATTTATTTGAAACATAAACGATCATTCAGAAGGTAAAATATGAATATATAATGATAATTATTTTCTAAATAATGTGAAAATATGTAAAAAGTTATTTTAGGAAGATTTATGAATAAGCCACTTCCATGATGTTTAGGGGGACAAATTAAAGATTATTTAAAGAGAAAAAATGAATATTTTTTTGTATAAAACTAAAAATAAACTAAAATAGATTTTCATGATTATGTGAACGAACATATAAACTAATAGTGGATTAAAATAAATTATGGAGTGTACATGGTAATCAGTAGGAAATAGGGAAATTACATTTAAGCATATTTCTTCTCAAGTGGAAATGAAATGGGAATATTATAAAATATGTATTTACTCATAAAAGAAACATGAATTGATATGGATAAATATAATTTTAATATATTAAAAATATTTTAGAATAATTATATATGAATAATTAAGAAATATATTGGTGTAAAGAGAGATAAAGTGAAACCCAAGGGTTATTTGGAGGTTCTGAGAGATCCCTTAACAATTGTCTGAATCTGTTCTATATTTTCACTTTATGTTGTGGATAATCATAAAAAATAATTAGTAATTTAATTCATAACCTCATAAACACATTTTTTTAATTTTATTAAGTTTATTGATGGAAATTATGGGGAGTTATAATGATTAATTTCACTGTTCTTGAAGCATTTGTTTAATGGTTGTGTGGTTTATTCCTTTGATTATAATTATAAGAGTTCTAGAAAAATTGAAGAAAACTCTAGATGTGGAATGAAATGGTATTAATATACTTCCATAATATTAATTTTTCACATATATAATTTTTCTTATATAATTATGATTCATTTGATAAAAGATAATGATAATCATTCAGTTTATTTTTTGGGGTTTCTATCATCACAAACTAGTTTTGTTTTATTATTTACTTTTATACACACATATTTGTTCCAGAACATTAAAAAAGTTATAATATATAACATAAAATATTTTTTAACAATCATAATGGTTTTATGACTACTCTTTTAGGTAGTAATGGAGAAAATAAAATTCTACATCCATGAAGGGAGTGAATTGACACATCACATATGATGTTTTAATTTTTAGAAAAAAAGAAGATAAAAAGTTATTTGAGGTTTTATATTCCATTAAAAAATAAAATATTACTATATATAAGATATTGGATTTATCATTATATTTTTTATAGGGTGGGTAAGTGTAAGGTAGAAGACAGAAAAAATTTAAAAGAGAAAGAAGGGGGATTTTACCTCTTGAATTTCCTATCATTGATAACATCCTAATGGAACTTGCGTTAGGTAATTTGATGAGAAAAGTATCTCTTGGATGTGAGGGAATTTCTTGGGTAGGTAATTTGGATTAATTTAGACAAGTTAAATGACTTAGACGGTGTTATGATTAGAGTGGTGATGGGTTTTATTTATAATGGGAGATGAGGTGTGAATTTTATTATTTTATTGGTTTGTTTATTATTTTGGCTCAAGACTATCAATAATGTTCATTACCATAACTAAATATGATAAATAGAACATTTTATAATTAGATAATGTGAACTTACATAATCTATGACTCATAATTGGATAAATGAATCTTTTATTATCTTATAATCTTAGATATAATAAATTCTTGTATTTCACTATTCACCAAAAAATTAACTATTTTACAAATATCTATAAAAATCACCAAAACCATTTTTAGATATATAGATACCAAAAAATATAATCCATTTTATTAATTTATTTTAAAAATATGTGAATTTAATTTTTAATTAATATCATCATTTATATGAAAAATGGTGATTTTAAAATTATAAGTAATTTTATGACACATTGAAAAATTAATTACAGTGTCATAAAATTATCATAAAATTATATTACAAAAAAATATTAATTTATTAACATATTTAATAAAAATAAATTTTATTTTAATTCTTCATGCCAATTAAAAATTTCAAATACACATTTGTGTTTCACATAAATACTAACAAATAATTAATCATTTTAAAAACATTTCATTACTCATTCCATTATATAAGTATAAAGCAGTTTCACTTTTAAGATAAAAAAATTATTTATAATTTTTATCTTTTAAATTATTATTATATTATTAATACTATTATTTATTTCCAAATCATTTTTCTGTGCGTGTGGTCATTCTAGTGGATCGAGAAGATCCAAATTTCTCGATTCTTTATGGGATTTAATGGAGAATTTGATGAATTGGGGACCCTTTTTATAGATGATGATGGTATAATTTTCCCCATGACTCAGATAAGCTCATAGAAGAACATGGGATGTCCAGATTCATCTGATAAAAATGTAACCAACATAAATTAATTTAGAATCAATTAAGAAATACATTTAAAGGTCATAAAATTTAATATTGGATAAATAATATTAAAAGAGTTTCCCCTAAAACATTTTGGCAGGCATTAAGAGGGTTATGGCTATGTATTACACGGTCTCACTTGATATAATATAATCAAGACCCTACATTGGGTGTTGAGAATCTATTAAATAACATTCATTAGAAATACAAGGGGGTTGTGGATAGAACTTGGTCCCCAACTAACAATTCTATAATATAGGTGAGCCCTGCAGTTGTGTTGTCACCATAAGGTTTCCTTACTATTGGTTCCTTCTATGACATTGCACAACTTGTTTTTCATTTGGGTTATTTTGAAGCCATAAAAATCAATTTCTAATATGTTGTGATTATGATTAGAATATGGGGTGCATGTTTATTTTCTATTTGATATATGATTTATGTGCTATGATTTTTCCCATATGTTATATTCCATGCTGTGTATGAATACCAATCTTGTGTAGGTTTTATAATTAGAATCAAAGATAATAGTTAACCATAATTTCATTATTATCACCTTTAGGGGGCGTGTATATTAGTTTGATATTTTATAATTATGATAACAGGACCTATATATAGGGTAAGGTTATATCAAATATTGTGGCTGAACCAGAGATAGAGGATAGTGTGTGACGACCATATAGTCTGACCCAGTAGAGAAATTGGAATGATTTCTATATGTCCATACAAAACTTAGCTTCGTATGTGATGAACCTAAATCCTAACCCAGGTATTTATTAAACATATATCATTAATTAAAAAATATCTATATAGTGTCCATGTTTCTATCCTCAAGGACTATCCAAGAGTTTTATGGCCTTGGTACAGACCTAGGGCTAGATTATCTATGAGAATTTATCCAAGTCATAGGTTATCCATTTTGTTTAATATAATTAGTGATAACTTTGTCCTTGATGTATTATCTAAAATTTGAGTATATTGTTCTTACTTCCCAATCTGATATATGATGATTTATGACACATGCCTCCCAACATAGAGTTAGAGAAGGTGTTTTTGGGTGTTGGGGTGGCCTTCTGTCCCCATAATAATCGAGAAGGTGTGTGTGTCACTCCATGTTTCATATTGTCCTTTTTTGAACATGTTGACTCAGAGATAACGTTTAATTATGTATTTAATTAACTAAATAATAAATATATATACTATGAAATTTATTAGGATTTCTCAATGAGACCCTAGTGATATTAAATTCACACTCTACATGGGAATATCAGTGTTCAAGTAGATTATTTTTTTATATTAGGTGAAATCATAGATATTTAGTTGATTATGGTTTCATATATTAAAATGTATATAGATGATAGGATTGTAAAAACTATCTATATTGTAGGGGAGACACCAATATTTTTACTTATTGTATGTATAGTCCACCTAGAGGTTGAACAATTTTATGTTTTTATATTTTATTATATCATCAATGTATAATGTATTTTTTTTAGTAATTTATATTTAAATTGTTAAAAATTATGGGTTCTATTATTATCATTTCTTCCATTTATATTAATAAAATTATATGAGTCTATATTCTCCCCTAATTATTTAATTTCCTCGACATAGGTAAGCTAACTTTTTTATATGGACAAGCTCACTAAATATAACGTGTCACACCAACTGAACCAGATGATTTAGATGGGAAATCATAGAGTGGTATCAAAAGACTAATTTGTTATGATTTTTGGGAGTCAAAAGATATATGTTATAAGAATTAAAGAAAACAAGTGATTGAATTTGTACTGGTGAGAAAGGAACACCTTTCTAATTGGATGTCTTGGTTACGAAGGGAATGGGATTGTTGTTAAATTTTTTCCAAAATCTAAATTAGATTTTTTTTGTAGAAGACATGTTATCAGAGAAGGATTTTTTGTGGGGTTTCTCAATATATTTTTGAAGGATATTAGTTTTTATGGATCATTATATGAATGTGGTATACTCATTTCATAAACCTACCTATGTTTGATTTTAATAACATTCATCATATGTGAAGTCATGTGGATCTTGATGCAGGAATCTCTTCTACCATGAACGATTCCCCATTATCTAGGGATTCCTGGAGACCAATAATAGGCATCTGATATCATTATATTACTGAATAATGGATCCCTGATGGATTCTATATAAGAATTGTATTCCATATAATGATTTAAGGATGGAAATTTTTATCCTAAGGATGTGTTATCCCCGAGTTTGATATAAAACATGACATGAGAAATATGACATTGGCTCATTTTGTGAAGTGTGTGGATGATTTTGACATTGAGGACAAGACTATAAAGTATGATGAAGGAATACTTTGACCATTGGTTATATAATGTGTATCCCATTTGATTTTTAATATAATTATTAGTGGTTAGACCCATGAGGGGTAATAAGTGGGTAGAAACTAATTGTTTTTAAATAAAAACTCGTATTGTGATTAGTGTGTATTGAATCTAAAAATTTCTTATATTCTCATTTTGAAGATGAGTATCAAGAGTTATCCTATGTGGTTTTAACTTAAATGCCTTTATTATTGGTATTGGGTTTTGTTCACGAGATTTTGTTCAATGAGATGTGAGTAATTCGAATATGAGTCAGGGTGACCAATCTTGTTTTGCAAGAGCATGTAACAATTTGGATTTACAAAACTGATTATGATATTTTTCAATGAATAGTAATCAGGTTATTATTTGGTCACACTACATTGAATAGTGTAGAGTGAGTCTAGATTATTATTATTTTTGAAATGTATCTATATGGGGGTAAATGTACACTCTATATATTTATACTTTCCAATTATTTAATTTTCATTGATTAGGACTTCTATGGTTTCGTCGAAAATTTGTTTTCTTGTGGATAATCACAAGTAGCACTACATTGGAACTATGTTAATGGTTCAATTCTAGATCACTATGAAAATGTTCTCACTAATTTGTTGAATATATTCTTGCATGATTGATGGACTTGGATTCTAAAATGATAATATTGCATATTTATATATTATAAGGAATTCTTATCCTTGAATGAGTGTGGTGGAATGAATGATCCATGATAAACCACAATGGAGTGTCATGGTTAAAATGACTAGGATAGAGTGAATTAGAATTAGGGGTACACATGTAGTGGTGGGAACTATTTTTGGTTAGTGCTTATATAATAATTTAAGTGATGAAATTTTGTGGAGAACTAACCATTGGATGGTTAGGAGATGTGACTCTCATTCTAGAGAATTTTTCTGTGACATGAAAAATAGTTTTCCATGTGAGACGGGAATGGTAGGCAATAAAGTTTTGATGCTATCACTTTGGTATTAGTGGTATGTCTAGGAATGATGTTATGTGATATTATGGGTGTATCATAGGCTTTGAAGATATGTTTTGGAGTTATATGGGTGATGATGTTGATACAACTGTAGGGGGAGAATCATATTGATCATGTTCAATGACATTAAAATTAAAAGTACCATAGAGGCAGTGAATGAAAAGTAATTTAATTGTTAAGGGTACACTGTGGAATTATATTATACTATATCCTATGTGATATGTTTAATTGGTAAATACTAGAATTGAAATTGAGATGTATTTTCATGTAAAGTTGGGGTATCATCATTGATCTCTAGTTGGATTTTTCATACTCTCAAAATAAGTGTATTTGGTTGCTTATCAATGCATAGGGTGGTAAACATGATTCTGAAGAAATTTATTGGTAATCTAACCATGGTTTTATACATAGTGATTTTTTAGATTCTTGTTCATGTTGAGGCATCACATGATATCACTGGGAGTTGATTAATCATGATATGTTGGTTTAGTGATTCATGATTAGGTGAGGTAAATTATTTCTAGAAAAGATGATTGGGGGAGGATTTAATGGAGTTCTTTATGATATATTAATTTAATGGCATAGATTTCACCCTAGAATCATTGTTCATACATAGATAGTGGGTCTATATAATATTGGATGTTCATTTTTGGTGGTTTATTCATAATGTATGGAAAAAAATAGATAGGAATAAACTATCCTGAGTGGAGAATTTTGATGGCATAAACCATAATCTCTTTGATGATCCTCTAGAGATACTGATGCTCCTAAATATTTATGAATGCGATGAGATTCATATCAATTATCATATTATAAATGAGTTGGCGTCATGAATTTTGGTGATTTTTGTGTCTGGTGTTTAAATTAACGTGGTAATTGTATATTTTCATTCAGAGATAGATCATAGTGGTTTATTAGTGAAGATAAAATCATGGAAGATCTAGATATGTGGTTGAAATAATACTATATATTTTCTATTACCTCGTGAATTATGATGGAGAGGATGTAGTGACCCTCATTTTCATAGGTAGGAAATTCATTGTAAAATCTGAATGTTTTGCGTGGTGGATGGTTCATGTTGGGAACCAAGGTATGGGATGTAATAATGATTTTTTGAAAATACAAAGAATATTAATTTATATGTTTATTGAATCTTGGATAAGACCATAGGTGTTTTGGATGGATATAGTGATGGGAGGTAGTAGCCAGCCTGTTTTAACAGTAACAGGATGTTTGGTGTCTTAGGACCCCTGGGGGTTCATTTTGTCAATTAGTGATCCAATAGTGGCTCAATTATAGGCTAGAAAATGTCTGAGGAGTTTAATTTGACGCACTACACAGATGGTTAGATTGATTATGAAACATTTTAATCCATGTATTTTTTTTTTAATTTGGATGTGTTGGGGATCTCTAGATTTATCCATATAAGGGGATTGTGAAAAGTCATTCCTTTAAATTGATTTCCCTCTCAGGCATCACTTTTAATTCCCATAAACATGGGAATAATATTAGTGTGGCATGATAATGAATCATGTTAAGATATTATATTTTATATAGTTGATGAAAAATCCTTCAATTCACTATTAATTCCATTAATTTTTTGTATTCTAGGAAAATTCCCATGGAGAATGGTGGAATTGGCTAAGGATGGTGTGGGTTTATATGGATTACATAGAAAACATATCATGATTCTATTAGTACATTGGTGGAATCCATTTTTGTGGTGTTAATATACTTCCCTATTTTTTTCAAATGATTTAATTTAAATTTCATTAAATTAATTTTTTTGATGCCGAGTGATTGAATTTTTGTATGCCAGGGATGATAGTGTGTGGTGGAACCTTTGGGTATTGGTTTTTTAGGTTCTGAAAATATGTTAGTGTTCAATGGAAATAATGTAAAATATGAATTATTTGATTAAAAGATATAAATAATTATAATTGATTTTACATATTTATCTATGGAATATAATATAAACAATGATCTATAGTGGAAGTAAATACTCTAACTAAGCATTCATTGGCTAGGATGAGTCCTATATGATATATTCCAACATGATAACTCAATTTGAGATTTTTTACCCCTACAAAAAAAATATTTCTATCTGATTACATTGTCATGCGTGTCAAATTAAATGTTTAGTTTTCCTAGAATTTCTGCAGTATAGTAGAAACCCTTGGTCATCTCTCTACAGAGCCATAAGTATATAATTAAAAAAATATGTTTTCAAATATAATAATAGAAGGGGAATTTAATTTTGAAAAACATGTTTTATTATTATTTAATATTCAAATAGATAGATTATAGTGATAAAAAAGTGGAATTTAACAAAATTAATTAAACATGATCACCCCTGGGAATTCTCATGATTCTCATCCTCCATCACATCAATAAAGAGGGTTTATATATTTTAATACAGGGATTTTAACACCTATAACCATAATTTTATTGAGTTTATACTAGGATACCTCCTTGGGTTCAATTGGAATCACATAATGATTCAATGTATAATTCCAATGATTGAGTGATTTGTGTTTGACTTCATAAATAAAAATCATCATGGAAACACATGAAGAAATAAATGTAATATCAACATATGTATGATATTTATTTACGATACCATTAAATAAATTTTTATGGGCATTATAGTGTTTACGAGAGTTCAATTTACCAATATGATCCACACAAACACCACAATTAAAAAAGAAAAGAATAAATGGTGAATAGTGTGTGAAACTTCACATGAAAGGGTACTCCTAAACATGATCATATGATTTGAGCATGACATACTAGTGAATAAATATATTAAATTATAATGGTGAATGATGAAAAATAAGACACAATCCAGGAATTTAAAAGACTATTCAAATATTACCAAGACAAAGCTCGAGATTACATCACGTTCCTCCTCAGGTGATCACAAGAAGTTTAGAAATCCCTGGGATGGGAGGAAGAAAAATATGATGAAGAAGAACTTCTCATAGCCTCTAGAAATTATAGGTATGATGATAGAACACCTTTGGGGATCCAAAATGGCAGAACCATTCCTCTAGGTTGAATATCCAAATAGGGTGCCCAAGGTTCCAATTTATAGGCAAATTTGGAGGTGGTTCTGGGAACCCATATTTAGAGAATCGACATAGTCCATAGTTTGGATGGTTATAAATCTTAAATCACTTTGAAAAAAATCAAAACATTGTTTAATTACATATTTTCTTTCTCCATGTAAAATTTTGAGTCTAGATATTTTTTATAATAAGAGATATTTCTAAAATACAATCCAAAGGTGTTGACCTCATTCAAATTAATTTTATTGGACAAATTCATATGGATATTCCTCTTAATAGAATAATTGGTTTGGGTTTCATCAAATATGTTGTTTCCCATGGATAAATGAATAGGATTACAAATTTAAGAATATTTTGATGCACGAATTTCTCTAATCATGTAAAACAATGGACATGTCTTCCTGGGTATCCATGCAGTTTAGCCCATTTTCCTTCCACATCATCGTGGGCTCTTCAAATCACCTCAACCTTCAAAAAAATCTATAAAACAAGTGAAATTTGACTTTTTTATAGTGAAAATAAAAACATTATTTAATCAATCAGGAAGTTAATATTGTTATGTTAATTTTAATTTTCAATACAAAACCAGTTTAATACATTGGTATAAGGATGAAACAAAACAATGAATCGACATACTATTACAACACCAAACATAAACATTTTCACTCCTAAGTGAAGTATAACATCCTAATCAAGTACCATTCCTAAATAAATGGCGTGAAAACATCAAAAATTCTTTTTAAATTAATTTTATTAGGTATAGTTTAGGGGATCAATTTCAATTTTCTTCTTCACATTTGAATGTTATCAACTTTATTTGTTCACCTATTCCACATGTCACAACCTAACTCACCTTGAAATTTTCCCTATTCACTCAAGGAATATATGAATTTTGAGTTAGGATCTTTTCCCAGAGTTCATGTTATATTATGATATTATTTCGAAGATTCACTTGGAAACACTCTCTCTCCCACACTTTCTGAAGATAAAACAAGAATATACATAATAGATGGTCATGTGGGGATAAATTGTCTTATAATGTGGATACCTATGTGGCATTTCATGGTCTCTTATGATGAAGAATAAGAAAATGGAAAGTTAGATTAAAATATATTTAAATTGTGCAATGGGATTTTCCATGAATGATTGCCTCTATCATGAATATTGAATACTTGAATCATATGGCTTTAAATAAAATTAATGCGAGTTCTTGTTTATCTACATGACCCGAAACTCTCATTAATGTGATTAAATGTATGAATATGTAATAAAGGGATTAGAATGCATATATGGAAAGGGTTTAAAATATTTGTTAGTGCTAATGAGCCATGGGATTCTAAAATCTATCAAACACCTATGAATGATTTGAAAATACAAATTCTAGAAAAAGATTCCATATCAACATTCATTTGAAAAAAAATTCAAAATATATTCGAATTTTCCACACCACAAACTCAAGAATGAAAATTGATTTTTTATATTCTTTTTACGATCAGTGTTTATCTAAAAACAAAAAATAACGAAAAATAAAAAGGCATTTTTTTTAATTTTTTGTTTTTATTATACTAACTATGAAATGTCACCCTCACCCATACATAATCATTAAATTGTACCCAATGAAATTATCTTAAATAAATATACAAGTGAATAAAGGTAGGGATATGGGAAAACCTACTATGTAGTGTCATATTTTGCATATATCAGTTAGATTCCAGCCATGAGATGATTTGGGAAATCCTTATAGAAGTGTTTGGTCCCCTTCTCATTGATAGTAAACATCTTCCCACTCTTCTCTTGCAAAAACATACATAACACCAAAAGGGTAAACATTAGAAAAAGTATAAGGATCAAGCCATTAAGAATTAAACTTACTTGGGTGGAGCTTTACCCTAGAATTATACATGAGAACCTTCTCACTAATATGGAACATCCACTGATGAATAATATAATCATGAATATTCTTTTTGTTCTCTTTGTGGATTCATGAGTTCTCATATACATCACATCTAATCTCTTCCAACTCATAAATTTGGAACTTCTTATGCTCACCCGCATATGAGATATTCATATTATATTGTTTAATAGACCAATATGCATGGTTCTCTACACTTATTAGTAGGTGAAAAGAAATTCTACACACAATCCTATATGGTGGCATTCCAATTGGGGTTTGAGAAGTTATATGGTTCACCAAAAGTGCATCATCCAAGCGCAAACTCTAACCATTCTTATTAGGTTGTACTATTTTTCCATGATTGGATTAACATCCAGATTTGAGATTTTTTCTTGTCTGTTAGTTTGGGGGTGATATGATATGTTGACATTATGAAGAACCCTATACATAAAATGAAAACTTTTAATGTTGAGATTTCAAAAATGTGAACCCTGGACAATAATGATGATTCTCTATAAACCAAACCTATTGAAAATTTGGGACCTCACAAAATCAACAACCACTTGGTAATCATCGGTTTTAGAGGTATTTTCTTCCACCAATACAGATACATAATCAACAGCCAATAAGATGTACACACAGCCAAATTAATTTGGAAAAGTCCCCATGAAGTCAATTCCCAAGCATCGAAGATATAATAAAATGACCTGGGTTGTTGGGGTATTTAATTCCTCTTAGAGATATTCCCTATGAATTGACTTCGAGTATAAGACTAACAAAAACTGATGGGCATATCTGTAAAATTTTGGAAAAAAAGTCGTTATTCAAGGAACATTTGAGCTATACATTGATAACCAAAGTTACCCCCACAAGCAAAAGTGTGACAGAAGGTCAAAACAGATGTGAGCTCATAGTTAGTGACACTGATGAACAACATGGTCACTATAAATTCTCCAAAAATACGAGTCATCCCAAATGTACCATCGAGAATCATGCTTATGTATCTAGTATTGAAAAGTGCTGAAATCTATGGGGACACTTTATGTTGCTAGAAATTCACAGTGTCTGCATGCCATGGTGTATGGTCCAAAACATCAGAAAGGTTATCATAAGGTAAAAAATATTTAATGGGGATGGGGGAGTCAACACGATTGTCCAAAGGTGGGGAAATCCTAAAAATGTTTGTTTCTACCACATTTTCCACTACACTCTTATCACTAATCTCATCTAAAAACTCTAGGTGGAGGAGCATCCACTGAATGAGTTGTGTATTAGCTTCATGTTTTTTAGGTGAAACCGAAGGGCCACATGATCATAAAAAACAATGTTTTTTTACCCGATAATATATGAACATAACTTTTCCAAGGAAAACACAATAAAAAGAGGTTCTTTTTTAGTGGTTCTGTAGTTTTCTTTGGTAGTGTCAAGGTTACGTGAGGCGTACATAATGACAAGAGGATTCTTCACAACCCTTTGTAATAAAATAGTCCAAATTGTAATGTTAGAAGAATAACACATAAGATCCAAGGGGAGATCCCACCATGGTGGTTGGATGATGAGAGTTTATGGGAGAACCATTTTTATTGAATTAAATTCATCCATATAATTTTATCAAAAAATAATTTTAGAATCATTTTTCCACAATCAAGACAGGGGAAGTGAGATATTACTAAAGTATTTAATGAATCTTTGGTAAAAAGATTCATTACCCAAGAAATATTGCACCTCATGAACACATTTGGGATATGGAAGTTTTGTAATTGATTTAAGTTTTCAATAATCCAATTTAATTCCCCCTTTTGAAATAAAATTCCCAAGAAAAATTCATTGTTCATCCATGAAATGATATTTATCATAATATAATATAAGATATTTATCTATGCAACAACATAATATAGAACTTAGTATAGCTAAATAGTCATAAATGGATGTTCCATAAACCATGAAATCATCCATAACAACTTCCATGAAATGTGGGGGAATGTGGTCCTTTAACATGGATTCATCAAGTTGATGGTAGTCAGTATAGACTCGCAAAATTTTTTACATAAGTGTTGGAACCAATTCATTCCTTTCATTAGAAACTACTTCTATTCTATTTTTAGGCACAATTTGAACTGGGCTAACCCATTTACTATCATATATAGGATAAATGATCCCAATAACAATTAATTTAAAGACTTCCAATTTTACAAATTCATGATAGTGAGATTCAACATGCATTGATCTTACCTTAAGGGCTTAGCCTCATTATCCATAAGTATATGATGTATACAAATAGATGAGCTAATCCCAAGAATATCTTACAAAGTCTATCCTATCACCTTTTTACAATCTCTTAAAGGGTAAAGTTGTTTTGATTTCTATTTTAGAGAGAGGTTATTGGTAATAATTATGGGAAATTGGTTAATACCATAAAGATAGATGTATTTTAAATTATATGGAAGTGGTTTTAATTCCAACCACAGTGGTTTTTTGTTTGAGGGAGGATATTTAGGGTTAGTGAGGTCCATGAAACTATATATCTGCTCATGTTTATTATCTAAGGATAATTAATCTATAAAAGTGTAATTTACACAATCATCGATGGTCATGGGTGCCTCATAATGAATGCACTCTTCAATTAAATCCCAAAATTCACTCTTTTCATAACTAACACAACACACAAAACATAAATCAAAACTCAAATCATCCAAGGCCGAATATGAGAAAACTAAATTACATTATAGGTTGAGGATAGAATTTTGTGTGTTTGTCTCTTTAGAGAGAGAATCCATCAAATAGATAGATATATTGGAGTCCTCTTTAATAGGGTTTTTTCATGGCATCAATAATGATAAAGCATAGCTTTTATCCCCCAAATTCCATGGAAATCATAACATTGTGAACATTTTTGACTTCCTTTTCTATTTTGTGGAATGGAATCCCAGAGATGAGAGGAGCATGCCCTTGAGTTAATGAATCCTCCATCTCAAGTATGTAGTAGTCTGCAGGGATGATCATATTCTTCAATTATACATGGATGTCCTTGACCTCTCTTCATGGGTGGGTTGTGCTCCAGTTATAAAGTTTCACTATGATTATTTTCAATGGACACTCTTTAACCTGCAGAAAAGTTTATATAAAGTAAGGCTTTACGTTGATTGAAGAACATAAATTTGGCATTGTATTTGAAATTAATTTCTCCCCTTTGGTGAATGGTATTGTGAATATTCCTGTATCCTTGCATTTTTTTGGAATTTCTATTTGAATCAAGGATGATATATTCCTTCATAGGTTAACTCTCTCGTTCCCCTTTAGCCTTCATCGATGGGTGCAAAGTTCTTTAAGAAATTTTGCAGATTGTGGGATTGGTTTAACAACATAAAATAATGGAATATTAACTTGTACCTTTTTAAATGTATCAATGATCTATTTATAAATCACATTATAAAAAAATTGCATTGATTTAGAGTGTTTTTTTGGAAAAGAATGAGGAATTGTTTGTTCATTGGAATCCTTAATGACATTTTTTAGCCTTTTTGTTTGGTTTTTCAAAATTAGATACTATTAAGGGTAGGTAAATATAGTTTTACAGATAGGGGTATAATTTTTTGGGTAGAATCATTAGAAGAAGATACTTATTGTCCACTAAAAAGTTTTATTTCACAAACATTGCCTTTTCTTTTTGGATGAGAAACATATTAGGATGGTAGTTGTCTAGAACTTGGCATCATTATATCACTAATAGAGTTTCCCAACCGTCCCACATGAGTTCATAGGTCTTGAATATATAATTTTGTGGTGTGTTGGAACTATAGGTTTTGGGATTCCATTTACTTCACAATGTCTGCGAGGTTTGGTTCACATTTTGGTGGAGTAGGAGGACTGTTCCGAGAAGTTGAGCGATAAGAATATTGCATACCTTGTCCTTGTTGATACCAATTTATATTGGGGTATCTAGGGTTTCCTACATGTTGTTTTTTTGGTTGTTCATTCCACCAAGGATTGGATTTGGCATGAATGGTTCTTTCTTTAATGGTGTGGCATGCTAAAAAGGTTTCCCTAGGAATACTACTACATAATACTTAGACAAATCCAAATGTTGTTGGAATTGGTCAGAAAATTGGGTGTTATTAAAACAAAATACCAAAATTTAATGGAATAGAAGAAGAGTGTCAGTTACCTTGTGCTTGAAATAATTTCCTTAGAAGGATGTGAATCTCATCATGTTTATTATCTACCTTTTTTCTAGGGCTGAATGAATTACCTCATGAACTCCTTGAGATAGTGCGATTGCTAATGTACCAAATTGTTGTGCATTTTGAACCATGTTGGATACTAAGTCATGAGCATG
This sequence comes from Viscum album, assembly GCA_963277665.1. Taxonomy (NCBI): domain Eukaryota; kingdom Viridiplantae; phylum Streptophyta; class Magnoliopsida; order Santalales; family Viscaceae; genus Viscum; species Viscum album. The sequence continues at coordinate 1,081,070 of CAUJRU010000151.1, read as the reverse complement.
GGATTGAGTTTTATCAAACAGGGCACCACCAGCTATAGTTTCTATCATTCTACGATACATGGGTATAAGTCCCTTATATTAGTATTGAATTATCAATTTTACACTGATTTTGTGGTGGGTATGACTTGAGAAAAGTCTTTTGAATCTCTCACAATATTCATGAATAATCTCTCCTGGTGATTTCCTAATTTCAAATACAAATTTTCTAATTGATGTATTTTAGGAGGCAGTGAATAAATTCTCTCTAAAGAGTCATTTATTGTCATTCCAGCCACTAATTGTGGTAGGGAGATAGTATAACCAGTTTTTGGCTATACTATTAAGGGAGAATGGAAGGCCCTAAACATAATGAGATCCTCAGATACAATTTAGGGTTTTATTGTGGAGAAAACTATGTAAAAATCCTTGAGATGTTTATGATGGTCTTCACTCAGAAAACCATGGAATTTGGGATGTAGGTGGATGAGTCAAGATCTCATCTCAGTGTTGGATACTTCCTTAGGTTATTGGATGTACGCAGGTTGGTACTCCACATCCATGGTGGTAAAATCTATTTTGGTTAAATTATTTCAAGCCATGTTTTATTGGGTTTGATTGGGTTAAATTTTTGATTGGTTGAAAACCACTTGTGTTTCTTTAAGGGTTTACTTAGTGTTACTTGATTGACCTACTCAAGATTCATTGATTTTTGAGTGAAGCGTCTTTTCCATTTCTGGGTCAAAATCAAGCAGTTTTTTTTGATTGGGTCATGAAAATAAGTTGTGAAATTTGTTTTTATTTTATAATTTTTATGATTAATGATTTATAAAATAAAAAAAAATAATAAGGGTGACTGGAGAAAAGAAAATGTAATGTTATACTACATAATGTGAGAGAGATAATAAGAAAAATATAGAGACCGAAAAAGAACACACACAAAAAACAAAAACCAAAACTAAAAACAATAAAATGGGGGGGGGGTGGATATAGAAAGTAGTAATAAGTAAATAAATGAGTAAAATGAGGAAATGATATCGAATCCCCATTAATTACACCATAATATGATCGTATTGTCAAGCATGTCAAATTAGATGTTTAGTTTTACTAAAATTTCTACAGTAGAGAAGGAACCCATTACCATCTCTCGATTAAGCCTTAGATAATTAATTAAAAAATAAGTTTCTAATTATAAAAATAGAATTGGAATGGTATTTTGAAAAACTTTGGGACGAATGATTTAATATACCAAAATAAATAGAAAAAAAATACAAAAAGTGGAAGTTAACAAAAGTAATTAAACTTGATCGATCAAGGGAAGACTCTTGATGTCCATACTTCATCACTTATAGAGATATGGTTTATATCATTTAATATATGGTTATAACACCATGAACCAAAATGTTACTATATTTATATTATTATACCTCATAGGGTTCATTAAAAAACACACAATGATTCACTAGATCCCATTGATGATTGAGTGATTTGTGTTTGACTTCATAACCGAAACTCAGCAAGGAAACACATGAAAAACTCTATGTTTATCCAGGTTTGTATGTTAGTTATTGGTGATACAATTAAACAAATATACATGGACTTGATAGCATTTATGAGATTTTAATTTATTAATACGAACCACAAAAAAACCACAACTGAAAGAGAAATGAAGAAATTGTGAATTGAGTGTGAAACATCACATAAAATGGTACCCAGAAACATGATCATATGTGTTGAGAATGACATACCATCACATAACTCAATTTAATTATATGACAGGATGATTAAAACCAAAAAAACCTGGAATTTAAAGGACCATTAAAATATTAAAAAAACAATGCTCTAGATTACATCACATTCCTCTCTAGATGATCACAAGGGGTTTAGAAATACACGGGAGGGGAGGAAGGGAAATAAGTTGATGTATAACATTCTATTGCCACCATAACCACTAGAGATGATGATATGATAAATCTGGGACTCCAAAATGTAAGAATCCTTCCTCCTGGACAAAACATCCAAATGGGGTTCCCATGGTGCCAATTTGTAGGCAAAGTAGGAGGTGGTTTTGGGAACCCTGATCTCAAGAATCCTCTTGGTCCATGCATTTGGCTAGTCTTAATGTCTTAAATCTCTTTAGAAAAACTATTTTTTTTCAACAACCATTATATCTCCATTTCAAATTTGGTGTCCATATATTGTTTATAACAAGAGAGATTGCTAAAATACCGAGGCAACATTTTGACCCCGTTCAGATTCATTTTATTGGATAGATGAGATTGGAAGGGCATATTAATGGACAAATTGGGTTTGTGTTAATTATTGAAATTTATTTCCCACAGTGATATTGATCAGATCCCAAAATTTAACCCCATTTATACACATAGTTTTCTCAAATCATTCAAAATAGTAGACATTTGTTCATGTGCTTTCATGTAATTTGGCCCATTTTTCTTCCGCATCATCACAGGCTCTGCGAACCACCTCCACCTTCAATAAAATCCTCAAAACAATCAAAATTAACCTTTTTAATAGTGAAAAGAACAAAATTATGTAATAAATAATTAACTTAAATTTTTATTATAATTTAAAATTTAAATGAAAATCTAGTTTAATACATTAGTATAAGGGTGAAATAAACACTGATTTGTGATACAATCACACCCACACATGTAAATATTTTCACTCATATGAATGGTATAATATCCTAATCATCTACCATTGCTATATCAATGGTGTGGAACATCCAAAATTATTTTTAAAATAAATAAATCATGTATCATTTATGGAATCAATTTTATTATCATTTTTCTTCATTCACATTTGAATTTGTTCAACATCATTTTTTCACCAATGAATCATGTCACATCCTACCTCACCTAGAAATTTTCCATCATCTATCAAGGAACATATGAAAGTGGAGTTATTTTATTTTCCCAGAGTTCATGTGATTATACCATATGCTCTCCAAGATTCTCAGTTCCCTACCCATAAAAACTAGTGTTCTACTCAAGAGGACTTCCAACAGGTTGTTATGAGGTTCAAGGGTTGGTAGGATTTAATATTTAAAAATATAAGGTATAGGAGGGGTGTTTAAAATCATAGGTAAAAAACATGTTAAAATTTAGCATGTGTTCACACTGAATGTACACACTAAACCCCTTACAAAGTTTATCACCCCCAAATCACTATCACCATTTTCTATTTATGTGGTTCACATCCATGTAGTGAATAATAAAGAGTAAACATCTGGTTTAACCCATTTTATTTTTTTATTATATTTTTTTCGATGTATAGAACTATTTTTTTAATATATCATTATTTTCGAGATAATGAGGGAAAAATGGTTAAAGAAATTACTAAATATGGATTTTGAACCCATGACCCATAGAATATGTATGTACAATTTATATCAACCCATAACAGTGATTATCTCCATAGAATTCTCATAGAAACACCCTGTTTCCCACACTTCCTAAATAAAAATAAGAATATATAGAAGATATGGATGGGTAGAGATAAATAAACTTGTAACGTGGCTACCTAAAAAGTATTTCATGGTCTCTATGGCTTAAGAAGGATAAAATGTCAAAGTGGCTAAAAATAGATGTTAATTTTACAAAGGGATTTTCAATGAATGATTTCCTCTATCATGAATATAACATACTCAAATATTATGAATTTATATAGAATCATGGATTGATGTAGTTTCACTACATAATCTAAGACTCTTAAGAATGCGATTAAAACGAAAAATATTCAATAAATGGATTAGAATGTATCTTTTGTAAAAGATTAAAACATTTTTTAGTTATAACGAGGCTTGGGATTCAAAAATTAATCATACATCTGATAATGATCTGAAAATACAAATTCTATAAAATTATTCCTAAACAAAATTCATTTTAATTTTTTTTTTCAAAAAATAATGCAACTTTTTCCACAATCTAATCAGGCATAAAAAATTATTTTGGATATTATATTTAGGATCAATTCTTATCTAAAAACACAAAAGAAATAAGAAAAAACAAATATGAAAACAAAATTTTTTTCGTTTTTTTTATTTTTTGTTTTTTAATACTAAATATGGCATGTCACCCTCCCCCACACCTAAAACATAAATTTTAATAAATGAAATTATTTTAAATATATAGATAAGTAAATAATGGTAAGGATAAGGGAAAGTCTATTATGCAGTGTCATATGTGGCATATATCAGTTGGATTTCCTCCATAAGATTCTTTAGAAAATCTTTATTGAAGTGTTTAATCCTCGATGCTTTGTTAGTAAACCTATCACCATGCTTCTCATTAAAAAATTGAATAACACAAAAAGGGTAAATGTAAACAATAATATAAGGACTAATCCATAATGAACAATGCTTAAATGGGTGGAGCTTTAGCATATAATTAAACATGAGAACCTTCTCATCGATATGAAACTTCTATTGATAAATCATCCCATCATGGATAGACTTTGCCCTCTCTTTATAGATTCAGGAGTAATCATATGAATCAAATTGAATTTTTTCCAACAATTAAATCTGAAACATCTTATGCTCAATTACTTCTGAGATATTCATATATCATTGTTTAATAACCCAATATTCATTGTTCTCTACCAATACCAGGAGGTGATGATCCTTTACAAACAGAATCATATATGGTGACATTTTGATTAGGGTTTTAAAAGTTGTACGGTACACCAAAAGTTCATCATCCAAGTGAAAACTCCAATAATTCATATTATGTTGTACAATTTTTTCCAAGAATCTCTTAACTTCTTGATTTGAGATTTTTTATTTTCCATTAGTTTGGGGTGATATGATGTGGAGACTTTGTGGACAACCACATATATATGAAGTAAATTTTTTATGTTGCAATTAAAAAAATGTGAACCCTAATAACTAAAGATGAATCTAGAAAAACTAGACCTACTAAAAATTTGGGACCTCACAACATCAACAACCTATTTAGAGTCATTGGTTGTGATGGGATTTGCTTCCCCCCATTTAGTTACATAGTCAAAAGCCAATAATATGTACAAAAGTATAAATAAATTTTTAAAAGGCTCCATGAAGTCAGTTCCCCATGCATCGAAGATCTCACAAAATAAGATGGGATATTGGGTAATTTCATTCCTATCAGAGATATTAAATATGAATTGGAATCATGTACATGAATTTCAAAATCTATGGGAATTTATATATAATGTTGAACAATATATTCCTGAGTCAAGGACCTTTCGATTCATACATTGAGTGTAACACCCCAGGTAAATAAAAAATATGACATTTTCATATTTATCCATATTTGTGAATAAAATATTAATATGAAATTAAAGGGGACACTATTCTCGATGGCGTACCCAACACGCATCAACGAGTTTCTTGGGAATCTTACATTGCACTCTAATAATAAAATAATATTATTTTAAATGGAAGTTAACATGTAGTCGTTGTAGTGGCGGGAATGGATAGAAATAACTAAAATATGATTTTATATGTTTTTAAATGTTTTTACATTTATCTAATAAAATATAAAGGCTTAAAATACGAAAAGAATTAAATTTTAGGCGTATATGCCCTAGTTTTCACTAAAGGATCACTTATCGCCTTTTGATGGAGAACCATCATTAAATATAGTTTTGTTCACTCTTATACATTCTATTGGACCAAATAAAACTCTTCTTAAAATCGGGACATCAAAATTTACTTTGTGTAAATTTTTGGGATCTTTCCGATAAAGTTCATTTTTTAATGAATAGTGTAAAATGTCGTATTTTAATTCCAAACCTCTTTTTAATCTAATTTATTTATATGATTAGATTATATTTTTAATTGGTTTTAAAGTTAAATTAGAATATATTTTTACCATTAAATCCAATAGTGGTCGTTGGAATTAATTTCACTTTGAAATCATACTTAAACTAGTGTCAATCTTTTGATACTTATTGTTTCATAAAAACACGCTATTTGTTCTGACAGTTGGAATTAATTATTAAATTAATTAATGTGACTTATATATTTTTAATTTTGTAAAATAGTCTTCATTTTTGAATTCGGAATATCAAATATAGCTTAGGGTGAATTTTTGGGATTTTTCTGAAAAACTTCAATTTTTGATGAATAGTGAAACCACTAAGTGGTACTTATAAAAACTGATTTTTCCGTTTAAATGAAATTTTGCCATCTTTGTATTTTGAATTTCAAAAATCCGACATTCATGGTTGTCATTAAGAAGTAAAATGTGGTTCAATGGGATAAAAATAATTTTTTGGTGAATAGTAACTTATTAAGTTTTTAATCGCGATTAGAGGTAATTAGTGTAGTTTATGGTAAGAATAATGTTTTAATAAAATGAAATGACCTAGAAACATGTACTACCCTCATTGGATGTGTCATGGACGACCAAGAAAATACATGGGTCAACTTGGGGACCCCATGGAGCCACTTTGGTTGGAAAATGACATAAATATCTTTTTATTTAATGTTAAAGTAAAAATGACACAAAAATGAGATGTTTTACAAAAAAAATTTTTACATGGGGTTATACAAGTCATATTTTTGACTATAAATATTAATTGTAAAGATAAAAATATTTCCTACATCATAGTATTTTTTGTATAATTTTTAGACAGGAAATAAATTATATTATTTATGACATCATGATGATGCAGCGATGACCTCGTTATTTAACGATTTAAATAAAATGGAAAGATAATGTAATATCTAAGACCTAAACATGTACAAAACCTATTGGATGAGTTTATATAGAACCCTTATCACCTTTCCCTCAAAATACATCAATGTGGGACCTTTAAAATCTGAAAGTCCTTTGAAAATAAAGTAACATTTTGTAACTTTACAAGAGTGCGCCTCCTCTCCTCTTATAAAAGGCCCCCAACTCTACCTACTTACCCACACTCCCAAAGCCTTTTGTTCGGCCATACCCTACCCATTTTGTCTCTTCACGTCCCTCTCTAACTCCTTGAAGCCTTACTTTGGGCAGAAGTCTTCCCAAGGAAGCCTTTGAGCTCAAACCAAAGGGAGTTACCCGATTTTAAGGTAATGTCTTCACTTGTGTCCTTTTGTTTTATTTTGCTTCTCCAACACCCTAAACACTTTTTATTAATTTATTTTGTAAAAAATACAGTATCTTCAATATACTAGGATGTTGTTATAAGAATTATTCTAGCTACACTTACACACACCTACATCTAATGGTTAAAGAACATACTGTTTCCGTGGATGGTGAATTTCTGCCTCCCGAAACAATGATTGTTCAACATTCTTTTAACACCTTAAAAGGTGGCCATTAAGATGTAACTATATTTATATATGATATATAATATGTTTATTTTTTCCTTAAGATTCTGTATTTTTAATTTATGGCATACCTTTATGGCTTCCATTATGGGTATACGCGATATCTTCATTTAAGGAAGTGCGGACTACCGCCCCCTCAAAGTGATTTGATTCGTTAATACCATATGTGGGATGTATAAAGGATATATATAATGATATTATATATGATACCAAACTGGAATTAAAATAATATTATGTATCATTATGTTTTAATTCCATTAAATATGAAATAGAAATGGAAGTAGCGTTCATGCGTACGTATGACTTACCGTCTCCATGAACGGTACATTTCATTTCTTATCTCAAAATGTTATGTAATATTATAAGTACATATATATAATGGATATATATGTAATATATTACATCTAAATTATGGATATAATTCTGGAATTATAACATATATATATATATATATATATATATATATATATATCTCATCGTGTTTTAATTCCATTAATATGGAAAAAAATGAAAGTAGCGTTCATGCGTACGTACGACCTACCGTCTCCATGAATGGTGCTTTTCGTTTTTTTATCTACAAATGATATGGAATAGTATAAAATGAATATTTACTGGATATATATGATATTTTAATCATTAATACTATTCTGGAAATTATTTACTTATAACTACATTGGCAATCATTTTTCAAACAAGTTCATTTTTGACTCATGTACCAAACATCGGCAAAAACGTCTGATATGAACTAACATTATTAAACAATTATTATAACATTATAATATGTGATATGAACTGAATAATAATCTATAAAGGAGTTACTTAGACAATTATTAATTGACCAAAGTTTATTATTCAGGAATATAAAGAAACGAACAAGACAAGTTGGACTTGAGGTAAGGGATCCTACTCCTCTCTTTCTTTTTAAGTACACTCTTTTATGTCATTACTTATAAGCTCATCATTCTTGTGATTGTGATGTTATTTTATATTACTCTTACTGTAATTTTTATGTTCATATTATGAGAGACCCTATTCTCTCTCATCAATCCATTTTGGAAGTTTTGAGTGGCGCCGTTAGGCTGCCAAATTTTCGTAAGAGATCTAACCTCTCTCTTTCATTTTAAGTAATCTCCTTTTTTTCACTTCTTTTAAGCTCCTCTTTGTTATGTTGGGGGATGTTATTTTATATTCCTATTTCTATAAACTTTATGTTAATATGATGATATACCCTATTTGATCTCATCAATCCATTTTTTTATGTTTTATGTGGCGCTGTTAGGCTGTCAAGTTTTCGTAAGGGATTTTTCATCTCACTTTTATTCTAGTGAGATTTATGCTACATTTTCCACAATTTCCTTTTAGTGGTGTATGTAATGACCATTATTTTACTCATTGTGTAATATTATTTCATTTATGAGTATTTACATCAATGTTGTATTGTCCTTCTTTCACGGGGCGTATGTTTCGAAAGATACCCATGTCGGTAAGGGAACCTTTCACCCTCCTCTTTTTAAAAGACTTATTTTTTTATGTCTTTTAATTCACATAATATTATTTTGGGATATGTTCTTTTATATTCTTATTGATTTAAATTTTATGTCCAAGTGATGAGATACCCTTTTTATCTCTCATCAACTATTTTTCTGAATTTTGAAGTGATGCCGTTAGGCTGTCGAATTTTTGAAAGGGTACTTCTTAACCGAATTTCGATTCTTTGGGATAAACTTCTACACCTTGAATATGTCATTCTATGAATATGTGTGAATGTCCTCTGATTGTTTTACACTTAATACCCACTTATATTTCGTGTATTCATTTTTCACACATAGTTATGTAACTGATTTATCCTTAATCCAAGGATACCGTCTTTGTAAGGGACTTCATCTCAATCTCCTTTCATTGAGGCATATTCTGTTTTATACACAACCTTCTTTTATACGGTGTATAAACCCCTTTGACTTATACATTTATTCAAAAGGAATCTTTTTTTATACGAAGTGTTCATTAAACGACTAATGGGAATGTTTTTGTCGTACGTATGCGGCGACAACGACTTCTCCGCCGCCGTGACCATTATTTGAGTTTCAGCTTCCTCTATAAGCCATACCATCTTTTTAAAAGAAAAATAAATACCATGTTTTAATTTTATTTTATTTTGGTATTGAAAATGGTTTTCTTAATGTATTTATATCAATGTGTTGTATTGATATCTTGTTATTGAAAGGTTGAAATGTTATGTTTCCTTTATGCATGTTTTATGTGATAAGATTATGTTATGGTTCTTGGGCATTGTTATGAAGATGGGTGGTTCCGTGATAAACTAAGGGCGGGTGAGCCCGATATAGCTCTCCAATGCATTGGGTAACGCAAAGGAGTGAAACGTTAAGGTTTCTCCGAAGAGATTTAGGGAATATACTGTGATGGGTATTCCAAACGTAACCAAGAGGGTTACTCCCTATGTAAGAATGTTATGAATGCCTCAAGTTACCTTTTATGTCTTATTATTTCTATGATATATTCATGACTTTTTGAGGTATTTTAAAGTCTTTATGTTTTATGGGTAAAGTATGATTTCATTCTTATGTTTACATGTACTCATGTTTCCTTTCCATATTTTTATATCCCTTACTGAGCTTTTTATGCTCATCCCAAGTTTTTGAAATGTTTTTCACAGGTCAAGGGAAGGGTACATGATGTGATGATAGTGCCAAGGATGTGTCAACAAATAATCCATGTTTTATTTTAAATATGTTTCCGTTGATGGGAAGAATGAATACTGTCTTTTATGTAACCACTTTGTTTAAATGTGGAATGTAATACAAGTTTCATGATCTAATTCTCTAAAACTCTAAACCTGAAAAGATCCTCAATGTGTAATCTTGTAATAACTCAAGATTAAGTAAGGCTTAAGGCTGGGGTCTTATAGTTGGTATCAAAGGTCGGTTTAGATAACTTTAGAGGTTAGGGTATTCTTTAAGCATAATTGACATTACCATAATGGTTAGGATTTCAGAAAGAGTCCTAGTTTTAGATAAAGTGAATGACTAAGTATATATTAGTGTTTATCTTCCTCATTAGTCCATGATGGTTTTTTTGATATACTCACACTGACCTTTTTGGTTTTAGTAAATGGCTGGATCTAGTAGGCACAAAAGTAACAGTGGATGTGAAGGAAACTGTGACAGTTTATTGAGCAAGAAACTGAATGATATGGGAGCTGCAATGAGAACTCTTGTGATTATCCTCAACCATCTATCTGGAGTCATGATTGACCACCTAAACCATGGTGATTTCTCTAAGGCATCATATATTCAAGAAACAAATCCCTACGGAAGTATAGGTAATAATCATAAAGGTAAGTGTGTTCAAAAACCTATGTGTCAAAGATGTGGAAAGAAACACCTAGGAAAATTTTTCAAAGGGATAGAAATATGCTATAAATGTAGAAATGAAGGTCATAAAGTAAGAACCTACCATGGAAAAAGGAAGCATCCAGTTGACTCGAGGAAAGGGAAATAAGTTCTTTCTGAGGGATCAATTGAATGTTTTAAATGTGGTGTGCATGGTCATTATGAAAACACATGTCCTATGAAGAAGTTTCGTGAATGGGATCACCAAGAGCATACAAATGTTCATTTACCAATACCTAATGCCATTATGATTGAGGATGAAGAAACTGACAATGACCAATCAAAGGTATGTATTATTTCATGACTATTGTTTTCCTATTTTGGGATCTTAGGATATGATTCATGATTTTGTTTGTAGGAAAGATGTATTTTGGAATAAGTTGGAAAGGAATGGTTAATGGATCATGAAGAATGTTGAATGAGTAAGATGTCAACATATAAGGGCTTCAAGAGTTATGGTGAAATTCTTAAGAGTATTAAGTCTCTTTTGATGATGGGGTTACATTAGAAGACTTTTTATATTATTTGTAACCCTGATGTTTAATATATGCAAATTTTATTCAAGGAATAGTTATCTTTTATTTTGTGGAAATAGTTATAAAGAACCATTTGTGTTTATATGATCCTTACCTTTGAGGTAATTATGGGTTACTATATGATACGATTGAAGTGAAAGGCATGAGATAAAATTGAGGTTAAATTATGTTATGGTTATTTTTGATGATTTTATCCCTTTTTGGGGAATGATTTGAGAATTATTTAGTTTTGGAAAAAGTACAACACACAGACCGTGTGACTACCCGTCGCGTTAGACAAAGCTGCAGGAATCGAACCCACAACCAAAGTGCGACTGGTATTTATCGCCTACCACTGGACTACGTGAAGTCCTTGGTTAGTTTGACTGATTCTTTTTAGTTATATGATTTTATTAATTAAGAGTAATTTGATTTTGGGTTATTTATGAAAATTATTAACCTATCATAGAGGATATGTGATTAGGTTAATTACTTTTCAATACGAGACTTTAGGAGCAACTGATGTTGTTTGGAGATAAATGTTACGATTTAACTTGGATGACTATGTGACTAAATCCTTCAAATATTTGGGTTTCAATATTATCTTGGTTTAATTTGAATAATTTTATGGACAAATTGATTATAGAATGGTCCTCGTTGAACTTTGGGTTTTGTTGGACAAATTTTGGAGATTAAGAATAGATTTTCTTTTTATAAAGGGTTATCCTTTTCTGGATTATCTGATCTTGTACTAACCTTTTTGATTTTGGTTTTGGTTAAAGTCTAAAGACATGGGAAGTATATAGTTATCTTTTTGTGGATTAGGTGATTCTCTAGAAGTTGATTATAGTACTCTTAATGCGAACAAGTCTCCCTAAATACTCATCTTTTGGAAAAAAATATGAGTTTGATTAAGGAATCTAGTAAAAGTTAAAGGTCAACATGATAAGTGATTATGTTTCCATTTGAATAAATTCCTCATCAAAAAGTAACACAAAACAAAAATTTTGTCTATTAACTTTTCCTACTGGGGAATCTAATACCGTTTAACCCATCACAAGTTTGTGATTTTCTTATGGTTAACTTTCTCCTAGAAATGTTTACTATCAATCTCCCTCAAGAACATGACCCTTTGCTTTTTCTTTCATGTCCATGTTTTTCTACATGGAATCCTATTATGGGTTAACTCGGGTGACCTCTGTACTTATCTTCCTTTATTTTAAAGTGATTCTTTTACCGACTCTTGTTTTGATGTGGGATTTTCAAGGATGTTTCCAAGCTCAATTTTAAAAATTGCGAGGATGAAATTCCCAAAAGGGGGGAAGGATGTAACACCCCAGGTAAATAAAGAATATGACATTTTCATATTTATCCATATTTGTGAATAAAATATTAATATGATTTTAAAGGGGACGCTATGCTCGATGGCGTACGCAACACGCAACAACGAGTTTCTTGGGAATCTTACGTTGCACTTTAATAATAAAATAATATTATTTTAAATGGTAGTTAACATGTAGCCTTTGTATTGGAGGGAATGGATAGAAATAACTAAAATATGATTATATATGTTTTTAAATGTTTTTAAATTTATCCAATAAAAGATAAAGGCTTAAAATATGGAAAGAATTCAATTTTAGGCGTATATGCCCTAGTTTTCACTAAAGGTTCACTTATCGCCTTTTGTTGGAGAACCGTCATTAAATATAGTTTTGTTCACTCTTATACATTCTATTAGACAAAATAAAACTCTTCTTAAAAATCGGGACATCAAAATTTACTTTGTGTAAATTTTTGGCATCTTTCCGATAATGTTCATTTTTTTAATGAATAGTGTAAAATGTTGTATTTTAATTCAAAACCTCTTTTTAATCTAATTTATTTATATGATTAGATTATATTTTGAATTGGTTTTAACGTGAAATTAGAATATATTTTACCATTAAATACAATAGTGGTCGTTGGAATTAATTTCACTTTGAAATCATACTTAAACTAGTGTCAATCTTTTGATACTTATTGTTTCATAAAAACACGCTATTTGCTCTGACAGCGGGAATTAATTATTAAATTAATTAATGTGACTTATATGTTTTGAATTTTGTAAAATAGTCTTCATTTTTGAATTCGGAATATCAAATATAGCTTAGGGTGAATTTTTGGGATTTTTCTGAAAAACTTTAATTTTTGATGAATAGTGAAACCACTAAGTGGTACTTATAAAAACTGATTTTTCCGTTTAAATGAAATTTTGCCATATTTGTGTTTTGAATTTCAAAAATCCGACATACATGGTTGTAATTAAGAAGTAAAATGTGGTTCAATGGGATAAAAATAATTTTTTGGTGAATAGTAACTTATTAAGTTTTTAATCGCGATTAGAGGTAATTAGTGTAGTTTATGGTAAGAATAATGTTTTAATAAAATGAAATGACCTAGAAACATGTCCTACCATCATTGGATGTGTCATGGCCAACGAAGAAAATCCATGGGTCAACTTGGGGACCCCATGGAGCCACTTTGGTTGGAAAATGACATAAATATCTTTTTATTTAATGTTAAAGTAAAAATGACACAAACATGAGATGTTTTACTAAAACAATTTTTACATGGGGTTATATAAGTCATATTTTTGACTATAAATATTCATTGGAAAGATAAAAATATTTCCTACATTATAGTATTTTTTTTATAATTTTTAGACATGAAATAAATTAAATTATTTATGACATCATGATGATGCAGCGATGACCTCATTATTTAACGATTTAAATAAAATGGAAAGATAATGTAATATATAAGACCTAAACATGTCCAAAACCTATTGGATGAGTGGATATAGAACCCTTAGCACCTTACCCTCGAAATACATCAATGTGGGACCTTTAAAATCTGAAACTCTTTTGAAAATAAAGTAACATTTTGTAACTTTACAAGAGTGCCCCTCCTCTCCTCTTATAAAAGGCCCCCACCTCTACCTCCTTACCCACACTCCCAAAGCCTTTGGATCAGCCATCCCATACCCATTTTGTCTCTGAAAGTCCCTATATAACTCCTTGAAGCCTCAATTTGGGCAGAAGTCTTCCCAAGGAAGCCCTTGATCTCAAACCAAAGGGAGTTACCCGATTTTAAGGTAATGTCTTCACTTGTGTCCTTTTGTTTTATTTTGCTTCTCCAACCCCCTAAACACTTTTTATTAATTTATTTTGTAAAAAATATAGTATCTTAAATATACTAGGATGTTTTTATAAGAATGATTCTATCTATACATACACACACCTACATCTAATGGTTAAAGAACATACTGTTTCCGTGGATGGTGAATTTCTGCCTCCCGAAACGATGATTGTTCAACATTCTTTTAACACCTTCAAAGGTGGCAATTAAGATGTCACTATATTTATATATGATATATAATATGTTTATTTTTTCTTTAAGATTATGCATTTTTCATTTATGGCATACCTTTATGGCTTCCATTATGGGTATACGCGATATCTTCATTTAAGGAAGTGCGGACTACCGCCCCCTCAAAGTGATTTCATTCGTTAATACCATATGTGGGACGCATAAAGTATATATTTAATGATATTATATATGATACCATACTGGAATTTAAATAATATTATGTATCATTATGTTTTAATTCCATTAAATATGAAATATAAATGGAAGTAGAGTTCATGCGTACGTACGGCTTACCGTCTCCATGAACGGTACATTTCATTTATTATCTCAAAATGTTATGTAATATTATGAGTACATATATATAATGGATATATATGTAATATATTACATCTAAATTATGTATATCATTCTGGAATTATAACATATATATATCTCTCTCATCTTGTTTTAATTCCATTAATATGGTAAAAAAATGAAAGTAGCGTTCATGCGTACGTACGACCTACCGTCTCCATGAACGGTGCTTTTCGTTTTTTTATATGCAAATGATATGGAATAGTATAAAATGAATATTTACTGGATATATATGATATTTTAATCATTAATACTATTCTGGAAATTATTTACTTATAACTACATGGGAAATCATTTTTCAAACAAGTTCATTTTTGACTCATGTACCAAATATTGACAAAAACGTCTGATATGAACTAACATTATTAAACAATTATTATAACATTATAATATGAGATATGAACTGAATAATAATATCTAAAGGAGGTACTTAGGCAATTATTAATTGACCAAAGTTTATTATTCAGGAATATAAAGAAACGAACAAGACAAGTTGGACTTGAGGTAAGGGATCCCACTCCTCTCTTTCTTTTTAAGTACACTCTTTTATGTCATTCCTTATAAGATCATAATTCTTGTGATTTTGATGTTCTTTTATATTAATCTTACTGTAATTTTTATGTTCATATGATGAGAGACCCTATTCTCTCCCATCAATCCATTTTGGAAGTTTTGAGTGGCGCCGTTAGGCTGCCGAATTTTCGTAAGAGATCTAACCTCTCTCTTTCATTTTACGTACTCTCCTTTATGTCACTTATTTTAAGCTCCTCTTTGTTATGTTTTGGGATGTTCTTTTATATTACTATTTCTAAAAACTTTATGTTAATATGATGAGATACCCTATTTGATCTCATCAATCCATTTTTTTATGTTTTATGTGGTGCCGTTAGGCTGTCGAGTTTTCGTAAGGGATTTTTCATCTCACTTTTATTCCAGTGAGATTTATGCTACATTTGCCACAATTTCCTTTGAGTGGTGTATGTAATGACCATTATTTTACTCATTGTGTAATATTCTTTCATTTATGAGTATTTACATCAATGTTGTATTGTCCTTCTTTCACGGGGCGTATGTTTCGAAAGATACCCATATCGGTAAGGGAACCTTTCACCCTCCTCATTTTAAAAGACTTATTTTGTAATGTCTTTTAATTCACATAATATTATTTTGGGATATGTTCTTCTATATCCTTATTGATGTAAATTTTATGTCCAAGTGATGAGATACCTTTTTTATCTCTCATCAACTCTTTTTCTGAATTTTGAAGTGATGCCGTTAGGCTGTCAAATTTTTGCAAGGGAACTTCTTAACCGAATTTCGATTCTTTGGGATAAACTTGTACACCTCGAATATGTCATTCTATGATTATGTGTGAATGTCCTATGATTGTTTTACACTTAATACCCACTTATATTTCGTGTATTCATTTTTCACACATAGTTATGTAACTGATTTATCCTTAATACAAGGATACTGTCTTTGTAAGGGACTTCGTCTCAATCACCTTTCATTGTGGAATATTCTATTTTATACACAACCTTCTTTTATACGGTGTATAAACCCCTTTGACTTTTATTTTTATTCAAAAGGAATATTTTTTATACGAAGTGTTTATTAAACGACAAAAGGGAATGTTTTTGTCGTACGTATGCGGCGACAATGAATTCTCCGCCGCCGTGACCATTATTTGAGTTTTGACTTCCTCTACAAGCCATACCATATTTTTAAAAGAAAAATAAATACCATGTTTTAATTTTATTTTATTTTGGTATTGAAAATGGTTTTCATAATGTATTTATATCAATGTGTTGTATTGATATCTTGTTATTGAAAGGTGGATATGTTATGTTTCCTTTATGCATGTTTTATGTGATAAGATTATGTTATGGTTCTTGGGCATTGTTATGAAGACGTGTGGTTCCGTGATAAACTAAGGGCGAGTGAGCCCGATATAGCTCTCCAATGCATTGGGTAATGCGAAGGAGTGAAACGTTAAGGTTTCTCCGAAGAGATTTAGGGAATATACTGTGATGGGTATTCCAAACGTAACCAAGAGGGTTACTCCCTATGTAAGAATGTAATGAATGCCTCAAGTTACCTTTTATGTCTTATGATTTATATGATTTATTCATGATTTTATGAGGTATTTTAATGTGCTTATGTTTTATGGGTAAAGTATGGTTTCATTCTTATGTATACATGTACTCATGTTTTCTTTCCATATTTTTATATCCCTTACTGAGCTTTTTATGCTCATCCCAAGTTTTAGAAATGTTTTTCACAGGTCAAGGGAAGGGTACATGATGTGATGATAGTGTCAAGGATGTGTCAAGAAAGAATCCATGTTTTATTTTAAATATGTTTCCGTTGATGGGAAGAATGAATACTGTCTTTTATGTAACAACTTTGTTTAAATGTGGAATGTAATGCAAGTTTCATGATATAATTCTCTAAAACTATAAACCAGAAAAGATCCTCAATGTGTAATCTTGTAATAACTCAAGATTAATTAAGGTTTAAGGTTGGGGCCTTATAGTTGGTATCAATGATCGGTTTAGATAACTTTAGTGGTTATGGTATTCTTTAAGCATAAGTGACATTACCATAATGGTTAGGATTTCAGAAAGAGTCCTAGTTTTAGATAAAGTGAATGAGTAAGTATATCTTAGTGTTTATCTTCCTCATTAGTACATGATGGTTTTTTTGATATACTCACACTGACCTTTTTGGTTTTAGTAAATGGCTGGATCTAGTAGGCACCAATGTAACAGTGGATGTGAAGGAAACTGTGACAGTTTATTGAGCAAGAAAATGAATGATATGGGAGCTGAAATGAGAACTCTTGTGATTATCCTCAACCAACTATCTGGAGTCATGATTGACCACCTAAACCATGGTGATTTCTCTAAGGCATCATATATGCGAGAAAAAAATCCCCACGGAAGTATAGGTAATAATCATAAAGGTAAGTGTGTTCAAAAACCTATGTGTCAAAGATGTGGAAAGAAACACCTAGGAAATTTTTTCAAAGGGACAGAAATATGCTATAGATGTGGAAATGAAGGTCATAAATCAAGAACCTGCCATGGAAAAAGGAAGCATCCAGTTGACTCTAGGAAAGGGAAAGAAGTTATTTTTGAGGGATCAATTGAATGTTTTAAATGTGGTGTTCATGGTCATTATGCAAACACATTTCCTATGAAGAATTTTCGTGAATGGGATCACCAAGAGCGTAAAAATGATAATTTACCAATACCTAATGCCATTCCGATTGAGGATGAAGAAACTGACAATGACCAATCAAAGGTATGTATTATTTCATGACTATTGTTTTCCTATTTTGGAATCTTAGGATATGATTCATGATTTTGTTTGTAGGAAAGAGGTATTTAGTAATAAGTTGGAAAGGAATGGTTAATGGATCCTGAAGAATGTTGAATGAGTAAGATGTCAACATATAAGGGCTTCAAGAGTTATGGTGAAATTCTTAAGAGTATTAAGTCTCTTTTGATGATGGGGTTACATTAGAAGACTTTTTATATTATGTGTAACCCTGATGTTTAATATATGCAAATTTTATTCAAGGAATAGTTATATTTTCTTTTGTGGACATAGTTATAAAGAACCATTTGGGTTTATATGATCCTTACTTTTGAGGTAATTATGGGTTACTATATGTTATGATTGAAGTGAAAGGCATGAGATAAAATTGAGGTTAAATTATGTTATGGTTATTTTTGATGATTTGATCCCTTTTTGGGGAATGATTTGAGAATTATATAGTTTTGGAAAAAGTACAACATGCAGACCGTGTGACTACCCGTCACGTCGGACAAAGCTGCGGGAATCGAACCCACAACCAAAGTGCGATTGGTATTTCTCTCCTACCACTGGAGTACGTGAAGTCCCTGGTTAGTTTGACTGATTATTTTTAGTTATATGATTTTATGAATTAATAGTAAGTTGATTTTGGGTTATTTATGAAAATTATTAACATATCATAGAGGATATGTGATTAGGTTAATTACTTTTCAATACGAGACTTTAGGAGCAACTGATGTTGTTTGGAGATAAATGTTACGATTTAACTTGGATGACTATGTGACTAAATCCATCAAATATTTGGGTTTCAATCTTATCTTGGTTTAATTTGAATAATTTTATGGAAAAATTGATTATAGAATGGTCCTCGTTGAACTTTGGGTTTTGTTGGACAAATTTTGGAGATTAAGAATAGATTTTCTTTTTATAAAGGGTTATCCTTTTCTGGATTATCTGATCTTATACTAACCTTTTTGATTTTTGTTTTGGTTAAAGTCTAAAGACATGGGAAGTATATAGTTCTCTTTTGGTGGATTAGGTGATTCTCTAGAAGTTGATTATAGTACTCTTAATGCGAACAAGTCTCCCTAAATACTCGTCTTTTGGAAAAAAATATGAGTTTGATTATGGAATCTAGTAAATGTTAAAAGTCAACATGATAAGTGATTATGTTTCCATTTGAATAAATTCCTCAATAAAAAGTAACATAAAACAAAAATGTTGTCTATTAACTTTTCCTACTGGGGAATCGAATACCATTTAACCCATCACAAGTTTTTGATTTTCTTATGGTTAACTTTCTCCTAGACATGTTTACTATCACTCTCCCTCAAGAACATGACCCTTTAATTTTTCTTCCATGTCCATGTTTTTCTACATGGAATCCTATTATGGGTTAACTCGGGTGACCTCTGTACTTATCTTCCTTTATTTTAAAGTGATTGTTTTACCGACTCTTGTTCCTATGTGGGACTTTCAAGGATGTTTCCAAGCTCAATTTTAAAAATTGCAAGGACGTAATTCCCAAAAGGGGGGAAGGATGTAACACCCCAGGTAAATAAAGAATATTACATTTTAATATTTATCCATACTTGTGAATAAAATATTAATATGACTTTAAAGGGGACGCTATGCTCGATGGCGTACCCAACACGCAATAATGAGTTTCTTGAGAATCTTATGTTGCACTCTAATAATAAAATAATATTATTTTAAATGGTAGTTAACATGTAGCCGTTGTATTGGCGGGAATGTATATAAATAACTAAAATATGATTATATATGTTTTTAAATGTTTTTACATTTATCCAATAAAAGATAAAGGCTTAAAATATGGAAAGAATTCAATTTTAGGCGTATATGCCCTAGTTTTCACTAAAGGTTCACTTATCACCTTTTGATGGCGAACCGTCATTAAATATAGTTTTGTTCACTCTTATAAATTCTATTGGACCAAATAAAACTCTTCTTAAAAATTGGGACATCAAAATTTACTTTGTGTAAGTTTTTGGCATCTTTCCGATAAAGTTCATTTTTTAATGAATAGTGTAAAATGTTGTATTTTAATTCAAAACCTCTTTTTAATCTAATTTATTTATATGATTAGATTATCTTTTGAATTTGTTTTAAAGTGAAATTATAATATATTTTTACTATTAAATCCAATAGTGGTCGTTGGAATTAATTTCACTTTGAAATCAGACTTAAACTAGTGTCAATCTTTTGATACTTATTGTTTCATAAAAACATGCTATTTGCTCTGACACCGGGAATTAATTATTAAATTAATTAATGTGACTTATATGTTTTGAATTTTGTAAAATAGACTTAATTTTTGAATTCAAAATATCAAATATAGCTTAGGGTGAATTTTTGGGATTTTTCTGAAAAACTTCAATTTTTGATAAATAGTGAAACCACTAAGTGGTACTTATAAAAACTGATTTTTCCGTTTAAATGAAATTTTTCCATCTTTGTGTTTTAAATTTCAAAAATCTGACATACATGGTTGTCATTAAGAAGTAAAATGTGGTTCAATGGGATAAAAATAATTTTCTGGTGAATAGTAACTTATTAAGTTTTTAATCGCGATTAGAGGTAATTAGTGTAGTTTATGGTAAGAATAATGTTTTAATAAAATGAAATGACCTAGAAACATGTCCTACCCTCATTGGATGTGTCATTTCCGACCATGAAAATCCATGGGTCAACTTGGGGACCCCATGGATCCACTTTGGTTGGAAAATGACATAAATATCTTTTTATTTAATGTTAAAGTAAAAATGACACAAACATGAGATGTTTTACTAAAACAATTTTTACATGGGGTTATACAAGTCATATTTTTGACTATAAATAGTAATTAAAAATCTAAAAAGGTTTCCTACATCATATTATTTTTTTTATAATTTTTAGACATGAAATAAATTAAATTATTTATGACATCATGATGATGCAGCGATGACCTCATTATTTAACGATTTAAATAAAATGGAATGATAATGTAATATCTAAGACCTACACATGTACGAAACCTATTGGATGAGTGGATATCGAACCATTATCACCTTAAAATCGAAATAAATCAATGTGGGACCTTTAAAATCCGAAACTCTTTTGAAAATAAAGTAACATTTTGTAACTTTACAAGAGTGCCCCTCCTCTCCTCTTATAAAAGGCCCCCACCTCTACCTCTTTACCCACACTCCCAAAGCCTTTGGCTCGGCCATACCCTGCCCATTTTGTCTCTCCACATCCCTCTCCAACTCCTTGAAGCCTCACTTTGGGCAGAAGGCTTCCCAAGGAAGCATTTGAGCTCAAACCAAAGGGAGTTACCCGATTTTAAGGTAATGTCTTCACTTGTGTCCTTTTGTTTTATTTTGCTTCTCCAACCCCCTAAAAACATTTTATTTATTTTTTTGTAACAAATTAAGTATCTTAAATATAGTAGGGTGTTGTTATAAGAAGGATTCGAGCAACACTTACACACACCTACATCAAATGGTTAAAGAACATAATGTTTCCGTGGATGGCGAATTTCTGCCTCCCGAAACGATGATTGTTCAAAATTCTTTTAACACCGTCAAAGGTGGCCATTAAGATGTGACTATATTTATATATGATATATAATATTTTTATGTTTTCCTTAAGGTTCTGTATTTTTCATTTATGGCATACCTTTATGGCTTCCATTATGGTATACGCGATATCTTCATTTAAGGAAGTGCGGACTACCGCCCCCTCAAAGTGATTTGATTCGTTAATACCATATGTGGGATGTATAAAGTATATATTTAATGATATTATATATGATACCATACTGGAATTAAAATACAATTATGTATCATTATGTTTTAATTCCATTAAATATGAAATATAAATGGAAGTAGCGTTCATGTGTACGTACGGCTTACCGTCTCCATGAACGGTACATTTCATTTCTTATCTCAAAATGTTATGTAATATTATAAGTACATATATATAATGGATATATATGTAATATATTACATCTAAATTATGGATATAATTCTGGAATTATAACATATATATATCTCTCTCATCTTGTTTTAATTCCATTAATATGGCAAAAAATGAAAGTAGCGTTCATGCGTACGTACGACCTACCGTCTCCATGAACGGTGCTTTTCGTTTTTTTATCTCCAAATGATATGGAATAGTATAAAATTAATATTTACTGGATATATATGATATTTTAATCATTAATACTATTATGTAAATTATTTACTTATAACTAATGGGCAATCATTTTTCAAACAAGTTCTTTTTTGACTCATGTACCAAATATCGACAAAAACGTCTGATATGAACTAACATTATTAAAAAATTATTATAACATTATAATATGTGATATGAAATGAATAATAATATCTAAAGGAGGTACTTAGGCAATTATTAATTGACCAAAGTCTATTATTCAGGAATATAAAGAAACGAACAAGACAAGTTGGACTTGAGGTAAGGGATCCTACTCCTCTCTTTCTTTTTAAGTACACTCTTTTATGTCATTCCTTCTAAGCTCATAATTCTTGTGATTGTGATGTTCTTTTATATTACTCTTGCTGTAATTTTTATTTTCATATGATGAGAGACCCTATTCTCTCTCATCAATCCATTTTGGATGTTTTGAGTGGCGCTGTTAGGCTGCCGAATTTTCGTAAGAGATCTAACCTCTCTCTTTCTTTTTAAGTACTCTCCTTTATGTCACTTCATTTAAGCTCCTCTTTGTTATGTTGGGGGATGTTCTTTTATATTCCTATTTCTATAAACTTTATTTTAATATGATGAGATACCCTATTTGATCTCATCAATCCATTTTTATATGTTTTATGTGGCGCCGTTAGGCTGTCGAGTTTTCGTAAGGGATTTTTCATCTCACTTTTTTTCCAGTGAGACTTATGCTACATTTGCCACAATTTCCTTTGAGTGGTGTATGTACTGACCATTATTTTACTCATTGTGTAATATTCTTTCATTTATGAGTATTTACATCAATGTTTTATTGTTTTTCTTTCACGGGGAGTATGTTTCGAAAGATACCCATGTCGGTAAGGGAACCTTTCACCCTCCTCTTTTTAAAAAACTTATTTTGTTATGTCTTTTAATTCACATAATATTATTTTGGGATATGTTCTTCTATATCCTTATTGATGTAAATTTAATGTCCAAGTGATGAGATACCCTTTTTATCTCTCATCAACTCTTTTTCTGAATTTTGAAGTGACGCCGTTAGGCTGTCGAATTTTTTCAAGGGAACTTCTTAACCAAATTTCGATTCTTTGGGATAAACTTGTACACCTTGAATATGTAGTTCTATGATTATGTGTGAATGTCCTATGATTTTTTTACACTTAATAGCCACTTATATTTTGTGTATTTGTTTGTCACACATAGTTATGTAACTGATTTATCCTTAATCCAAGTATACCGTCTTTGTAAGGGACTTCATCTCAATATCCTTTCATTGAGGGATATTCTGTTTTATACACAACCTTCTTTTATAAGGTGTATAAACCCCCTTGACTTTTACGTTTATTCAAAAGGAATATTTTTTTATACGAAGTGTTTATTAAACGACAAAAGGGAATGTTTTTGTTGTACGTATGCGGCGACAATGACTTCCCCGCCGCCGTAACCATTATTTGAGTTTTGGCTTCCTCTACAAGCCATACCATCTTTTTAAAAGAAAAATAAATACCATGTTTTACTTTTCTTTTATTTTGGTATTGAAAATGGTTTTCATAATGTATTTATATCAATGTGTTGTATTGATATCTTGTTATTGAAAGGTGGAAATGTTATGTTTCCTTTATGCATGTTTTATGTGATAAGATTATGTTATGGTTCTTGGGAATTGTTATGAAGACGGGTGGTTCCGTGATAAACTAAGGGCGGGTGAGCCCAATATAGCTCTCCAATGCATTGGGTAACGTGAAGGAGTGAAACATTAAGGTTTCTCTGAAGAGATTTAAGGAATATACTGTGATGGGTATTCCAAACGTAACCAAGAGGGTTAATCCCTACGTAAGAATGTTATGAATGCCTCAAGTTACCTTTTATGTCTTATGATTTCTATGATTTATTCATGATTTTATGAGGTATTTTAAAGTGCTTATGTTTTATGGGTAAAGTATGATTTCATTCTTATGTATACATGTACTCATGTTTCCTTTCCATATTTTTATATCCCTTACTGAGCTTTTTATGCTCATCCCAAGTTTTTGAAATGTTTTTCACAGGTCAAGGGAAGGGTACATGATGTGATGATAGTGTCAAGGATGTGTCAAGAAAGAATCCATGTTTTATTTTAAATATGTTTCCGTTGATGGGAAGAATGAATACTATATTTTATGTAACCACTTTGTTTAAATGTGGAATGTAATGCAAGTTTCATGATCTAATTCTCTAAAACTCTAAACCTAAAAAGATCCTCAATGTGTAATCTTGTAATAACTCAAGATTAAGTAAGGATTAAGGATGGAGCCTTATATTGAGAGCCAATTTGACCCCCATAAGCCCATGTGTAGAAAAAGGTCAAAACAGAGGTGAGATCATGGTCAGTGACACACTGATGAACAACATGATCACTAAAAATTTTACAAAAATATGGGTCATCCCAAATATAGCGTTGAAAATAATTCTTATGTATCTTGGATTATGATGTATTGAAATCATTGGAGACCCTAGATATTGCTATAAAATTCACAATGGCAACACAACATGGGTTAAGGTCCACTACATCACAAAGGATCTCATGAGGGGAGAAATATCCAATGGGGAGGAGTGAGTCAACATGATGGTCTTGTGGTGGGGAAATCTTACTTATGTGGTCAGCCACCATAGTTTCCAATCATCTCTTATTTCTAATATCAAGGTTAAAATCCTAGTGGAGGACTATCCATTGATGGAGGTGGGTCTTAGGTTTATGTTTATTTAGGAGAAAATGAAGGGCTGTATGATCAAAAAAGACAATTTTTTTTGAATAGATAAGATATGAATGGAATTTTACCAAGGAAAAAACAATAGAAATAATATATTTTTTAGTGGTTGGGTTGTTTTCCTAGGCACGATCAACTAAAAGTGAGGCATACACAATAACATGAAGATCCTTCTCAAGCATTTGTTATAAAACCACACCAACTAAAAAGTTAGAGGCATCAAAAATAAGTTTGAAGGGGAGATCCCACCTTGGTGGATGGATGATGGGATGAGATGTGAGACTCCTTTTTATATAATTAAAAGCATCCACATAATTTTTAACAAAAATAAATTCAAAATCCTTTTATAATAATCAAGATAGGGTAAGTGAAATCTCAATTATGCCTTTAATGAATTGGTGGTAAAAAATAGCATACACCAAGAACAATAGCACCTCATGAACAGATTTTTGATATGGAAGGGTTGAAATTAATTCAATTTTTTATTTATCCCCTTGAATTACATCTTTTTAAATAACAATACCCTAAACTATCACCTATTCAACCATGAAATTACATTTCTTGTAATTTAATACAAGATATTTTTCAATGAAATGGAAGAGTATAGAACCTAGGTGGGCCAAAGAGTCATCAAATGATTTTCTATAAATCATGAAATCATCCATAAAAAAATCCATGCAGTTCACTAGGTACTCAGCAAAAATACACAACACACATCACTGAAAAGTACTGGGACCATTATATAAAACAAAATCCATCCTTTTGAACACAAATGTTCTAATTGGATAGGTAAATATTTTCTTTTCATTATCCTCATTGGATATATGGATTAAAAAAACATAAATGACATCAAGAAAATAATAATGGGACTTACTAGCCAATCTTTCTAGCTTCTGGTGAATGAAAGGTAGTGGAATGTGGTCCTTTTTTAGGATTCATTAAGTTGAAGGTAGTAAATATTGAATCCCCAACAATTTTTCCCATGTGTTGGAACCAATTCATTCCATTCATTAGACACTAATGTTATTCTAGTCTTTTAGCCATAATTTGAACAAGGCTAACCCATTTTCCATCAGATATAGGATAAATAAACCCAACAATAAGTAATTTTTTAACTTCCAATTTTCTACTTAATGGAAGTGGGATTCAATCAGCATTGAGCCTTCCTCACAAGCTTAGACTCATCATCCAAAAGTTTATATTTCATACAAATATATGGGATAATCCCAGGTATATATTCCAAAGTCCATACAATGACCTTCTACACTCTCTTAAAATGACATGTAGGTTTGATTCATGCTGTAGATAAGTTATTAGAAATAATTATGGTAAATTGGTCAATACCCTCAATACAAGCATATTTTAAATTAGATGGAAGTGGAATTAATTCCAACACTAGTGGTTTTTTGATTGAGTGAAATTATTTAGGGGGAGTGAGGTCCATGAAACTATCTATCTACTCATGTTTATTCTCTAAGGATAATGAATATATTGAAATGATATTTTCAGAATAATTGACGGTCAAGGGTACCACAAAATGAAAACATTGACCAATTAAAGAAGAAAATTTAGATATTTCAGAACTCACACAACACCCCAAAACCTGAATCCAAACTCAAATAATCCAAGGTTGTGGAATAGAATAATAAATCAGTGAATGGGTTTATGAGATAATTTTGTTTGTGTGTTTTGTTAGAGACAAATTCCATTGAATAAATAGGTAGATTGGAGTGCTCTTCAATGGCGTGTTTCATGGAATCAAGAATGTTAAGACATAAATTTTCTCCTCCAAACTCCATGAACAACATAAAATTATGAAAAATGATGCATGTATTTGCTATTTTGAGGAATGACCTCCTATGTATGAGAGGAGAATGTCCTTGGGTTCGGGTATCCTCCATATCAAAAATGTATATGTCTATGGGGAAGATAATATTCTTCACTTTTACAAGGACATCCTCAACCACTCCTAACAGCTGGGTTGTGCACTGGTTGGTAATTTTCAATATGATTCCCATCGGTTGAATCTCTCCAACATATAGAGAATTGTAGATAGAGTAAGGAAATATATTAATCTAAGAACTTAAATATTGGATAGCATATGAAAATAACATGTCTCATATGGGGAAAGGTATCATGAATGTTCTTGGATCATTTCATTTGGTTGGAATATTTTGTTGAATAAATGCTGATACATTCCATCCTAGGTTGGCTCTCTCATTCCACTTCAAACTTCTTCTATGTTTGAAAAGTTATTTATGAAATTGTGTGTATCATGGGATTTTTTATCTGCATCAAGTAAAGGAATGTTAACTTTTAACATTTTAAATGTATCCATTATCTCATTATTAATATCATTATCAATAAAATTCATAGATTTAGAGAGTATTTGGGGGAAAGGAAGAGGAATAGTTTTATCATTGGAATCCTCAATGATAATTTGTTTAGTATTTTTGTTTGTTTTTTCAACATTAAATTATTTTATGTGTAGAGAAATTGAGTTTTCAAGAGGGGTATACCTTTTGGGTTGAATTAATTGAAGAATAAACTTCTTAACCACTACTAATTGTTATTACAAAAACAATACCTATGCCTTTTGGATTATATACATGTTGGGAAGGTAGTTGTCCATAATCTTTCATCTTTATCTCACCAATAGTGTTTATCAATTTTCATACTTGAGTTTGTAGGTCATGAGAAGCCGATAGATTGGTCTATTGGAACTGGAGGTTTTGAGATTCCATTTTCATCACCATGTCCTTGAGTCATAGTTCAAATTTCATAGGAGGAAGAGTATCGTTCCATGAATTTTAGGGATATGAATATTTCAAACATTGACCTTATTGATACCAATTTTCTTCGGGTAGCTCGGGTTGCCTCATTTTTTGTACTTTTGTTGTGTTTTCCACCTGAGGTTTGGATTTTTTCTAAATTGTTCATAATTGAAGTGCCATTCTTACTAAAAAGGACACCCTAGAATTACTGCTTCAGAAGACTCATATGATTCCTAAAGTTGTGGGCATTGGTCATAAAAATGAGTGTTATTTGGAAGAATTCCACAATGTAATGGAATAGAAGAAGCATGTGAGTTACCTTGTGCTTGAGCCAATTTTCATAGAAGGATATGTATATAATCAAGTTTATTATATAAATTTTATTCTAGTGATGACTTTAATACCTTATGAACTCCTTGGGTTGATGGAATTGCTCATGTACAAAGTTATTGTGCATTTTGAGCCATGTTGGATATTACGTCACGAGTAGCCGAAGGAGTTTTATTAACTAGCGAACCACTAGCTACAAAATTACTCATTCCCAGATCCATGGGGTAAGTCTCTAATATAAGTATGGTATTATCAATTTTTCACTAATTTGGGGTTGGGGTCAATTTGAGAAAAGTCATTTAAATCTCTCCCAATAATCAGGAAGTGTCACTCCTTACGATTTCCTAATTCCATAAAATTATTTTTTGATTAATGTAGTTTAGGATGTAGGGAAGAACTTATCATGAAGGTGTCATTTAAGGTCATTATATCCCCCAATTTTAGTAGACAAATAATATATACAGTCTTTGGGTACACCATAATGCAAGAAAAGGAAGGCCCTAAATATAATGAGATCCTTAGATACATTTTGGGGTGTCATTGTAGAGAAAAATATGTGAAAATCCATGGGTTGTTTTTGAGGGTCATCACCAACAATAATATTGAATTTGGGATGTAGGTGGATGGTACCTTATCTCAGATCCAAGTTGGATGCATCTGCAGGATATTGGATATATGCAGGTTGGTACTCCACATTCGAGGTGGTCAATTCTTTTAATGTTCTATTATATGCAGCCATGTTTTCATGGGTTTTATTCAGTAAATTTTTTTATTGGAATAGGAACACTTGTGTTTTCACAAGGGTTCATCAGTGTTGCTTGATTGAACTACTCAAGATTCCCTGATTTGTGAGTGATGTTTCTTTTCAATTTATGGGTAAAATTCAAGCAGTTTTTCTTTTTCTAATCGGGTCATTCAAATAAGTTCTAATTTTTTTTATTTTTTACTTTTTATAATTTAATATGGATAAAATTAAATAAATTAATAAGGGTTAAAGTAGAATAGATAATATAATTTTATACTTTAGAATGAGAGATAGAAGAATAATTAAAGAGAGAGAGAGAAAGAACACCCAAAAACAAACAAAAACTAAAGAAAAAAACAAAACAAAAACAATAAAATCGAGAGGGGTTGATAAAAAAATTGTAATAAGTAAATAAAAGAGTATAGGGGAAAAATTATCTTAGATCCCCATCAATGGTTCTCAAATTTGGTGGCATTATCGAGTGTGTTAAATTAGAAGCATATTTTTACTAGAATTTCTACAGCATATCTAGTACCCTAGGTCATCTCTCGACAGAACGTTAGATCATTAATTAAAAAATAAGGTTGTGATTAGAAAAATATAAGGGTAATGGTATTTTTAAAAACATGGAGTTTTATGATTTAATATGCCAATAGAAAGAGGAAATTGATAAAAAAATGTTGAAGATAACGAACGTAATTAAAAGTGATCATCCCAGGGAAGTCTCATGATTCTCATCCTTCATCACTTTAAGATATAGGGTTTATATACATTAATAAATGGGTTGTAACACCTATAAACATAATGTTACTGAGTTTATACTAAGATACCACCTAGGTTTTTTTGGAAACATACAAAGAGCCACCAGATACCGTTAATGATTGAGTGATTTTTGTTCGACATCAAAACCGAAACTCACCAGGGCACCACATGAAGAACACAATGTGATATCTCAGTTTTTATGTTATTTCTTTATGATACCACAAAATAAATGTTCATGGACTTGATAGTGTTTATGATAATTCAAATTACCAATATGAACCACACAAACATCACTACTAAAAGAGAAAATAAGAAATGGTGAACGATGTGTGAAACATCACATAAAAGGGTACCCCCAAACCTGATCATATGAGTAGAGCATGACATACCAGTTTAGAATGAAATTAAATAATAATAGAGGATGATAAAAAATACACAAAAACATGGAATTTAAAAAACCAATCAATAATTACAAAAAAAGGATTTCATCACATTCCTCCTCAGGCGATCACAAGGGGATTACAAATCAATGGGAGGGGAGGAAGAAGATGAAGTTGAAGTAGAACATCCCATATCCTCCAAAACATCTAAGAATGATTAGAGGAATTATTTTGGACTAAAAAATAGCTTATATTTTCCTCCTGGTCAAACATCCAAATGGGGTTCCCATGGTTCCAATTTATAAGCAAAGTGGGAGGTGGTTTTAGGCACCATGATATTAGGAATCCAATTGGTCCATAGTTTTGGAAAGGTAGAGAGTCTTAACTCACTTTGAAAAAACTATAAAGTTGTTGACCTAAAAATTTTCTATCTCTAGGTAAAATTTTACGGCCATATATTGTTTATAATAATAGATATTTCAAATATTTAGAGGCAATGTTTTGACCCCATGCAGATTTATTTTATTGGATAAATCAATTTGGATGAGACTTTTAATGGATGAATTAGGATCATGTTACTTCATTAAAGTAGTATTATAAGGAGATATAAATCCTCTAAAAAACCATTATCCCATTTGAATGCATGGATTTTATGGATCATGCAAAACAATGTACTTGTGTTTATCGACTTCCTTGCAGTTTGGCCCATTTTCAATCTGCATCATCTTGGGATCTCCAAATAAACTCCACCTTCAATGAAATAATAAAAAAATTGAAATTTCCCTTTTTAATAGTGAAAATAACAACATTATTTAATCAATAACTAGGGGAAGTTTGTTATTATAATTTTAATTTCAATACAAAACAAGTTAAATAAATTGATATAATGGTTAAATAAAATAGTGAATTGTGATAATATCATTGTCTAAAAATCATAGTGAATTATTGTGTGAATTATGAATAGGTTTTTGTTGATAAATTAAGGATTAAAATACTATTAAATAAAATTATATGGGTATCATTATTTTCTAGACTTCGGATAAGTGCTTGGATGCATTTGGAATGTTCTGATTCATCTAATGAATATATTTCAATGTGGTAATGGTGAAAAATGAAATCATCATAGAACATTGGAGGTATAACAACGAGATATGGTTTAAAAAAATAATCAAATAGATACCCTTATTGGAATTAATGTAGGTCCAATAGGTGTGTGGAATTGTGATATGTGGTCTTACTCGGGTGATATGAGACGAGACCCTAGGCATTGGTCTTAGTAATTTTATAAGGCATAGTAATTTTGATTACAAGGGGGTATTGGATCGAACCTAGTCATCACATAAAAAATCCAGGATTAAGTTTTGTCTTCATGATGTTGTGTCAGAATAATAATTACATACAATTATTGCCTTTTTGTGATTGTAAAAGATATATATCATTTGTATGAACACATATCCATGAGAAGAACTATTATATAAGGAATTCATGATATTGGAATATGAGCTATGTGTGTGTTTCCCCTTACTCCTACAATTTATCTTTCATGAAAGTTCACTTCCATATATTCCATGTTGGGTGTAAATTCTTGGCATGTGGTGGTTTTTCAGTTGAATTAAAAGTGACAACCTAATCTACATGGATTTTATGGAACCTATAAATATAGACAATGTTAGTGTGATGTGACAAAATAATTATTAATGGACCTAGATACAAGGTCGGGTAAAATAGATTTTTTGAGGGTCCTTATAATGTGTAATCGGTGTTATGGTCTTACAGACATCCTTTTAGATACATTATAATTATGGCCTTTAGGTTTGTTTTGACATATAGAGGAATGGGGTGAACTTATAGATTGATAAAGGGATTCATTGAATTTTTTATCTAGACCAACCATAAATAAGGGTATTATATTATTATGGCCAAACATGAGGCTAACCTAGAGGTGTGATGGTGTTCTGGCCCAACGTACCCATTCATTGGATATGGGACATTATCCAAATCATTAATTGTCTTTATAGACTAATAAATTTTATAATTATGTCTTCCTAGAATCATGATTTCACAGGCGATGATGACGGCCTTGAATATTAAACTAATATGGGATGATGAATGTGACAACCTTATTTTAACAGAGGAAATGTAGGTATTTTTTCTTGTTAGGGTGGATTGTTTATCTATTGATGAACCAACATGTGTGTATATATTACAATGTTCCAGGGTTTGTTTGTTAGAAAATGATAACTTTTCAAGTATATTTATTTCAAAATTTTCTTTACACATGAATAAATTAAAAAATTATGAAATATAGTTGGAGTTCATGGTTTAAACCTACTATTTTTATAATCACACCATGCACAAGAATCTCAGTGTCTGTATAGAACTCATGTTAATTTTTTGGTCAAAGTATAAAATATTTGTGGATCAGTCCCTTGTAGCATGACAATTATATATAGAATGGGATTAGGATGATGTTTTGATTTACAATGGATCCTCTTTATATATTTATATTTTTCATTCTATGTGTTTTAATGTTATAGGATGTCTAGTTCAATATTTTGATGTTATATAATAACATCATTTTATATAGAATTTTGATTGGTTATTTATGTTTACATTGCGGATTTTTAAAAATTACTTTTATATCATTGTTTACAATTAATCTTAAACTTTTATATGAATGATTTATATCCAAATGTTAAATTAGTAATGTTCTACACAACATAAATCATTGTTATATGTAGAGACACACTTGAGTTCATGTGGCACACTAGACTGACCATATGATTTCGTTGAGGAATCAAAAAATATTAAACTCTATGTACAAGTTTCTATACATGAATAGTTATTTCAATAAATTATAACATATTAATAGAGTATTTTATTATCATATTATTCCATTTTAAACCATTACTAATTCTAAATGAAAAAACTTAATCATCAAGGAAATAAATGGCACCTTTTGGATGTAGTAAACCCAACTATCACTTTACCAAAAATACATCCTCTTAACCAAGGTTTATGCATAGTAACATTTTGTAAGAATATTTGATTTTAGATAAAAAATAAATTAACCAATTATGAGTGGAACATAAATAAAACAATATAAAATATTGAAATATATTCATATAAATTAATGAATATTTTTTTAATATTGATGATATGATGTGTTTCATTTTTCCATAACGAGACAATATGTATTGATGAGTAAAAATTATTTGATGGAGTGTGGATTAATAGAAGAAGGAATTGGATTTCATGATTGATTATACATCTATATCTCTCAACATGTTGGTTGATTTACTTCTATATTAGTTTGAAATTGAAATTTTTTAGTAATCAAATTGAATAACTAAATATGTGGATAAGAAAATAAAATCTGAATTAGTTTGACAACATTAGAGGTTTGACATTATGGTGCTTCCTAAAGGTGTTACAGTTTAAAATTCACAACCAGTAGCTACCACAAGGTTTAACTACCTTGTTCCCTAAAACTAGGCATGTTGTCTATGGGTGCTAAATTCATCTGTCTTACTACCAATCATGCCACTACAAGGATCCCCTTTTAGGTGTAATAAATTCATAAATACCACCATCAGGTTTGTTAACATCTGGGGTGATACTTCATGATATTTCATTTGGTATCCATTCAGAAATTAATTTCCTTTTATTGATATGATTCCAATGTATAAATGTTAATAATATATTCAAATGAGTTATATAATTTTATAATCAACCAAAAATATGATATTATGAATGAGTTCGAAAGCAAGATAGGTCCCAGAACATAGTATACTTTCCCTTTTAGTGTTCTAGGTGTTAGGGGAACCCAAAACAGGTAATAAAGATTATTTATGAGTAAGAGGTGAAAATGGGGTGAACCATAGTGTGGATCCATAGTTTTCATCCTATTGTACGCATATTCAACATGTGGTGGTAAAATTTTGAATATGAGACTTCAAGGAGGAAAATGGGGATCCCAAATTTGTAGGCATGACTACAGATTAGTGGTATAATATAGACATTTCCTTCACATGATATCTAATATCTATGACATGGAGTGATTGGATATAATATAGTGGTTCATGGGGTTATCTCCCCTGTTTGGGGTTCTTAAAAATATTTGTTAAGATGATCCATAAAATCTAATTTGATGAAGGGGGTGGTGCTATTTGGAGGCTTCAGCTATGACATAGTTTATCAATGTTTAAATTGTATATATTCCATTGGGGGTGGTGTGGATCTTGTATGCACATTGATAAAGTGGAGCTTCAATTTCATCCATTGGGTTGTGCTATAGTATAATATCTATCTATGTGGTCTATGGGGTGGTCCTAGGTTCAACTAGATGTATGTATTCTTAAATTATTTGATGCTTACAGGAAATATTGTCCCTATTACTGGTAGCCTAGTTTCTATGTGATGATAAATATAGTTGATACTAGGAATAATTTTTCCCATATAATGATTACGAGAAATATTATATCCTATATATTTTATGATTTCATATGATACCCCACCAATTTTTATTGTTTGAAGGACATCAAATGGATTAGGGGTGTTTTTCCACAACCTCCCAATAACAAGGAATGCTGGATGAATACCCCTCTGAACACGTTCTCTTCTAGTTATAATATTATCTATTGGAATAAATGATGTTTATTTTTTCATATTTATATAGATAATTATGTAATGGATTGTGTTTATTTCTCACACATGTATCTCTGTATATTGTTTCCAATGGATTATTATAGTTATTAAGTGTTTATGATGAGATGGATTAAATTACCTTACATGTTATATGGGCTATATAGGATTGAGGTATAATAATTGATGTATGATACATGGAATATGAGATAGGGTTGATTCTAGGATGTACTAGCATATTATATGGTGATGTGATATGGGATGATAAGATAACTATATGCATGGTTTATATGTTGTGATACATATTTCATGTGTCTTTGGGCTAGCATACATTTTAAGAGAGATGGACTAGGACATATGACGTTGGAAAAGAGAATAAAACTTGTGGGGATGTGGTAACTTTGTAAATTTATTAATATAATATTCTTATAGACAATCTATCATTAATGTGATTATTTTTGAGTGATATCCATGGTGAGGATTGCAACTTATTGTATCTATTTCTGCAACGAGTTAGTTTCCTTAGATATTCACTGATTTTTCGTATTCTTTCATTATCAATTTTAGAAGAGGATATGGGGGGATCATATTAGGTATACAATTTAGCTCCCCCCACATATATAAAAACTATTTATTCTCTCAATAAGAGAAGGCTAGTTATTGGGTTGGATTATACAAGCTCATGGTTTTTCAGAATATATTAGGGAAGCACGGTCAAGGAAAAGTTTACCTTTTTGTACTTGTTGTATCCTTTCCATTATTGTAGCCATTTTTAAATAAAACGTTTTCCCTTGGAATTATTTTATATATACAAAAAAGTGTTTATTATTATTTCCTTCATATCGTTCTATTCTATATATTTCACTAAGATGATAATGCCTCAGATTTATATGTTTGATATAACCTCAGTTGTAGTCGTAATACCAGGATATAATGGAGGAAAGACTCATGTGGTCACTATATAGCATCTATCATTTTCACTAAGGAGGGGTACTCTATTAGGGGAGGGGTCATGATAGGGTTGTTTCAATAGTTCAGATTGAGGGATATGATGAAATTCAGAGTATTGAATAGGTGAGACTGCGTGGGTTGGTTGGTAAATTGTGTTAGTTAACATTGGTAAGTGATGTAATCACATGATACTAGTGAAAATATTTGTATTTAGTCCCCCTTATGACATGAAAAACAAAACAATATGTATACGAAGTCAAACAAATAATGCAAGGATGGTAGTGGTGGTAGATACATTTGCAAGGATCATGAAACATGCATTATTTCACTTGTGTTTTAAATGGGTAGACCATTAGATTATGTTAACATAAAAAAAATTATTAAAAATATATAATAATTATTTAGTACTCCATATTTATGGTCTAGTATTATATAAACATTTTTAATTCATTCTAGAATGGCTCTAGACTGATGTACTCATTAGGCTCGTGCTGATGATGTTCATAAGGATGTATTAGAAAATCATCATTGAATGATGGTTGATGATGAAGATGCTTGAAGGAGGAAAATTAATAATTTTAGCACCATAGTATATAGAAGTATGAGAAATACCTTTTTAATTAGTGATAAATTACATGTTATAAGAGGACATGATAGCATTTATTTCAATTTAATGCTCAGAATTACCACTAGGGTTTCATTGGATATGATGACACTTCATGGAGTTACGAGATATTGATGGAACTTGATCCTCAAGGGTCATGAGGAGTTGAAGTACTTGTGGGATAAATTAAAATAAAATTCTAAGCATATTTTACTTCTTATACAAATAATATGAAGTGTAACTAGTATCCTCTATCTCTTTGACATGGTGTTATAAATTAGGGGGTTTGTGATCTATTTCAGGATTATTCTATGATGTGCTTCACAAATATTTCTATATGGCCATATATAGTAATTTTGAGGTGGAATTGTATCTAGAGGCCCACTTGTAGGATGACCAATTAACGTTTTTGAATTATATCATGATACTAGAAAGATAATAGGTTATATAGTTGATATTTTCTATAATTTGATTATCATAAGAGGGGAGTCATATGGATTCCTCATAAAGAAGATCTATAGACTAGTGTTCTTAGTTTCATAAATGATTATGTTTTCGATAAACCTAGGGTAGGTACCATCCCTCATATTATTTTTTATTTGGGGGTGGTGGATAATAGTATATTCCCAAGGGATCATACATTTTTTTCCTTATGGAGGTTGATGTCATTAGCTATAAGAGTTCCTTTCCTTTTTGAGTAAGTAGCTTGCAATATGAGATACTGTGTAGGTTCATTTGTTGAGGTAGTTTCAATAGAGGAAGAACTAATATGATTCTTTAGGATCAGTTAAATTGATAAGAGATAGGGTTGGTAGAGTAAAACCATAGGAAAATTCTCCCTCTTTATGAAAAGTGAATGGCCATGGAGGTGGGTGTCATCAATGTCAGAGTGGCTGTTGAGCAGGTCATAGTCAGCTTAATGCTCTATTATTCAATTTTCTAATAGGGGAAAATTTATATATACCTTTTTTTATATTTTTTACTTGGGTTTAACAATTTAATTTTAGGGATATATAGGTCCCACCTATCTCATAATGAAATCATACATATGTGTTCCAATATATCATAAACAATAATATCATAAACCCTGAAATGAAATGGATTTCATAAACATGTAACCATATCTTAACTTGTGAAAAAATATAGGTTTCACAATGATTTCATCCAGGAATGACCTATGAATGGAAGTCAGTTTCATAAGAATAAATCATGTGGAGTTTGAACGGGTACCATAAACCTATAACCAATGAAATAGAAATGGGTTTCATAAACATCATTCAATCAAAAGACATACCATTCAATGAAATAATATGAATGGAAACATTGAATCATTTCCTAAAAAAGTCACGAGTAATGACAAAAAAGGTCATCATTGAGGGAAAATAAATTCTATATATCTTTTCAAAACATTTATTTGGGAAAATATTCTTTTTTCCTTGAAAATGTATTTTTAAAACATAAAACTGTTTGAAAACCATTTTATTCCGAAATATATAGAATTCATAGAAAGACACCTTGAAATCATTTTGAAAACCATTTTTATGAAAACATATAAATTATTCATGAATTTTTTTTATTTCAATTTTCCTTTAAAACATATAAAAAATTATTGAAAACATATTTAAAAAGACTTTCCATTAATTCATATAAAAGAAACATACATTTTTTTGGAAAAATTTTTCCTTAAAAAATTATAAAAATAACATCAAATCATTTTAAAAACCTT
This sequence comes from Viscum album, assembly GCA_963277665.1. Taxonomy (NCBI): domain Eukaryota; kingdom Viridiplantae; phylum Streptophyta; class Magnoliopsida; order Santalales; family Viscaceae; genus Viscum; species Viscum album. The sequence continues at coordinate 1,042,887 of CAUJRU010000151.1, read as the reverse complement.
TTTCTTTTAATAATATTTGAAAATAAATAAATAAATCTTGAAAAAACTTTGAAATCCATTTCATTGAAAATTCACTCAAAAATTATCAACAAATCTGAAAAACATTTTCAATACTATTTCCTTGAAAATAAATTAAAAACTTATATCTAAAGTTTGAAAACGTTTTGAAATACATTTATTTAAAAATAATTTGATTACATATCAATAATTAATAAAAATGTATTACAAATAATTTATTTCAATATAATTTGAAAACATATAATGTTTTTTTGATAACAGTTTGAAAACCTTGTTAGAAAACATGTTTTTGAATGAACATTAATTTTCGACCGAAGAGAGGGATAAAGTTAAGCATTCTAAAAAACACTTACTTATTTATATTATGTACCAAAAGATGAAAATAGTAAAAATACATGAATATATTATGAATATAAATAGGAGAATAATATTAATTAGTTCACATGAGTGATGTATCATAATATTTTATCAATGGAAGCATAATCATAAACAAAAATGATAAATGAGGATATTTTTTCAATGAACTCTAACCACGTTGTATCATTATATTATACATGAAATGTATGAAAATTAAATTAAATAATTCATAAAATATCATTAATATAATTATATTCATGATTTAATACATCAAATGTAGTGTATAAAAGTCATATAAAGATATAGGTGCATAACATGGCATGTGTCTCAAAGATGGATAACTGAAGAAATAATACTATACCAATTTGGTATCTTTTGAATCCTAAACCCTGTGAATGAAATATAATCAAAGAGATTTGTGAATACTAATTAATTTTGGTATAATAATCATAGAATACATTTATTGGATGTATACACAAAATATATAATAAATATTAGGAAAATATGGGTTCTATCTCATGAAAAATAAAAGCGAGACAAAAAACCCATCACGACATGGATAACAGTAGAATCATAATCCCCATGATATAATAAAATCAATATAAATAATTTAATATAAATAAATAATGTAAATTATTTAAATCACATTTCATAGTGATGTATAAACCCCTCAAAACCTCGAGTGGTGGATATGGCATGTATCCAATAGAAATAAAAGGTGAGGTGAAATTTCTTTACCATATATCTTGACTATATCCATACTCATAAAAAATAATTTATAATAAATACATGTTTATTATAAATTATTTTAAGGATAATATTTTTATATCTAATTGCATATATGGTTTTATTCTATATTTATATTTCCCTCTTATTAACGATGCCATTTTAAGGTTTCACTTTGGGTAATATTCGACTAGTTTTGCACGTGTGTCTTAATGTGTTATATTTTTTGTCATCATCCATATATCATGATTTCTAGAAATTAAAAAATGATACAAATATAATTAATATTTATTATATATTTATTATATATATATTTATAATAATATATAGTATATATAAATATGAAATGGGATCAACTATTCATGGAGACGGTAGAACGAACATATGAATGAAAGATGATTCCATTTTTCATTGTAACATTGAAATAAATAAAGTATAAAAAATATATGATTATATATATAATATCATTAATGTAATAATATTTTGTCATATATGACATATAATTTACCAAAACTATTCTTAATATCTTCCATACAGTATGTGAATGTGTCACATCTCCATGAGGTGGTGGTAGTCCACACTTCTCCAAACAAAATTATCATATGTACGAATAATGGATATCATGATTATAGGCCCTATATAAAAACTTAAAAATTATAAATAAATAATAAATATAATATATATTATATTAAAATAGATCTTCAATCATTACTACCAAAAATGAGATGTGGTATGGGTAAAACGGACATCATGGTTGTGTGAGGCGATAGTTTGTCATGCACAAGAATTTTAAGTTCATTACCCATTTAATGAAAGTGTGTATAAGTGTGGGTAAAAAACATATAATAACAAAATTTTAGTATATTAAGGATACTGGTGTTATTAAATTACTATGTAATAAGAATAATTGTTTTGGCAGAGAAAGAAAATAATATAAATGATCTTGAGGAAGGAATTTACCACTTCTTCTGGAAACTCTTTTTTCTTTAGAAAAAAGGGATTCCTTGATTGGATTTATACACAAAGGGAGGATTAAAGTAGGAATTTAGGGATTTTGGGAAGTGAATTGTGTTTATATTTTCCAATATAAAGTGGTTTAAAAGGTGTAAATTCAGAGTAGAGGTTGTGTCATTTTATAGTGGATGGAAATGACACACATTGTATTTTTGGAATGAATTATGTATTATTTATGTATTAATTTTTCGAAAATATTTCAAATGTATCATTCTAGAACATTATCGGTTCATTTTCCTAAATATGGAATCCAATGGGTGTTGGGAATGTGGATAGGTCTTATTGTCCCCTATGTATATGGTTCCATCCCTTATTAATTATAATTCTATATTAACTGCTATAATTAATTTCAGTTACTTTTACAAATATTTTTGGTAAAAAAATTTGTTGATATTATTTGTCTATAAATATTATACTAATTTAAAGAGTGTATTTCTATTTTTTTAAATTCAAATAATAGAATTTATAAAATTTAGTTTGATTTTAATCACACATATGTGGCACAAAATCTTGTTTTAAAGTAAGAATGTTCAAAAGATCATTAATCCTTTATTTATAATTTCATTATAAAAATGATTAAAATTACCTAAATTAGATTAATATATGAATAATTGATCTATTGTTACATTAATACCAACATAAAATATAATAAAACTATATAAATTATTTATATTATAATGATTTTTTGAAGTAAAATTAAATATGTTTTTACTATATATTAAAAAATTATGTTTAACAAAAAAATCTGAATAATTCACTCTAAAATAGTTTTTCATTATAAATAAAAAAAGATGTTTTTTATCAAATAAAAGTTATAAATATGTGTAAAATTAATTTTATTTTTTTAAGAGGAGTATATAAAAAGGTGTTATTTTGAGAAAATAGTATTCTGAAATATATAAGGACATTACCATAAAATATAGGTTTATAATGATTATGTTATATTTATATAAAACCATTATATATAATAATCACATTTTTATCAATATTCATATTATTATTTTTAAATACTATTTTATAAATATCTAATTTAATTGAATGTAATAAAAAATGCAGTTTCTTAGAAACTCAGTGTTGTGTGTAATGTAAGCCAATTCAGTGTTGCATATAATGCACACCAAGTCAGTGTTGTGTGTCTCATAAAATTTTATTGGGCTGTCTAATGAAGAAATCATATCACGGTGTTTTTTAAAAATCAATAATAACTGGGTGCTCTCATAAGACATAATATATATTCACTGTTGCATGAAATGAAATATATCTAAAAGTTTAAAATAATTCAAAAAAATTATTTCACAAAAACTTGTGGTGTTACATATACTACTTACTACGATTTTTTATTTAAATTGAAAAAAATATCACCCCTGATATAGTTTTTTGAATTTTAGATACATTGTTAATCATAGTCTGAATAACAAGTCATTTCATGAAGATATTGTACATGCATTTTAACTAGGGCATGCATGTATTTCCAATGATATCATGTTATGGTATTTTTTTGATGGTGAGTTAAGAACTATATTTATTTTATTAAATATTAGGCACATTATTTATTTTACACTTGATTTAATGAATGTTTCATGAATTAAATATGAATATGAAATTGAGTTATGATTTAATTAATTAATGTAATGAAAAATGAATCATGATTAATGAAATATTTAAAAGATAAAATTCTAGGATAGAAAATATCAAATTATATCAATAAATAATGAAAATTTAATTGTGTAAAATTAACTCGAATTTGTTGATAAATAAAGATTTTATGTTATATTCAGTTATGATGAACAAAATCATGGGACACTTGATAAAAATATTATTGGATTTAATGAATTTTTTTAACTGTTTTAGTATGGATTTTAATAGATGAGAATATATGTATTATATATATATAAAGTAAATTTATTTAAAGTATCATTTGATGTACACTTTATTGAATTCAATGATTTCATAGTATTCAATATCTTATATTATCAATGAATGCAAAGTATTAATGTAAGACTCCCAGAATGATACAGATGTATGTATTCAAAGAAGATTTCTCAAACTTAGATCAGACTTGATCTAGAGAAGAGTATAAAGAATATAGTTGCTGATGTTCTTTAAGAGGTACATGTGAATATGTCTTGATCTATCTACTCATATGTCATGACCCATGCTAGAGGGATCAATCCCATGACTACCCAAGCTCGCCTCTATAGGCTAGGGGTTGGTGACTAGCATCAAGTAGGAATATCTCCTAAATGAGAGGCATTTTACTAAGAACATATATGCTTGCACACTTATCTAGGCCCCAAATATAGAAATGTAAAAGATTTGAGTAAAAATGCATGAAAACCGCTCTATCCCACAACCAGAGTACATCAGTGAATGTAATTATAGTTAAAAATGTCTAGAAAATGATGACTCAATAAGATTTACTTAGGACATTTCCATTCCTTCATGTTTTTAAAATCACAAACACCCTATCTTAATATAAATTTTAATTTCCCTAAAAATTATCTTAATAATGAAAAATTTAATTCCTCTAGGAAATTTTATCCTTAAATATGTTTTCATGGTTCATACTATAGTTTATCTATTTCTAACTCATTTTTCGTCTAATGTCTAAAAATTGGTTTCACATCTATACCTCAAAATCCTTTAAATCCTTACATATAGAGTATTCTGTTTTTAGATTCTGAATTTACAGAAATTCTGATTCTGAATTATCTGAAATTCAGATTCCAAATTCTCTAAAATTAATATTCCAAGTTCTATGAAATTCAGATTCTGAATTCACTAAAATTAAGATTCTGGATTCTCTGAAATTCAGATTCTGAATACCCTGAAATTCAGATTCCGAATTCTCTTAAATTCAGAATCTAAATTCTCTAAAATTCAGATTCTGAATTCTCTGAAATTTTGTTTCTGAATTTTTTGAAATTTATATACCTAATTCCTTAAAATTGAGATTATTAATTCTCTAAAATTCAGATTATGAATTCTCTAGAATTCAGATTCCAAATTCATTGGAATTTGGACTCTGAAATCTATAGAATTCAGTTTCCGAATTCCTTGAAAAATAGAATCCAAACATCATTGATTTATATTCTCCAAGTATTTATTTGGATAGACTCCCAATATTATTTTTCCTTGGACTCTAGAAAATTGGATTTGGTTAAGAAACCATATTTTTCTTACCCCAGTTATAGTTATGAAATGATTTAGTACAATATGTTTCTAACTAATCATTGTATGAGTGACATGGGTAGAGGTCCCTCTGAGATTCAGGGAAAAATATGACCGTTGGATGTGGGGGACGACTTTTGGGGAAATACCTATAAATAGGAGATCATTTTAAAGAACTCAAAAAAACAACTGAGATAACATCAATCCATCAATCTAGAGATTACATGCTGCTGAAGTAATTTCTAGAGAGGGAGAGACTCTCATGCCTTGTGTGTACTGAACATCATGTTCAGTTTGCTTCATGTGACTCTGATTTTTTCTTTGTACAATTGAGGACTTCTGGGGATAGGAAGACAAAGGTGTTGAATACCTTAAAGTTCAAGGACATCATTGATTTGGATGACATAGGTGCTGACTACCTTAAAGATCGAGGACTTTCTTGATTCGGAAGACAGAGGTGCTAACTACCTTGAAGCTCAAGGGATTTCGGAGATAAAAATACAGATTCTAATATTCCTTTCGAGGGCTTACCCTCGAGTGGGTAAGAAAAACTTTCTTGAAAGTATAAATCAGGGGACCTTTATCCAAGATTTTTGGATACCCTACCCTTTGGATTAAATGATTTCATACTTGTTACTTGCTTTGTTTCTAGTTTTTATTCAACTATATTTTTATAAAGGGAGAAAGTATAACCTTATTACAATTTTTTATTCATTTTTAAACTCTGATAAAAAAAGATTCTATATGATTTAAGGAAGATTATTTTCCTTGTAATATTTTATTAAGTTTCATTTTCATATCCATATTTTTGGAACCTAGAAAGTTTTTAGAACTAAGAGGTCTTGTGAATTTACATTGTTTAACTTTGTTAAACATAGTTTTCCTTAAGGATAAAAATGAATGTTTGGAAACATACAATTCAACCCCTCCTGTAATTGAGAATCTACATTCATATTTTGACCATACAATTGGTATCAGAGGATGTCTCTGAAATACATATATTTACATATATGTATCCTTTCTCATGTTTTCATTGTTCTAAATATTTTCTTTTCTTGGGATTTTATCTTGGTTTTAAACATTTATGATTAAAAAGTTTTTGTGGATAAATATTTTCTTTTGGATTGCTGGAATGAATATCTGTTCGATGGAAAATATAAATCATACTAGACCCAGTATATTTAATGGGAATGATTATGAATATTGGAGAGATAGTATGAATATTTTTGATATTAATACTAGAGTGGAAATCTTTTTTATTCTCACTGAATATTACATGATTTTTGATAAGGAATTCAGAACATTTACTAATCAAGAAAAGTCAAAATATCAACTAAATTACAAGGTACACAATACTTTGTTGTGTTCCATGACTTGGAATATATATATCCAGATTTGTTCTTTTGAAGCTTCTAATTATATTTCAAAGAAATAGGAGGTTAAAAATTTTGTTACATCCATGGATATAAAAACTAGAAGATCTATTCTTAGAGAAGAATATTATGGATTTTTATTTCCTTAAGGATAACCAGCGTGTAGGGTAAAAAAAGGTTTATGACTATTATTAATAGTTTACAATCCATGGGTGAGAAAGGTTTAGATGATAAGGAGGTTTTGGACAATATCATAGATACCATTTCTAATGAGTGGAAATCTATGAGAAAATATATTGATGAGAATAGGAATTTATATCATATTACTCTTGATGAGATTTTTGGAACTCTTATTCAACAAGAGATAAGAATGAATAGAGATTCTTATTTGAATAAGAAGATTAATGAAAATGGAAGTATAGCCTTCACTACTACTAATGTCAAGAATCCTAAAAGGGTTACAAGATTCGTGTCTATGAAAGTCACTATTTTATCTGAATCTAGAGAAAGTGAACATTCTAAAAATGAGCTTGCTAATCTTTCTCAAAAGATGAACAAGATAGTTGGAATGAAAGACTATTAGAATAGATTTATGAAGAAAGAAAGAAAAGATAATAAAGACTTAGATGTCACATGTTATGAATGGAAAAGAGCAGGGCATATAAGGCTAGATTGTCCTATGCTTAAGAAAAAGGATATAAAAAAAATGCATTCTATGAGAAATGGAAATAAGTAATACAATTTTAAAGCTAATAACGTTTTTAAAGCTAATGACACCTGGAGTTCCAGTGGTGGAGACTCTTCTGATAAAACCTAAGAGTATGAATCTTATGATCGAAAGAATCTTGGTTTACTAGCCAGATTACCCAATGAAAATCATTGTCTAATGGATAAGGTACACAAGGATAAATCTATAACTAAAGTTTCCTTAAATTATAATTATAGAGATAATAAATATTATAAATCTTCAGATGAAGAGTCTTATTCTGATGAAGATAATACATTACCTACTTATGAATAAGTATCTAGGTATGAAAAAATTCTTGAGAGTGAAAATTCTAAACTCATGAAAAAACTTGATAAGATAAATTCAATAATTCCTATATTAACAAAATATGTATCAGATAGTTATAAAGATATTGATAATAGAATTTATGACATTAAAGGTATTTCAAAAAACCTTGAGGAAGTTAATTTTAGAAGGATAAACATTCTAAGGATCTTGAAAAGGTAATTTTATGAAAAATATTTTAGAGAATATTTCTAGTGCTAAAACTAATTTTTTTGAGAATAAAAACATGGTTCTTGAACTAAAGTCATAAATATTTTCCTTTAAGAATTTTTTGTCAAACATTAACATAGGTAACGAAAACATTAATAAGATATATTCCCAAATTCATCCTTAAAGGAATAATTCTAGATTTGGTTATACTCATTTTAAACCAGTTTTCAGTAATAAATATTTTGTTCCTCAAAGTGATCTATTATGCACTAAATTTCAGTGTGGTGGACATTGGGAAAAATAAATTTCTTTAAAAAAACTCAGTCTTTTGGTTTTTATAAAGCCTATTTTTCTAAGAAGATATAGATAACTAAAATTTTTATTTCTGATGTTTTTGGATCCAAGAAAGTTTGGGTTCCGAATGTCTAACACTCTTATTATAAGAAAAATAATGAAATTAATAACAAAAATACATGGTTTATGGATAGTGGATGTTCTTAGTATATAACAGGTAACACAAACTTCTTTGAAAAGATTATCAAGATGAATAGAGGAAAAGTAACTTTCAGAGATAATGCTAAGGGAGAAATTATTAGTATAGGTAACATTGTTTTTCTTGTAAATACATCGATTTAAAATGTTTTATTTGTTAATGGTCTTTAACACAACCATATTAGAATAAGTCAGTTATGTGACAAAGGTTACCCTATAAATTTAGGTATAATATATGTTTAGTACACAATTCCAAGTAAGAGTTAATTCTTTCTGCCAATAGGAAAGAGAAGGTATACACACTAAACAAAGAAGACCTTAGGATCTATGACCTACCTTGTATTAGTGAAATGGAAGATCATTATTGGTTACAACATATAAGGATATGACACTATAACCATAGGAACCTATACAAACTCTCTATGAAAAGACTAGTTAAGGATCTACAAGAGCTTATATTAGATTCTTCAAAAGTTTGTTATTCTTGTTAATTTGGAAAGCAACATAAATCATGTTTTAAATCAGTCATTGATGTCTCAAATACTGATGCATTGTAGTTGGTGCATATTGATCTTTTTGGTCCAATACATGCTTGAAGCATTGGAGACAAATATTATGTATTTTTCTTAGATGATGACCACACTATATTTACGTGGGTATATTTTCTAGAAAAGAAATATGATGATTTATTTATTTGAAAATTTATAGATCCCATGTTAAAAATGAGAAAAACATTCTATTGATAACTATTCATAGTGATCATGGAAGAGAATTTCAAAATTCTGATTTTGAAACTTTTTGTAGTAGAAAAGGCATTACTCATAACTTCTCAGCACCATGAACACCTCATTATAATGGTTTTGTTGAAAAAAGAAATCGATTTCATTAAGAAATAACTAGAACCATCTTTAGTGAAAATTTTATAGTTAAAAAATTTTGGGATGAAGCTGTAAGTATTGTTTGTTTTACTATAAATCGATATTTTATTAGAGTTTTTCTTAAAAAAACCCCTTATGAGTTATTGAATGGTATAAAACCTAGAAATTCATACTTCAAGGTATATGGAAGAAAATTATTATTTTTGAATAATAAAGATAAATTACATAAATTTTCACCCAAATATGATGAATGAATTTTCTTAGGCTACTCAACAACTTCTAAGGATTATAGTGTTTTCCAAAAAACACTTATACTGTTGAAGAAACAGTAGATGTAAAATTTGATGAAACTGATCCCATTGTTTTTAAACGACCCCAACCTACATCATCCAACATGTTTTAAAAAACTTATTATCAACCCTTAATAGAATATTATTCTGATAAGGGTAATGTTCAAGAAAATTTTGTTTGAGAATTTACCCCAGAATATTTTCTACCATATGTGGTTGAAGAGGTTTTACAAAACCCAAATCAGTTGTTCCTTAAGAATCATTCTAGTGATAGCATCATTGGTGATGTAAATCAACCTGTAAAGACTATAAGTTAAGGAATGATGTAGTGCATCTATAATTACATTCTCAATTAGAACCTAGAATCACTGATGATTCATTATTTCATGATGATAGGATTAAAGCCATGCAAGATGAGGTAAATGAATTCTAAAGGAATAATGTCTGGACCTTGGTTGAAATACCTAATGAAACATATGTTATTAGAGTAAAACTGGTCTTTTGAAATAAATGTGAAGAAAATGGAATCATTGTATGAAATAAATCTAGATAAGTTGTTAAAGTCTATAATCAAAAAAGAGGAATATACTATGAGGAAACCTATGATCCAGTAGCTAGACTTGAATTTATTCATATTCAACATGCCTTTGTAGTAATCTTTAATTTCTAACTTTTTTCTAATAGATGTTAAATGTTATTTCCTTAATGGTTATGTTCAAGAGGATGTTTTTGTGGAACAACCTCTAGGTTTTGAAGATACAAAACATCTTAAACTTCTTTTTAGACTTACCAAAGCTTTATATGGACTTAAACAATCCACTAGACCCTGGTAGGATCGACTTACAAGATTTTTGTTACAAAAAAATTACATTAAGTGAAATGCTGATCCAACTCTCTTTATAAAGAAAGATAATAAAAATGTTTGGATTGTTCAAATTTATGTTGATGAAATTATATTTGGTTCAACTCAGCAATATTTAACCGAGTCATTTGTGAATCTAATGAAATATGAGTTTGAAATGAGTATGATGGGTGAGTTATAAATTTTCCTTAGTTTTCAAATATCTCAAAAACCAGAAGGGATTTATATATCCCAACATATGTATATTAATGATCTTCTTAAAATGTATGGATATTACAATACTAAGAGTATAATTACTCCCATTGGTACCACAAATTCACTTGATCTTGATGATTCTTGGAAATTAGTGGATCAATCATCCTTTAGAGGAATTATTGGAAGTCTAATATACTTGACAGCTATTTGTCTAGATATAATATTTTCAGTATGCTTATGTGCTAGATTTCAATCCAATCCTAAGGAATATCATTTAAAGGCAGTGAAAATAATTTTTTGCTACTTAAAGGGAACCATGGATTTAGAAGATTCCTTAGTTTCTTGGTCATGAAAAAATCAACACTCAGTAGCACTTTCCACTGCTGAAGCAGAATATGTAGTAGATGGATGTTGTTGTGCTCAAGTATTATGGAAGAAACCCACACTCACAGACTATGGTATGAGTTTTACCAAAACATAAATATTGTGTGATAATAATAATGCCATTGTCTTAAGTAAAAACCCTGAACCTCACTCTTGTGAAAAAAACATAGATATAATGCATCACTTTCTTAGGTATCACACACAAAAATGTGATATCATTCTTCAATTTATCTGAATGCAAGAACCACTTGCTGATATTTTCATGAAATCTTTACCCACCGATAGATTTGAATTTATTATACCAATGTTAGGAATGATTACCATAAGGTAATATTATGTGTTAAATTCTTGTTAAAACCTATCTCTTAATAGTACAAAACACTTTTTCATAGGGGGAGTTTGTTTGATTGTAAACAAAATTTTTTGTAGTCAATTTTTTTATAGTCAAAATTTTTCATAGTCAAAATTTTTCAAAGTCACAATTTTTCGTAGTCAGAATTTTTCATAGTCAAATTTAGTGTAGTCAATATTTTTCATAGTCAAATTTTTTTATAGTAAAATTTTTAGAAGTGAATATTTTTCGTTTTCAAAATTTTTCAGAGTCAAAATTCTCGTAGTGAAAATTTTTCATATTCATTTTTTTCGTTTTCTTTTTGTAATCATTTTAAAAAAAAATTCAGGAATCTAATGTACTACAAGTTTTATCATGAATAGATTTCTTAGCAATATAGAAGGTATGTTTCCTTTCTTAAATTTTCGTAATCATCTTTCTACATGTTGGTATTTTATCTTGTTTATGAAAAATTTTCAGATTCATTTGTTTTCTTCCTTGAATCTGATCATTTATTCTTAAAAACATCAAAAGATCAGAACCTATTAGAATCCTTATTCGGTTATTTTCTCAACCGTCAGATCAAATCATAAGTATTTCAAACATTGGATCAGTTAAAGAAGTTGAATTTTCACCTAAATTGCATATATAAGGACCACTCGATGTTTGTCACACATCGATCTTCATGCTCTGACGTTGTTAATTCTTGCTGCTCTACATAAGGTCATTTTGAATCTTAATGGTTTCCTCAATTTTGAATGTATGTTGAAGCCTCCCCTCCTAAAGAAATGTTGATTGTAAAAGAAAATCTGTGAATGGAAGATATACCGAGGAATGTTGATCGATCCGAAATTTTATGCTAAGTATTAATCTGTCATTTCAAAGAATATTAAGATCAATGGCTGGGAGAGCCTATGTATATCAAAATTAAAGGCTCATGATCTGGTCTATCCAGACATGTTGATTGAATTTTATGAGTTATCAAGTTATTTCAATGAAGTAGGGAGAGATAAGTTATCTTTCAAGAGATATGGGAAGACTAATCCCTTTCCTATAGTAACAAAGCTATTTGATTTGATGTGGAAAAATATAATATACATTATTTTAATTTAACACATAATGAAATGATTAATATTTTATTACTTAAAGATATAATATCACATATGAAGTGTAAATTTTGTGTATATTCAAAAAAGTAATACACTTTCATAATTATGGAAATTAAATAAATAAAAAATTATTGAAATTCAGTTGCATCATAGAATCATTGAATTACCAACTCCTTGAACACAAATGAATAAGGAAAACCAGAAAATCATAAATTTTATTATAATCTTATTAATCATTAAAAAATTTACTGATAAAAAACAAATTTACTAGATAACTTTTGGGACTATTGTTAATTTATAGGATGTATAAATTTAATATATACAATGGAATAAAAATATGACCCCTACAACAATCAACTAACAATTAGAAATTTATTAGAATATTACAATAGTTATATAACAAGTAAAATAGTAATTTCATAAAAATTAATATTTATAATGAATTAAATAGTTATATATAAATATTTAATATCCTAAAATAAGAATTAAAAATTAGTTACACATTTAATGTATATGTGTATAATTAAAAAATTAAAGTGTTAATTAATTATCTAAAAACTGTTATTCTTCTATAAATAACTAAATACTAAAATTTCATAAATAAGGATATTGTTTTTAAAAACTAATATTTTTTTTATAATCAATATAAAAAATATTTCCAATTTCTCATTTTTTATGTTTCATCAAAAAAATAAATTATTTGGGTCATTGTAAATTTTTTTCAATTAAAAATTGTTTTATTAGAAATTTATATTTTAATAATGAACTAACAAATTATTGAATGGTTTTGGGAAATATTTTTTTAGTATTACCAATTATCAATTTAAAATAAATAAATCAAACTTCGCCACCTATAAATAGAAATAAACTATCATACAAATATTTTATTATGATGCTATTTTTTTAAAAATATTCATTCAATACTTTACATTGTCTATTAAAATTTTTGAATAAGGGTTGAAAGTAATGAATTTATTTATATATCTTTAAAAAAAATATAATTCTTATTTTAAAATAATTTATCTAATTCAATTAAGGGTCATGAAATTATTTATTATTCATTAATTGAAATATAAATTCATATCACATGAATTTATAAATACATCCTCTCCTACATGGAGAATAATATTAAAAATAAATTCCATTACCAAATAATATATCAAATTCCTTCTAAAAAACTTAATAGGAATATTAGATACATTATGGTGTTATGAAAATCTAATACATCATGGGAATAAGCCGTAAATAACTGATAAATCATTAGGGATGAAGTGGAATTCCTTATATTTCCTTTCAATTTTAATTCTTATATTATTAAATTCTAATATACATTTATATATAGATAATATAAATTTGATTTATTTTTATTTTTAAATTATATTTTTATATTATTTGTTTTTTAATTATTATTTATAATATATTTAAATATGAATTATATCTCTCCGTATTATGAAATGCCTAGTTAATTGTCTATTTAGTATAATATAATGGAATTATATTTTAATTTTTATCATCACCGTAATGTGTAAAACCCCATGATTTTAAGAGGGTAATATCACATTAAATAACATCTATAACATGAAACCCCAATATTAGAGGATAATCCAATACCACGTGAATTTATGATGTATTTCTTTTAAAAGAAATTTACCCTCTTTGATTGATTGTAATGCACTCAAAGACAGGTTTAAACGAAACACAATACACTATTAAAATAGTATGATATAAAATGTGAAAATTTTAATCAAGACGATAATTTGAAGGTTTTTAATTTTAATAGGTAAATTATAGAAATTATTTTTATCTTTTTATTATAAACAATATATGAATAATTTAAATGAAAAATAAATAATTTTTTGTCTAAAAGATAGATTAGACATGAATTGCAAAAATAATTTAAAATAATTTTTTAGCTATTTATAATTTTTATATGATAAATTAAAATTTATTTTTTGAATAATATTATAAAAATTATATCAGGGTTAATTATTTTTATTTTTCTGAAATGTTACATTTTTTGGAATAGTTAAAATACAAAATTTTAATTAAAAATGATTTTTTGTTAATATTACTTAAAAATTTAAAATTTATATAACATTTTCTTAATGTACATTAATGTAAAATATATAAAAATTTATTCAATTCAGGTCATTGGAATTATTTTCATTTTGAATATTTAATGAAAAATTGCAAAACTTTTGAACAATTTCTCTTTGAAAACCTTTTATCTTATATCATCAATGGAATTAATTATAAAGTAAAAGTTTCCACATGTATGAATATAATTTTAACAAAAATATTAAATATATAAAATATATATAATTTAAATTATATTATAAGATAAAATAAATTATTGACAAAAAATAACAGTCAACACAGTAAAGAGTAATTACCCCATTTAAGGTAAAAATGGATTTATTTGGGTATTAATTAATAAGATAATGGGTAAAAATAACCTAAAACCTGTAAAAAAATATCATATAATTGAATTACATTCATATTATCCTTCCAATTATTGAAAATTTTTTTGATTTAAAATATTTTGGAATGTAAGTGACATAATCATTTTTGATTCATTTTGGAAATTTCTATGTAATTTTCAATAGGGTTCTCTTTCCCCACTTATAGAAGGGTACACCATCCCCTAAATATTTAACACCTACCAATTTATATAGATTTATTAAAACAATAAAATTATTTTCCCAACATTATTAGTCTCATTATAGTTTTGATGGTCCACCCAAGATACCACCCCTAGAGTCTTTAAGAGGAGATCCAAAAGGGGTTTATCATATTGATGGTAATAAACTTAACAACTGTCTTTCATTTTCACTCATCTTTCCCACCAAAAATTATGTATTAAAACATATAAAATACTAACACAATTATATACAAAATAATGATATCTTATGTTTTTAATACATTATATTTATCTATAACCACTTCCATTAAATTGGAAACGAATTCACCGTCCATGTTTCTGGAGGACTACCACCTCATGAACTGATGTAGATCATTTTACAGCACATAATTTTCAAGGATGGATATGTTGATAGATTTAAAAAATCATTATTATTATTATATTATTATTATATTTGTTTAATTTTAATACCATATATACTATTTTATGTTTTATTTTTTTTAAAACATGATAACATCACTTGTGTGTATAGTCGATTATAGGCTCATGAAGATAAGTGATCTGATTTTCACTTATGCATTATGTTGAATTTAATAAAGGAAAAATTATTTATTATATATGATAAATATATGATGATATTTATTCAGTAAAATTAATATATTCCCTACTTCTTTAACCTTTCACTCATCAAGGGAATGCTATCACCGCTCATGCCTACGAACGATCTATAGTCTCCAGGAATCAATATGGTTCATTTAGTATAAAAAATTGTAAGAGTGGTAAAAATAATTTACCTATTGTGTAAATATTATATTTAAAAAATTATTATAATTCATTAGATTATGAAATTTTTTCATATTCATAGGAACCATAACATTTAATTAAAAAGGATATTGAGAAAACATGGCAATTAAGAAGAAAGATATTGATAATAATGAAATACTATTAAATATATGGTGGTGAAATATTATAAAAGGTTTATATATCAAATAATAAATATGATTATAGTTCTATTATAAATTAATAACATTCTTAAAACCATTATAGTGGAGGGTAAATCACTTTCAACTAATGAAAAACATGGGGTAACATAGTTAATCTCAATTTCCCTTCATTATTTTATATAGTAATTTTATTAACCTAATTTATTCTATATTGTATATATACATCAAATTTATGGTTAGTATCTTGATTCATTAATATATCATGTTTTTGATTATTTTAATTTGGTATAATTCATCCATGGTGTTTTAAATTGAAAACTTCCATGTGGTAAAATCTATTTTACAATCTCACTTTCCTTTACGATTATTAATTTTTTCTTCCAACAATTACTTTATTATGATAATTTCCATTATACATTGAATTTATCTTAAATATCCATATTATATTATTATGTATATGATTACTCTTATATACCATATTCCATTTTTACAAATTATCTTTACCTTTATTATTATTAGATTAATTGAGGAAGTAATGATAAATCATTATCCTTTACTCTATATAAATATTTGATTATAATGAAAATTTGATTAATGATATAAATTTATCATTTTATATATGAGGTATGATTTGGAAAAAAAGTTAAGATCTGGGAAAGGATTTATATATACAATTAACGCATTGGTTGGTGTCATGATACAAATCAATTGTCAAAATTAAACAAGTTTGTACATATAATTTAAAACCATAATATGAAAGGTATAAATGGTACATGTATCATGTACCTAAGAACATGACATCAAAGGATTAATAATTTACTTCAATAAGAATTTAATTATTATTATTGATGATATTTTAGCAATGATAATATTGTATAATTCATTTTAATATAATTTAATAGGTTAAATAGAAGGTGTATTCTATTTTTTACCTTCCCATATTCATTATTTGTTACCTATTCATGATACTGAAGTTATTTAAATGGATTTAGTTTTTAGTTATTTACCTTACCATATTGATTATTCCAAATATCACTAGTGGAAATACGAGTTTTCACGTCGGCGTAATAACGTCGGTTTTTTAAAACCCGACGCGAATAGTATGTGCGGGGAATTAATGGCGTCGGTTCTGCAGAAAACTGACGCCAATAATAATAGTTAACATATTTTCCGCGTCGGTTATTATAATAACCGATGCGGAAAATAATTAAATTTTTTTTTCCGCGTCGATTTTCAAAAAAACCGACGCGGAAGTTTTTATTTTTATTTTCGGCATCGGTTTTGAGGAAAACCGACGCCGAAAACCGACGGCGAAAAACACATTCGGCGTCGGTATTCCTAAAAACCGACGCGAAAGATAGTTTTTAAAAAAACATTCGGCGTCGGTTTTTCTAAAAACCGACGCCATAAGTTAAAACTTTCGCATCGGTTTTCATAAAAACCGACGCCGAAATGTTTTTTTTAAATTTTTGGCGTCGGTTTTCCTTAAAACCGACGCGAAAATTCTTATAAAATTATTCGGGGTCTGAAACCCTCTTTTTTTCTACCGTCGAAATCGAGCTCCGCTGTCCCGAAACCCTCGTTTTTTTCCATCGTCGAAATCGAGCTCCGCTGCGGCCCTTCGGACATCCGACTACCTTGGAACCTAATTTGCGATCTCGGCCGAAACCCTTATTTTGTTCGATCGTCGAAATCAAGCTCCGAGGCTGCACTTCGGACTCCCGACGACCTTCTAACTTGATTTGCGATCTTGGACGGACATTTTTGAAGGTTTTTTTCGTTTGCACGATTTCTGGTATGCGTTCTTCCTCTTTCTCTATAGCTATGACACCATTTTTGCACTTGAAATGTATAAGTGGATCAATACATGGAAATGGTTGAATATTATTTGGATGTTCCACTAGATTGGATAGTTTATAACAGAAAAATGGTTATTGACTATAGATTTGCACTATATACTGGTATTTGATTCCAAACTGAGTGCCTCCACGGATTTCCTCTAGATATATTTAAGAGATTCCATTTATTATCTATCTGTATGTTCTATTTATTTATACTTCTTATTGGTCATTATCCCTTCATGTTTATATCATATTATTTGTTTCATTTACATTCATTATATTCACTATTTGATCATCTAGTAATAAATTATATTTATGGTTTTGTTTTTAAAATGAATTTTTATTGTGAAACCATTTTTGAAAAGAAATGATGCATGTGTGATTTTTAAAAAAGGGAATTTGTGGAAATATCTGTTTTGTTTTTTAGAATAATTAAAATCCTACTTTATATATGTATTTTAACCTTTTTTGGACTTTTTTCGAAAGGAAATGCATTGAATAGGGTGTGATAACCTACTGAGCTATTTATGATCACATCATATTTGTTCCAAACAACATTGGTTTACCTAATATATTTTGTAGTTTATTATTTATAGTTAAATATTCCATTAGAGCATGTTGGCGTTGTATTTGGTGGTGACAAAGAGGTCACATGGAGATCACGATTTCATGGTGTATCATAAGTTTTTTTTCGTTTTTATTATTTTGAAGTTTTTGTATTTGGATTAGTTATGTATTAATTGATGTTTATTATTGTTAGTTCTACCATGTATTCAGTTCAGATATTGATCTTGGTAGTTTTTTGGGATAAATCATTCCTTTTTTATTCTTTTGATTCCCTATAGTAGTTTCCAGCTTTGGGGGATCAAGAACGCCCTTTAGGCCATATCCCAGACTGTGTTGGGTTTCTGGTTAGATGGCATCTCATCATGGTTCTTGAAAAACCATAAAAAAATCATTTCCAGTAATAATAGTTCTCTAGACCTTCCCAAACTCACAATTGATGACATTTATGTAGGTGATTCATTTATAAAATGGAATATTGGCAAGAAAAAAATAATCTAGAAAAAGTAAAATCATTGATGTTACTCAAGATAGTTTATGGTGTTGTTTTTGGGCCGATGACACCTAAATCCCTTGATAGAATATGTATTATGTATTATATGTTCAATAATAAAATAATATAGATTGGATTATGGTGATTATCCACTGAAATGTGGAATTGAAATGCATTGATCTGTTAGACATGGATAAAGAGAAGTGTCTTAGTATCAATATAAAGATATACTAAAATGATAATGACATATAATTTACAAAAACTATGTGGGATAATAGAAAAAAATCATGGGAAACCACATCAAGTGTCAGTGGTGAGGGATCATAAACTGATGCCATGAGTCATATTACCAATGAACTCAAGCATACGTCCCAATATAATTGAGGCTCCTAAGCATCATTATAGGTTTATAAACGTATAATGTGGAGACTATACCCACTATTCGGAGTAAAACCATATTATAAATAACATTAGGAGATAAATAAACCAAATGAGCCAGTATGAATGATACACTTATTTGGATGTCTTATATTTTACCATGTGACCCAACTGCAAAATGTCAATTTCGACCAAAATTTAAATATTGAGGAATTTTATCTTTGTATTTGACTCTTTCATTTATTATGTTCACAAAAATAAGAAGTATTTTATTAACATACTCTTCATCATGTTCAATAATATCCTCATAATAATCAAAGAACCAATCATTAATTTATTTTATTTTAAACTACATCATTGATTGAAATGACATATCATTTTCTTTCTTGATCTTATTTTTTAAATTTTGATACTTTATAATTTTTATGAAATTAGAATGTCGTTAACACACATGTATATAATATGAAATCAAATTGTTTACTCTATTTGTAAACGTGTTTCATATCTGATGTCTTTTATATGATTATCAATAGTTTTTATGGAATATGTTTTTGTTTACAATTTATCTGATAGATATTTAAATGTTTCTATGTTTTAATATATTCATCAATTATATTGTGATATCAGGTATTAATGGATCATAATTGGATTTATCTACGAAGAACTACTAGTGAATATGAAAGAGGAGTTGACAATTTTTTGGAATTTTCTAAACGGCATAATCAAAATATTGATTTGATTTTCTCTTCCATGTGTGAAGTGTGTAAATATGAGAAAGTTAAACTTCAGAGAAATCAAGGATCATCTCATTTGTTATGGTTTTAGCCTTAATTATACACGTTGGATCTTGCATGGTGAATGAACTGAAAATTCAACATGCAATGTTGATGAAAATATTCATAATGAGGCAGAGGATCGTATTGAAGAATTAATTCATGATTTAGGTGTTGAAACCATTGAAAAAACACCAACTGTTGAATGATTGTATGGATATTCTGAGAAACCATTATTCCCAGGTTGCAGTAAATATACAGTGTTATCAGCAGTTTTGAGATTAGTTAACTTAAAAGAAAAAAATGGGTGGAGTGATAAAAGTTTCTCCAGTTTACTTGAGCTTTTAAAAGCGCTTCTTCCAGAAGGCAATGAGCTTCCAGATTCCAATTATGAGGCGAAAAAACTATTATGCCCAATGGGATTGGGGTATAAAAAGATACATGCTTTCCCCAATGATTGTGTACTGTATAGGAAAGAAAATGAACATTTATCAAGTTGTCCTACATGTGGAACATTGCGCTATAAGATGGATGAGAAAGTCAACTCAGATTCATTTTCAGGTGATGTCATGTAACGTTATAAAAAATCAATTTTTTTACTTTCCAATGATATCATCCAATATTTTTTTCAAACAATTCTGATAATTCAATTCTGATTTACTTTTAGGTACCAAAATCAAAACTCCATCTAAAGCAATTTGGTACCTTCCAATTATTCCTCGTTTGAAGCGTCTATTTGCAAATTCAAATGATGCAAAAAGGTTAAGATGTCATTCAGATGAGCGCATTTCTGATGGTAACTTACGTCACCCTGCCGATTCACCACAGTGGAAGAGTTTTGATAAAAAATTTCATGATTTTGGAAGTGAAGTTAGAAATCTCAGAATGGGATTGTGTACTAATGGAATGAATCCATATCGGAGCCTCAGTATCCAACATAGTTCATGGCCTGTTTTGCTGGTACTTTACAACTTGTCCCCACATCTATGTATGAAGAAAAAATATGTTATGATGAGCTTGATGATTTCTGGACCAAAACAACCGGGAAATGATATTGATGTGTATCTTACACCATTGATTGAGGATTTAAAACTGCTATGGGAGAAAGGTGTTACAGTTTTTGATGCAGACAAGAAAGAGTATTTTATTTTGCGTGCTATGATAATGTTCACTATAAATGACTTTCCTGCATATGGAAACTTATCTGGATATAGTGTTAAGGGACATAAAGCATGTCCAATTTGTGAAGAACAAACTTCGTATTATCAATTGCAGAATGGAAGAAAGACAGTGTACATGGGACATCGAAGATTTTTGCGAATTGATCATCCTTATCGTAGATTGAGAAAAGCATTTAACGGTTTACAAGAATAAAACCTCCCCCTCAACCATTGTCAGCTGAATAATATTATGACAGAGTGAAAGATATTGATTCAACATTTGGAAAGAGAAAAAGTTCTGGTTTACAAAAACATATCTGGAAGAAGCAGTCTATTTTTTTCGAACTACCTTATTGGAGATTTTTAGAGATAAAACATAACATTGATGTTATGCATGTTGAGAAAAACATATGTGATAGTTTGATTGGAACTTTGTTAGACATAAAAGGAAAGACAAAAGATGGATTACATGGTAGATTGGACTTGATATTAATGCGAATACGTTTGGAGTTAGCTCCCGCTGTGAAAGGAAAAAGAACATATTTACCTCCGGCTTGTCACACATTAAGCAAGATTGAAAAGATGAATTTTTGTCAGTGTCTTCATGGTATTAAAGTACCCAGCGGGTTTTCTTCAAATGTGAATAATTTTGTGTCATTGAAGGATTGTAAATTAATAGGTATGAAATCACATGATTTCCATGTGTTAATGCAACAAATTCTACCAGTAGCAGTGCGTGGTATATTACCGAAAGTTGTCAGGAAGACAATCATCAGGTTATGTAATTTCTTTAAATCCATTTGTAGCAAATTCGTTGATCCAAATTTTTTAGATTTTTTGGAGAATGAAGCAACTCTTATTCTTTGTCAACTAGAAATGTATTTCCCACCCACATTTTTTGATATAATGGTTCATCTATTGGTTCATTTGGTGCGTGAGATAAGAATGTGTGGGCCTGTTTATTTAAGATGGATGTATCCTTTTGAATGATATATGAAAATTTTGAAAGGATATGTTAAAAATCCTTATCGACCAGAGGCCTCTATTGTTCAAAAATATGTATCAGAAGAGGTGATTGAGTTCTGTACTGATTATTTGAATGAGGTGGAGCATATTGGTCTCCCTCTATCTCGACATATGACAGTTGACAGAGAAGGTAGAGGGGTTCGAGGCTTAAAGGTAAAGTTCATTCCACGTGATGAAGTGATGCAAGCACATTTATACATTTTGAACATCACAGATGAGGTTCAACCATATATATCTTCACATATTGCTGAATTAAAGTTACGATATCAGAAAAGAAATGAAAAGTGGTTGATGATTGAGCATAAGAAGACATTTGTTTCATGGTTTAAAGAGAAAGTCACCCCAGATATATCTGTATCAGAAACATTGAAGTGGTTATCAGGGGGACCATCTTTTAATGTGATCACTTGGTCTGGTTTTGATATCAATGTCTACACATTTTACACAAAAAACCTGGATGACAAGAGTACCGTTCAGAATAGTGGTGTGATGGTATTCGCTGAAGCATTGCATTTTTCGAGTGCCAAAGATAAAAACCCAATTTTTGCATCAACATCATATTTTGGAGTTATTGAAGACATATGGGAAATTGATTATATTAAATTTCGAGTCACTATTTTTAAGTGCAATTGGGTTGATAGTAATAGTGGCGTGAAACATGATGAATATGGGTTTAAACTGGTTGATTTGAAAAGATTTAATCACAATGAGGAACCATTTATCTTGGCGACACATGAAAAACAAGTATTTTATGTCATTGATCCGTCGAATGATCAGTGGTCAGTTGTTTTGCAAGGGAAAAGATATCATTTGGGTGATGATGATGATTCTGATGATGCTAGTGATTTACATGAGCCTTATTCATCTATTATGCAATTTTCAGATGATTACAATGAATATAAGACAGACATAGTGCATGCAGTACGTACCGATCATGATGAAGGGACGTGGGAAAACAATAAATTAGTCTCCTAATTTTTCTGGTAAATATTTATATTTTGTGTCTATTTTTAAAACTTACAAATGCATGCCTCTATTTTTACATATTTATTTTTCATTTCCTTGTTTCTAATTATTCAGTTTTCTAATGATATGCAGGTACCCAAAATTTCATTACACTTTCTAGTAGCAATGTCAAATACAGATAGAGAGGAGCAGTTACCGAGGTATATCTATTTTTACATATTATTAAATATTCAGTAATATACATATTTAATGATATAAAACTGTTAATTTATAAAAAAAATTGCAGGACTACTGATGCGTCCTCGGCGGAGGAGACTTCTCCAGTTACTACTCAAAAATCAAGTTCTCTAGTTGGTAAATGTGGTATTACATGTTTACCAAAACTATCACTCGCTCGTGATGATAACAAATCACACATCCGTTTTGATGATAATAATAATGTAGTTGGCCCAAATGCAGTTCAGTTTGTCAGTTATATAGCGATGCAGAGCCGTTGCATGATTAGTATTTTATATCCCGATTGGAAGTCAGTGGACAGGACGACGAAGCAACAGCTTTGGGAGGCCGTGACGGTAAAATATCTTTATTTATTTATTTTATCTCATTTTTTTAATATTATATAGTTTAAATGACATATTTAATTTTTTCAATTACAGATGACATTCAATTTTGAGGAAACCAAAGAAATTAGGAAAAGACATCTCTCTTTAGCGGCGGTTCGATGGAGAGATTTTAAAAACAAACTGACGAAAGATTATGTTTTTGGAAAGAGAAGGTTTGAAAGACCATGTCTTAAGTATCCATATATAGATGAAGAAACATGGAAGCGATTTGTTGACAGTCGTCAGGAAGAGAAATTTCAGGTATTGTAATTGTTTTATATTTTAAAATTTATGCTATATTTTCCTTATTACTTATGTGTTTATTTTTATGTAACAGGCCTCCAGAAGTCTCATCAAGAGATCCAGTTGAAAAACGTATACCCTCATACTTTATCACATGGAGGATACTCGTATTTGGAGCAGAAAATTATTGAAGAAAAATTTGAAGCATTAAGAGATCGATCAAGTAGTGGTTCAGAAGAGGTCCAGTATGGTCCTCCATCTCCTCCCACTTGCCATGAGAAATGGAAACGAGCAAAAAGAAGAAAAAATGAACAATATCTTACAGACAAAGCTCATCAAGTGGCTGATAGAATTGTAAGTAAATATTAATTCTTTGTTAACAATTTTCCTTTTTTATAATTTATAAACACTAATATAAATTTTTTATTTTTCATTTCAGGATGAACTTCAGGAGAAAGAGACACAGGGGTCTTTTATCCCCGAGGGTAGGATGGATATCCTAGCCACTGCTTTGGGAAAGGCTGAACACCTCGGCCGTGTTAGAGGATATCAAGAAGGTGTTAGTATTCGGAAGGTTTTTGGTAAGAGTAAGCAACCAAGAGACCAGGAAATCGAATCCTTAAAAGAAGAGCTGCCGGATATGAAATGGTCTATGGGTGATCAAATTCAAGCAGCAGTACAGAAGGATTTATTAGAACACTTGGAAAGACAGTCATAGTCTACTCATCCTTCCGAGGTATATTATTTACTGTTAACAATTTTTCTTTTCTATAAATTATAAACACTGTTATAACTTTTTCATTTTTCAACATTCTCAGCCTACTCACTCAGACTATCCTGCCTTATATGCTTACCCAACACCGTCTGGGCAGCCTTCCAAGGTATATTATTTAATGTCATCAATTTTTCTATTTTATAAATTATAAACACTGATATAACTTTTTCATTTTTCAATATTCTCAACCAACTCACCCGGACTACCCTGCCCCATCTGCTTACCCTGCCCCGTCTGCGCAACCATTTGAGGTATATTATTTTATTTAATTTTTAATCAATTTTTCTATGTTATAAATTTTGAACACTAATATACCATTTTCATTTTTCTGACTTCTCATCCTGCTCACCCTGACTACCGTTCCCCACCTACTAACTTTGAGCCTCCACCTCCTCCATCGGATCGAACCTTATATTGTGAGTTGTTTGCGGGAGATCCTCATGTACATATTGTTGCGTTAGGACAAGTGTATTTTTTGGGGGACTCGGTACATCATCAGCCTATGCAGATGGGTCAGGTTAGAGTATCAGTACTTGTTATTATAGATCCTACTGCTCTACTACCATTTCCTACTACGGATATCACCAGTGTTGGGGAATGTATGGGCCATTTTTTACTTTGGCCAACTGCACTTCTTCGTTATATTTCACATGAGGTATGAGTTTTTTTAAATAGTAATTAGAAATTATTCCAAATTACTTATAATGTTTTCTGACATTTAACTTATATAGGAATATCTGAAAGCAAAAGAAACTGTACAAATGCAGCAAAATGTTCAGAAACAGTCGGCTGTAGATACTTCTGATATTTCTTCTGGGTTGAAAAGATTATCTCAGTGCTCTTCTTCCGTGAATTTTATCTATGAGTTTCGGATGACGTCTGATATATGTGGAAAAAATTATAAATTGAGAATATTTAAAGAAGATATCATGAATTTAGTTAATTTTGAAGAGATCGGGCTGAATGTGGTGCAGTTGTTTTCCATGTAAGTAAATTGACATTTGAATTGCTATTTCTTTAATAAAATATTGTTATGTCATTGACTAACTATATTTTCTTTTTAAATTAGGTATCTATACAGGATTCTTTTACAAAATGAAACTACAAGCATTTACAGCTTTATAGATCCAGAATACATTTCCTTGGAAGTCAAACATGTGAAATATGATGAAAGAGTTCAATATATATCCGAGAGATTATCACAAACAGAGATTCAGTGCTGGTTTTTTCCATTTCATGATAAGTAAGAATATCAACATAATTTTGAACTCATGATCATTATAATGTCATTAATTATGAACTTTTTTTATTATAGAGGGCATTGGATGTTAGGTGTATTTTTCCCAAATGAATGCACCTTATATTGGTTTTTCTCTTTATTAGGAAAAGTGCGTAAACCGTTTTCCAACTTATTAAACAGGTAAGCTGTTTTTTTATTTTTAGAAGTTTCTTATGTTTAATTTAAATTGTTTACACAAGTTTTATTAGTTCTTATATAAAAAAATGCAGTTCATGGAAACATTTTACAAAGGAAAAGAAACCAACGAAAATCAAATATGTGGAAGTACAGGTAATTAGTTTTTATATTTTTGTTATATATTGGGTTTCATTATTAGTTAAATGTTTTATAACTGCAGTGTCATCGTCAAAATGGACATGTTGAATGTGGTTATTATATTCTATGATTTATGTACGAGATAATCACAACTGGGGAAACTACTGATTTTCATAAGGTTAGTTGTATTAATTTTTTTTATATATTTTCATCCACTTTCTTCTATTTATTAATTTCATATCATTCAATATTATTGTAGGTATTCAATGATTCACAGTCATATTCTCAATCTGATATGATCCACATTCAATCTACTTTTGCGGACTATTTGTTAAGTCTGATTAAGATTTGAGGTATGTATATACTAATATTTATAAATAATAATATATATGGGTTTAAAAAACTAACTCTTATGATATATTAGGTGTTTGAACCTACTAATAATCAAATGAATGCTTCAACAATAACAAACAATGAGCATGTCATATATTTCAGGTACGTGTATTTTAATTCTGCTTTACTGAGTTTTCTCAAGTGCCTCTGTAAAAACTATTTTATTGAATCTACTAATAATCAAATGAATCCTTCAACAATAACCAACAATAAGCATGTCGTATATTTCAGGTACGTGTATTTTAATTCAGAATTAGTTATTATATTTCTTTTCATTGTTATTTCTTAAAATCATTTGTCTGTACAGTGACATATCTGGGGGGTGGTACTTGGATCATGAACATAGAGATTCGTATAGCGAAATAACATTCACAAACACTAAAAATTGTCTCCCTTGCATGCACATCAATATCATCTAGGCCTTTTTATTTTTTAGGCAAATAAATATCAGAAAATGATTGCCGAGAAGCATATCACATAATACCTGAAACAGCGCTTAGTGGGTTTGCACAAAGATAAAATAGAAGGCGTCAATTTTTAAGGTATGTTTCTTTATGTCTTCAATCTGCATTTGATTTCAATTTTCTAACCTATTTTTTGCACTCAAACTTATTTCTCTGTTATTCCATAACATAAACAAATAACAATAGTGAATGGGTAATGCACGTCTATACAGAGAAAATATAAAAACCTGAGGATGGGGGTGGTGGGGATCCTATGGTGAAAAGACACCCCCAACATCTTCAGTGGGGGAGGTGAGGAAGAGGTTGCATCGGCTGAGTGTTCCTGGAATATTGATCAGGAGTCGTAACATTTCATTTTGGTAATTTAATTTGTGAAAAAATGAATGATTCAAATAAATTACACATTTTCATTTAATGTTTATTCATTGCACTAATATCTTGGATTGATTTTTTCATGCACATCTCCTTAGTTTCATTACTCTTTTGACAGGATTGGTGCTATCTATGGGAGGAAACTTACAATGATTGATACTGAGTATGGTTAGATTAAGAAAATGCACCATATAGGTACGTGTATTTTAATTCTGTTTTACTTTGAGTTTTCTCAAGTTCTTCTGTTAAAGCTGTTTAATTGTTTTTGTATACTTAGTTTTTTTTCAGGGTTCCGATTTTTTTGGAGGAGAAAATATATGTATTTTATTTAAAAAAAAAATTATTTACGGCGTCGGTTATTTTAAATACCGACGCCGAAAATCCTGTCTAAATTAATTTCGGCGTCGGTTTTTAGAACAACCGACGCGGAAAACCGATATTTCGGCATCGGTTTTATATAAAACCGACACCGAAAACCTAGTCAACTCTGTTTTTCGCGTCGGTTTTTTAATAAACCGACGCGGAAAATAATGTCTAAATGTAGCTTCGGCGTCGGTTTTATAAAAAACCGACGCCGAAGCTCATAAGCGAATTTTTCTATGGCGTCGGTTTTTTAAAAAACCGACGCCGAAAATCCTGTCTAAATTAGTTTCGGAGTCGGTTTTTAGAAAAACCAACGTGGAAAACCGATATTTCAGCGTCGGTTTTATATAAAACCGACGCCGAAAACCTAGTCGACTCTATTTTTCGCGTCGGTTTTTTAATAAACCGACGCAGAAAATAATGTCTAAATGTTGCTTCGGCGTCGGTTTTATAAAAAACCGACGCCGAAGCTCATAAGAGAATTATTTTTCGCTTCGGTTTCTATGAACCGACGTGAAAACTGTATTTTTAGCGTCGCCTATAAAGATGTCGGTTTATAACCGACGTTAAAAATTAAAAAAAACCGACGCTAAAAAGTGTTTTTGCACTAGTGTATTATCATGGTAGTCATGTCATTTAAATGGTATATGTGTTTATTAATATAAATAATAATGTTTATTATACTTATTGATTCATGAGAGCATTAGATGTCAATAATAATTAATGAGAATTTTTCATCACCCATATTTTTTATTCATTCCCCATGGTATTCATAATAGTTCATGGAATGAGACCATGGATGTGAAATATTTTCCATTTATATGATTTTCATTTTATATCCCTCTATAAGATGGGTATCATATATGTATATGGTTCTGAAAAACTACAAAATTGGCCAGTCTTTAAATTTTTTTAGCCTTATATATATACCAATATAGTAACGTTAGAAATTTATCTATAAAATTGGTGTTAGAGTTCTTATAGTTTGTATCAAAGTATGTTTAGGAGATTTCATGGGAACAATATAATGGAACAAAATATTAGAAAACATATCCCTATGATGTTATTTCAGTATAATAATAGATGAACATCCTAATGTTTTTTAATAGAATAATTTATGTGGTTTTTCCTAGTAATACACAACTATATTTCTATTAAAGGGGACATGGTTCTGGAATAGATGTACCTAGGGGTAATAAGTCTGAAAATGGAACATTTTTCTTGATCTAATCATCACCTAGTGCATGAAAATGGACATTACTACACATCTGGCATGATAATATCGAATGATATTATTATTATAATTCAAATTTACATTACCATCCATTAAAAAGGATATGGAAATAATTTTATCAAAAAAAAATAAGTTTTGTAAAATTATACTAAAATATAGAATATTCCATTATTTAGAAATGTTTCCTAGTGGATGTAATGGAAACTATATCTATATAAAAAATCCAACAATTAAGAATTCTCATTTTATTGATGGGATTAATACAATCATTTTAAGGGAAATAGTCTCCAAAAAATTATAATCATTTGAATACATAGTGTCATGATATATCAATAAAAAGAAAAAACTATCCTAGTGGATTTTATAGAATGCAAGAGTAGAAGATTATTAATGGGGAAAAGGTAAAAAAGGGAAGAATAAAATGATGAGTTTTCCCAACTGTGAAACTAGTGGAATGAATCTCACTTTTGAATGCATAAATAGAAAAGGAGTTTACTTAAAATATGTAGAAAAAGACCATCATGCTCATGATTTTATGTTTTTGGGTGAATCCCCCAAAGTTCATCTTAACTATAAAGGATACATTTCTCTATTCCACTAAATAAAACATGTGTCAAGGGAATATAAATTAGAAGAAGCTAACCGGTCTAGGTCAAACATATTTTATTTATATGGCTAAGTGGAATGATTAATGTGTTTTTCTTTGAATTCAGGAATTACATTATAAGATTATTTTAATAAATGATATTCTTGTTATATGAATTATGAAATTAAAAAGGATTGTACTAAAATACTATTTTATAAAGGATATGAGAGCATATTTTGAAAGGTACCAATGACTAGGAAAAGTGATTCAATGAAAAATTTATCTTCTTGTAAAACACACGATTTATGGAAGATAACCACAAATGTAATTAATATATTGAGATAACAACGATAAATATATGTCACCAACTGGAAAATTTCTATTGATATCAATTTAGGACATCATTAATGTTTCATGGTGATAAAGGTATTTTTATGTTTGTATTGTGACATTAAGATCTACTTTATAATATTTGGTGAATATAATGTCAATTTAGTGACCTTCTATAAAATTTTTTGGACATTGAATTTGGTCAAACATATTTTTAAACAACATTAATTTTAATTATTTAAGGAATTTATTATGTTGAACATTTGGAATTATTTGATTATAATTTTTAACTATTTTGGTTTTTTTGAATATAATAGGAACTTCAAGTTATAATTTAATTATTCAAATGATCTATAAAATTTTAATTTTTGTGCTTCAGGAAAAAAATTTATATTCATTTATTTTTCTAGAAATTTATTACTTAAATGATCAAAGAGAAACAAAATTATATAATTATTCCAATAAAATAAAAATATATCAATTATTTGTATTTCCATATGATCATTATCTAGATAACATAAGAATCATTCATCTTTAGGAGAATGATATTGAAAGGAAAATTATTTCTTATTACCTTAATAATTGATTAATCATATGGACATCTAAATCATCATAGATTTATGATTTATTATTTCTAAACATTACATTGAGATTTTATTTATTGTGATCAATAACCACTATCATTATCTATAATTTTTTACTCTTTGATTCTATGTCTATATCTTGACATCCAAGCTATGTTGTCCGACATAGGAACCTAGTCATGCGTTATTTGAGATAATGATTTCATTTCCCTTTCCCTAGTATAGAGAGTAATTTTTTATTTAACATTTTTTATGTGGGTTTTTGAAAAATAGTATTTAAAAATTTCAATCAATTGATTACCAAGATCATGTATAAATTGTTAGGTTACATTTTACTTGTGGTGGGGGGAATGTAATAACTTGAGATTTTAAAAGAAGAAAATCTTGTTAAATAACCAATATAACATGAAACTACAACCATATAAGAGAATGTAACACCTTGATAATTTATGATATAGTTACTTTTAAATAAATATGATCTCTTTGACATCTAATGTTGTAAAATACATTATGATTAAATGGAACAAAATACACTATGAAATTATTATTATTTAAAATATAATCACTATAACCTATACATTTTGTTTTATGGTGTGAATATTTTTAAATAAATTATTAAAATTAATTTTATCTATTTAATAGAAATAATATAAAATAATTTAATATAAAAAGAATTATTTTTTAATAAACACTATTTTTTCTAAAAAATTGTTAAAGTGAGATTTGTGCACATAAATTAAAATTAATTTTCACCACATTTAGATAATTTATGTGATAAAATCAGATTCATTTGTGTATATAAGTACATAAAAATTATATTAGGGTTAATTTTTGGGATATTAATGAAAATTTCATTTTTTGATGAATAGTGAAAATAAAAAATTTAAATTGAATACTGCATTTCTGTTAAAAATATTTAAACAGATAAATTAAACTTTTAATTGATTTTAATGTAAAATTAGTACAAATATATAAATATATAATTACATTAGGATATTGGAATCATTTTTAATTTTATTAATTATTATAAAACATTATCATCTTTATAAAATGTTCCATTTCAAAGCTAACTTTATCATCACTTATATAGGATTAAATTAAAATTAAAATTTTAAACTATTGTGAATGTAATTTTGAAAAATAAATTTTGTATTTGGAATCATTATAATTAATAATATCTAATATTGTTATATTAATTTCGGTCAAAAATAAATAGTGAAAATATTAAAAATTAGTTATCATTGTTATAGTTAAAATGGATTTACCCAAGGAAAAACATAGAAAATAAGGGTTAAAAAAGACATATGAACATATAATTCTTTTAATTGTTAACCACATATCAATCTTATTATTCTTAGGTCTAAATCAATGGTGAATTATAAGATTAATTCATGTTATTGACTTTATCATTATAGATTTTTTAGGAATTTTTAATGTAATTTACATGAGGATTTCCATTCACCTCATATAAATGGGAACCCAATAACTAAATTTTTCTACACCTATATATCCCCTTTTTCATGTCTAAAACATGAAAAAATATATCTAAAACATCATTTCTCACATTATAATTATTCTTGTCCACCAAAATTATAATTCCTAGGGTCTTTAAGAGAGGTCCAATAGGGGTTTCTCTTAGAAAAGCTAATTGTCATAAAAAAGCTCAAAATTTTTCTTTATTAATTTTCTAATACCCTTAAATGGGAAATGAAATCATTTATCATGTGTAGGATAGAAAATTTCCTCGTTAACCGATGTAGTTTTTTTCATGCACACCTTCTATAGATGTATATAATGAAATAATTACCACATTTTTATAATATTAATAAAATTATTATAATTATATAATTCTAATATCTAATACTTCATTTTATTTTCTAGTTCATTTTAAATATGATATTGTCGCTCATGTATACGATGGACCATAGCCTCGTGAAACGATGTTATTCAATATTCACTTACAATTTAAATAGAATGTAAAAAGGGTCAAATTAATGAATATATGTGATATATATGAGATAATATTGATTTTATAAAATAAATATATCTCCAATTTCATTTCCCTTTTATTTATTAATGGTTAGATATCATATTTCATGAGTATGTAAGATCTATCCTCTCCATAATGCCACCGGATTTATTTTCCATGAACAAATATTAATTGTGGTTACAATATTATATCAATTGATTAAATATGATATATATAAAATTGTTATCATTCTAGATATTATGTAATTATTTTATCTTAATAAGAATTAGAACATTCATTACCAAAATAGCATGATAAATAAAAGAAGTTGACACATATAGTAATTAAAATAATAAAATATTATTATCAAACTATTAGTAAAAGATATAAGTAGATTACTTATGATATAATAAATAAAATTATGGTTTTGGTATAATTTAGTACCATTCTAAAAACCATTATAATGGAGGATAATGTTTTTTTATCTAAAAAAGATTGAGGTAAGGAAATTTGTTTGAAATTCCATTAATTGAGGTATATTGCAATGTTATACCCATAATTAATTTTATATAGAATATATGCATCACCATGACATGTAATATACATATTAAATAATATTTCATGGTATTTTGAGTTTTAGTCTTAATTATTACATCAAATGTTATTTTACATGAAAATCACCAAATCATAAAAGATATTAAACTACCTCACATTATTTTGAAATTGTTAACATTCTTCTAAAACAATAACCTTCCTGTAAAAAATCTTCATTTAATATTACATTTATCTAACATAATAATATTAT
This sequence comes from Viscum album, assembly GCA_963277665.1. Classification (NCBI taxonomy): domain Eukaryota; kingdom Viridiplantae; phylum Streptophyta; class Magnoliopsida; order Santalales; family Viscaceae; genus Viscum; species Viscum album. The sequence continues at coordinate 1,009,404 of CAUJRU010000151.1, read as the reverse complement.
TGTATGATGTATATGATTATTTTTTTTAACAATATACCATTTTCAAATACAATATTTTTTCATTGAATGGGTTTTTGTTAATTAGGGAAATATTGAGAAATTTGTATCCTTTACTCAATAAAAGTATTTGATGATAAAGAATATTGGTTCATGAATTATATATGTCAGTCTATATATGTGGAACGATTTGGTCATGAAATGCTAGATAGCCCTGGAATTGTATAGATCCTCAATGAATTTGTTGATCTCGTGTGAAAAATTAGGTGGCCAAATTAAACTTGTTTTTACTGATATTTTTAAACCATTATGTGAATGGTATTCATAGTGTTGGGATCATGTTCTTGAGAACATGATTTCTAGTGATTATGAATTTCTATAATTATGAATTTAGTTTTCATTATCGATGATTTTTTCATAGTGATATTATCACTTAATTAATTTTATTATCAATATAATGATTAAATGGAATGTATGCTCAGTTGTTTAATTTTCCGTATTAATTATTCCTTATCCATTCATGATCTTCATGTTATTTAAATTATATTATTTTTCATTTGATTACCTTTACATATTAATTATTCCTTATCTTATCATGATATTAGTGTCATTTAAATGGATTATGTGTTTAGTTATTAATTTTTATAGGTTGATTAATCATTTTAATTCATGATGGCTTGTGATGTACATAACCCTTAATGAGAAACTGGGATCACTCTTATTTTGATTCCTTTCTAAAGGATATGAAGATGAATTCATGGAATCATATCAAGGATTCAAAATGTATTCCATTACAATGATTTGTATTGTATATCCAAATGTTTAATTCATATCATATATATATATATCAAGTTATCTAAAACTACTAAACTTATTGGACCCTTGAGATTTTATACCTTGTATCTATTCCATTATAATAATGTAGTCACTAACTTCAGGCTACTAGTTTTAGCATTTCTACATCATGGATTATTTGTTTATATTATATATAATACATACACACACACACACTCACACACACACACATAAATATATATATATTTCACTATGTTTATTTTTTTAAATTTATGTATTTGGTAGTTTTTTAACAAATCAGAAAATAATAAGGATTGTAAAGATGAAATTTAAATGAAAACATGAATAATAAAAAAAATTCATTTTTCCATTTTAACATTAATTATATGTTAATAAAATCATTAAAAATTGTTATAATTTATTTATAAAAACATATTTCAATGTTATATACATATATATTATTTTTCATCAAAAATTAATTTGTAATATATGTGGTTTAGATAATAAAAAAAATGAGGATTTAGGAAATGGTACATAAGGAAACATTACATTTATGTTTTGTTTTTAATGTCTCTTAATAATTCTTTCCCAGTTTATATAAAAAATATTCCTTATGTAACATATAAATGACATGAATCTTACATCCATATCTATAAGGCCCCAGCCTTAAACCTTACTTAATATTGAATTAAGTGAATAATTCACATTGAGGATCTTTTCAGGTTTAGAGTTTTAGAGAATTAGAACATAACTATTACATCTCAAAAGATTACAAAGTAGACACTTCTACTAAGTTTCCATAACAAAAAAAACTCTTAGAAAGAAACATGTCTAGTTCTATGTCTTATATAGCATGACATTCCCTTGATCCCATCCTTGACCTTATTCTACTTTACGTCCTTTGAAAAAAATTTCGAAAAAACATGGGGTCAACATAAAAAGCTCAGTAAGGGATACACAAAGAATGAAAACTGTTACTTTTTCAAACATCAAGTAAACCATGTATACTCTAACAAAGTAATAACTTCACCATCATGAAGTAGTAAAAACTCATCACTGAATAAAGTATCATTACTTACCTTTTTGTAACCAAAGGATTACCATAAAACCCATATAAAGAACACATAGCATATATAAAGGTAACTTGGGACATAAACATACTTAAGTGGAATAACCATACGGTCGACTTCCACACATATCACTTAATGGAATAGCCATACAGCCAATTTCCATACATACTTAATGGAATGGCCATACGGCCAACTTCCATACCCAATGCATTGGTGGTTATAACGTAACCACCCGTCCTGGTATGCAGGGCACAACCCGTCATATGGTTTATAACGTAACCACCCGTTAAAATGTCCAAGTACCAATATAAAATCATAAAACATAAATCCAATATAAAGGAATGATAACATTTCCACATCACAATATATCATAATAGAATCCTTTATCAAAACCGTTTTCAATACCAAAATACATAAAAGAGTACATGGTATTTATTTTATTGTAAAAACATTACGGCTTGTTGAGGAAGCCAAAGACCAAATAACACTTGCGGCGGCGGAAAAGGTCATTGCCATCGCGTACGTTAAAAAACATTCCTTTTTGTCGTTTAGTAAAACGCTTCGTAGAAAAAGATTCCTTTTGTATAAAAGTAAATGTCAAAGGAGTTTATACACCGTATAAAATAAAGTTGTGTATAAAACGAAATATGCCTCAATGAAAGGAGATTGAGACGAAGTCCCTTACCTCGGGTCTGACTTGACTCAATCGTTCTTTAATCTCCTGAATAATAAACTTGAGTTAATTTCTACTTGATTAAGAACCTTTTAAAAGTTCATTATTCCATTTATATCACTTATTTCCATCTTATAAACATTATGTAACCATTTAAGTTAATAATGTTTGTTTTGTTGATATTTGGTTCTTAAGTCGAAAGTGGACTTCTTACAATTACATGTTGTTCGTGTGGTCAAAGGTTCTTTATATCCAGAATGACATTCCTGATTTGGATATCATATATATCATATATATCCAGCATATACATGTATTTATAATATTACATAATCATTTAGAGGTAAGAAATTAAATGCACCGTTCATGGAGACGGTAAGCCGTACGTACGCATGAACGCTACTTTCATTTCTTTGTCATATTAATGGAATTAAAAATAAATGAGAGGTATGTATATTTTAATTCCAGAATTATATTCATCATTTAAATATATCATTCATTATATATATCCATTATATACATGTACTTTTAATAGTACATTACATTTGGGGATAAGAAATGAAATGCACCGTTCATGGAGACGGTAAGCCGTACGTACGCATGAACGCTACTTTCATTTCTATCTCATACTTTAATGGAAATAAATAATAATTATATAGAGGTATATTATAATTCCAGTATAACATCATATATAATAACTTTAAATCCATCCTTTACACGTCCCACATATGGCATTAACGACTCACATCACTTTGAGGGGGCGGTAGTCCGCACTTACTTAAATGAAGATATCGTGTTTACCCATAATGGAAACCATAAAGGTATTCCCAAAATGAAAAATACAGAAGCTTAAAGAAAACATAAACATATTATATATCATATATAAATATAGTGACATCTTAATGGACACCTTTGAAGGTGTTAAGGAATGTTGAACAATTATCGTTTCGGGAGGCATAAATTCACCATCCACGGAAACAGTGTGTTCTTCAACCATTAGATGAAGGTGTGTGTAAGTGTAGCTCAAATCCTTCTTATAACAACATCCTAGTATATTTAAGATACTGGAGTTTTTACAAAAGAAATAAATAAAAAGAGTTTAGGGGGTTGGAGAAGCAAAATAATACAAAAGGACTCAAGTGAAGACGTTACCTCAAAATTGGGTAACTCCCTTTGGTTTGAGCTCAAAGGCTTCCTTGGGAAGATTTCTGCCCAAAGTGAGGCTTCAAGGAGTAAGATAAAGAAGTGGAGAGACAAAATGGTCAGGGGTTGGCCGAGCCAAAGGCTTTGGGAGCATGGGTAAGGTGGTAGAGGTGGGGGCCTTTTATAAGAGGGGAGGAGGGGCACTTTTGGAAAGTAAAGAAATATTACTTTATTTGAAAATGTGTTTAGGTTTTAAAAGGTCCCACATTGATATAATTCGTGGATAAGGTGATAATGGTTCGAAATCCACCCATCCAAAATGTTTTGGACATGTGTAGTTCATATATTTTACATTATATTTCCATTTTATTTAAATCGTCAAATAATGATGTCATCGCTGCATCATTATTATGTCATCAATAATTTAATTTATTTAATGTCTAAAAATTATAAAACAATTACTATGATGTAGCAAAATCATTTTATCTTTCCAATTAATATTTAGAATAAACAATCTGACTTGTATAACCCTATTTAAAAATTGTTTTAGTAAAACATATCATGTTTGTGCCATTTTTTACATTAACATTAAATAAAAGGTATTTATGTCATTTTCCAACCAAAGTGGCTCCATGGGGTCCCCAAGTTGACCCATGGCTTGTCTTGGTCGGACATGACACATCCAATGAGGGTAGGACATGTGTCTAGGTAATCTCATATTATTAAAACATTATTTTTACCTTAAACTACACTAATTACCACTAATCGCGATTAAAAACTTAATAAGTTACTATTCACCAAAAAATTATTTTAATCTCATTGAACCACATTTTACTTCTTAGTGACAACCATGTATGTCAGATTTTTGAAATTCAATACACAAAGGTGGCAAAATTTCATTTAAATGGAAAATTAGTTTTTATAAGTACCACTTAGTGATTTCATTATTCATCAAAAATTGATGTTTTTCAGAAAAATTCCAAAAATTCACCCTAAGCTATATTTGATATTCCAAATTCAAAAATTAAGTCCATTTTAAAAAATTCAAAACATATAAGTCAAATTAATTAATTTAATATTTAATTCCCGCTGTCATGACAAATAGCTAGTTTTTGTGAAACAATAAGTATCAAAAGATTGACACTAGTTTAAGTCCGATTTCAAAGTGAAATTAATTCCAACGAACACTATTGGATTTAATGGTAAAAATATTTTCTAATTTCACTTTAAAACCAATTCGAATAACAGTCTAATCATATAAATAAATTAGATCAAAAAGAGGTTTTGAATTACAATACAACATTTACAATATTCATTAAAAAAATTGAACTTTATCGGAAAGATACCAAAAATTTACACAAAGTATATTTTGATGTCCCGATTCTAAAGAAGAGTTATATTTGGTCCAATAGAATTTATAAGATTGATCAAAACTATATTTAATGACAGTTCACCGTCAAATGGTGATAAGTTAACCCTTAGTGAAAATTAGGGTATAAATGCCTAAAATTGAATTCTTTCCGTATTTTAAGCCATTATCTTTTATTGGGTAAATATAAAAACATTTAAAAACATATATAATCATATTCTATTTATTTATATCCATTCCCGCCAGTACAACGACTACATGTTAACTAGCATTTTAAATAATATTATTATATTACTAGTGTGCAACGTAAGATTTCAATGAAACTCATCGTTGCGTATCGAGTACGCTATCGAATGTAGAAACCCATTTTAATTAAAATTAATATTTAATTAGTAAATATTAATTAATATGAAAATTCTTTATTCTTTATTTACCTAGGATGTTACATCCTTCCCCCATTTTGGGAATTGCGTCCTCACAATTTTATTCACTTATCAATATAAGTGGGGGTATTTATCCCTCATAGCATTTTCAGATTCCCCAGGTTGCCTCTTCAATCACATGGTTTTTCCACAAAACTGTTACCTGATGAATCACCTTATTCTGTAACACCTGCTCCCTATGGTCAAGAATCTGGACTGGTTGTTCTTCATAAGATAGGTTCTCTTCCAGCTGAACTACCTCTGGACTCAAAACATGAGATGGATCTGGCATATACTTCCTCAACATTGAAACATGAAAAACATTGTGTACCTGAGATAAACTCGGAGGTAAAGCCACTTGGTAAGCAACTGATCCAACTCTAACTAGAATTTCATATGGTCCAATAAACCTTGGACTCAGCTTTCCTTTCTTACCAAATCGCATCACACTTTTCCATGGTGATACTTTGAGAAAAACATGATCACCTACCTCAAAAGATATATCCTTCCTCCTGTTGTCTGCATAACTCTTCTGCCTGCTCTGAGCTGTTCTCATGTGTTTCTGAATCAACTGAACCTTTTCTGCCATCTCTTCTACCAATTCTGGTCCCATCAACTTTCTTTCACCCACTTCATCCCAGAAAGCTGGAGTTCGACACCGCTTCCCATATAATGCCTGAAATAGTGCCATCTGTATACTAGAATGAAAACTGTTATTATATGAAAATTCAACCAAAGAAAGATGTTGGTCCGAACTTCCATGATAATCCATCGAACAAGCTCGTAGCATATCCTCCAAGTTCTGAATTATTCGTTCTGACTGCCCATCTGATTGAGGATGAAAAGCTGTACTAAAATTTAATTCAGTACCCAACGACTTCTGAAGGCCTTTCCAAAAGTTAGAAGTGAACCTGGGATCACGGTCAGATACAATGGAGAGAGGAACTCCATGTAACCTAAATATCTCTTTAAGAAACAAACGGGAAAGTTGATCTAGAGAGAAAGTATCTTGTATAGCAAGGAAATGAGCAGATTTGGTCAAGCGATCAACAATAACCCAGATTGCATTATTACCTCGAGATGTCCTCAGTAATCCCACAACAAAGTCCATGGATATGTTTTCCCATTTCCACTCTGGCACTGGTAAAGGCTGAAGCATCCCTTTAGGTAACTACCGCTCTGCTTTAACCTGCTGACAAGTCAACACTTCACAGTAAAATCAGCAATATCTCTTTTCATTCCATCCCACCAGTAATACTCCCGCAGATCTCTGTACATCTTAGTACTGCCAGGATGAACTGAAAACGGAGAACTATGAGCCTCACATAACAACTCATTCTTCAACTGTGAATCACAAGGCACACATAATCTCTTCCCAAACCCCAAAACCCAATCATTATCAATGTTGAATTCAGGAAACTTACCTTTCTGAACCATCTCTACCTTTTTCTGCAACTCGCTGTCTTGCTTCTGTGCTTGCTTGATTCTGTCTGATAGAGAAGATTTCACTAATACCTGAAACAAAACAGAAGGACTTCCTGCACCAACAACTTCTATGCCAATGTTCATTAAATCGAAAACCAAAGGAACTCATTCCAAACATAGCATGGTTAATGAAGCATTACTTTTTCGACCTAAAGCATCAGCCACTTTATTTTATTTTCCTGGATGGTAGTGGATTGTACAATAATAATCCTTGATTAATTCCAGCCATCTCCTCTGTCTCATGTTTAACTCTTTCTGAGTGAATATATACTTTAAAATTTTGTGGTCAATATATATTTCACACTTTACCCCATACAAATGATGCCTCCAAATTTTTAAAGAAAAGACAATAGCAGCTAATTCCAAATCATGTGTAGGGTAATTTACCTCATGAGTTTTCAACTAACGTGAAGCATAAGCAATTACCTGATCATTCTGCATTAGGACACAGCCAAGTACCATCAACAAAGCATCACTGCATATAACAAACTCACCATTCCGGGAAGGAAGTTCCAAAACTGGAGCATTCACCAATCTTCTTTTCAACTCCTGAAAACAATCATCACATTCTTTTGTCTAGATGAACTTAACACCCTAGCTTAGTCATTGGACTAGATAACCGTGACAAATTTTCAACAAACCTTCGGTAGTAACCTGCCTAACCAAGAAAACTATGGATCTCGGTTACATTTGTGGTACTCGGCCATTCTTCAACAACTTTTGTTTTAGTAGGATCAACAGTTATGCCATCTTTTGAAACAATGTGACCAAGGAATGAAATTTGTTGCAACCAAAACTCACACTTTCTGAATTTACCATACAATTTATTTTCTTTTAAGGTTTTCAAGATAACCCTTAAATGTCTTTCATGCTCTTCTTTACTTTTAGAAAACACCAAAATATCATCAATGAGAACAACCAAAATTTTTCACCTGAGTCAACTGAGCCATCACTACAACAAACTGTTTAGTTCTGATTCTGACCATTTCAAGATATTGATTTGAATGGTCATTTCCCTCTGTATAGCTTCCCAGAAAATCTGTTTTGTTTCCTCTATGAAAACCAATTCTTTAACAAACATGTCTTAGATGAAGCAACATGGTAATCTTCAAATGCTATATCATTTCAAAAAAAATATTTTTGGATAATCATTTAATAAAATTCTAACTCCTAAAGTTATCTAAACCAACCTTTGATACCAACTATATGGCCCCAGCCTTAAACCTTACTTAATATTGAATTAAGTGAATAATTCACATTGAGGATATTTTCAGGTTTAGATATTTAGAGAATTAGAACATAACTATTACATCTCAAAAGATTACAACGTAGACAATTCTACTAAGTTTCCATAATAAAAAAAAACTCTTAAAAAGAAACATGTCTAGTTCCATGTCTTATATAGCATGACATTCCCTTGATCCCATCCTTGACCATATTCCACTTTATGTCCTGTGAAAAACATTTCGAAAAAACTTGGGGTGAGCATAAAAAGCTCAGTAAGGGATACACAAAGAATGAAAACTGTTACTTTTTCAAACATCAAGTAAACCATGTATACTCTAACAAAGTAATACCTTCACCATCATGAAGTAGTAAAAACTCTTCACTGAATAAAGTATCATTACTTACCTTTTTGTAACCAAAGGATTACCATAAAACCCATATAAAGAACACATAGCATATATAATGGTAACTTGGGACATAAACATACTTAAGTGGAATAACCATACGATCGACTTCCACACATATCACTTAATGGAATAGGCATATGGCCAATTTCCATACATAATTAATGGAATATCCATACGGCCGACTTCCATACCCAATGCATTGGAGGTTATAACGTAACCACCCGTCCTGGTATTCACGACACCACCCGTCATATGGTTTATAACGTAACCACCCGTTAAAATGTCCAAGTACCAATATAAAATCATAAAACATAAAACCAATATAAAGGAATGATAAAATTTCCACATCACAATATATCATAATAGAATCCTTTATCAAAAAGAGTATATGGTATTTATTTTATTTTAAAAACATTACGGCTTGTTGAGGAATCCAAAGACCAAATAATACTCGCGCCGGCGGAAAAGGTTGTTGTCACCGCGCACATTAAAAAAAACATTCCTTTTTTTCGTTTAGTAAAATGCTTCGTAGAAAAAGATTGATTTTGTATAAAAGTAAAAGTCAAAGGAGTTTATACACCGTATAAAATAAATTTGTGTATAAAAAGAAATATGCCTCAATGAAAGGAGATTGAGACGAACTCCCTTACCTCGGATCCGACTTGACTCGATCGTTCTTTAATATCCTGAATAATAAACTTGAGTTAATTTCTAATTGATTAAGAACCATTTAAAGGTTCATTATTCCTTTTATATCACTTATTTCCATGTTATAAACATTATGTAACCATTTAAGTTAATAATGTTTGTTTTTTCGATATTTGGTTCTTAAGTCGAAAGTGGACTTCTTACAATTACATGTTGTTCGTGTGGTCAAAGGTTCTTTATATCCAGAATGACATTCCTAATTTGGATATCATATATATCATATATATCCAGCATATACATGTATTTATAATATTACATAATCATTTAGAGGTAAGAAATGAAATGCACCGTTCATGGAGACGGTAAGCCGTACGTACGCATGAACGCTACTTTCATTTCTTTGTCATATTAATGGAATTAAAACTAAATGAGAGGTATGTATATTTTAATTCCAGAATTATATTCATCATTTAGATATATCATTCATTATATATATCCATTATATACATGTACTTTTAATAGTACATTACATTTGGGGATAAGAAATGAAATGCACTGTTCATGGAGACGGTAAGCCGTATGTACGCATGAACGCTACTTTAATTTATATCTCATACTTTAATAGAAAGAAATAATAATGATATAGAGGTATATTATAATTCCAGTATAAAATCATATATAATAACTTTAAATCCATCCTTTACACATCCCACATATGGCATTAACGAATCACATCACTTTGAGGGGGCGGTAGTCCGCACTTCCTTAAATGAAGATATCATGTTTACCCATAATGGAAACCATAAAGGTATGCCCAAAATGAAAAATACAGAAGCTTAAAGAAAACATAAACATATTATATATCATATATAAATATAGTGATATCTTAATGGCCACCTTTGAAGGTGTTAAAGGAATGTTGAACAATCATCGTTTCGGGAGGCATAAATTCACCATCCACAGAAATAATATGTTCTTTAACCATTAGATGAAGGTGTGTGTAAGTGTAGCTCGAATACATCTTATAAAAAAATCCTAGTATATTTAAGATACTAGAGTTGTTACAAAAGAAATAAATAAAAAGAGTTTAGGGGGTTGTAGAAGCAAAATAATACAAAAGGACTCAAGTGAAGACATTACCTCAAAATCGGGTAACTCCCTTTGGTTTGAGCTCAAAGGCTTCCTTGGGAAGACTTCTGCCCAAAGTGAGCCTTCAAGGAGTAATAGAAGGAAGTGGAGAGACAAAATGGGCAGGGGTTGTCCGAGCCAAAGGCTTTGGGAGTGTGGGTAAGGTAGTAGAGGTGGGGGCCTTTTATAAGAGGAGAGGAGGGGTACTTTTGGAATGTAAAGAAATATTTCTTTATTTGAAAATGTGTTTCGGTTTTAAAAGGTCCCACATTGATATAATTCGTGGCTAAGGTGATAAGGGTTCGAAATCCACCCATACAATAAGTTTTGGACATGTGTAGTTCATATATTTTACATTATCTTTCCATTTTATTTAAATCGTCAAATAATGATGTCATCGCTGCATCATTATTATGTCATAAATAATTTAATTTATTTAATGTCTAAATATTATAAAAAAATTACTATGTTGTAGGAAATAATTTTATCTTTCAATGACTATTTATAATCAAAAATATGACTTATATAACCTCATTTAAAAATTGTTTTAGTAAAACATATCATGTTTGTGCCATTTTTTACATTAACATTAAATAAAAGGTATTTATGTCATTTTCCAACCAAAGTGGCTCCATGGGGTCCCCAAGTTGACCCATGACTTGTATTGGTCGTCCAGGACACATAAAATGAGGGTAGGACATGTTTCCATGTCATCTCATATTATTAAAACATTATTTTTACCTTAAACTACACTAATTACCACTAATCGCGATTAAAAACTTAATAAGTTACTATTCACCAAAAAATTATTTTAATCTCATTGAACCACATTTTACTTCTTAGTGACAACCATGTATGTAGGATTTTTTAAATTCAATACACAAAGGTGGCAAAATTTCATTTAAATGGAAAATCAGTTTTTATAAGTACCACTTAGTGATTTCACTATTCATCAAAAATTGAAGTTTTCCAGAAAAAATCCAAAAATTCACCCTAAGATATATTTGATATTCCAAATTCAAAAATGAAGTCCATTTTAAAAAATTCAAAATATATAAATCAGATTAATTAATTTAATAATTAATTCCTGCTGTCATGACAAATAGCGTGTTTTTGTGAAACAATAAGTATCAAAAGATTGACACTAGTTTACGTCCGATTTCAAAGTGAAATTAATTCCAACGACCACTATTGGATTTAATGGTAAAAATATTTTCTAATTTCACTTTAAAACCAATTCAAATAATAATCTAATCATATAAATAAATTAGATCAAAAAGAGGTTTTGAATTAAAATACAACATTTACAGTATTCATTAAAAAAAATTGAACTTTATCGGAAAGATACCAAAAATTTACACAAAGTATATTTTGATGTCCCAATTCTAAAGAAGAGTTATATTTGGTCCAATAGAATTTATAAGATTGATCAAACCTATATTTAATGACGGTTCACCGTCAAAAGGTGATAAGTGAACCCTTAGTGAAAATTAGGGTATAAATGCCTAAAATTGACTTCTTTCCATATTTTAAGCCTTTATCCTTTATTGGGTAAATATAAAAACATTTAAAAACATATATAATCATATTATAGTTATTTCTATCCATTCCCGCCAGTACAACAGCTATATGTTAACTACCATTTAAAATAATATTATTATATTACTAGTGTGCAATGTAAGATTTCAATGAAACTCATCGTTGCGTATCGAGTACGCTATTGAATGTAGAAACCCCTTTTAATTAAAATTAATATTTAATTCGTAAATATTAATTAATATGAAAATTCTTTACTCTTTATTTACCTATGATGTTACAATATCCATGTTCTATATACATGTATGTAGTTATTTGCCATGTTTTAATTCATATCTGTGTCTAGTGATTTTGATAATGATATTATTTTCAACAAATAACATTGATTTTTATTATATGTTATCATCCATACAATATGTCTAATGTTCATTTCAATGTTTAGTAAGACCGTTTAATAAAAAAAAGTTAATATCTTATTATTTTGGTTTCTTATAACTTTATTCATAAAAAAATTCCTTATAATGTTTATATGAAACTCATTCACTTTTTATGCATTAATTCATGTATAATACTGAGATTTATATATTTTGTATATTGAAAATTTTTTATTAAACATAATATGAAAAATGATGGGAATGAAATTATATATACATCTAATACATTTCTTAATTATTTTTATTTCATTAGATCATTACCCTTATTCCTGATCTGTATATCTTTATATAAGGTTTTATACAAAAGCATGATGTTGTTAGCTGGGTGATTATTTTAAAATATCATTACAATGATATATGACTTATGATTTTTAAATAATTTGCATATTCAACATTTTAGGTCACCTATATATGTTTTTTATTTTTAAAATAATATTTTATTGATGTTGTGATTATTATTATCCTCACCCATGTACTAGTATTTAATTATGTCCCATTTTCATTTATATTAATCCTCCCCATATATATACTTTAAAATATATTTTATTTAATTTAATTCCTAAGGATACAACATAAGATTTTAATAGTTAATTTAAATTTTATTTTTTCTTTGATAAACCCTTTCATAATTTTTTTATTTTATATTATGAAAAATTTATTTTTACATAGTTTATAAGGAATTTTTTTTATCATTTTGGGAACACTTCATTATAATAATGATAATTTTTATATTTTAAAAATTTTCATCATTCCTCAGATAAAAAACAATGGTGTTGGGGGAATCACATTTGGTAAATTATTTTAGTTTTTTAATATTTGGGAATTCTGATATGGAAATTTTTTTGGTATAAAGATTAATGTAAATAACATGTATTTCTTGAAATGTAACTCAATATTAGCTAGTATAATATCATAATATTAATATTTTCAATGATTTTATGTTGATTTATCTCCTTATATATCAAATTTAATGTAGAAGGTATGTTTCTTCCTAGATAATTATGTTTAATAAAATATTTGGAATTATTAATAGGTATTTTACATAAGTAAAAATTTTATTGTTTTAAATTTTTTAAAGGTATAATATCTAACAAACCATATTTTTTATATTTATTTATATAATTATTAATAAATAAGTGATAAACGTTAAAATTATATTCTTATATCTTTTTAATAAATTTTTTACAATGAACAAATATATTTCTCTTAAAGACCTAATTTAGGATATTATTAAATATTTGTTTATTTATAAAATATGAATTGATGGAGAAGATTTTATTTGATACGTAATTATATGAAAAAATATTTATTAAATAAATATAAAATATTAGGTACAAATGAAAATCACATTACATATATTTTAAAATATTATAATTTTTCAACAAGAGTCATTATATAACATATCATGGATTCAAAATTATTATGTTTCATGATATCTTAAAAATTTTATAGTAGAAAATAATAATGAAAAAACACTACTAAACATTATAAATAAGAAATAAATTTAATACATTATATATCGAGGAAATTGGGTAAAAATACATGATTTTTGTAACAACAAAATAAATAAAAATTTTAGGATCTCTAATAGAAATATGAAAATAAGAATAAAAAAATATTTTTAAAATAAGAAACTAGTATTTTGAATAATATCACATCTATTAAAATAGGGAAAATGGTTGAAAAAGTAAAATTACAATATGGTAATATTTCTGAATAATAATATATGATAATATACCAATAAAAAATTCAAAAAAAATATACATGTTAGGTAACTCGAATATTGTATATGTTATTATTTTAACCTATAATAGTGTACCATATTTTATAAAAAATATTATTTCATATATTTATATATGTTTTAAAATAAATATTGTGTGGATGTTAATTTTGTTAAATTGAAATCATTTTTTAAATCATCACACTAAAATGATCATTGAGTGAATTTTTAATTATTTCTTAAAAATACGTCTTTTTGGATGAAATGTAAAAAATAAAATTGTTCATTTGTGGAAATCTTGTGGGAAGGTTCTTGTGTGTGGATAATAGGACTCGGGCCCTATGTCTCCCAGTTTCCCCAAGGGATTTTATTGAAATTGATTCTTCTAAAGGACCGATTGACTTTGTTTGGATTGTTTTTGATGAGGATCTTCGGTGGAAGCAACCTATTATCTTTGATTCATGGACTGATTTATGCTCCTCCTGTTGGAATTTGGGTCATAGTTCTCGCGCTTATAGGCGTGGTGTCATGAGCTGTGGTTTTTTTAATTATGATCATGAGGTGGAAGGTGAAGGGAACCAGGACCTTGGCGTGGTGTAGAAGGTGGTGCAAGATAGCTCTCCGGTTGTGCTTGAGGGAGTTGGGTATGCAATGGATAAACACAGTGTTGAGAAAGTGGCTATTCAGTATCAACTGAATCCCAAGGTGCATGATATTTTTAAGAGCTTGAAGAGTGATCTAAAGCTCCTGGATACTGGAAGTTCTCTTGGAATGGAGGTTTCGGCTGGGCTGGAATTTGATAAGGAGGTGCAAGGGCCCTTGGTCAATGCGGGATGTGAGATCTCTACTGAACAGATACAGAACAAGGTGCATGCCGCTGCTGCTGGGCATGGTGGAGGGAGCGTGTCCCAGAATTCTCTGGTGGCTGATGCTGGGAGTGCGAAGCCTCCTTCTTAGGTGCTGATAGATGTGCT
The DNA here is from genome assembly GCA_963277665.1 of Viscum album. Taxonomy (NCBI): domain Eukaryota; kingdom Viridiplantae; phylum Streptophyta; class Magnoliopsida; order Santalales; family Viscaceae; genus Viscum; species Viscum album. Next base: position 994,379 of record CAUJRU010000151.1, on the reverse strand, counting down.
TGCTACTGGACAGGGGGGAGGGAATCTGGACCAGCATACTGGTGAAGCTGGAATGATATTGAGCACTTTTGGAAGCCTTGATAGTGCTGTTGAATAGGAGCATAAGGCGAGGGCTGATCTGGGGTTCAAGAATGGTGTGAATGCTTCCTAGGCCAAGGGTGATGGGGGTGTCCTCAACAGTTCTTTGATGAGAGATTCTGAACACTTTGATCCAGTTACGATTGTAGTGGATGCTTCAGAGGTGTATGATGTGAATTTTGTTGAGGATGAGAACCCAAAACGTTTGGTTCTGAAGGACATGGCTTTAGAGGACCCCAATGTGATGATTGTACCTATTCAGTCTTCTCTTTTGTAGGAGGGAATGGAAACTGGGTGTTCGATGCTTTGGGAGAGTGGCTCTGATGATGGTTCTAGGATGAAATTCAACATGGGCCACATTTTAAAGGAAAAGGCCTCTCTTGCTGGGAAGGAAAATTTTGCAGGGGGCCTGTCCAGGGAGTGGTTCCCACCTCCCACCTCATGTTTTCTCAACCAAAAGGACACTGTTATCCCTGTTCAAGGAAAGCATGGTGATATTGGCACTACAACCCTGAAAGTGAGGAGGCCAAGGAAGGACTACTCTTCCTTTCTGAGAACGATATCAACGAGGGCCTCCAGCAAAGCTTCGAAGAATTCCTCTGGCAAGGTGGGATGGTTTGCTAAGAAGCAGCTGAATGTGGAGCAGGTGATGTTAAGGGAATACTACACCAACTTCATGAGGCAGTATGATTATTCTAAGTGGGAGTCAGTAGACACTGATGCGGCCTCTGGTTATGGTGATGAGGGGGACCCCCTGGTGCAAATTATGATGATGATGTTGGGGAAGGCTGGTATACCTGTGCTGGATGCTGGTGGATGGTTGGCTGGGAAATGCTGTTGGTGATGTATGCTGCGTTCGGTTGTTCTTATGCTGTGGTTTGATGCTACAGGCATTGTTTGGCTGTGATGCTGGATTTGGTGCTGTTGGTGGCTGGGGTAGGTTGGTTTGGATGTATTGCTACTGCTGTGTTGCTATGATGATTGGCTGTGGTGCTGCTGGATGCTGGTACTGGCTGGATGTGATGTGACGATGCCGCTGTTATGTCTGTTTTAAGTCTTTTTCTTTCATTGTTTTTCTTTTTTTGGCGTGGGTTGTAAGGGGTTTTTGGGTGTGGGTTATTTGACCCCTCCCCTCCCTTGTCTGCTGTGTCTCCTTTCTTCTTGTTAATAAATTGGGGGGGGGGATAACCTGACCCTCACATCTTCCTTGCCTTCATTGTTTGTTTTTGTATATTTAATATAATATAAAATATATTTATATTTTATTTTAGGATTATAAATAATATTTAAATAATTGATAAATAATACTAACCAAAATATAAAAATGTAAAAATGGAAAAATTAAGGTAAAAATATCGTCACCCAGTTTTTTCTTAAATGGATAGTCAAATATATTATTTAATATAATTATAATTAAAAAAATGTAACATATATTAATGTAATATAATAATTGATTAAAATTTTATGAATATAATTTAATTATAATTTTTTTGTAAACATGATGAAATACTACCAGACCAAATGTTTTTAGACTCCCGAACTCATTTGTTTTCTCGTTGGTTTGTACTCTCTTTATTTTCACTTCTTTCCCTATATTTATTATAAATTATCACTTAATTCCTTTTATATTTAAATTTATTTCATAATACATTTCCTTATCTAAGTTATTTTAATATCATTATTTTCATCACATTAATTTATATCCATCTATTGGGATATTAAAAAATAATTTATTTTAAAAATTCCTCATTAGTTTTTTTATTGTTTTAATCTATATTCTTGTACTGTGGACATATTAATTGTTCTTTATACCATTGAATACATAAGAAAAATTATAGAACTAATTTCAATTCATTCCATAAAATATTACATCTTCATACTATTAATTATAAGCTCACTTGAGATCTACCACAAGTGTTTCTTATCATATAATCAATTTGTAATTCACCTTTCACAATTATATATTATATCTATATTCCCCAATTAGTAAATGAATTTACCCATTTCTACAAATGAAAATGAAAATATCATTCACTGAATAAATTTTACAAGAAAATATGTTCTATGAAGAAAAAAAGTTATCCATCATATGGAATTTTAAACATAATAAGATAGATAATAATAATAATTCTTTAACAAAATAATGGTTATCATATATGAATTCATGAGAATGTAATTTTCATAACCATTAAGGAATAATTTCCTACTATTACATTGTGAAAGTGTTCATCCCATAACAATAACAATCATAATAGTATGTGGTCATGAATCCGTCACTTTGAAATAAATATATGGGAAAAAAATTATATTCACATTTAGGTATAGAAAATTAGGCTGATACTAATCATCCCAAATAAAGTATTTCTCTATTCATTTCAATGATATTAATTTAGTTACAATCCCTAAAAAGTATGAAACAAACATATTATAATATCCAACAATAAAAAAAAATACAATAAATAATAATTTCATTGAAATCATTATAACATAATATAATATTTTTTATTCCACTATAATAGTACAATAATACTCTAAGTATTTTGATACACATAAAAATATATAGAAACACCATAATCTTGTACTCCATAAGAAAATATTTTGAATCGAATGGAAACCATAAAATATATATTATTATAATGAATAAAACAGTAGGATATGGAAGTGAAATTGTATAAAAACTAAGAGAATTAATGACTTGTTTATAAGTAATATTCTTTTATATTTATAAATGGTAATATGACCATTCTATGGGTAGGGTGACTGTTAGAATAATACTATAATATTTTCCATTAAAGTAAGAATTTTATTTGTAAAATAACATTATAAAATAAATAAATAACAATATATATAAATAGTATACTAAATAAGTAATAAATCATTCTAATCTAGAAATGTATAGTACTATAATTATATAAATATGTTATAGAATAATATAAAATTTATTAAAATGGAGTATATAATATTTTATCACTTAATTCAGGATTTAAAAATTTAATAACATTATAATTCAATTTATAAATTTTAAATATCTTTCTTTTTTTTCAAAAAAAAAGACTTAAAATATTGAAATAAAAATCAATATTATCCAATGGTAATTTTTTTATTTTTCTAAAATATATTATTTCTATATTGAAAATTAAATTATTTTAACCATATATGGTATATAATGTGAATTTATCTGGATGGGACATTTTTTATAATAATAAATATAAATGAATTTATGGAATATGTTTTGTTGTTAATGATTATATTTTTATGTATTAAAATAAAGAAACATACCAATAATGGTATTTCGAATTAATAAATTGAATTTTAATAATATTTGTGAAATTATTTTTGATTGAATTTTCTCCCCTGTGAAATAAGTTTTTAAAAAAATTTTATGTTTATATAATTAATAAATGTCTGAAACAATTTTAAAAATGTACCATATAGTGATCTAAAATATTATGTAAGAGAATGTTATTCAATGTTACATAGCATAAATTTATAAATAATAAGTCTAAAAATTTATAAAAAATTTAAACACACATGCGATAATTACCCACCAATCATTCCAATCCACTTCACATTAAAATTCTTGGTTATGGTTCTCCTCTTATATTCAACCTCAATATACCATTCAAGAATATCATATCTATTTATGGGGGTATTTATCATTTTCCATTATGCTTTTAAAAAAGGTAGTGATAATTAATATGTAATAATCATCCATTTTTTGTGATTTATTTCCATTCTGTTGAATTATTCGTAAATGTTTATATGGATTCAAAATTATAAATTTAATTATTAAAATATTAATGAGATATTATAATTACAAACAATTATACCTCTTTTATATGTCAATAAAATTATTATTTATATAAAATTAATTTCTATTATGTGAATCCATATATATTATATGTATTTATAACATTGTGGATGTATTATTTCAATTTTTTTAATTTACTTATGTTAGGAATATGAAAATAATCATTGGTAATACTCTCCCAGGAATGTGGTGGGTTAAAATCAATTTTTGGCATTGCTTCCCTTTTGAAATTGAAGCAAGATGATCATGATATATTTACTAATAGAAATTTTATATCATTAATTCATTATAAAAATATATGTAATATAATATTGATTTTTAGAGTGGATTTTTATCATTTAATTAGCCTCATTTCATTGAAAACTATTGTATTAATTGATACATCAGTACTATTACGGTTATATAGTGAATATTTGCTATTTTTTCTTATTTATTACTCTATCTACATAGATACCATAAATTACAATGTGAATATACTATAATATATTATTTTATTGATGAATAATATAATATATAGTTATAATATTTCATTAATTTGCGAATATTTTTTAATCAATTTAACCATTATTTTTATATGGATAATTTTAAATACATGCCCATGATTATAAATGAGGTTTCTTAGAGAACATAATTTTATTCATTTCATGATATTAAATTCATATGATGATTGAAATAGACATATTATTTTATTATTTAGGACTTGAATTATTTATCACCCAATTTATTTATAGGTCAAATGAGACAGACAACATTTACTACTGAGATCATCCTTACAAATTAATTTCTACATTCATCGAACAATGTATTAATTGAATGATTATGATGTTCAAAATTTATTCCCATACCAATGAGATCAATTACTATAATCTATTTTCTTATTTATTACATTTTTATAACATCCATGTACATTTTACTCATATGTATTCAATTTATGTAAAGGGATTTCATAAATTATCTTGATCATATTATTTATTTCATAGTTATCCCATGTAAACTCATGTTTTCATCTATCACTACTAAGCATATAAGATAAATTATTATTCAATTTTCACCCCATTTCCATTTTATAAGATAATTATTAATTTATTTTACTTAAGGATATTCTTAATTGAATATTAAATTTTGAATGATTCTTGTAATTAACTTTATCTTTTTAAAATTGAAAAAATATATCTTGTAGTTCTATTAAATAATTATAAATTATATACTATGATTAAAAATTATTATTTTTATGCATGTATTAATTAAATATATTACATTTTTAATGATTAATAATTATATAAATTGAACCCATGATAGAAAATGTAATCAATGAATGTATTTTCCAAATAAATAAATAGATGTAGAAGAAATAAAAGATGATAATATTATAAATATTTTAAGGATATTATATGATATTATTTAAAATAATCATTCTGAAATAGAATAAAACTTTTAACCTCAATAAAGTGTGAAAATTTTAAATCATTTCACTAGGATTTATCCTCAAGAATTTAAGGTAATAACTAATCCATTATTAGAAGTGGAGTAGATAACTTATAAAAGGATGATCTTGGTCAAAATTAATATATAGTTATAGGTAGAAGTTTATCACTGGTGTATATCATTTATGTTTAGATATTAATCAATGGATTATAATAAAAAAAATGATAAATGGGAAAGGATTTGAAGTAAATAAATTTAGTTTTTCATTAAAATTTTCATCGTTATGTAAATTCCATAGGTGGTGGTTGATGTTATGAAATGGAAATTAATGTATTTAAAAAAATGGGGAGAGGAAAATACTTCCAATCATGATGATAACATTACATCGATAATATTACAATATAATGATTTTTTATATGATATAATGTATTTATTATTTTATTCAAATAATGCTACCCAAAATATATGTGAAAAAAATTAATATTTTTGATTTAATGATAACATATTAAAATTAAATTAAATTTGAGGGAATTGATTTAAATTATATTTTTTAGAATATTATGGTACTGTGATCATAACAATCATGTTTATCTAAAAAATATTAGATATAAATTTTTTAGGATTACTAATTCATATTCCCTAACTCAATTTAAATAAACTATTTATTAATTTCGATATTTGGATACCATAATAATCTTAAATTAATATTTCATAAAAAATAAAGCAGTAGTGATTATACATTCTATATACTCAATCCAAAATCAGAAATTATGTTAATCTTCCCACAATGTTCAATGATTCATTAGTCTAACACATGTTACCTTTTTATTTTTCAAATAATTAATAAATTTCCAAAAAAGAATAAATAATTTCATGCCAGAAGTTTATGATATATTTTGATAACAACCATAATATATTTGGATTATCATAAAGTCCCAAATCCTAAATGTTAAATAATTTAACTGATTGAAAATTATTATTTTGGGGAAAATTTTTGGTATATACTGATTTGAGATTTTTTTTTAATTTGGATAACATTATTTTATAGTTAGTATATCAAAAAAAATTATGTACATAAATATTACATATTATTATATAAATATTAATTAAATATTATAATGATTAAAAATATAAATATAAATATTTAGTGTCACTCGAAACATAGATCTATAAAAAATTGAAAAACAATTGCAGATAATGTACAATATAATTCTTTACAATAAGTACAACTATTAGTCATATAATACATCAAACATTTATTCATATCCCAAGGAAATAAAAACATATGAAGGCGTGATATGAGATACTTATTAAGAGTAAACAAGGGAGATATGAATCAATGGTATTATGTAATCATATCATGAGCATAATAGTATGATAAAATGTGCATAATAATTGAAATTGATAACCATATACCAATATAATCATGACCCATGACAAACATAATATAAGTTTTGAAAAAATGATTCATAGCCAAATAAACGATCATTATCCATGAGCGAATATAACTGGAAAAGGTTAATTGTATAAAATATTTTCAGAAATTGTATAATAATAAAGATAATATAAATATTATATAATGTATTCAAAGAAAATTATTCATTACATGTTAGGCTTGGAAAAACCACCAATGTAATTTCTACAGGCTGGTGATAACCTCTTATATACCCTCTTTTGGTCTTAGTATAACCTTATTTATACTCTATTTTTGGGATTAGTATAACCATAATTGTACGATTTGATTTCATAAAAAATAATATCTTCCAAAATTATTTGAGGGATATAATAGATCCACCCCTCAAATTTTCATAATTCATTCGTATGTATTCCACAAGACCATGAGAATAGTTATCATCAAAATAATGATTAATATATGGGAAATAAAATGTGTTAAATTAATATTACACTATCCTAATTAAAAATCATAGGATGAATACGGATGGTAACATTGGATCATATTTGTTATGAAGAACAATAAAAAAAAAATGACATATCTTGAGGAAAATGAAATTTTAATATTGAAATCACTTATTTAAAATTGAAATATATTCAAAACATGAATATAAGAAATTCACTTGAAATAAAAAATGATATATTTTAATTAATGATCCATTTCCCAGATGTGACAAGATGGAGGGAAAATATATTCATTCTGTGTTTTTTAAAAATTTAATTTAACATTTTTTATAAAAAATTCATATTACCTTATTTTAAAAAACATTAGAATATTAACTTTAATTTTTATATAGAGATTCAATATGTACAATAAAAATTAAAAAATCATTAGGTAATGTTAAAAATATTCTTTATAACTTTTTAAAATAAATATGATATAAAAAAATTATTGCCGTATAAAGTGATAAAAAATGTCTGTTTTCAATTAAATAAATATTTGGGTATATCTAGTATATAAAGAATGAAAATAATGGTAGAAAAGGAATATTTAGAAATAAATATCAAATATGAAAATACTAATGATTTTGTGGAGATAGATAATAAAAATTCAGTATCATAAATTTATGCATAAATAATCCCAATAAAAATAAGTTTGAAATGTAAAGCACATACATCATGTCTGAATTTATTTTATTAGAACTCTATCCTCATGTATAATAAATTGAAATTTCATATAATTAAAATAGAAAACCATATTCATATGGGTATTACCATATATTTTTACATATATCATTTCAACATTAATTTATTAAAAATTATTTTTTATAACCATAGTTTCTGAGTTTTACCTATTTCATTTTACCGATATTATTTATTTATGAAATTATAGTCATCATCCATTGATCATGGATCCAATATATAAAAAATAAAAATAATATCAGTAATGTTGTATATATGCACACTTATAACCTTTTTTATAATGTGGTGGTTAAAAATGAATTACATCATATTATGGAGACTATATTTTGTACAAACAGATGAGTGATGTTTTCCACCTTTTGATAGATATTAATAATGAAAGGTAATTAATAATTTCCCATTATAATATCATTATTATATCATGAATATTATATATGGATATTAAATTCATCAAAATAACCATCTAATAATAGTGGTTGGGGAAATGATACATATAACTACCTAGAAGTTGTTGTCTATACGTATGCATCAAGGGTACTTTCATTTACTATTTGATGGATTAGAGGTGAAAATGGTTGTTACATTATCAAATTAACTACATATTATGTCTATTATAACAGATAAACCATGTTATGCATGAAAAGATGTTTTAGAGAATGTGGAAGGAGAAATAAAATTGAATGAAATTGGTTGGAATTTATACATATTTATTGAGAGACATCCTTTGGATTAAAAATTATACATTGAATGATTGGTCATATGAATATACATGGTGATATAGGAATAATAAAATCAATGCATAAAGTTTTTCTAGTTGGAATTCTATAATATATACGCCTATTTTTTTTTAAATTATGTAGGATAACATGTTCCCTTTTATATGTTGTTGGGGGTGTTTCATCTAGAATTACATAAATGATTTCAACAAGATAAGTTCAATTCTAATTTATTTCTAATTCAAATGTCAAAGGAAACTATTTTAGTATATGTTATGAATGTAATCACAAAATTATATATGAATTATAAATGATTAGTTGGAATTCATACACTTATCCCATATTCTAACAATTGGTAAACAAATTTTTAACCTTAATTGTGGTAATACAGATTTATTTTTTTTTAATTTTCATTATGAATAAATAATATATTGATTAGAATAATGTATATTAATCATCTGACTAAAAATATTTAATATGTTTGAACAAATTTTATTTTAATAATTTATAGAAATTAATTTTAAATAGTTGTGAAAAATGAAATAAAAACTCATTTTTATAGATATCTATTTTTAAGAATAAAACAAAATTTACTTCTATTACATTATTAGAAAAACCATAAAAATAATTTTAATAAATTTTATCAAATATATATTATATAATACTAATAAAATAATTTAATAAATAGACAGTAAGTTAATTTATTTAGATAAAAACACAATACATGTATAAGAACAGATTTTAGAAAAACAATTTAGTCCAAAAAGTGAAATTATACCAAAATCAAGAATACAATTCATTTCATTGAAATTATTTGCATTTTGTATAATTAATGAATAATAATTTTACTTTATAAAATTTTAAACATAATGGTAGTTTTAAATTACAAAATTTCATTAATATAAATGATGGTTTTATAATAATCATAATTGTTTGATTTTTCACTAAAATATAAATATTCTTTTGAAAATCCTAAAAATTTACCCTAAGATAATATTTAAATACTTATATGAAAATTTTTATTCATCTCACCAAATAAATTTCTTATTAATGGTAGAAATAAATTATAATGTTAAAAAATCGATAATTTTTTTTACAGAAAATTGTTAGTAAATTATCAAAATAAATTCCAAAAAATTGTGTGATAATAAATTAGGAATTAATAAATTTATTTAAAATATTTAATACCATTATAAATATTATTCGTAATTGGTTATTTTTCTTATTTAGAATTATTGTGTGGTTTATATGAACCTTTTGATTTCCAAATTAGACAAATATCATGATGAATTATTTTTTATTCTATGAATTTGGAGCACAAAAAGATCAAAAAATTTTGATCAGTATATTGAACTATATGTTGAAAAAATTATACTTAAATTTAATTGAATGAATAAAAAAAATTCAACTTAATATTTGTTCAAAATAAAAACACGAACATTTAATGGAAATTAATTATTTTCCAATGACAACATAGGGATGAGTGTAACATACAATACTAAATTAAAAAATAATATTAAATCCCCCATGGTTAATATATTGAATATCCTGATATATAATAAATACATAATAACCAAAAAATAATTTTCACTCATCAAAAAATATTAAAATTTTGATTTTACAAATTTTGTGGAGGAAAATACTTGTTCCCACATTTATAAATATTTAAACCATAATTTTTTATTGCAATTATGATTAAATATAATTCATATTTTAGGTTCAAAAATTCAGTTGGAAAATTTGGTCACTCGAAAAATACTCATCTCAAGATGATGTGAATTATTTCAATTAATTTAACTCATTATACAAACAAAAGTGGAAATCATTGAATTCTTAATGTATCTCAACTTTAAATATAGAATATAAATTGCACAAGAGTCAAGAGTTTTGGGGGTTTTGTAGTGTCTAAAATAAAGTATGAATATAATGTCCAAAAAAGTGTAAAAGATGTGGGAAACACCAACATGGAAAAATAAATTCACAATTATTTAAATAAGACATGAAATTTTATATAAATACATATTTAAATGGTTATTAATTTTTTATTATTAAATAAATAATCATAAAATTGGATGATTATGAAAGGATGAAATATGAATAAAAAATATCACATTGAAACTATTAATGATATTGAAATTGTTATAGTTTAATTTCTTCTACCTGTTTTAAGATACTGAGCCTAGAAAAAATATCATACTCATCTCCCATCCCTTGATTAATATCCTCATGAAACTGATTTAAATAGTTATAACAAGATTAATTTTTGAGAATGGGTTATTTTTGACCTGTAGAAGACACAACCCATTATTTTCTTTATTTAGTTGTTTTTATTCAGTTCTTTTGATTTTTAAATAGATTTAAATAAATTATATAAAAAATTTAAAAATATATTAAATTTTCTATAAATCATTTAATTAAAACCTTACCCCTTAGTTAAATTAATTATTTCTCTCAAATGTATGTTTTCACATTGAAAAAATGGAAAGGATACGCAAAATGAAATCAATTTCACAAGAAATAAATTTCAATAAATTGTCAAATAAATATCCTTTATGATTTTTTATGTAACAATGATTTGGGAATGTAATGTGTTTATAAAAATTGTTTTCTTATAATATAAGGGTATTTCAAAAGGATTATCAAAGTAAATTTAATAGGAGGATATTTGGATAATTTTATACTCATTTTGTTCAAAAACATATTATATCTTATAAAGGAAAAAATAATTTGGGAATTCATCTCAAACCTCCAAAAAATTAATAATGACAATTGGTGTGTATGGGGGGGTGAATAAAACATATGAAAATACTTCCATATGTGAACTTAGCATGAATAACGATGTTTTCCTCACCATAATGGGAAAATCATTTTCAACTAAAAAATAAAAAATTCAAAACATATTATTCATGATAATAAAATTGATTATCTAGGATTATTATGGTAATATATGATGATTGAGTTGACTAATGTCATTGGGCTTCCAAAAGTTAATTGAAAAAAAATATTTTTTTTTTCGTAATTACGACTCCAGTTGTAATTTTTTTTATTTTTTTAGTTGTTTATTTTACTATTTTTTAAACACTCCCTAGAAAATGGATTAACATGATGAAGAAAGTGGAAAATAAATGTTATATAATTTTATAAGAAGATGGGAAGAAGAGGATAATAATATAAAGATAGATTATGGGAAGGAGAAGGGAGAGAGGGACATGTAGTTAATGAGAAAGATGTGCCCCTTGGTTTGATTTGGTGAGTCACAGTCACTATTCAATGGTGGATTGACTTTGGTGGTTATGGGTTCAACAGAAGTAATTTCAGATAATATGATGTGTATTCTTATGTTGATTCATTATTTTATGTCCATTAAACAAAAATTTACTTTTCTATGATGTGTCTTTGACTATCACTGTAAAAAATGGGAAAAAATTATTAATAATAAATGATCAATCGTAATGAGAATTAATCATACCTACGTTATGAAAAAAATCAATAATTGAACATCATTTACTTTTCACATTCATGAAAAACCAATTGTAAGATTTGTTTTCCAGGGAATAACTTAACACTTTCATTATAGAGAGTGTATTTCTAGTATGAATCAAGTAAAATAATTTATATTTCATTCAACTTCCATAAATTCTCATAAGAATATTTTTAAAAATAAAAATTACATGTTTCATTTCCCAAAATGATTTTTATGGATTTCAATCAGTAAATTACCTACTTAAAAAAATATATCCTAAAATGAGACATACAAAAGAGAATTTTTTATGTAGTTTGTTATGTCCAAAGTCCTTCACCATGTCTTTCAGAATATTCATTTCATGTGGCCTTAACAGGTCACTCAATCACTCTTTTCACTCCACTATTGGAAGTTTTAACAATTCAATTTTTTGGGGAGTGATATGTAGTTGTCTATTTATGTACAAAACAATTATTTTAGAAGAGATTCCATGTATTTATTACTAATATTGGAAGATAAGTCATATACCGAGGAACGTAGTGTTCTAATTCCATAGAAGATGTGGGTTTTTTGGAACTCACTAATATTATGTGCATCATCCTTTCTAGTGTGTTTTTACTTTACCCACCTTGGTACTTCTCTTAATACATGAAAAATATACATTAATCTTTTTTAAGGGAGAATGGTCTAACGAATTAGATTCCCAAAACATTGATAATATAACAAATGAATATTGTATTTATGGGGATTTAAATTTTTTAGACATTTTTCTAATCATTTTTTCAATAGAAAAATTATGTAAAAAACTCCTATGATTACTTTAAGAGTGAATGTAAGAAGAATTTAGAGCTAATTAATTTTATATTTGTCCTTTTTTTTCCAAAGTGGAAACCACCAAGCATTGTGTGGTATAATTATAGGGTAGATGAATGTTTTTATTCAACAACTCATATCCTAATTTATTATTGATAGAAAAAGAATTTCATGTAATTTAAATAAAATAATTGATGAGAAAATAAAATATTGATATGAAAACAAGTATGTTTACTCCCCAAAATGGTTCTAAAAAATTTAATATATTATTGTTAATTATTGGGGCCACTTTTTTTTTTATTTTTTTTATAATTTTTGTTTTTTTTTTAAAACATCAACACAAATGATAAAAATTTATCAGAGAAAGTGGAAAAAAGAGTGATATAGTGATAAAGAGAGATAAAGGAAAATAATAATATGGAAATAAAAAGAGAAGAAATAAAAGTAGATAGAGATATAGAAAAAGGTAAATATTTTTCCTTAGTTTTAATTTTGTGGGTACCATCTTCATTTAATGGTGGCTTTACTTAAATAGTTGGGGAATTGGTGGAAGTCAATGTGGTCACTTGGATTTTAAAACAACCAATATTTTTTGGACTTTTATCCCAAAGTAGATGTCCAATTATGCTTTAATTTTGTGGGGGTTAAATTAAAGATATTGGAAGAAAACATTTTAGAAAGAATCTATTTAATTTGGAAGAATATTACATGCATAAAAACCATTCAAATTGTGTATATTAAATAAATATGGATAAAACATCATTGAATCAAATAGTTTAGAAGGAAATATGAAAATTATGATAAAAAGACCAATGGGAATAATATTTGGAGGGTGAACTCCCAAAATAAATAAATAAATAAATATATATATATATATTGACATGTGGGGTTCCTAATATATGAGTAATTAATATCAAAATAATTTATCCCACATGAGGGGTAGTATTAGAATGAAAAAGGCCTGTCACAATGGTCTATAAATATACACTCACATTCTCCCTATAAGTGGGTGGATGTTATGAACATCGTAGAAAAATTAGAATATCCAAATCCCTAATAAATGCCTAATAAGATATTCCATACTCATGTTTCCATTTGATAGGACAATCCACTTCTATTGGTTTTTATGTTCTTTTTTGTTTTCCATTATTTTTTATCTTATATGTTTTTGAGTTTTAATATTGTTTCAATATTAATCAAAGTATCTTAATATTCTATCATCATAGTATAATATATATAGTGTATTATTATTTTTATTTATAAAATTTAAACTATGTTTAAATACATTTTTTGTTGACATCCTCGTTTAACATAATTTCCACATATAATATTCATCACTTCTTGTGTGTGTGTGTGTGTGTGTGTGTGTGTATTTGACACACTAATCTATTATTATTGTAACATCCTGACCCGGTTTACCATCGAACTGGTCTCCACATGACCTCATGCTTGCATCCCCATATGCCAGAGGCTTTCGAATAGTATCGAGAGTGTAAGGATAGTTAGTGGGGATACCATACCTTTATATTATAGTTTGCGTAGTAGTATACTAATATATAAATAGATAAAAACAGTTTAAGGAATATAAAGAAATAACTAATGCATCAGAAGTCAATTTTAATATCAAATCACAATTCCAGATTATATAATGTTTGGATGTAAATGTGGTATATATATGAAAGCAGTAAACAAATCGGCATTCTTTACATCTCAGTACAGAAAAAATGAAAAATTCCCAATGTCCCAAGGGTGATCTCCATAGGCATCTTGAGCTCCTGCTAGATCCATTGCTCCAAATTTTTATGTACAAGAAGACAAAAACATGTAATGTTCATGGTACTATTAACAAGTAGAGTCTACTTGGTTACCCCAATGCAATGGCATCCTGAATAGTTTGTGACATATTAATTGCAGTTGGCTGGGACCATTGATATATAGCTCCATCTAGACAACTAAATATTATTAAAAATTGTTCAAGTATATCGAAGAAATAATATAATTGAATAAATAACCAATTACATGTCTAGGTTCCAAAGGGACACCTGACAGTGATACCTGATTCGGCTTATAGCCGGAATAAGAGTCTAAATGTGAAAAATATATATAGAAATAATATATAATTAATTGTTTATCACAATATTTAATATTTGTTGTTTAACCACACAAATTAATGACCACATTACCATTCTTATATTTCACCCATTTGAATGAAATTATCATTCCTTAACTCACACATAGTTTAATGTTTATGTTATCATTCAATGATCATTCACCCATGAATGTCTATGTTAAAATTCCATACTTACTCACCCCTGAATATCCATATATTATCCCATACTCATGAACCACGAATGTATATTTTAGCATTGAATACTCACGCACCCATGAATGTCAATGTTACCATTCCATACTCATGCACCCATGAATATTCATGTTACCATTCCATAATCATGCACCATGAATTTACAAGTTACCATTCCATACTAATGCTAATATGAATGTCCATGTTACCATTCCATACTCATGTACTAATAAATGTCCCTGTTACAATTCCATACATACACACCACAATGTCCATGTTACCATTCCATACTCAGGCACCCATGGATTTCCATGTAACCATTCCATACTAACTCACCTAAGAATTTCCATGTTACCATTCCATACTCAAGCACCAAAGATGTCCATGTTACTATTCCATACTCAGGCACACATGAATTTCCATGTTACCATTACATATATACGCACCCATGAATGTCAATGTTATGATTCACTACTTCGTAATATGATTAATTCATCAATTAATTATAACCATCAATCTCATTACTAATTCAACAGTTAGTTAAACAAAACAAGTTAGTTAGTTAACTAAACAATTAACTTGTCACAATAATTACTCTAGTAAATTAAAAATATAAATAGTCATAAGGAAACCATGTCAATATCACATAATAAATTCATAAATTAATTATCACTATGGAACAATATCTATATCTTGTAATTAAATCACAAATTAATTATCTTTGCTTAGACCCAAATTAAAATATCATAATTAATCCCATGATTAATTATCTATATTACAATCCTATAACAAATAATTAATTCATAATTAATTATTTCAAATTAGAAAATTTATATACCATAATTATTCTCTTGATTAATTATCAACTCAAAGCATATAATTAATTATCTCAATATAAATATTTTAATATCTCATAATTAATTGCCTTATAATTATTATCTCAAAAACACAATTAATTCATAATTAATTAGATCATCTTAACCAATTTAATATCTCATAATTAATCCCCCAATAATTAGTATCTCAAAGAACATAATTAATTCATAATTAATTATCTCATCTTAACCAATTTAATTTATCATAATTAATACCCAAATAATTATATCAATCTCAAACTCAAAGTATATAATTAATTCACAATTAATTATCTCACATCACTAATAATGAATTTATTCAAACTTTGTTGTTAATTTTATCAAAAGTAGTAAATAAACAAAACTACATTTTATTTAATTGAAAATTTTGAGAACCCTGCATCAAAGAGTGTTCAAGACATGATTTCTAACTCAAAGATGCTGCTCAGTCACACACATTAACTTTAACATAAATGCTTTCTCACATAGAAAATGTGTGACAACGCCATAACAACAATACCAACACCCAAAATTAGTTTGAATATGACCAACACACAACCTATTAATTAACTATAACTCCAATACACCCTAAGAACCTAATTCAATGGGTATGAAACTAATTATCAGGTATATATAATTACTGAAAAATGACAGTAGTGAATATAATCAAGCTGAATTGCTTCATCATCGGCAGTGGTCGTTGGAATATGGATCAATGGGTCTCGAGACATCATCTGCACCAGCTAGAACCAGAAGAAAAGAAGAAGATGAATTCATCTCGGATATAGGGTTTCGTTCCAATGAAGACCAGGTGACGGAGATCCAAAATAGTTTATGAGAACAATGAAACACATGGAGAAGGAATCACATCGCGAAGACAAATAACTTTCATGAAGGAAATAGTAGAAAATAATTGCACGAAGAGGTGATGGAAGGAGGGGTGGTGCACTACCCATGGGTGTTGCACCATGGGTGCGTCATGAGAGATAGAGTGACTAAAAAACAATGGTGAACAATGAAATACATGTTGAAGGACTCACCTCACCAAGATGGACAAAAACTGTGAAGGAACCACCATAATTTGATGCACAGAGAGGATGTCGGGTTAAGGGGGTAGCCTGCCACAATGGGAGAGCTGAGGGGAGTCGTGCTTCATGTATGGGAGAAAAGTGAAGGGGTACCACTCCCTATTTCTTCCCCCTATAAAATAAATTTAAAACCCAACTCAAATAAAAGGATTAATATAATATCAATAATAATAATAACAACCAATATATTATTATTTTTACCATTTGATTTTAGAAATCATTGATAAACTACATCCTCCCCATTTAAAAAAATCATTAATTACACATATTTGATAAACCCCAAATCCCAATTTAATCATATAATTTACTACAAATCGTTAATAAACCCCAACTACCCATTTAAACAAATCATTTATTACACATCTTTGATAAACCCCAACTGCCCATTAAGACACATTATTTTTTACACCTATTCAATAACCCTCAATTCCCCATTTGAACAAATAATTTATCACAACTCTTTGATAAATACCAACTCCGCTTTTTAAAACATCATATAATTAAATTCCATTCAACTAAATTTTATTTAGTTAATTATCCAATTCATCATCATTTAATTAAATAATTTCAATTGAAAATTTAATTAAATGAAACCCTTGTTTCATATCCAATAATATAATTCATTTTAACTTTAAATTTAATTAAAAAACCCTTATTTCACAACATTTAATTAAATACCTTATTAACCTAAAATTTAATTAAATAATTTAACCCACAACTCAAAACTGGGTAAACTGTATAGTTTGACTGACACAGTCTAACAGACCATGTGTAGATTGTGTTTCCACTATTGGGCACCTATTTTATCACAAACGGATGACCCACATCGTTTGCCTAACCATGAACAACCCATGAAAACATCCCCTCTTGATCTGGTGCTCCTAAAACCCATCCAAAAATCTGTAAACTCTTTGATCATTTACCCAATCATGATTTAAACATGTTTTAATGATACCAAATTGAAAAACATCATCCTGTAGATAAGTTTAAAAAATAAACCCTTCGTTACCCCAAAAAAAGATAAAAACATTAATATTTTAACCTAGTTCAATAACACAAGACTTTACAATATACCCACATTAAAAACATTTCTTCCCTGAGAAGACATCGGGAACTACTATAGAATTACCCAACACACCAATTTCATGAAGCCACATTCGAATAGTCATGTTTAATTTCCAAATTCTGAATGAACCATTAACAATTTCACAAACCCAATGACTTAAGCCTTTAAAAAACCAGATAGAAATCTCAAACTCCATCCCAAACATCAACGTAGGGTTTAACTGAGCCCACACAACTAGAGACAGGATCATGTCATTGTATCTTTAACCATCCAATAATTTTTTCTTTACACCTATAATATTAGTATTTAACTGCCATACACTCAAAACATGACTCCTTCATTGTAAGACATCTCCAACACAAAAAATCCACCACACCCTTAAATCTGTGATGTTCCTTTAAAACGATTCCATCACCAACAACATGTATGAAAAATTTCTCACCGAACTTCTAGTGATCATCCCAGGACAATACATTTCATGTCTATTTCAAAACTCTCATGCCCCAACATGAAAAAATGTGTAGCCCAAAGAACCATGCATCCCGTCTACAACCAAGATAAAAACCACTATACGAATCCAAATGACTTTTATAACTTTAGAATGAAATAATATTTATGCTATATAAATTTCTCTAATAGGAGGCCAACATAGGGGAAATTATCATCTCATTCTTGAAGAACACACTAATTCTACAAAAAGGTCCCAAAATTATCAGTCGTGACACTACTGGTCGAATATTTACCAAAAGGATCATCTTCACTTGCTGACCCGTCATCAACCGTAACATGATTACTATTCCACAAGAGGCATCCTTTTTTCCTTCAAATATCAACACAAAAATTCTTCAATTACTAATGGATTTTCCAATAGTTTACCCATAACACATAACTCATCATGATTTTTCTACTGTATAAGCACCAACACATACAGAAAAATTGATGTGACACAACCCAGTTTAGGAGTCTCTATGTTATCCAAATAAAAGACCACTTTATCATAAGTTTAGTAGTTCATAATCACCTTAAACACAGATGTGAAGTTCATAGAACCACAATCACCACATCAAAATCATGCATGAAATCCAAAAAGTTGAAACCTACTGGCGTTTCAAAACACCTGAGTCCAAAAAAGTCATCCTGAGTAGTGGGATGAACTTAACTTAGTTCCACAAACACTCTACTTCAGACTTACCCAAGGACATATTTAATGGCTAACCATGCCCGAGGCATGTATGACCTACTGTACCAATCATTCCCCAATTCCTATTCTCATATCAAGAGTCAAGATAAATTGAACACCCCTCAAAATAAGGGTTCCATTTCATTTTAAACTGAAAAATTAGTATCCAAATTTAATTTAACCATAGGGAGACCTTCGAGGGTCCCTTTTATTCTAATCTAGGATCATATAAAAGAATCCCCACAATAGTTCATTTCATAAAAAATTCCCCAACATACCTACTCAGGTCCATATAAGAATTTTAATAACATACCAAACCACTTCAATCAAAAATGAATAGTTTTAAATTTATAACCATTTCCAAAAACACTATAGTTATACAAGGTTCAGTCACATGGGTGGCCATATACCAATTGATAAGGCACCCATACACCATACCATAAGAATTGGGCTCCCATTTATCAGATCAAATTTCTATTTACAATTTATGTTTTTCAGCTACATTTTCAATCATTAGAATACATGGGTTACCCTTTTCTATTTATATGGCACCGATATACCATAAAACCTAAATTGGATTCATCATAAACTAAATCAATCAATTTTATACTCCTTCATCCATTTACACATCACAAAAACTCTATAATATTGTCATAAGAGTTAACACAACAACATGTTATTACACCGAAGCATGGAACAACAACAAAACATGCTAATAATAGAGGCAACATGTAATATAATAATCTAAACATTTTATAAAATAAGGAATGATAATGTAGATAAAAACATGGAATTCCACCCAAGGAACATAATCAATATTAGTAGGAATCCTACAAGTGAAACTACAAGGGAAGTCATATGCATGGAATTTGAATATCTAGGTGCCTAAGATGATGAATGTAATGAAAATTAATTTCCATTTCAAGATAAGTTAAAATTTAACAATATCAAAATAAATAAGCATCTGAATAGTAAACCTATAACTCACGGTGAAATCATATCAATTGTAACCTCAAACAGTATAAACATCAATTACCATACATGGCCACTTGGGCATTCATCATACATGGGGTGATCAATCCCAAGAATGGATATTAAACAAGCGCCAAAAAATTCCAAGGCTCCTGTCTTCCATAAAAAAGAACAATGATAAAGTAAATTGAAAGAACATCTTTCCTTTGATACCACTTTCTAACATCCTGATCCAACATACCATCGAACCGACAGCCAGACTGGTCTCCACAATACGTCAAATGTGCCTCCATGTATGCAAGAGGCTTCCAACTAGTAGTGAGGGTGGAAGGATAGTCAGTGGGGGAGAATATAACATCATATCATAGTTTTCAAAGCAGTATAACAAGTTATAAATTGATGAAAAAATATTAATAAATATAAATAAATAAGTAATGCAGCAGAAGTAAATTGTAATTTCAACTAAATAAAGAAAATAGCCAATGCTAGTTTATAGAATGAATACATGTTTTGGTTGTACATATTTGAAAGTAGTAAAAGAATTAGCATGATTTACATATTAGTTCATACAAATAAAAAGGCCCCATGCACCAAGGGTGATATCCATGAGCATCCTGAGATCTCGCTCGGTCCATTGCACCTAACTCTCATGTACAAACAAACAAGAATAAGAAATGTCCAAGGTCCTGTAAACAAGAAGAGTCTACTCAGAAACCTCAATAAAATTATAGCCCAAATAGGGAGTGTGATATAATTATTAGTAGGTAGGGACCACTGGTGTATAGCTAAATCTAGACACTAAAGTAAAATTAAATAGTTTTCATGTATAATGAAGTAACAACCGAATTGAATAAATAACCAAAAATTTGAACAAGCACAAAGGGACACCTGATAGTGATACCTGATTTGGATCGTAGCCAAAATAAGAGAATAAATAAGAACAATATATATACAGATAATTTATAATGAACTTTTTATCACATTATTTAATATTATTTTTTAACCATGAAAATGAATCAAAATGTTTACATTATAATAATTCACCCGACCGAATGATGTTATCATTCCACAACTCACACACACTTAAATGTCCATATTATCATTCCATGCTCACTCACGTATGGATACCCATGTTACCATTCCATACTCACACATTCTTGAATGTCCACGTTACCCTTCCATACTCCCACACCATGAATGTCCATGTCAGAATTCAATACTCACACACCCATGAATGTCCATGTTACCATTCCAAACTCTCACGCCATGAATGCCCATGTTACTATACCATACCCACACACCCATGAATTTCAATATTAAATTTATATACTCACACATCCTGTAATTTCCATGTTACCATTCCATACCCACACACCATGAATTTCTATGATACCATTCCACACTTACTCACCCATAAATGTCCATGGAACCATTCCATACTCCTGCACCACGAATGTCCATCCTACCATTCCATATTGACTATGCATGAATGTACATGTTACCATTCTATACTCATTCTCCCATTAAGGTCCATGTTACCATTCACCACTTCATATTATAATCAATTCATCAATTAATTTTCATCATCAATCTCATGACTAATTCAAAAATTAGCTAAACAGAACTACTCATTTAGATAACTCAATAGTAAACTTATTAGAAGAATTACTATAGTTAATTCAACAATTAACTAGTCACAATGAAACCATGTCAATACCACATATTTAATTCATAAATTAATTATCTCTAAGAAACCAACTCTATATTAGGTTATTAGTTCACAAATTAATTATCTTATATTAGCCCCAAATAAAAATATAACAATTAATCCCATGATTAATTACATATATTTAATTATCATAACACATAATTAGTTCATAATTAATTATTAACAATTAACCAAATTAAAATCTCATAAATAATCTCTTTATTAATAATCATCTCGAAGCACATAATTAATTCAAAATAATTTATCTCAACATCACCAATTTAATGTATTATAATTAATCCCCTAATAATTATTATCTGAGAGAACATATTTAATTAAAAATTAATTATATAATCTTAAACAATATAATATATCATAATTAATACACTGATAATTATTTTCTCCAAGCACATAATTAATTTAAAATTAATTATCCCCTCAAAACTAATTTAATATCTAAAAATTAATTCCCCGAATAATTACATTAATTTGAACCTCGAATAATACAATTCATTAAAAATTAATTATCTCATCCCACCAATAAACAATTTATTCAAAATTTTTTGTCATTATTTTGAAAATTAGTAAATCAACCAAACATCATTTTATTAATAAAGAAAAGTTGAGAACCCTGCCTCAAAAAATTCCCTTGCCAGGATTTCTAACTCATATCTGATGCTCACTTGCACACACACACACACCTCCACATAAATGCTCACTCACTTGAAAAACGGATCTCAACACCCTAAAAACAATACAGAAACACAAAATTAGTGCGGCGGGGACCATTGCACACAAAATTAATTAACCACAACACAAATAAACCACAAGAACCTAATTAAGGTAGTGTGAAACAAATTATCAGCTATATATTCTTACTTGAAAATGAATATAGTGAACTAAATCAATTCAATATTCTTCACCTTCTACATTGGTCATCAAAATACAGATCCACAGGTTCGAAGACATCATCTACACCACTTAGAACCAGATGAAAATGAATAAAATGAATTAAACTCAAATATTTGGTTTCCGGCTAATGGAGGCCAGTCAACGAAGAGCCAAAAAAGCTGATGCAAACAATTAAATTCATGGACAAGGACTAACTTCACCAAGATAGACAACTTTTGTGAAGTAACTGGAGGGATATTACTGTGTGAAGAGGATCCATGAGTAAGGGTGGTGCACCACCCATGGGTGTGTTGTCAGATACTAAGGATTGAAACAACCAATGCGAACAATGATATGAATGGAGAAGGACTCACCTTACCGAGATGGAAATAATTCATGAATGAAACACTAAGATCTAATGCATGGAGATGAGGCCAGTTTGAGGGGGTAGCATTCCACCATGGGAGAGCTGAGGGGAGTCACACCTCACATATGAGAAAAAAGGGGGGTTATGCCTCACAACTTATTTCCGCTCTAATATAAATTAAATACCCTACTAAACTAAAATTATTAATATAATATCAATAATAATAATAACCATAATAATATTAATATTACCTTTTCATTTTACACATCTTTGAAAAACACCAACCTCCATATTTAAAAACATCATTTATTACACCTCTATGATAAACACTGACACCCTATTTAAACACATCATTTATTAGACCTGTTTAATAAACCCCAAACCCCCAATTAAACACATCATTTATTAAACCTCTTTGATAAACCCAACTCCACTTTTAAACACATCATTTATTACACCTCTTTAATAAATCCCAACCCCCATTTAAACACAAAATTTATTACACTTCTTTGATAAAACCCAACTCTACATTTAAAAACATCATTTAATTAAAATAATTTCAACCAAATATAATTTAATTAATTATAAAATTCATATTAATTCAATTAAATTATATAAACCTCAAATTTAATTAGATGAATCCCCAATTCCGTATAAATTAACTAAATTCTTTATAACATTGAATTTAATAAAATGAAACATATATTTCACAAAATATAATTAAATCCCTCTTTTCCTAGAATTTAATTAATTAAATTAACATGAAATAAAAAAATGGTGAACTATACAGTTTGACTCACACGGTCTAAGAGAGTGTGCATAGACTATGAATTTTATACTGGATACTTATTTTATCACACATGGCTAACCCGAAAAATTAGACTAACCGTGCATAGACTGTGTGAACATCACTGCATGGTCCAGTGTTCCCAAAACCCATCCAACCATCTAGAAACTCCTAGAGCCTTTACCAAAGCCCAATATAAACATGTTTAAAATATCTCATCTAGAAAAACATCATCTCGAAGATTGGTTTTAAAAAACATCAAGTCGTTATAACAAAAAAGTTTAAAAAATGTCATGTTTTTACTCGGTTAAAAAACACAGGGCTTTACAAAACTTCATGTTCATTATCTTCATATTTTAACACATAAAAATGGAAAAATTAATCTAGATTATAATAAATTTAATTTATATTTATTCATCGATTATAGTGATTCATAGATTAGAGATTTTAAGTTCTTGATATCATTACTTCGCTAAATATTCATTAGGTTATCATGGTGTATGATAAAATAGAAAATTTCATAGAATAAAAAATTATTGATTTAACATGTGTATTAAATTAATTATATGAATCATAAATTAACGTTAATAAAAAAGTAATGATTGAGATAAGAACCCTATTTTTTTCATGGATTAAATCCCCCATATTTGAGAATTCCAATTAAAATTTTCTTGTGATGAGGGTGTAAATTTATATTGATATATCAAAAAATAAGGGATACCAAAAATTGATTCTTTAATAATATACTAACCAATTTATTAATGAACATTTTAAACATAAATTCACACAACAATCAATTTAATTAAATTATTTAAAAAATCCACCTTAATAAAATGAAACAGAAATTATTACTTAAAAAATAGTAGCGTCCTTCAACCCGAGTGCCGATATATACATTATAACCGAGAACATGACCAATAAATGGTTAGTTAGAGATAATCATCAATGATTCACTGATATTTATATGTATTAATATATTTATAATCATTGGTTTAACTATTATCAAAGTATTTTTTATTACATTATTGTGCCTTTCTAATATTTTTATATATTATCCCACAATATATCGATATCCATATAATTTAAATTTCCCCGTAAAATGAATTGGAATATAAAATATGATATAATTAAGGGATAAATATAAGGAAATTATTTTATACACCAATGAATCCTTTGATATAATGTTTACATATTTAATATCTTTATGTGTAATGTACCATGATAATTGGAATATGGGTCCATTTTAGGTGGATATAATTTAAAACCAAATATATATACTTTTCATGTTTTGGGTTTTGGGTGTATCAGTTTTACAAGAAAAATATTAAGGTTTTAAAAATTATTTTATGTTAGAAGATTTTATACTCAATCTTTATAGTTTGAAATTACATAATGATGGGTAGTTATTATAGAAGAAATTGAGTATAAAATTGTTAAATTTAAAATTATAAAAAAATCATGAAAAAAAATCATATAGAATCACGGTGAAATAATATTTTTATTAGAAAATGAATATCAAGTTTGGGATCACATTAATATAATTGTATCACTATCGAAGTGAGTTATAAAGAGTATTAATAAAGAGTTGTCATGTACATGTTATAATAGTAATTATTATATTTTAAATAGAATTGAATATTTTTATAATAATTTTTATTTACCAAAAAACCATTATATTATTCAAGAAATATTACATCATTCACTATTATTAAAGTACATGGCAGCCCCGACACACAAACTAACCACGTAATAAATTGAACTAGATCCAAAATTTTCTTCTAAATAATACCATATCATGATTATTGATACTAGATATAATCTATTCTAAAAAATATTATGTTATTTTTTATTATACATTGGAGGAATAAAAAAGTGGAAGTAGTACTATGGGAGCCCGATGAGGAAATGATAATGGATTTTACACACTTTTATATAGAATGTTATATTCTTAATATATTTTTGACGGATGAAATTATGTAACAAATAAGGTCTCTTAATGGAAAAATGGTAAGCTGAGTGTACCACTCAAATCCCACCTCTAATAGGCATAAATAAAGTAATTAGCACCAATAATGTAGAGACATTAATGGGAGCACAAATCATACAATTTCAAAAAATGAAAATGTGCCTATGATACATAATAATATAAAACAAACATTCTTTATATAAACAATCTATTCAATAATTATTTCATGACATATTAATCAATTATTACTACTCAAAATCTTGAAAACCCAAAAGATTAGTAATGATAAAGTAGATAGAAAAACCAAGTCTACAAGAATCATGGAATGGGAAGAAACCACCTCTCAATGTATAATATTATAAGGGGATCCAGCCATAAATATGGCCCACTATTAACACCATTCAATAACTATAAAATAACTTCACCACTTCACAATCACCACCGATATTCCAGATTAGGTAATTTATTCACAAATAATTTTTTTCATGAATCATGTGTTATGGTGAGTAATGACCTAAGAAATATGATTCCATGAAACACTATGTAATGATAGAATAATATATCATCTATAAACCTATATTAATGTGAAATAAAAGTTTAATCAAAATGTAATTAATATTATCTACTGTAATTACATCCATGGGAAAATAAATAAATCAAATATTTTCTTCCTGGCTTCAATATGTGTTGCATCTCACAGAGAATTTGAGACATCTAGTGTAATTAATTTCATATGAATCATGATGATGGAACACTAATTTTAATTCACATAATGATGTAATCTAGTAAAACCTATATTATCATATGACATAGATCATCAATATAATACATTACCAAAACAATATTCAACCAAAAAGTCAATACTAAAACTCTATAATATTGATAAGGGAATGTTACCTCAATATAAATTTCACATCAAATAATGGAGAACATGAACATCATGATGGAAATATTTTAAGAATATCCAATTTTAAAATACCACCATTAATAGGTGGAGGACCCGAACCTCGTCAATTTGGGTTTTATTGACCAGTACTATGTTATGGTAGACCCACACTACATCTATTTCATGGGGCACCAACCACAAACCTGAATAATGGACCTTATCAGTTTGGATGAATTATTGAAGTCATGAATCGTATATGGCTGTACCGACTCCATAATATATATGGATTAATCATGTCATATCATAAAAACATCTACTGAGGTTTAGAGACTAGAATAATCTATTCCCTGGGGCTTGTGCCATGAAATACCCCAAGACAACCTCCTGAAGGCCAGAGGTTGGTGACAAGCACTAAAGGTGTTAACCTTAAAGTGGGAGGCAATTTCTTGAGTACCTGTACACACGCACACACAACCACATCCCAAATATAGAAATTTAAACAATCATGACACTATAAATAACTATATAGTTAAAGTACAATTGAATGTAAAATGAACCATAATACAATACCATTGAAATACTAATTGGAAAAAAGGAATTTAAAAAAGAAACTATGCTTAACCATCCATTGAAAATCCCACCTAATGGTTCAATACATAGTACCTGTTTGAATTTGTAGAAGTAAGTCTCACCTGCATAGTGATTTGATTGTTGGAGACATGGAATGACATACATTGAGGTAGATTCTTATTGGAGGGTGAGCATTAAGATGTCACTGTACATATACTATTCAACAAGGATTAAGAGTTGTTATAGTCCATTATAGGTGTATGGATGAGTATGTATACCAGTTAAGGATATTATATCCCAGAGTGTCCACTTGGAATTTCTGTATTGTCTGGTCAACATATTTTAATTGTCTTCCTAACATGTATTTGGTGTTTTACTAAAATGACTGAGAATGTGTGGTCATTTACTAATTGCCTAAAAAATAATTCCAAATGAAATCACATGATCTTATTGACTTTTTTTAGAAAATATCATAATCTATATGACATGTATGTAATACGTCACATGATCAAGGAAGACATGTCTAGAGGACATAACATATTGTTACTAGTGACCCATGAGGAATTCTCATTACATAGAAGACATATCCTTATGCCGCCACATGTCTTGACAGACATGTTTTGAGTGTGTATCATGAAATTTATGGAATATATGGAAGACTTCTCATGACATGAATGGAATTTGGGGAGGAAATCACATGAGTTAGTCAATATAGCTGAATGACTATAGAAGACCTAGGTGATATATCATAAGGATATCTAAAAACATTTATGACATGTCGAGAGGACATAACAAGACGTGTTTGACATGTCTGCAAGACTTATCGACACTTGGTTGACATGTATACTGAGTGTCACATGACATGGGTGTCATGTCTGTAGTATGTCACATTCCATGGGTGAGAAGTCCAGAGGATGTCACATGTCTTGTATTTCATGATCATAGGACCTCCAAATACTTGGGTGACATGAAATTACGATTCCAAATGACATGGTAGGCATGTTCATATAACATCCTAACACTTCGTTGAGATGTTAAAAGGATATAAAATGATCTAGATGTAATATGAGGAGGTTATATCATGAATTTTTTGACTTGACCTGGTACTTCCAGTTGATCTGCATAGTTCATGCAATGGGTATAGATATTATTACATCTATCTTGACATATTAATTATGAATTTTTTAGATATTAATAGTATTTGTTTAATACATTCCTCAATTTTCCCATGAATTATATTATATCGGATTCAGGTGTACCAATTGATATAAAGAAAACTCATTCATATGATCTGGTTAACCCACTGGAGGTCCTTCCTATGATCTATAGGGATACCAATGGAAGAACATATTAATTTTACACGATCCATTAGGTAATACCCTTAATATTCCCTAGTTGAACACCCTTGAGATCACATGAATTTCCTCCCTAATATTTCCAATCCTATCCATTTGTGTAGAAATCACCAACATCTTTGTGTGTATGTATAATTTTACATGTGATAGGGAGAATTTATAAGACTCATCACATCAGTTATATGATATCGTTCATTGTTTGTTTCTCAAAGATATGATATGGAGTTACTGTATTTCATTTTTCAACATTTGATTCACATGATCATTATATAGATTTTCTAAGTCTTCACATGATTTTCATTGATCGCACGAACACCTAATCATCTCTATATTCACTGTACCCTGTCCTATAAATGGGATCTCCCCTAATCATGTTGAAATGACATAAATACTTTATAAATTTAGTCTGACATGTATAAGTGTCTACTCGAGATCAGTAAACCCATATAAAGGATTTATCATGATCAAATATGACTTTTCCTGGGTTATTGGAGAAACTAATGCAGTTTTCAAGAAGGGAAACTATAGTATCAGGATGATACATCAAATGGAACTGGTGTGATACGAGGAGCATAACCCCATTCAATGGATAATCGGTGTATCATCCCTTCAAGATAGGCCTATATGTTTTATTATATTATTTTATTACTTATTTTACTAGGTTATCTGACCTCATTATTTTGTGTGGGAATTGTCATGGTAATTATCTATGCTTATCTGTGATTTGTTTTGTGATTTATTATAGATCTCCTGATGTTCTGTGATCATTTTCATTCACAATCCATTAATTTATCTAAAGATACCAAGGGACATTGTAAAATATAACGGTCATGTTTTAGGTCCATTGAATAATGAAGGTGGATTGAAAAAATGCTTCATTGTGACATGGATGAAACATCACCATATATTTCATGAGGTCTTTCAAATATCATCAAAACATCCCATGAATATCAATGTTACTATTAATTAAATGAAGATTACACATTTTCAACCTTTATATTACAAGGGTATTTTTATTATAAAAAGGTTTATATGGATTTAAATGTCACCTGATTGGAGGAACATATATAGAATTCTTCTCATTATCATCAGGGATTGTAAAGATTCCTTCACAAGAACATAAGGTCCTGTCAATGGTGTTTCATCAGTTCATAAGGAGATCATGCATAATTTATGATCCATTCATATGACCTTTTGATGGTCAAATTATCATATGTCTTATATGAAGGTTAATGTGATATGCATGATTTTTTTGTATTCTATTCCACTTTTTCATATAAAATAATACCCATTCCTCAATTATTTATTCTGTTATAGATTATGAAATTCTAATTTAGTAGATATCAAAAAATCCATCCATTTATTTATTTTTAGGATTTCCAAAGATAATTACAATAATAAATTCTTCATCTTATAATAATTTAGATTTTTTATTCTCTAAATTATCTTCCAAAAATTTAAAATGAATATATATTATATAATAAATGACATTATTTTTTTGTAAATTGTAGATGTCCTTGTATAATTATAATATAATTGAATATTATCCATATAATTTTTTTAACAATATTTATCCAGAGAAACTTTTGTATTTAGAATGTATACATAACACTAAATCACTCATAAATAACAAATTATATGATTTATCCAATTCCATATTTGATAAGGGATTTTCTTTAAGAATGATCTAGGTAAAACACCATTTGAAACATGGAATATTGTTCTCAAAACATCGTCATATAAATATTTTTTTTAAAGAATAATCATTTAATATTTACATTTATATTTAAGATATATACCATTTTCTCAATTTAATGATACCTTTTTTTTGATCCCTAGGAGTTGATAAATTATTATTATACATATTATAATCATAGAATTTGTAAAATTCATGATTTGTGTACTTGACAATTATATCAAAATTAATTTATAACATAGATAATCTTTATTATTTTGAACCAATTTAAAATATTTATAAATTAAATCAATGTATAATATTTAATTATAAAAAAATAATTCTATGTCAATATACTGTAGTCAACAACTATAAAAAGAATATACAATTATTATTTAATAATAATAAAATTGACAATGAAAAATAAATACATATGTAAATGATGTTGTAGTATGTATGTTTATGCCTCTTCAATATACTTGAATGACTCATTATGATTCATAACTTTTTGGTATATATCATATACGTTTGGGATATCTGGATTTTGTTTGGGAAGTCACAACACCAATTTTAGGAAATATTGTGTAACATCCCAATATATTCATGGCCCCATTTATAATTTATAAAACAATGTTGAATTTAAAAAAATTTAAACATCTCATATTCATATCAGTCAACTCTCCAAAATTTATTGAAACACTATCGTCCATTAATTTTATAAAAACAAAACATATAAATTAACAGAAAATTTACTATTTTCAAATTTATAATTAAGATTCATAATAACACCACAATTCAATTTTATACATATTAAATTAAATTTTTAAAATTCAAATAAATACATTTTCTTTAAAATAATTAATTCCTAATTAAAAATTACTAAAATAAATATAATTCACCCTTTAATTTTCATTGAACACAATGTTAACAACATCATACATTTAAATTATTAAAAATTTATTAATATCACCAATCAAATATCATGAACATCCATTAACATTATAGCATTTAATTATTTTAAATTTTTTTTATATATTTTTCAAACATAAAAGTAACGAAAAATTCTATTGTACACATTAAAAGTTTGGATTTAATTATGTTAGAAAAAGAATTATTGGGAATCCAAATGGATTTCAAGAATGTGTTTCTTAGAAATCTGGAATGAAATTATTTTGGTATAAAATTCATGGAGTAACTATGATAATTAGAAAGTCTTATGTAATATTAAATTAAATAATGTCACTTCATTTAAAATATAAATTTTATAAAAAATGAAACATTTACACTTGAACCATTAAGAAATATGTGTTTATAAATAGTTAGTAGATGATTATCAAACCCAATAACATTTTTTTTGTTCTTTTTATCCAAGGTCATAATTTTATCACATCATTATCATCTAGTAAAAAAATTTGATAATTCAACCTTAAAAAATAAAAATTTATTTCAAAGAAAAGCAAATTTTTTGAAAAAAATAAAATTTAAATATTTGTGCCTTTTCATATTAAGTGTGATTATATTTAATTATTTTATTTTATTGTATAACACATTATAGATACACACATAAATTATTATTTGAGATTAAAGTACTATTCTTGAAGTATTCATTTTTATAATGATCCTAGTTATGTTTAATCATACTATTTTTGAATAATTGAGTAGTTTCATCACCATTATAATTTATTTTATAAATATCATACTATTAATCATTGTTTCATGTCTTATAATCATATTCAAAATAGTAGGTGAAATCTGGATCAAAATACAATATTATGGAGTCCATTAGACAAAGATTAGTTTTTTATTTTCTTGCACTTGATTGATCACATAAATTTGTATATAAATTGTAACTATAAACATATTATATTTCATTCCATTAAATGTTCTATCATTCTCTTGTATTCTCATCATTCTTCTACCTTAAATAGTTGATATAGTGAACCATTAATTTTATACATATATAATTTATATTATTAGATGAATATTCTTTATATAAAATAATAATCTATTCTAGAATCATATTGGTGTATTGAATTTGGAAACATAGTCATATAAACAACTGGTTCATAAGAGTATCATTTTAAGTTTGTTATAACTACAATACATCATAGACATATCATACCAAAAAAATTTCCTCACTACATTGGAAAAGTAAAAAAAATAAATGGTGGGATCAAATTCTCAATAAGGGTGAACAATGGATAAATTATTATGAATTTTAATATAACATGAGGATACATGTTTGAGATCTTTATCAATAAATATAGAATTTATAACATGTATATCAATGATTAGAATATTGATTCCTTAAATAATTTATTGTTATTGGTAAGACATGAATTATAATCGAATCGATTAACCTGATCCAAGAGAGCATAAAATAGGAAAATGATTTGAGTTTATGGAATTCACATAATATTATAAATTTATGAGCAGTATAAATAGAAACAGCTTCACTCATAATGTAATGGACTCAAAATCAAACCCTCTCACATATTTTAAGACATGGAACTATGTCAGAACATAATCTTATAGACATGAAATTCAGGTCCACAAATAAATAGATTGACATGAAAACTAGGTCCATACATAATAGTATGGAAATGAATATAAGGTCCATGCTTAATAATACGGTTATGAATTCCAAGTCCATGAATAATATTATGGTCATGAAAACCATATCCACAAATGAAATTGTGAACATTAAATCAATTTGACTCATATCATATTTTCCTAATGAATTATCAAAATTTACTAAATGAATTGGATTGATATATAGGTACCAAACATCACATTATTTTAATAATTAATATCTATGCCACCAAGTTGTAAAATTATTATCATATATGATCTTCTAAAAGAAAATGGGTTTCAAAAATATTTCATTATTGTATAAACCATTGAAAGGAAACATGTTTCGTTAATATTTTATCATTTTATCATAGTGTAACCTGTGGAAGAGGATATAGTATCCTAAATATATTTCCATCCTAAACAAAAACCATATATTGATATAATAAGGTTTAAATCAATGGATAATATCCCCAGTAAAGAAAATGTGATATAAAGGGTTTTTTTCATTAAAATAAAATACATTAAATGATCATTAAAACATTTTTTAGTAAAAAATTAATTCGATTTTTAAATCACTTATTTTAAAATTAAAATAATTATAAAATTTTATAGAAACCAGTTTACATTAAAGTATACATTGAAGGATATATATTCATCATCAAATTATTGACTTCTCACGCTGGTGAAAAATTCTATTCACTACATATATGTTAATATACATTTATGTCATATTTTTTTAGGAGTCAATAAGCACCTCATTCAAAGGAAGATAAGAATATTAATTTTTATATTCTATGAAAATATTAAAAAATGAGAAAAAATAATTTAAAAATACATTTAAAATTATAACAATTATAAATCGTTTTTTAAAAAAATGACTATGTAATACAATTTTTGATGTCCGAAGAGAGAAATAAGGTTGATAATCCACAAAGACACATTATTTGTAAATTGAGTACATAAGGTGAGAAAAATGAGAGGAAAAAATTATTTTTAATAAATAACTATATGATAATTAAATTTATTAGATTCTTGACAAGCATATCATTATATTTCATTATCAAAAACATAATCATAAAAGGTCTTGTTTAACAATGAGATTGTAAAGTAAAAACTTTAATACTTTGTAAACATTTTAATGGTATTACCCATGAAAAAAAGAAAAATATTTTTATACGTAGATCCCTCTATAATACTTATTATGAATCATAAAATACATTTATGGGTATTATATACACCATACAAATGAAATAAGTACTAAATATGGCATATGAAGGACCCAAATAAATGTGAAAGGAAAATCACATAATTTATGTATAACATAATTTGTATGAATTTTAACCTCATGTAATAAATATATATTTAGTATACATATATTATATAAACATAATAATACATATAACACATTTTATTATTTATTTATAAACATTTTCACCCATTCACTAATAATTCATTATTGAAAATACTTTTCTCTCTTATATATAGTTCAGTTTTCATGTATGTTTTTGGTTAGTTATTTGGTCCTATATACATTGATCAATGTTAAATAATGTTCAGCATGATTTTTATTATATTAACATCATATATATTAATTATATACATGTTTTTATTAATCCAAAAAACAAAGAGATAGAGAAATTATTTATCTCATTAATGGAGACGATAAACCCAACATACGCATGGATGATTTTTTGATAAATGAAATTAATAAAATTTAAATTATAATTCCCCTTTAAAAATCACTATTACATCATATATATCATATATATTTATTAAATAAAATTTTAACATCCATGTAAAACAATTAGGAAAATTGAATTACATCCCCTTGTGGAGGGGTTGTCCACATGTACAGTAAAGCGATCTTGTCCTTTTTGAATGATTTTGAAGGTAATACAGTAGAGGAGATATTTACATTAAATATGAATAATTATATAATTTTTATCTAATATATACATTAAACCCATAAAAATACCCAACCATATATTATGTTGAGGTGATATGAATTGATTTGCCACATGGCAATGGAAAGTCGTACATACACAAAAGTGATACATTGACATTACATTTTATGGAAAGGGGGTGGGTAAATGTGGTTTAATAATAATATAAAAATTTTACTATGTTGATGATACTAATATTATTATTTTATGAAAGATATTAAATATTTAGAGGAGTCAATAGATGAAATAAAAGGAATGTGATTGTTTAATGAGATTATTTCTCCTTTAGAATAACTCCTTTCGATATCCTCTTATGGATCCTATGGGAGGACTTTTTAGAAGAAAAACACTTCAATAATGTGTCTATAAAAAAATTAAGAGATTTTTGTCATAATTTTTCATGATATAATTATAAATCATGTCTTAAGAAGAAAAAATATTTCCACTCTTTTATAATTGATGTGAGGGCACTTTTTTGATTTTCATAAATGATTAGTAAGTAATAATTTAAGTGATAATTTTTTTGACAATATAAGTTCAAACATGTCAACATTAATTACTTTTTTCTATTTTTTAATAATTTAATAAAATATTATATTTTTATAAAATAATTGTTGAATATTTTGACACCATTAATTGGATTTTATTTGATGGAAAAAAACACAAAATTGTAATTTCACTATAATCCTTTTATGGATCACTATAATGTTTATTTAACTACATAATTAATCTAACAATGTAGCTCTCCCCAATTTATTAAAATTCTTATTTTTATAATCATTTATTTTAATTTTTATTAGTTAAATAAATACTTCTCCACTGTTGAATAAGAATTTATGTTAAATATATAATTTATAATTTTTATAAATAAATATATATCAAGAAATATATTTCAAAAATATCAATATAAAAATTTATATTATTTCATAATTTGTTTTATCCATGTGAACATATAATAGATATTTAAAACTATAATATTTTCATTTTATAAGATTAATTGATTAAAATCTTATATAGGATTTTTATGGACAATTATCCATTCCAAAAAATATATTTAATGACTAATGTGATAAGGGTTGAATTTCCATTATCCAATAAGAACTAGGATGAAAAAAATATTTCATTACCACTTGTTTTTATCATAGATAACATTGATTTACCATTTTACAAGGGGATTAATTTTACCACTATCATTACACATATATACCCAAAATAAAACTGAACTATTTTAAAAATTTCAACCTATAAATTGTAAAT
The DNA here is from genome assembly GCA_963277665.1 of Viscum album. Classification (NCBI taxonomy): domain Eukaryota; kingdom Viridiplantae; phylum Streptophyta; class Magnoliopsida; order Santalales; family Viscaceae; genus Viscum; species Viscum album. The sequence continues at coordinate 958,037 of CAUJRU010000151.1, read as the reverse complement.
ATGGAATATTTTTTTTAAAATTAATTTTTTATGTGGGGAGAAAATTAATTTTAAAATATGTTTGAAAAAAATGATGAAACATCCATTTAGAAAAATAAACTTTAATCATAAAACATGGTTAATTATTATCTCAATCATAGAATAATATTAAAATAATTTTATAACTATTTATTGTGTATATAATATTTAAATTTCATTAAAATTATTCACTAATATTGATAAATATAATTTACTAAGATAAAAACACATTACGTACATAAAAATAGTTTTTAGGAAAAATTATTTTTATGTATACATTTTTTTATACTAAATTCAGTTGTAAAAATTATTCAAATAAAGACAATTTCATTTTGAAAATATATGTTAAATAATTTTTCATCGAAACAATTTTAGAAAAAAATGAATCTTTTCACATTCCTAGAACAAAAAAATCACAAAAATTATTATTTTACACTTTTTAAAAGATAATAATTTAGTTAAGAAAATTCTAAAAATTAATCCTATGAAAATTATGATATTATGATTTAAAAAATTATTTATTTTTATAAATTTATATTTTTAATGTTTAAAAATACTAAAACCAATATTTTTACACAAAAAAATTATAAAAAATGTTTTCGATGGAAATTTAATTTTTAATCATATTAATACATTTTAAAAAATGGAATCATTTTTTCAGTAGAATATATATATATATATATATATATATATTAATGTATTTAGTCTTATTATTACCCATATATTTTACATCTATATTATTATAGGAAATTTAATGTAATTGCACTTTATGGGTTGTTTATTTTTGGTGTTTTGTGTCTTGTACACTATCAAACATAATGTTCTTCTTCTAATATCATTATGTTTTAAATTACACCCCACTCTTTAATAAATTACATCTTTAAAATTTGATGTTTTCCTCAATAATCCGAATTTTAATATTTCAAAATTTCTTTCTAGAAACCATTATTCTAAATTATTTTTTATTACTTCCTCATTAAGAAGAATGGAAAATATGATGGTTTCCTTAGTTTTTAAATTGGAGGACGTTAAAGGAAAGGAAAATAATGACATTGAAGAGAAAATAACACTCAAGGACTACTAGAGCGTGATATATATCATTATTACTATATTGTAACTACTATAAAACAACAAATCAACGCTGAGTGAAAATACCAATAATTCATTATAAATGAAGATAAATATGTTAAATTATATTCAAGGAACATTTTTAAAAATATTGATTGATACTTTTACTATTAAAACATACTTAATGAGAATTTATAATTACATGATTTAAATCCATTTCATATGAATAATTTCATCAATTTTTTGTTCTTTGATCAATTTACACTTCATCACTCACTACACAAAAATTAATATTCAAGAAGGATTTTTTCATAATGCATTAATAAAAAAATATAACAAATGATATGATCCAGAAAATAAAGGCATGTCATTACTTATCTAATTATTTTTTAAAAAAAACTAAATGAGTATTATGTAATATCCAATATTATATATCAGATATTGGACAAAAAATAAACCAAAAATTTCTACATAGTTTAATAAATAAAATTTTAACCATAAAAATCCTCCAAGAATGTTCTTAGAAACATAGTAACAATGAGATGATTTGATATCATTTATTTCCACGATATCCATAAAATGAAATTTAATTACTTATAATATATTTTAAAAAAATTATATAACTTTTTTATATATACTAATCATTTAATGAAACAATGTCACAAAAAAATAATATGTTAATCTAAAGTACAATTCACCCAATATTATTTATTAAATATCTTATCTTAAGAAAAACTATTTTCATTGATAATTATAGTTCATTATTTCACTTCTAGATAATCATAGGTTGATTCTGAATATTAAAAATTATTTCTTTGTTTTAGAAATCAATAGGGAATAAATATAGGGAGAGATAACCAGTTCTCACAATCAAATCACAAAACACTAAAAGGTAATATTTCTATATGAATTGTTAATAAAGAAATCAATATCAGATCAAAAATTATTGAGTGGATGATAAATGATCCCAAAATATCATGATTGACATCATGTAATGTAATTTATGACCATGCCCTTTTTCCATTGAAATGATAGTTATTTGCGGCATACTATGTACATAAAACCTTGGATCATGGAATTTATTTCCAGTGTTCAACAATCATGCATCTATAGTACTAAATTTTGAGTACTATTTTTTTCAGTTATTTCCTCATTTCATTTCGTTGACTAGAATCTTCACATCATATGAACATTATTTTTCTCAATGGACAATATTCCCACATAGTAATCATTTCCTTATTTCATCAAAATATTTACATGAGATCTCATTCCCAATTGTTTTTTTCATTTAAGAAGTTCAAATATTATTACATCAATGTGAAAAAACAATAGAGTTCCCATGGATTTCTTTATTCATTTTTTTGATACTAAAAACATTAGGATATCTTATTTCCATTCCCACATTCGGTGCATAAATAAATATTTCTTCATATCATTTTTAGCACCTTATAGATAATTCCATTTGAAGACATTGTTTCAAAACACTAATGAGTCATTCAATTTTTTATAGGTGAGGATTATGCCAGATGAATAACTTGAATGTATTGTTACATTATCATCATTAGTACCAATGGATTCATTATCCTAATTCTTATGACCATGTAATTCCTTCTATAATTTTTTTACAATGAATTCAAAGGAATTAATTATTGAAAAAATTTCCATTATTCACGTCCATTACCATGGAAATAATATAATATTCTTTCCACATATTCATAAAAATTTAACAATTGAAATGATTCTCCATCAAATAAATATCTTTTTATGAAAAAAATTTCATGGTATTAAATCTAAAAAAAGAAAATAAAATTCTAATTGAATTGATCTATTAATCAGTAATTGGTTGATAAAAAGTCTCATTGATTAAGGGTAGACGTTTTCAGATAACATATAAAATAACATTGTTCTCCATCCTTTTTGAATTTGAATTTTAAATATGACTCATTTTACCATAAATAACATGAGTGAGTTGTGTGAGAATATTTAAATGATATGGAATCACATCTCATAATACATTCAATTACTCTTGGTGATGATTATTTAATTGGATATCACATTCATTATTCTTATGACATCTTCAAGATCCATCAATTGAAAAAATAAAAAAAATCATAGTGAATGATATGGTAATCATAGTGAAAATGGATATAATTTTGAAAAATCATCCATTTTATGTCAATATCAAGTTACCATATTTTCAATATATTATACCTTATGATTAATGTAGTTTATCAATTATCACTAAAAAACATTTGAATTTTATTCTATAAATAGATCTGACCCCATGGTTCTCATTAATTTTTTTATCATCATTGTTTCTAATGGTTAACTGAAAATTTATATTATAAAACTATAATGACACACAATTTTACAACATGTACATCATCATTTTAGGTTAATATTTATTACATTACATAACTATACATGCCAGAATCATATAGGTCGAATGACTTTAGAATCATGGAAACCTAAAAATTTTGTGTAAAAAGAGTCCCTTATTATGGTTTTCATAACTATAACACTTCATTGACATATCTTTTATAAAAAAAATCTTATTAACATAATAAAAAATTATTTGAATTGGTTAGAATATATTCTCAGTTTGGGTTATTAAGGATGAAATTAATGAGAAATTGGGTATTACATGAAGATAAGGTACGAGATTGGGATTATATCACTTGAAATTCGTACCATACATATCATATATCATAATATTGAGTAGTTTCATTAAGAAAGGAAGTTCATAAGATATGAATATTAGATGAATCAATTAACTTGATCCATGATATAATAACATTGGAACAAGGTATGAGTTTTTGGAATACGCATTACGTAATAACATTGTGAATTTTTATAAATAGAATATACATCACTCATAATGTTAAGGACAATAAATCATTCCATCACACAATATTATGAACATGGATCATTTTCTAATTCTAAACATATGTAATTAAATTCCAAGACCACATATAAATATATGGAAATGAATTCTAGTCTATGTTATGCCCAAATACCTTTCTGTTTTTAATTTTTTTACCATGGTTTTTGTGTCCCACCTTTCATTTATTTTATAATGATGAGAATGTGTTGAGAGGATAACTATTATGGTGAAGTATAGTATTTTTTTTTAATTTTCATCATTAAAAATACAAATTTTTAAAATACTATTTATTTACATGACATGTAAAAGGATAACATGACGTATAATCCTTGACACGAAGATGTAGTGAAAGGGATTCCTATCATTCGAGGTTACACACCACTTAATAGGTACTTGACATGTGAGGGAAAACATTGTTGGTCTCTTAATGGGCTATGGATTACAACCTAATTATTTATTTGGGAATTTTTAGATGTATAATTGTAGGATTCATTTAAAGGGAAGAACATTTTATAGCTTTATGGCTTCCCATTTTGCAGGTTATTTTAACTCTAGTTGGAATGGAGGTTACTATTGGTCAAGTTGGGATTTGACTTACTTTACTTTTTATCCTACTTGGATTCTAATGTATGTCATTTATGGCAACTATTATGTTTCCTGTTAATAATCGAATTGTATTTCTTATTTTTATTATATTCAAGAATGGTTTTTAATATTTTTTTAACCATGTAATGTGGTGGTCTTAGATATGTTGTTATATTAGTTTACTGAAGATGGTTCATTAAATTTTGGTATCATGTGATTTATCATCTTCATTTTTGTTTGAACTGCTTTAGTTTGGTTCTTTTTCATGGGTAGACCAGCGTTAGGGCCATTTGAATTCAGTTTTTTAGTATGGAAAACATGACTTAGTAGATCACTTATATGATAGAAACTATGTTATAATGGTTATTCAACTACTTTTAATAGGTTTTAGACTTGATGTTTATGGTCATTTGAATGAAATTTATTTTTATTTTATTTAAATTAACATGATATTTTTAAAGTAATGGTTTTCATGGATGATTTAAATTATTTTCATATTAAATCATTTTTATGAACACCTAATGTTGGGTATGTAATTTTGAAATTTCTCATTCTTTAATTTATTTTTTATTTTAATAGACAATTCCTTTGAGAAGATATCTTCCGAATACAATAGAGAATTATACGAGAGGGGTCTTGAAGGTGGTCCCTATGGTGGGACCTTATTTAGTAAAAGTTGTTATCTACACTATTTGGAATCTAGCCCATATGTATTTCTGAAACGTATGACACATTGTGGATCATAGATTAGAATTTACTACGGATTATTCATCAGTCATTCATATTGATAAATAAATATTGGAATCTAATGAGTAGACAAAGTGTATGGAGAGGATATTCAACTTATTTAAGATTCTGGAGGACTCTATAGTGCGTTTATCCATATATATTCTCTAGGGGACATGAAGAAGATGGTAGTACTCTATTTTTCATTTTATGTTTCATGAAGATATTTCAATGGATTTCTTTACGAAAATATTTAACCATATTGTTTATCACAAGACATTTTTTGTGGAATATACCTCGTAGTTTTTGACGATAGAGTAGGCAGAGGAAACAGTTATAGTGTGTTTTATACTTTTTAATGATTCAGTGAATTTGGCCATGAACCTTATTAGTAATGAGTACCTAAAGGCATAGATGTTTGAGTTATGACTTATTCTAGATATTCTATTGATGTTGATACTCAGGTGTCATCAGTCCAGAGTGGAGGTAGTTGACTAGAAAGCTTCATATGATGTAGACATAGTCGAGAAAACATGTTTTGGGGGAGATTTAGTTTTTTCATTGGTTATCTAGGGTGTATGTTTAGGAAACTAAAGTGTAAGAGTTAACAATTTTCCTTAGGACCATCATCAGGGGTGACAATAGGGTAGCAATTGGTTATCTTCTATGAGTATGGAAGGTGAGGTTATATGAATCCTAACTATGTGGAGAATACTACACCTAATAATACTCTTGGATGATCTGTCCTTCTTTAGTGATTTTTTGAAAAGATATATTAGAGACGTAGGGTATCATCCATGCTCACTAAGGGTTACCTAGTTCGTTCATATGCTTCCATGGGTGGTGGGTCTAATCCATATTTGATGAGATATTTGTGTGTGGGTAATATTGAATGTGTAAAGACCCGGAAATCCTGTGGAATTTTTTTTAATACATGGGATTTTTACGAGTTCGCAAAAATTTACGGTGCTTGATTTTGAGGACCGGTGTGCCCGGAATCAATTTCTGAAGTTTTGTTCGGGTACGTTCAGTAAATGTACGAGCGGGATTTTATAACTTTTGAACCAGTGCTCTAAATTGAAATATGAGGACACCATTGAACTCACATTTCCAATATTCACTTAAGGAGACTTTCACTTCAACGACAGTGAGCCGAGGATAAAAGTTAATTTTTGGGTTTTCTTAAAAAAATAGTAATAAAATAAAGTGTAGCTACACTTTATTTTATTTGAGACGCCATTTGGTGTGTGGTCGTTAAAACCTCCTCATGGAGGTTGGAGGTGGGGCCACCGCACCTTAACCTCTCATGAGAGGTTATGGGGGTGGGGCCCACCCGAACTAAACCTCCCATGAGAGGATTAATGTGGTGGGGACCACACGGGGCTTAACCCCCTATTAATGGGAGGAGAGGAAAACCTCTCAACTCTCCCTCAATTAATGAGGGAGAGTCTCGTGATTCCTCAACTCCCCATTAAATGGGGAGAAACACCTTGAACACCCCCCACATTAATGGATCCAACTCCCCTAACATTTAATTTGTGCCAATATCCCCTAATTAAATCGTGCCAACTCTCATGAATTAATTAGGGGGAGCCTCTTAAATTAATTCTACAATTTTATTTTTTGTTCCAACAAAATAATAGAAAAACTCTTTCTTCTATTATTTTTATTTGGAATTTGGGTGGAAGTTGGGAAGAAGGATTATTGGGAGAAGAGAGAATCCTCCCAATGAAGAATAAAAATCATGTTCTTCCAATGAAGAATGAAGAACGCATTCTTCCAACGAAGAACATCGGCGATGATCCTTCTTCGAATTCTTCCCTGGACACCTACCTATGTGGAGCCACTTCCACTACCATCATGATAACTCAAAAGTGGAAGTGTGCGGCAGATGCGATGAACGATGACTACGTCTTATTCCCATGAATTCACCATTGACGCACGACAATCCTGGTAGGGGGTTATTTCATGTTGATGCTTTTCTTTTATTCTTCTCATTTTGAATGAAAGGAATCAATGCAAAGTGATGTAATTAATTTTTGTTCATCTTCTTTTCCTAATGAACCAATTGATACCACCATAAACACGGAGGATGCGGGCCAACCTAACATGACCCGACATCCTCCATTGATTTTTCTTTCTTGTGTTATTCTTCAAAGCAGCAACGAGGCAACAAAGGTGACAATGAAAAAGGCCATGCTATCTGAAACCTCTGCAAACCGCGCCACCCCCATGGCACACCGGTGTTCCCGGACAAACACCGCTGGCCCGAGCCGTGCCAAACCAGCCTACCCGGCCACCACCGGCCGCCAGACCACCTGCCTGGGGCCTACCAGCGCCCCGCTTAGCCTGCCTCGTGCCCTGCCCACGCCCTACGCGGTCTTCCCGACGCTCTCCAGGCCACCCTGCCGCCTTGAATGCACCCCACACGGTTTGTCCACACCCCGCACGACCTACCCGGCGCCTTTCCGGCCTGCCCGCGCCCCGCGCGCCCTGCCTACAGCCTACCCAGCGCCCCGTTGGCCTGCCCAGGACGTCACCTGGCCTGCCCGGCCGCCCCACCAACCTACTCGGGCTGCACCCCAGCTCCCGGCCGAACCAGCCGAGCCAAACCGGCCTCCTGAACCAGCCCACGGTGTCCCTCACGGCATCATTGGCCAAACTGGCAAGACCTTCTGGTCCGAGCCGCCCAAGCCGAGCCCTCGTGGCGCTGGTCGAACCGGCCCCGACCTCCGGGATGAGCTGCCTACGCGGCGACCTCAGGGCCAAACCGCCCAGCGGACTGGGCCGGACCTAGCGGGCTGACCAGTTTGACCCAGACCAGATCGGTCCAATCTTGGTTGGGCCGAGTCATTCTGACCGGGTCGGACCGGACCCGGGCCCACTACTGACTGTTACTTCCTTTGGAAATATCTTTGACACTAGACAACTGTTTGACGAACCGTCAGCGGTGAAGGTATTCTTGGAACGTGACAATACCTTTGAGAATACACCACTAGAGTTTGGGGTATATTTGAGATACGGTCAGGTTGGATCGTACACAAATCCAACCGGGCCCCCAGGACTAAAAAGCTTATAACTCACAGACTGAGCGTTCGATTGACGCGACGCCTGTTGTGTTGAGACCCCTATGATGAGGTAGACCTTTTAGATACTTCTACGTGGGACTTCAAGATAGTTAGAGTATCAACCTGTAGCTCATGGAGAGAATCCTCTCGAAGACGAGCGAGCGGAGTAAGGAGACCTAGTAGTTGGCTAAGACCTGACGACTACTTGACCAATTCAACTCGGAGTGATTTGACTCGCCCAGTGGGGAGCGCCTGATATTTGGCAGCAGACCCACAATAGAGGAATGCCTGGTAGTTTGTGGTAGACCCATGGTACTCCATAGGAGGAGTACCTATGCAGTCTATTAGGGGGAGCACCTGGTAGTTGGCGGCAGACCCACAGTGGGGAGCACCTCTGTGTGAGCTCGGCAGACCCACGGTACTCGACAGGAGGAGTACCTCAGTAGTCTAAGGTTAGTGGGAAGCACCTGTTTGTGGCAGCATGCCCACTGTACTTGACAGAGGAGGAGTTATCCAACAACTATGGTTTCAACAATGTAAATAAAAATCCTGGTTGAGCTGAGTCAGTAACTTTTGAGTTTACCTCATGATTGAGACATATTACTTGATAACTTAGGTATATATATGGGCATATACCTAAGTGTGGTTATCTGTTGATTTCTTACTTTTTGGATTATCCTTTTTGGATTTTGTGAGACCTTGAGGGTCTCAGAGTCCTACTAAGTATTGTTATACTCGCCCTTGCACGGGCTATGCCCGCACCTCATTGTGTTGGATGCAGATGACAGACAGCGCTGACTGAGGCTAAGTGTATGAGGACTGGACAGTACCCAGAGGTGGACCACATGGCGTGACGGTACACAGAGGAGACAGAAAAACGTGGAGTGCTATGAAGTCTATTTGTACCTACCCTTTAGGTAGGATCCGTGTAAGACAATCAAGGAGCTACTTTACTCCTTTCAACTATTTTTTCCCCTTTTCAGTTGTACTTGTACTTTACTGTTGGGCTTGTATTTCCGACCCCTTTACTTTTCAGTACTTCTTTTGTATACAGTTTTACTTAGTGTATTGCTTCCAGCTACTCTGTTGTGTGTTTATAATTTTTAAAGGAAATAACTTCCCAGTTTTAGCGATTTATGCCTTTGGTGCTAGTCGCCAGCCCCTGGCCTATAGAAGACATGCTTGGGGTAGTCAGGACACGGGCCCCTGGGGAAAGGTTGTGACAAATTGGTATCAAAGGAGTTGTTTCTACCGCAAAACTTAAGACTCTGATCTTTCTTTTATGAGAAGAAAAAGTGTTAAGAGTACTAAGTGTGGTTTTCAGTTCAGGGAGTCCAGTTTTGGTGCGGCAACCGACGTATCCAAACCCCATGACACTAACTTATGATTTATGACTCAGTGCACAAAACACTGATTGCGTGTGTGTTTTCAAAAGTTTTTATTTACGTCAGCTCAACCTGGTCAGCTCAATAGGTATAATCTTTTGACCATGTTGCAACTGTTTCTTTCGGGATGCCTCCCCGCGGATGGCCGTCTATAGCCCTAAGAGTTGTACATGCAGATAGACCACTGATCAATGAGGCCTCGGTGCAGGGCCCTCTTCCAGTAGAGGCACCAGCAGAGGCACCAGCGGTACCACTACCCGTTGGGCCACCGATTCCACCAGCCCCCACAACAGATGATACACACTGCTTGAGCGCGCTGCACGAGTTCTTGTGCCAGAGGCCGCCCAAGTTCAGGGGAGAGATGGACCTACAAGCAGCTGAGGATTGGATGGAGGCTATGGTTTGAGTCTTCATACTGGTAGGGACACCAGCAGACTTCATGGTGATCCTTGCCGTGAGTCTCATTTTGGCAGCAATAGGCAGATGGTGGAGCCTGATACTCCAGGTGCATGATGATACGACACTACACTAGGCAGACTGCGAGAGTCTGTTTCGAGTAGAGTTTGTCCCAGCCACCCTACGTGTGGTGAAAATACAAAAGTTACTGCATCTATAGAAGGGTAGCATGATTGTACCTCAGTACTGAGTGAGGTTCACAGAGCTCTCGATCTAATCCACTGATATGGTATGAGACCCATTATTTAGGGCCCAAACCTTTGATCAGGGACTCAGGTGATAGATCAGGGCTTCAATGATCTCCCTCAGAATCCCGATGCAACCAAGGGTGTTGGAGAGAGCCCTCTTAGTGGAGAGTTTCCTTGTTGAGAAGTCTCCAGCAGGGAGACCCACCACTAGTCGACATACAGTGGAGTCTTCTGCAGCTGGCAGTAGAAAGATGTCGTAGAGGTCAAAGAGGACCAGACCTACAGGTGGATGACCACACAAATCAGAATCAGTTGTGCAGAGCACCCAGAGTGGAGACAGATCCAAAAATGCCCAGAGTGGATAGTGTTACTCATGCGGTGGGCATGGTCACATGGCTCGTGACTGTCCAAGCCACCGTTCAGATGAATAGAAGATGGTCAAAGGACCTCCCAGGCAGAGACAGAGACTTGATCGAGGCGGTCCGCAGGGAGCAGGCAGATGTGGCAGAGAAGTTGGTCGTGCAACAGGTGATGGGTGACGATTCGAGGTGTTACCACCACCACCGCCAAGAGGTCCACCCCGACTGTAGGGAGTAGGTGGACAGGTGAGAGCTCAGCTCCAGGCAGCTAAGGCTTATGACCATGGTGCTCCGGAGATGATTCAAGGTATGATCTATGTCTACTCCACCATAGCTGTAGTTATTATAGACACAGGAGACAATCACTCTTTCATCGCCACTACCCTCATTTAGAGCTCAGAGATTCCAACGGAGCCATTGGTTTAATCCTTAAGGCCAGAGAATCCAACGGGAGCAGACTCGGCGATTACACACTGGTGTCGGTAGTGTGAGCTTTCTCTAGGAGGTGAGAGCTTTGGATAGGATCTCCTCATAGTGGTGTTGATCCCTTACGACGTCATCTTGGGTATGGACTGGTTATATACAGTCCATGCTCAGATTGATTTTATTAGGCGCAAAGTGTGGTGTGTCCACACGGATGGGACTAGGTTCACCTTCACTAGAGATAAGAGAGCCTTTTCAACACAATATAGACTTAATCAGAGGAGGGTGAAGCCGATCACTCATCACTTGGCCTACCTTACCCTCAGAGTAGTTAACGTGGAGAGTCCGAGCTATCCTCTAGTGGTGGACCAGTATATGAATGTTTTCCCTGACGATGTTCCAGAACTACCTCCTCACAGAGAGGTGGACTTCTATATCGACTTGTACCCCAAGATGACACCGATATCTACTCCAGCATATCATATGGCTCCCACTGAGATTTGTGAGTTGTGGGTATAGTTGGAGTACTTTTAGGGGAAGGGATTCATCCGACCCAGTGTTTCTCCCTGGGCAGCCCTGATTCTATTTGCCAAGAAGGCAGATGGGAGCTTGAGGATTTGTGTTGACTACCGTCACCTGAACCAGGTGACCATGAAGAAAAAGTGCCCACTCCCAAGGATTGAAGACCTCTTTGATCAGATGAAGGGAGCACAGAAGTTCTTGATGATAGACCATAGATCTGGTTATCACCATCTCAGAGTTCGAGATGAGGATGTGCAGAAGATGGCCTTCATGTGTCAGTACGACCACTACGAGTTCTTGGTTATGACCTTCGGTGTAACCAATGCTCCAGTAGTGTTCATGGGACTCATGAACAAGATATTCTAGCCATACCTCGATCACTTTGTCTTAGTCATCATTGACGACATTCTGATCTACTCAACTACTGAGGAGGAGCATACCTACCATTTGTAGGTAGTACTGGACACACTCCGAGGGCACCTGCTTTATGATAAGATCTCGAAGTGCTAGTTTTGGATTAGAGAGCTTAAATTTTTAGTACATTCCATCTTTGAGGTTGTATTTGCAGTGGATCCAGTGAAGATTGAGGCGGTACATGCTTGGGATCCACCCAGGAGTGTGACAAAGGTACGATGTTTCCTGGGTTTGGCTGGTTACTACCAGAGGTTCATACCAAACTTCTAAAGAGTTACCGAACCACTATCATCCTTAAAGAAGAAGGGTAAACCCTTTGTGTGGTCAGATAGATTTCAGCAGAGCTTTCAGAAGCTGAGGCATAGGCTAACTAGTTGCCCATCTTCAGGCTTCCATAGGAAGGCTTAAGGTACGTAGTCTACTACGACAAATCAAGGACCAGAATCGGGTGTGTCCTGATGCAGGAGTGAGCAGTGATTGCATATGGTTATCGATAACTGAGACAGAATTAGAAAAAATATACTACCCATGACCTAGATTTATCAGTAGTTGTCTTCGCGTTAAAGATGTGGTAACACTATCTGATGGGTGAGCGTTTTACCATGTACTCTGATCACAAGATTATTAGGTATATCTTCTCTTAGAAGGACCTGAACCTAATACATAGACGTTGGCTTGAGTTCTTCCAGGACTATGACATTGAGATAGTCTATACTCCTGGGAAGGGGAATGTTGTTACAGATGTACTCAGTAGGAGAACTGGTATATAGATGCTAGGTGAGGTGAGAGAGTAGCTAGATGCTTTATAGATATCCTTTTTGGATAGAGATGGAGAAACCTTTCTACAGTCTCTTACAGTCACTCCCCAACTTCTTCAGCGAGTTAGGGAGGAACAACGTAGAGACACTAACTGTGAGACGCGATGTGCTCAAATATCCATAGGGCAGGCACCTGATGGATTTTCTAAAGGTGGAAAGCACTTCATCATATTTAGAGGATTTACTATGGTGCCAGTGTCACTTCAGGAGGAAGTGTTGCAGGAGTTCCACACATCTCCTCAAGAGGTACATCCAGGAGTGGTGAAGATGTACCAGGACCTTCAACGATAGCACTGTTGGCCAGGTATGAAGAAGGTAGTAGTGGAGTTTGTCTCACAATGCCTTACTTGTCCGTAAGAGAAGGCAGAGCACCAGGTACCAGTAGGCTTGGCTCAACCCTTAGAGGTCCCAAAGTGAAAGTAGGATGGGATATCCGTGGACTTCATGATAGGTCTTCTATGTACATACAGGGGTCACGACTCAATTTGGGTGATTGTTTACTGACTCACCATGTCGGGCCACTTCCTACTGATCAGAGATCAGGGTTCAGTAGAGAGTTTGGGACACCTCTATGTGCAGGAAATTGTGCGGATACATAGAGTACCTTCATCTATTGTCTTTGATTGTGATTCACTCTTTACTTCCTAGTTATGGAAGGGGTTGTAGGAAGCTTTCAAGATGCAGCTTATTCTGAGCACCACCTTCCATCCTCAGACAGATGTCCAGACTGAGAGGACCATTCAGACCCTTGAGGACATGCTGCGTGCTTGTGTCCTCGACTTTGGTCGCAGCTGGGAGGATCACTTACCTTTGGTGGAGTTTTACTACAACATAAACTATCACTCCACCATAGGGATGGAACCTTTTGAGTCATTGTACGAACGACCTTGCAGATCACCCTTTTGCCGGACCGACCCTGGGCAGTCAGCACTGGTGGGACCATAGATGGTATGAGCTACCACGGAGAAGGTGAAGATCATCTAGGAGCGAATGAAGAATGAATAGATCAGGCATAAGTCATATTACGATAGGAGACGGAGACCTCTGGAGTTCGAGGATGGCGACCATGTCTTTCTATGGGTCTCAACTCAATGACGTTTAAGAGATTTGGCCGAGGTGAAAAGTTATCTCTAAGATTCATCATACCTTTTCATGTCCTTAGTAGAGTTGGTGAGGCGGCTTACAACTTAGCTCTTCCACCTCAGTTGTACTAGGTGCACGACATCTTCCACATATATTAGCTGAGGAGATAAGTGCATGAACCTTCTCACATCATTGACCATGGAGAGCTAGACACTGATGATGGGGCGACTTTCATAGAGGTTCCAGTGGAAATTGAGGATCGACAGGAGCGGGTCCTACGTGGATGGTCGATACCTTTGGTGCGCATACGCTGGCAGCACGGTAACCTCCAGGAGAGAACATGGGAGAGGGAGGCTCATATTCATGCTCAGTACCCCTATTTGTTCCCTTAGTTAGATTTGTAGCTAACAAGGACGTAAATCCCTGAGGTGGGGAGAATGTAAAGACCTAGAAATCCCATGGATTTTTTTTAATACATGGGATTTTTACGAGTCTGAGAAAAATTACGGCGCTTGATTCCAAGGACAAGTGTTCCCAGAATCAATTTCTGAAGTTTTTTTTGGGTATGTTCAGTAAATGTAAGAGCAAGATTTTATAACTTTTGAACCATTGATCGGAATTGAAATCTGAGGGCACAGTTGAACTTACATCGCCAATATTCTCTTAAGGATACTTTCACTTTGACAGTAGTGAGTCGAGGATAGAAGTTAATTTTTGGGTTTTCTTAAAATAATAATAATAAAATAAAGTGTAACTACACTTTATTTTCTTCTTCTCATCATAAAATTAAAGGAATTGATGCAAAGTGATGTAATTAATTTTTGTTCATCTTCTTTTCTTGATGAACCAATTGACACCACCTTAAATGCGGAGAATGCGGGATAACCTAATATGGCCAGACAACCTCCATCGATTTTTCTTTCTTGTGGTGTTCTTCAAAGTGGAAACAAGGCAACAAAGGGGGCAATGAAAAAGGTGGCGCTACCCGTGACCTCCGTGAACCGTACCACCCCGGTGTTCACGGCCGAACCCCACCAGCCCGTGTCGGCCCGAGCTGCGCCGAACAGTCCTGCCCGACCGCCACTGGCCGCCAGCCCGCCTACCCATGACCTTTCCATGGCCTGCCCGCACCCCATGCGGCCTACCCGACACCCTTACCGCGCCCTGCGTGGCCTGCCCGGTGCCATCTCGACCGCCCTGTCTCCCTGCCTGCACCCCGCGTGGCCTGCACAAGGCCTCCCCACACCCCGCATGGCCTGCCCAGCGCCCTGCCAGCCTGCACGCACCCCCTGCCTGTGGCTTGCCCGACGCCCCGCCGGCCTGCCCAGGTTGCCCCCCGGCCTGCCCGGCCACCCCACCAGCCTACCCGGGATGCACCCCAGCTCCCGGCTGAATCGGCCGAGCCGCAACGGCCACTCGTGCTGGCCCACGATGTCTCTCGCGATATTGCTGGCCGAACCGACCGAGCTGCGCCCCTCGTGGCACTGGACGGACCAGCCTCGTCCTCTGGGCTGAGCCGACTATGCGGAGACCTCCGGGCAGAACTGCCCATCATACCAGGCCGAACCTAGAAGGTGGACCAGGTCGGCCCGGTCTGGGTTGGGCCGAGTCGGTCTGACCGGGTCGAACTGGACCCGGGCCCACTACTGACTGTTACTTCCTTTGTCCATATCTTTGGCACCAGACAACTGTTTGACGAACTGTCAGTGGAGAATATATTCATGTAACATGATAGTCCCTTTGAGAATACCCCACTAGAGTTCGTGGTATATTTGAGATATGATCTGGTTGGATCTTACCCGAATCCAACTGGGCCCCAGGGACTAAAAAGCTTATAACTCACAGACTGAGTGTCCGATTGACTCGACGTCTGTTGCGTTGAGACCCCTATGAAAAGGTGGACCTTTGTGATACTCTACCTGAGAATTTGTGATAGTTGGAGTATCCCCCTATAGCTCATGGAGTGGACCCTCCCAGAGACGAGCGAGTGGAGTACGAAGACCTAGTAGCTGGGTGAGACCTGACAACTACTTGACTGATTCGGCTCGAAGTGATTCGACTAGCCCAGTGGGGAGCACCTGGTAGTTGGATACAGACCCATGGCAGAAGAGTGCCTGGTAGTTGGCAGTAGACCTGATGTAATCCATATAAAGAGTACCTCTATAGGATATTAGGGGGAGCGCCTAGTAGTTGGCGGCAGACCCATAGTGGGGAGCTCCTCTGTGTGAGCATGACAGACCCACGATACTCGATAGGAGGAGTACCTCAGTAGCCCAAGGTTAGTGGGAAGTATCTGGTTGTGGAGGAAGACCCACTATACTTGACAGAGGAGGAGTTCTCTAGCAGCCGTGGTTTTGAAAATGTGAATAAAAATCCTAGTTGAGCTGAGTTAGTAACTTTTCAGTTACATCATGATTGAGATAGATTACTTGACAACTTAGGTATATGTATGGGAATGTACCTAAGTGTGGTTATCTATTTATTTCTTACTTTTTGGTTTATCCTTGTTGGATTTTGTGAGACCTTGAGGGTCTTGGGGTCCCTACTAAGTATCGTTATACTCACTCCTTCATGGGATATGCCTGCACCTCGTTGTGTTGGATGCAGATGACAGACAACGCTGACCGAGGCAGAGTGTACGAGGACTTGACGGTACCTAGAGGTGGACCACACGGTTTGACGATACACAGAGGAGATGAAAAAACATGGAGTTCTGTGGAGGCTATTAGTACCTACCCTTCAGGTATGATCTGTGGCGGATGATCCAAGACTTTCTTTACACCTTTCATCTATTATTTTACCTTTTCAGTTATACTTGTACTTTACTTTTGGGCTTGTATTTACAACCCCTTTAATTTTCAACACTTCTTTTGTATATAGTTATACTTAGTGTATTGCTTCCAGCTACTTTGTTGTGTGTTTATAATTTTTTAAGAAAATTCCTTCCCAGTTTTAGGGATTTACGCCTTTGGTGCTAGTCGCCAGCCCCTGGCCTATGGAAGGCGGGCTTGGGTAGTCACGGCATGGGTCTTGGGAGACGAGTTGTGATAGAATGACATTATGCATTGGAGTTTTTTCTAAATGAATTTTAATCATGAGAAATTAATGTTATAGGTATAATGATTATTTCATAATTTATGGTGCTATAATTCACTAATACGAGTGATACATATTCATTTATATCATCAATTTTGGATGACATGTAGGTATTTAATTCATATCACATTCCTTTCAATTTGGATCTTTACATGCCTTTGGGAAAGAGGTCCAAAAAGGATTCATATGTCTATTCTATTGGGTGATGATATTTGACATTGAGGTAGTTTGGTAATTCTTAGATATTGATATTGACATCATTAACTTGTTTATCCACATGGATTGAAAAATCAATTTTATGTCACAGATAGGCATTTATAATCACTGAGTTCAGTACATATCTACAAATGTAATCACTCGTGTTTTCCATGGTGAGTTAGAATCAAGATTTTGAATATAAGGTCCCATTATAAAATATTTTGGGCTAATATTAATATAGTATTTAGATATTTTTCTTGATACAGTTGACCCTTGCTATGGTTTTCAACTTATACAATTTTTATGTGGGAACCCTAAGTTATTTTTGAAATATTTTTTTGGGTTTCCCGTCATGAGAGAGGCTGAGATTTTAATTTAACTACTCTCTACAATGAATCTCATTTCAATGTCGTCTTATCGTATGGAAGCTGGTGGTTTTGTTGAACTTATGATTCAACATGAGGACCAAGAGGAAAAAAATTATTTGTACTAGTGTGTCACTGTGGGTGTTTCCTTTTCTACTATATAAGAGGGTAGACCAGAGCATAAAACATAGTATTGATTATCAATAGTTAAATAATGATACCATTAAGAACAAATATCCATGTCTATGGATTGATGGTCTCATTGATTATATTAGAGGATATCATTGGTATTCTTGGATAGTCTTATGGTCAGTGTATCTTCAGAAGAGAGACCATGAAGAGGATATATATAAGACAATGTTTAGTAGTTGATATATGAATTATGATATTCTATTTATGAAATTCAGACACATTTATTCTCCTATAGTGTTTATGGATGTTATGAAATATATCCCACATCGATACATGTAATATTTTTCTATTTTGTTCTTGAATTATATTTTGAGTTCTCCATGTTGGAAGAAGAACTTGTGGTCTATTTGGATATCATTTATTGTCCCTTGAAGGACCACTAATATTTGAAAATATTTCCAAGAGTGTGTTTTGAATCAGTCAGGGAAAATTTATATGAAATTTTATTTCTATGAGGGGTGTATCATTATATCATAAAAAGGTAGATGTAGTTATATCCTAATAGTATCCCAAAAATGTGTTTGATTTCCAGAACATGTTGTGTTTGGATGGATTATACAGAAATATTGATCAAGTCTTCTCCATGTTCTCCAAAATGATTTAATCATTAAAAATAATGGTAGTAATGTTTTATTAGTATGAAAAGTGTCCATGATCATTTGAGAAGATTATGGTGAGGTAGAAATCTTTACCAATTTTGATTCCTCTAAAATCGAGGTCAGGTTAAGATGTTTTTAATGATTTTTATTATATAAGACTGAGATTTTTCTTGATGAAATGTAAACATGTAATAGAATATCTCTCATAATAGTTATTCTCTCAGGAGAAGAGCAACCCTACTAATGACCTTGAGTTCAAAATTGTTATCCATGTACTCAAAACCTATTGTCATTATCACATTGGGGAGTGGTATATGATATATTCAGATCTTAAGATACGAAAATATAATTTTACTCATAGGGATCAGAATATATGATATAGACACTAGGTAAAATATCATTAAACAATTTCATTTTGATATTTGTAATACCTATAAGAAAGGAAACGTGGTTTTTGAGGCATTTATAATAATATTATATACATAAGCTATGAAAAAATCAGTTGAGAAGCGCAATAAAATGAGTTTTTTTACTTAGATGATCATGTGAATAGAAGATGTTTGTGGTCATGATCTCTTATAATTAATAAAATGAGACTTATATTTTGATTATAAATTTTATATTGAGTAGGTGGTATAAATCGAGTGCCTATTCATTAGTGAAATTGTTTTATGGTCAGGAGATCTCGAGTTTGGCATCTTAGTATCCCAATAGATCATTTTTCTTTGATATAAGATTTTTCATTCCATTTTACCTAATGGAGGAGTTGTTTGACATTGAAAATTTTTTATAGGTCTTTACATAATGATTATACAAAGATTTTTCATGAAATTAAGCTTCAATGTTTCTGGCATTGTATGGTATTGTCTATATTTTATTTTACTCATAGTTCCATACTTTTTATGGAATTAAGATGGAGTACCAAAGACCTATAGGGTTGTTGCAACATTTACCTATGATGGTATTTATGGTGGATGAAATTATCATGGATTTAATTATTTTCATTCCATTGAATCATAGTGTAACAGATACAATTTGGGTGATCAAATCATGATATTATTACATTTCCTACCTATCCTAGAGGAGATGAAGGTGGAACATTTTGGGGACTTGAATGTTTGAGAGGATTTGAGATATAAAAGGGCTATGTCTCTACTAGTTTGGATCGGGATATACGGTTCATGTCTAGGTATTGGGAAGGTTTGTAGGATTTTATGGGTTCAAGATTAAATTAGCACAACATGTCATCCGTAGATTAATTGATATATAGATAAGGATTTCCAGGTTTTAGTGGAAATGATCCCGGATTGTGTGCTTGATTTTATAGAATCTTCGGAAAATCATTTCCCTATTGGATGAGGTTTCAAGTAACAGTAGTTATAATTTTTTGATATATATGGAACCTTATGAGTATTTTTATGGGAGTCCATGTAGGAAACCCTTGTGTGGGGTATGGATTTATGAGAAGGCCTTGGTTGGTCTATGTGTTTTTTAATAGACGATAGAGATGGTATTGTTAATCTATAGGCATCTAATTGCAGCACAAACACATCATATATTAGTTGAAAACAATCAGTGTTTGCTACTAGAGATGATTTTGGTGATAAGGTATTTCTCAGTGATTCAACTCTCATGGGATGCCATCATATATGTAATAAGTCTAAGATAAAATAAAGGTTTGTGGGCTCCTTTAAGATTGTTTTATAATTGGGGATGGAGGAATATATGTTTAAATTAACATCTAGAATGAGATCTATCCTAGACATGAATCATGTTTCCCATTTGTCTACTAATATTTCAGATCCATCCCATGTGAATACATGGGAGGTTATTGATCATCATCCTGATACCACTTTGGTTAAGTAGCCAATTTATATTATTGATAACAATATTAATGTACTATGTGGTAATATAATCCCACTAGTCCTGGTACTATGTCTATGTATATAGTATTTAAATGATATGTAGGAGTGGGTGTCATTTATGAAAATGTAGTGGACTTCTCTTTTTGAAGATCCTAGATCTTGTGGAAATTTGTGGGCCCAAAATTGGTTTTGGTGGGGGATATTTTAATTCCTCGTTACCATTCAATCAGTTATGTTTTATCCATTATTCATATTTTTCAATCGTCAGGTAATACCATATAGAATTGGGAGGATAACTATAATGTTTATTTTTGGGATATGTTTATATTTTTAGAATAAATCATGGATTTTTTAGTCTACTTGGGATTTACATGCCATGTAATGGGATTACATGACGTGTAATCAACTTATGAAATATTCTATAAAAGGTATTCACAATGTGTATAGATATAGATAATGTAACTTTTATTATCATTGTGAATAAAAAATAAGACTTTTTCATAAAAAGATGTTGGGGTTTTCATCATATATGAGGCTCAATCAAGACATGTCATATAAAGTTAGTACACATCAAGTAAATTCATTAAGTGATGTGTAATTTTTTAGAGTTGGGTTTTTAGGGTGCCTCTTAACATTATTGTCATTTTTTCTTTGGGTATCTCTTCTTCTGACCAACCTAAATGCTCTCATGTAATATGTTTGAGAAAAAAAAACTCTGAGTGGTTATTTGGTTCACTTATTGAAGGCTATGGTAGTTGTGGTCCATTTATATAAGTATGTGTTCCTTCTGTAAAATATATAGTTTTTGTTGTGGAAATGATTTGGACAGAGTTTTTTGATTAGATATTGTTATATATTGAACCATTTCAATTTATTTTCATTCTATGTCTATCAAAGGACATTCTTTGGGATTCCACTCTACATTATTTAAATAATATGTTTTTTGATCCTGTTGAGGAATGTGTTCCTATAAAATGTGTTAATTTTATGAATTTAATTTTTTTTCTTGGTAAAATACATTGAGTTGCATATTTATTTGAAGTGATAAATTTTTCTATTGGTTTCCTTAAAATTAAATTTCTTTCAAAACTACACTTTGATATGGAAATGGATTTTCATGATTTTCAAATGGGTTTTCAAACATTGAAGTTTATTGAATTAGATTTGAGAATAATTTTTATGAAATTGTGATCATGGTTTTGAAAATGTGTTATAAAATTGACCATTGGGAACCATGTTTGTATCAGTATAGAGACACAGGTGTTCATAATGTGTGTTTGACCACTAAGAGGTATCTTCTTATGACATTGACTATCATTACTTAATATATTTTTTTAACCAATGATTTTATGAATAGGATCTTGCATGTCTAGTGTAAAATGTCCCATATAATTGATCCCAAAAATTGAATTTCATTTTCATTATTCATTTATGGTTTTTATTTCATGACTATATTTATAACATGAAATTAGTTTCATATATTTTTATATGAGGTTGTATCCAATATCTTTTATTTAGAGGATGATTCATGGTTATGTGGTTACTTATATAAATCATGATGCATATATATGATTTTCTATACTTATCACTCATAGTTTCTATAATTTTGTATTTAGAATATAAAAGAATTTATGAAAGATGAAGGAAAAAAATGAAAAATTACATTTAATAATATTTTTTTTGGTTTAAATGATTCTTAACTCTATTATTAGTATTAAATTATGAATTCTTGATATTAGACATTGTAAAGAGACTATGGTTGTATCCTTCTCATCCTTGTATTAATCCATACTTATAATTTTGGTCATTTTATGATATTTTTGTGTAGGATTTGGGAAAGGAGTAATGTATATTGCATAATGGTTGATTCTTTTTTTTTCTCATTTAGTTTGAGTTTCACTAGAGGTGACTGTTGGGGACATGATTATATGAAATAATTTCATGTTTATCCGGTTTGGCATGCATTGATTGTATTTTGTGGTAATATTTTATTTCTTATTAATACTATGGTTTTATATCTAGTTTTTCTAATATTGATTTCATGATTTTTATTCTTTTTTACACCTTTCATGTGGAAGGATAGTTTGGGTGATTTTTATAGTTGACCTGGGTTGGTTTATTGCAGTCCATGCATAATATTATTTATATGAAAGCTAGGTCAACAAATAATATTAAGAACATGAATTCCATATAAATGTATGATCTTATAGGCATTAAAATAAGGTCCCTTGATTATATAGTGGACATGAAATCAGGTTCATGCATACCATATTTAAGTCATGAGATATCCATATTTACCCTATTCCTTGGAGAGAGATATTGGTCCCACCCATCACAAATAGAATCATATTTTTTTTCCAAAGTATCATAAAAGCTTCATCATATCATAATCCATCTGAATAAATAGGTTTAAAAACATATTAATGTAGACTAACCCATATAAGATAAATATGGATCATAAATATTTCATCATTTCATCATTGTATAACACATAGAAAACGAACATGTTTTATTTACTTCAATACATCATAATAGTAACCCATGATGGTAAATAATATATATTATACCATTAGATAATATCACACAAGGAAAATAAGTTATATTAAGGGTTATTATCAAATATGAATAGAAATACCATTATAAGATCATTAAATAATTATTGATGAAAATATCATATCCATTTTGAAAACTATTTTTTTAAACCTAATTATTTTATAAAACTAATGAAAAAAATTCTATGAAAATATAATTTAAAACAAGTAAAATATGCTTCATGTAATTGATAATTCATGATGGCAATAAATTATGTTCATGTATTATATAAAAAAATTACACTGATAAATCTATAATGAGTCAATAATTACAAAATTTGGAAAATAAAAAAATAATTATTTCACAAAATAAAAGAAAAATTAAATCATGGGTAAAATTCACTATAAAACATTACATGAGAATAGAAAACACAATCACTAAATAATTATAACAAAACAAGGATATGGATGAAAATTGTTTTTTGACTGAAGAGAAAAATAAAGTTAGTTTTCCTAAAAAAATTTCAACCTGTTGGGTACATAATTTGAGGAAAAAAATTAAAAGATGAATTTTGATGAAATAAACATAGTATATGAAATTTCATGTATTTATGGAGTGTTTGAGCATAAAAATTCCTCATAATAATCTTTTTCATAAAAAATACTGATAAATAACATGATTGTAACATAAAACCCTTAATGCTTTGGTTAATTTTTAATCATAAACCCCATAAAATAAATAACTTATATTTATATTTAATTACCCATAAATTTCATCATATAATAATAATAAAATATTTTAATGGGTAGTAAATATGCATGAAAAATTAAATACAAGGTGAATATGATATGTGTCCCATGAAAATAAATGTGAGATGGAAATCCCTTATCATAGTTCTCACATCATTCATAGGGGTTGGAAACTTTTATAAAATAAATATATATTTATTTTAAGTATATAAAATAACCATATATATATATATCAGATCATATATTATTTATTTATATTGTTTTATATTTTTTTTATTGACAACCTTTTTTTTATTAAAATCATTTTTTAATGTGATATCTGTTTTATTTTTATTTTATATTTTGATTCAACAGTTTTTGACCATGTAATATCATCATGGTTCCATAATCTCAATAATTTTATTCATGAAAAATATATAATATATATTAATTATATATATGTTTTCCATATTATATACGATTATAAATAGAAAAATGAATGGAACTATTCATGGAGATTGTATACTTTAAATATGAATGATTGTTATTTACATTTCTCGAAGAATTGAATGAATCACAGTTAAATAATAAATCCTATTTAATTAATCATTATAAAATCATTTATATATTATATATTCTTAAATTTCATACTTATTACCATTAAATTGAAACATAAATGAAAAGCGAATCACATTGTTCACGAAGGTTGTAGTCCACATGTACGCACGAGTGACGTTATCATTTTCTGATGGTTAAGATTTTATGAATTTAGATATGATATTATAACTATATAAACATAAATATGTTATAATTATCACACACACATAAATATATATATTAAAAAAAATACTAATCAACAGGAGATAGTGATGATAAATGTATTGTATCAGTTTGTGGAAAACGTAAGGCATATACTCACACATGTGATACTTCTACTTCCCATTTGATGAATAGAGTGTGAATAATTGTGGTTTCATCACATTATTCTCATTTTACTATATTTACTATACTAAATTATATATTTTATTACTTATATTATAGAACTATATAAGGAAAAAGAAGAATAAAAAAAGAAAGTGGTCAGTTAAGGGGATTGTATTTTCATTGAATGAGGTCCATTATATCTCCTCTTAAGTATCCAATGGATTTAATTTTGATAATATCATCAACCCTAAAATTTTAATTGGGAAATTTAGATGGTCTTTTTTCAGTGTTTGGCTGACCTAGAAGGATCAATATGGTGTGAATAAGAGAATAAAGTGGTGCCCTTTAATAATTTAGGTTAGGGGAAATTATGGAATTTATTAAAAGAGTTTAATATAATAATGTCATTCTCTATCCAAAATGCATAAAAATAATCATGGGTAATTTTTTTACAATATAATATCTAAATTTTCTTCTTCAAAAATTTGAATTATTTTTATGTAGTTTAATAAAATAATATTTTAATAAAATTAACTAATGTCATTTTTTACCATATTCATTTATTTTGACATAATGGAAACATAAGTATAATATTTTATTTATATAATAAATTTATGAAATACTATAAAACTATCAAATTATATTATTTTTAGTAATTTTAAAATCATTTCTTTTAAGTTTCTACTAATTAAATAAATACATAACTTACATTGTTGATATATTTAAAGAATGCTTAAAATTTATAAATTTTATAAATAAATTCATATCATGAAAATAATATCATTAAGATGAAATATTACATTTATATTTGTTTGTAAATTTATTTATTCCCCATGTGTCCATATAAGAGATATATAAAACTATAACTGTGAAAATTTTTATCTTTTTTTAAATATTATATTTCTCATTTTCCTGTAAAAGTGAATGTTAAAAATAAATATTTAGGAAAATATGGAAAAAGTTTAATACTTTCATACAATGATAATTATAATTAAATATTGTGGGTTTTTAAATTTTTTATATCCTTGATTAACTGATTCAACCTTTACTGAGGTGACATATTTTACCACTGCTACTATTAATATTAATATCAAAATAAAAGTGATATCTTTACCAAATAAGGAACTATTATTTTCGAAACAATAATCCATTCTATCACATTCAATTTCAAGACATGGCATAAATTAATTTCAATAAAATAAATAAAAATTTATTGAAACCTTTATGTAGAAAAAAATTTTACAACAAAATAGGATTAATCCTATCTTATTCATAAAAATTGATAAATTAATAATAAAAAAATTGATTGAATAAATTATTTAAACATGTTACTAAAACCATTCACCAATATAGATAAATTCACATTGTTTATAAAAACACATTTCATATATAAAAACAATATTTATGAAAGATAATTTTTTTTACTTATAAAAATAATGTCATAGTGAATTATATTATAAATAATACTCAAATTAAAAAAATTGATTGATTTATAATATAATATAATTATTTTTATTTTGAAAACATATTTTTTAAGAAAATTTCTTTTGAGATGATAGGGAAAAAAAATTATATTTTCAATAAAAATTGTTATTTTTCTCTATTTACTGGAAAATAGAACATTGTAGAAAATTATAAATTGTTATTCCAAATAAAATTTGGTTAAGATGATTAAAATAATGTAATTATTTTAAGATATAATGATTTAAATTATTATCAGTTGAATATAATAGTTTCTCACTAAAGAAATAAAATTATTTTTATAATGGAAATGTAATTTTGATGGATAATACAACTTTTTAAAAAATTGAATGGTTATTTGAGTAGTATATTTTATATATACCTCATAAGTTAGATACTCTTGTTCAACCCTATCATTTTTAGGCTAGGTTATAAAGACCGTGTTTAAATAATAATACATCATGGTTTGTTTATGTTTTCTATTTCATTTCATATACACTTCAAAAAATATAGTTTTTCTTCTAAAATAATAGGTCGTTACTATTGATATTCTTGTGATATCCTTCTTGAATTCCTAATATGTGTATTCATTATAAAAATTTATATTTTATCTTCTTTTATTTCATTGGTAATTCCACTTACTTCTTCATAACAATACATTGATTCATATCCCTTAGTAAACCTATAGATATAAGTTTCTATTAGTTTATTTTATAATTTAAAATTAATCAACATTCATTAACATACATTTTTTATTTAGGATAAATTACAATCTATTACTAAATAACATATTAATACTTTTTCATTGTAATTAAAATTTCTGTAATGATTAAATAATCTCATATAAGTAATATTCATTGAAATTATTAATCTATTCAAAGGATATAATTATTTAATGAAATTAGATGAGTATAGACCTTAAAATGTTTTAATAGTAACAATATTATCTAAATATTGTCCCAAAACAATCATTTAATTCAAAATAATTGATAATATATGAAAAAATATTAAATATATATTTATCTCCCATTACAAATTCTTGATAAATATATCTTAACATTAATTATTTTTGTTATAACATTATAAGAACCTTTATGTATATATTTCAATATTCAAAAAATTATCAGTGTTGTATTCCATGATGAAATATTAATATATATTCCTATTAATTTCATAATAAAAAATATCCATCACCTTGTAATTTAGTATATATTGTACCACATACTTACCGACTAATGTTACATTATCAACACATGGTAGTTATTATAATTTCACTGTGATCGTAAAACTATCAATGATACGATTTTTATGAAATGAATCAATGTTGGAATTTGATTTTGAGTAATTAGTTATCATCCATGAGTAGTGATAATTGAGGTGTTTATCTATAAATTACATCCATTCCCCCATATAAAAAAGGAACATTACCCTTGACCATTTATGTCAATATTTTATTATAAAAAATAACATAAAAATATTCTAAATCATGGAAACCACCTATGATACCATCTGTTATGTTGCAATGAGAATGGTGAAATGTTCAATATGAGGTATGGGGTGAAATTATACATTTAAATATTTTTAAAAACTCATTAATGTTATGTTAATTAAGAGTGAATATAAAATTAAATAAATATTTTGATTTTTATAGTGTTATGGATCTAAATGATTTGACATTACTCTTTAACAATCTCAAATATTGAGAATGGTGACACCCACCAAAATAGATTCTATTATTTTTTTAAGGGAGTTATAACCACTTATATATAAATTTATAAAACTTGATGGATCTTCGAAAAGTTTAATTTTTTATAGTATGAGTAACAACCAGCCTATCATTACATTTTTACTTGTTATATCAACCCAAAAAATCCTTCATTTTTCAACCTTGATGCATAACCTAAAATAAACTATTATTTTCAACATGATTCACAACACAATATATATCATTTATGGGAAGTATGACCCATCACGATGAATTTTTGAAAATAAGAGAAATTGGTAAGAAATAAATAAATATATGGAATATGAAATGATCTGAGAGTCGAGGAGAAATGTTTTTTCCAACACTAATTAATTAAATGACTGATCTTCTATATATGTAATTATTTTATCACCAATGAGTGTCACATATTATAGTTTACAAATGTCCTTTTCATCATTGTCTTTACCAAGTTCTATCAATATCTTATAAAATTATTATTTTTTAAGAATAAAAATTGAATAAAAAATTTTCCTACACTTCAACACCTTTGGTTTCCTTGAAAGCAAACTACTTTATATTTTATTATGTTTTATTATCTATATTTAATTCACATGAAAAATGTTTCTCATGGATCTCTAGTATAATATTTATAAATAATCTCTTAGTCAATTTTTTTTATAAAATTTAATAAATAACATAACTTATATAATGATTGATATTAGAAAACTTCAAATCACTCTCATAACATGTGGATGAAAAAATATTCATATATAGTACAATTCAAAATCAAATTTTTTATTCTATATAAATTTACTGCAGGAATAAACATATTAAATTTGGTTTTAAAATTTCATAAAATATTTCATCATAATTATATATTTGATTGGAAGAATTAATGATTAAATATGGAATAATTAATCATTGTGAAACATGAGAAATAATATTTTATTAAATCAACATAAAAATGTTTATGAAAGAAAAAGAGGATATTTTGAAGTATAAATTTTAAAAAGTTCTTAAGATACTCTTAATGACATGAACGATTAGTCAAAGATTCTTAGAAATTTTGTTTTCATATAATCTCAATTTATTCTCAAGGATTATCTATTATCTATGAGCCATTTATTACCACAAAAAAGAATCAAATAATATAAATATTTTTATTATCCTCTTATCCCTAGGGAATCTCTATTTATCCTCATGTAACCTATTTTATAGTAGAACCATTTCGTCTGACATAATTATAATTTCATCATATTTAAGAAAAACTAGACTTATGTAAAAATAAGACAGATCACATAAGAACATGAAAACTCATAGAAGAACATGAAAACTCATAGAATAAAAAAATATATCATGGAAGAATAATTATATAATCTTAAGATAACTAATTTAAGAACATTATTACTTAGGCAATTTACTTATAATATATTTTATGATATTCATTAATGATAAAATATACAATATGATACTTTAAATTTGGGATAATATACTAATGAAATATAAAATAAAAAAATATGTATTAAAATAATAGAATCATTGTCACCAAAATTATCATACTTGGATGGCCCATTGCTACTCATAAATAATAAATATACAAATTAATTACTCAATAAAGGCACATTACTCCTCATGGAAGATAATTTCATTTCTAAAAATTTATGAATTGACTGAAAAAACTCATTCTGAACCATTTTAGGTGTAGTAATGGATTGAGATAATAGATTTAATAAATTTTAAATATTTCAAAAAAATATTGTAATAAAAAAATCATAAAATATAAGTAGATAAAGTATGAACCTAAACATATATGGTTTTGATAATGATATTATATTCATGTAAAATGATCTAAAAATTAAATAAATCAAATCCATGACATAAAATATTATATTTAAGAAAATACATTATTCTGCAGTATTAAAATAAATTTACCACAATATAACAGGCTTTCCAAAAAATAAAGAAATTATTTTTTGTTATAAATGAATAATTTAGTTTATGAATAAATGATATATAAATGGATGAATTAAAATGTAAAACTGTAGTTTGGTTTAATAATTAATAAATTTATGAATCAATTATATATATTTCAAATACTGAGATATGAAAACTTTTGAAAGCTAGTGTTATTTTATTTACAAAAATTATGATTTTAAAATACTTTGTCAAATGAATATGGTAAAAGTTATTCCATATTTTCTATGTATACAACCATATATTTTTGATCCACACTACTAAAAAATCATTAAGGGTGATTGTTCTCACAATTTATCTCACAATATTCTATTCAAGAATTTATTAATGTTTTGAGGTTCTATTTATCATGTATATAAAAATAAATTAGTAAGGTATGGGGTGTTAAACTCGGTATTTATTTTTCATTTATAAATATATAAATTATTATTTTATTATATACCAATTTTTGTCATAATTTATTATCATAAGCCCTCTTATATTTATATGTATTGGGAAAAAATATTCTGTCAAATTAAACTGCATTTTCATTTCATTGGAAGTATAAAATATTTGAATAAGAAATCCATTATCTAAATTTCTATGAACATATTTGTCTAAATTTATTTATATTATTCTTATTATTTTATGTAGATATACTTTATGTTGATTTTACATTTTCCATAGTTTTTTATTATAATTTTTTTCCTAAGTCACACCTTTACGTCAAATCACACTGACCATGATGTGACTACATAATTATATATTATTTCATCTAGAATAAATACTTGATTATATGATTATAGTGTCTTTATTATTAATTTTATCACAATGATATCATTATAATTATTCCTAATATTACTTATTTTCATTGTTATATCATCTAGGAAAATGTTTTGATCATTTTACACTATAAATAACATATTTTAATTATTATTTATTCATCACTTATTATCTATTCAATGATTATGTTTTGATAGAATATATATTTTGCTATCCAATATTTAGTATATTTGGTATCAAATTTTATGTTTTATCCACATTTCAATGAGAATCCATGAATCATTGTGTGTTATTTAAGGTTATGTATTGGTAAATAATTTTTATGAATTATTAAGATATCTTAAGAATAGAATATAATGTAATTTAATGTTCCAACATGTACTTTATTTCATGAGACAACTAAAATTATATATCCAATGTATTGTGATGTTATATATTCTTTCCCATTAAAAAAATATTCACTAGAAAAGTGTTACTAGAAACTTGATCATTACATGAATCACTAATGTATCTATTAAACCCATATATATTCTATGATTTTTCCTAGAGAAAATTGTCAACCTTTATCTGTCAATAATTATATCTTACAAAAATATGATTATAAAATGAAAACAAAATTTTCACATCTTGAATTTATAACTATATGGAATATGACATTGAATATTATTTAATAGAATCACTACATTTTCCAAAATATTTTCATTATATTCCTCTCTATATGTAAAATATAACATGAAATCTAGATTAATATCAATCATGAACATATCCACGATCACTTATAACACTCAATTAATCATTCCCAATAATACCTCTAGTGAGTAAATAATCCCTAGGAAATCAGTAAAGACTCAATGTTTCCATATAAATATAAGAAATTGGTATTAAAAACATATTATTTATTCTATAACATATGATTTTATGAGGAATGAAAATTAAATATTTAGATTTAACAATCCACTGTTACATAATTAAAGAAGTTTTCTATCCATGGGAGGGGATAATAGTGAATAATGTTCACCTTGTTAATCTAAATATAATTTATAAAAAAACAAAATAAACAATCTATAATACTAGAAAACATTATGATAACGCACTTAATGGATATGATGCACTTAATAATACCCTTTAATAGTAGTTCGTCAATCATAACAATCAAATCCTAATAATATAATTTTTTATCCTATAAGGGGACATATAATTTGATGAGTATCCATGATAAAATATTTCTCTTTAGGAAATTTATAATAGAGTGGATATGGATATGGATGCATCATAATGATACTCCATAAACTCAATAGTACCAATTAGAGACTACTTCTTTTAATATTACAGTGGAATAAATATTAATTGTATTATTTTTTTATTAAATATAATTTAAACATATAATATATTTATGATGATATACATGATATTATAATGTCACATGATCTCATCTACATCAATTATTGTCACTAGTCCAAACATTAAAAAACTTCTATTTATAGAGTATGAGAAGTCCAATGAAAAGATGTAATAATATATTTGTATCTATAAAAATAATAACACACAAATTCATCAATTCCATTAATTCATTATAACACACCCTCCACCCAACAATGAAAATTATTAAACCCAATTTGGTGTTAATAATATAAAGATAACTATAATTCAACTCACCATATGAAATTATAATTATAATAAGGATTTGACTATAATAGAGTTAGAAGTTACAAAATCAATCAACGCATAGATTATGGTAGAATGAATACAAATGTTAGCCTGTTTGATCTCAGTTGTAGGATGTATTTTAAATTCAATATTTGGAAACAATATTTCACATAAATCTCCTCTATTTTGGACCTAATTGCTTCCAAATACTCTTCCATGGTCAACCATAATACCCTATAGATAATGAATATATCAAGGATAAACTAGACCAATTTTATCCAATATCTACATTACCAACTCCCAAGGATATGAATACTATAGATAAATTCTAGGTAGAAAATCTATAAATGTTCATATTTTGAATATAATTATATCTCCTTGCTAACATCATAATAATGTTTTAATTTGTTATATCCAAATTCATAGCTAAATATATAAATTTTAATGACCATTTTATCTCCTCATAATAGTTTCAGAAATATAATAACTATAAAAATAGAATAATGACAAATGTTTTTGCCTCCTTATCATGAAAAATATAAACTATTATTTTATGTGAAAAAATAATTAACTATAATCTTGAAAATATATGTATTAATTCTATATGAAGAAATATATATGGATTCAGATATATTCTCAGTCACAACAACCTTTTACACTAAATTTATATATGATTATATTGTGAATGTTCTAAACAAACAATACATATACAGAATCTTCCAGTCTAAAAATTTTCTTTCCTAGTTCTTAAACCAAAAAATTGATTTGAACAATAAAAGTAAATGTTCATGAACAATACTTTTAGAGCCCTTAGATTTGAAATCATATATTAATATGTATTTTGATCATAGAATCATTACTCCTTTAGTTTCAAGGAGATTTACTCAATCTAGAACTAGAACATAAAATTATACCTTGTGTGGTTAGAATTGTCATGATTTTTAGGATAATGGAATGACCAATACCAAGATGTACCTCTCAATATCATAAATGCAATATATATTTAATAATTATTCCTTGAATGAATCATCATTCAAATGATCTATTAGTCTTATAACCACCACTATATATTTTAATAAAAAATATCCCCCTTCCACATTGATAGACTATGTATATAATATGTGGAATATTCCTTCTTCCACCAATCAACTTTATTGGGATAAAAATGTAATCACAAATAACATCCAACATTACATCCTTATCAAAAATCAACTGATTTTATTTTCCAATCGATATTTAGATAATAAAAAAATGTTAGAAATAGGATAAAAATAATATTTATAGTACATTAAATTTTAAATTTATTTATATAAAAAAAATATTTAAAAAATTGGATAGTGTGGTAAAAAATAGTGATGCATAAACCCCAATTAGGTCCCTATAACAAAATACACACACATATACATTTCCTTGGGTTTCTAGCTTTAAATGTCCACGTGAAGAATATTTAGTGTCTCTATACACCACATTCATGACACATTATGTATATAAATTGGTAATATTTAATTAATTACATACCTAGCAATAATTTTCAATACTTACTACTACTTGATGATAAACCTATAATGTGATACCACTATTTTATAAAATTTCCCCCAAGATACCCACCATAGTCAATATTGATGTGAAATATGAACCTTAAATCACCTGTGAAATATGCCATGGGATATAGATTACCCCTGAGCGTAAAAAAATAGAATTTGTGTTGAATATCCATATATTAGAATATGAATGATAATATAATTAAGCAATCTTATCTGAATCTATAAATTAAGAAACAAGTAAGTAATTCATCCATAATATAATATGTTGAATATAATTCAAAATAAGAAAGAGGTACATCTCAAATATAAAATTCAAAGGAAAACCATGTCATAAGTTCTAACATCCCTGAACGAGGAGACACTGAACTTGTGCCCTTAATCGGGTTATCACATGACCTCATGCATGCCTCCTCATATACCAGAGGCTACCAACTAGAAGTGAATTTTTGTGAGTTATGTGGGGAGACTATAACCTCTTTACCTGAGTAAGACATAGTATGAAAAAACAAAATATTGGAATCAATATAGAATAACCAATAGACATGTATAAATATAAACCTCCGAAAATGGGCACAAACCATAATCAACAGTAAACATGTCATGTCATACTACAATGCCTTGTGAAAAAAAACCCAAAATAATGAAAAATAATGGAATCCCAAAGATTGTTATGACTCCATATATGAAATCACAACCATGTAACTCTCAATCATGAGGCAAAAATCAATCATAGGGCCATTTCTCCATTCATTAAATGCAAGCATGAAATCTACATGGGTAACCAATAGTGGTCTGAGAAGAGTGTGATTACAACTAAGTAGGCCACCACCAACAATGTATACAAAATATCTAGTTTAATAAAATAGTGCATCCATGTATTGAATAAATGCAATGTAAATAAAATATCGTTCAAGTACCATTACCTAGAAACCTTTACTATAACTATTATTACCATTTGAATAACTCATCATTTACATCATCTTCATTACATAGTTCATGATCAACATCTTATCCATGAGTTAGGTTTTTTACATCATTCAGATAATGATTCAAGGTATTTATCATTTTTCGTAAGGTAATAAGTCATGTCCCTATATCACTAGGGATAATACATCCCAACACCAATTTTACTCCCCTCGAAGATTTAGTCTAGGTGGAATGAAACCATTAGGGGAATTGAGATCTTTCTCATTCACTAACTTGTAAATTGTGGGTGGAGTTAGAGCATTAGTCCAGCTTGACCCATGGGAGGAGCCTCTGTCCTTTATCCCACACCTCATTCCATGTGCACAAGATTAAAATCCATTCACCACACACATACCATATCAAAACCAACCATGATCAATACATATAAAAATGATAATCCATAAAAATAGACATTGGAATGAACATTGATCCATAACCCAATAACACATTTTCCAATTACATTACTTAACCCAATTATACAAATTCCAATTATCATGGCTATATCACTAAGAATATTCAATGGATCCCTTATATCAACTCATTTCACATTTTCATCAATTACCTTATGAAACACATTTAACATATTTACTATTTCACATACCATTTCTAATTTAACATTTTCACTATTTCAAATGCACTAACTATCTTAGTCATTTCTAACATAATTCATAGCCCCCATGTCAGGATATTATACAAAAAAATTAATCCATTTTCATTTCATGAAAACAACCCTTAATCCATTAAAAAAATATAAAAACATCTAATTTTTATTATCACTTCCATTAAACATATCATCATACTCAATAAGGTCTCTACATTATCACACAATGAACTTGCACTTACATAACAAATTTATTGGTCTGAGGAAATAGGTTCACCCCATGGGTGGCCCTAAACAGGTCTACTTATCAGTGATGCATCCCAGTGGGACCATGAGAGTGTCAATTCATACTTTAGACACCCATTTTACCAAATATAACCAAATGCATAAAACACATAATTAGAGATATCAAAGAACAAAAATGAACATGCTATCATCTATAACCAATCGATGTGATATAACATGTAGACCGACTACCTTGAATACATTAATGAACACACTCTTAAACTAGACTTGGATTATAATTGAACCATCAATTGATTCCTCAACCTTGATGTAACAGGATTTTTTTGATCTTCAGATGAAGATATTAGGGAGATGCAAACCCCAAACCAATAATATAGGAAAGGGAGGGATTAGACTCATCCAAAGATTCGATCCGCAATAAATGGTACTCCAAATAGATTAGGATCATAGTAGAATCACCTATTCATAGATTGGGTCGCTAGGGTTATTCCCTAGGGTTTTTATAGGTGAAATGGGGGATAATCCCGAGATAGAGCATAAATCCCTAAGGTGGAATCTTTTAAAAATTTCTAAACATTAATGGGCCTTATGATTTTCCAAATAGTTTAAAAACAATGAACAATACACTATCCAATGGATGTTGGGTCACAAAATTCCCTCATAATCCCCACAAGGTTTAGAAACCATTATCCAACCATGTGATAATCCACTACCACAAATCACATAGTCTGGAACTCCCCTTGCACGATATACCCTAACCATGCACAAACCATGCAGCATGCCTCAAAAGCTCATTTTTTCATTTCTTTCATCTTGTAAACACCTATAAGAACCCTGAGGATCCTTATAAACATTTGAAACATTCAGGAAGCTAAATAGAAATGAATTTAAATGAAAAATAAACCAATTCATACCTTATGAGAATAAAGGATCGTACAACCACCACATCTTATAACAGCTCATCCTTGAGTCGTACTTACAACCAATATTGAGTTTACAATGACATGTGACTGGGCCACTGGGCCTACACATCTGACACTCACTATTAGATTTCATCCTAAACTTTTCCTTGTCTTCACAACTGAAACTAAGGGCACAATCATACCCCACAAGACCTTGTCACTATGATCCTCAATACAAACTGGATTCTCATCAACGAACATATTTGCCTCAAGCTCCACACCATCCTCATTTATCACATGTGTTGGATCAAGGGGATCAATTGGATTTGGGAGGAATTAAAAACATCATGAATGCCACTATACCACTAGGAAAGAGCCAAACTATAATCCCCCAATCCAATTCTCTTCCCGATCTCAAACAACTACAAAAACCTGACCATAAACATGCCCTATTTCTAAATTCATCAGTGACCCAAATTTTAAGACACCTGATGAAACCAAATATCAGACACCATAATCTCAATATTCCTATAAAACTATGTTTCATAAGAATTTTCCCTACTCTGACCTATTATTACTATCTTCTAAATCAATTGAACCTTTTTTGACATCTCCTTTACAAGACTTAGTCCCAAAAGCCCAGACTCCACAGCTTCTGAAAAGCAAAAAATTTATCTTCATAGTCCCTCATAGAGTTACTCAATAGGTGAAATATTAATTATAGCATAAATAATGATTTTTAAGAAAACAAAATAATAGATAAGTGTTTTTTCCAACAAACCACTGAAATCCACAACACAAGCTCTCAACATATCCTACATCATTTGAATTGTACACTTTGATTGCTTGTTCATTTGTGGGTGATAAGTTGTATTCAAAAGAACATGGGTACTAACTGAATTTTGTAATACATTCCAAAATAATGATATAAAATGTGGGAAATTGTAAAAAACAATAGTCATCAATACACCATGAAACTGAACTATCTCTCCAACAAATAACTCACCCAACAAATAAACAATGTAAGTATTATAGATCATAATGGAATATGACACCTTATTCGACCAATCCAAAGCCATCCAAACTGAATCATTCTTCTTAGGTGTCCTCATATGTCACATGGTGAAGTCCATCATTACATCATTCCACTTTCACTCCATAATTAAAATGTATTTAACAAAACACCTAGGTATTGGTGCTAAGACTTATCATATTCACAAGTATGGTATCATGCCACAAAACCCCCAACATCTTTCCTCATTCAAAGCCACCAATATTTTCAAAAAATACTACTATATATTTTAGTCAAACAAGGATGCACATACCCCTTCTATCCATGGAACTCATGATTCAATACTTCCCACATACACACGAGCATAACCACACACCCAAAAAATTTAAAGTTCCATTATCACCAATAGACCAACTAGAAGGTGACTTCACATCTTTAAGAATTCCCTTCAAATCCAATCCCTCTAGATCTTAAAGATGACTCTCCTTTACCTAGATCAAAAACAATGAATCAACTATGGTAGACACAAGGGTTATTTTCTCATGCCCATCCTACACCTCTCGGTGCTTCTTAGAAAAAAGTTCATCATTCTCCAATCGAGTTTGGATTCTTGAACCACGTGATTCTGAGTCATCTAGCCTAGAAAATCCACAACACTATTCTATTTTCATTGATTATAAACCAACATAAAATCAATTTGTGTCTAGTAATCAACCATCATTCACATTCAAATATTTCAATATCTCTGAGAGAGGATGTACTTAGAAAGTTTCTGATCGGTAAAATCCTTGAACCTCTCACCCAAAAAGCAATGCTTCCAATACATTATGGAATAAACCAAGATAGATATCTCATTATCATGAGTAGTGTAATTTATTTCATGATTCCTGAATATTATTGACCCATACACTAGAACACAATCATCTTTCATCAACACTTCTCCAATTCCCACACTAAATGTGTCATAGATCAAAGTGTAACTTTCACCCAGTTTGGGTATGGTTAAAATCTGTGCGGTATTCAACCAATTCTTCATCTCTCAAAAAAAATTATCGAATGCCTATGACCAATAA
The DNA here is from genome assembly GCA_963277665.1 of Viscum album. Classification (NCBI taxonomy): domain Eukaryota; kingdom Viridiplantae; phylum Streptophyta; class Magnoliopsida; order Santalales; family Viscaceae; genus Viscum; species Viscum album. The sequence goes on along the minus strand of CAUJRU010000151.1, from coordinate 919,648 downwards.
AATATTACATATTTAATAGAAAAACTGAGAGCTGCTCTTATAGATGGGAGAAATCCCTAACGAAACATTAGTTATAACAAGCCAACCCCCAAAAAACCCACACATTAGAAACATTCTTAGGATGCTCCCAAGACACCAATGTCTGTACTTTCTCTGGTTATACTGAAATAACTAACTCAAAAATTATGTGACCCATGAAATTCATTTAACTAATCCATAACTAACATTTTGATAGCTTCTTGTAATGATTATTCTCTATTAGTTTACTCAAGATGATATCAAAAAGTTGAACATGATCATTAAAATTTGTTGGGTACACCAAGATAACATAAAAATAGACAAACAAAAACTAATCTAGGCATGGGTGAAATACACATTTCATTAAATACATGAAAAAAGATAGTGCATTGGTCAACCTGAATGAAATCACCACAAACTCATACAACCTATACCTACTCCGAAAAGCTATTAGATATACATCATAAGGTCTCACCCTCAACTGATGGTATCCCAATCACAAATAGATCTTATTTTCTATCAAGGCACCCCACATATGGTCAAAAAGGTCATGAAATCTATGAAGTGGGTGTCATTTCTTAACCATCATCTAATTCAACTTTCTATTTTCATCACATAACCTCAATGATCCATTTTTCTTAATGTAAAATATCAAAGGGGACCCCAAAGGTGACGTACATGGATATGGGAACTCCTTTTGGGCTATCTCATCTAGGAAAAGCACATTTTTATGCATTTATATTGACACCATTTGATAAAAATAAATTGAAACTGGTTCTTACCCTATAAGAAATTCAATCGTATACTCATCATCTACCTTGAGTGGTATGCTGGAGAAATCATCTAGAAACCCATCCTAAATTTGATCCAAAATGGGAGGGAATACTGGTGGTTCACTCCCTCTTTTATCTACCACATGGCATGCCACATGGGTAGTATGTTCTCCCAAATATAAGAAAACTTACCTTACCCTACTTTCTCGAACCTTCCACTCATGTTGAAAGAAATAAATGTATCCATCAAGAGATATGATCCATATCCAATTTTTTATGTATCTATATAGGCTTGATAAAACACCAGAAAATCAATAACCAAAAATAGGTCAAAACTTGACATCTCAAGGACATAGTTGGTACAAAAAAGATGATATCCACCAACCTCAAAATCACATACATTACATTGTCTGATATTCTCAACTCACAATGCCAACGGGTTATCAATTTACATACCTGACATGCACTTTCCATGGTTAGGCCCAGCATAACTAATAATTGTGCATATTTTAAATAATGTATGGAACTTGTGTTAGATAAAGAAATAACGAGTGTGGAATCTATATGAATTGTACCCCAAAAAGATAATGGTCCAGCCTTACCACCTCCAGGTGTAGAATAAACTGCATGAAGATGGCCTACCCCTCTATCGTAGGTTCTAGCCTATATAACTTCCACTGCACTACTCTACTGGTATGGATGATATCAACATAGATTTCCACATCCACTAGACCTACCAGTACAATACATAGAGATCCAAATTACAAACTGATACTAGGTTATCAAACCCCTACAATCACTTTTGATATTCCTCTATCCTTTAACTATTCGAAATTTCAATGGATTCTTAGAGAAAATATGTATATTCCCAATCCGTTCACATGAAGGAAACTCCTCTTGTATTCAAGGAAACTGAAACTACATGTGTGTTGATCTTCCAAACTAGTAACAAAACCCCTAATCCCCATGCTATGAAAATTTCCATCTCTTTTGTCTACTCTTTACACATTGTCACTATTATAAATTCCCAAAATGATGCATCCTTCCATCAGAAGCTACACCATTTGTCTGACCGACTGGCACCACAAGTCCACCACCTAAAGATCCCTTCAGGTTCCCTTATGAGATAAAGACCAAATCCACTATCTCTACAAACCACTTCAAATGGAATGTATTCACCTATGAACCGATCTCGAGACTAAGAGCATCATGGTAGTGGTTCTCCATAATCTCTTCATCAACATATACTGTCATAATGAAGTAGAAAATGTCAGTGAAATGACTTGAACAATCCACCACTAACGCAACCCCTAGGTTAAACTCATAAACTCCATAGGGTTTTCCTACCTCAAGGTATCTGGTTGGTAGTGCTCCTAAAAAAATATTTAAAAAACATTCTATACCATTCTTTCATCCTATTATTTCATAACACTATTCCCCACCAATAGTTTTCATAGCCCTATATTACATAGGTCACCAACATAACTTGCCTCTTAGAAGAAAACTCAAGATGATAAATTTTTTTCTATATGTACTCTATCTAGAACATGCTTGCCTCTGTCCCACCTTATCTAAGAATGTTCATAGAGTTCTATAGATGAAACTCTATAGTCATCTCAAACATAATCGGTGCAAAAATGCCCTGGGTCCTGTTCCATTATCTGCCTAAATCAAGAGAAGTTATCACAAACTACACATTAATATTCATTGGATCCACTAGATCCTATTTTTACACTACTGAGATATCATTCTTGGTAACATTCTATTTTCTATCAATGGTCACATGTCTTCGTGGTGGAATTTATTTATGATTCCAAACAAGAGTATAAGAACAAAAACCATAAACCATCCACAAAATTTAAATGAAAGGATCTTAACTAGGAATAAAGAAACCATGTTGCATAAACATTTAAAAAGGGGCCTATCAAACCCAAACACTACACTCGACCATCCATACTAAGGACCATATTTAACACAGGGTAACTGAATCACATTATTACAAGACTGACCCTTTACCTCATTTCATACTTTTTAATATCACAAAATACTTCAACAAAATATTAATTCACTTACAAAACCTCATTAAGATAAATTAATTAATTATTATGTAATGTCATACTTTCATTTTTACCCATTTCATCATTCATTCGACACTATTTAAATAAATTTCAAGAAAATCATATACATTATACCATTTATGTCCCAATAACTAATTCTTAGTGTGTACCTTCAATGATGCATGTCACTTATATACATAGGTTCCAAATTGATGCATGAATGTAAAAAACATATTCTATTATGTTCAAAATAGAAATAACACAGAACTATCACATCAGACCAAAATTTAATCACCCAATGGTGAAATTTCATCAAATGTAAAAATGCACAACAAAAACAATAATTACAATCATGGGTGACTTGGGTTTTCCCCCAAGCATGGGTTATATAATCTGAAGAAAGAGCACATTACAAAGTCCTTAAACCATCATAATATTTTATCTACCACCCCAAATAGTATGTAATGAAAAAAAATTTCTATGATACCACTTGGTAACATACCTGAACCAAGATCCACTAAAGTAGTTCCCTTATCCGGGTTGTCAAATGACCTCAATTGTGCCTCCCCTTATGACATAGGCTACCAACTAAAAGTGATGGTCTAGGATTCATGTGGAGAGACTATAACCTCTTCACCAATGTAATCATAAGAAGGAAACAAATTGAATTGCTTAAAAATAGAGAATAATCAATGAACATGCATAAATAACCACCTCTCAAATTTGGAAAAGACAATAATTAACATTAAAAATGTCATGTAATGCTATAGTGACATGTGAACCAAAAACAAAAATAAAGACTAACAATAGATTCACAAAGAATGGACCTCACTTAAATTCTAGAACCCCATCCATATACCTCTCCATCATGGAACTACTCCAATGCACAATTCCCTTGCCCAATTCCAGACATACAAGCACAAAATATGCTCGAGTATCCAATGGAGGCCTGATTAGGATGTCAGTAAAATCCATTAGGCCAGCACCAATAGTGTATGTAACATATCCAGTCTAAATAGATTATGCATGCACATATTTCATAAATATAAAGTAAATAAAAGACATTATAGGTCTCAATACCTAGAAACCATAAAATTAACTATTATTACCTCTATAAAAATTCATCATTTACATATTATTCATTAATCAGTTCATTATAGTCATGTTTTTTGTGGGATATTCATTTATATCATTCACATAATGACACGAGGAATTTATCATTTTGTATAAGGGAATAAGTTAAATCTCTAACTTTTAAGGGATAATACATAACAACATCACAATGTTGTCACCTCGAAGCATCAGTACGGTTTTAATGAAGCCATTAGGGGAATAATGAACTGTCAAATTTTCTAACCTAGTAATTGTGGGTAGACTCAGAGTATCAGTCCACCCGAACCTATGGGAGGATCCTTAATCCTTTATCTGACACCTCAAGCCATGTGCACATTCTTAGACTCCATTCACCACACACTAACCATATTGAAACCAAAAACAATGAATACCTATAAAAGTAATAATCAATAATAACCAACAAGGGAATTGAAATTATTCCATAACCCAATAACACATTGACTATTTACATTACTTATCCCAATTACCATATTCACATTCTTATTCCTAGCCTGGTAAGAATATTAAATATTTCCCTTATATCAACTCATTTCAAATATTCATCAATTCCCTTATAATACCAATTTAACATATTTCCTATTTCATTTTCCATTTCCAATTTAATATATTCAACACTTCACATGCAATATATCTCTTAGTAATTTATAACAAAATTCATAGGCCTCATGTCACGATCTTGTTCAACATAATTAACCCATTTTCATTTCATTTGAAAAACCCATAATCCACTAACTATATAGATTCACTACCAATATTACTTTTGAACATCCATTAAACATAATAACATACTCAAAAAAGGATCTGCAATATCACACAATGTCCTTTATCCTAACCAAATTCTGGGTATGGGAAAATCGTCACACCGTATGGGTGACCCTAGGTTGGGCAAGTCATTATCAATAGATCCCATAGGGGATATTAGGGTTTCTATTTATAATTTAGACACCAATTTTACCAAATCTCACAAATTTCATTAAAATAATAAAAATTTATAACCAAGAACAAAACCAAAAATTTATAAATCTATAACGAAGCTATTGGATATAACTTTTAGATGACTAAACTTGAATCAATTGACGAAAAAACTCTTAATAATTTCCATGGATCTTGATTTGACTATTGTTTGAAGTCTCAACCTACATATCTCTAGAAAATAAGTGATTTGAGCTTCATATTTATATAATAGGGAGATAAAAAACCTAAACCAAAAAGAGGTTCACCGGAGGGATTATAGTCACTCGTATCTTTGATATGCAAACTATGTCACTCCATATAGCATATGATCGAATCATAACCACCTATTGAATTATTGGGTCACTTGGGTTTATCCCTAATATTATAGAAGTAAAAATGGGGGGAGAATAATGAGTTAGAAACTAAAACACAGAGTTATAATTTTTTTAATTTTTCTTGACATTAATGGGCCTTATGGTTTACCCGCACAATTTACCAACCTGTGTGAAAAATGTGCATGAGACACAATCCAAAAATTGTTTGTTGGTACAGTTACCTGGGAATACTTTCATGGTTTATAAATCGTGCTCCAACTATGTGATATTCCATGAAATTAAATTTCATAGTTTGGCTCTACCATTGTATGGGTTACACTAATAGTGCACAAACCATGATGTATGCCGAGAAAGAACCTTTTTTCTCCTCTTTCATGTTCCAAACACCTAGAACACCCCATACTATCCTCATTAACTTTGGAAACATTTTTTTATCCAAAAATAAAAAACATAAACAAAATATAAAAAATTCATACCTTAATAAAATATGGGATCTTATATTAGGAATTAGGCGTCTCTCTAAACAATCATTCTGGTAAGAGCTAGAAATGTCAATAAAAAAAATCTATCATATATTTATATAAATTTGAAATATAATATTAATTTTAATCACACAAGTATACTTAGTAGTGTCCACATAAGAAAATATTATTCCAATATAAAATAATAATATGTAATCCTCAATGAATTAATATGAAAAATTTATCATGGAATACATCTATTTCAGTTAGTAACACATATCACCATTGAAAGTTCATATATCATGAATTTAATATATTATATAATCATTAATAGAAACATATTATGGATTTTTCCCACACCCACATCATCTGAAATTCAGTATGCCTTACATGTTTATAGTAAACATTCTGGAACTACAATGTTGTTACATTAATATATATCAGAACCACGTACAACATACTCATAGAATAACCCCAAACTATATACACATACCCCATCTATATACTACATCCAAATCCTAACAATATACCATATACCAATGTTTCTTGTCAAATATGTCATTACAGAACAACATTACTATTAATTCATTATAACATCTATAATAATAAAATTTTTCATTATCTATTTAAAATGTATAATATTATAATAAAAGTGATTTTAATGAAGGTACTATTATTTTTAATTTTTTAACAACGATTATTAAAAATTCACATCGAATTCACATTAAACTTTGACTATTATATAAAAAATACTAAATTCTAAACTATATATATCTATATTTATATTTTCAATAATGGTTTTTATTAAAAAATTATTTCATTATACTTTATACATCATGAATACTTTATTAAAACTGACATTGAGAGTAACATTATGTTTCTTTTTTTAGTAAACCAACATCAAATTAAATATTATATATACATATTGTAACACCCGAGACTTTTATGAGAAATATTTTGTTTTTATCAAAGGAATCTTTCACTACACACAACACTAGCTTGGCATTCTTTACACGCAACTGCGGCCTTCCTCAATAGCTTGTGTCATACGCAATACCGAGTTTCACTAATCAACGATATACTATTAAAATGTTATTAAAACTAGCCGTTATGAATAGTAATAACCACTTTTTGAAATTTTATAAATTTTATTTTTCAAAATAGACTTCATTTTTGGATTCGGAATATCGAAATTAGCCTAGGGTAAAATTTTGGTATTTTTCTGAAAACTTTCAATTTTTGATGAATAGTGAAACCACTAAGTGGTAGTTAAAAAAAACTGAATTTTTCATAAAACATAATTTTACCGCTTCTGTGAGTGGAATTTCAAAAATTCGAGAGACACGGTTAATATCAAGGACTAAAATGTGGTTCAATGAGATGAAAATAATTTTTGATGAATAGTAACTTTTTACTTTTTTTTACCACGGTTAAAAGTAAAATGGGTAATTAAGGGTAAAGTGTTATTATTATTACCCTAAAACGTGTCCTAATTCTATTGGATAAGTGTAATTCGAACAAAAACAACCTTAGGAATAAAATATGACCATTTAGGCCCACATGGATTAGATTAGGACATTTATTATTAATTTATTTAAAGAAGGGTTAAAAAAGTTAAAATCAGTGTTTAATAAGTAAATAATTTTTAATATGGGGATATAAATAAGATAAATTCGACTATAAATATTCATTAGAAAGATAAAAATATTTCCTACATAATGGTATTTTATTTATAATTTTTAGACGTTAAATAATTTAATTTATTTATGACACAATGATGATGCAGTAATTATCTTATTAATAAAATATTGACATAATTGATGTTATAAATACCCAAATAAATGTAATATGAGACTTTTTATGAATTAAAATAATTTCATATATTAATATAACATGTTAGTATTTATTTAATTAGATTTTTTCGAAATAATCATTCTGTTATGATTTTCACAAAAATCAATTACCAAATATTGTCAAAATTGACATAAAATTGTTTTTAAAACAAATATTATATTATTAATTGTTATTTTATTCCTAAAAATCTAAGGTTCGTCCAAAGTACTTATATAAGGTTATATATATTAATAATAAACAACTTCGGGTTCTTTTGGCTTGATATAGTAAGTTTATTAACCTTATAGTGTAAGAAAACAAGAAGACACGGTAAAAGTTAAATTATCTAACTTAAAGTTAAATATAAATGATAAGGTTAAAATTGATACCTAAACTTCTCTAAATTCTATTGGATGAGATGATTTAGACCCATACCCACCTTATATTCTAAATATATCAATTTGGAGCTATTAAAAACCAAATTTGACTTTATAATAAAATAATATGTTTAGTTATTCAAAAGGTGCCCCTCTCCTCCCTTATAAAAGGGCACCTGCTCCCTCTCTTCCTCACACCACTTTGCGCCTTCAAGCTCAGAAAAACCCTGCAAATTTCTTCTATCCACTTCCCTAGAGACATCCTATAGGTCCTGGTCTTCTTCAAAGACCAATTTTAGTGCCCTAAAAGGAGGTCTCAAAGAAGCGCTTCAAAGAAGAGGTAATGTCCGTTACCGATTCTTTCATCTTTATTTCTTCTTCCACTTCTTCTTCTTTAGTTGTTTCATTATGAAGTAATAACATCAGTATCAATCATATACTGATATGTTATTATAATTATGAAACAACCCTATTTCACCATCCTATGGAAAACGAAATCACCGCGCGTGCGTACGTACAGAATACCGTCTCCATGCCGTGGTGTAATCTATTTTCCACCACCACCTTACTTGGATGGGTATAATGGTGTAAATAATGACTATATATGATTATTGTAAAGTGATATTGATTCTTAAATAGTATATATACACTCCAATACAATTCCACGATCATGGGAACGATATCATCACTCGTGCGTACGTACGGAATACCGTCTCCACGATGTGATGTGACTCGTTATCCATGATCTTCATTGCATAACGATTATATAAATGTATTGAATTAATTAATATGATATATATTACACTAATACCATTCTGGAAATGAGGTATATATAACCTAAAAAGAAGAATAAGAATTTATTCGACAAAACACGCATAAGAACAAAAAGTAATAAACACCCAAATAACAAGTAACAATGAAATATTACTAATAATAAGCTATGAATATGACCATATATGATATCATAAAAATAATTATGATTCTGGAATAATTCAATAACATTATTATATCATTATACAGGAGGTTCGGACACTTACGAAGCAAATTGGACCTAAGGTAAGGGAAAATATCACAATCTCATTTTTATCTGAAATTGTTTATACTTTGGTATTTAATGGGGTGTATTTTATCATCCACATCCATGTTGCCTCAATATGTAATATTATTTCCATCCACCTACAATGGTTTAAGTCCAATTTTACCCTTCGGTGAGTTTTTAGTAAAAGATATGAAATGAATCTTTTGTCGTTTTTCGTACGAGGTACTTTTTGACTTTTTCGACAAAAGTACAAGAAGAATGGTTTTTAACTTATACGGCATGAATGGATTTTTAAAACATTATTTCTAAGAAGATTCCATTACAAGTTTTCAAGTTTATTTTTAATCAACTTATTTTAGTTTAGAATTGTATGACATGTTAATAAAGGAAAAGTGTTTTTGAAGTAGAAAGGATATTTTCCTCAAGAATGGAGTTCTAGAGTTTTATCAAAATTATTTTCCATCTAAGATAATAAAGGGTTCTGTCTATATCCCTATTATTACATTGATTTGATTATGTTGTGATGGAAATATTTTTATGAATTCCTTTATCTTATATGAATTATTTTATGATGTCATGATGTTTAAGATTCCCATTTTTATTACATGGTTTATGCAATGATGTATGATTTATGATTTTGTGGAACACATAAAAATGGTATCATTATGAGATGGGTGAGACCTATATCTCCCTCCAATTCATTGGTTAAAGATTTTATATCTCATGAGATAGACATGGCTGGAACGGTAGGTTAAACTGGTTTAGTGAAACAAGACTGAAACGAGGAGTGAACTCAGTTCAGAAATGGACTTTGTCCACTAAGATAGTCTTGGCCATGAGTCCTGACTAATAAGAAATGATTCTATATGATTATGTGTGTATGCCACAAAGTTTCATGTTTTAAGTTATGATTATTGGGATTACATTTCACTACTATGATTTATCACATGTTATGAAATTATGATCTCTTTTGCAGGTTAAGATTTCCAAAAGTTATGTTCTTATGAATATGATGTGATTGATATTTCTTTTGTTTACATTTACTGAGCATTTGAGCTCACCCGTTTGTATGTTTTCTTTCCCCTGGTCAGGAAGAACGTTACTAAGTATGATATGCCAAAAGGGACTATAGATATGATGAAATAAATAGGAGACAGTGTAGACCCTTTATGAACAAGTTGTTTATGTTTCCCAGTTTTTAAAGACACTATACCTATACGGTCCTTTCCTGGTTTTGTTATATGTTGTAATAAGTGTGCTTTAATTTTGAAGTAATAACAATGTATGTAAAGTATGGGTCGTTATATATATAGTAAGTATATAAATGATATATTAATAAAAAATGAAATTGAATGTATTATAATAGTTATTTTAAAAAAATTGATATTTAATCCAGTGTAATTATTTTATTAGTATATTAAAACAAATTACCCAATAAAATATAAACCGAAAATAATTAGCCATAAAATGTTCAAAATGCATCATTATAAACATTTCAAAAACATATAAATTTGTTATATACATATCGAATGTATTGGTATTTAAAATGATGTTTGAAAATAAATCTAAAATGTGGTTTATATATTATATTAGATATAATGAATTATCAAAAAACATATAATATATAATAAATGATATAAAAATTAAAATATATCATATTGGTTTAAAATGTAAAACATGAGATGTTATTAGCCTTGTGAAAATATGTTCTCATCAATGTTGTGATAATCTCATTTATGTATCATCAAACACAATTCCCACATTTAAATCATTATTTGTTATGATAAAACTATAGTTAGGAAGAAATAATTTCATAATAATTAATAGTAAATATGTGACTTATAATAAGTATTAACTAATATATAATTTATCCACATTTATATGCAAATAATTAATTTAATTTGATCTTTTTATTTTTATGATAGACATATTATAATCCTTCAAGGATTTATTGTATTTTCAAATACAAATTACCAAAAAAATTATTAAATGAAAACATTATAAATATAATATAATTTGAATATAATAAAAAACCAATACAATAAATCTTGAAAAAATTGATGAGCATCAACCAATAATGTGTATAATCAATATAAAATGAATTAATGGGGGATGAATAAACATAACATCAAATTCAACATAACTATAAATATGTTAGCATGAATAGAATTATACTCGATAGTATTCCTAAATAAAAATTTCCTTTTTATTAGTTAGCTAATGGGATAAACCAACACTTAGTTTGTATATTTTACAATAATTTAGGTATATAATTTATTTTATAATATTTATCCATTATTTTAAGTCCATTAAAATGAATTCGGAATCCATATAACCATATAAATAAGTTCTAAAATATTATATAAAATGTGTCAGGTGGTACCATTTAAGCTATATAATAAATTAAATAACAATAAGTTATATGTACAAAATGGTATTAAAATTGAAATTGAAATTCACATATATGGAAATCAAAAATAACATGTGTACCATGATCCCATATAATAATAACAACATTAAATATGTATTTTTTAAATACTAGCGATGAATTGTATCTGTTATATTATTCATTCAATTGATAGAAACAGGTAATAATCCTCTAAAAAAATAAAACATTTCTATTTTAGTAATCCCATGATAGACATGAGGAGTATCTAATGGGTATTATTCCCAAAATTTTTCATTCATCAAAAAAGGTTTTATAGATTTCATATTCACATATATAAGGTATACTTTATAAAAATAATACCTATCTTAGAAATCAACTGTAATTATACTTTTAAAAACAACACATACATCACATTTCATAAAAAAAACTATGTACCACTGAAACACTTAGAGTGCATTCTATTCCAATAGATATAGTTTTTTCAGAATTTCAATGATTTCATATGAATTAGATAATAATTCATCAATATTTCATGGAATTAATGTTAAAATAAAATATTGATTAGTAAAAATATTTCTTAATGAATTTATTTTAAAAAAAAAGTAAATTCATTACCAATTAAATTGTATAGCAGATGCTATTTAAGGATATCCATTTTTTTCTAAGAGATACTCGACCCCTCAATATATTTAGCCAATGTTATATTTTATGGATCACTACTGTTAAATTATCTTAAATCTATATATATATTTACCACATCAGATATTCTATCCTCTAATTTAAATTTATCAAATTTAATATTAATGTATCATTTAGTAACATTTTTTTTCAGTTCACTATACCTTACTAAAATTATAATTTCCTATAAAAATCAATTCATATAATTTTGAAACAAATATTTATAAAGATTCATTTGTATTTATAGTATAATATATACACCTAAACACTCAAAAATATTTAATTCCAAAATTTCATCCATCTAAAACTTTATAGTGTGTTTTATTTGAGATTATTTGATATAAAAATTTATAAGAAAGAGGATAATATTATTTAACAAATTTTTCTTTAAATGATTTTATCATAAGGTACAAATTTATTATTACCCTATCATTTTATAATAATACTATATTTTTTTCCACTCAACCACATAATTTTTTTATGGAGTCAATGGGGATAAAAAATTATTATTATACCCATTATCATGGTAGTATTTATAAAATTAATGACTTGAGAACTTATATAATCAATTTTATCTAATAGGAAAAATTATATAACCTATTTTATTTTGTAAAAATTTACAATATGATTTTTTAAATAAAATTCATATATTTATATTTAATAAAATAAGTCCCTATAATTATATATTACACATTAACTATTAAAAACCAAAAAATTCTCCCTCATATACCTTCATTATTCATAGGGTTAAAAAATAAAAATATTTATGATGATGTTTTGTATAGTTTTTTTACCAATTTTAATTAAATGAAATGAAATTAATAATAATAATCTACAATGCAAATATAATGTTGATATGTTTCATATGGATTCAATTCATACTGGTTCGACAACATTTTAATATTTAAAATATTTTCTAAAACATAGAATTTTGTATGGATGAATGATCTATTCCATAAAATTTTTCATATTTTTGAAAATTTATTCATTTTACATTCTATTTGGTGAACTATAGATAAATAACTATTAAAAAATTAAACATTTTATTTATATAAAAATGAATATATTATTCATAGAAATTAGTAAACATTTCATTTTCAAAATTTTAATAGATATTATCATCATAGATATATGAGATACTTATTAAATTATTTATTAATCTATTAGTAATCAGAGCCATTGATATGTTGATTAGATATGAAATTCCAAATACTCAAAAAAAATTTATTTTTCCCTTTGAATTATCACTAAATATAACACTACTACCATCATAAATATATAAATATTAAAATTTAAAATTATAACTTTTTATATGACATACACAACCACTATTCTTGTATAATATATTCTTTTTGGTGATTCCAATATATGTCTTTTATAGAAACATATTTAACAACTATTTGTTAATATGAAAAATTGGGTATAATTTTCATAGAGAAAAAATCATTGGGATTCAAAATATATTTAAATAAATTTCAAAAACGAAATATATAAGATTATAATATTGAGATGAGATCCTTCCTGTAACTAAGAGACTGTGGAAATTCGATTGTTAATTCAATTTCATTATAGACCATCATTTAAAATCTAAATCACTTAACACTTTATTTTTTTACATAAACCACTATAGATGTTGGTTGTATACATCATTGATAAATGAATACCATTCCCCAACCAATATTTTTTTAATTTCTAAAAAAATAATTTTTCTATTATAAAATTTTATACCATGAAAAAAATTCTATAGGCCATCTTTCAGTATTTAAATTTCATTTATAACTCTATAATTTTCATCTAAAATGAAGTCAAATTTAAGTCATATTTCTTATTTACATTTAGAATGATAATTATTATTTATAATTTTTCATATAGAACACATTCCAAATTATGAAACAATTAATCATTTGGGATTGAATTTTTATTTTCAGTTTATCTTTTTTACCTATAAGGTCCTCATGTTTACTCATTATATTTGAAAAAATGATGTAATATTTTAAACATTACGATTTGGTATATAAATATATTTGAAAAAAAATATTTATAAGGATAAAAATCATATTCAAAAGGGGTAGGTTATTAATTTTAACTAAAATATATCTCTAAATTTGATAGACACAAATTTTATAATTTTTATTTTTAATGGTGAGGCTCTCATCCCATTTATTGAAATAGAAATAAACATTCAATTAGGAGTAATAAAAAAACAAATGAAAGACTTTTAGGAATCTCATTAACGAGTCTTCAAGTTATATTGAGAGAGGCTACAAACCCAAAAATTTGGATTTCAACCCATTCTCCATATTTCAACAAGCACCCAATTCCACTTACCATCATTTATGGGTCCAACATCAACTGTGTACAATACATTTTCATCAAATGTGGTCCGAACATTTGGTTGATCATCCAATTCATGGGTACGTAAAAGCATCACAAAATTATAATGTGTAATGACCTGGGAGGTTTATTTATAATCCATGTGCTAAATCATGCAATATCTGGGAGAATAAATATCCTTCATCTGCATCATGGAAGATTCCATAATTGAATTTCTATGTCTAGTGATTTTAAGAGAATATCCACCAACATTAGATGTTCCTTCCACATGCTCATTAGCTAGAGGGATATCTTTTATGAGTCTCAAAAGTTTGAGGTACTTGGAAGATATAGAATGGTTGGAAGCACCCAGACCCATAGGACACGAAGCAGGTGAGGCTTCTAGGTTACCAACAGTACATGAAAAATTATTATTTGACAAATATATAGTAGGGTTGTTGAAATGAAGAAAAATTGGCAGTATTTTAGTTTTAGAAATAACCATTATGTCTTATACAACCACAAGATTAATAAGAAAAAAATTTTGAACTAGAAGATCTATTACTTAAAACAATATTAGAAGGATATTTAACTATTTAGTTAAAAGAGTATGGAATTTTACTCTTGGGTTTTATTTAAGTAGCATCAACAATATTTTCATTTCCATTTTGGTTTGAGGAAACTACTCTTTTTTCATCCAGAGATCAAAATCAACCTATGAATGAGCATCATGTTCCTTATAATTTGGTCCATCATTAAATTCATCTCTAATATGATAATCAATAATAACTCCAGATAAATCATCTTTAATGGGCAATCCATTAATGGGTTGAGACCCCTCTACAATGTCAGCCTAAGATAAGGGGATATTCTTATTAGTGTGACCAAGAACAATAGTAAAACAATCATCCTGAGTAGAGACAAGGATGGGGTGATCCAAAGTGCCATAATTCAATGAAATTACATTATCTTGTAACCCAGTGGGGATTTGACTAGGAACATACCAAACATATCCTCTCATCATTGGGTCTGGTCCACAATGTTCTCATCATTCCTCTAATTTATCTTATTTATATAGTGTTGAAAATCAGGACCGCTAATATTACAATTAAAGAAAACTAATTCACCAATACACATAGGTTTTTAATGTCCAATAATTTTTCAGGAGTCACAAAACAAAAGTGTTTTTTCAAATTCAATCTGATGAATAATTTTGTCTTTTAGAGTGGTGTGGACCACCATATTGGTCAATGTAGCACTTAAATCCATATCAAACAACACACATTAATAATGACCAGAATTGACTATTTTAGTGGAATTTCCCATCCTTATTAGAATTCAAATCACAGATGAAATATCATATAAGATTTTAGGGTCCATAACACCCATTTTGGCCCAAATATTCTAACCCAATCGTGTGCATAAGTGTCCTTAAATTTGTTTAGTTTTAATTTAAATTTCAATCATTGATCCTAAATGTACCCAGCCTAAGGTTAATCAAAATTGAAATCCATTCTCAACCATTAATTATAGCTAAGGGTAATTTAATGTGGAAAAAACCATAGCCAAGAGAAATGCATTTGAAACCATCAAATACCCAAAAAGAAGCAAACTGAGTGACTAGGTTCGCAAAATTACAAGGAATAGAGCCTTTCTATTTTAATATATGAGAGATGAATGAACACTTACATAAATCAAGATGATCTTCTTTTAGATTACCCGAATTTGAAACATGTGTGGTCGAACCATTCTTGAAGTTTCATTTGGAAGAAAGATTCATAAATGATATAAAAGGTACTCTAGAAAAACTGGTGAAATTTGAGAAACCATTTTACACACCCTCATAGATCAGATTAGATCTTGATGAGGTCTATTTTGGTCTAGAAACAAGAAGATAAGAGAAAAAAAGTGGAGATTAATACCCCTAGGGTGAGTTTTGAAAAAATGATCACTGTGGTTCATCAGGAGAGACAACTCATTCTTCTTATCCTCCACCATTTACATCACATATTTTCTAATTCATTACTTATACTATATTCCTTTAAGTAATTTGAATCTGATTTGTTTCCATAACTAGATTGAATTTATTTATTTTCTATTTGTTAATATTATATATTTCATAATAATTTTTTAGTCTTATGTAGTTGGCACGACATCCCTACAATCTATACATCAGTAACATAATATTTCATAATAATAATTAAACTTTTTTATATTTTTTATTTTATTAATAATTCCATTTAATTTTTCTATAGTATTTTTTCTTTAATATACTATTTGTATCCTACATAACATGGTATCATTCTATGTTTTGAAATTCAAAATTATAATAGTAAGTGGTAATATGAACTTTATATTTTTAAGAAATAGTATTCATTATATAAATATATTCATAAGAGATATTTTAGAAATATAATCTATATTTTATAAATGAAACAATATTCTCAAATAAGTAATATTCTATTAAATTATTACATTCATAAAAGAGATTTATTTTTTAATACATTTTTTATTCAAGTTCACTAAAACTTTTTCAACCAAAATCAAATTGTATAAATAGTCTACCAAAGAGCTAATGACATTTAAAAAAATAGTCAATATATAAATAAATTTATTATATATATATTATTCTTCAACATTGAATTTCTAACACTTAACTCTTAACCCTAAATTATTAGCTGTTATTAATTATTAAAAACCAAGTGATTAAATTGAAATGTTTTCCAAATTTAATATATTTTTCATGAAGTAATACGAAAATAAACATTCCTAATAATATTCATCACCTTAAAGTTTAGCAAATGAAAATATAAATTATTCCCAAAATATGTTTCAGTAAAAAATACATGATATTTTTATTGTTTCACCATTATTACCAAAATGAAAAAGACCATATATTGATGAAAAGATTCCATGTGAGAATTCCAGTAGAAATAATATGTACTATATATGAGTGGGGGTCTTCGAGGTGTTTATCCATCATTAAAATTAAATCTTCAAATATACATAATAGCGCCATGAATTTGTATGGGAGTATTTTTTTAGAAGAAGTTGTTATAAAATATAGGAATTCCAGATATCATTTTCTAACACCATTTTTTATCCTAATGATAACGATATAGTGGTCATGAGGGTGGGGGGGGGGGGTAATTAACCTCTTAGAATATTATTAACAACTTATTGATGCTATTATATTACAGTGTATATGTAAATTGAATAAGTAAAATTATTTTTCTATAAATTGAAAAATTATTATCAAACTCTACACTTCAACCCTATCTATTTTTAGGAGATTACCCTTAAAATAATAGAGTCACTGACTATTGAATTGAGTTAAAAACATTTAAAACAAAATTTTTAAACAATTTATTCAATACCAATGTATATATTTTTAACACATTGAGACACAAGACAAAAATCATTATATTTTAAACATATATATATAACATGAAGTGTTCTACCATTTTGTACCTTAATACACAACCCTAAATATCCTTTCAATTTCACTTTATGTCTTATCTCAAAAAAACCTACCTTGTCACCATGAAGAAATACCGAAAGTTACCTTTTGTCTGTAATATAACCTACCATGATTATGTAATGATAATAATAGAAATAATTTAGAACTAATATAACTAGATAAAAAATAAATCATATGAGTGTCAATGTAGAAATTGTTTCTCTAGATCCATTGTGTCATATGATTGATGCTTGGAGTAGAGAAGAATTATATCACTAATGTGTATAAGATAATATAATCATAAAATATCCTCAAAGAAATTTTCATGATATGGATCAATGAAACTATTATATAATGTGTTTTTTCATTCATAGTTATTTAAAACAAATTTTCTAACATAAAAAACATTTTTCTTTCATTGATATGAAACTACATCCGATTTTATTTATGTTTTTTTTATAAAGTTAGTATACATCAAAATAATGTTCAAATGGCACATATTTGTAAATTTATAATAATTAACACAATATTAAATAACCCATTTTATAATATCTAACACAATACATAATGTCTATAAAAATCAACATTAAATGACACATGAAATCTCATATGGAGTGTACAAGGTAGAACTGTCATATATAATATAAGTAAAATTAAATTAATTAAAATCCAATGATTTTAGTGAACATATGAACATATGTAATGATATATAAATAAATAATTATTTATATACAAATAAAAATTTATTGGATTTGAATAATTAATGACTAATTAAGGAAAAAATAATCAAATAAAACATGTAAAATAGTCATCCATCCTTTATAAGTATATGAGTATGAAAAAATATAGATTTTAAGTAAAAATTGGATGATAAAATAAAAAATCATGAATATCCTAGAAGCTCAATAAAAAATGGTTTGGAAATATCTACATAAAACCTATACTTATCCTTGCACAATCTATATTATAGAAGTTGTGTTTCTTCTCATGAAATAGTCATAACTAAAGCCTATTTATGGATTCCATGTACCTATCCTCATAGAATCTACATTTAAATCTATATATGATCCATTATGGAAGAATCAATTACTCTATTGGAATATCATATTTTTCATATTGAAGAATAATTTATTCTTACCACATATCCATATCATTCATAGATAATTAATAAATATCATATAAGGTCATGAAAAATAATGGAAGAACAAAATATCACATGAATTAATAGTCTCATAAGATTCTGATAACTTATGGAGGAAAATGAAAACTCAAGAAATATTCTTATAATGTGTGGTGGGATACTCAAGAAGGATATAATAAACACATATGAACCATTAAACACCAGAAAACATAAAACTCAATAAATGTTTTTCAAGGATGGTTCGTTACATGCCATTTTATTCTATGTTGGGGTAAAAGCCTCCTTATATTATGAAACAAAGGAACATTTTTTTTTGGGTAGAGGGGAACCCATTACATAGCCTGGTGGACTAGGGGAATGAATCCTTAATACAAGGATTGAAAGCCAATTTCTTTGGACATGAGGACCCAATAGTGAATTGATTTTATAATATACCCATGATTCTATAATATGTGTTACACTACCAATTATAGTAAATATCATTCAACAGTATTGGACATCGCTATAGTGTCATCACTGTTATAGTTGAACCACTGCAATATTATTTTGACTGTACCTTGGGATTCTTATAAAATAACCAAAAATTGCCAATTTTTTTTAAAATATAAAATATGAAGCTAACCAACTCTATATAACTCATGTTATAGGGAATAAGGGATTGAAATGAAAATAATGAATTTTTTTAATTTTTTTATAAAAAATAGTATAAATGTAAATATTTATATAAAAAATGTGGATTGATGGGCTACCTAAAAATATTAGTTATGGATTATTAATATATATTGATGAATTACATTATACTTAAAAGTTAATATAAATTATTTTAAATAGTAAAATATGTTTTGGATAGTATAATGTTTATTAAAATATATATAATGTATTTAAATTTTTTTAAGATGTTTTACATGAAAAAAAGTCATTACCATGTATTGTTTAATAAAATAAATTACTTGTTAGTTTTATAATTAATAATTTTCTAAAATTGTATTATAACATTAAAATTCCATGATCTAAAATCGTAGGTATGATAATAGTATTAAATTTTCAACAAACTCATACTTTGAATAACATGTTAATATAATTTCTCATCAATTATCCCACAATTTTTATATATACCAAACAATAATCCCCTTTAAAATTATTTTGAAATCATATAGCATGAATTTCTTCTTATTTTAAATATCATGATTCCTTGTAAGAGGATCTAAAGGATCCAATGAGTTAATTATAATATTCCAAGAATCCATATAGAATGTTAAGTGGTCCCAACTACTTTATTTATTTTTAATATGTAATAATTTTGAAATCACATTCATTAAATATATTTTTTACTACATTTTATAAAAACAATTATTATAATATTAATGATGATACACTATTATATCTAACTAATTACCATTATAGGTAAATATAATGATTAAAAATTTCAATAAAAATAACCTCTATTATAAAAATCCAAACACATTATATGTATTAGTGTAATTTTATACATATTATTCGTAATATATGGGATTTTTTCTTTCTATGAAATTTATAGATATACTTACCATGTTATATTATTCTTCCATTATTGGTTAATCTAAATTTGTCACTATGTAATGATTTTGTTTTTAAAAAAACATCCCTATTGAACTAGAAAAGTCACCCAAGCCAATCCATCATGGGATGAGATACTAAAAAAACCTCAAGTCTCATGTAGAACTGATGATACAACAAATAATAAAATGGAATCAATAAAAAATTATCTACAAGACCTGAAATGTTAATACTCATCATCCAAAGAAAATTGATAATAAACACTATAATTAAAAATTATACATGCTACCGTATATTAACATAATTCCATAACACTATGATGGTGATAGAAAATAAGAGATACTAAAATTCTTTATGATACCCTTCCCTTTCCCTGAGTAAATTAAAAAATGTTTTATAAATAACTAAAGGGAAAATTATGGTGTTAGAAAAGAACCTTGTAAGATACAATTTAATAATCTATAAAATTTATTATATTAATAACATACATGTTTCATAATTAAAACAAAAATCAAATTCATAACACATGTTCAAATAAAAATACAATTGTAAAAAAAATTATTTTGAATAAAAATTTAAACATATTGACAAAATATTAGAATATATTAGTTATTAATGAAGAATACGTAATCCAATAATTTGTGTAAATATTAAGAAGATAAAACATTTTGTGAAAATAGGCTATAATTGAAAAATCACACCATTTTTTCTTTAGCCTATAAGAGTAGATAATTGATAAATGATTCATAAAACAAACATTAGTTGGTTAAAAAGTCTATAGATCCTCACCACTTTCTTTCAATATAAAAATATTAACCCATTGTGGTTCCACCCACCCTAGGGTCACCTTTATTCATTTCATGATGTAGTAGGGGTTCCATATGTGCTAATAAAATAAAAAAACAATTTTTTAAATCCACTATCATGTATATTATAACCCATTTTTAAACTAAAGAAAATATATTTAAATCAAAAAACCCATACTATCAACTATAATGAATAAATATTCTTCAATTAATAAAACATTCATATATACACCTACCTAATGAATAATGGAAACCTATCTGCAATTTACAATAGGGGTAAAAACAATGGATCTTCTTTTGAAATAAACCAAAGCACACAAAAAAGCAATGCATTGACAAAAAAACCAATTTAACGTGAATTAGAGACATAAAAACTTTCAATGCAACCTCTACAAATAATATAAACAATGAAGAAGACCTCAGGATTATAAGGGTTTTTCAGTTAAACCAAAAAATGAATCAAACATATAAAAAAGAAAACTAGAAGGAAATCGATCACAAAAAATCACCCAAAACAACCATAAGGTTCAATTTGATGTCCTGTACACCTAATTAAAATAAATTATGTCTATAGGGTTTTTAAAACTACTAGACATGATAAATTAATATCATGAATCTCTTTCATGGAGTCAAATCCCACATAATACAAATTCAATGAAAAATGAGTCTCCTTAGATTACATTAAATCTGAATAAATGTTTTCATGAAACCTAATGGTTTAATGCTCTATAATATTTTAACAACATGCAAGAGATTCATGTAATCTCCTCTATAACATATTCAAATCATGTAATCCTTAAATATTGTGAATGTAACTAGTAGGTAGTTGTCATAAAACATTTATGTATTAAAACTTCATACCAAATCATAAGGCTCCCCATTCCCAATGAGAATCCTGTAAATCAATTTATAAATTTATATCAAAACTCTATTAATTTAATCAAATATACATCAATGAAATTTAAAATATTTTCCTAAAAAACTCTCCCCATTTCCGATAAGTAATTAATTTACCAAAATGAAAAGGGAAACCATAAAAAATTTAGAGATCATGTACAAAGGAAAGAAAAGGTTGTGTTACAATATCCCCATCATAAAATATAATTTTCCCTAAAAATACCTCATGATCATGGGCTCACCAAAAGTGAATTCGAGTGATACCTCTATATCATTTCATTCTCACACATATCATATATCTCTCGTTCTTAATTCCCTAGTACATAAGAAACATGAATAGATTTACCTACTAACACCTTCCCTTATTAATCTATAATCTTAATTGGATTCTTAACCAAAATGATATCATGATCAATTTTAACATCATCCCATTAATTAAAATGAGAATAATCTCATTAATACATTCTAAATAGGGAAACATGAAACCCATAAAGGATATAAGTCAAATGAGCTAGTAAGTCCAATGGATACACTGCCTTTCCTTGTCTTCCCACTATCTCACTATGGCCCGTAAACCGTTGGGCCCATATAACCTGGTTACCTAGCCAACAATATCCAAGATATTTGAAACTCTTAAAATAACTCAATCACCAACCTCAAAATCCAATTGCTAGATATTATAGTCATCTTAATATTTATGATGATTCTATTCTAGAATCAATATCTTCTATATCAACTTCACAATTTATATAGACTCTTGAAAACGACTCCTCCCAACTAACAAGAACTACCCCAAAACTTCCAAGAAATAGGGAGATCTATATAGATGCACAAATGAGGATTGAAAGGGTTTCAATTTTATTGATACCTGGTTAATATTATTAAAGGGAAAAATTAATAAACAAAATTATTTCCCAAAATCCTGTTAAATCAAGAAAAAAATCCCAAATAATATCCTCAAGATCCTATGTATATGTCTCTATATATCCATCCATCAATAGTTGATTTGTGATGCTCAATTACAAATGGGAACCCATCACCTCCTACAAAATATTCCAAACCCTATCATTGAACCCTGGTTAATTGTAAGAAATAACAATAGAGGACACCCCATAATGTATTTGAGTCTATTTGAAATTCAATTTCCCATGTTTTTCTTTCTTCACCATCTTCTATGTCAGTAAAAAATGGCTTTATTTCATGAGTTGATAATTGATCAACCAAATATCATATCTCTCACTAGGATTCTATTGTAAAGCAATAATGAAATCCCAAGAAATGTCATCCAATTTCAATGTTGGAATGGGTTTGGGTTGTAAAAAACCATATGGTCTCTAGTGTTCCACATTAATTCAAGGAATAATTATACACCACATTAAAAAATATGATATAAACCATGTCATTTCCAACCACCAATATCAAAGTCTGAAATCATGACATGTCAAGGTTATACCTTAGCATATAGACTAGTATAAATAGTGTATACATTCCACCAAATCCTTTATTAGGTTAAAAGAAACAACCAACATATTTGAAAAACATGACTAAACAGTAGGTTACCAATAAAAATAAATCATGGTCACATTAACATAATGTATTTTACTTATTCTATATAACTCGGGATTAATAATTTGATCAAGTTGAACCCACTCATCCAACAACGATACAATCTTCATCGAATATATATATACCGTCCAACCAGATTCTTCCACTTATAACCTCATCATACCAAACAAACTCATCAAATACCACCCTACCACTAATTCTATAAATTTCTTATATTGTTAATTTCATTAATCATGTTAGAAACCATAGTCCCATTTCAATGTGGATAATAAATATCAAAATCAAAATTATAGAGATACTAAAACAAGATTCATAGTTTTAGGTTCATATAACCCTATGTGGAAGTATTTCTCAGTATTATATTATCTTAATACACTATAAATCATTCTCCAATTAGATGTAATTCAATATTTTGAATTCATACAAGATCACTACCAACTCTGTATTTGGGGTTGCATATTTCTTTTCATGATGGAAAAATCATCATGATCTATAGGCTACCATTTCTCTTCCCTAAATTTAATGAAAACCCAAACACATGTCAAATGCTTAATAGAAAAAATCATAACCCGAACTTAGTTCTAGAAGAATCAATAATGGAATTGAAGTTAATCCAAATTTCAATTCCCCAAATGACCTATCACAAATTTCGTTAAACTAAAAGAATAAAACCTTATAGGCTAAAGATATCATATGAGACTCATTATTGGATACCTCCTAAACAAACCACCTTTAATAAACTGAAAACCCCAAGAAGAATCTGATATAAAATAATTCTTTGGGATGCTACCATGAAATAACTACCTATACATTTTCTTGATTCACATAGTCACACCTCTTTGATATAAAATTCCACAAATGTTTACATCTTGAATAAAAAAATCAAATATGGAAATATTACAATATATATGATAATACCTCAATGTTATATGAATGATATTCATATGGTTAATATCCTTCTCATATGACTTGGATTAACCAAAATATCATTCATTGGGAGTAAAAAAAGAATCCATGAACTAATGAATGATTCAGTTCAAAAACACCATAAACAACACAATAGAGTTTCTTAGTCTAAATTTTTTAAACAAAAAACAAAAAATGATCATATTGATTCAAAAATTCTATCTTAGTAATATACTATTCTTAAAAACTCAATAGGTGGTACCCTGATAATTTAATATTATTTTATAACCATTGATACCCTCTATGATTATCAATGAAATAATCAATACTAGATATAGGATGTGTGTTCTTAATGGTTACCTGATTTCACTTATGATAGTTATTACAATGTTTGATGATCCTTTATAAATTATCTGAAAAGGGGACAATCAAAGCTCATGGTGAAATTCTAGGATAAATAAATCTGTTTTCCTTGATATTAGAAAGCTTGAAAACATGTTCTACCAAATCAGTTGATTCCATATTGTATGATGACCTAGTAAAATCCACCATACTATGTACCATGTTTTTGGTTAAATATAGATCTCTATGGGGAGGCATACAATAAATGTGTTATAAAAAGACATGAAGGTACACACACACACCACTATATGTAGATGAATTCCCAAATAATTCTCAACAAAATTATAAAATATATTTGATAACATACATAATTTTTCAGAATATAATGAATAATAGACATCTCCATTCTAGGTCATGAGTAACACTCACCCTATAAAACATCTATGACCCCATCAGTACATAGTAAAAGAAAAAAATTAAAATAAAATTCTATCTAGGGATTTAAAATGAACATGAAATCATGGAAAATAGTTATGTTAGAGAAATCATGGTCAATAACTACCAAGTACCACTCCATCTCATGGTTCGCTTCTATCACTCAGCATCCTATGAACATGAAACCTTGTTTAGACCTACCTCAAAAATTCATGGAATTATAAATGAATAATTAAATAGGATCTGAATGCAATAAAAGCACTTCAAATATATTTTTTAAATAAATTAATATGTTTGGATTATATCAAATAAATCTAGAATCATTTAAGAGGAAATAAACATCATACCATTTATTATGGATAACCCCACTTTTAATTCATATGATGGGTACTCAACTATATAACGACTTTTGTTCCATGCTACCAAAATATATTTTTTATCCAAATTAATGACCCACTTTTCTTTATAATTATATCAACCACCCTTGAATGAATTAGTAAGATTCTCTGAAGAATTGGGGAATGAAACCTCTCCTTAATGAATTGGTAAATCTTATAAAATCTGGGTTTGATGGCATGATTTCCCAAAATTATACAATTTCAAGGGATAATTCACAAAATTGGGAATTTTATAACAAGATCAGCCACACTAATATAAATAAAAATGATAATTTTGAGAGGATTCCACTAAAACTGATTTTGAATAAAACTAACTATCATTACACTTCTTTATCGGGCCTAATGATACACCATGGAAAATGAATTTATATTAAGAAAACAATAATTTTTTTCTTATTTATGATATACTATGTTAATGATTCCATAACTACTAATTTTTTAGTTTTTGAAAACAAATTGTAATATTAATTGATATAATACTAGTCATTAACCCCAATTAAATCCTATAATACTTTATGTAATTACTGTAGACTTGATGCCATGCTTATTGAAACAATAGTGAAAAAATAGTGGAATGCATTCGAACAATATTCTCTCCGACAACTAATGTAAAATACTCATGGATCATTTCCCTAATTAAATTTTAATGATTAAAGATATGGTTTATGATTTTATTGAATGAATAATAGGTATGATCCTTCTGAAATATATCTTTTATAGTAGGTTTTGACCATCTTTTTCATATTCTTATGAGATTATACAAGAAAAAACAACTTTAGAGTATTTAAGTTCCCCTATAATGTTGAAGACCCTTTCAATCAACTCAATCTATTATATAGATTCCTATAGTCCTTTGTCATCATGGAATTCATTTGGATACTTCATTTAAATTCTGAGATATGATTGACTGATAGACATGGGTTTCTGGAACCTTCCTAAAATAGATTATTAATAGTTCATTTTATAGATTCTACCATATAATGTTCCACCTGAGAATTTTACTATGAACCACGAATCCTATCTTCCTCAGTCTTATTTTAATGATATATTATAAGAGGCAATTTCTAATAATGATTGAAAAAACCATTTATCCTTGTGAAGAAAAGAAATTCACTGGACCGACACCATTTAACTATATCTACTAAATAAAATAAAAATAAGTTAACGAAATATAAAATTTAATTATGAAACTCAAAACATTAAATTTAAATAGGTTCATATAAATAATATCTCCATTGGATCATGTATATGACTTCAAAATCTGAGTCTCAAAATTGGTAAACATCTCTGACCACACAAGTGAATACAGATTCAGTCACAGAAGTGAGCTTTATGGAAACATTTATTGTAATTTATATTCAAATTCATATAGTTATAACACCTTTATATGAAGATAGAAACCAAAAATAGGAAGTATCAACCAATCTTCATTCTCAGTATTCCCATGGATACAAATTTTTAATGACCTAGCCAGGGTCAACTAGACCTATCAATAAAGATGGACTATAACAATGTGATATGTTAAAAAGAACTAGAATTATCTTTTATTATGAAAGAAACATCATTAAAAAATTTGTATAAAAGTAATTAATATCTATGATACATAGAGAGTAAATAAGAATCATTAAAACCAGGATGATAAATATGATTAAACTAGAAAGTTCTCAATGTCACTGTAAGTCACAAAAAATCCACACCACACAAATATGATTGACAAAAAGATATTCTGGAATGCTACAAGATGAACTTCCCTATCCATGAATCCTGAAATACATGGTATAAAACCAACTAATGGGAAACCTAGTTTGTGAGCATATAGTGTAACACCCCCAAGATTTTATGATAAGTATTCTTTTTAATTTATTTGTTGTCATGTGTTTTATGCTACACCATGATTATCTTGTGCTATACGCAACACTGTATTAGCTTTCCGTATACACAACACAATTCTTGGATCATGTTATATACAATTTCAAGTTCGTTTGATAATAATCATTCTACACAACATTGAGTGTATATATATATATATTCAATGTATATATGAAATATGGTTGGATTTTGTTATACGCAAAAAGACAGGAGTCTTGCACAACACATAACCCTAACTTGGCTTTCATTACACGAAATCGCGACCTTCCTCTATAGCGTGTGTAGTATGCAATACCGGGTTTCACTAACCAACGATATATGGTTATAATATTATTATAAAATAGCCATTATGAATAATATTATCTACATTTTTAATTTTATAACATTATTATTCATCTTACACATTTTCTAGAACATGTTATGAGAACAAAATAAATTGTTTCGGGTAAAATAAGTATTTTTCAAAAAATGCAGTTTTGACGCCTTTTGATGGCCCACCCATTTTAAATATAATTTTTGAGAATTTTATAAGTTAAATTTTAAAAAATAAACTTATTCTTTTGAATCATGATATAAAAATTTACATTGGATAAAGTTTTGATATTTTTTTGATAACTTTCATATTTTAATGAATAGTAAAAACATGCTATATTTTAATTAAAAACAACTTTTTTAATCGTAATAACTTATGTGGTTAAATTATAATATTGAATGGTTTTAGAGTATAAATAGAATATATTTTTACCATTTAATATAATTTATGTCATTAGCATTTATTTTACCTTGAATTCGTACGTTAAATCAATTCAATCTTTTGCAATGTTTTAAACAAAAACCCGTTTTCTTTCAACAACGGGA
The DNA here is from genome assembly GCA_963277665.1 of Viscum album. Lineage (NCBI taxonomy): Eukaryota > Viridiplantae > Streptophyta > Magnoliopsida > Santalales > Viscaceae > Viscum > Viscum album. The sequence goes on along the minus strand of CAUJRU010000151.1, from coordinate 891,073 downwards.
TTAATTTTAATTTAATTTATGAAACTTTTTTGTATTTAATTTGGAAAAATGGATTCCATATTTGGAATCAGTGGGTCCAAATTATGTTAATAGGATACGTTTTGTTTTTGGGTATTATGAATAGTAACAACGGCAAAATTTATTTACCATAGTTAAAGGTAAATCGGGTAATTAAGGGTAAATATAAGATTATAAAATTACCCTAACACCTTCAAAAATCCTATTGGATGACTAAAAATTGACCCATATCACCTAAGGGTCGGATTAGATTTATTCAATGAACTTTTGTCCATGAAAATGAATTAATTATTATTAAAACCAAAGAAAGTGACAACATGTCACTCTCTTAAATCTTATAAGTATATTAAATTTTAACTTAGTGATAAACTTCATGAAACTTCTAAAATAAATAGTCTCCAGAAAGATAATAATATTATATACATCATTTGAATTTATTTATAATTTTTAGGGATTATATAATTATCATTAATTATGACACAATAGTGATGCATAAAATTGTTTATCTAGTGAAAAATCAAGAATATAGTTTCTATTAAACTAATAGTGACCATAAAAGGCACAAAACCCTTACCAAAACTTATTGGTCATGTAAATTTAAAACATAATCATCCAATGTTCGAATATTTGACCATTTGGATCCTTATATAAGCTATTATGACACTTATATTATTTTATTTTAAACGATACCAAAGTTTTCACCTTCATAATTTAATAAATATAACAATTTAAATATTATGATTTTAATATGATAAATTAGATTAAAAGTATTATTGTGAAATTTAATCGATTTATCTTCATCATAGGATTTTATTTTTAATTTTTATGCAACAAATAATTAAATTAAATAATTATACAAAAATATTGCAGCAATTATTTTATTAAGTGATTATCCAAATAAATGGTTTTAAAAATAATAAAATAAATATTATATGAATTATTTAATGTGATCCAATAATTTTCTAGATACATATTAACTTTTATGAATCTATTAATGCTTTTATTTTGAACATATCTTTTGTATATATTTTATTTAAATTCAAATAAATGAATAGTGTCAAAATTGACACTATTGTTACGTTATAAAAATAACATATTATAAAATTGTTTAAAAATCACAAAAATATTTAAAAATTATTAATTTAAATTTATATGGTCAAAAATGTTATAAATTATCCAATTATGGAAAATTCACAACAAATAAGTAATTATTTGTTATAATTTAAAATTTAGAATTTTATTACCACAAATAAAATTAAATAGATTAAATAAGGATAAATCAAAGTGATAAGGTTTAAAATAAAATAAAAACATGTCTAAATTTGATTAGTTGATGAGGTTACAACCCTATCTCATATAATATTCGAATATGAGTCATTTTTGGAGGGTTTTAAGTGGGGTTATATTTATTATAAATTAATATTTTTAAGATTTCCAAAGGTGTCCCTCTCCTCCCTTATAAAAGGGAAGCTCATCCCTCCCTTCATCACACCAATTTGAGCCTTCAAGCTTGACCAAACCCTGACAAATTCTCTTATTCACTTCGCTAGAAAAATCCTAGAGGTTCTGGTCTTCTTCAAATACCAATTTTAGTGCCCTAAGAGGAGGTCTCAAAGAGGCGCTTCAAAGAAGAGGAGGTTCGGATACATACGAAGCATATCAGACATAAGGTAAGGGATAATTTTTCAAATCTAATTTTTATATGAGAGTGCTTATTCGTAATTATTTACTGGGGTTATTTTTATCATCCATGTCCATGTTTTATAAAAGTTTTTTCATGTATATTTAATGTCCTTTTTACCCATTTTTGACTTTTACTACATGGTATGTATGGAATCTTTCTTTTACGAGGTACTTTTTGGATTTTTTGGAAAAAGTATGAGAAGAATGTTTTTATTTAAACTTATATGGCATGTACGGATTTTTACGGTTTTTATAAATCCTTATATTCATTAAGCTTCCTCCAAAATATTTCATGGCTATTTTCAAGAAAATCCTTTTCTTTTAAAATTGCATGACATTTTGTGAAAAGAAAATGATTTTGAAGAAAAAAAGGATATTTTCCTCAAGAATTCATTTCAAGTGTTTTATCAAAACCACTTTCATCGAAGATGACATTATTTCACATGTGTATGTTTCAAGTATAATGTCTCTATGATTTACATGGTTTAACTTTCCTTATTATCAAATGATATCCATTTATTTTATATGGATTATATAATGATGGGATGATGTTTATGAAACCCATTTTATTTATTGGGTTATTATGAATGATGTATGTTTATTTTGTGGCACAAGAATGATTTCATTATGATATGGGTGGGGCCTATATCTCCCTCCAATGCATTGGGTGAAGATTTATATCTCATGAGATTCTCATGAGATAGACACGGCTGGAACGGTAAGTTAATCCGGTTCTATGTTGCAGGACTGAAACGAGGAGTGAACTCGATTCAGAAAGGGACTTTGTCCACTAAGATGGTCTTGGCAGAAATGCCTTGGCTACTATGGAAATCATTACATGTGCTTAATGTATGCCACAATTACATGTTTTATTCCCATTCTATGTTATCATTATTTATGTTCCATTATGATCTATGACTTATGTACTTCCATGTTTTAAGTCGTTGCTCAAGATTTTGATGTTTAAACATTATGTTCATGTTTTTATGTTCAAATATATATGGTATGTTTTATTTTATCCATTCTTACCCTTACTGAGCATTTGAGCTCACCCTTTTTATATTTTCTTTTCCCCAGGATATAAAGAATGGTTTTAGGTAAGAAAAAATGGGAAGATCTTTATGGGAGATTTTGAAGATCTTTCACCACGATTAGAAGATTACGTTCCAAGTTTCCAAAGACACTAAACTATTACGGTCCTTGTGTGTGTGTTTTTGTTATGTAAAAGTATTCCGTAAAATTAATGTAATGTCCATGTACGTCAAGCTTCGGGTCTCTACAGTTGGTATCAGAGGAAAGGTTTAGTCAACCTTTGGAAACTAGGATGCGAGAACTTTAGTGAGATCCCTAGAGATATTTCTAAGGTTTGTCTAGGGATGTCCCTAAGGTTAAGTATAAGTATAGGTTATAGTTCTAGAATTATGGTAACGATATTAGATTAAACCTAAGATGTTAGATATTGAAGTTACTCCCCCTTTATTATGATTTTTTCCTCTCACACTATTCTTTTTGGGTTTTAGAAAATGGATGGAAACAAGATGATTCACGATAATGGAGGATATGATGGACAATGGAATGATATTCATAATGAGAAACCAAATGAAATGGGATTTGGAAGTCCAAACATCATTATTATGCCGAATCAACAATCTCAAAATATGATCAACAAACTCAAATTTGGTAAGTTTCATGACTAAGCTAATAAGAGAAAGATGGAGTTTCATGATGATCATAGAGGAAAGAAAGTTCAATTTCCCCTATGTAAATCATGTGGGAAGAGGCATCAAGGAGAATGTTTCAAAGGAACTGGAAGATTCTTTGGGTGTGGAAAAGAAGGACATAAATCCAGTAAGTGAAAATGAAAAGGTTTAGTTAACACCATGGATGAGGATAATGGTATTGCTACGACATCAACAATGGTTAAATGTTTTAAATGTGGAATGTATGGGCATTATGCAAACCAATTCCCTAAGGGAAAGTCTCATGAAGAGAATCAGTACGGTTTTATGGGTAGTATTTATGTTGATGATGATAAAGAGACTACAAATGATATGTGAGATGAAGGAATTGTTTAAGCTCGGTCAATGGTTTATGAAGGTAGTGGAATGATTACATGTTTATCAAGTGTAATGTTGTATAAGTAATCTCATGGTACTATGGAATAAAGAGACATCTAAGTATTGTTACACTGTTGTCTTTCCTTATGTTTTGAAAGTGTATGATTAATGGTACTAGTAACCATGAAAGGTTATTCAGATATTTTTGGAAAGTAGATGATATGCGCATAATGAAGGGATAAGGAGGAAATTAAATGTTTGATAGTATTCATGAGCTCATAACTGATATAAGTAGAAGGTTATATCATGGTTTGAGTATATAGAATTTTTTTTGGTATGTGGAAAGAGTTAACTTTTGACAACATTCATGTTTTCACTATGGTTTAATGGGTATTCATTTTTCAAGAGAATACATGATTAAAGTATTCACATGATTGGAATGTGACCAACAAGATATATGGGGGATAAATGATGGTTGGTTTATGACATTTCAAGTAATCCTTTTCTTTATAATATGATCTTGGACCAAAGTATTTTAGATAAAGATTGGAATGAATTATGTTGGAAATAAGTTAGTATTGATTAAGGATAGAAATTTTTTTGATATTATTGATGGGGTGTTATAGTAATGTAGTTTTAGAAAAACGACAACCTGCAGGACGGGCGACAACCCATCGCGTCAGACAAGGCTGTGGGAATTGAACCCACAACCGAAGTGCGACTGGCCTTTATCGCCTACCACTGGCCTACAATAAGTCCCTATTTAGTATAAACTAGTTTTATTATATTAAACAGTATGATATATAAGTCTATTTTAGGAACCATATATGATTAATCTCACTATAGATCGACTTATTTATATTTAATAACTTTTGCTAACCTTTTGTTTGAGATAGATTGAATGACCCGTCATTCTATCACATGGTCTTCTAACATTTCACGAATAACAAATTCAACTTCATTTCTTTAAGATATGAAGTGGAAATTGTTCAAGACATGAACAACAGTGAGATTGTACCAAAATAAAGAAAGTATTTCTTCTAATTCAAATTCTCCAACTTTTGGGAAATGATATTGAAAACCAAAATTGTTGTCCTAATTAACATATATCCAATGAATCATATGGTACCTTAGATCATCACAAATATATGGTTTTGTGATTGTTGGATTTTTCATATCCATGTTCTCTACAACTCTCTATTAGAACATGATGGTTAGATTTCTCTTCCATATCCATATTTTCACCTGTGTTATCCTAGGTGGAAACCCAGTGATTAGTTAATTTGGGTAACTGTTACATTTCATACTTTAGTTTTTAAAGATAAGTTTTTGTTTTCCTTTTTACAATGTGGGATTTTATTAAAGAAACTTTCGAATAGTAAACCATGTATAACCCCGACGAATTTCGAGGGCGAAATTCATTTTAAGGGGGGTAGAATGTTACACCCCAAAATTTTATGATAAGTATTCTTTTTAATTTATTTGATGTCATATGTTTTATGCTACACCATGATTATCTTGTGCTATACGCAACACCGTATTAGCTTGCAGTATACGCAACACAATTCTAAGATCATGTTATATACAATTTCAAGTTCGTTTGATAATAGTCATTCTAGACAACATTGAGTGTATATATATATATATATATTCAATGTATAAATGAAATATGGTTGGATTTTGTTATACGCAACAAGAAAGGAGTATTTCACAACACGCAACCCTAACTTGAATTTCATTACACGCAATCACGACCTTCCTCGGTAGCGTGTGTAGTACCCAATACCGGGTTTCACTAAACAAAAATATATGGTTATAATATTATTATAAACTAGCCGTTATGAATAGTATTATCAAAATTTTTAATTTTATAACATTATTATTCATCTTACACATTTTCTAGAACATGGTATGAGAACAAAATAAATTTTTTCGGGTAAAATAAGTATTTTTCAAAAAATGCAGTTTTGTCGCCTTTTGATGGGACACCCATTTTAAATATAATTTTTGAGAAGTTTATAAGTTAAATTTTACAAAATAAACTTATTCTTTAGAATCATGATATAAAAATTTACATTGGATAATGTTTTGATATTTTTTTGATAACTTTCATATTTTAATGAATAGTAAAAACACGCTATATTTTAATTAAAAACAACTTTTTTCATCGTAATTAATTATATGGTTAGATTATAATATTGAATGGTTTTAGAGTATAAATAGAATATATTTTTACCATTTAATATAATTTATGTCATTAGAATTGATTTTACCTTGAATTCGTAGGTTAAATCAATTCAATCTTTTGCAATGTTTTAAACAAAAACCCGTTTTCTTTCGACAACGAGATTAATTTTAATTTAATTTCTGCAACTTTTCTTTATTGAATTTGGAAAAATTGATTCCATATTTGGAATCCGTGGGTCCAAATTATGTTAATAGGCTACTTTTTATTTTTGGGCATTATGAATAGTAACTATGGTAAAATTTATTTACCATAGTTAAAGGTAAATCGGGTAATTAAGGGTAAATATAAGATTATAAAATTACCCTAACACCTTCCAAAATCCTATTGGATGACTAATAATCGACCCATATCACCTAAGCGTCGGATTAGATTCATTTAATGGACTTTTGTCCATGAAAATGAATTAATTATTATTAAAACCAAAGAAAGTGACAACATGTCACTCTTAAATCTTATAAGTATATTAATTTTAACTTAGTGATAAAATTCATGAAACTTCTAAAATAAATAGTCTCAAAAAAGATAATAAAATTATCTACATCATATGAATTTATTTATAATTTTTAGGGATTAAATAATTATCATTAATTGTGACACAATAGTGATGCAGAAAATTGTTTATCTAGTGAAAAATCAAGAATATAGTTTTTATTAAACTAATAGTGACGATAAAAGTCACAAAACCCTGACCAAAACTTGTTTTTCATGTAAATTTAAAACATAATCATCCAATGGTATAATATTTGACCATTTGGAGCCTTATAAAATCTATTATGACACTTATATTATTTTATTTTAAATGATACCAAAGTTGTCACCTTCATAATTTAATAAATATAAAAATTTAAATATTATGATTTTAAGATGATAAATTAGATTAAAAGTATTATTGTGAAATTTAATCGATTTATATTCATTATAGGATTTTATTTTTAATTTTTATGCAACAAATAAGTATATTAAATAATTATACAAAATTATTGGAGTAATTATTTTATTAAGAGATAAACCAAATAAATGGTTTTAAAAATAATAAAATAAATATTATATGAATTATTTAATGTGATCCAATATTTTATAGATACATATGATCTTTTATGGATCTATTAAATCTTTTATTTTGAACATACCTTCTGTATATATTTTATTTAAAATCAAATGAATGAATAGTGTCAAAATTGACACTATTGTTACGTTATAAAAATAACATATTATAAAATTGTTTAAAAATCACAAAAATATTTAAAAATTATAAATTTAAATTTATATGGTCAAAAATGTTATAAAGTATCCAATTATGGACAATTCACAAAAATAAGTAATTATTTGTTATAATTTAAAATTTATAATTTTATTACCACAAATAAAATTAAATAGATTAAATAAGGATAAATCAAAATGATAAGGTTTAAAATAGAATAAAAACATGTCTAAATTTTATTGGTTGATGAGATTACAACCCTATATCATCTAATATTCGAATATGAGTCATTTTTGGAGGTTTTTAATTGGGGTTAGATTTATTATAAATTAATATTTTTAATATTTCCAAAGGTGCCCCTCTCCTCCCTTATAAAAGGGCACCTCCTCCCTCCCTTCCTCACACCAATTTGAGCCTTCAAGCTCGGCCAACCCCTGCAAAATTCTCTTATCCACTTCCCTAGAAACATCCTATAGGTTTTGGTTTTTTTCAAAGACCAATTTTAGTGCCCTAAGAGGAGGTCTCAAAGAGGCGCTTCAAAGAAGAGGAGGTTTAGATACATACGAAGCATATCAGACATAAGGTAAAGGATAATTTTGCAAATCACATTTTTATCCGAGAGTGCTTATTCGTACGTATTTACTAAGGTTATTTTTATCATACATTTCCATGTTTTATAAAAGTGTTTTCATGTATGTTTAATGTCCTTTTTACCCATTTTTGACTTTTACTACATGGTATGTATGGAATCTTTCTTTTACGAGGTACTTTTTGACTTTTCCGGCAAAAGTACGAGAAGAATGTTTTTATTTTAACTTATACGGCATGAGCGGATTTTTATGGTTTTATAAAGACTTATATTCATTAAGCTTCCTCCAAAATATTTCATGTCTATTTTCAAGAAAATCATTTTCTTTTAAAACTGCATGACATTTTGTGAAAAGAAAATGATTTGGAAGAAAAAAAAGGATATTTTCCTCAAGAATTAATTTCAAGTGTTTTATCAAAACCATTTTCATATAAGATGACATTATTTCACATATGCATGTTTCAAGTATAATGTCTTTATGATTTACATGGTTTAACTTTCCTTATTATGAAATGATATCCATTTCTTTTATATGGATTATATAATGATGGGATGATGTTTATGAAACCCATTTTATTTATTGGGTTATTATGAATGATGTATGTGTATTTTGTGGCACAAGTAAGAATGATTTCATTATGAGATGGGTGGGACCTATATCTCCCTCCAATGCATTGGGTAAAGATTTATATCTTATGAGATAGACATGGATGGAATGGTAAGTTAATCCGGTTCAGTGTTACAGGACTGAAACGAGGAGTGAACTCGATTCAGAAAGGAACTATGTCCACTAAGATGGTCTTGGCAGCAATGCCTTGGCTACTATGGAAATAATTACATGTGCTTAATGGATGCCACAATTAAATGTTTTATTCCCATGCTATGTTATCATTATTTATGTTCCATTATGATCTATGCCTTGTGTACCTCCATGTTTTAAGTCATTGCTCAAGATTTTGATGTTTAAACATTATGTTCATGTTTTTAACTTCAAATGTATGTGGTATGTTTTATTTTATCCATGCTTACCCTTACTGATCATTTGAGCTCACCCTTTTTATGTTTTCTTTTCCCCAGGATATAAAGAAAGGTTTTAGGTAAGAAACAAAAGGGGAAGATCTTTATGGGAGATGTTGAAGATCTTTCACCACGATTAGAAGATTACGTTCCAAGTTTCCAAAGACACTAAACTATTACGGTCCTTATGTGTGTGTTTTTGTTATGTACTAAGTATTCCGCAAAAGTAATGTAATGTCCATGTATGTCAAGCTTTAGGTCTCTACATATAGACTAGTTGGAAACCACCAATGAATCTATACATGGTCTAATATCATGAAAGAACATGTTCGATATTTAAAGTAAAATCTAGATTGTAATTCGTTTTCATAAATAAAACCACTATAAAAATTCATTTTTCCCCAAAAATTCATTCAATTTTCACCAAATATACAATAGTATAAATTATAAAATAATAAATAGTATACCAAATATGTGACAAAATATCTATGAAAAAAACCATCATGAAACAAACTTTGTTTAAAAGACTAAGTACTCTATTTGATATATAGCCTACGAGAATACATACTAGAAAAAAATAATAATCCTAAACTAGGAATAAATTTATTAAAACAGATATTCTTTCCAGCCACAATTTGTAGATATCTCAAATGTAACCCCCTGGTGGCTCCAAACATGCTAGAGTTTCCTATGTCCATTTCCTGATTCCCCCACGGTTAACAATGTGTTAATATTTATTTTTCCCAAAATCTATAATAACATCTAGTATTAACCAGTTTTATGAATAGAAACCATATAAATGAACATCCCAAATTATTAAAAAACTTATTCAAGTCCATTAAAGATATAAAAATTTATAGATAAACATAAAGAAATAATTATGGATTGCTTCCTAACTTCAACAAAAGATATTGAAGAACCATGGATGAAAATATAAATGAGAATTCAAGAAAAGAAACTATTAATGTATTATAGAATAGAAAATAGATAAAAAAATATGAAATAGAAATGAATCCAACACTACCTCCATGACCAAATATTATGAATATTCATAAAGAAAATTTACAAGGGATTTGGATTGGAACAACCAATGGAATCTATGCCCAACTGAGTGATTTGGATGGAGGGAGATCAACCAAAATCACAATAGGGATTGACCGAAAATCGTATCCATCAAATGAAAAATATTCAGGCATGAAATCTCTATAAAAACACTATACATGTAGAATTCACACCATTAATCCCTTTAAGATTGTGAAATCCCACATATTAATTCTATCTTGAAAAATGAATCACCTCAGATTAAATTTTTTTTGCATCAATTTTTTCACGATTTGAAATGGTTTTATGATCTTTAATGTTTTCATGCATTGACCTGAAAGAGTATTTAAAATAGAAAATTTCATCCCAAAGGTATATATGATATCTATGTCACATAATTCTAATTTGTAGGGAATAGTTTTCTACAATTACATTAAAGCCTATCCATCTCAATATTGTTTACACATTGAGTAATCCAAATTTATTTTTTTAATGAAATTAAACTACCATATTACTCCATTTTTAGTCCTTAAAAAGGGTTTCATTTCATTCATTTTTGGATGTTAAATAGTTTCTTAATTTATTGATGGATATTTACATATATAACTATATTATTCCAGAGAATATTGAAAAAAATAAAATTCATAAAAAAATTTATATATCTATATTTATTGATTAAGTATACAATTTATATATTAGGTTATATAGGGAATCATTATTTAATAATATTTTAAATAATTTTTATAATATGGATATATTGGACTTATTATGTGATGAGTGGGGATGATAAGTAAATAGATCCAATAGGAGTTTGTTATTATTATCAGAAAAAACAATTTTGGTTAGTTATAGAGACCTTATCCATTATTTATATTTTCATTGAATAAGGAATTGTCTATTTAGTAAAAATTTCTTTAATTGTGGGTTCTTTTCCTCATGAAAATCATTTTTATTTACATGATTACATATTTAAATTGTTATATCATCAGAGAATATTTTTTTATTATAATACCTATTCATATAACATATTTTGATTATTTTTTCTTATCATATTATATATTTTATTATTATTCCAGGATAGATTATATTATACACAATCCCTTACTGAGAATTTGAGATCACCCATTTTTTAATAGTATCTATATTTCTTAAATTAGTCATGAATATTGATAAATGCAAATTAATTATAATCATTGTAAAATAATAAGTTTGATTCATTATTTATTATAAATTAAATTATAATTTAATGTCATTATTATTTATGTATATTAAATTATAAGATTACAAAACTATGTAATACATGTATTGTGATATTATATGTTCAATACCATTGAATTAAATAATCAAATACTGTGTCTTACTAGATTATTGGTCTTTACCTACATCACTATTGAATATATTTTTTCCCAATAAACTTATCGATTCTTCTGAGAATAAAATAACCAATTATTAAGTGATTTATAATTACTTCCTTATATGACTTGGGATGAAATAGAATATAAACCATGAATTTATAGATCTTATAATTTACTATATTTCCTGATGGAATATTTCCCCAATTGATATTCGAACTATATAATATATAATCACTATAATCCTAATATGACCAAAAACACAACATGATATCAATGTTGAACACCCAAATGAACTATTTCAAGAACATTCATAACAATAAATTCGTAATGTCCATCAATACCATGGTGTTATTAATTTCACCAATGGGAATTACTACAATCATGATGTTTCAATACAGACCCATGAATTTTGTATTGAAATAATATTCAACCACCACCCACACATGATTAGACCAAGACCAAAATAAATTATTTCAGTACTATCTATCCACATTTAACAAATAATATATGTTTTAAATCTTTTATAGATGATAATAAGTTTTCAATATCATGGATTTCAACCCTTGGTATTCCATGAATAAGAACAAGGTAATATCTTATATAAACATCCCCAATAAAAATCATATATTTCTTGATAAAACCATCTATAATAGTTAATTAATTATAATATATAAGTCTAAATATATTTAGTTTTCTATAATATATATGTATATATAATTTGGAGATACAATATGTAAAAACACTACCCCAAACTCATTGTCACATAGAGGGAGTTCTGCTACAACCTCATCTTGAAAAGAATCCAAAAAACTCCACCATAACACATGAAAACCTCATCATATATACATTCATTGAACTCAATATCAATTATAAATATGCTGATGAAGTTAAATATATAATTACCTTATATATATCATGATCCTATTTACAAAATAATGATCCATTAACCCCATTTAAATCGGACGTGGTCCTCAAAATCTAATATAAATCTATAATATCCATCACACAATACAATAAAACCATGAATAAGATGAAATAATATGTTTTTTATCTATAATAGTGAAAATAAAAAATTCATCAATACCACTCATTCATTATCACAGTCTCTTGAAATGACTTTGAAAAAATATAAACCTACAATTAGTTTAGATAACATGAATTACACTGTAATCAATTTCACATTAAAACAATATAGTTGAACTCAGTAAATCACTGTAAAGGAGTGTGAATATATATATAAATAAAAGAATAAAATATGTTTAAATATAATCAAATGGAACCTCTAGTTATCCCATCAAAATAATATATTGTAAAATCATTTCTTTTAAAATATATATGTTAGAAACATTTTCTTTGTTGTACTAGATGACTTACACCCTTTATTCCAGGCTTTACCAAAGGACCCTATTGATATATAACATCATGATGATATATTTTAACAACATAGTTAATGAAAATTTTAAATAAATTTCAATACTTATTAATTTTAAATAATTATATTTTTTAATAAAAAATTCATGTTATGTAATTTTTTTGTCAAAATGAAAAATTATTTATTTATTACAATTTTTTTTTTCATGTATTATAAGATGTTAATAAAATTCATGATTTTAAAATTATAGAACATAATTTTAATTTTTTTAATTTACCATTTCCAAATTGTCTTATGATAAATTTATAAGAATATTATGAAATGTTTTTTTTTAATATTAAATAATTACAATGTTTTTTTAAAATAGTATTTTCATTTAAATTAGTTATAAATTTACATTATATGTTGGATTAGATATGAAATTTTATTTATTCCATTAGGTTGACTATTTTCCAATAAAAATATGATTTTTTATTACATAAGAATATTATAAAAAACATTTCTTTACCTAAAATGGTAATTTATTGAAAAGTAGTTGTCTTTTCATTTTTTATAATTACTTTCAAACTAAAATATACTAGTATAGTGAATCAAATTGTATAAAATAGATTACATACTTTGAATAATTATATATAATATTAGGTAATATGGTCAAATTAATTTTTGGTTATAATGAATAGCAGAAATAATAAAAATCTGTTATCATAATCAATGTTATTACAGGTTTACTTATGGTTAAACAAAATAAATAAGTGTTAAAATAAAATAAAAACATGTTTAAATCCTATTTTATAGCCATAATTATACCATAAATAATTACATCTTTATAAAGGGTCTATTTTATTTCCATTTTTTCAGGATTATGTTATTAAGATATTTTAATATTTTCAAAAACAAAAATTGTGTATTATCCCCCACTTATAAAAGAAAACCCAATTGCCAGAATTTTCCATGCTTTAGAAGACTTCTATTAAGACATTAAATACCCAAATAATTACATAAAATATATCTATAGGCCTTATATTTCTTATATTGACTTTAAAACCAATCTAGGGTGGCTATAGTGATAAACATAAAATGGTTTTCCGATAATGAGTTATACTTCATAACAACACCTTTTCATTTTAATTTTTCTTCTAACCCAGGAAAATACTATTCAACCATGTTAAAATAATTAAATCCGAATGTTACATATAATAATATGTAATTATATATATTTAATAAACCACATAAATTCCATCTTAGGGAAATTGTTAATTAAAAATATAATCCACGTGTATGGTGAACTTCATCCTTGCGAAATGAAGTAATTCATTTTCTATCATATCCTCTCACAAAATTTTATAATGATGGATTTTTTATATAAATAGTTAATTCATGACATAATTATTTTTTTATAATGATATTATATAATATATTTTCTTACTATTCTAATCATAGTAATATGAATATTTCATTCATTCATATTTATGAATTTCCACCTTCAGAAAGCGTTATGATTTATGCTTTTATAACCATATTACATGGTATATATTAATGAATATAAATATAGAATATGAAATTAATCATATAATAATAATTATTGAAATAAAAATTGGTTCTAAATGTTTTTCTCTATGGATAGTTGAAAAAAGAAAATGTTAATAATTTTTATATACCTCTAACTATCTATATGATTAAAATGTATTTAATTTTTCATAATAATTCTCTAGGGTTATATTCAAAAGAATAATTCATATATATAATTTAAAATAATATAATTTTTATTACTCTATACATGATGGAATAATGAACTATTTGACCATATTCAAATTACTAAATTCATTTTGTACCACTGATTCGAATAACATCAAAACGAGTGATGTTGACTTAACCTATTAAGTAAATAAATATAGAATTGAAATAAATAATATACATGGGTTTATTGAAAATTTCTTGAAACTGTATGTGGTTATTTGGAATTAAATTAATTAAATAATTTTTATTATATACATGATGCACTATATACATTAAAAGTAAGACTGATGTTATGGGACAACATTCCATAATAACATAATTTTAATTATTTTAATGAATTATTTTGTAAATATTTTTATTCTATTTATATAACAATAATAATATTTATTGTATTTTTTATATTGGAAAATTTTTATTATAAATTACATTTTATGTAACTTTTGGAATTATTTAAGATGTTTTCAGAAATAATATGTGTGCATATGTTATACAAATTGTTTGTGAAGAAAAGGAAGAAGTAATATTTAATTTTAAATTGTTTGTAATCATTTTCTTTTACCATCAAAAAAATTATTACATAATATATCGATGTCATTTAAAATTTATTGTTATTATTTAAGGAATAAACCATTTTCTGTTTTTTAAAAATATGTTAAAAATCGATTTAAATTGAATGGATACATGATATTGGAAGAAATTATATTTTTTGGAGTAAGAAGATGGAAATGAATGTTTTCATGTTTTTGGATTATATTATGGTTTTTGAGAATAGTTAATGATGATGGTTGACTGTGATATAGCTCATGATTATAGGGGTTATTTATAGAGCTCATTATGATAGGTGACCTTGATATAACTCTCTAACACATTGTGTAAAGGCTCATTATTAACTGGTTATAGGTTTCTTCTAAAGGATGATTGAAAATTACTGAGTAAGATATTCCATTTGTAAGATTTATTTTAATAACTAAATGAGAATTATATCCCACATTAAATACATGATTAAAATATGAAATCAATGGGGTTTTTGAAAATATTATTGTTTACAAGTTAAGATAAATATATTATGTTTGAAGGGTTGTTTATTCAACTTCTTAAGGGTGAAATGTATAGGTTTTAGAAATAATTTTCATTATTTTTTATGACTGAAAAGAAATAATTTATTAATATTATTTATTTTTTAGGATTTCTTATAAAATTTTTTGTTAAAATATTGATGATGAGAATCTGATTTCATTGTTTTCAAAATATATATTTTGAACTAAAATATTTTTATGAAAAAGTAATGTTTTTATAAGAATTCATGAAAACTTGTGTTTCATTCATTTTTTTTCAAATGTCCCTTAAAAATATATTTTTTCACATCCCCTGTAATCAAATGTTTTTTACATGGTTTTATGTGTCAAAATGGTATATATAATGTCAATATGTAAATTGGTGAGATATTTCATGAAATGAAAATATGTTCTATCATAAATGTTATGTATTATAGGAGAAATGAATACTGAGCGGATGTTTCCAATTTTGGAGGTAATATTTATATTTGTATGGGTGATTCCATAATTCAATAAATCATTAAAAAATAATATAAGGGAATTAATGAAAATTAATTCATATCTAATGGTTTAATTTTATGTATTATTTATGATTGGATTCTTGTTGTCTATATCACATGAATAGTTTGGATTACTTTATAATATTGGATAATGTTTTTAGTTAACCATAATAGAATCTAATTTATATTTATCAAGATATATTATATGAATATTACCATGTTTATTTATCTAAACAATGTCTGTATAGAATGTATTTCCATATTAGAAAATGTAATTTTATGTATTTAGTCAACAAGTGGACAATATATTTCCAAATCATCATAATCGAATTAAAAAATTTAAATAGATTAGTTTGATATTGTTATGATTCATTAGATGTATGAGTTAAATGTGGGTGGAATCCATTCAATTGAGTAACAATATATACGATAGATAATTTTTTTTACAGCAGATCACTTTATGAGACATCGCAATCTAACATTAATTGGATATTCTAACATAGTGGTAGCTGATGGGTTGATTAATATAAGGACTAGACCATTATTCCATCCATACTATCATTTTGTAACATGAACTAATTTTATACCATCCCATAAGTTCTATTTTTTGTTTATTTTTTTTATATAATTTCTAAATAAATATTACATTAAAAAACATACATTAAAATATTGGGAAATCCTCTAAGAATCTATTTTTCCAATGATACAATACATTTAAAATAAATCTCATTTTGTTTTAATTATTTTTTGATTTTTAACCTGACTTATTTTTTGTTCCTATTAATCCTTAAAACCTATGTTATACACTATAAAACATGTTATTGGCCAAAAAATCACATTGCAGATCATAATAAATGATACTTTTTTGTCTATTTTAAACTGTGATATCATATATGACTATTTTCATACATCATAATAAACATTTATATCATGCAATCATTTATATTCTCATAAAAATAGAATTAAAACCCAAATTATTTACTAATGCACTTTTTAAGTAAAAACAAAATGTAAGTCACAATCATGAGGGTTTCATAGAAAACATGATATCCCATGAATTTAATTGTCATAAGAAACATATATTTTACCTTAACATTTCATTATCCTTATTTTAAAACAGAACTATAGCATAGTTTTTCAAAATATTCTATTTTCATGAAAATTCATCTTCAATAATACAAGTCTTATATTTTCCATAGGAAATAATATCATAGAACAATTATAAGATAAGATAATATTTAAATAAACATTTCAATCAACTTCCAACATAATTTTGTAGATAATTTAATCATTTCCCAATGAATTAGAGAGCTATGTTGGGCTCACCCATCTTTATAGGCCATATTGGGTTCACCTAACATCAAGAACTCTATCAGGAAAACTAGTCTCATTAAAAAGTATCAAATGACCATACTATTTATAATAATGTAGAACAATTCATTTATATCATCAAAAGCACAAAAATATAATTTTCACACGATTCAAAAAAATTTCTTGACTATTGATATTAATTCAATAAAACCCCAATTTCTGAAAATTAAATTCATATAACAAAAGGAATGATGGATTTTATTTGATGTAAAAATGAAATATTATAAAATAAAAAAAATAAAAAAATGGTTACATCGATGGATAATTCTATTGACGCCGTCTATGTAAAAATAAAAAATTCATTTTTCTATTTTTAATGAATCTAAAAACCTTTAATAAAAAGGTTTTTTAAAACCACTGACAAAAAGTAAAAATAAAAATAAAAATAAAATTTTAATTATTTAATTTCCATATATTTACGTACAAAAAATAATTTTATGCATAAAATCAAGGATCAAATTAATTTATTAACTAATTATTTTAAACCTCTAAAATGTGTTTTAAAATGTAATTTTTCGCATACCTCTAGTTCATCTCATCACATACATTCATTATCATCATGAATAATAAACATTTGGAAAATATATACATTCATAGGATCCTTTTTTATGTTTAATATATATTTTATATTATTTATTACCATAATAAATATAAATAATTAATAAATTTGGTTCCCATCACATTTTTAGAAAATATTCGACAGATATGTACAAAATGACATTGGTATGTTGAATATGGTCAAAGAGGTCATTATTAAATTTTATAATAAATACTAATCACAAAATTATAATTATTTTAATACATCTATTTTAATTTTAGAACCATTATAATAATATTAGTATGAAAAATGAATTATGTTACAATCATGGAGACACTCGATTATATGCACACTTGAGGAATGTTTCCATTTTTCAATGAACATAATGGAATGAGGGTAAATATTATTTAATATTTCATAAATTTTTATTATATTAAATGTATCATATTATTTTAATAAATAAATAAATATATAGTATCAACATGATGTGGTCATCAAAAATTAATCACATCGCTTCGTGAAGGTGATAATCAACATTTATGCATGAACACCATTATCATTATTAAATTGAAAAAATGATAAGAAAGTTAATGATATACATTATTTATAGTATGAACAATATTTAATGAATATTATAAATATACATTACATAAATCATTATATATATCCATGATATTTAGTTATGGATTACTGTGACGTCCCAGACCTATATTCCACTCAACGGGTGCCCCGAGCCCAGTAGGCCACATAGCCTCAAGTGAATCTTCCGGAATACTTGTGGCTTAGGACTAGTATTGAGGGCCTAGGGTGTATTGTGGAAAGACAATTCCCTCATTATCATATTGTATCACAATAAATGGAATATAAAGGCATAGAAATTATCATAAGTAGTATAAATAATATAAATAAATAATAGAATCAAACTGATGCAATAAATAAACGAGAATATCAATATCTGCATCAACTGAAACAGTGACGATGTAATGTCATGTCACTAAAAAACTGGATAATATGGGTACAAAAAAATCATGATAAATTTTTCTACAATTTAAAAGAAAACAAAGGTTACTCCAAGCATCCTGGGATCATACTCGATCATCTTTTATCAAGCTCCATCCTATCAGTATGAAAATTAAATGTTGGAAGCTATATGCTTCCATTTGTCATTACCTGAAACAATGTAATCTACTCTGAGTACCAAATTACACCTAGAGAGGGTGTGAGATAAATCTCAGTGGGCCACCACCAATGGTTTCTATATCATCTGGCCCGTGAAATTGAAAATAAAAGTGTGCATTAAAGCATATATAATGTAATGAAAGCATTAAAAAATAATTAAATACCAAATTACCTACTTTATTTCTCAGTTGGAGGATGAACATGTAACCAAATCACTGATTATGTAATTACTATTTAATGTTAATCAGTTACATGAGGCATATCCATCACTGACATCACCCCGTGATAGTATACGTAGTGAATTTATGAAGCCATAACATAGAGACCTGACAATGATATTTTGCGAGGGAGTTCTTTGGTAATAACCAAGGTAACCTAAATCTCACAAAATACTAAATCAGTAGAATCTATGTTTATCAAATGGGTATGTGTGTAATCCAATGAGCTTAATCCAAGACATTCCACAATAATGCGCCTACCGACTCTAAGGTGATCAACCAAGGTAAAATGGGGATATGCAAAGGCAGGGCCCTATAGGATTTTACAATGGATTCTACTAGTCAATTCTAGATCCAAGGAGTGTACATGATGTATCCTATAATAATGAAAAGGACCTTATGATAGTATACCAATCATTTAAAGAATAGAAAAGAACCAGAGTCAATGTGGCTATCAACCTTGGAAAACCACATCATTGAATTAGAATGGGGTTCTTGAGACCCATGGTATTCTCATCTCAGAATCTATGGAAAGCATGAGTAAGTCCATTGTTATTTTGTTTTGTAATCATGTAATAATTCATTTGGTTCATGTCTTGACTTCCATTAGTGTGCATAGTTCATGTAGAGATGAAACCATTTATTTATTGATCTAAGCCTTATATTCTGTTAGTGTGGATAGTCCAAGTAGCATTGCAACCATTTAATAAAATCTTAATTAACCATTAAGGAATATTCAATTATAGATATTAATTCCTATACCTTACATTAACATGGAAAGGGATCCCACAAATATGTATCCTTTATTAAATCTCATTTAATAAGTCCAGGTTATATACTTAGTATATATTCCATTTCACATCTCTTATTTTATAATCATTTGGAAGAACTTACTATTGGTGCATCAAGTTATGGGCATAGATGGTAAATGAAATTAAGTAATCCTCATTAAAAAACAACCCATTTATTATTAGAAGGATCACCTTTAGGAATTTCAAGCATGGGAACACTCGAACGACTGATCAAACGTGTCAAAACACTACAAACCAAATTAGGTAATATCCTTTATTCTGATGTGGATTGAGTTGTGGGTGTAACCACTAATAAAAAATCAAATATTTGGAAAGAACATAACCATATGATTCTAACATGTATAATAATGGATAGTTAATCTAATAAATATTCAATTATGGAATCAGATGGCCCCACATGAACATTCAAAATTAAAAAAAAAATTTGGATAATCTATAGAACACCCACCTTAGGGTTGTACGGTACTAATCCTCTGTTATCAGGCCTTGGTTTGCCTTGAATTAGAGTAAAACTATGAAAAGGTGAAATACGCTCACATGGTGATATCTAGGCCGAGAGAAAATGTGGAGAAGAATAGATAATATGGACTCAAGTACATACTGTTGTGCATCTAACATGATGAACAAAAGCTCGATCAGATGCCGAAAGAAGGATATCTATTTATTCTATGTTTAGATCATAAAAAAGCCTCAAATAGATAGAGAAAAAGGACTATATCACATAAAGATGAATTAGGGAATAAGGGGTGACATAATTATACTATCAAGGGAGAAGATGGTAAATTACCTATAAAAATTAGCATGTGCATGGTTTTTCTGCACAGTTTGTCAAACTATGCACTAACCGTGTGAGAGGACTCTTCCCAAATGGGTTGTCTACATAGTTTGTCAAATTGTGAAAAACCCTTGAACATATACCTGGGGGAAAGAGGGATCTCTCATGGTTAGTCTACACTTCCATGTACCAACCGTGTGTGGTGGCTCTGTCTAAGAAAATATAGTCGCACAGTTTTCCAAACAATGTGGTATTTTTGCATGGTTTTCTCTAAACCATGTGCAAGGATTTTTTTTCTCCAAAAATATTTGTTTCGGGCTCCGAACAATCCTCAAACACCCTTGGAATTTTTAACAACACATTAGGCATCCATATTATGTCCCATGTAACGATTTAAACCAACCTTTTATGGATCCATACCTGAGTGAAAAGAAAACTGGGTTCTTACATTCCACCTCCTTAAAGGACCCCCCCTGAGTTATCCATACAAGGGTAAAGAAATATTGACTGAGAAAAACATTGTCCACTGAGCACATACATCATATTTACTCTACCATGTCTCATCCTTTATTCAGTCATGCTGCTATATCACCCATATGAGAGGGACACATTTTCCCCAGAGAGCCTTCGTGCTTCATTCAATGATGCATACTAGATAATCCTCAGAGGTAGAATCATGATAAAACATAACATCTTTGTGATCAATAGTATGATACATGTCAACCTGATATTAGAGAACCAATGAGACATGAAAGACCTCATGTATGGGAAAATGCCTTTGAGGTAGTAGCAACTAATAGGCTTCTGGACCAACTCTCTCTAAAATTTAAAATGGCCCAACGCAATGAGGTGACAACTTTCCCTACTTCCTTAACCATTTATACACAATTAAGGGTGTAATGAAAATAAAAGACGATCCTCGATCTCAAACTCAAGAGGTTATCGATAGTGATCGACATAAGATTTCTTTCTAGACTTAGAAGTAGTCATATGTTCCTTGATCTAGTAGACCGTCTCTGAAGTCTCTTAAATAATACAAGGACCAAGTAGGGCGATATCACATGCCTCTAGACAGCACAAAGGGTGAACATCTTGGCCTACCATAAAAGTCCTCAAAAGAAGCCATCTGAATCATCTCCTAGAAATTGTTACTATAACCAAACTCAATGAGAGGGATATGATTCCCTTAAGAACCACTAAAATCAAGGATAAATGCTTGAATCATATCCTCTAGAACCATTATGGTCCATTTTGATTGTACAAAGGTCTAAGAGTGAAAATTTGTGCATAGAATCACCTGAATCCCCATAGATTTTTTCAAAACCTACAAGAACCATGAAGTAAAATGAGATTCCATATCTGAAACGATAGTACGTAGAACCCTATGTAGTCGTATGATCTCACTAACATAGAATCTTACCAAATCATCAATTAAGAGTGTCTCTTATGTAGGAATGAATTAGGATGATTTCGTTAGTCAGTCAATGTCTACATATATAGAATCACTACCCATCAGAGACCTAGGTTCTATGACTTGGAAATCCATAGAAACATATTAACATTTTCATTTTACGACTGGAAGAAGATGTAACTATCCTACATGTCATTACTTCTCTAGCTTCACTAGTTGATAGGTGGAACACCTAGGGGTTAGCCTAAAATCTGATGTTTCATACCAGTTTACCAATACTAGCATATCATATCATGATACATCTTTGAAATTCCTAGATGAACTATCCCCTAAGAAGCATGGGACTCATTCATCAACTCCTATACCATATCTATAGAAACCCTGAAACTCCCACATACATTATGGACGCTATCTCTGTACATAGAACAATACGTAGGTGGGTTATCTCGTGATATAATCCCACATAGAACCAATACTTCATGATATGAAAACTGCCTCCTCTTTACCTTCTCAAGGATGTAAGAGGTAACTGTTAAGGCTGATAAATAAGACTACTTGTGACTATCATGAAACTCAATATGGAGTTCAGAAAATAGGGACATTAAATTCATTTCATCACTGGCTTCATGTACATCAGGTGTTTGAGTTTTCTAACTCAACACATCAGCAACCACATTTTCTTTTCAAAGCGTATAGGTATGATCAAAATCAAAGGATAGTAGATATTCGACCCATCTCTGTTGTCTGAGGTTCAAGTCACCTGAAAAAATATGTACTTGAGGCTTTTGTGATCTGTATACACAAAAAAGTGCTGACCCAATATATAGTGTCTCTAGAAATGTAATGAAAGGACCACTTCTTCTAGCTTATGGTTTTTCATTGGTTAATTTTTCTTTGTGATACCTCAACTGTTGAGATCTGTACATAATGACCTTTTCTTCTTGCAACAACATGGCTCCTTGGTCAATGGTCTATGCATCATAGAAGATGATATAACATTTTCTTTATTTTGGAATAATCAGAATAATCACTAAGAAAAGCAACCCGTGCATCTCATGAAAAATTTTCTCACATGCTTATTACTACATGAACATAACACCTATCATTGTAAGTTTAGTAAGAGGTGAGGAAAGACATGATATGTTTTATATGAAATGAATGTATTATCCTTAAGACCCTAAGAACCTTCTGATCTCAATAATGTTCTTAGTATTCTCTTGGGAAACTATAACACTAAGCTTTTCATGGTAAAATAATACTCTTAATTCTGAAATAATATGACCCAAGAAGATGACCTTGTCGATACGAAAGTCAAACATAGAAATCATGGAATAATGTGATACTCCTTGAGTGCACACCGATTTAATCAAGATGTATTTCATGGTAGTTAGGAGAGAGATAATACACCAAGATGTATTCCACAAATACAAAAACAAAATAATCCAAATAGGGTTGAAAACCCCTATTCATCAAAGCCATAAAAACTGCAGGAGCATTCATCAGATCGAATGACAAAACGAGATGCTCATACAGACCATACCTGCTACAGAAATTTGTATAAGGTATTACTGATTGTCTAACTCACACCTGATGATAACCCAATCATAGGTCGATCATCGGTAATATGTTTTCTCCTTGGATCTAAACAAATAGATCATTTATTTGATGAAGTTGATATCTGTTCTTGATCTTAAGATGGTTCAACCTTATCGAATCCACACATAAGCAAAAATTTACATCTACATTATTATAAAAAATCATGGTTAAAACCCAATTGGATGTACTAGAAATAATAAAAACATTTGGCCTCTAGGTCCCCTATATGTTTCTTGAGCTCTTGATGATCAGTAGGTTCCATCTAGTATAGAGTAATGGACACTGGAGATGCTCTTAGGACAAGCTCAATGGTAAATTCTACCTCTCTTTTAAGAGTTAAGCTATAAATGTCATCTTGAAAAACTTCCAAGAAATGATCAACTACTTGAGGGAAATCAGATTAATGAGAACGCTGATCCTCTAAGAAAATATTTTCATTCTAGCAGGTCACTTCACCTAGCCCATGATGCTGTGGTCCAACGCTCCCATCCTGGACATCCCACTCATTGTTTAAAAGATAATTTCTTTTTTATGGTAATGTAAAAGAATCCCTGTGGTTATAGTAGTCTACAAAGGCATGATAGTGGACCAACCAGTCCATCCCAAGAATGGAATTGTTTCCCATTATCCTGAGAACAATGAGATTACACAAGAATGGGTAAAAACCTACTTCAAGGGGATTGTCTCTACATTGCTGTATTCTATCTTTCTGTATTACCTATGGTGTATCGATGGTCATTACACCTTAGTAATACAATAAATCTGGTCTGATAATTTCCACAATAGAGATAGAAATAAAAGATTTTGAAGCACCTATGTCAAAAAATGAAATGACAATAGTAAAGGTGACTAGAATAGTACCTCATACTATAGATGGTCCCGCAGCCTGATCCTCGAGTATCAGCTGTAAAGCATGCAATTGACTTCATCCATGGACATGTGCAACAGATGGACTAAAATGATCATTACTGCTTAGCTAGTGCTGTTGGTGATCTGGGATCGAACATCCATGGCCATGAAATCCCCCTCGACCAGACCTATCTATTAGTTTCCCACTCCCCACCTAACATAGTGTAAAATAACTTGCTCTAGAGGGTGGAGATGGAAAAGATCATTTTCTACTCGATGATGGTGTAATGGTCATGCAAAAGTGTTGAATATTACCCATACAACCGCAATATAGGCACTCTATAGGGTCTCTATAACACTAGGTCTTTTTACTCCCTGGTCTCCCACACTGATGACACACTATAGAGCTATCAAACATGATACTCTGGTTGCCACTTCCATGAAAAAATCCCACAAGGGAACATTTCCAACCACCAGAAGAACTATTGGCCTGTCATTGCCCTGATCCTTTAAATCTTGTATATGCACCATCCCTTAGGTTACACTCAGAGATAAAGGGCATGATCTACTATTGCAGAAAAGGTATGAAGGAAAAATACATGAACATGAATTTAGATGGAGTACTGGAGCCCATCTTCAAAATGTCTAGCACATGAATTCTCATCACCGACTACAATGGTGGAAAACACTGTAAATTAGTGAAATGTGCTGAATATTCCATAAATGACATAGAACCCTTATCGAGATACAATAAATATCTAGATATTCTAGCTCTCAATTCTTGATGAATGTACTAATCATAGAAGGCAGTCTGGAAGACAACATATAACATGATCTGATAACAACCATCCGGGGTAACCACATCCCACCAATGCTTGGATGAATCCTAAAGCATATATTTAGAAAGATTAAATATCCTCTATGGATGAATTTAAAGATGATCAAAGATAGATATAGTGTCCTCTAGCGAAGATTCATAGCCTAAGAACCTCCCTCCCCCAAAAAAGTAGGATGATGTTACTGCAGGAACTTGTGGGTCAGATCAGCCATTGTATGTGCAACCCATGGAGCACATTTCATAGACTGCATTGGATGTAGGAATCATTCATATACATGGGTATTAGTGACCTATTCAATTATAGAAGGTAGTGCCTCATGTGGAACTCTTGGATGTAAGACTGGTATCTTAGGCCCCACCTTGTCTGAAGCATAGTTGTCACCACCTTCTTGGAGAACAACACAAGGATGTCGTGGCGACATTGGTCTAAAAATTCCAAGCACACACCTTAGAACACGAATATAAGCATAAGATATCATCACTAGCAGAAACTAATCATAATAAATCTCACCATGCAAGTGATAATACCCAACTACTAGCTAAGATGGCCACGTATTGTTAAGTGCCCAAGTACATATTTCATGTCATTTTGAAGTTAATGTCTATGTTCACTCCTTTACATTTCATAAACATGATGCGGTGGGATAAGGATTTGAAACCAATTCATTTTAGTTTTCAATATTCTCTTTATAATGGAATTCTATTTTTGATGAATTTGTTCCCAAAATTCTATCACCAGAAATTAATACCATTTCTATATATCATAATGACTCAACACGGTATATTACTTATCTGAACCCATGAGGGCCCATACACCTTATGAATTGATATAGGAAATCACACAATCAAAATAAAAGTAATATATGTATATGAAACTATCAAAAAATCACTCAATAATCACAAGCATATCAAGCAATGCAATGTAGTTAATTGAACCTACATGGCATGGCAATATGCATGACATGTGAATTATAGATGCCTATAATGATGCATGTAACAATGATCATTCCCCTCATATCATCTATCTAAGGATGAAATAATTTTTTAAAAGATAAATAATCAGAAAATCCACAAATCATGTGCATTACCTAATGGTGAAATAATATCAACTGTAATAGGGAAAATAGAACAACAGTTGCATTATGGATAACTCAGCTTTTACCCCAAACATGGGTTCGTGGCACCCAAGCCTGGCTTATAACCACATCCCAAGAGTTCATATTCTCCAACATATTGTCTCTAAATTGTAAAAAAATAAAATTAACCACCTCTGATACAATTTTGTGACGTCTTGGATTCAGATGATACTCAATGGGTGACCTAAGAATAGTGGGCCACATAGCCTCAAGCACATCTTCCCGAAGGCTAGAGACTACCAACTAGCAACTAGGGCCTAGTTGGTGTCCGTGGGAATACTATAACCTCATTAGCAGAGTGTAACACATAGGAAGGAATATAGAGAAATAGTAAACAACTAAAGAAAAATAAATGATATAAATATATAGCAGAATAAAACTAATGCTATAGGTAAATAAGAATAAAAAATAACTGTATCAAATGAATCAATGACGATGTAATCTCATGTCATTATAAAACTAGTAAAAATAGATACAACACAATAGTGATATCATGTTCCACATAGTAAAATAAAAAAAGGCTACTCTAAGCATCTGGAGATCCTACTCAGCCATCTGCTATCAAGCTCCATCCTATCAACACACAAATCAAATATTGGAAGTGGTATGCTACAATTTGTCAATACCATCAAATATGTAATCTACTTTGGGTACCAAATGATAATCAGATAGGGTGTGAGATAAATATCAGTGGGCCACCACCAAAAGTTTCTATAACATCTAGCCTGTGAAATGGTATATAGAAGTTTCTAGGCATTCATATATAAATTAAACCAATAATTACACAATAACTAAATACCTAAGTATATACTTCACCTCGTGGCTGGTGGCTAAACATATAACGAGTTCATTTATTATGTAATTACCATATAATTTTAATAGGTCATGTGATCCATAGCTAGAACTGACAACACCCTGTGATCATATAAGTAGTGAAAGTCCCAAGATGTAACAAGGAAACCTGACATTGATATTCAGTGAGTGAATTTTAGAGTAATTTCAAAGGTATTGTAAATATCACATATTTCTAAATTAGTAGTATTTGAGTTTATCTAAGGGGTAAGAGTGTAATCTATGGAGTGTAATCCAAATCATTCCCCAATAATGAACCAACTGAGTCCAAGGTGATCGACAAAGGTAAAATGGGGCTATGTAAGAGATTTCACCATGGAACATACTAGTCAATGATGAATCCAAGGAGAGTATTTGAGGTATGATGTAATAATGAGGAGGACCCTACAGTAGTATACCTGGTATCTGAGGAAAAGAAAAGAACCAGAGTCTATGTGGGTATCAACCTAAGAAAACTACACCATTGAATCTGAATGGGGTTACCGAGACCCAATGTATTCCCCTCTAAAAATTCAAGGAGAGACCTAGTTAGTCCATTTATATTTGATATTATAATCATGTAATAATTCAATTGGTTCAATTCATTCCTTCCATTATTGTGGATAGATCAAGTATAGTTGAAACCATTTATTTATTGGTCCATGCCTTGTCTTTCATTAGTGTGGATATTGCATGTAGCGTTGATACCATTTTATCAATTCTTAATTAACCATTATGGAATATAAAATTATTGTAATTCATTCCACTACCTTCCAATAACATGGAAAGTAGTGATATAGACATATAAACATTATTCAATCTCATTTAATAATGCCATTTTATATATATAGTATACTTTTCATTTCACATCTCACATTTTATAATCATTTGGAATAACTTTCCTTAGGCGGGTAAAGTGATGAGCACACATGGTATATGGAATTATGAAATCCTCATTAAAAAACAACCCATTTATTATATGAAGGATCTCAATTAGGATTTTCATAGAAGGGAACACTCAAACTATGGATTAAACATGGTAAAACACAACAAGCATAATTATTTCTTAACCTTCATCATGTGGCAGATTATGTTGTGGGTGTAACAACTAACAACAATCACATATTTGGAAGGAGAATAACCATAAAATTCTAACATGTATAATTAAGGCACAAAAATTAATGAAACTTTCCATGATGGAATCAGCGTTCCCCACACAAACATTCCAAATTCAATGAACTTTAGGGATAATTTATAGATAACCCACCATAGTGTTGTATGATCCTCCTCCTTTGGTATTAACGCCTGTTTTATCTCAGATCAGAGTAGATCTATGAAATTGTGAAA
The DNA here is from genome assembly GCA_963277665.1 of Viscum album. Classification (NCBI taxonomy): domain Eukaryota; kingdom Viridiplantae; phylum Streptophyta; class Magnoliopsida; order Santalales; family Viscaceae; genus Viscum; species Viscum album. The sequence goes on along the minus strand of CAUJRU010000151.1, from coordinate 862,299 downwards.
AACACTCACATATAGATATCTAGGTCTAGATAAAAAAATGAGAATAATGGATGAATATAACTCAATTACTTACCGTTGCGCATACAATGTGACAAATAGAAGATCGATCAGATTCTGAATGAAGGAGATCCCTTGATTCCAAATTTAGATCTTAAAAAAACCACAAATTGAGAGGGAAAAGGTTAATCCAACATAAACTCATATTAGAGAAGGAGGGGTGACATAATTAGATCAGTAAGGAAAAAACTGGAAAATTACCCAAGAAATTATCCTACACACGATTTTTCTACACATTTTTTTAAACTGTGCACAAACCCTGCGGGACGACTCTATAGAAATGGTTTGAACTACAAGACTTGCCATATTATGTGAAAACCTTGGAATAATACCTAGTGAAATAGGGGTGATTTTATGGTCAGGCCACATGGATGTGCACAAACCATGCGAGTTGGCTATTTCTGAAAAGATATTGTCCACATAGTTTTTCAAACAATGTGGAATTCCTACATGGTTTTCTCTAAACCATGTGCAATGCCTGTTTTCTCCAAAAAAAGGGTTCTGGGCTCCGAACAAGCCCCGAACACCCTTGGAACCGTTAATAAATCATTATGCATCTATATTAGGCCCAAAGTAATTATTTATACCAAAAATTAATGGATTCATAACTAATTGAAAGACCTGGTTCTTACAATAATGAATTACATAGTCTCATGAGATAGTAGTCCACTATGCACCTAAATTATGGATTTATTTCTTCTTTTATGGAAGAAAGAGATAAATATATGTTATAATGCTATCAAAAAAATCAAAGTATATGTAATATAATAGTGTTTTTTATTTTACCATGATAGAAAAGATTTTAAAGGGGTATAAGTGTAAATAAAACAAAAACATTTGGTTAGAAACCATATTTATTCTCTTAGAGACCTCAATTTATTTACAATTTAGGCCATATATTGTAATGTTTTATTCACAAAATATTACCTCTATAATATGTGGAGTGATGTTATTAATGGATATTGGGAAGGTATTGGAAGATAAATTTTTCTCCAATATCTTTAGAAAAAGAGAATATTATTTAATGTTTTATAAGTTGGGGGGAAACTCTTTTAATCTCATAAAGAACTATATTAATATATATAAATTTTCATTTTATAGTGTTCTAAAAAATTATAATTCAAATATAGTAATATTATTGGTTGAAAAATTATCACGCAAAAAAACTTGTATATAATTATATTATTTTCTTAACCTAATATGTTATTTTAACCTTAGTTAACACTTTTTAAAATTACAACGATATAAATTTTTTTTACTCCCTAGTGGTAAATAAATTTTATATATAATAAAAAATTTCCCATAAATAAAACGTGGTTGATATTATTTGCTATAATTTATTAAATTGGATTAATATTTTGTTTTTATTAATTTTATATCATCTAATAAAATAATATTAATTACAAAGTATCAGAAATGTAATTTTTGGAAAAATTCATATAATTTCAAAATTGGAAAAAATGAGTTAAATGGAATTCCAATATAAATATTTTTTATATTACTATTATGTTTTATTGATCTGTAAAATTATCCAAAAAAATAATGCACACCAAAATATTACTTAATTATTTTTTAAAACACATACATGATTTTCATATTACATGCACAAATACTATGTTTGTGTTTCTTAAGAATTTAAGGTAAATATTTCATTAATAATAAGAATTTTAAATGATATAAATTCATTAAAATTTTTAATAAAAAAATATAAAAAAATATATTTTATTATCCCTATTAGAAAATATTATAGATATTAAATTTTAAAATTGATATTTTTACATTATATTTTATATAAATAGTAATAAAGAAAAATTAAATTTTAAAAAAAATTGTCATATTTTATATTATTGGATGATTTTTTTTTTATATATACTTTTTAATTGAAATATATTATTATTTATGAATTAATATTAATCCTCATCACATTCGTTGTAAACCTAATTATCCAATTTTAGTTTGACTATATTTTAAAAAAACTAATATGGTTACAATTCATATTAATATAATGATGTATTTTTAATAAATTTTTCCATCTTGATTAAAAATATTGAATTCAAAAATCATGATTCATTTTATATAATTGAATGAATTAAATTTTTAAAAAGATACTATAAAATGTGATTACATATATGTTTTTCGAAAAAGACTTTTTGAAGTATAAAAACATTTTTATAACAAATTAAATCATAAAACTCTTTCAAAATTATATAATATGGTTTTATAATATAATCTAAATAATCATATTTAAGAACTATACAATATATCATTTGAATTTGTAAAATCATGAAAAAAATTAATATTTCTTCTAAAATTCAAAATTTTCAGTATTCATTGGGAATTCATTTTTTTAAAATTTTGTCCATAATTAATTCAGAGATGAATATGAAATACTCAATGAAAAAATAATGCTCATTTTGAAAAATTAAAATCCAATAATTTGGTAATCAAGATTTTATATAAAGCCATAAAATGCTTGAAAATGCTATTTTCTTAGAAATATGACATTATTTTATTGGTTGATAAATTATCTAATATTATTATAATGAATATGAATATATTAAATATCCCAAATAAATACTAGTATGAAAAGAAAATTATTTTTTTTACAATTACTTTGGTTATATCATCTTTCCCCTTTTGGAAATTTCATCCACATAATTTTATTGTTAACTCAAATTGGTAAGGATACTTAACCTTTATATTATTTTTATATTCCCATGTTACTGCTTCATCCAACTTTTTTACAAAAAAAATTATATTGATGAATTACATTATTCAAAAAAAAAAAAATTCCTCTATGAACAATGTTTCACAATGGTTATTCATTATAATTAACATTATATTCTAAATGAACTACCATAGGTCTCAAAACATGAGGAGCATATGGAATATGTTTTCATAATAATGAAATAATAAATTAATCCTATAATTAATATAAAATAAACTGTAAGGCCACCCGATAATGAATTTATCAAACATTCCCCAGTATATAATATAGAAAAATGAACCACTAATAAAAGATTCCATTTTTTCCAATACTATTAACTTGTCTCATAAAAATACATTATGAAAAAAATGATCACCTACCTTGAAAAAGAGTCCTTCCACCATAAAACCACATAATATTTTTTCCTCTCATGATCCATCCTCATATACTGATGAATCAAATTTATATTCCCAATAATTATTCTACAAATTATTGTTCCAATATGTTTATTTCATCTAATTTATCAGAATAAGTAGAATTATGACATAATTTTTCATATAAATCCTAAAAAGATATTTTATTTCATTGGAATGAAAATAATTATTATAAGAAACACCCACAAATGAAAGATGTCAATCCCAATATTCCTAGCAATACATTAAATATGATTGGATATTGAATTCAAATTTCTGAATCATTATCTCAAAATATCCATTAGAGTTAGGATGAAAAGTTGTACTGAAATTTTACTTTATTACCCAATGAATTTTAGTGAATTTTCAAAAAATTAGAATTAAAGATGGGACCATGGATAGATACAGTGGAGAGTGTTTCATGATTAGACCCACTAGTGTCTGAACGTAAATTACATGAATCCCACTTGAAATATGACTGGGGTTGGTGACCAGAATAGAGTAGTTATAAGAAAAAATTATTGTAATTAACCTAACGTACCTATATAAAAACACATACACTCCCAGACCACACAATGCTAAAATGTAAAAAACTGATACCAATGGATGAATAAACCAATAATCCCAAAACCAAATTATGATAGAAAAGTAATAAAATTTAAAAAGGGTCCAAATAAAATCCCATCAATAAATGTAAAGAGTCCTACATGTTCAGTTGAGGGCTATGGTCAAATGAAAACTCTTGAAAAAAAATCATCACTCTTTCATGATAAAGAAATGCTCCACCGACTATGTTTCCAGCCAAGTCTCCGTCAAAAGGTACATCATCATCATTAGGCATTACATGTTAGGGAATATTCACATTCAGGGATGATTATAACAATACCAACTAGGAAACCCTAAAACACTAAAAAATTGTAACATAGAGTAAGCTCAATAGAAGGATATGACAATCAATCCATCACAAAAAACACCCAAATATACACCTAATGGACATCATGCTACTAAGAGATCATAAATAACTTCTATCAAAAATATTATTCTAAAATAAATTCTCATTCCAAGAGAGACCAATCCATCATCCATTATATCAATGTAGATGTACATCCAAGAGGTTAGGATCATTGGGCCCCACCCATGAATGAACACTAGTCTCAAAATACCCTGATACTCATTTAGAGAGTCATTCCTATGACTAATGGGGTCAACCCAAACCCAATCTAGATAAACATGCAATGTTGGGGATCATATGATGATGATACTACAATCCATACCAATATTTTGTTCTAGATGGAGGATCGACATGCCACTCAAGGATGACACATTGATTCTATAAACCCCACCTATTGTATAACGATGACATCAGATCACATTCCAATATCATGTAGGGACACCAAAAAAGAAATATAAGAATCATCCTCTAGAGGGATTCATAGTTTATAGATGGGATGGAATTCCACATTGTACCCTTAAGGGTAAAGAACAAGGGGAAAACCAATAATAAATAACTACTATGAACTAATGATATGGAGATATCTAAGCTTCCTACAAGGTATTATATGGAATGTATGTACAATACATTATGTGCATTGATAAACCTAGACCAGATCCTAAGGTTCTTCCTCAGGAAGCTTGTAAATCTCCATATACACCATTTTTAGATACATTACATGGTTTATAGATATCGATAAAAACCCATAAAGTGTCACATATCCATTCCCATGTACCAATAGTTGTGTTTTTTTACACCACATAATGTCCATGATTGAGTAAACATGGTGTCCATACCCATACACTCCTTGCTGTGTCAATGTACCCTCTAAGGTATATGAAAATACATAAGAGAATGGTCACATGGTGTGTGAATATGTCAAATTTCTTGGGATGTTTATCTTTAGTGGAATCGCTAGTGTCAACGTTTTGGGACTGACAAAACATTTAGTCCATAAATACAGGTCTTGTATCATGAGATTTTCTAGATCCATCGAGATCTTTTCTTCATTCTTCTGCATTTTACAAGATTCACCACTCTCCATTGAACCTATAGATCTAAGGGCTCTGCCCCTAAACATGACCCTCTCAATAGATTTTTATCCTCAATCTACTCATAAAATCATCCATGGAGTGAATCTATCACTGGAACAAACCAACCTCGCATTACCATTATAGGAATGATAACCACAACCCATTCTGGTGTCATTCCTCTTAATGTCATCCACCATATTCATTAATCCTCAAATTGCAACACACATCATGATATATTCCCAATGAATCGATCAATTTCACTATATCATGATTATAAAATGATTAGATACTCGATATTAGTAAAACTATAAGTCAAAGAAAATACCAATGATGATCATACACATAATAGGGGTAAAAACTCATATTCCAATAAAAGTGTAGAACAAACCTCAGGCTTTGTACATTTATCCACTCTAAATTTTCATATAAATAGATTGGGGATTATGAGATTAACACAATGAACAAATAAAAAATCCATCAATTTAATATACCATTGATGCGTGAATCAATTATATTTATGGAATTTAGTTCTAATCAACCAGGATAAAATAAAATGATGGAAATCCTCAAATCAGCCACCATACATGGATTTTGAATAAATTTCATTTAATAAACTATTTTGATTCAATCATTAACAAGATTTGATAACTCTATTTAAATAATGATTCTGATCCATAGTTTTTCACCATGAATGTGCTAAAAAAGTTCTCCGGTCACTAGGGTTTAGCTGCAAAAACTGAGAAAAACTCTGTCGCTACATATTTATAGGAAGCATTTATCGATGTGTAAAATAATAAATCATTTAATTTTTTAATTTTAATAATTATATGTTTGGGGAATCTTATTAAGAAACCCCTAATGTTTATAATTTTAATGTCGCAACAATAGTAAACCCTATTTTCTAAACTAAACTATGCCCACTGATTCTTTATCTGGGACCTCATTCAAGAGTAATTACATTTTTAGGAAATTTAATGTGCATGATATTTATTATATTTTGTTATATTTTAATTATTTACTCCAAACACAACATGCCTCATGATCACAACCCATCCTAGTTCCTGGTCATAAATTTTTTTCTTATGTTATCCAATAATAATAAATGAAAATCAGAGTCAATACATTATCCTTAACATAAAACATGACATCCCCAAAATAAAAAAAATGGAATACAAAAAGATGAGTGTATTGGGAACACATATTGGTCTCTCACTCCATGGTCATCAACTAATGATTCACTTTCTACGAACATGCCCTCCCTAGGGGTATTAATTTCTCATAAAGGGTATTCTCCTACTGATCCTTGATCCCCACTATGTACTCATCAAAGGCAGCTCCATTATCAATGTCTATGTCTCCCAAGTTGATAACATGTGATGGGGAGTGTGTGTAGCACCTCAGCTATGACAAATATAATATTTTGTGTACACAATCCAACTATGGGGGTAGAGATAAGTGGTATGACACCTCTCCAAAACTACAAAGAATCTGTAAAGGACCAATGAATCATTGAGAAAACATACCACCCAAGCCTTATCTCTATAATTTACATTGACAAGAGACCCTATGGAATAAATTTTCTCCCTCATAAAACCATATAGGACATCTCCATTGGTTAAAAATAGACTTCTGATAGCTATGTGTAGTATTCATCTACCCCTGGATGATTTACCCTTCCATATAGTAGCATGCACCATCTTTTAAACCCTAAAAATTGAATGACCTAGATCAATCCAACAAAGTTGTGACCTCTTTGGTCTTCTATAAAAAACCATGAATGGAGTAACAATTTTTTTTATAAATGAATGATTTTTGTAAAAACACATAAGGGTAGATGATCCTTCAATCTATGGGCAATGTCTAACATGAAATATGTTAACATGTCAACCAAGTCCTGAAAGGTGTGATCATTCTGGACATCTGTATGGATGAAAAACACCATGTCCAAGTACATATGAGTCCCAAAATCACCATGAAATCCAATGTATAATTGTGATGGGAAAAGAGTATCATGGTATGATAGTATCGTTGAAGAAACTCAATGAATCCAATCTATATCCTACACATATAGGTGCCTTGATATCCCTTTTTAAATCTTCTCTCAAATAGATAAGAAGCATGCCAATATGGCCAGTCGGTATAAGGTCACTTAGAAAGAATCATGTCCCATTTATGTATATGGAAACCCATTCACTATGTCCACTGATATTCCACCCCACATACAGTATGGAGCATATATGGTGTTAATGTAGACATGGTGAAATCTAGTGGCCAGCTTTCACTTTTTGACATGTGATGCATCGAGATAGAAACTCTACAACACTGTGCTTCATTACTAGCAACCAAAAATGTTGTTGGAGTTTCTGGTACATAATTGACACGTCGGGATCTACCACTAAATGGCATGTGTGAATCACCGAATAACCTCTTCTTGAAACATTAAATGCATCATCATAAATCTTATGTAAATGATATCATGATCCCAACCATCAAATAATCAATATTTTATGAGTATATATATGAGTATGAAAGGTCTCACCATCAGTATCTTTATCCTGATAATCTCTAACATGCTATAAAAGAAGTGGTCTATCAACATTCAATTGAATATATGAAACACCATATTTTTCTTTTGAAATGAGGATAACTGCTCTAACACCAGGGACAACAACTATGAATAATACCTTCTACAGAGAGAATATTCCATCACATTCCCTTTTACATGAGTGTAAACATTCCAAAAGTCATTTTATTGTAGGAATCATAGAAATCACTATGTCTCAGATTAAGATCCTTCTAAGAGAATATATACTTGAGACTATTGTGGTATAAGTGAATGATAATGCTCTAACCCATATATTTAGGTCACCACTTTAAAACTGTGATGACTAGAGCTATAGACTCATGATCACAGGTAATCTATTTCAGATCATTTTTCCTCAACTAACATAAACCATATATGTAACACCTCAATATTTCCTAGTAAGTTATTTTCATTAAAGTAATTTAATAGCTTGCGCTACACGCAACACCAAGTTTGAGCGCACCACAACTTACCAAATTATTGTTCAAAAGTAGTTATGAATAATATTAAAGGATTTTTTAATTTTATAAACTCTATATAATTATAGAATCCATATTATATGTTTCTTCGAAATAATATGAGAACAAATTCATTTTGTTCAGATAAAAGAATTATTTTTCAAAAATTAAAAATTTTACCACCTTTTAATGGAAAACCCTTTTTAAAACCAATATTTGAAACTTTTATATATTCAATTTTATGAAGTAATATTCTTATTTATAATTGAGACATAAATATTTATTTTGCATAAATTTTTGTTACTTTTCTGATAACATTCATATTTTGATGAATACTGAAAAATACTAAATTTTAATTGAAAACCAAATTTTTAATAAAAATAATTTATAGGGTCAGATTCTACATTTTAATGGTTTGAAGTATAATTGTATTATATTTTTATCATTTAATAAAATTTAGTTTATTATAAGTAATTTCATATTTAAATTTGACATAAAAACATGTCAATCTTTGAATAGTTTTTACTTTTTAAAAAACCTTATTTTTAGTTTTGACAACGGGAATTTATTTTAAATTAATTAATGAAACTTATGTGTTTTTAATTTTGTAAAATATAATTTTTTTTAATTCATAATATCAAAAATATCTTAGGGTGAATTTTTTGGTAATTTTCTGAAAACATCCAATTTTTGAGGAATAGTGAAGAACACCCCGTTATAGTTTAAAACCGACATTTTATTAAAATAGTTATTTATTTTATTTAAATTTATTTTAAGTCAAAATGGATATATAATACCTATATAAGTTTAGTGTAGTTTACTGGAGTAATTTTATAATAAAAATAGATGTATAAAGGTTTATTTATCTTTTTACCGTCTTTTACCCACCTTCAAGGAGCATTTGCAAATATGAATAAAACAAAATTTTACCACTTATATGTGTTGAATTTAAAAAATCCAAGAGAAAAATTTGACATCATTATGTAAAATGTGGTTCAATAAGATGAAAAATATTTTGTTAATAGTAACTTTTGACTTTTATTTATCATGGTTAAAAGTAAATAGGGTAATTATGTGTAAAAATACACATGTCCTAATTCTATTGGATAAGTTTAATTCATCCAAAAACAATATTAGGAATTAAATACGATCCTTTTTGGTCCACATCGTTTAGATTAGGAAATTTAGTATTATTTTATTTAAAAAAGAGTTAAGAGAGTTAATTTCAATGTTTAATAACTATACCATTTTTAATATAGGGATGCACACAATATAAATTTGACTATAAATTTTCATTAGAAATATAAAAATATTTCCCATATAATCATATTTTATTTACCATTTTTAGACATTAAATAATTTATTTTAATTAATGCACAATGATGATGGAATAATCACATTATTAATGAAATAATAAAATAATTGATATTAAAAATATACAGATAAATGTAAATTGAGAATTGAGATGAATTCCACAAATTTTCTAGATTAATATCACATGTTAGGGTTGGTTAAATAAATTTTATTTAAAGTGATAAAGTATTAATGGCTTTCAAAAATATAAAATACTAAATAGTATCAAAATTGACATAAATGAGTTTTTAAAACAAATACTATATTAGTAATTGATATAATATTTATAAAAATCTATGGTTCAGAAAAAAGACACATATAGGGTTATATATATTAATAATGAACCACTTTGGGTTATATTGGAAATTTATAGTAAGTTTATTAACCATATAATATAAAAAATAAAAAGAGACATGATAAATGTCATACTATTTAACTAGGAGTTAAATCTAAATGATAATGTTAATATGGTGACCTAAAACTGCCTAAAACCTATTGGTTGAGATATTTTTGACCCATACCCACATTATCCTCTAAATTAATCATTTTTGAGCCATTAGTGATTGAAAATAATTTTATTATAAAATAACATTTCAATCATTTCATAAAGCGACACTCACCTCTCTTATAAAAGGGAACTTCCCCATCCCTCAAAATAACATCTCCAAATCCATTTGTCTCGGCCATCCCCTGAAACAATTTCCTCAAAAAATCCCTCAAATAAACTTATAGTCCTTACTTGGATCAGAAAGCCAACCTATTGATCCCTTTTGATCAATTAAAAAGGAAACACCCGATGAAGATGTAATAATTTCACCACCCTCTTTCAAGTTCTTTTCTTTTCCACTTCCTCTTTCTTTGTTGATTCCATAAAAAAATAATAAATACAGTACATCCTTCATAATATGATGTTATTATAAATACTGTTCCACCACATTCATTATTATATCCATCCTATAAATAACAAAGTCACCATACGTGCGTACATACGGCTTACCGTCTCCACGTAGTAGTGTAGTTTGTTATTCAAACACATCATTATTTGGATGGGTATAATAATGATTATAACTGATGTAATAATAAATATAACATATTAATTAATATGTATATATGATATAACATCCAATTAAATATGATTACTCCATCAATATAATGATATTGTCGCTCGTGCGTACGTACGGATTACCGTCTCCATGACGAGATAAGATTCATTCCCTTGTTCACCATTCAATGATGATTATAAAAATATATATTATTAATAAGTATTTAATATATGACATAATAATCCTACTATATATATATATTTATTTATTTACTTACATATATCATGTTCACTTATTTCCGCTCAATAAGATATGAAAACGGAAACAACGTTTATGTGTACGTACGACCTATTATCTTCATATACGGTGCCTTCCATTTCATATACTTATCTATTATAAATATTTATATTCTAAATATATATGATATATAAATAAATCTTTATATTCTGGAAATATTTAAATCATTATATAAATGATACGATCAGGAATAACAAGTCAAAACATGTAAGATAAAGAAAATGATTATTACCCAAAATGTTAATTTAACATGGGAATCATTATTAAATGGGTAGTATAAAGTCATAAATGAATTATTTATGATATAATAAATATGAATATTATTATTTTATAATTTAATAAATACTATATTCATTATACCTGAGGTAAAACGTACACTTGACCAAAGGAAAGTGCATGGTAAGGGGTTTGTTATCTCACTTATAATTCCGCAAGATTTCTATTGTTCACCACTTATTTATTTCCCATGGTGTATTGTTTAATTATATTGGATATATATTATCATGATTATCTTTATATTCATGGTATTTTGTGTTTCATTTGGTGGTTATTAACTTTTGGTCATGCGACTCGATTGATTTCAACATGATAAGGGATTTTAATATCACATCTTATTTCCATGAGATTCATGCTATATTGCCACTATTTACTTTTTGTGGTGTATGTAGTGCTATTTATTTTATTCCTTACATAAAATAATTTAATTTATTGGTATTTACGTCTTCATTTTATGATCCTTCTTTCATGGGCTGTGTGTTTCTTATGCCACCAAATCAGTAAGGGGATTTCTAATTTTGATTTCCACTCATTAGGTTTTACACAAACTTCATTGATTGTTTTACTCCTAGATTATGTGTGAAATCACTATTAATTTATTTATTTAGCAATTTTCATTCCACTTTGTGTGGATATTCTTTTGATACCCATAATTACTCCATTTATAAATTCTCAAGTCATCGATATAAACTTGATAAATGTAATCTTAACTCAATTTTCATTCACTGAATTAAACATCCAAGTCATTGGTGTTGTTGTTACAAGAATATGTGGGATTGTACTCTGATTGTTTTACATTTAATATCCAATCATATTTAGTTTATATATATTTTTCCCAGATAATTAGGTCAATGATTTATCCATAACCTAAAGATGTAGCCTTTATAAATGATTTCATCTCAACTTACATTCTATTGAGACTTCTTTGTTGTTATGTGAAAATTCACTTTTATTTGGTCTATATACTATACTTTGACATAATATATCAGGAATAAATTTATTCTCATGATATTATTATGTTTTCATGACCTCAATTATATGTATTCAAGCATCCCTCATTTGTTTAGGAACTATAACTAAAATATTATTTTAATGTTTTACAAATTTATTCTTCTAAATCTTTATCACTAATGTCCATGTTTTAAAAATGGCCTTAAGTATTTATTTATATTGACATTAATGTTTTAAAATTAAAATTCATTTTTAATGTTTCAAAAGTGTTATGGGAAACTTTGATTCAAAAATCTATTTTAAATATATTCTTGACAAATAGTGATACTTTTAATTGTTTTCAAGAAAAAGGGGGATATTTCTCTCAAATGTTTTTGATGGTTATTTCCATCTACATCAATATGCTTCAGTATTCTCAATTGAGGATCAATATTATAATAAAATATTCCATATCATATTTAATGAGTTATGTTTGACTATGTATGTTCTATTTTTATACCATTCATTGTTTATGGTTAAAGTTTTGAAATTTCATATGCTAGTTTAATAAGAATGTTTATGTTATGTTTCATCATTTTCATATGAGGAATTTATTGGACTTATTAAGTGATAGGTGGAGCTCGATATACCTCCTTGATGCATTGGTAGGTATCATGAGACAAACCAGTGTCTTGGAACATATCATTGAAAAAATATTATTTGTAGTCTTGGCACAAAGCCTTGACTATGTGGTTATGAAGTCTATCATTATGCATTCCATCATTATGAAATTAGCTATTGATATTAAATTTGATTATTTGACTAGTAGAATATCCATGTGAATAAGTAAATGGAACTATTTTATTTATCTTTGCCTTATAATGCTGAAGTTTATGTTTAAAAGGCTTGGGTTCTTATCTTATACATTACATTAAATGTTTGTTCTTAATTATGACAGTTTCCACTATTTTGTTATCATTACTGAGCATCTGAGCCCACCCCTTTCTTATATTATATTTTTTCCAGGATGCAAAGAAGTATGTTGTGATTAACCTTAAGGAATATTCAAAGGGATATAAGAGTGTTCAAAGGGGACACAATGTTATTTTTTATTTCATTACGTAATGTAAAACTTATGTATGTATCTAGTACTTCCAAGGCTACAAAACTGATCAGTCTTCCGAGACATGATTCCTTATATCATGCCAATGTTATGTAATAATGCATTGATTCTAAGTAACTAGGGTCAGGGAATTAGATTTAGTATCAGAGAAATTTTAGTACAAACCATGGAAGCTAGATTTAGAAAAAATATCTGATTAGGAAACAATACCCTAAGATAGACATTGAGGATCGGTATAGAAGTACATCCAAAAATTTTGTTAATGTAAATATTATGTGGGTTTTCCAAGAAATACATCCCTATCTTGATACAAGTAGGTAGAGGGAGATTTGGTACAAATGTACCTTGGAGTGAAAACTCCGACAAGGAGTTTCGGGCTTGACCCAAGGTATCCTAGTACACAACAACGGACCTTACTGCACTATTGGTTACGACACTCTTGGGGGATATACTTTAGATAATTCACATTTTCATTACAAAACGATATGAAGGATTTTAATATAAGAGGATAAAATATAAATTTGCTTAATACTAAGGTGTTTTTGATTTAAAATAAGGTGTTATGATATTCTCTAAATGATTTTATGGATTACATTGTGCTTTATTGTGTTAGTCAATGGATGGATTCCAAGGAAGTTATAGTAACATTGATCATGATGTTGATGGTGGGAACAATGGTGAAAATGAGCAAAGAAATGGATTATTGATAGGTGTAAAAGATATAATGTTCATGCCGAATCTGTTTTCAAAAATATGGTCAACAACATATATATTAACCAACACCTAGACTCAATAAATAATAGGAAGACGGTGAATGATAAGAGCTCCAGCAGTGGATACCATGGTGAAAAGAAATCTCAATTTCCATCATGCAGGAAGTGTGGAAGGAGACACCTAAAACAGTGTCTCAAAAGAACAAATAAATTATTTATGTGTGGGAAAAAAGGACATAAATTAAAGAATTTCTGAGGAAAAATGAAGAGTACTATAGAAGAAAACAAAAATGATACCAAGAATCCATTTACAGTAATTTTACATAAATGTAAGGGACCTAGGCATTACCCAAGTGAATGATCTATTCTTTAGGATAACCTCTTTTTCAGGAAAGAACCTATGTTGAAATAAATCAATGGTGAAATGACAAAAAGTATTAGTGCTCTTTGTTGATGGGATTACTTTGGAAGACTTTTCTCTTGTATGTGTAACCCTATAGTTTGTTTTATGAAAATGCTATTATAGAAAGAATTTTCTTTTCTATTATATTTATAAATAAACATTTTTGATTTATATGATCCTTGAATTTGAGGAAATTACATGTTATTAGATTTTAGGATGAAAATGTGAGGTATGAGATAAAATTTCAGGTGAAACTATGTTATGGTTATTTTGGATAATTTATATCAATTTAGGAATGTTATAAAATATAGTTTTTTAAAGAGGACAACATGTAGACTGTGTGAAAATCCTTCACGTCAGACAAAGATATGGGAATAAAACCCACAACTAGAGTGCGATTGAGATTTATCGCCTACCACTGGACTACGTGAAGTCCCCAGTTAGTGTGACTAATTATTTTTTATTAAATGATTTTATTGACCATTAATAAGTTCAATTGGGATCTTAAGTCTTATCTAATAGATATCCTTAGTATAGGAAAGTGATTTTGTGATTATGTGATAAATGTTCTTTTGGAAGATGTTCGCTCTGTTGGGAACACTATATGCCAAAGGAAAATAGAATACTATGATATTTCATTTGAGAAGTAATGGTTGATTTTCATCTATTTTTTATTGTGGATTTATAGTGATTTGAGTTATTTATGGAAATGATTAACCGATCATAGAGAATATGTGATTAGGTTAATTACCTTATGTATGTGAATTTAAGAGTAGTCGATGTTATTTAGAGATACAATTAAACATGTAAGACTACGTATTCAAATTATTCTATGTTTTGGGTTTCAATATCAGTTTGGATTATATAGATGGATTTTAAGGACAATTCTTTATTGAATGTTATTTATTGAACATTATGTATTGTTGGATTAATTTTATAAATTAATATTAGTATATATTTCTCTAAAGGATTATCCTTTGTGGGTATAATCTAATCTTGTACTAACCATTGTGGTTTTGTTTAATCCCTAAAGACAAAGTAAATATATAATTTATCCTTTGTGGATCATGTGATTCTCTAAAAGTTGATTCTAGTGCTTTAGGTGTGACCAAATCATCTTGAATACTCATCATTTGAAAAAAATATGATTTAGTTAAAGAAATTTATTAATGGGTGAAACTCTACATAAAAATTATATATATATTTTTATGTTCTTAGTCAACCTCATAAATAAATTACTCATCTTTATGAAATGGAACAAAAAACAAAAAAATGTTGTCCATTTACTTATCCTACTCAAAAACTAATGACCATTTATTCCATCACAATTTTGTTGATTTCTTGTTATTAACATTCTCCTAATGATGTTTTCTATCACACTCCATTAAAACATGACACATAGTTTATCTTCCATGTCCATGTTTTCTTACATGTAATCCTAGTATGTGTTATCTCGGGTGAGCTTTGTAATTCTCTTTATTTCTTTTAAAGTGATATTTTAATTGACTCTTTTTTCGATGTGGGACATTGAATGAAGTTCCCAAGTCCAATTTTAAAATTAAGAGGACACAATTTCCAAAAGGGGGGAATAAGGTAACACCCAAAGATTTAATAGTTAGTTATTTTCATTAAAGTAGTTCAATTTCTTGTGCTACATGAACCACCGAGTTTGAGCACACCACGACTTACCAAACTAGTCATTCAATAGCAGGTATGCATAGTATTAACTGAATTTTTAATTATATATACTCCATATAATTTTTTAATCCATATTATTTGTTTCTTAGACATAATATAAGAACAAATTCATTTTTTTTTCAGATAAAAGAAGTATTTAAAAAAAATGCAATTTTACAACCTTCTAATGGAAAACCCTTTTAAAAAAAATATTTTACACTTTTATATATTCAATTTAATGAAATTAAATCCTTCTTTATAATTAGTACATTAAAATTTATTTTGAAGAAAATTTTGGTTCTTTTCTCATAACTTTCATATTTTGACAAATACTGAAAATTACTAAATTTTCATTGAAAACAACTTTTTTAATCAAAATAATTTATAGGGTTAAATTATGAATTTGAATTGTTTAGAAGTATAATTAGATTATATTTTTATCATTTTATACAACATATGTCATTATATGTAATTTCACATTTAAATCTGACAAAAACACATGAAAATCTTTTGATAGTTTTTTTACTTTAAAACAAACCAGCTTTTCAGTTTCAACAATGGTAATTTATTTTAAATTAGATAATGAAAATTATATGTTTTCAATTTAGTAAAATATAATTCATTTTTTAATTTTGAATATCAAAATTATCTTAGGGTTATTTTTTTTGGTATACTTCGGAAAACATCTACTTTTTGATGAATAATGAAAAACATTGCGTTATAGTTTAAAAACAACTTTTTATTTAAATAATTATTTAGTTTATTTAAATTTAATTTAATTAAAAAAATATATATACCTTAATAATTTAAATTTAATTAATTGGAGTCATTTTATAATAAAATTAGATGTATAAAATTTTATTGAACTTTTTACGGTCTTTTACTCTCTTTCTAGAAGCATTTTCTAATTTTCATAAAACATAATTTTACCACTTATGTGAGATTAATTTAAAAATTTTGATAGAAATGGTTGATATTAGTATTTAAAATGTGGTTAAATAATATAAAAATAATTTTTGGTGAATATTATCTTTTGACTTTTATTTACCACAATTAGAAGTAAATGGGGTAATTAAAGGTAAATATGATATTATAATTATCCTAACACATGTCCTAATTCTATTGAATAAGTGTAATTCGACCAAAAACAACTTTATTAATAAAATATGATCCTCTTTAGTCTACTTGGATTAGATTAGGAAATTTATTATTATTTTATTTAATGAAGAGTTTAAAGAGTTAAATTCTATGTTTAATAACTAAGCCATTTTTAATATAGGTTTACACACAATATAAATTAGACTATAAGTACTAATTATAAATATAAAAATATTTCCTATATAATGGTAGTTTATTTATGATATTTATACATTAAATAGTTTAATTTATTTTTTACAAAATAATGATGCAGTAATTACCTTATTAATGAAATATTAATATAATTGATATTATAAATATCCAAATAAATGTAAATTGATACTTCTGATGAATTACACAAATTTTATAGGTTAATATGAAATTTTAGGGTTGGTTAAATAAATTTTATTTGAAGTGATGAAGTATTAATGGCTTTCAAAAAAACAAATACTAAATAGTGTCAAAATTGACATAATTGATTTTTTAAAACAAATACTATATTATTAATTGATATAATATTCATAAATGTTTAAGGTTCAGAAAAATGATTTATAAAAGGTTTTATATATTAATAATTAACCACTTGGGGGTCATTTGGTAGTTTATATTATGTTTATTAACCATATAATATTAAAATTCAAAGAGACATGGTAAATATTAAACTATTTAACTAAGAGTAAAATCTAAATGATAATGTTAATATGGTGATCTAATCCTATCCAAAACCTATTGGTTTAGATGTTTTCGACCCAACCCCACCTTAGACTCTAAATAAATCATTTTTGAGCCATTATAAATGAAAAACGATTTTATTATAAAATAATATTTCAAGTTTTTTTCCTAAAGTGACCCTCACATATCTTATTAAAGGGCACTTCCACTTCTCTCAAAATCACACCTATATAGCCATTTTTATTGACAAACCCTGCCCAAATATCCTATAAACTTACCTAAAATAAACCTAGAGTCCTGAATTCTATCAGAAATCCATCTTAAGGAGCCCTTTTGATCAACTTAAAAAGAAACACCCCAAGAAGAGGTAATAATTTCATCACCCTCTTTCATGTTCTATTATTCTTCCACTTCCTCTTTATTTGTTTTTTCCATACCAAAATAATAAATCCAATACCTCATACATATTTTTATTTTATTATAAATATGGTTCAACCATATTCATTATTCTATTCTCCCTATAAATGACGATGTCACCATACATGTGTACGTACGACTTATCGTCTCCACTTCGTGGTGTAGTTTGTTTATCAAACACTTCATTATTTGGATATGTATAATAATGAGTATAAAATATGTAAATAATAAACATAAAATTTTAATGATTATGTATATATGATATACTATCCAATTACATATGATTACACCATAAATATAATTATATTGTCGCTTGTGTGTCCGTACAGATTACAGTCTCCACAACGCGATGAGATTAATTCCAATTTTCACCATTCAACGATGATAGTAAAAATATATATTATCAATAATTATGAAATATATGACATTATAATGAAAATGTATATATATATATATATATTTACTTACATATATCTTATTCACTTACTTCTGTTTAATACGATATGAAAACTGAAACAACGTTTATGCGTATGTACGACCTACCGTCTCCATAAATAATGCCTTCCATTTCATATATATATCTATAATTAATATTTATATTCAAAATATATATGATATATAAATCAATGTTTAAATTATGGAAGTATTTAAATCACGATCTAAATGATTCGATCAAGAATTACAATTTAAAACATGTACGGTAAAGAAAGCGATTATTACCCAAAATGTTAATTTAACATGGAAATCATTGTTAAATGGGTAGTATAAAGTCTTAAATGAATCATGAATGATATAATATATATTAATATAATTTAGGTATAATTTAATAACAAACAAAGAACATTATATAGGAGGTTAAACATACCCTCGTCCAAAGAAATGTGTAAGGTAAGGGGTTTCTTATCTCACTTTTAATTCCATGAGATTTCCATTGTTCACAACTTATTTATTGAATGTGGTGTGTTGTGTAATACCATTGGATATATATTATAATTATTCTCTTTATGTTCATGGTATTCTATGATTCATTTTGTGGTAATTAACTTTTTATCATATGAATCGATTGATTACAACATGGTAAGGGGTTTTCATCTCACTTTTTATTTCTTTGAGATTCAAGCTACATTGACACGATTTCCATTTGTGTGGTGTATGTAATACCCATGATTGTATTTCTTATGTAATATAATTTAATTTATGTCTATTTACATCTTCATTATATGATCCTTCTCTCATGGGGTGTATGTTTCATAAGTCACCAAATCGGTAAGGGAATTTCTAATTTCGATTTCCACTCTTTGGGTTTTACATAAACTTCAATGATTATTTTACACCAAGATTATGTGTGAAATCCCTATTTATTTATTTATGTATTAATTTACCCTCCCTTTTGTGTGGTATTTTTTTGATACACATAATCACTCTATTGATAAATTCTCATGTCATCGATATGAACTTGATAAGAGTAATCATAACTCAATATTCATTCACTGAGTTAAGCATCCAAGTCATTGGAGTTGTCGTTACAAGAGTATGTGTGATTATACTCATATTTTTTTTACATTTAATATCCAATCATATTTAGTTTGTTTATATTTTTCACACATAATTATGTCATTGATTTGTCCTTAACCTACAGATACAGTCTTTATACGGGATTTAATCTCAACTTACATTCCATTGATACTTATTTGTTGTTATATGCCTATTATCTTTTCCTTTGTCTATATATTGTACTTTGAAATAATATATCATGAATCCCTTTATTCTCATGATATTATTATGTTTTTATTAACTCAATTATTTCTATTCATGCGTCCTTCATTTGGTTAAGAACTCTAACTAAAATATCATTTGAATTTTTTAGATTTTTTTCTTCTAAATGATTCTCATTAATGTACAAGTTTTAAAAATGGATTTAAGTATTTATTTATATAGAAATTAATGTTTTAAAATTAAAATTAATTTTTAACGTTTTAAACATGTATGGGACACATTGTTTCAAAAATCTATTTTAAACAACTTCTTGATAAATAGCGATACTTTTAAATGTTTTCAAGAAAAAGGGGGATATTTCTCTCAAATTGTTTTGATGGTTATTTTCATCTATGTCAATATCCTTCATTATTCTCGATTGAGGTTAATATATTATAATACAATCTAACATATTGTACTGAATGAGTTATGTTTGACTGCGAATGCTCTATGTTTATACCATTCATGGTTTATGGTTAAAGTATTGACATTTCCTATCTAGTTTAATATGAATGTTTATGTTATCTTTCATAATTTTCATATGAGGAATGAATTGGACTTAGTAAGTGATGGGTGGACCCTGTTATTTCTCCTTGATGCATCAGTAGGTCTCACGAGACAAACTAGTGTCTTGATACAAGGCCTTGACAAAATCTTATTTGTAGTCTTGGAACAAGGCCTTGACTATGTGGTTATGATGTCTGTCATTATACATTCCATCATTATGAAATTGGCTATTGGTATTACATGTGATTATTTGAATAGTTTAATATCCATGAGAATAAGTAAATGGAATTATTTGATTTATCATTGCCTTATTATGCAGAAGTTTATGATTAAAAGTCTTGTGTTCTAGTCTTATACATTGTCTTAAATGTTTGTTCTTATTTATGATAGTTTTCTGCTATATTGTTATCCTTACTGAGCATTTGAGATCATCTCATTCTTATGTTTTATTTTTCCCAGGATGAAAATAAGTATATTATGATTAACCTGCCGGAATAGGCTATGGGATATAAGAGTATTCAAAGGGAACAAAATGTTTTTTTATTTCATTATGTATTGTAAAACTTACGTATGAATCATGTACTTCCAAGGGAACTAAACTGATCGGTATTTCAGGACATGATTCCTTGTATGATGCCAATATTATATAATAAAACACCGATTCTAGGTAACTAGTGTCATAGCGGTACAATAGATAATAACAGCCTTTAAAAGAATCATAACACAACCAAGGCCATTCTCTAATGCACCATGAAACACAACAAACACAACACCTTTCAATAGAAATATACCGATGAGTGAACGCGTCAACCTCTACCTCAGCTCTAAAATAAATTTATAGAATATATTTTCTATTTAAAATGATTCCCTTTTAAGGTAAAAACTATCATGGGTTATCCCTCTATGGTTAAATCATGTACGAACCTTCAATAGTACCCTGCCAACCCATAGAAACTCCTATCCTCCATAATATTTGGTGGATCCCAAGAATGAAATTCCTCAACCTTCATAAGGTCCACCACTATTACTTCCATTGGGATGATGTTCCCTAGGATGCAAAACTCTCGAATCAAAATCATCCACATTGAGAGTTTATAATAAATATAGAACTCTTAGATTGTTTTCAAGAACTTCCTCAAGTGTCTCATGTGCTCCTCCTCAGACACTGAGTACACCAGGACATCATCAATGAAGAATAACCTAATCCAGTATATTAATGGATAAATTATCTTGTTTGTGAGTAACATGAACACTTATAGGGAGTTATTCATGCATAATGGAATCACCAAGTACTCATAGTGACAGTAACAACATCTAAATGTTTTATTCAGAAAATACCCATATTGTACTCAAAGTAGATATATCCTGACCTAAGGTGAAACTACAAAAATCATTGCACCACCATAAACTAATCAATATGTTCATGGATAATTGTTAATAAATACTAATTATTCATAGTAACAATGTTCAATAATTTATAGTATATATAGAACCTCTATTGTCCTTCATCATGCTGAACAATAATGATGTCTCCCAAGTAGAAAAATTGGGTCTCAAAATTCCCTTCTCCACCAAGTCCTCTAACTAAAACCTCAGGCCATGTATCACTTTAAGTGCCATATGATATGATGGATATGATATCAGGTCCATCCCAAAGTGTATGTAAGTGAGTAATTTTATATATTTGTTCATAGGAAATCATGGCACACCCTCAGGAATGATGTCATCATACTCTTCCACCATCACAAGGAACTGATATCCCATAGAATCTACTGATCGAAGGATCATGATATAAAACTAATGAGTACTAATATTCTCTATCCTATCCATGAGCCAGAACTAATCTATAGAGTTACCTTTTCACCAGTAATTGATAACCACATCCCATCATCACTGACACACCCCATCCTCTTCCTAAAAATTTAATATTGGAATGACCTAAGGATTTCCATTCTATACCAATGATGATGTCATGATGTATCATCACTAAAAAAAAGATATATGATACCACTCTATCACCTCCATGTGTTATATCACAGTGTTTTTAAAAGATCAAAATTACTAAGTCACATCCAATCGGAGTCTCCAACAACAAGTGTTGGGAAAATGTCTCAACTAGAATCACCATGTCTCAAACCAAAGACTTTTCAAGGATGGATTTATTCACATATATGTATATCAATATTTGAAATAGAGTATAAAAGTAAATTACTATACATCATATCATCCATGAATCCTCAGGGTTATTGGGATCAATATTTTACAGATATCCTCACACATGACAAATGGATCCATGAGCCTAGCATAGAAAACTTGGGGGTGGTGGTGGTAACATGTAAAGCATTCAACCACAACATATTGCTCTATATTACCCACTAATACATCTGGTTAAATGATGAACAACCTACTCAATCCTCTATCTCAGCCTCAGTAGTCCCTTGACAATCTCTTGATCAGCTGTATAATGGGATAAAAAATCCTGAGATAGATGCCTCCGACCATCATAAGAGAAACACTCTCTCTTACTCAAATGACTAGAGCCATCATGAGTTCTATGAAAAAATGATCATGTGTCCAAGTAAAATATAATGAATCATATAACACTCTTATATCCCTTTTATTTTTGGCTGATTCCTGAGGTTTATTATTCATCTCCTTGGTCCCCACTCGTAGAACCCCATATTAGCACGTCGTCTTCAAGAAATCTTATCACCACTAAGGCTCAATACATTACTAAAACATATGTGGAAATACAATGAAATATAAATAAAGCCCAAATATCCTTGTGTTTGACATACTCGATGGTTTGTGCTCAGATGAATGGACATTTCACCATATCCATGGTGTAAAGAGAGAGACATGTAAACCTCTCCAAGCACTCTTCCATGGTCAATATTTCTTGAAACATAAGTGATAAGAACATGTATTCACGTTTATCACAATGTTGATAGATAAAACATATATTTGAATATATTATCAATATCTAATAAAGATAGTGATGCGTCATCATGTGACTGAGTCACTAAACTTTATAATTTCCTAGAAAATTGATAATGTAGAATAACCATGATGACATATATCTCATCTATACTAAATATCACTAGGAGGAATACATGAGTGTCTGCCCCCCAACTAGTCCACGTAACCCTTGGTGTTTGGATCACCCTAAATCCTAAGATGTTTATATATATGAAACATGTGTGGTGCACTAACTATTGGTTCATCACCTACTAAAAATACCAATGATAGATGAGATTCAATGAGTGGCGGCATAACTATAAATGTATTCATAGGTTCTATCTTTGGTGTAGGTACCTTTACTAAATCCTTCCTACTTAGTAGATCATCCTCATGATCAAGAAGTGGAATCCAAAATGGGTTTCTTCAGGGAGGAATCTTGAAATAAAAATAATATGTTCAACTATAAAAGAGTATATACGTAGAAATGTCTCAAGAAGGACATGGAAATCACAACCCATTCCTATATGATTCATGTAGTAATTTTTCCATGAATCCAATGTCTGTATGAACCATGTTGAATTTCATTTTATCAGAGTTTTTTATTAGATATATAATCATCAATACCGACAATATATTCCATGTTCAGAAAGATGAATTAAAAATAGTTAACATTGTTTCCCCAAACCAAACATACTCACTCATATCCTATGGTAGACCTTACATCTTTGATACCATTCATAAATGTACTAACCCATTGAGGTCTAAATAATGAATTTTCCAATCTATCACTAATAGGACAAGGTATGGTAACCAGTTCTAGGTAGATATATAAAAAAACTAGGAGACATTTGCGTAATGTACATGTATGAACACAGAACTCAAAAGCCACACAATTCATAAATGTAAAATAGTACTAATACCAATTCAGGATCACACATATAATCCCACAAAAATATTATGACATAAAAATATAAAAAATAAATAAAGGGGGAAAATAAAAACCCAAAAATGTAAATTGTACAAGATTTACCAAGGGAGAGGAAAATAATCAAATGAAAACTCTTTGATAACCCATTAGTCTATCAAGATAATGTTGTCCTACACCAAATCTAAATCTTCCCAGTACATCATTATATAAATCTTCATCTGCAAAAGACCTACCATATGAAAGAAGTTCCCATGCATGGGTGAGTATAATAGTTCAAAATATGAAAACTTGAAAATAGTAATAACAAAGAAACACTTATAGTTAGAACAATAAAAAGATTTATAAATAAATGAATAACAAAAGAAGAACTCATATATACTTATGAGAGAAACTGTGCCACCAGGAGTTCACATCCAACTGGTGGACATATGATTATACATGAAGAAATTATTGTTTTAGGGAAACCCACAACACATGACATGCTATTACCAGAGATTATCATCCAAGAGGTCAAGATTATTGAGCCCCGATCCAAAAACTACACAGAACATACATATCCCTGAAAAATTGGTGTGGGACATGGCCAAGAGTAATGTGGGACCCTACGAACCTAATATTGGTCAAATAATTTTTTATGGGATCATATTACAAATATAAAATGAATCCTACATATACATCTAGTTAGATTGAGGATAAACTGCCTACTTAAAGAGGTCACGCTGAGTCCAAAAACCCTATATATGGTATAAAGATGATAGGGGATAACACTCTAGTATAATGGAGGGAAACCACAAAATCTATCTGAGACTCATACTCTATGGTTATCATAATCTATATTTACTATTTAATCCTACATTATACACTCAAGGGTACAAAAAATTGGGAAATCCACTCTACCAACACCGGTATAAACTGAATAGATGAAGAGCTCCAAGATGTCTCTAAGGGAGTACACTATGTGTAAGTAGATTACGTAACATGCATAACTAAACCCAGATCTTCCATTGTGGTGATTCATCACACAACATGTAAATTTCCATATATACGGTGTGTAGATATTGAACATGACATGTAGTGATTTATTGACATCCTACCCTCATCGCATGGTTGTGACCATGTAATGATGGTTCTGTTATGTAAACCTAGTTGTGTCTATGTCTGAATACAAAGAGTGTCTCTAAGAATGTATTCCATTCCATTTATATTTAAACTCAAAGGTGAATAAAGAACCTGAGGGAAGTGTTAGATAACCTGTGACCTTATTACCTGGTGTTTGATATTTATCTTCGGCGGACAACACGGTGCCATAATCAGAGGATTTCATATGTTTTTTATTACTGAAATACATTCCATGTATCATGGGGTTTTCCAGATCCATTAGAATCACTTATATTACCATATCTACATCACACATTTTTCCCCTCTCTAGAACCATAATATAGAAGGTCCCCCACTCTCATCATCCCCCAATCATTACATTTTATTCCTCGATCTACTCAAAAAACAATTGGTGAATCCAAAATATCATTTGATGAGTCTAACCACACACCACCATTGAGGAAAATGGAACCACTATCAATTCATTTATCATTCCTCCTAGAATCAAAAACCTTCCTCACTAATCCGGAAATCTCATCCTTCATCATGAGACATACCTACAGTATCGATATGTTGCTCTTAGGAATGATAGTGAAATGACTGGAGACCAAGTATTTATTCCACCATTGGCCAAAGAAAATACAAACAATGATCGAACACATAAATTAGGTAAAAATATAAGATCCAATATATGTGAGAAAAGAACTATGGACATAGTTCATTCAGCCTTGATCCATTTCCACCTAAATCGATAGAAAAAGAATAACACTCCTGTTTTTACAAATAAATTTGATAAAATACACTAACCACTAAGGCTCATTGTGGAAACAATTTTTTAAAGATATAGTTATAATGTATCTATTCAACCTTATTTTTACACTTTTATTATTTTTATTTTGGAAAACAGATATCTACGGTTTCTATCATAGAGTTATTTGGAGTCTAATTGAACTAAATTGGTTTTTTTAAAAATAGTAACATACACATATAAATAGTAATATGAATAATAATAAGACCCTTAAGAATAGTAAAACATATTATTTTTTTATTATCGAATTGTTATAATAAAATTTGGTCTTAATTAATTTTTCAAGGTTTTATAAAAAGAGTTATAGTATTAAAATTGTTATTTTTTTGAATAAGTTATGATATTATTTTAAAATTAAATTAATAATATTTTAAAAAAATATCAAAAAATATAGTTTATTTTTCAATTCGATATAGTGAAATTTTTTAGGGGGATTTTTTTGGATTTTTCCGAAATTCTTGAATTTTTGATGAATAGTACACTATTGTAATTTACGTATATATACATTATATGTTCACTACAAAATTCCTAGAATCTTGCAGATATAATAAAAAATGGTTCAAAATCATATTATATAGTTGCTTTCTAGGGTCACATGAATCTATAATATTCATAGTCTTGAGAAAAAATAGTAAACTAATGATTACAATAATGAAAACCCCTGCTCTCCTCCACTATAAATAATAAACTCACCCCTTCTTCCCCTAAAACCTCTCAAGCATTGAGAATTATCTAAATTATATCCAATAACCTTCCCAAGGAAATTTCCCAGGTCCATGAACTATTGGTCTCACCCAAATTTCAAAACAAATGGTCATAAAAAGGATCTCAAGTAGAAGAGATCAATGGTTAAAAATCACCATTAAATTTATTTTGAATTATTTTCTTTTCATATACTCTATTAACCACACCTTATAAAAGATACATGAAATCTCTATAATTATATATATTTTGGGTTTTTATAAAGTTTATGGAAAAATTAAACATCATTATTACTCTCATATACCACTTATTCTATAAAAAAGAACACCATCTATGATATGTTGATTTAAGGGCATCATGGATGATGTGTCTTAAATTTCCATTGCTTCCTTCAAAGATGGTTATAAAACCATTTTAATTGTTGAAATAGATTGGAAATGTATGGGTTTACCTCTATAATGTTATGAAATTAACCTATATACATAATAGTAAAGGTATATGTTGAAACACATTCTTGATTCTCAAAAAACTACCAAAATGATCTAAACATATATCAATAATGATTTATCAAATGAATCATCCATATACCATATAAAAAATTATTTTTGGAATAATTTAATATTATGGAATCATATTAAAACCATTTCATTCCACATCAAGAGTTTATCATCCATTTGATAAGAAAATCATTTACGAAACGACCGTGGAAATCATGTAAAGCACACACTCGAAACAACGTAAATAACAAAATATTATTTATAACTGGGTTGAATGATGTTATAGAATCATCATATAATGTGTTATAAATAGAATTATGATTTTTAAAATAATAATAACATCCTTTTAACCGTTATACATGTGTTTTAATTTTTTTAAGTAAGACAAACCCAAGATAAGTGAATTTTGAACTCAATTTCTTATCTTTGAGTTAAACTTGTTCATCGTTAATTATGTGATATGGAGATTATTTGTTTAATTAATTAATAAAATATTATTATTTATTATGTGTATTTATACAATATAAACATTATCCTTTCATTATGTTAGTTCTCACATTAATTATATGATATTTTTAAGGGACATTTCTTTAAAAATCATCATTGAAAATTTTATTTTAAAAAATCCCAAAAAAAACATTTTAATGAAATAATCCATCTGTTATGATAAAAATTTGGTTCACTAGAATTTTTTTATGATGAATGGTTTTGCCTCTATCTCCCACTAATTCATTGGGTATGTTTTTGATGGAGGTCATCTATATGGTAACTCCATATATAACAGTGATGGTTACATCGTAAGGCAACCGTGAGGGTTTCATTGTATAATAGTCATGAGGTTTACAAATCAAAAGGTAGAAGCAAGGGTTTCAATATAAGTAATTATCTCAGATAAAATTATGATTTTATATATATTCATAAATTTTTTATAGAAATCTTATGTTTCAAAAAGTAAGTATATATGTGTGAAAAGTTTGTCTTTGTGAAAATGTTTTCATATTTTTATATGTATTCATAGACTTATGGTTTCATTACTTCTTTTTTATATACCTTAATGATATTTTTATACCCATCACATGTTTTTAAATTCTTTTCATAGGTTATAAGGATGTGTAAGGGAATGAATAATGTTAATATAAATGTTATGAAGATTTTTTAAATAAATCATATTGTTGTTTTGTGTTAATTTTTTTTGAAGAAATAGATATTTATTTATGGTAACCCCTTTGTATTATTTTGGGATGATATGTATGAGTTATGTCATAAAATTATGAAACTCTAAAATGAAAATATATTTGGTAATTTAATGATGTAAAATCTAGTTGAAATAGTCAGATTATGTAATATTTAATGCAGGGTCCCCATATTTGGTATCAGAGCACAATTTAGATAACATTAGGACTTAGTACGATGTTAATAGAATACAGTAAATGATATTTTACCATATTTTTATGTTGATATTATATAGAATTTAAATATTCCCATGTTGATTCTTCATATATATGTCTGTTGAGAATGGTTTTTTCATATAAGAAATAGATAACTGATGTTCGAAGGAACCAAGAGGTCGATAAATTTCTGAATACACAATCAGGAATGGTGGGAATTGGTAATGAGCTATTTGTTAAAGTAATGGATCGTTTGACATAGTAATTTACTTGTGGTTTCCTCCATGGAAGGAAACAACCGGAGCTATCACAAGGAAACATGAAGATTGTGGAACAATTTATTAGGAAACACCCTCATGTTTTTAGTGGATCTTAAGAACCAGTAGTAGCTGAAGGTTGGATTAAGGCCCTTAAAAATATAATCTTTTTAATGGGATGTTTAGATAATAAAAAAATATAGTCTTCCCATTTATTGTTTTAAAGGTGAATCTCATCAGTGGTGGTCACTGGTCAAGAATATCAATGATAGATAAGAGAATGAAACCTTATAGTGGGAAGAATCTAAATATATTTTCCTTGAATTCTTTTCCCTAATGTGGTTTGACTTATGATGGTAAAAAAATCCTTTAATTTACACAAAAGGAGGCATATTCATTGGTCCTGTATGAATAAAACTTAACTCGACTGGAAAGGTATAGATCAAATAATATTTGGGATCTTGATAGAAAAATCAATCACTTTTACTTAGGACTGAATCCAAAATACTGAAAGGCCTTGGCCTCTTGATAATTCTAAATTAATGAGAATATTTTCTAATGTGATTAGATAGTATAAATGTAGGTTGTTTATGGTAACTTATACATAAAAAATAAATAGAATAAGAGGTCCAAATAGAAAGTGATGGGTAAATTTCAATCAATTAAAAATGATGGTAAGAATGTTTAGTTTCCAGTATGTGAAATGTGTGGTAAAAATAACCATGGGAAAAGTCTTAACAAAACCAAGAATTTTTAACAATGTGGTTATTTGTATATATGGAATGATACTTAATGAAAATGTCCTTAAGATCAATTCAGATAAGAAAAATGAAATGTATTTTAAATGTTGTGAGGTGGGACTTTATGCAATTATATTCCCAAAGAAATATTTGAGGGATTGAGAGAATCCAGACTATAAGATAAATGTTGTAGTGAGATCCTTTAAGGCTGCATTGGAAGATGTTAGGACATCCAACATAGTGGTATTAGTTATTATATTTATTTACTCAGATTTTTCTTCTGTATTATTTGATAAGACATCTACGTATTAATTTATTTATGAGAAATTATCTGGTAAATTGGAAATTTCATCTCAACAAATGAGACTAGAAATTATTGTCAAAACACTAGGGGAAATGCTACTTGAAAACTGAATTTTAAGATTTGTCCTATTGTTATCGGTGGAATGGAATTACCTACAAACCATTTTTTTCTCTTAATAGAGAATGATGATATTCTAGGTATGGATTGGATTTTTTATCATGTTATGATAGATTATAGATCCAAAGTAGTACTTTTTTAGAAATATTTTTAGTTTTTATACAAGAACAAACTCATAAAATTGAAAACATATCAAGAAGAAGCGACACTTTTGATTGATGGAAGTGAGTTTTATATTTCTTATATAGTGGAAAACAAGCTAACTAATTGGATTAATGATGTGCTAGTTGTAAATGGTTACCTTGATATGTTTCCTAATGTGTTACCCATTGTTATAAGTAATCAGTAACCTGAATTCACAATTGACTCAGATCCTGATGCCAAACCATTATTATTTCCCCTTATTAAAAGGATCAAATAGAAATTATTTAATTGAAAAATTAGTTAAAGTATTTTCTTGACAAAGGCTTTATTCATCTTAACACTTCACCATGGAGAGATCCTATATTTTTAGTTAAAAAGAAATATGGTTCCATTAGAATTTTTATTGATTTTAGAGATTAGAATAACATTGATATTTAAAATAAGTATCCATTTCCTCACATTGATGAATTTATTGATCATATCTAGGGAGTTTATTATTTTTCAAAGATTGACATGAGATCCGAGTACCATCAGCTGAAGTTGAAGGAAGATGACATTCAAAAAATAGTATTTTGAACTAGATATGGTTATTATGAATATGTTATTATTCCAGTTTGGTTAACTAATGAACCTGTATTATTCATGGATCTTATGAAAAGAAAATATCATGAGTTCTTAGATATGTTTTTTGTTGTTTTTATTGATGACATTATGGTATATTCTAGATGTGATGAAGAGGATGAGAAAAATCTAAAGTTGTTTTTCAAACCATAAAAGAAAATTAATTGTATGGAAAACTCAGCAAGTGTGAATTTTAGTTAAAAAATTTATTTTCTTGGTCACATTGTTTATAAATATGGAATAACTACTGTTCACGCCTAAAACAAAATATGTTGAATAATGGAAAATAACTAAAAATATATTTGTGTATCATATTTTTCTTATTTTGGAATTCTATTACCAGAGGATTGTTGAAAATATTGAACTGTTATCTTATACACTGAATAAATTAAATCCGGATAAAGTTAAATTCATATGAAAAAACATCTGATGATTGTTTTCAAAAACTGAAAAAAATGTTGGTGAATGCTCTAGTTCTGTCCCTTCCTTCAAAAAATGGAGAGTTTTTCATCTACATTGATGTTTCATTAAAGGGACTTGGATGTGTTCCAATACAGAATGATTATGTACTTGATTATGCTTCAAGATAATTAAAACCTCATGAGAAATATTATTCAAACATGATTTGGATTTATCAGTTATGTATTTCACTTTAATAATTTAGAGGCATCATTTATACAGAGCCAAATGGGGAATTTATAGTTCCTGAAAATGAATGAACTATATATTCACTCAAAAGGAATTGAACGTGAGGGATAGAATATGGATTGAATTGATAGAGGATTATGATTGAATGGTCAATTACAATATTATAAAAGATTATACGGTTGTGTATTCCTTAAACCAAAAACAACATGCATCATTAACTATGTTACAGCTAGAATAATACCCTTTGATTAAGGATTTAAGGAATTTTTTATTTGATGTTGTTCATGTAAGAAATTACTCTATTTTTTTATGATTCAGTGCATTCATCTTTGTTAGAATAAAATTACAAGTGAAAAAGGATGGTGGGGAGTTATAAAAAAGTGGAAATGGTTAAAATGGGTAAGTTTCCAGAATTTATCTTTGATAATAATTATGTTATAATATTTGGAAAGAGTTTATGTTTTCCTTTTGATTCTCAGATGAATAAATAATTATTGTATGAAGCTCATAGTTATTTGTTTTTATTTCATCTTGATAGTACAAATATATAAAAATACCTTCAAGAGTAAAACCGGTGGGATGTAATAAAAAGAGATATTACAGATTTTACAGTGAAAAGTTAAACATGTCAATAGTTTAAAGTAGTGGTAGTTACCAAAGGTGATGCTTCATCCTTTTCTAGTTACATAGTGGAAATAGGAAAATATATCCATTAACATTATTGTGGGGATTCCAATGACATCTCAAGGTATCATTGAAATTTAGGTTATTATTGATCGAATGAATAAATGTAACATCCCAGGTAAATAACGAATATGACTTTTTCATATTTTTTAATTTTTGAATTAAATATCAATTTTACTTTAAAAGGGTTTCTATGTTCGATAGCATACCCAATACACAACAACGAGTTTCTTTGAAATCTTACGTTGCACACTAATAATATAATATTATTATTTTAAATGATAGTCAAATCCAAGCTGTTTTATTAGAAGTAATGAACAAAACTAAATACAATATGATTATACATGTTTGTTAAATTTATTTACATTTATCCAATAAAAGTTAGAGGCTTAAAATGTGAATGAATCTAATTTTAAACATAATTTACATTAAAAGGACAATTTATCTCCTTTTAATGGAAAACCCTTTTTAAATCTAGTTTTGATCACTTTAATACATTCTATATGACCAAATAAAATCCTTCTTTAGAATTGGGACATCAAAATTTACTTTCTGAAATTTTTTGGAATTTGTTCGATAAAGTTCATTTTTAGTGAAAAATATTGTATTTTAATTCAAAAGTACCTTTTAATATAATTTATTTATATGGATAGATTATCTTTTTAATTTGTTTTAAAGTAAAATTAAAATATATTTTTACCATTTAATCCAATGTGGGTCATTGTAATTAATTTCACTTTGAAATTAGACATAAACAAGTATCAATCTTTTGGTAGTTATTGTTTCTTAAAAACACGCTATTTGTTTTGATAAAGAGATTTAATTTTATTGTTAATTAATGTAACTTCTATGTTTTGAATTAGGCATAATATAAATCATTTTTTAATTCAGAATATCAAATATAGCTTAGGCTGAATTATGGGTATTTTTCTGAAAACCACCAATTTTTGATGAATAGTGAAACCACTTAGTGGTAGTTAAAAAAACTGACTTTTTCATTTAAATGAAATTTTATCACTTCTGTGAATTGAATTTAAAAAATCCTAAATACATGGTTGCTATCAAGAAGTAAAATTTGATTCATTAAGATGGAAATAATTTTTGGTTTATCAAAACTTTTGACTTTTATTTACCGCGGTTAAAGGAAAATAGTGTAATTCAAGGTTAAAATAATATTATAATAATTCCAAATTACCTTAAAACTTGTCCAAACCTTATGTTTTGAGTCATTAACGACCATTAGAATCATTGGGTCGATTTTGGTACCCCATTGAGCCACTTGGGAGTGATAATGACAATTTAGATTAATTAATATAATGTAAAGTCCAAATTGACATTAACAAAACTATTTTATTAATTAATTTTTATATGGTGTTATATAAGTTATATTTTCATCTATAAATATTAATTATAAAGATAAAAATATTTCCTAAATCATGGTATTTTTTTAATATTTTTTATACATCAAATAAATTAAATTATTTATGACACAATAATGATACAATATTTACCTCATTAATAAATGATTTAAATAAATAAGATTATAATGATTAAAATATTATCCAAAACATGTACAATTCTTATTGGATAATTTTATTTCGATCATGAGTTATCTTATATTCATCTTTAATGATTTTTTGACATTTTTAAATCAAATATCATTATACAATAAAATAATATTTTTACACTTTCCTAAAGAGCCCCTCCTCTCCCTTAAAGAATGAGACCATTTCTATCCAAATAATCACACCTCTCAAGCCATTTGTCTCGTCCAAACTCTACCCAATTAATCTCCTTACATCCCTCTCCACCACTTATAAGCCTTACCTTAGGCAGAAGTAACTTCAAGAAGTCCTTTGGTTCAAACCAATGGGAGTTACCCAAATTAAAGGTAATGGTTTCTCTTAAATTGATTTATTTTATTTTAGTTCTCTAACCGGTAAACTCTTTTTATTCCTATCATTTTTAACAACACCAGTATCCAAAATATACTTGGATATTTATATGATAAGTATTCCAACTACACTTTCAAACACCTCTATCTAATAGATGAAGAACATAATGTTTCTGTGGATGGAAAACTAACGCCTCACGAAACGATGATTGTTCAATTACATCTTACCACCTCTCATGGTAGCCATTATGATGGAACTATATTTATATATGATATATATTATATTGATTATTTCCTTATGCTTCTGTAATTACCTATTATATCAAGCATTTATGGTTTCCATAGTGGGTAAATATGATAATCTCATTTGAGGAAGTGCGGACTACCGCCCCCTTAAAGTGACGTGACTCGTTCATGCCTTATGTGGGATGTATAAAGGATAGAGTTAATGATATTATATATGATATTATACTGTAATTATAATATACCTATCTATAATTATGTTTTAATTCCATTAAAATAATAAATATAAATGAAAGTAGAGTTCATGCGTACGTACGACTTACCGTCTCCATGAACCGTGCATTTCATTTCTTACCTCTAAATGTTATGCAATATTATAAATACATGTATATAAAGGATATATATGATATAAATGATATCTAAATCATTAATATCATTATGTATATAATGATACTTTTACCACATGAATAACATGTAATTATAATAAGTCCATTTTTGACTCGAGTACCAAATATCGACAAAACGAACATTATTAACTTAAATGATTACATAATGTTTATAACATGGTAATAAGTGATATAAAAGGAATAATAAACATGAAAAAGGTTCTTAAACAATTATAAATTAAATTTAGTTTATTATTCAGGATATTAAAGAATGATCGAGTCAAGTCTGACACGAGGTAAGGGATCGGACCTCTCTCATTCTTTTCAAGTACTATCTTTTATGTCATTTCTTTTATGCTCCATGTTCTTATGTTGGAGGATATTAATTTATATTCACCATACATTAATTTTTATTTTCATATGATGATATAGCCCCTATTACTCTCATCAATTAATTTTATGAATTTTTAAGTGGCGCCATTAGGCTGCTGAATTTTTGTAAGGGATTTTCTTATCTCACTTTTAATTCCTTGATATTTCCATTGTTCACCACTTATTCATTGAATGTGGTGAATTGTGTATTACCATTTGATATATATTATCATTATTCTCATTATATTCATGGTATTCTATGATTCATTTGGTGGTTATTAACTTTTGGTCATACGACTCAGTTGATTACAAAGTTGTAAAGGGTTTCGTCTCACTTTTTATTCTCGTGAGATTCATGCTATATTGGCCACTATTTTCTTTTGTGTGGAATATGTACTTTCCATGATTGTACTCTTTGTGTAATATAATTTCATTTATGAGTATTTTAATCTTCATTGAATTATTCTTCTTTCATGTGGCGTATGTTTTGTAAGTTACCAAATCAGAAATGGAATCTTTCACCCTCCTCTTTTTTAAAAAAAACACTTCCTTTTGTTATGTATTTTAACATATATCTTATTATATTGGGATATGTTTTTTTATATCCTTATTTATGAAAAATTTATTTCC
Source organism: Viscum album (assembly GCA_963277665.1). NCBI lineage: Eukaryota > Viridiplantae > Streptophyta > Magnoliopsida > Santalales > Viscaceae > Viscum > Viscum album. The sequence goes on along the minus strand of CAUJRU010000151.1, from coordinate 826,330 downwards.
ATGTGATGAGATTCCTTTTTTATCTCATCAACTCATTTTCTGAATTTTAAAGAGACGTCGTTATGCTGTCAAATTTTTACAACGTAACTTCTTAACCCAATTTCAATTATTTAGGTTAAACTAGTAATTAATGAGTATGTTGTCCAAACAATATGTGTGAATGGCCTCTGATTGTTTTACACTTAATTTCCACTTATATTGGGCGTATTTTTATTTTTTACACATAATTATGTGATTGATTTATCCTTAATTTAAGGATACCATCTTTATAAGGGATATCATCTCAATTTTCATTTCCATTGAGACATTATTATTGTTATGAACCAATTAAATATTATATGGTGTATATTCTGTACTTTGAAATATTATATCATGAATCCCTTTGTTCTCATGATATTATAATTTTCTTATTAAAAGTTATTCTTCAATTATTTGTTTTCAAGCGTCTCTCTTTTTGTTAAAAACTAGTTAACTAAAATATTTTTTTAAATGTTTTAAAGAATTATTCTTATAAATATTTCTCATTAATGTACATGTTTTCAAAATGATTTTTAGGATTTGTTTATATGTACATTAATGTTTTCAAATGAAAAGTCCTTGTAAAAGCATCAACATGGTATGAGAGACTTTGATTCTAAAATATCTTTTTAAATGGTTTTGAAAATGATTTGATAAAGCATTGTTTATTTCTATATCTTGATTTGATATAGTGGTATGTGGAAGTGTTATCTTTCCTTTATAATTGTTTTATGTGTTATGATTATGTTATGGTTATTGGGCATTGTTTACGTATATGGGTGGATCCGTGATAAACCTAGGGCGGGTGAGCCTGAGATAGATCTCCAATGCATTGGGTAACGTGACAGAGGTAAACGTGATGTTTATCCTAAGAGATTTAGGGAATATACCATGATGAGTATTCCATGTGTAACTCCCTATGTATCTGTGATAGCTACAATGTATGTTTGATATAGATTCCATAAGTAACCTTTATGATTTATGATTTGTGTGTGTTATTCACAAATGTCACGATTTCATAAGGTATGTAATGATTGAAAAGTATGGTTTCATTGATTTATATTTATTGATTGGATAATGATTTCCTTCCTTATTTTATAACCCTTACTGAGATTTTTATGCTCATCCCAAGTTTCTGAAATGTTTTCCACATGACATAAAGATGAATAGGGTCAATGATGGGATCAATGAAATGTGTTGCTGTCTAAAACATGAAACTAGACATGGATCTTTTTTTTCAAGAGTTTTTATTTTATGAAAAAATGGAAACTGTGTAGAGCTGTCTACCTTGTAATCTTTTGAGATGTAATAGTTATGTCCTAATTCTCTAAAACTCTAAACCTGAAAAGATCCTCAATGTGAATTATTCATTTAATTCAATATTATGTAATGTTTAAGGCCGAGTCCTTATAGTTGGTATCAGAGGTCAGTTTAGATAACATTAGATGTTAGGGTACAATTTAAGCTAAGTGACATTACCAAAATGGTTAGGATTTCAGAAAGAGTCATAGATTTCTTAGATAAAGTGAATGAGTTTAAGATAAAATGAATAAGTATATCTTAGTGTTTACCCTCCTCATAAGATATTATATGTTAATTTTACTAATATACTCACACTGAAATTTTTGGTTTTATTAAATGGATGGATCTAGTAGGCACCAAAGTAATAGTGGATGTGAAGAAAACTGTGACGGTTTTCTGAACGAGCAACTAAAAGATATGAGAGATGAAATGATAACACTTGTGGTTATTCTCAACCAACTATCTGGAGTCATGATTGACCACATGACCCTTAGTGATCTTTATAAGGCATCATATATGCGAGAAAAAAATCCTTACGGATGTTCAGGTAATAATCATAAAGCTAGGTATGTTAAAAAACCTATGTGTCAAAGATGTGGAAATAAACACATAGAAAAATGTTTCGAAGGGACAAAAAGATGCTATAAATGTGGAAAAGAATGTCATAAAGCAAGAACCTACCATGGAAAAAGGAACCATCTAGTTGACTCTAGAAAAGGGAAAGAATTTCTTTATAAAGGATCAATTGAATGTTTTAAATGTGGTGAGCATGGTCATTAAGAAAACACATGTCCTATGAAGAAGTTTTTGGAATGGGATCACCAGGATCATACAAATATTCATTTACCAATACCTAATGCCATTCCAATTAAGGATTAAGAAACTAACAATGACCAATGAAAGGTATGGGTTATTTCTTAACATATGTTTTCCTATTATTGAAATATTAGGATATGATTCATGATTTTGTTTGTAGGAAAGATTTATTTCAGAATAAGTTGGTAAATAATGGTTAATGGATCATGAATAATTTTGAATGAGTAAGAGGTCAACATATAAGGGATTCAAGAGTTATGGAAGATTTTAGGATGGTGAAATGCTTAAAAGTATAAAGTCTCTTTTGATGATGAGAATACATTAGAAAGATTTTTGTACTATGTGTAATCGTGATGTTTGATATATAAAAATTTTATTTAAGGAATAATTATCTTTTTGTGTGTGTTTATATTTATAAAGAACCATTTGGGTTTATATGATCTTTGAATTTGAGGCAATTACCGGTTAATACATTTTGGGATGCAAAATGAAATTTATTAGATAACCTTTGTGGTAAAATATGTTATGGTTATTTATGATGAATTTATCTCTTTTTTGGGAATGTTATAAAATTATGTAGTTTTTGCAAAGGGATAACATGCAAACCGTGTGACAGCTCATCGCGTCAGACAAAGCTCTGGGAATCAAACCCACAACCAAAGTGAGACTGGTATTTATCACATACCACTGGACTACATAAAGTCCCTAGTTAGTATAAATAATTATTTTTAGTTAGATGAACTTATGAATTAGGAATAAGTTGATTTTGGGTTATCGATGAAAATGATTAACCTATCATGGAGGATATGTGATTAGGTTAATTACTTTTCAGTATGTGACTTTAAGAGTAACTGATGTTATTTGGAGATAAATGTTAAGATTTAACTTGGAAGACTATGTGATTAAATATTTCAAAGATTTGGGTTTCAATCTTAGTTTGGATTACTTTGATGAATTTTAAGGATAACTGTTTATTTAATGGTCTTTCATGAACCTTGGGTTCTTTTTGTTGAATTTTGGAGATTAAGAGTAGTATTTCTTTTTATAAAGGATTATCCTTTTGGTGATTATCTGATCTTATAATAAACATTTTGGTTTTAGTTAATATCTAAATACACGGGAAATATATAGTTCATCTTTTGTGGATTATGTGATTCTCTCGAAGTTGATTATAACACTCTTAATGGGAAAAAACGTCATGCTGAATATTCCTTGTTGGGATAAAATATAAGTTTGTGTTAGAAATCTAGTAAAAGATGAATGTCTACATGAAAAGTATGTATATTTCATTATGTTTTTTCTTAAGCTCATACATAAATTCCTCAACAAAAAGTAACTTTAATCAAATACCTTGTCTGTTAACTTTTCCTACTGGGGAATCAAGGATTTTTTAACCCATCACAAGTTTGTGATTTTATGGTGGTTAACTTTCGCCTAAACATGTTTCCTATCACTCTCCATCTAAACTTGACCCTTTTTTTCTCCTCCATATCCATGTTTTCATGGAATCTTAGTATGGGTTAACTCGGGTGACCATTGTACTTCTCTTTATTTATTTTAAAGTGATAGTTTTACTGACTCTTTTTTTTCCGATATGGGACATTCAATAAAGTTTCCAAGCCCAAATATTAAAATTGCGAGGAGGCAATTCCCAAAAGGGGGGAAAGATTAACATCCCAAGTAAATAAAGAATATGACTGTTTCATATTTATTAATTTTTTAATTCAATATTAATTTTACTTTAAAAAGGTTTCTATGTTCGATAGCGTACCCGATACGCAACAATGAGTTTCTTTGAAATCTTACGTTGCACACTAATAATATAATATTATTATTTTAAATGGTAGTCAACTGCTAGATATTTTATTGTCAGGAATGAAAAAAACTAAATACAATATTATTATACATTTTTGTTAAATGTATTTACATTTATCCAATAAAAGTTAGAGGCTTAAAATTGTAATGAATCTAATTTTAAGCATAATTTACAATAAAAGGCTGATTTATCGCCTTTTAATGGAGAACCTTTTTTGAATCTAGTTTTGGTCACTTTAATACATTCTATATGACCAAATACAATCCTTCTTTAGAATGGGGACATCAAAATTTACTTTGTGAAAATATTTGGAATTTTTCCGATAAAGTTCATTTTTTAATGAATAGTGAAAAATATTGTATTTTAATTCAAAAGTGCCTTTTAATATAATTTATTTATATGGTTAGATTATCTTTTTAATCGGTTTTAAAGTGAAATTAATATATATTTTTACCATTTAATCCAATGCGGGTCATTGTAATTCATTTCACTTTGAAATTGGACATAAACAAGTATCAATCTTTTGGTAGTTATTGTTTATTAAAAACACGCTATTTGTTTTGATAACGAGATTTAATTTTAAAGTTAATTAATGTAACTTATATGTTTTGAATTAGGAATAATATAAATCATTTTTTAATTCAGAATATCAAATATAGCTTAGGCCGAATTCTGGGTATTTTTCTGAAAAACACTAATTTTGATGAATAGTGAAAGCACTTAGTGGTAGTTAAAAAAACTGACTTTTTCATTTAAATAAAAATTTACAACTTTTTTGAACTGAATTTAACAAATCATACATACATGGTAATTATCAGGAATTAAAATGTGGTTAATTAAGATGAAAACAATTTTTTGGGAATAGTATCTTTTGACTTTTATTTACCGCAGTTAAAGGTAAATAGGGTAATTCAAGGTTTAAATAATATTATAATAATTCAAAATTACCTTAACACTTGTCAAAAACTTATTGGTTGAGTCATTAACAACCATTATAATCTTTGGGTTGATTTTGGGATCCCATTTAACCACATTGGAGTGGTAATGACAATTTAGATTAATTAATATAATGAAAAGACAAAATTGACATTAATAAAACTATTTTAGTAATTAAATTTTAAATGGTGTTATATAAGTCATATTTTCAACTATAAATATTTATTGTAAATATGAAACGATTTTACACATAATGGTATTTTTTTTATGATTTTTAGACATCAAATAAATTAAATTATTTATGACCTAATAATGATGCAATATTTACCTCATTAATAAATGATTTAAATAAATAATCCTATAATGATTAAAATATTATCCAAAACATGTCCAATTATGATTGGATGAATTTATTTCGATAATTAGTCATCTTATCTTCATATTTAATTATTTTTTACCTTTTGAAACCGAATATCATTATGTAATAAAATAACATTTTCACACTTTCCTAAAGAGCCCCTCCTCTCTCTTATAAAAGGAGACCATTTCTATCCAATTCCTCACACCTCTCAAGCAATTTGGATCGTCCAAAATCTCCCTAAATAAGCTCCCTACATCCCTCCACTCCACTTAGAATCCTTACCTTAGGCATAAGGCGCTTCAAGAAGTCCTTTGGTTCAATCCAAATGGAGTTACCCAAATTAAAGGTATTGGTTTCTCTTTAATTATTTTCTTTTATTTTACATCTCCAACCCGTAAAATCTTTTTATTCCTTTATTTTGTAACAAAACCAGTATCCTCAATATACTAGGATATTTATATGAGATGTATTATAACTACATTTACACCCACCTCCATCTAATGGATGAAGAACATAATGTTTCTGTGGATGGAAAACTAAAGCCTCACGAAACAATGATTGTTCAATTACATCTTACCGCCTATCATGGTGGGCATTATGATGGCACTGTATTTATATATGAAATATATTATGTTTATTATTTCCTTATTCTTCTGTACTTCCCAATTATATCAAGCCTTTATGGTTTCCATAGTGGGTAAATACGATAATCTCATTTGAGGAAGTGCAGACTACCGCCCCCTTAAAATGACATGACTCATTAGTGCCTTATGTGGGATGTATAAAGGATAGATTTAATGATATTATATATGATATTATAATGTAATTATAATATAACTATGTATCATTATGTTTTAATTCCATTAAAATAAGAAATAGAAATGAAAGTAGCGTTCATGCGTACGTACGACTTACCGTCTCCATGAACGGTGCATTTCATTTCTTACCTCTAAATGTTATGTAATATTATAAATACATGTATATAATAGATATATATGATATATATGATATCTAAATAATTAATATAATTCTGGATATAATGAACCTTTGTCCACATGAACAACAATCCATTATAAGAAGTCCATTTTTGACTCAAGTACCAAATATCGACAAAACAAAAATTATTAACTTAAATGATTACATAACATTCATAAAATGGTAATAAGTGATATAAAAGAAATAATAAACTTGAAAAAGGTAATTAATAAAAAATAAATTAATCTTATTTTATTATTCGGGAGATTAAAGAACGATCAAGTCAAGTCGGACACAAGGTAAGGGATCCAACCTCTCTCTTTCTTTTCAAGTACTCTCTTTTATGTCATTTCTTTTATGATCCATGTTATTATGTTTGAGGATGATATTTTATATTAAAAATGATTTAATTTTTATTTTCATATGATGAGAGACCCCCTATTACTCTCATCAATTCATTTTAATAATTTTTAAGTGGCGCCGTTAGGCTGCTGAGTTTTTGTAAGGGATTTTCTTATCTCACTTTTAATTCCGTGAGATTTCCATTGTTCGCCACTTATTTATTGCATGTGGTGTATTGTGTACTTCCATTTGATATATATTATAAGTATTATCGTTATATTCATCGTGTTATATGATTCATTTTTTGGTTATTAACTTATGTTCATACGACTCAGTTGATTACAATGTGGTAAAGGGTTTTGTCTCACTTTTTTTTCTCGTGAGATTCGTGCTATATTGGCACATATTTTATTTTGTGTGGCGTATGTACTATCCATTATTGTACTCTTTGTGTAATATAATTTAATTTATGATTATTTTCACCTTCATTTAATGATTCTTATTTCATGTGGCATATGTTTTGTAAGTTACGAAATCGGTAAGGGAATCTTTCACCCTCCTCTCTTTTTTTTAAAATGACTTGTTTTTGTTATGTCTTTTAACATATATCTTATTATGTTGGGATATGTTATTTTATATCCTTATTGAAGTAAAATTTATTTCCAAGTTATTATATTCCCTTTTTATCTCGTAAAATCATTTTCTGAATTTTAAAGAGATGCTGTTAGTCTATCGAATTTTTACAAGGTAACTTCTTAACCCAATTTCAATTATTTGGGTTAAACTTGTACTTCTTGAATATTTCGTCCAAAAAATATGTGTGAATGGACTATTATTGTTTTACAATTATTATCCACTTATATTGGGTGTATTTATATTTTTCACACATAATTATGTGATTGATTTATCCTTAATTTAAGGATACCATCTTTATAAGAGATTTCATCTCAATTTACATTTCCATTGTGACTTCATTGTTGTTATGCACCAATTCACTCTTATATGGTGTATATTATTTAATTTGAAATATTATATCATGAATAACTTTGTTCTCATGATATTATAATGTTCTGATGAAAAGTTATTCTTCAATTATTTGTATTCAAGCGTCTCTATTTTTGTTAAAAACTCATTAACTAATATATTGTTTTAAATGTTTTAAAAATTTATTCTTATAAATATTTCTCATTAATTTCCATGTTTTAAAAATGGGGTTTAGTATTTGTTTATATGGACAATAATGTTTTCAAATGAAAATTCATTTTAAAAGCATCAATGTTGAATGGGGCACTTTGATTCAAAAATCTATTTTTAAATGGTTTTGAAAATGATTTGATAAAGAATTTTTTATTTGAATATCTTGATTTGATAAAGTGTAATGGGTAAATTTTACCTTTCCCTTATAATTGTGTTATGTGTTATGATTATGTTATAGTTATTGGTCATTTTTTACATATACGGGTGGTTCAGTGATAAACATAGAGTGGGTGAGCCCGAGATAGCTCTCCAATGAATTGGGTATCATGATGGAGGTAAACATGATGCCTCTCCTAAGAGATTTAGGGAATATACCATGATGGGTATTCCAAGTGTAACACCCTATGTAGCTATGATATCTATAATGTAAGTTTGTTATGGATTCCATAATTAACCTTTATTATTTATGATTTGTGTTTGTTATTCATAAATCTCATGATTTCATAAGGTATGTTATGATTGAATAGTATGGTTTCATTGATTTGTATTTATTGATGGGATACTGTTTTCCTTCCTTATTTTATAACCCTTACTGAGATTTTTATGCTCATCTCAAGTTTCTGAAATGTTTTCCATCAGACTTAAAGATGAATAGGGTCAAGGATGGAATCAATGAAAAGTCATGCTGTCTAAAACATGGAACTAGACATGACACTTTTTTTCAAGAGTTTATTTTAAGAAAAAATAGAAACTGTATAGAAGTGTCTACCTTGTAATCTTTTGAGATGTAATAGTTATATCCTACTTCTCTAAAACACTAATCCTGAAAAGATCCTCAAAGTGAATTATTCATTTAATTCAATATTATGTAATGTTTAAGGCCGGGTCCTTAGAATAAATATACTCATGTCATTTCTATTCGAGATAATATGTCTTGGTATCAGATTTCTCGATGCAAACTAAAATATATTTTCAGGTTACATAGAGTTCCTATTTTCATTTTACTTGACCACAATCTCATGTTCACTTATAAATTTTAGAAAATCCATTAGAAGACATTGGAAATAAAATTAAATTTCTATTGATGTTTTCATACTCTATCAGATGGGTAGTTTGAATGGATGATTCAATATTTAGAGGATATGATTTGAGATTTTTCAATTTATTACCATGGAAGTTAGGGTAAACATATTTCTTTAGTTAAATTTTATATAATAATATTTTTCATTCCACTATAATGATTGCACCTTTTGAGTCATCATATTGGAATCGGTGTAAAACTCTATATTTTTGGGATTCTGTTAGGGAAAGGAAGTTAATGGGAATAAAATTATTAGAGAATGTGGCTAATAAAGTAAAGATAATCTAGAAATAAGTTATGAAAGCTCAGAGTAAGCAGAAAAATTATGTAGATTACAAGATTAAATGAATTTCTTTTTAGGCTGGTGATTATGTTTTTCAAAGAACATCACAATGAAAAACTATTATATGTTTTGGTAAGAAAGAAAAGTTAAGTCCACATTTCATTGGACATTTTGAAATCTTGAATAAAGTTGGAACAATTTCCTACCAAGTATATTTTCTTCCAATTTTTTCTCAGGTATACAATTTTTTCCTATTTCGATATTGAGAAAGTATGTTCGAGATTCATCTCATGTTTTGAGCCCATAAAGAGTTCAGCTTGAAGATAACCATTCTTATGAAAAGAAAATTATTCATATTCTTGATAGAAAAGAAAAAGTATTATGGAATAAGCTAATCCATCAGGTAAAGGTATAATGGTGAAACCTCATGGTTGACGATGCTTCATGGGAATCTAAAAATTCTATGAGGGAAAGGTACCATCACATTTTTAATATGTAAAAAAAATGCGAGGACACAATATTCAAAAGGTGGGGAGAATATAATAACACAATGTTTTAAAAAGAAATTAAAAAAAATTCATTAAACAGTAGTACTCTCTGAAATTTTATTTATGGATATTGTTATAAACTATCCATTAAACATATTTTTTCAGCAATTATGATTTGAATTTTTAAAAATAGACATGTATGTCACGATCAGTAAGTTATTTGGAGTCCGATAGAACCAACATTAGTTTCTATCGAATAGTAACATACCTTTATGAATAGTAATATGAATTTTAATCTGAACCTTTTGAATAGTAAATCATATTATTATTTTATACTATTATGGTTATAATAAAATGTTATATTGATTAATTTCTCCAGGTGATATAAATTGAAATATATAGTTTTAAAATTTTTATTATTTGATAAATTTTGATTTTATTTAATTTTTCAGTTAATTATATTTATATAATAATATTAAAAAATTGAGTTAAATTTTTATTTCTTCATGTAAATAAATGTTTAGGGTAAATTCTTGAGATTTTTCTAAATGTTGGGAATTTTTAAGGAATAGTAAAATATGGTAATTTACAGTATGTATACATTATATGTTAAACAAACTATTTATTGAATCATGGCTAATGTAATCACTCTTGGTTCAAACTCAATTTCTCTCTTTACTATTTAGGGTCACATTAATCATGAATATACATATTCTTGAGAAAAAATATCAAACTAATGATTAAAATAAAGGAAACCCCATCCTCTCTTCAACTATAAATACCACCCTCACCCTTCTTCCTCTCACACCTATCTAGCTTTATATAATTGTCTAAATTCTACCCAATACCGTTTCTAAGGATTTTCCCCAGGTCCAAGACCTTTTGGAATAATAAAAAATCCAAAACCAGAGGCCGTGAAGAGGATCTCAATGATAATAGATCAAAAGGTAAAAATCCTCTATCATTTTCTTGTTTTTTTTTCAATTATTTTGTTTTATTATACTATCTTAAACTCCATTTATCCAAGAGTCATGAAAGCTCCATTATTATATATATATATATTCTTTATTTTTATCATGTTTTTGTAAAATTTCATTATCATTCTTCCTCCCCTCTTCCTCTTATTTTAAAAATAAAAACATTGTCTGTGATGTGTCGGTTTACAAACATAGTGGGTGATGTGTCTTCAATTTCCATTTATTCAATAATTGTTGGTTGTAAAACTATTTAATGATTTAAAAATATTGTAAATTTTATTATTTTTAATCAATTATCTTCTAGAATTTACTTATATGCATAATATAAACAGTTTATTATGGAACATGTTCATGATTATCGAAGAACCACAAAAATTATCTAAACAAATATCACTAATGATTTATGAAATGATTCATCCTAATACCATATATCCCAAATGATTTATATAATAATTTAATATTATGTAAACATGTTAAAAAACTTTCATTCAAATTTTATAGTTTCTCTTTTATTCTTCAATAAAATCCTTTTCAAACTAACCATGGAAATCATGTAAATAACACACTCAAAACGATGGAAATAACAAAATATTAATTATAAATGGGTCTAATGATGTTATTAATGTCATGAACTATCCCCCGGGGCCCGTGCTATGACTACCACAATCCCACCTTCTATAGGCCAGGGGCTAATGACTAGTACCAAAGGTGTACTTCCCTAAAACTGGGAATGCATTGCGTTTATAACCTGTAACACACACAAAATAAAGAACACAGTTGGATGAAACACCATGTAAATTGTATAAAAAAAGAGAGATAAAAGTAAAAGGGGACAAAATACAAGCCCAAATGGAAAGTAAAAGTACAACTGAAATTCAATACAACTGAATAAAAAGAAAAGACAATTGTTGGATCATACTCTGCGGTTCGTACCTGAAGGGTAGGTATAGATCGTCTCCTCAGCACTCCACGTCCATCTGTCTCCTCCATGTACTGACAAGATGTATTGTCCACCATTGGGTATTGTCCAGTCCTGGTACTCTCAGCCTTAGTTAGTGTTGTCCATTTTCTGCATCCAACACAATATGGTGCGGGCATAGCCTGTGTAGGGGTGAGTATAACGATACTCTGTAGGGACCCCGAGACCCCCAAGGTCTCACAAAATCCAACAAGGATAAACCAAAATGTATGAAATCAACTGATAACCCTAATTAGGTATATTCCCATACATATAACTAAGTTATTAAGTAATACATCTCTATAATGGGGAAAACACAAAAGTACTGACTCAACTCAACCAGGATTTTATTCACATTATAGAAACCTAGGCTACTAGAGAACTACTTCTCAATCTAGTATAGTGGGTATGCCACGTCCCATATAGGCACTTCCCACTAACCTTGGACTGCTGATGTACACCTCCTGTTGAGTATAGTGGGTCTGCTGCATCACACGGAGGAACTCTCCACTGTGGGTCTGTTGCCACACCCAAGCGCTCCCCCTCATAGCCTGTAGAGGTAATCCTGTTGTCAAGTACCATGGGTCTGCCATGTCGCCAAGTGTGCTACCACACCGTGGGTCTGCCACCATATCCAGGTGCTCCCCACTGGTCCAGTCGAGTCACTCTGAGTCAAACGGTCAGCAGTCATCAAGTCTCAACCAGCTACTAGGTTCCTGCACAAAAGCTTGCTCATCTCCAGAAGATCCGCTTCACAAGCTACTGGTCGATGCTTCAACTGTCCGAAAGTCCCATGAAGAAGTATCTCAAAGGTCTTCCATGTCATAGGGGTGTCAACACAACATACAGTGAGTCAATTGGATGCCCGGTCTGTGAGTTATTAGCCGTTTATTCCCAGGGGCCTAGTTGGATTCGTGCATGATTAGACCTTTCCATTTATCAACTATACCCTAAACTACAGCAGGGTATATTCAAAGGGACGGTCATGGTCCAAGATTACCAGTGCCCCTAACGGTTCGTCAAATGGACTTCCGGTTCCAATGATATGGCCAAAAGAATGTAAAGGGTCGTAGTGGGACCATGTCCGGTCTGACTCGGTCAGACCGACCCGACCCATCATGTGGACCAGCCCATTGGGTTTGGCTCGGCCCACTGGTCCCAGCCCAACATGCCAACAGGGGCCGCAGAGAGGTGAGAGGGAGAAGACCGTCTGTGAGGGTGTGAACTGGCCGTGGGTCGGCGTGGGAGCAGTTTAGCCCAGAGGGCACCATGTGGGAAATTCAGCCCAGAGGACACTGCAAGGGCACGAGATGGTTCGGCGGTGGCACCTCAAGGGGCACGGGAGGCTGGCTTGGCTAGGGCGCCGAGAGTGGCGCGGGAGGCCGACTCGGCTAGGGCACCGCGAGGGGTGCGGGAGGCCATCTCTGCTGGGGTGCTGCAAGGGGCACGGGAGGCCGGCTCGGCCCGGGCACCGTGAGGGTGCGGGTTTGGCCGGGGGCTTGGGAGGCCGTCCTCTAGCACAACCGGGGTGGCTTGGAGGCTGGCAGTGGGCGGTCGTGGGGCCGATTCGGCCCGGAGGGCGCCGCGACACCGTGGTGGCCGAGGCCAGTTCCTCCGACTGACTGCACAGGTTGTGGAGGCTGCAGGTTGTCGACCATTGCCTTCATCACCTTCTTCACCTTCGTTGCCTTTAACACCATTGTCTCCTTCCTCCATTTCGAAGAACATCGCAAAACAACACAAGGGTTACGTAGAGGACGGGCCATGTTAGTTTGGCTTCCACTCTCCACATTATAGTGGTAGCATGAGGTTCACCAAGAACATAAACAAGAACAAGCATGGAAGATATTTTCAATTCCCATAATCTCCCATTAATTTATATTCCCATCCCCGCACGGAGAAAGAGGGGAGAACATGGGAAGTGTTAATCAAATAATGAACAAACCCCTATAACTTACCGTATCAATTTTTTCCCAACCCGCAAGGAAAACATTCATGGATCATCTTGATAATAAGTTGATCTATGTTTTTTATTTTTAGAAGGAAAGAATCAAGGGAATAAAATCATAAATAATTAAAAACCCTACCTTGTTCAATGTTGGATTATGTTGTCATGAGAAGGCGAACGTCGATTCGTTGTAGACGAACACATCCTACGTCGAAGGAAGTTCTGAGGAAGAAGGTCGAAGAGGTCGGCATTCTTCGTTGGGGAGCACGTTCTTTGTTAGAGAATGCGTTCTTCATTGGATAGCAAAAATCCTCCAACTATTGGGCATCACGTCACTTTACCAGGGCTTCGTCGCTTGGTGAAGCCATCCCAAAACCTCCTACCAAACTCCCTATATATAGGAGAGGGGGTAGGTAGGCAACGATCATGAAATTCATGACATTTCATTTATTAGGAACCTTCCTAAATTTCAACGATGTTGCTACTTAATTTCAAAAAAGGGGGGCAAGCCAAATAACTGACATGGCACAATTAAAGGTATGTGCATTGGAAAAATTAATGTGGAGGAAGTCCAGAGGCTCCTCCACATTAAATAGGGGGGGGGGGTTGAGAGTTTCTATCAATTAAAAGGGGGGTTTAGTCCCAGGTGGTCTCCACCACCATATCCTCTCATGGGAGGTTATGCTTCGAGTGGTCCCCACCACTGTAACATCTCAGGGGAGGTTAAGGTCCGGTGGTCCCCACTTTCGACATCCACATGGAGGTTTAGTTCTGGTGGACCCCACTTCCCAACACCCACATGGGTGTTGCAAATTAAAAAAAATATCACACACTTTTATTTTTATTTTATTCTTACAAGAAAAACCACAAAACAATATTTCACTCTCGACCCACTGCCATTGAGGTGAATGTCTCCTTAAGAGAATACCAGCACTGTGAGTTCAACGATGCCCCCAGATTTCAATTCTGAGCACCGGTTCAAAAGTTAGAAAAACCCACTTGCACCTTTAATGAATGTACATGAAAAAAAGATTGAAAAATTATTTACAGTCATCGTCAACCCGCGCCGGTCAAGGTTAGGATCTACCCAAGTGAAACAATCCACAACAAACCCATTATAAATCTCATATTTCCAATCCATGTTACTATTTAAAAGTTATGGATTTTATAAAAAAGTAATTTTCAATTAATTATTTTATTTATGGAAAAAAACTAACATTCACAGGTGGCCCATGCCGGCCTAGGTTAGTATCTGATTAAATAAAGCATGCCCTCATGAGTTCAGTGGTGGTATCTAATTTTTAATTAAAGCTACCATTTGTGAGTTATAAGCATTTGAAAAACAAAATAATTTATTTAATTATTTTATTTATCTTTATTCCATTATTGGGTTTTCTCATAGGAGGCCCACGCTGACAAAACTTACCTCACGCTTAGAGTAAACCCGCCATCTTGAGCGCAACTGTGCCCTTGGATTTATGATCCGACTAACTGTTTAAGTGTTATTACACTTTTTTAGGAAAACTGCTTATGCCTTCTAATTAAAGCTTAAAAAAACATCGCCAGATCATTCTGGGCACTCTAGGCCTCGGAATCAAGCGCTGTCAGATTTTTCAGTCTTAAAAAATTCCCAAGTAATCAGAAAAAAATTACATGGAATTTCCAGGACTTTACATTCTCCCCAACTTAGGGATTTGCATACCCAAAAGCCACATTACAAAAACTATGAAAAACAAGTGGGGGTACTGAGCACGAATCTGAGCCTCCGACTCCCATGTGCTCTCCTAGAGGTTCCTGTGCAACCAATGCACACACATCAAAGGTGTCGATTTCCCATGAAGGACTCTCTCCTATTGATCCTCAATATCCAATGGAACCTTTGAAAATGTCACCCCATCCTCGATGTTCAGCTCTCTGTGGTCAATGTCGTGGGAAGGGTCGTGCACATATCTCCTCAGCTAGGATACGTGGAAGATGTCATGCACCCGGTGCAACTGAGGTGGAAGAGCTAAGTGGTATGGAAACTCTCTAACTCTGTTGAGGACCTGAAAGGGTCTGATGAACCTCGGAGGTAACTTGCTAGCTCGACCAAATCTCCACAAACCTAGTCAAGTTGAGACCCATAGAAAGATGTGGTCGCCATCGTCGAACTCCATAGGTCTCCATCTCCAATCGACATATGACTTATACCTACTCTGTGTAGTCTTCATTCGCTCCCAGATGATCTTCACCTTCTCTGCGGTGGCCCATACCATCTCTAGTCCCATTAGCACTGACTCCCCTATGTTAGTCTAGTATAAGGGTGATTTGCACGGTCGCTTGTATAATGCCTAAAAAGGTGCCATACCAATGGTGCAATGATAGCTGTTTTTGAACGAAAACTCCAGCAAAGGAAAGTGATCCTCCCAGCTATGACCAAAGTTGAGGACATAAGCACACAACATGTCCTCGAGGGTCTGAATGGTCCACTCAGTCTGACCATCGGTCTGAGGATGGAAGACGATGCTCAAATGAAGATGCGTTCTGAAAGCCTCCTCCAACCCCTTCCATAGTCGGGAAGTAAAATGTGTATCATGATCGAAGACAATCATTGAAGGTACACCATGTATCCGCACAATCTTCTACACATAGAGGCATCCCAAGCACTCTACTAAACCCTGCTCTCTGATTGGTAGGAAGTGGGAAGATGTGGTGAGTCGGTCGACGATCACCCAAATTGAGTCATGTACCCTTGATGTACATGGATGTCCTATCATGAATTCCATGGATATCCAATCCCACTTCCACTATGGGACCTCTAAAGGCTTAACCAAGCCTACTGGTACCTGATGATTTGCCTTCACTTGCTGAAAAATGACACATCGAGAGACAAACTCTGCAACTGTTTTCTTCATTACCAGCCACTAGTGCTGTCATCAGAGATCCTGGTACATCTTCACCACTCCTGGATATACCGCTAGAGGGTATGTATGGAAATACCTCAACACTTCCTCCTGAAGTGACACTGGTACCATTGTACATCCACTGAAGAGGATGACGTGATCCCCACCTTCATAAAATCCATCATGTGCCTGTCCTGTAGATATATGAGATCATAAAGTCTCGTAGTCAGCATCCCCATGCTGCACCTCCCTGACTCACTGAAAAAGTGGGTGAGTGACTGTAAGAGACTGAAGAAAAAATGATCTATCTCGATCTACAAAGGATATCTGCAAAGCGGCTAGCTACTCTGTCACCGTACTCTGCAGCTGAAAGCCAAACCTCCGGCTGAGTGTGTATACTACCATGTTCCCCTTCCCAAGAGTGTAGACTATCTTAAAGTCATAGTACTGGAGGAACTCTAGCCACTCCTGTTGGGAACTGGAAACTCAAAACTTTTATTGCCACAGGGGTGAGGCTGGCTAACTCATGAGTGATCAGTTGCACCCTCCTATGCAGGAGTTTATCATGTGCTTCATGGGATTCCTTTTTCACAAACTAGGGAAAACCTTATTTCAATGTTGTAGATAAACCACAACCATTTTTCTTAATACAATCAACCTGAGTATGAAATGTGGATGTCTAGTCATACTTAAACTAATGTCGTAAAGCCTCGATGCTGCCACCAAGAGGTTCCAACCGAAACTCTCGCCTCAAGGGTCAGATCACACTGTCGGCATAAGTGTGATTATCGAGTCTCCTCCCAAATGTATCTCTAGATGTAAGGGTCAATTATAGGGTTAATCGAAAACTCTAGGTCTGGGAAAAGATTTTTGGAAGGAAGGAATGATTGGTACCTATGTTTATTGATACGAAAACTAGTAGTAGACACATACCGTACCTCAAATCATATTCGAAGTTCCATGGTAGTATGCCTCAGCTTCCTGGAGATGAGATCTCCCCTTTCCAACTATTCCCTATGGTTGGTGTGGAACTCCTAGTGGTGGAGGTGGTAATATCTCGAACCGTCACCCACCACCAACTACATGATCAGATCCTCTTCCACGTCCTCCTGCTCCTAGAAAACCACCTTGATCGAATCTTTGTCTCTGCTTGGGTGGTCCTTCGACCATCTACTGATCATCAAAATGGTGGGTCAGGCAGTCACGAGCCATGTGACCCTTCCTACTACATGTGTAACACTACCCACTCCTGGCATGTCTGTCTCCACTTCAGGTGCCCTGCACAACCGATCCCGAGTCAGGTGGTCATCCACCTATAGGTCTGGTCCTCTTGGACATCTGCGACATCTGTCTGCTGCCAGCTGCAGAAGACACTAATACATGTTGAATTGTGGTGTATCTCGCTACTGGATACCACACAACAAGGAAAATATCCACTAGGAGGGATCTATCTAACACCCCCCAACTGCATCGGGATGTTGAGTGAGATCACCGAAGCCTTGATCTCCCACTTGAGTCCTTGCTCCAAGGTCCAAGCCCTGAAGAATGGGTCCTGCACCATATCGGTGGAGTGGAATGAGAGGTCTGTGAACCATGTTGAAAACTAAGCTACAATAATGCTTTTCTTCTGTAGATGAAATATCTTCTGAATGCGCACTACAGAGAGAGTAGCTGGAACAATCTCTTCCTGAAACAGGCTCTCGATGTCTGCCTAGAAAAGCGTCACCTCATCATGAACCTCGAGCATCAAGCTCCACCATCTGCCTCCTTCTGCCTATATAAGGATGGCAGCAAGTATCACCATGAGTTTGAATGGTGTCTCTACCAGTCAGAAAACTCTCACCACATCCTCCAGAAAATCCTCAGCCGCATGTCGGTCCATCTCTCCCCTGAACCTGGGTGGCCTTTGGCGCTAGAACTCCTGCAATGTGCTCAAGTGGCATGCACTGTCTGCTGCTGGGGCTGGTGGAATTAGTGGACCAACAGGGAGTGGTACCACTGGTGCCTCCACTGGAAAAGGGCCCTGCACCAAAGCCTCATTGCTTGGTGAGCTATCAGTGCATATGAATCTCGGAACTCTAGCCAGATGTATGCGTAGAGGTATTCTGAAAAGAAATAGGTGCACTAAAGTTAAAAAGGTATACCTAGGGAGATGACTTAAAGAAAACTTTTGAAAATACACACACAATTAGTGTTTTCATGCACTAAGTCGGAAATCATAAGTCTGGGTTCTGGTGTATGGATATGTCAGCCCCCGCACCAACATTAGATTCCATGAACTGAAAACCACACTCACAAAACTTAACACTATTGCATCACAGAAAAGATAAGAGTCCTATGTTCTGCGGTAGAAATGACTCCTCTGATACCAATTTTTCATGACCCATGCCTCGAGGCTCGTTCCATGACTACCCCAATCCCACCTTCTATAGGTCAGGGGCTGGTGACTAGCACCAAAGTCATAATTCTAACACCTCGAGATTTAATGATAAGTATTCTTTTTAATTTATTTGATGTCATGTGTTTTATGCTACACCATGATTATCTTGTGCTATACACAACACCGTATTATCTTGCAGTATACGCAACACAATTCTTGGATCATGTTATATACAATTTCAAGTTCGTTTGATAATAGTCATTCTACACAACATTGAGTATATATATATATATATATATATTAAATGTATAAATGAAATATGGTTGGATTTTTTTATACACAACAATAAAGGAGTCTTGCGCAACACGCAACCCTAACTTGGCTTTCATTACACGCAATCGCAACCTTCCTCAGCAGCGTGTGTAGTACGCAATACCGGGTTTCACTAAACAACGATATATGGTTATAATATTATTATTAAATAGCCGTTATGAATATTATTAGCTACATTTTTAATCTTATAACATTATTTTTCATCTTACACATTTTCTAGAACATGGTATGAGAACAAAATAAATTTTTTCGGGTAAAATAAGTATTTTTCAAAAAATGCAGTTTTGCCCCATTTGATGGCGCACCCATTTTAAATATAATTTTGAGAAGTTTATAAGTTAAATTTTACAAAATAAAATTATTATTTTGAATCATGATATAAAAATTTACATTGGATAATGTTTTGATATTTTTTGATAACTTTCATATTTTAATGAATAGTAAAAACACGCTATAATTTAATTAAAAACATCTTTTTTCATCGTAATAACTTATGTGGTTAAATTATAATATTGAATGGATTTAGAGTATAAATATAATATATTTTTAACATTTAATAAAATGTATGTCATTAGCATTGATTTTACCTTGAATTTGTAGGTTAAATCAATTCAATCTTTTGCAATGTTTTAAACAAAAACTCATTTTCTTTCGACAATGAGATTATTTTTAATTTAATTTCTGCATCTTTTGTGTATTGAATTTGGAAAAATGGATTCCATATTTGGAATCAGTGGTTCCAAATTATGTTAATAGGCTACTTTTTATTTTTGGGCATTATGAATAGTAACTACGGTAAAATTTATTTACCATAGTTAAAGGTAAATCAGGTAATTAAGGGTAAATATAAGATTATAAAATTACCCTAACACCTTCCAAAATCCTATTGGATAACTAAAAATCGACCCATATCACCGAAGGGTCGTATCAGATTCATTTAATGGACTTTTTTCTATGAAAATAAATTAATTATTATTAAAACCAAAGAAAGTGACAACATGTCACTCTCTTAAATATTATAAGTATATTAATTTTAACATAGTGATAAACTTCATGAAACTTCTAAAATTAATAGTCTCCAAAAATCTAGTAAAATTATCTACATAATATGAATTTATTTATAATGTTTAGGGATTAAATAATTATCATTAATTGTGACACAATAGTGATGCATAAAATCGTTTATCTAGTGAAAAATCAAGAATATAGTTTTTATTAAACTAATAGTGACCATAAACGACCGAAAACCCTGACCAAAACTTATTGGTCATGTAAATTTAAAACATAATCATCCAATGGTCTAATATTTGACCATTTTCAGCCTTATAAAATCTATTATGACACTTATATTATTTTATTTTAAATGATACCAAAGTTGTCACCTTCATAATTTAATAAATATAACAATTTAAGTATTATAATTTTAAGATTATAAATTAGATTAAAATTATTATTGTGAAATTTAATCCAGTTATCTTCATCATAGGATTTTATTTTTAATTTTTTATGCAAAAATTAAGTATATTAAATAATTATACAAAAATATTGCAGTAATTATTTTATTAAGAGATAAACCAAATAAATGGTTTTAAAAATAATAAACTAAATATTATATGAATTATTTAATGTGCTCCAATAATTTTCTAGATACATATGACCTTTTCTGAATCTATTAAAGCTTTTATTTTTAACATATCTTCTGTATATATTTTATTTAAATTCAAATAAATGAATAGTGTCAAAATTGACACCATTGTTACGTTATAAAAATAACATATTATAAAATTGTTTAAAAATCACAAAAATATTTAAAAATTATAAATTTAAATTTATATGGTCAAAAATGTTATAAGGTATGAAATTATGGAAAATTAACAACAAATAAGTAATTATTTTTTATAATTTAAAATTTAGAATTTTATTACCACAAATAAAATTAAATAGATTAAATAAGGATAAATCAAAATGATAAGGTTTAAAATAAAATAAAAACATGTCTAAATTTAATTGGTTGATGATATTACAACCCTATCTCATCTAATATTCTAATATGAGTCATTTTTGGTGGTTTTCAAGTGGGGTTAGATTTATTATAAATTAATATTTTTAAGATTTCCAAAGGTTCCCCTCTACTCCCTTATAAAAGGGCACCTCCTCCCTCCCATCCTCACACCAATTTGAGAATTCAAGCTTGGCTAACCCCTGCAAAATTCCCTTATCCACTTCCCTAGAAACATCCTAGAGGTTCTAGTATTCTTCAAAGACCAATTTTAGTGCCCTAAGAGGAGGTCTCAAAGAGGCGCTTCAAAGAATAGGTAATGTCCGTTACCAATTCTTTCAACTTTATTTCTTCTTCTACATCTTCTTCTTTAGTTGTTTCATTATGAAGTAATAACATAAGTGTCACTCATATAATGATATTTTATTATATGTATGAAACAACCCTATTTCACCATCTATCCATCCTACAGAAAATGAAATCACCGCGCATGCGTACGTATGGAATACCATCTCCACGCCATGGTGTAATCTATTTTTCCAACACCACCTTACTTGGATGGGTATAATGGTGTAAAGAATAACTATAAATAGTTATTATAACATCATACTGATTATGATATATTGTATCATCCTATCCAATTCAATTAAATAATTATCGGAATGATATCATCACTCGTGCATACGTACGGACTACCGTGTCCACGGCGCGATGAGATTCATTCTCCATGATAACCATTTAAGAATGATTATAAAGTATATATATAAGCAATAATAATGAAATATATGACATTATAAAGCTACTGGATTTATGTATATATATATATGTATGTCATATACTTAATTCCATTCAACTCAATAAGGAAACGAAAACAGCGTTCAAGCGTACGTACGACCTACCGTCTCCATGAATGATGTATTTCTTTCCATCTATCGATCTATTATATATATGTATATTATGAATATATATTATATATAAATCATGTTTTATATTCTGTAATTAATTAATCATGATCTAATTAATCATGTGAATAATTAAAAGTCAAAACACGAACGACAAATGAAACGATTTTACCCAAAACACTCTTTAACATGGAATTTACAAAAGAACGGGTAATATAAAGTCATAAGTGAACCATATATGATATCATAATAATGAATATGATTCTGTAATAAGTCAATGACATTATTTAAATCATTATACAGGAGGTTCGGATACATACAAATCATATCAGACATAAGGTAAGGGATAATTTTGCAAATGTCATTTTTATCCGAGATTGCTTATTCGTAAGTATTTACTGGGGTTATTTTTATCATCCATGTACATGTTTTATAAAAGTGTTTTCATGTATGTTTAATTTCATTTTTACCCATTTTTTACTTTTACTACATGGTATGTATGGAATCTTTCTTTTACGAGGTACTTTTTGACTTTTCCGGAAAAAGTTTGAGAAGAATGTTTTTATTATAACTTATACGGCACGGACGGATTTTTACGATTTTATAAAGCCTTATATTAATTAATCTTCCTACAAAATATTTCATGGATATTTTCAAAAAAATCTTTTTCTTTTAAAATTGCATGACATTTTTTGAAAAGAAAATTATTTTGAAGAAACAAAGGATATTTTCCCCAAGAATTCATTTCAAGTATTTTATCAAAACCATTTTCATCTAAGATGACATTATTTCACCTGTGTATGTTTCAAGTATAATGTCTATATGATTTAAATGGTTTAACTTTCCTTATTATGAAATGATATCCATTTCTTTTATATGGATTTTATAATGATGGGATGATGTTTATGAAGCCCATTTTATTTATTAGGTTATTATGAATGATGTAAGTTTATTTTGTGGCACAAGTAAGAATGATTTAATTATGAGATGGGTGGGACCTATATCTCCCTCCAATGCATTGGGTAAAGATTTATATCTCATGAGATAGACATGGCTGGAACGGTAAGTTAATCCGGTTCAGTGTTACAGGACTGAAACAAGGAGTGAACTCGATTCAGAAAGGGACTTTGTCCACTAAGATGGTCTTGGCAGCAATGGCTTGGCTACTATGGAAATCATTACATGTGATTAATGTATTCCACAATTACATATTTTATTCCCATGATATGTTATCATTATTCATGTTCCATTATGATCTATGCCTTATGTACATCCATGTTTTAAGTCATTGCTCAAGATTTTGATGTTTAAAAATTATGTTCATGTTTTTATGTTCAAATGTATATGGTATGGTTTATTTTATCCATGCTTACCCTTACTGAGAATTTGAGATCACCCTTTTTATGTTTTCTTTTACCCAGGATATAAAGAAAGGTTTTAGGTAAGAAAAAAATGGGAAGATCTTTATGGGAGATGTTGAATATCTTTCACCACTATTAGAAGATTACATTGGAAGATTCCAAAGACACTAAACTATTACGGTACTTGTGTGGGTGTTTTTGTTATGTACTAAGTATTCTGCAAAATTAATGTAATGTCCATGTACGTCAAGCTTTGGGTCTCTACAGTTAGTATCAGAGGAAAGGTTTAGTCAACCTTTGGAAAATAGGATGCGGGAACTTTAGTGAGATCCCTAGAGATATTTCTATGGTATGTCTAGGGATGTCCCTAAGGTTAAGTATAAGTATAGGTTATAGTTCTAGAATTATGGTAACGATATTAGATTAATCCTAAGATGTTAGATATTGAAGTTACTCCCCCTTTATTATGATTTTTGCCTCTCACACTATTCTTTTTGGGTTTTAGAAAATGGCTGGAAATAAGATGATTCACGATAATGGAGGATATGATGGACAATGGAATGATATTATTCATGAGAAACCAAATGAAATGGGATTTGGAAGTGCAAAAATAATTATTATACTGAATCAGAAATCTCATAATATGATCAACAAACTCAAATTTGGTAAGTTTCCTGACTCAGCTAATAAGAGAAAGATGGAGTTTCATGATGATCATAGAGGAAAGAAAGTTCAATGTCCCCTATGTAAATCATGTGGGAAGAGGCATCAAGGAGAATGTTTCAAAGGAACTGGAAGATGCTTTGGGTGTGGAAAAGAAGGACATAAAGCCAGTAAGTGCAAAGGAAAAGGTTCAGTTAACACCATGGATGAGGATAATGGTATTGCTACGACATCAAAAATGGTTAAATGTTTTAAATGTGGAATGTACGGGCATTATGCAAACCATTTCCCTTATAGAAAGTCTCATGAAGAGAATCAGTACGGTCGTATGGGTAGTATTTATGTTGATGATGATGAAGAGACTACAAATGATATGTGAGATGAAGGAATTGTTGAAGCTCGGTCAATGGTTTATGAAGGTAGTGGAATGATTACATGTTTATCAAGTGTAATGTTGTATAAGTAATCTCATGGAACTATGGAATAATGAGACATATAAGGATTGTTACACAGTTGTCTTTCCTTATGTTTTGGAAGTGTATGATTAATGGTACCAGTAACCATGAAAGGTAATTCAGATATTTTTGTAAAGTAGATGATATGCGCATAATGAAGGGATAAGGAGGAAATTAAAGGTTTAATAGTATTCATGATCTCATGACTGATATAAGTAGAAGGTTATATCATGGTTTGAGTATATAGATTTTTTTTTGGTATGTGGAAAGAGTTAAATTTTGACAACATTCATGTTTTCACTAAGGTTTAATGGGTATTCATTTTTCAAGAAAATACATGATTAATGTATCCACATGATTGGAATGTGACCAACATGATATATGGGGGATAAATAATGGTTGGTTGATGACATTTCAAGTAATCGTTTTCTTTATAATATGAGGTTGGACCGAAGTATTTTAGATAAAGATTGGAATGGATTATGTTGGAAATAAGTTAGTATTGTTTAAGGATAGAACTTTTTTTGATATTATTGATGGGATGTTATAGTAATGTAGTTTTAGAAAAATGACAACCTGTAGGACGGGCGACAACCCAACGCGTCGGACAAGGCTGTGGGAATCAAACACACAACCGAAGTGCGACTGGCCTTTATCGCCTACCACTGGCCTACAGGATGTCCCTATTTAGTAGAAACTAGTTTTATTATATTAAGCAGTATGATATATAAGTCCATTTTAGGAACCATATACGATTAATCTCACTATAGATCGACTTATGTATATTTAATAACTTTTGCTAACCTTTTGTTTGAGATAGACCGTCATTTTATCACATGGTCTTCTAACATTTCACGAATAACAAATTCAACTTCATTTCTTTAAGAGATGAAGTGGAAATTGTTCAAGGCATGAACAACAGTGAGATTGTACCAAAATAAAGTAAGTATTTCTTCTAATTCAAAATCTTCAACTTTTGGGAAATGATCTTGAAAACCAAAAATGTTGTCCTAGTGACCTTATATCCAATGAATCATATGGTACCTTAGATCATCACAAATATATGGCTTTGTGATTGTTGGATTTTTCATAGCCATGTTCTCTACCAAACTCTATCAGAAAATGATGGTTAGTTTTCTCTTCCATATCCATATTTTCACCTATGTTCTCCGAGGTGGAAACCCAGTGATTAGTTAATTTGGGTAATCGTTACGTTTCATACTTTAGTTTTTAAAGATAAGTTTTGGTATTCCTTTTTACGATGTGGGTTTCTATTAAAGAAACTTTCGAATAGTAATCCATGTATAACCCTGACGAATTTCGAGGGAAAAATTCATTTTAAGGGGGGTAGAATGTAACACCCTGAGATTTTATGATAAGTATTATTTTTAATTTATTTGATGTCATGTGTTTTATGCTACACCATGATTATCTTGTGCTATACGCAACACCGTATTAGCTTGCATTATATGCAACACAATTCTTGGATCATGTTATATTAAATTTCAAGTTCGTTTGATAATAGTCATTCTACACAACATTGAGTGTATATATATATATATATTCAATGTATAAATTAAATATGGTTGGATTTTGTTATACACAACAATAAATGAGACTTTCACAACACGCAACCATAACTTGGCTTTCATTACACGCAATCACGACCTTCCTCGGTAGCGTGTGTAGTATGCAATACCGGGTTTCACTAAACAATGATATATGGTTATAATATTATTATAAACCAGCCGTTATTAATATTATTAGCTACATTTTGAATTTTATAAAATTATTATTCATTTTACACATTTTCTAGAACATGGTATGAGATCAAAATAAATTTTTTCGACTAAAATAAGTATTTTTCAAAAAATGCAGTTTTGCCGCCTTTTCATGGCGCACACATTTTAAATATAATTTTTGAGAAGTTTATAAGTTAAATTTTTCAAAATAAACTTATTATTTTGAATCATGATATAAAAATTTACATCGGATAAAGTTTTTATATTTTTTGATAACTTTCATATTTTAATGAATAGTAAAAACACACTATATTTTAATTAAAAAAACCTTTTTTCATCATAATAACTTATGTGGTTAAATTATAATATTGAATGGTTTTAGAGTATAAATATAAAATATTTTTACCATTTAATATAATGTATGTCATTAACATTGATTTTACCTTGAATTCGTAGGATAAATCAATTTAATCTTTTGCAATGTTTTAAAAAAAACCCGTTTTCTTTCGACAACGATATTAATTTTAATTTAATTTCTGCAACTTTTGTGTATTGAATTTGGAAGAATGGATTCCATATTTGTAATCAGTGGGTCAAAATTATGTTAATAGGTGACTTTTTATTTTTGGGCATTATGAATAGTAACTACGGTAAAATTTATTTGCCATAGTTAAAGGTAAATCAGGTAATTAAGGGTAAATATAAGATTATAAAATTACCCTAACACCTTCCAAAATACTATTGGATGACTAATAATAGAACCATATCACCTAAGGGTCGTATTATATTCATTTAATGGACTTTTGTACATGAAAATAAATTAATTATCATTAAAACCAATGAAAGTTACAACATGTCACTCTCTTAAATCATATAAGTATATTAATTTTAACTTAGTGATAAACTTCATGAAACTTTTAAAATATATAGTCTCTAGAAAGATAATAAAATTATCTACATCATATGAATTAATTTATAATTTTTTGTGATTAAATAATTATCAATAATTGTGACACAATAGTGATGCTGAAAATTGTTTATCTAGTGAAAAATCAAGAATATAGTTTTTATTAAACTAATAGTGACCATTAAAGGCACAAAACCCGGACCAAACCTTATTGGTCATGTAAATTTAAAACATAATCATCCAATGGTCGAATATTTGACCATTTGGAGCCTTATAAAATCTATTATGACACTTACATTATTTTATTTTAAATGATACCAAAGTTGACACCTTCATAATTTAATAAATATAACAATTTAAATATTACGATTTTAAGATGATAAATTAGATTAAAATTATTATTCTGAAATTTAATATATTTATCTTCATAATAGGATTTTATTTTTAATTTTTATGCAACAAATAAGTATATTAAATAATTATACAATAATATTTTATTAATTATTTTATTAAGAGATAAACCAATTAAATAGTTTTAAAAATAATAAAATAAATATTATATGAATTATTTAATGCGATACAATACTTTTCATGATACATATGACCTTTTATGAATCTATTAAAGCATTTATTTTGAACATATCTTCTGTATATATTTTATTTAAATTCAAATAAATGAATTGTTTCAAAATTGACACAATTGTTATGTTATAAAAATAACATATTATAATATTGTTTAAAAATCAAAAAAATATTTAAAAATTATAAATTTAAATTTATATGGTCAAAAATGTTATAAAGTATCCAATTATGGATAATTCACAACAAATAAGCCATTGTTTGTTATAATTTAAAATTTATAATTTTATTACCACAAATAAAACTAAATAGATTAAATAAGGATAAATCAAAATGATAAGGTTTAAAATAAAATAAAAACATGTCTAAATTTGATTGGTTGATGATATTACAACCATATATCATCTAATATTATAATATCAGTCATTGTTGGAGGTTTTTAAGTGGGGTTAAATTTATTATAAATTAATATTTCTAAGATTTCCAAAGGTGCCCCTCTCCTCCCTTATAAAAGGGCTCCTCCTCCCTCACTTACTCACACCAATTTGAACCTTAAATCTCGGCCAAACCCTGCCAAATTATCTTATCCACTTCCCTAGAAACATCCTAGAGGTTTTGGTCTTCTTTAAAGACCAATTTTAGTGCCCTAAGAGGAGGTCTCAAAGAGGCTCTTCAAAGAAGAGGTAATGTTCGTTACCGATTATTTAAACTTTATTTCTTCTTCTACTTCTTCTTCTTTAGTTTTTTTATTATGAAGAAATAACATAAGTATCAATCCTATACTGATATTTTATTATAAGTATGAAACAACCCTATTTCACCATCTATCCATCCTACGGAAAACAAAATCACCGCACGTGCGTACGTACGGAATACCGTCTCCACACCATGGTGTAATATGTTTTTCCAACACCGCCTTACTTGGATGGGTATAATGGTGTAAAGAATAAATATACATAGTTATTATAACATCATAATGATGATGATATATTGTATCATCCTATCCAATTCAATTAAATAATTATGGGAACGATATCATCGCTCGTGCGTACGTACGGACTACCATCTCCACGATGCGATGAGATTCATTCTCCATGTTAACCATTTAAGAATGATTATAAAGTATATATATAAGAAATAATAATTAAATATATGAAATTATAAGGCTACTAGATTTATATATATATATATATATGTATGTCATCTACTTAATTCCGTTCAACTCAATAAGGAAACGAAAACAACGTTCATGCGTACGTACGACCTACCGTCTCCATGAACTATGTATTTATTTCCATTTATCGATCTATTATATATATGTATATTATGAATATATATTATATATAAATCATGTTTTATATTCTGTAATTAAATAATAATGATCTAATTAATCATATGAATAATTAAAAGTCAAAACACGATTGACAAATGAAACGATTTTACCCAAAACACTCTTTAACATGGAATTTACAAAAGAAAGGGTAATATAAAGTCATAAGTGAACCATATATGATATCATAACAATGAATATTATTCTTTAATAAGTCAATGAAATTATTTAAATCATTATACAAGAGGTTCAGATACATACAAAGCATATCAGACATAACGTAAGGGATAATTTGGCAAATCCCATTTTTATCTGAGATTGCTTATTCGTAAGTATTTACTGGGGTTATTTTTATCATCCATGTACATGTTTTATAAAAGTGTTTTCATGTATGTTTAATTTCCTTTTTACCCATTTTTGACTTTTACTACATGGTATGTATGGAATCTTTCTTTTATGAGGTACTTTTTGACTTTTCCGGCAAAAGTACGAGAAGAATGGTTTTATTTTAGGTTATACAGCACAAACAGATTTTTACAGTTTATAAAGACATATATTAATTAATCTTCCTCCAAAATATTTCATGGCTATTTTCAACAAAATCTTTTTCTTTTAAAATTGCATGAAATTTTGTGAAAAGAAAATGATTTTGAAGAAAAAAAGGATATTTTCCTC
This sequence comes from Viscum album, assembly GCA_963277665.1. Taxonomy (NCBI): domain Eukaryota; kingdom Viridiplantae; phylum Streptophyta; class Magnoliopsida; order Santalales; family Viscaceae; genus Viscum; species Viscum album. Next base: position 796,624 of record CAUJRU010000151.1, on the reverse strand, counting down.
AAGAATTCATTTCATGTGTTTTATCAAAACCATTTTCATCTAAGATGAAATTATTTCACATGTGTTTGCTTCAAGTATAATGTCTCTATGATTAAATGGTTTAACTTTCCTTATTATTAAATGATATCCATTTCTTTTATATGGATTATATAATGATGGGATGATGTTTATGAAACCCATTTTATTTATTGGGTTATTATGAATGATGTATGTTTATTTTGTGACCCATGTAAGAATGATTTAATTATGATATGGGTGGGACCTATATCTCCCTCCAATGAATTGGGTAAAGATTTATTTCACATGAGATAGACATGGCTGGAATGGTAAGTTAATCTGGATCAGTGTTACATGACTGAAACGAGGAGTGAACTCGATTCAGAAAGGGACTTTGTCCACTAAGTTGGTCTTGGCAGCAATGCCTTGGCTACTATGGAAATAATTACATGTGCTTAATGGATGCCACGATTACATGTTTTATTCCCATTCTATGTTATCATTATTTATGTTCCATTATGATCTATGCCTTATGTACTTCCATGTTTTAAGTCGTTGCTCAAGATTTTGATATTTAAACATTATGTTCATGTTTTTAAGTTCAAATGTATATGGAATGTTTTATTTTATCCATGCTTACCCTTAATGAGAATTTGAGCTCACCCTATTTATGTTTTCTTTTCCCCAGGATATAAATAAAGGTTTTAGGTAAGAAAAAAAGTGGAAGATCTTTATGGGAGATGTTGAAGATCTTTCACCACGATTAGAAGATTACGTTCCATGTTTCCAAAGACACTAAACTATTACGGTCCTTATGTGTGTGTTTTTGTTATGTACTAAATATTCCAAAAAAATTAATGTAATGTCCATGTACGTCAAGCTTCGGGTCTCTACAGTTGATATCAGAGGAAAGGTTTAATCAACCTTTGGAAAATCGGATGCAAGAACTTTAGTGAGATCCCAAGAGATATTTCTAAGGTATGTCTAGGGATGTCCCTAAGGTTAAGTATAAGTATAGGTTATAGTTCTAGAATTATGGTAACGATATTAGATTAAACCTAAGATGTTAGATATTGAAGTTACTCCACCTTTATTATGATGTTTCCCTCTCACACTATTCTTTTTGGGTTTTAGAAAATGGCTGGAAACAAGATGATTCACGATAATGGAGGATATGATGGATAATGGAATGATATTCTTCATGAGCAACCAAATGAAATGGGATTTGGAATTCCAAAAATCATTATTATGCCGAATCAGAAATCTCATAATATGATCAACAAACTCAAATTTGGTATGTTTCCTGGCTCAGCTAATAAGAGAAAGATGGATTTTCATGATGATTATAGAGGAAAGAAAGTTCAATTCCCCCTATGTAAATCATGTGGGAAGAGGCATCAAGGAGAATGTTTCAAAGGAACTGGAAGATTCTTTGGGTGTGGAAAATAAGGACATAAAGCCAGTAAGTGAAAAGGAAAAGGTTCAGTTAACACCATGGATGAGGATAATGGTATTTCTACGAAATCAACAATGGTTAAATGTTTTAAATGTGGAATGTACGGGAATTATGCAAACCAATGCCCTAAGGGAAATTCTCATGAAGAGAATCAGTATGGTTGTATGGGTAGTATTTATGTTGTTGATGATGAAGAGACTACAAATGATATGTGAGAAGAAGGGATTGATGAAGCCCGGTCAATGGTTTATGAAGGTAGTGGAATTATTACATGTTTATCAAGTGTAATGTTGTATAAGTAATCTCATGGTGATATGGAAAAAAGAGACATGTATGGATTGTTACATTGCTGTCTTTCCTTAAGTTTTTAAAGTGTATGATTAATAGTACCAGTAAAAATGAAAGGTTATTCAGATATTTTTGGAAAGTAGATGATATGCACATAATGAAGGGATAAGGAGAAAATTAAATGTTTGATAGTATTCATGAGCTCATGACTGATATATATATAAGGTTATATCATGGTTTGAGTATATAGATTTTTTTTTGGTATGTGGAAAGAGTTAACTTTTGACAGCATTCATGTTTTCACTAAGGTTTAATGGGTATTTATTTTTCAAGAGAATACATGATTAAGGTATTCACATGATTGGAATGTGACCAACAAGATATATGGGGGACAAATGATGGTTGGTTGATTACATTTAAAGTAATCATTTTCTTTATAATATGATATTGGTCCGAAGTATTTTCGATAAAGATTGGAATGGATTATGTTGGAAATAAGTTAGTATTGTTTAAGGATAGAACTTTTTTTTGATATTTTTGATGGGATGTTATAGTAATGTAGTTTTAGAAAAAGGACAACCTGAAGGACGGACGACAACCCATCGCGTCGGATAAGGCTATGGGATCCAAACCCACAACCGAAGTGCGACTGTCCTTTATCTCCTACCACTGGCCTACAGGATGTCTCTATTTAGTATAAACTAGTTTTATTATATTAAGCAGTATGATATATAAGTCCATTTTAGGAACCATATATGAATAATCTCACTATAGATCAACTTATTTATATTTAATAACTTTTGCTAACCTTTTGTTTGAGATAGATGGAATGACCCGTCATTCTATCACATGGTCTGCTAACATTTCACGAATAACAAATTCAACTTCATTTATTTAAGAGATGAAGTGGAAATTGTTCAAGGCATGAACAATAGTGAGATTATATCAAAATAAAGTAAGTATTTCTTCTAATTCAAATTCTTCAACTTTTGGGAAATGATTTTGGAAACCAAAAATGTTGTCCAAGTGACCTTATATCCAATGAATCATATGGTACCTTAGATCATCACAAATATATGGCTTTCTGATTGTTGGATTTTTCATAGCCATGTTCTCTAACAAACTCCATCAGAACATGATGGTTAGATTTCTCTTCCATATCCATATTTTCACCTATGTTCTCCTAGGTGGAAACCCAGTGATTTGTTAATTTGGGTAACCGTTACGTTTCATACATCAGTTTTTTAAGATAAGTTTTGATATTCCTTTTTACGATGTGGGTTTCTATTAAAGAAACTTTCGAATAGTAAACCATGTATAACCCCAACGAATTTCAAGGGAGAAATTTATTTTAAGGGGGGTAGAATGTAACACCCTGAGATTTTATGATAATTATTATTTTTAATTTATTTGATTTCATGTGTTTTATGCTACACCATGATTATCTTTTTCTATACGCAACACCGTATTAGCTTGCATTATACGCAACACAATTCTTGGATCTTGTTATATACAATTTCAAGTTCGTTTGATAATAGTCATTCTACACAACATTGAGTGTATATATATATATATTCAATGTATAAATGAAATATGGTTGGATTTTGTTATACACAACAAAAAATGAGTCTTGCACAACACGCACCCCTAACTTGGCTTTCATTACACGTAATCGCGACCTTCCTCGGTAGCGTGTGTAGTACGCAATACCGGGTTTCACTAATCAATGATATATGGTTATGATATTATTATAAACTAGACGTTATGAATAGTATTAGCTACATTTTTAATTTTATAACATTATTATTCATTTTACACATTTTCTAGAACATGTTATGAGAACAAAATAAAATTTTTCGGGTAAAATAAGTCTTTTTCTAAAAATGCAGTTTTGTCGCCTTTTGATGGAACACCCATTTTAAATATAATTTTTGAGAAGTTTGTAAGTTAAATTTTAAAAAATAAACTTATTCTTTTGAATCATGATATAAAAATTTACATTGGATAAAGTTTTGATATTTTTTTGATAAATTTCATATTTTAATAAATAGTAAAAACACACTATATTTTAATTAAAAACAACTTTTTTCATCGTAATAACTTATGTGGTTAAATTATAATATTGATTGGTTTTAGAGTATAAATATAATATATTTTTACCATTTAATATAATCTATGTCATTAGCATTGATTTTACCTTGAATTCGTAGGTTAAATCAATTCAATCTTTTGCAATGTTTTAAACAAAATCCCATTTTCTTTCGACAACGGGATTAATTTTAATTTAATTTCTGCAACTTTTGTGTATTGGATTTGGAAAAATGTATTCCATATTTGTAATAAGTGGGTCCAAATTATGTTAATAGGCTACTTTTTATTTTTGGGCATTATGGATAGTAACTACGGTAAAATTTATTTACCATAGTTAAAGGTAAATCGAGTAATTAAGGGTAAATATAAGATTATAAAATTACCCTAACACATTCCAAAATCCTATTGGATGACTAAAAATAGACCCATATCACCTAAGGGTCGGATTAGATTCATTTAATGGACTTTTGACCATGAAAATAAATTAATTATTATTAAAACCAAAGAATGTGAAAACATGTCACTCTCTTAAATCTTATAAGTATATTAATTTTAACTTAGTGATAAATTTCATGAAACTTCTAAAATAAATAGTCTCCAGAAAGCTAATAATATTATCTACATCATATGAATTTATTTATAATTTTTAGGGATTAAATAATTATCATTAATTGTGACACAATAGTGATGCAGAAAATTGTTTATCTAGTGAAAAATCAAGGATATAGTTTTTATTAAACTAAATGTGACCATAAAAGGCACAAAACCCAGACCCAAACTTATTGGTCATGTAAATGTAAAACCTAATAATCCAATGGTCGAATATTTTACCATTTTGGGCCTTATAAAATCTATTATGACACTTATATTATTTTATTTTAAATGATACCAAAGTTGTCACCTTCATAATTTAATAAATATACCAATTTAAATATTATTATTTTAAGATGATAAATTATCTTAAAAGTATTATTATGAAAGTTAATAAATTTATATTCATCATAAGATTTTATTTTTAATTTTTATACAAAAAATAAGTATATTAAATAATTATACAAAAATATTGCAGTAATTATTTTATTAAGAGATAAACCAAATAAATGGTTTTAAAAATAATAAAATAAATATTATATGAATTATTTAATGTGATCAAATACTTTTATAGATACATATGACCTTTTATGAATCTATTAAAGCTTTTATTTGGAACATATCTTCTGTATATATTTTATTTAAATTCAAATAAATGAATAGTGTCAAAATTGACACAATTGTTACGTTATAAAAATAACATATTATAAAATTGTTTAAAAATAAAAAAAATATTTAAAAATTATAAATTTAAATTTATATGGTCAAACATGTTATAAAGTTTCCAATTATGGACAATTAACAACAAATAAGTCATTATTTGTTATAATTTAAGATTTATAAATTTATTACCACAAATAAAATTAAATAGATTAAATAAGGATAAATCAAAATGATAAGGTTTAAAATAAAATAAAAACATGTCTAAATTTGATTGGTTGATGATATTACAACCATATATTATCTAATATTCGAATATGAGTCATTTTTGGTGGTTTTCAAGTGGTTATAAATTTATTATAAATTAATATTTCTAATATTTCCAAATGTGCCCCTCTCCTCCCTTATAAAAGGGCACCTCCTCCCTCCCTCCCTCACACCAATTTTAGCTATCAAGCTCGGAAAAACCCTGCCAAATTATCTTATCGACTTCCCTAGAAACATCCTAGATGTTATGTTCTTATTCAAAGACAAATTTTAGTGCCCTAAGAGGAGGTCTCAAAGAGGCGCTTCAAAGAAGAGGTAATGTCCGTTACCGATTCTTTCAACTTTATTTCTTCTTCTTTAGTTGTTTCATTATAAAGTAATAACATAAGTATCAATAATATACTGATATTTTATTATAAGTATGAAACAACCCTATTTCACCATCTATCCATCCTACGGAAAACGAAATCACCGTGCATGCGTACGTACGGAATACCGTCTCCACGCCATGGTGTAATCTGTTTTTCCAACACCACCTTACTTGAATGGGTATAATGGTGTAAAGAATAACTATACATAGTTATTATAACATCATACTGATTATGATACATTTTATCATCCTATCCAATTCAATTAAATTATTATGGGAACAATATCATCGCTCGTGCGTACGTACGGACTACCGTCTCCACGACGCGATGAGATTCATTCTCCATGTTAACCATTTAAGAATGATTATAAAGTATATATATAAGCAATAATAATGAAATATATGATATTATAAAGCTACTGTATTTAGGTATATATATATATATGTATGTCATCTACTTAATTCCATTCAACTCAATAAGGAAACAAAAACAGCGTTCATGCATATGTACGACCTACCATCTCCATGAACGATGTATTTCTTTCCATTTATCGATCTATTATATATACATATATTATGAATATATATTATATATAAATCATGTTTTATATTATGGAATTAATTAATCATGATCTAATTATCATATGAATAATTAAAAGTCAAAACACGAACGACAAATGAAACGATTTTACCCAAAACACTCTTTAACATGGAATTTACAAAAGAACGGGTAATATAAAGTCATAAGTGAACCATATATGATATCATAACAATGAATATGATTCTGTAATAAGTCAATGAAATTATTTAAATCATTATACAGGAGGTTCGGATACATATGAAGCATATCGGACATAAGGTAAGGGATAATTTTGCAAATCTCATTTTTATCCGAGATTGCTTATTCATAAGTATTTACTGGGGTTATTTTTATCATCCATGTCCATGTTTTATAAAAGTGTTTTCATGTATGTTTAATTTAATTTTTACCCATTTTTGACTTTTACTACAAGGTATGTATGGAATCTTTCTTTCACGACGTACTTTTTGACTTTTTCGGCAAAAGTACGAGAAGAATGTTTTTATTTTAACTTATACGGCACGAACGGATTTTTACGGTTTTATAAAGCCTTATATTCATTAATCTTCCTCCAAAAGATTTCATGGATATTTTCAACAAAATATTTTTCTTTTAAAAGTGCATGACATTTTGTGAAAAGAAAATGATTTTGAAGAAAAAAAGGATATTTTCCTCAAGAATTCATTTCAAATGTTTTATCAAAACCATTTTCATCTAAGATGACATTATTTCACATGTGTATGTTTCAAGTATAATGTCTCTATGATTTACATGGTTTAAATTTCCTTATTATAAAATGATATCCATTTATTTTATACGGATTATATAATAATGGGATGATGTTTATGAAACCCATTTTATTTATTGGGTTATTATGAATGATGTATGTTTATTTTGTGGCACAAGTAAGAATGATTTCATTATGAGATGGATGGGACCTATATCTCCCTCCAATTCATTGGGTAAAGATTTATATCTCATGAGATAGACAGGGATGGAATTGTAAGTTAATACAGTTCGGTGTTACAAGACTGAAATGAGGAGTGAACTCGATTTAGAAAGGGACTTTGTCCACTAAGATGGTCTTGGCCGCAATGCCTTGGCAACTATGGAAATAATTACATGTGCTTAATGGATTCCACAATTACATGTTTTTTCCCATGCTATGTTATCATTATTTATGTTCCATTATGATCTATGCCTTATGTGCTTCCATGTTTTAAGTCGTTGCTCAAGATTTTGATGTTTAAACATTATGTTCATGTTTTTAAGTTCAAATGTATATGGTATGTTTTATTTTATCCATGCTTACCCTTACTGAGAATTTGAGCTCACCCTTTTTATGTTTTCTTTTCCCCGGGATATAAAGAAAGGTTTTAGGTAAGAAAAAAAGGGGAAGATCTTTATGGGAGATGTTGAAGATCTTTCACCACGATTAGAAGATTACGTTACAAGTTTGCAAAGACACTAAACTATTACGGTCCTTGTGTGTGTGTTTTTTTATGTACTAAGTATTCCGCAAAAGTAATGTAATGTCCATGTACGTCAAGCTTCAGGTCTCTACAATAATTACCAGAAACTATGAAGGCATTGCCTTTATAACCTGTACCATACACACAAGCAAGCACACAGCTGGATAAAACACCAAGTAAATTTTATACCAAAAGAGTATTGAAAGTAAAATTTTCTAGAATACAAGACCAACTAGAAAGTACAAGTACAAATGAAATTAAATTCAACTAAAGAAAAAAAAAGACAGCTACTGGATCATCCTCTGAGATTCCTACCTGAAGGGTCATTACAGATTGTCTCCTCACCAATCCACGTCCGTACATCTCCTCTGTGTACTGACAAGCTGTATGGTCCAACTCTGGATACCATCCAGTCCTGGTACTCTTAGTTTCAGTCAGCACAATCCATCTTCTGCATCCAACACAACAAGGTGCGGGCATAGCCTATGCAGGGGTGAGTATAAAAATACTCAATAGGGACCTTGAGACCCTCAAGGTCTCACAAAATTCAAAAAGGATAAACCAAAAATTATAAAATCAATTGATAACCCATCTTGGGTATATGACCACACCTATACCTAAGTTATTAAGTAATCCATCTCAATCATGAAGAAAAGAAAAAAGTATTGACTCAGCTCAACCAAGATTTTATTCACATTATCAAAACCTTGGATACTAGAGAACTCCTCCTCAATCGAGTACAGTGGGCCTTCCGTGTCACACAGAGATGCTTCCCACTAACCTTGGACTACTGAGGTACTCCTCCTGTCGAGTACCATGGGTCTACTATGTCACACAGAGGAACTCCCCACTGTGGGTCTACGACCACACCCAAGCACTCCACCTCATAGCCTCCAGAGGTACTCCTCCTGTCGAGTACCCTGAGTCTACCGCATCACCTAACACACTCCTCCACCATGGGTATGCTTCCACAACCAGGCACTCCCCACTAGGCCAGTCGAGTCACTACGAGTCATATGGTCAACATTCATCAAGTCTCAGCCAGCTACTAGGTTCCTGCACAAAAGCTCACTCATCTCTGAAAGATCCGCTCCACAATCTACTGGTTGATGCTCCAACTATCCCGAAGTCCCACGAAGAAGTATCTTAAAGGTATGACATGTCATAGGAGCCTTAACGCAACAATAGGGAAATTAATCATATTCTTGGTCTGTGAGTTATTAGCCTTTTAGTCCCAGGGGCCTGGTTGCATTCATGCATGATTCAACCTGACCATTTCTCAACTATACCCTTAACTCCAGTGAGGTATACTCAAAGGGACCATCACGCTCCAAGATTATCAGCACCACATATGGTTCTTCAAATGGACGTCTGGTGCTAATGAAAGGGCCAAAATTATGTAAAGATTCGTAGTGGGCCCAGGTTCAGTCCGACCCTGTCGGACCGACCCGCTCTGTCAGGCGGGCCCAACAGTTGGGTTTATCCCGAACCATAGGCCCAAACCAGTAGGCTGTGAGGGGCCAGAGAGAGCTGAGAGGGTGCAGAATAGCTACGAGGGTGTAGACAGGCTGCGAGTTGGCGTGATGGAGGTTTGGCCTGGAGGGTGCCGCGTGGGCGATTCGGCCAAGAGGGCACCACGAGGGTCCGGACCGGTTCAGCTGGGGTACCGCAAGGGGAATGGGAGGTTGGCTTGGCCAGGGCACCGCGTGGGGCGTGGGATGCTGGATCGGCCGGTGCGTCGCGAGGGGCACGGGACGTCGGCTCGGCCGGAGCACCACCAGGGGCGCGGAAGGCTGGCTCGGCTGTGGCTCAACGAGGGTGCAGGTTCAGAAAGGGGATCGGGAGGCCAACGTCTAGCGTGACTGGTGCGACTCGAAGGCTGGAGGCTGGCGCTGCTGGTGGGTGTGGGGCCAGTTCGGCCCGAAGGGCGCCACGAGGCAGGGGTGACCGGGGCCGATTTGGCCAGAGGACAGCGCAGCTGGGGCAGCACAACCCATCCTGGGGCGGCTCGACCAGAAGGATGGAGACCATGGTATAGGTTCAGCTAGGGCGCCGGAGGGTCGTGGGGGCGGCGCGGGTCGCGAAGGCCACGGGGGGCACGGCTGTTGCCTTCGTTTCCTTCATCACCTTTAACATCGTTTCCTCCTTCCACCATTTCGAAGAAAACCACAAAACAACATAAGGGTTACATAGAGGACATTCCATGTTAGTTTGTCCCACACTCTTCACATTTGGATGGTAGTATGAGGTTCACCAAGAACATAAAAAAGAACGAGGATGGAAGATATTTTCAATTCCCATAATCATTTGTTAATTTCTATTCCCAACCTTTCAAGGATTAAGAGGGGAGAACATGTGATGTTTTAATCAAATAATAAATAAACCCCTACAACTTCCCATGGAAAATTATTCCCAACCCGTAAGGAAAACATTTGCAGGTCAACTTGATAATAAGTTCATCCACATTCTTTATTTTTAGAAGGAATGAATCAAGGGAATACAATCATAAATTAATTAAAAACCCTACCTTGTTAGATGTTGGTTGACATTGGCATAAGAAGGTGGACATCGATTCGTTGTAGATGAACATTTCCTACGTCGAAGGAAGATCCAAGGAAGAAGGTAGAAGGAGGTCGACGTTCTTCGTTGGGGAGCATGTTCTTCATTGGAGAATGCGATATTCATTGGAGGGCAGAATCCTCTAAGTGCTGGGTGTCATGTCACTTTACCAGTGCTTCATCACTTGGCGAAGCTTTCCCAAATCCTCCTCCCAAGCTTCAAATATATAAGATCATAGAATTTATGAAAATTCATTTATTAGAATCCTTCCTAAATTCCAACGACACTGTTACCTAATTTAAAAAAAGGGAAAGCCAAATAACTAAGTTGGAACAATTAAATGTATGTGCATCAACAAAATTAATGTGGAAGAAGTCAAGAGGCTCCACCACATTAATGAGGGGGGTTGAGAGTTTCTCTCAATTAAAATGGGGGTTTAGTCTGGGGTGGTCCCCACCACCATAACCTCTCATGGGAGGTTATGGTTCAGATGGTCTCCACCACCATGAACTCTCATGGGAGGTTAAGGTATAGTGGTCACCACTTCCAACTTTCACATGGTGGTTTAGTTCTGGTGGAACCCACCTGCCAACACCCACATGGGTGTTGCACATAAAAATAAAAATGTCACACACTTTTATTTTTATTTTTTCCCTACATGAAAAACCCAAAAAATATCTTTCACTCTTAACCAACTATCGTCAAGGTGAAAGTCTCTTTAATCGAATATCATCACTGCGAGTTCAATGGTGCCCTCAGATTTCAATTCCAAGCACTGGTTCAATAGTTAAAAAAACCTTCTTTCATGTTTATTGAATGTACTCGAAAAAAAGTATGGAAAATTATTTACAGTCACCCTCAACCCGCGCCGATCGAGGTTAGGCACTGCCCAAGTGAAACATGACCCAACGAACCCAACGGTACTATAAGATTTCCAATCCAAGTTACCGTTTTAAAGTTATGTATTTTACAATAAAATAATTTTCACTTAATTATTTTATTTACGACCAAAACCTAAATTTCACTGGTGGCCCGCACTAGCCAAAGTTAGTATCTGCTTAAATAAAGCATTCCCTCACGAGTTTAGCGGTGGTCTTAGATTTTATATCCGAGCCACCATTTGTGAGTTATAAGCATTTGAAAAATAAAATAATTTATTCAATTATTTTATTTATAGTTATGCCATTATTGGGTTTTCTCACAGGAGGCCCGCCCCGACTAAACTAATGTGGCACTTAGGGTAAACCCACCATCTTGAGTGCAACAATGCCCTCAAATTTCTGATCAGTGTAACCTTTTAATAGTTATTCCACTTTTTCAGGAAAAATGTTTACACACACTAATTAAATATTAACAAAACTTTGACAGATCATTCTAGGCACTCTGGGTCTTGGAATCAAGCGCATTCAGATTTCACAGTATTAAAAAATTCCCATGTAATTAAAAAAATTACATGGAATTTATGAGAATTTAAAATTAAATTATCATATAATATTTTATAATTATTATTATTCCCTTGAATGATATTAATAACACCCTTTTAACAATTATAAAACTGGATTAAACAAGTTTGATGTAAGTCGAACTCGATGTAATAAAATCTTTAACCCAATTTCCATTCTTTGGGTTAACCTTTTACATCATTAATTATGTGATACTATGATTGTTTTTTTAATTAATATCAATTATTATGTGATGTATTATGTTTATTTATAGTGTATAAAAAAATCCTTTAATTATTATAATTATCATTTCAATAATATGGTATTTTTACTAGAGTTTTCTTAAAAAAAACCTCGGGTATAATTTTTTTTAAAAAATTCAAAAGAAATGTTTTATGAAATTATAAATGTTATATGATTATGTTCTAGTTCTTGTGAATTATTTATAATGAATGGTGATATATATATCTTCCTCCAATTCATTTTGTATGAGTATGTTGAAGGTCAAAAATATGGTTACTCCATGTATAACTATGATGGTTACACCATAATAGATCCAAGATGGTTACATTATAATGTAATCGTGAGGGTTACAAATAGTAATTTAACAGTGAGTTTTATATTATAAGTAAGTAATGTTGTGCTATATCATAGTGGTTATATATAGTTTCATTAATGATTTATCGAAATATCATGTTTCACAATGTATGTATATATTGGTGAGAAGTATGACTTTGGGAAAATTATTTCATATGTTTTTTAGTATACATGGACTAATGTATTATTTCTTTATTTTTCTATCCCTTATAGTGATTTTTATTCTCATAAAATGTTATTAACTTATTATCATTGGTTATAGGGTTATGTAAGAGAATAAGGGAAGTCATGTTAAATAATAAAATGATTTGTAATTAAATCATGTTGTTTTATGTTAAATTGTTTTGGAAGAAATGTATATTGTTTTAATGATACTGAATTTATATGATTTTGGTTTGATATGTAAGAGTTATATACTAACTTTCAAAAAAATTATATCAAAAATATCTTTGGGAATATAATGTCGGGAAAACTGGTTGAAATATATAGATTATGTATTGTATATGTCTTGGTCATTATACAAATAGGGGATTAACATAAAAAACCTATAATAAAAATACCTCAATTTAATATACTATCGATTCACAAATAATTTTTTTTCATGGAATTGATCCATGTAATATCAACATAAAATAAAAAGATAAAAAATTCAAAATTCAATCATCATACATAGAGTATGGATCAATCAATGATAAATAGTTGTTGTGTCCCAATTATTGAAGACATCTATAAAATCTGTTTGGGTAATGATCCTCAACCTAATCCCGAACTGTGGTAATTATCCATGAATTCTAACCAATTTTTCTATAATTCTCTAGTGATTAACAACCAACACTAAGATAAAATCCATATCTTGGTATTTATAGAAAACTGTAGTCCCAATATAAAATAAAATATATTTAATCAATTGATTAATGCATTTTTTATTTCAAATCTCCTGATATCATTATATAAAACTCCTTTCACTACAATGGTTTATACTTTATTATGGTAAAATCCACATTCTGAACTCAATGGTTCCATCAGATACATGATATGGGCCCCCATCGAGGATTTAATACATTTTTTTTCAATAAATATTCATTCCCATGACATTTTATATATTTAATATATTTAAACTATTTTTTTGGTAAAAAGGGCTCAATATCATAGGTTGTCTAACCACATGGTCTCCAAAATATTCCATATAATATCAAAAAATAATAAATATAAAATAAAAGTCATTATTGAGTGAATGTTCATGTGACTTGATTATCACCTTGATATATATTGGTGGAAGATAATATGATAACATATAATCTCAAATAAGAAGGAAACAAACAATTTTTTAAATTGATCAACAATAACCAAAATCACAGTATAAACATCAGATATCATTAAAAATCCCACCTGAAATACATAGATTTATTTTCTTATTTCCACTCCATCATTGTTAAAGGATGATGAATACCCTTTGGTAATTATCTTTCTTATTTAATCTATTGGAATTTCAAAAATTTCATGGTAAACTCATAAATTTAAAATTTTCATTCCATCCTTTTAGTAATACCATTGAATGAACTGAACATAATTGTACTAATATGGTTAATTGAAAATGGGAAAATATGATAATCACTGAATAATAATATCTTCAATTGGGTGTTAAAATTGACACATAATCAATTTTCATGTATTATATGACCATATTAATAAATTTCAAAATAAAAAAACATACCCTTCTTTATAGTTTCTAACATTTCATGAATGAAAAGATCCAACTTATATGAATTAATATATCTTTATAGAAGGGATAATTGTACTGTCACATGAAAAAAATAGGGAGTACCAGTATGTATAATTTAACATTCAAAATGAATCAAATAATTAATCAAATTTCAATGTTACAAATGTAACATATTCAATTCAGCAATATAGTTTTTTACAGAAAGAATCATCCATAATGTTTTCTTTTTTATGATTGTAATGAATTATGAAATTAAAATACTAAATCATTAGAAAATGTACTATTTTTCTGATATTTATCTATTTTTGATCAAATATATAATTAATTTTTCTGATTAGTATATATTTTTCAGTATGATTGATATAACCAATTAGACCAAATTTCAGTATCAAAAACCACAAAATCATAATCAATATAATTTTTAGAAATATTTAATAGGGTATCATTCCATTAACATGTCTCACAAAAAATTACATGACCATTATGCATTATAAAACAACCAATTCTCTTCAATTAAGAATTAATCTATATGAAAAATTTACAATATATATAGTGAAAGGAGAAAAATAGTGCATTCACTAATGATATTTTATGTTCAAGGTCGAGAATAGAAAACTATTTTATCAAGATGAATTTCATTTATCTTAAAGTTACATAGTTGGTGTGTTAGATAAAAAATAAAAGTATTTATCAATTAATAATTAGTAACCAAGAGATCTAGGAAAACATAAAATCACTAAGACATTTTTAGTTATTGTACACTTCTCAAAAAATTGAGTTTTATCGTAGTCAATTACTATTTCAAAAATAAAAATAATATGTTCATGGAAATATATCTATCACAACATGATTTACACACACACTAAATATTCTATAATAATTCTTTTATTTTATGCTTTTCAAAAGAAAACAATGGGTACATTCAGGGTCCTCATTACATTTTCAATGTATTCATATACAATTAATTAATAGAACCTCAATTTTTTTTAAATTATAATTAAGAAACTTATACATATGATCCTTTAATAAAACTCATACATAAGACAACCAAAAGGGAATAAATACCAATTTATATATCCTACATCATGTTTGAAACACTATCACCATATTTTATTCCACCATTATATTTGAATAATAATATCATGAACATAGATCAATATTTGAGAAATAATACACTCTATGGAGATTGAATAGCCTCATTATAGGGGATAATACTAAACATAGTTTTATTTAATGTTTTATTCACACATTATATATTTTTTTCATGATGATTTCATTTCATATGGAGTATAATTTGAATATTTCTTTTTCAAAGTCCAATATAATTTCATTTACAAATTCATAGAATTATATTTTCATTATTTTTCTAATAATTTTCATTGTACACACAAGAAACATATCGAAATTATTCAAATTAGATAAATATCTTAGATTTTATATGTCATTATCCTGGGTGATTTTTTACTAATCTTATCCCAAGATGGAAATTTCAATTTACTCACATCAAGATATATTTGATGAGTAATGTCCCATTTCAATCTACATGGTGACTTTCTCCTATTTTATTAACATGGAATCAATGATCATCATAGAACACCATTTCTACACTCTCAATACATCAATATTAATTCTTAATTTTATAATTCATGGGAATTAAATTCTCCATAAAACAATATATTCAATCCAATTTTAATCCACTTAAATTAAAAATAATGTTGCCAAATATTTTTTGTACATACTGTGCCAATCAGGTAAAGATTAATTCTTACTCAAAAACTAAATCTTCTTCATTATATCTCACATCAATGATTTTTTTACATACTAACATGAGTACGCATTGGAAATTATTTATCACTGAATATATTTTTTAATTAATCTCATTATAAGT
The DNA here is from genome assembly GCA_963277665.1 of Viscum album. NCBI lineage: Eukaryota > Viridiplantae > Streptophyta > Magnoliopsida > Santalales > Viscaceae > Viscum > Viscum album. The sequence goes on along the minus strand of CAUJRU010000151.1, from coordinate 780,643 downwards.
CATTAATCTAATATATTTCTTTGATATTCGTAACCATGGGCCACCAATAGTCAGCTTTAAATTGAAATTGACTAATAAAAATAGTTAAAATATGGTTCCGTGAAAAACCAATAAAAAATAAGATATTTCATGGGGATTTAATACATTCCAAATATAATAGAAATTCAGATGATCCACTAAATTATAGAGGGTTATTTTTTAAAAAAAAAGTTAACTTGTTTAATTTATTGTATGGACACTACCGCTATTAATATCTTGTGTCAAATCATCAATAATGAAATTTTCATTTTTTACAATTATAATAATTCTATATTGATGATTTGGAAGGATAATTTTATCTTGGTTCCTTTTAACATCACTTTCCCTATGTTCTATTTGGAAAATCATTTTGAACGAATAATTCGTTGTAAAATAAGAATTAAAATATTCCAAATTATATATCATAATAACCATATATTAGAATCTCATATGTGTACTTAGATACATTATCATAACCTCTTAAATTATCAAAATTTTATTTTGATAGTATCAAAAATTACATTGTATTTCTTAAATCCATAATATCATTTTTCTAAAAAATTAATTTTATTACATTCCTAAAGATCTTTTTATGTTTAGAATTCTAAATATTTTGGTAATAAAGCCTTTATTATGAAGTTGTACATTAAAAAGTATAATCTCCCTCTCAGAATCAGTTTTCTCCAAATATTATAATACATTTAAAATAAGATATGCATTATTTTAATTAAAAATAAATAGAAAAATAATCGTGAATATATTTATGTTCCTACTCGTCATTAAAAAATATTATTTTTTGACAGTAGTGTATGATTATAATTTTTAAAAAATAATACCATTAGAATATTTTGAACAATGATATCATAAATGATATAATTCATTTTTTTAAATTAACTATGACATTATATATTAACTTATATACACATATTATCATCATTACTGGTATTTTCATAAATCAATTTACTATAATGCGCAAAGTAATAATAATAATAATAATGGCTTATTTGAAAACCTGAGATTTGAAAAAAAATCATTGAAATATTAAATTTTACCCTAAATTTTAATAATTCTTTAAAGAAAAATTATAATTAACATTACTCATTAAATAAAATGATTTATATAATAACTAAAATTTGATATTTAATAAGACATGTATGTGTTTTAGGAAATCAGTATTATAAAACATTATAGGAACCATTAAAAAATCATTTCAATTGGAATATATATTATGGTTAACATCTGATATAATTATTTATGAAATATAATCATTAACCAATGCATTGGAAAACTCTAACAGGATCACCTGTTACTATAAGATATATCAAGGACACCCATCACAATGTTATAGATTAGCCTCACCTATAATTAAAAAAATAGTATATATTCTATAACAAGGGAATACACATAAAATCATTCATTTCCATCGTCAAATTTATACATATATACTTTTCAACCCATAAGCTAATTATTTTTTTATATTGATATATCTTTTTAGATTAAAAATAATTTCAAAATGAAAATTCATAGAAAGAATGGATGAGAGGAATTTCATTGAAGAAAACATAGATCCATATAAACAAATATAGAATAAATAGTATAGATTCATCAGTTGAAATAGTTATTGATTCCTTATATATTAAAATATAACATCTGCCTTTTCATTTTTGAATAATGTAAATACACATCGTAGAAAGGTAATTTACAAAAAACTCTCAGAGAATGAAAAAATAGGTAGAAAATATCATTTATAATCCTTATATAACTATATCAGTAGATTCAAAAAAAAGATATGGAAATTTAAATAAATATTTTATAAACTATTTTTTATATAATTTAAAAGAACGATATTATGGTCAAGTATCTCTTACCTTGAGTCTGACTCATTATTTACATTACTTATCATCCTGAACAAATAATCTTATGGAAAATATTTAATTTATTATTAAAATTTATGAAGATTATAATTATTTTAATTTTATTCAATAATATTTTACATAAAATTAATTAATCAATTATATTTATATCACTTGTTGTGATTATATTTGACTCAGGTCCCCAAAATGAATTTGGTAAGCTTACTATGGTCAAAGTGGAAAATATTAATATATATTCTAAATAATTATAAATCTATAATTTCAATCATAAACATAAATTATTTTTCTAAAACCATACATGAATGTTGGTTATGAAAAATAAAATGTGTTTCAATTATGGAGATGATAATTCATACACATTCTTGAGTAACATTTCCATTTTTCATTGAAAATTAATCCAATAAAAAATTTATTATTAAATATTTCCAAAATAATGATGAAATAAGAAATTTACATTTTTTAAATATCTTCTATTATATATAATATTGATATTATGTGGTAATTAAAAAAATATTTATTCGTAGAGCTAGTAATCCACATGTACACTTGAATAATTCTAATTTTTCAATGGATGGAATGGGTAGACAATATATGATATAATATGTTTAATGAATACATATTTCATTAATATCATATATATATATACAACATAAAACCATCATTATAACTATATATGATAGGCAATTAATATAATGGCTCATACATTATATATAGTTATTACATCAACATTGTAGAATATTTATTACATAACACAACAGAACCACGCCGGGACCCTATAGGCTTAGTGTCTTTAGTAACTGGGAATCATAAACAACACATTCATAAAACATCCACAATGTCTCCTGGTTATTTCTTCATAACTATATTTTTTTGACATATCTTCCTTAATACCCTTCTTCACAACCTTAGGAAAATAAAATAAGAAATGGTTAGCTTAAATGCACTGTAGGGGTAAATAAGGGAAATATCTATCATAAACATAAAATTTGATAATATTATCATGCATATAAAATATCATAATATCATATTATGGGATAAATCATTAAAGTGAAATGTAATCCCAATAGACAAAACATAAGACATGGTATTTCATGGAATACACACCTGAGCATAGAAAATCATTTCATACGATTCAAGGTTCATTGCCAAGACCATCATAGCGGACAAAGTCAATTACTGATCTGAGTTTAATCAATGTTCTATCCCTGTATTACTGAACCAATTTTATATTCCATTAAATTCATGTCAATATCAAGAGATATAAATAATTTCCCAACTAATTTAATGGAAATATAAGTCTTAACAATATCATAATAAAACCATTCTTATGAGTTCCACAAAAATAAAAAACATTCACCGTAGTATAACCCATGAAATAAAATGGGATTCTTAAACATAATTACATAATAATTGATTTAAAACAAATGGATATCCTAAATAAAATTTTATCATAAAAAAATCAAATCGTGATAATAACATGGAAAATATTATAACCCTTTTTAATGAGTGTCATCTTAGATAGAAAATAATTTCGAGAAAACCCTTGATATTAATTCTTGAGGAAAATATCTTTTCTTCTTAAAAAAGTTTCCATCATCATAATTCCACAAAATATTAATAGAAAACATTTAGTATTAAAATAAAATTGAATTATTGTAGGGGATGCTTCAAGGAAATAAGGTGGCATGAAACTGTACAAATCAATTTATTCTATATAAGTTATATAAACATTCTCCTTGTAATTTTGTAGGAAATTTCAAAAAGTACCTCTAATCGAATAACATCAAAATATTCCTTCCATACCATTTAATAAAATTTATGAAATGGTAAAATTAAATTTAATTTTTTTAATAAAATAAATATTATATCATATTTATTAAACATGGATGTGGATGATAAATATACCCCAGTAAATACTTATGTATAAACAATCTTAGATAAAAACAATATTTGAAATGTTATCCCTTAACATATGTATGATATGACATGTATGCATCTAAACCTCTTATATAATGGTTTAAATAATTTTATTGATTTATTCCAGAATCATGATACTTTTTATGGTAATATTTATGATCATATTTTCATATGTTTTTTAGTAACATTTCATTATTACTCGTTATTCGGGTGTTAACACATTTATATTCTTATGCATTATTTTTCAGATAAGTTCTTATTACACTATTTATCTTATATTTATATCATTTAAATCATGGTCATGGAGATGGTAGAAGAGATTACCTCTTCTTCAACGTTTTTCCTCAAAATATTTTCATAGAACACTAGATTTGGACATTGAAGATGACCAAAACCTCTAGAATTCACCTAGAGATGCTGATAAGAAAAATGGGAAGGGGGTGGCTGAGCTAGATGTCTCAAAATGAAGTAAATATGTGAGGTAAGAGGTTCCCTTTTATAATTTATGTGAGGGTAACTTTTGGAAACTCCAAAAAAACTATTTCTAATAAAATAACAAACTTTGTAAAAAATACCAATATATAAAAATTTAGAATATGAGATCATATAGGTTGTAATCAAATCATCTAATAAATTTTTCATAACTTATTTTTTCAATTTAATCCATATCTTTTTAATTGACACTTATTTATTATATTTCATTTTAATTATGGTAATAATATTCTAAATATTTAATGGTTATATTTATTAATTTATACTATTTTAATTAACAAAAAATTATATTTAATGAAAATTTATACATTATAATTATCACTATGTGATATTGAAATTTTATTATGATTTTAAAATAATTTAGTAAACTGTTATTTTTATAAAATAGCAATTGTGTCAATTTTGACACCTTTCATTTATTTGAATTTCAATAAAATTTATAAAGAAGATAAATTCAAAAAATATAATACACTAATTATATGTCATAATCACCATGATAATTTGTGGGGAATATTAATTAGTTCATAGGACATTTATTATAATATTTTTAAAACCATTTATTTGATATTTCTATTAGCAATATAATATTTAGTTTTATTTTGTGTCATCAATAATAGAAATTATTTAGTCTCTATAAATTATAAATAAACTCATATTATGATTTTAATTAATTTAGATTTCTAGAAACTATTTATAGTCGATATTATATCTGATTTATCCATATATTAACATTAATATAATTTTATAAAATGAGATTGTTATATTTTTTCACATTCATTAGTTTTTATTAAATTCATGTCACATTCATAGGTAAGTTGCCATAATGTTTTTATGTTATGATATATTGATGATATGGGTAAAATATATTCATCCAATAGGGTTTTTATGGGGTTTAAGGTAATTTTAAAATATTATTTTAACACTTAAATACATGATTTACCTTTTGGAAAGGTAATAAAAATAATTACCAAAGTTACTTTTTATAATGGCCAAAAAATAAAATTATCTGATGAAAAAAATTTGGACATACTAATTATAAATATAGAATACAATTTTTTAAATTTCAAAACATGAATGTTTAATTATTTAATTTAAAATTATTCTCGTTGTTGAAATGTGAATTTTTTTTAAAAACATTGTAAAAGATTGAAATGTTTTTTCCTATGAATTCAATGTAAAATTATTTCTATGACATATATTATATTTAATGATAAAAATATATTTTATTTGTATATTAAAACCATTCCATATTATAAATTATCCATATAAATTATCTCGATGAAAAAAAGTTGTTTTTATTTAAAAATTTGTGTATTTTTACTATTCATCAAAACATCTATGTTATCAGAAAAATATCATAAATTTATCCAAATTAAATTTTTATATCCCTCACAAAGATAATTTTTTATTTTTTTCATATAAAAATTATTAAAGTTTAAAAATATTTATTTAAAATGGGTTTTCCATTCGAATGTGTAAAATTTCCATTTTAAAAAAATATGTTTTCATACATCAAATAAGAGTTTATACATACACAGTGACTAAATATCCATTGGATTATTATAAAAAATATTTTATTAAGTATATAACACACACATATATAACATTAATTGTATTACCAAAAGTAATTCACTCAAATATAAAAATATCTAATTAATATATGTTTTTTATAAATAATTTATTGCCAAAGAATTCACAATGCATTTTCAAAAGTTAATTATAATTATTCCTAGTAACCGAATGGCTAGGGTATATTGGTAATTTTATAATAATGGTGCATACTGGTTTGTTTAAGCTGACGATTGTGTGCAATATAATCTACTAAATAATTAAAAAAAATTAATGAAAATATTTCATAAAAAAAATTAGATGCTACATTCCACCACACTTAAACTAAATTTCTCCCTCGAAATTCATAACTTGGAAACAAATAGATAAATATTCATCTCCCTCATAATATCCTTGGTTTCCCATATAGCTTATTCAAATTGGTGGTTCCTCAAAAAAAAATTAACCATGTGAGTGGTCTTGTTTCGTAGAACTTTTTCACTACGATCCAGAATCTCTATCAGTTGTTCTTCATATGAAAAATCATGCTCCAGCGGTATGAAATCTTAGCTTAGTACATGCAATGGATCAAATATGTAATTACTAAGGATATATACATGGAACACATCATGATCTTGAGGGAGATTTGGTGGAAGTTCCAATTGGTAAGCTACTATCCCAACATGATCCAAAATTTCAAAAGGACCGACATGCTTAGGTCTCAGATTTCCCTTCATTCTAAATCTAATTACTCTCTTTTATATATTTATTTTTAAGAAAAACTTATCACCCAATTCAAACTCTATGTCTTTTCTTTGATTGTATACATAAATTTTTTGTCGATGATGAGCTGCTCTTATGTGTTATTAAATAGACCTGACCTTTTCTACCCTTTCATCAACATGATCAGGTCCAAAATAGCTTTATTTTCCCAATTTTGTCCTAGTATATTAGAGTTATTGAATTAATTCCATATAGGGAATCATAAGTATCCATTTGAATACTGGATTTAAAGATGTTATTGTACGAAAATTCCACCAATGGTAGGTGTATATCCCAACCACCATTGAAATTCCTAGAGAATGCTCTCAATATATCTTCCAGAGTATGAATTTTCATATCATACTAATCGTGTATGAGATGATGATAAGAAGTGATGGAACATGACTCTATATCTAGAGGATACTGAAGACTTTTCCAGATCCTTGAGTAAAATTTTTGATACTAAGAAGATATAATGGAATATGGTAGTATATGATATGATACCACTTCTTTTACGTATATCCTGGAAGTATGACCATGAGATAAATCCTCTCTAATGGTAATTAAGTTTACCAACTTCATAAGGAGGTTAATTATAAACTAGGAAGAACTATTATATTTATATGTTTTGGGAAGTTCGATGACAAAGTCCATAGTTTTTTTTTCCATTTTGAATCTGGTATAAGTAATAGTTGTAACATCTCCTTAGAATTATATCTCTCAACCATAATTTGCTGACAAACTAAGTATTAAGAGACATATTCAGTGACATCACTTTTCATGTCATCCCTCCAAATGTACTCTTTCATGTTCCTGTATGCCACTGTGCTTCCATAGTGAATAGATAATGAAGAAATATGACTTGTATCCAATAGATCCTTTTTTAATTATGGTATAGGAGGAATTCAAACCCGGTTCCTGAACAATATTATTCCATCATAGTCAAGATTGAATTCCAGAATATTTATCACCTTATTTTGTAACTCTACATGTATATTGTGTGCATCCTTAATCTTGAATTGTATTGATGGTCAAAAATTCAATTGAGAAAGATAAGATCCCCCCCTTCAATTAAATTTTTTAGATCTATCCTTTTCCAAACTATAAATATAGAATCTTTCAAGATCCTTATCATTGATAAGATAGCATGGTCTTTTAAACTCAAAGCATCTGCCACCTACATTTCATTACCATGGTGATAATGTATTGAGAATTTGTAATCTTCAATAAATTTTAACCACCTTCTTTGGTGCATATTCAGCTCCTTCTGTGTGAAAATATTCTTTATCTTTTATAATCTGTATTAATATCCCTACTTTCACCATAAAGACAATACCTCCATATTTTTAAATAAAATCTTTCTATATCTAACTTTAAATCAAGAGTTATTTAAGTTTTCTCATGAATTTTCAACTATTGTGAGGAATAATCTATCAATATAATCATTTTTATTGAGAACACATCCCACCCCCTTCTTGGGTGTGTCACTATAGATCAAAAATATTTCTCCACTATAAGGTAATGTGAGAATAGGTGCACTAGAAAACCATCCTTTTAACTATTTTAAATTCTCTTCACATTCCTCCATTCAAATAAACTTAACTCCATTCTGAGTCAACCTGGTGAGCCGATTAGACAATCATGAAAAATCATTCACAAAACATTCATTATATCTATCCAAGACAAGAAAACTTCATATCTTAGTTACCATTTTTGGTCTCAAACAATGTTAAATAAACTCTATTTTTTTATAGATCCACATATGTCCTGTCTCATGAGATTACATGACCCAAAAATAGAATATTTATGAAGAAAAATTCACACATTTTAATTTTGGCATAAAGCCATTCCTTTCTCAGGGTCATCTGTATAATTTTAATATGATATTAATTTTCTTACTTTCTCTTTTAATAGACAAGAATATCATCTATAAAGACTACCTCAAACTAATTGAGATGTTATCTAAACAAAATATTCATTATATCCATGAATATAGCAGGGGAATTAGTAAGACCTAAAGGCATCGCTATAAATTCACAGTTTCTATACATTGTATGGAATGTCTTCTTTGGTACATCGGCCTTTTTGAACCATAATTGATGATATCCTGAATGAAAATTTTTGGAAAAGTATTGATCTCTATGTATTTGTTCCTATATGTCAAAAATGCAGGGAAGAGAATAGTTATTCTTGATACTGATATTGTTATATTCTTGATAATCAATACAGAGTCACATTGATCCATATTTATTCTTAGAAAATAGAACAAGTTCTCCCCAAGGCATCACACTAGGGAAAATGAACATCTTATCAAGATTCTCTTGCATTTACTTATTCAATTCATGCAACTAAATTGAGGCCATTCTATAAGGTTTATTTGAAATAGGCATAGCAGTAGGTATTAGTTCCATTGAAAACTCAACATCACGATTTGGTGGAAGTCCTATAAATTCCTCTTTAAAGGATTCATCAAACTCAATTAAAATAGAATTATTCTTAATCAAGAGTTTATCCTTAACCACTTGAGATAAATAACCTTCATTTATTGGAATCAAGACCCATAAAATGGATGAAATTTCAACTCGAAGGTTATATTAATCCTTGCATCAATATATGATATTATATTGATCTGGAATATAAAATGTGACATCCCTTATTTGGATATTTATATTACATCCATATATAGAAATAAAATCCAAGACATAAATCATAAAAAATTCCACTAAATGAATTATCACATGATTTTACAAAAGAACATTCTCATAAACATCATCCAGAGAATAATTATATACTTTTGATTTGGCTTTTGCTCCATTAATTGTTATCATAACTTACCCAATAACTAATTGTTGCGTTAATACAATGATACCATTAAAAAACGATTCTAAAATAAAATATTGGGTGGATCCGGAATCAAATAATTAATTTGGTACTTTAGAGTGGATGTTATGTGTATCATTCACCACTTCATTATCATACTCCACACCATTGATAGCGATTGCATGTGACATTCCATTTTAATTGGCCTTAAGAGTTTGTTGATGATGATCATTATGAATAACCCTCATATTAGGGCATTAATTATCATTCTACTCTATTTCCTTGAACTTGTATTGTTGAAATGTATGAGGCACATTCTATTTTTCCTTTTCTTTGTTCACATCATTAGAAATATTTTTCCCATCACATTGGCATTAAAAATCCTGATGACCTTATATTACACATTTGAAAAATTTATGAGTCCCATTAAGAAATTTACCTCCAAGTTTCATTCCACACTTTTAGTATATGAGAAAACTCATCTTATATTCAGTGCGGTCTTTGGATATTCCTTTGAAATACATTTATCTCCTCTTATCAAACCCTTATGACTGTTGTGTTACTTTAATATCCATATCAACCTTGAGAGTACATCAAAAAATTTAATTATAGCTATAGAAGTCCCTTGTGGATAATGCCCTTCAGAGACCTATTTTTAAGCCACTAAAGAATCGATAATTTTTACTCTCAGGTTGGATAAAAATTCCACAACTATACCATGCATGTCTTGTAAAAAATGATTGTAAGTACCAATAGATTAATCATCCTTTTTCTTCAGTTCAAGGAACTCCTTCACCAACATTGTTCGAAGAATATGAGAAAATTACTTATTAGAAAATATGTTTTTGAACTAGTCCCATTTAGTGGAGTCAATTTTATTTCTTTTTCATATATTCTAGATAAGATTCCACCATTGATCAGCTTCGCCTTCCAAATGATTGACTGCTAAGATGACTTTATCCTATTCGTAATATTGTAGAACTAAAAATATCTTTTCAGTTGTGTGGATCCATTGCTCATCAACTAATGGATTAGAATACCCACTGAATGATGGTGGACACTCCCTTGTGAAGGACTAAACAGAATGTTGCTACCTCATTTTCTTTTTTGGATGTACGGAATGATTCATAACATTAGAAAGTTGTGTGATCATGGCTGCAATATTTTTAATTTAATCTCTAATAATATTTGGTTGCTCGAGGGGAGTAAATAAATGTATTTACTGTCACATTCAGCATTAATGTGGTTCATTTAGGCTCTAGAAATTGACAAAAACCAAAAAGAATAACGTGAGAAAAACTAATCATAATAGTAAAATCACATAATAAAGAATAATATTTCAATTTAGAACAATTTATGTTTTACCCTATGTTGTTCATGAAAATCTCAAAAACATTAGGATACGATTCTAACGTATACTTAGACATATCATTAGGGTTCTTACTAAGTCTATCTCATCCTAGTTTCCAAAGGTTAATAATAACTTCTCTCTGTTACGAACTATAATGACACATAATTCACATATAGATATTACTTCAACATTGATGAATATTTATTACATAACACAACAAAAACACCCAAGGACCATATAGGATTACTATCTTTAGAAACTGTCAAACATAAACAACTGGTTTAAAAAACATCTACATTGTCCTCCACTTATTTCATAATAACTAGAATCCTTTTCATCTTATATTACTTAATAACCTACTTTGTGACCTATAGAAATGAAACATATCAAAAGGTGATCCCAAATGATTAGTAAGGGTAATCAAGGGAAATATCAATGATAAAAATAAAAATTTAAAATCTTATCTTGCATATAAAAGATCATAATATCATGTCATGGGATAAATAATAACAGTATAATGTAATCCCAATAGTCATAAAATAATACAAAAATTTTGTTTCATAAACACTGAATCATTGATAATCATTTAATATGAGTCAAGGCTCATTGAGGAGAGAATCATGGCAGACAAAGTAGAATACAGAAACAGGTTCTCTCCTCATTCTAACCATTTATTACTTAACCGGATTTACATTCCCATCAAATCATGTTTATCTCATGAGATATAATTATGTACCAAATTTATTGGAGGGAGATATAGGTCCTACCTATTTTATAATGATACTATTCTTATGTGTTCCACAAAAAGATAAAAAAATCCACCAAAGTATAACCAAAGAAATAAAATGGGTTTCTGAAACCTCATTCCATCATAATTGAAATAAAAAAAATGGATTTCTTAAATAACATTTATTCATAAAAATAATCAAATCATGGAAATGAAATGGATATGAATATAATATTTCTTAAATATTGTCATCTTAAATAGAAATTAATTTTGAGAAAACACATAAAAAAATTATTTAGGAAAATATCCAATCTTCTTTGAAAAAGTTTTATATCCTCAAAATGCCACAAAATTATAGAAGTAATAATTTAGTTGAAATAAAATTTTAAGCATGAAGGGTAAGGTAAAATAAAATATTGTTTCATGAAACTATAAATTTTTTTTCATGCTGTATAAGTTAAATAAACAATATCCTCATACTTTTTCCAGAAATGTAAAATATACTGCAAAACCAATAACAATAAAATATTCATGTCATACCATTTAATAAAAAATTATAAAAGGGTGAAATTAAATTTAAAAAATATTATGTTAATATAAAAAATATTAAATAATTATGAAACCTTTATGAAGATTATAAATATACCCCAATAAATACTTACGTATAAACGATTTCAGAAAAAATTGAGATTTAAAAAGTTCCCCCTTAACTTAGATCTGATATGCCTTTCATGTATCTGAACATAGTATATAATGATTAAAATAATGATACAGATTTATTATAGAATCATAATCGTTTTTTTTGAAATCATTTATGATCATATTTTCATCCATTTGTTAGTAACATTTCATTTTTACACATTATTCAAGTATTAACTACATTATGTTATTATGTTTGTTTTTTACGACAAGTTCTTATTAATCAATTTAGGTAATAATTGTATCATTTAAATATTTGTATGAGTAAAATATATATCATATTCAATTAATTTATATAATCATTTTTTAATAATGATTATTTAGAATGAATCACATCGCACCATGGAGACGACAATCCATACGTACACCCGAGCAACGATATTGTTCACAAAATTGATGAATGGTATTGAAGTGGATCATGTATAGTGTCTCAAAATCAAACTGATTTAACTTTTTTATTATTTAATATCGGGAAATAGGATGAGTCAAACACTAAAAGAAAAAGGAAACAATTAAATAGAAATAAACCCAAACCAATCCCACATGCATGTTTAAACAATTCTAAACCAAGGTACAAGTACAAGAAAGCTCAAAAGTACCATACAAAAATAAACAAGAGTAAAACAACTGCAACAACTCCAACTGTCCTGACTAGTAGGGTCCCGCACAGCCTTGGTAGTCCTCCTGGAAACCTAAAAGTAAACGTAGGGTGAGCATACAAGTATACTTAGTAGGGAAACCTAAAGCTCTCGTGCATAAGTGGGGAGACATCCTAATGTCTCGTGAGAACAACAGAAGAAACCAAAACCTAACAAGGGTTCCAGATTTCCATTTAATCATCCAACTGATTAACCAATTTTCACATTTAACAATGTTTCCATACATAAACGGTCTAGAAATATAGGGCATCATTTAATTGCGCAACTAAAGTTTCCCAATGACTGTGATTTTCAGTAGGCACAAGCCTATTCAATTCACAACATAATACCACCGAATATAAATAATGTAACTGCATTCAAAAACATCCCATCCCTGTTATATAAGCCAGTTATTATCTTTATTAAACTGGTTCAAATGTGCTTCGCGTAAACAATAGGTCACCCACCCCGAATGATTCACAATTTAGAGAGACAAAGGTAAGATCCCTACCTCAACAGGTTCTGATCACAATGCTCCCTCGGATCAACTTTAGAAGACTTTTCTTCGGCGTCTGTCGCTTCTGTCCAAACCCAGTAAAACCTCCTCGGGTGGAAGCTAGGAAGGAAAGGTCGAAGGGAAAGCAACTGATCCAAGCTCAGAAATTCTGCCTCTTCTTTACGATTCCGTGGCCACTGACGGATCGTAAATCAGAGCTCGAACGAAGAAGTTATGGAGGAAAAGAGCCTTTGAGTCTCTTGGGAGAGCTCTGCTCGAGGGAAAGGGGAGGAGAGGAGTGAGTTGAAAAGGAGGAGGGGACCCCTCCTTTTATAGGCGATAAAAAGTAATGTAAACGGTGTGTAGTTTATGGTACATGGCTTGTACTCGTCCATTTTACACGGTCACCACACGGCTTCCAACACAGCCTTCAACGCGGCATGTGACCATTGACTGGTCAACACACGGTTTGAGGGTATTGCATACACGAGTAGAAACTACACGGCGTGTAGTATGGGCTACACGGCGTGTACTCATTTATTTCACACAGCAAGGACACGACTTTCACATGGAACACAGCTGTTGACTGGTCAACACATGGTTTGAGGGTAACACATACGAGGGGAGGAACTACACAACATATAGTATGGGATACACATCGTGTATCCATTTATTTCACACGACAAGGACACGACCTTCAACACGGGTTATACTCGGTGAGGGGGGTACACGTCCTATACTTACAAAAGTCTGGAAGGTGTGGGAAAAGTCCATTTTACCCTCCAGAACACTTCATGACCTTCTTTTTGACAAAGGAAAGGACCGGAGAGGTCCGAGCCATTATATCAGATACCTCTTAAAACATTCTCATCCCCAAGAATTCAAAACCAACCTAGAGGAACCCAAAAAGATACCTCTTAGGGTTCTCGTTATAACAGGAACCCAACCAACAACCCTAATCATTGGTGTTATGAATTCCTTCTCCTGTTTTGAGATATTATCCGCTTTAGGTGGCACTGAATCTCCTGCACGGGTTTAATCGCATCTGCATTAATGCATCTTGATTAAGGATTGGGTCTTCCCACTTGCATATATTAGGATTTCCAACTTACACTTCCCCCAACACCATACAACCAACACACTACCCGAACACATGGTTTGGGGAAATTCCTTCTCCCATGTCGAGATATTATCCACTTTAGGAGGCACTGACTCGCCCACACGTGTTCAATCGCATTCGCATTAATACATCTTGATTAAGGATCAGGTTTTCCCTTCCCCACACATCCAGACATGTTACAAACTTCTAGGGAACAAGGAAACAAAAAGACTCACAACCGACATGCCAAGCATTCCATATATCAATGGTATATAGTGTAACATCAAAAAAATGGTCAGAAGAACAAGGAAAAACACAAGTCAAAATAACTCTGGGTACTGAGCGTGCATCTGGGTCTCTCGCTCCCAAGTGCTCTCCTCGAGGCTTCCATGCCTCCAAAACACACGAACCAAAGCGATAGTTCGTCCACAGAGCACATTCTCTTTACAATCCTCGATTCTGACTGGTCATTCCTCGAAGGTCGCGTCGTCTCCCATATCTAAATCTCCCCAGTCGATAACGTGAGATTCATTGTGTAAGTACCAAGGAAGTGGGAGACGTGGAAGATGTTATAAAACTTCTCCAACTGAGGTGGTAGGGCCAGCTGATATGAAACCTCGCTGACTCGCCTCAACACTTCAAATGGTCCAGTGAACCTAGGGGAGAGCTTACCCCCTTTCCCAAACCTCCGCTGCCCCCATCGAGGGGAGACCTTCAAGAACACATGATCTCCCACCTCGAACTCCAAGGGCCTCCTCTGACGATCAGCATAAGACTTTTGTCAGTCCTGAGCCGCTTTCATCCTCTCACGTACAAGTTGGACTTTCTTTGTGGTGCACTATACTACCTTTGGACCAAGAGCACCTGTCTCACCAACCTCTGCCCAGCAAATAGGTGAACGACATGGTATTTCATACAAAGCCTCAAACAGTGCCATGCCAATAGTAGAGTGGAAGCTGTTGTTGTAGTAAAACTCTACTAAAGGCAAGTGTCACACCCATGATCCTCTAAAATCTAGAACACATGATCACACCATTTCCTCCAACGTATGGATAGTACGCTCTGTCTGCCCATTGGTCTGGGGGTGGAAAGCAGTGCTAAGGCATAACCTGGTGCCAAAATCATGTTGTAACCCCCTCCAGACACGTGAGGTAAACCGAGTATCCCGATATGAGATGATAGTCTTCAGAACTCCATGCAAACACACCACCTTGTCTATGTACCTCTATGCTAAGGTACTCACCAGGCCAGACTCCTTAATTTCTAATAAGTGTGATGATTTCATCAGTCGATCCACCACTACCCAAATAACATAATAACCACTCTGAGCTCTGGGTAGTCATGTGACGAAGTCCGTTAGGATTTCATCCCACTTTTACTTGGGGACATCTAAAGGATGAAACAAACCCCTGGGAACACGGTGTTCAACCTCTAATTGCTGACACACTAGGAACTTAGCCACAAACTCCGCCACTGCCTGTTTCACCCCGGGCCACTAAAACTGTTTCCTCAGGTATCAGTACATTTTTGAAACTCCCAAATGTACCGCCAAGGATGAGATATAGAACTCATGGAGAAGTCCCTTACCCATCGCCTCTGGAATAGATAACCTTCCCTGGAAAAGCATCTGATGTCGGCTGTCCTCTAACCATCCTTATGGAGCGTTTCCCTGATCGACACGATCCCGCATTACTTCTGCCTCAGAATCCCCCCACTGAGACTCTTACACCTGCTACAACAAGGAGGACTGAACCTTCATCTGGAACAAATATCCTCTAACACCCTATACCCTTTCATCCAAGTGCAAGGCAGCCAACTCTCCCATCGCTTTCCAGGAATCAGTGGATTCCTAGACCACTTCCTTATGTGACTTCCTGCTCTGGGAATCAGCCACAACGTTTCCCTTACCTTCAGTGTAAGAGATCTCAAAGTCATAGTCTTGGAGAAACTCAACCCATCTCCACTGCCATATGTTTTTGTCACATTGGGAGAAGATATAATGTAAGCTATTGTGATCTGAGAAGACCACAAAGTGCTCCCCAAAGAGGTAATGTCACCACAACTTTAGTGAAAACACAACTGATGCAAGCTCTAGGTCATGGGTGGCACAGTTACGCATGTGAGGGAGCAACTACATAGACCCATAATAGATCACACCCTTCTTTTGCATCAGTACGCACCCCAAACCAAGGCCATAAGCAACACAAAACACATCATACAACAACCCTTCCTCTGGAAACCTGAGTAATGGAGCACTGAACAACTTCTCCTTCAGCTAGTCAAAATCTTTCTGGCACTACTCTCTCTATAGGAAGACCTGGTTTTTCCTAGTCAAAGCTGTCAATGGAGCAGTAACTCGAGAGAAGTCCGAAACAAACCTCTGATAGTAACCTTCTAACCCTAGGAAACTACGAACATATACCATGCTCTTGGGTGATTCCTAATAAACAACTGCCACCACCATCGACGGGTCCACTGACACTCCATTCTGAGACACTACATGCCCAAGGAAGTGTACTTCTTGTGTCAAGAACTTACACTTCGACAATTTCCCGTAAAGATGGTGGTGTCGAAGGAATTCTAAGACTGCCCTAAGATGCTCAATGTGCTCCTCCTCTGATCTTGAGTAGATCAGGATGTCATTGATAAACAAAACGATGAACCGGTCCAGAAACTCTCAGAAGACGATGTTTATAAGTCCCATGATCACAGCTGGTGCATTCGTATCTCTAAACGACATCACTACAAACTCGAAGTGCCCATACCTACACCTGAAATCCATCTTTGAGTTTTCACTGTCCTTTACCCTGAGTTGATGATATCAAGAACGTAGATCAATCTAAGAAAACCAACCTACTCCCCTCAACTGGTTTAAGATATCATCTATCCTTGTAAGGGGTAATGGTTCTTGACCGTTACCTCATTCAACCTTCCGTAGCCTATGCATAACCTGAGACCACCGTCTGCCTTCTTCAAGAACAAAACTAGAGCAACCCATGGTGACACGCTGGGTTGAACAAAACCCTTCTCTATCAGATCGTCAATATAAATCCGCAACTCTCGTAACTCTGAAGGTTCCATTCAATAAGGGGCCATCGAAATCGGATGAGCACCAAGATGTATGTCTATCCCAAACTCAACGTCACGTCAGGGGGGGTTGAGTCACCACCTCCTCGGGAAAAAGATCGAGGAAGTCCCCAACGTCCTTTGGGACATCCATCATCTCTGTATCGGCTGAAACCATTGATAACCCGCCTAACAAGGAAAGGAGAGGCTTCACATTCCAGCTTCCCACCAGATAGCTCCTCTCGCCAACAAAAGATACACACTGCCCATCCATGTCAGAGAACACGACTCTTCTTCGGAAGTAGTCGATAACGACACTAGCAAAAAACAACCAGTCGATGCCTAGGATGACATTGTGCAAGTGAATCTGTAGAAAAAGAAGACCCCCACTAGATCGATGCGGTCCCAACGTCATCCCACATCCCCAGAAAACACAAGATATGCTGGTCTGGCCTCCAATTGGTGTACTCATCACCAGTGGTACGGAAAGTCTCTGTACTTATAGTCCCAAAGCATGGGCTAGACCAGGTGCAAAAAAGGAGTGTGAAGCTTCTGAATCAAACAAGGCAGAAACGAGAGTGCTGAACAAACAAATCGAACCTTGCACCACCTCTGGTCCTGCCAAAGCTGCCAACTCTGCTGCATGCAATTGTCCACGCCCAACTCCTCTGCCTCTCTAATGTCGACCACCTCCCCGACCACACCCTGGTCGAGGTCCCTGAGGAGCACCCTGAGGTTGGCCTCCTCTTGAAAAGTCTACCCTTAGAGGAGCAAGGTCCTGCTTCTACAGGAAGGGCCTCACCGGAAACTGGTGCTGCTGAGGTGGGCACTGAGCCTACCCACCTCCACCATACTGAGCTCGGGTCGGGCACCAAATCTGAATGTGCCCGAAACCTCCACAAGAAAAACACTTCAGTCCTGGGCTCATGAAAAAGGGACGAGGACCTGAAGATCTAAATAGGAACTGCTGGGGCCTGGTCCCCACTGGCCTGAACCTGGAAGGTCCCTTCGCAAGAGACCTGCTACTGACTGCCGTCCTCTTCGACGAACCTGGCTGGATCCCCTCACGTGGTGCACCTACCTGAGAGTGCATCCTCTATATAACCTCTTCCTTCTTCTGTACTACCATGTACGTCGGATGGGTGAAGGGGGTGACAGCATACTGGAGTGAAGGATAAAGCACCTCCTCCAAAAGTCTCGCCTGAGACTCCGCATCCAGAAAGAGGTCTGGAGCAAAGCGTAGGAGATCCTTGAACTTGATCCCCAACTCTCGTACTGATATACTCTCCTGCTATATGGAGATTAAATCCTGCCGCTTCTCCGCCTTAATCATAGAAGAAAGGAATTCCTCTCAGAATTCCTTCTCAAAGTCAGCCCATAGAACCTCTGCCTCTGTCCTCTCTCCGAGGTAGAGCATCCACCACTGTCGCATCACACCTCTCAGCTGACAGACTTCTAGGAGAACCCAGTACTCCATCGGAGCACGAATCAAAGTAAAAGTGATCCCTAGCTCCTCAAGCCACCCATCATTCTCCATATCTGAAGTACTACCCTCGTACTTCTTGAGGGTTTACTGCTAGAAAGAACGAAGAGTCTTCTGCCACTGGCTATCTTCCTCCTCTCGGTCAATCCTCAACTGATCGACTGCCTGAATCTGCTAGGTCTCGGCCATCTGAGTCACCCAGGGATGACATTTAGGTGCCATAGCTGTACGGTAAACAAGGATCACCTAAGCCCAAGTAGTAAGGAAATTTCTGAAGGTTTTATTTTTATCATTTTGTTTCAATTTCATTCCCAGAACACCCAAATCAAGTAAAACACAATCATGATGATGCACGTACCTTCCCTAGGGTCTCTACCCTGAAATCAATGTAGTCTCACTTGGTCGTTTGGTAGGCTCAGAGTCCTCGCATCAGATCACGGGGGACCCTAAAATCCTGTGTCCTAGCCGGTCTTCCCTGGCCTATTCCATGCAACAAGATTAGCCAACACGGTTTTCCTACCATCCCATTCAATCCTCACTATGCCTAACAACAAACTCCCTCCTATCTCTCAACCATCAGCCTCTGATACCATTCTATCACGACCCCCTCCCACCAAAAATGCCCTTCTTCAGCTGGCAATGGAGAAAGGGAGATAATGACCCCTGAGTCCCACCTCCAGTAGGCCTCAGGGTGGCGACTAGCACCAAGGGTATGAGTTTTTTCAAATATGGGAGGCATTACCCTTTTTTATTATTTAATACTGGGAAACAGGATGAGTCAAAAACCGAAATTAAAAGGAAACAAGTAAATAGAAATAAACCCAAACCAATCCCACATGCATGTTTAAACAATTCTAAACCAAGGTACAATTACAAGGAAGCTCATAAGTACCATACCAACAGAAACAAGAGTACAACAACTACAACAACTCCAACTATACCAACTAGTAGGGTCCCGCACGGCCCTGGTAGTCCTCCTAGAAACCTGAAAGTAAATGTAGGGTGATAAAAGAAGTATAATCTGTAGGGAAACCTAAAGCTCTTATGCACAAGTGGGGAGACATCCTAATGTCCCATGAGAACAACAGAAGAAAACAAAACCTAAGAAGGAATTCTATCCACCCAACCTCACTAGCCACACTCACCAAAAACACAAACAACAGGCAGTAGTAGTATATAAGAACAAGAGTATTGGGTACCCTGCACCATTTCCCACTAGCTAGCTGCTCTTCCTAATGGCGAACGTCCTGACTCTACCACACTCTTCCCGCCCGCACACACCTGGGCCTCACAACCACGTATCCCGCCCGTACACACCTGGGCCTCACAACCGTATATCACGCCCGCACACACCTGGGCCTCTCAACCATATATCCCGCCCGCACACACCTGTGCCTCATCCCAAAAGTTCTTAGGAAATAGTAAAACCTGTATAAAGAGTCTTGGGAGAAAAAAACCCCAATAAAAACCTACCCGAAGAGTCTTGGGTGTAAGGTCGCGTCAAGACATCACAGCCTATGGAAGAAGGAGCAAGAAAGAGCTAGTAACTATGGGGAAGACACCCTCTCCCATGAAATGGGAGCGTTCAGCACTAAGTTCTCAACATGGGTGGGGTGCGACAAAACACAAAGATATAGATATATATATATATATATATACCGAACACTCAGCCCAACCTATGGCTTCTAAACAGAGAACTAAGCATGTTCCTCGGCACTGCGACTACAAAGCATGCATACAACAAACAACCCCAACCACATTTATGTTTTCATGTTTCAACAGAATCAGTTTATTAGTTCCTTAACTACTGGGTAACTATCCATAACTAACCACATCGATCATTCATAAAACATATCCCTGCTATCCACAAATCAAGTTAGGAAAACACAAGCAATACAACCAAGTCCCTTCTTATTAACCAACCAACCCCATTGATTATTATTCCCATTCCATTACCATGCCCCACCATTCATTAACTCTTCCACATTAATTTATTATTCACACCACATAGTTAGTTCACATTCAACCTATCCCTGCAGCCCTGCTGCCAACCACCATAACCACAACCACAATGAAACTCAAACATCATCATCCCTTGATACAATTTTTCGCAGCTGTGTTTCCCATCACCAACATAGCATTCAAACTAACCCAAAAACAAGCCAACAGAAACCCCGCTGCTCACCCGGTCCACAACAACCCAGAAAACACCCCCTTCACATAAATAAACCCTAAACAACACCCACGTGTTTATTATTTCGGTTTTTTTCAACTGGGGTGATCAGACAATGGTTCATGATTTTCATTTAATCAGCCAACTTTACGTGATTATCCAATTTCCACATTCAACAAAGTTCCCATCCATAAATGGCCTAGAAAGATAGAGTGAATTTAATTGTGCAAGAAAAGGCCCCCAACGACTGTGATTTTTAGTAGGCATAAGCTTATTAAATTCACAACATAATACCACATGATATAAATAATGTAACTGCATTCAAAAACTTCCCATCCCCATTATATAAGCCAGTTATTATCCTTATTAAACCGGTTCAAATGTGTTTAACGTAAACAAGAGGACACCCTCCCTGCATGATGCACAATTTAGAGAGACGAAGGTGAGATCAATACCTCAACAGGTTCTGATCACAACGCTCCCCCAGATCAACTTTAGAAGACATTCGTTGGCATCCGTCGCTTCTGTCAAAACCCAGCAAAACCTCCTCGGGTGGAAGCTGGGAAGGAAAGGTCAAAGGGAAATCAACCAATCCAAGCTTAGAAGTTCCGACTCGTCATTACAATCCCGTGGCCACTGATGGATCGTAAATCAGAGCTCGGACAAATAAGTTATGGAGGAAGAGAGCCTTCAAGTCTCTTGGGAGAGCTTTTCTTGAGGGAAAGGGGAAGAGAGGAGTGAGTTGAAAAGAAGGAGGGGACCGCTCCTTTTATAGGCGAGAAAAACTAAAGTACACAACGTGTAATTTAAGGTACATAGTGTGTTCTCGGCCATTTCACACGGTCACCACGCGGCTTCCAACACGGCCTTCAACATGGCACACGACCGTTGACTGGACAACACATGGTTTGAGTGTAATGCATACATAGGGAGGAACTACACGACGCGTACTCATTTATTTCACACGGCAAGGACACGGCTTCCACACAGCACATGACCGTTGACTGGTCAACACACAGTTTGAGGGTAACACATACGGGGGGAAGAACTACACGGCGTGTAGTATGTGATACACGGTGTGTACCCATTTATTTCACACGGCAAGGAAAAGACCTTAAACACGGGGTATACCCGGCGAGGGGTGTACACGGCGTGTACTCACACTACACAGCGTGTACTTACAAAATTCTGGAAAGTGTGGGAAAAGTCCATTTTACACTGCAGAACACTTCGTGTCCTTCTTTTTGACAAAGGAATGGGCCGAAGAGGTCTGGGCCATTATATATTTAGTAATTCCATCATTATAATCATCCTTGTAAGGTGGTGGTGAAAAATATATTTGACCCCCCATGTGGAGATCTTATGTTGTACGTAAGCATGCATGGTGATTTCGTTTTTCATAGGATGGTTAAAAGTTGAAATATGCTTGTATAATATTTATAAAAACATATCAGTATATTAGTGATACTGATTTTATTAATTTAAATTAAAATAACTAATGAAGATAAAGTAGAAGAAGAATGAACATTAAAATAATCGATAGAATAGATAGCATTCTCCTCGACGTGTTTCCTCTAAATCTCTTAATAGGGCCTTAGAGTTAGTCTTTGAAGAAGACCAGAACCACTCTGATGAAAATATGGAAGTTGGGAAGGAAAACAAGCAGGGGGTAGCCATGTATGAAGGCTCAATATGATGTGAATAGTTGAGGGATGAGGTTCCCTTTTATAATTGATGTGGGTTCTCTTTTTGAAACTCCATAAATAAAAAATTATAAGAAAATAAAACCCTACCCAAAAACCTCTAAAGTGTCCCAATTTCAATGATAATATGAGATAGGGTTGTAGTCCCATCATCCAATAAATTGTGGACAAATTAATTTGTCAATTTAATCCATATCATTTATATTTTAATTGTGGTTATAACATTATAGATATTTAAAGGTAATGAATATTTAATTATATAGTGTTACATTATAATAATTGGATATTTAATGAAATTTTAGTCTTTATAATTATATATTATTAATTTTTAAATGTTTTTATAATTTTTTAAAAAATTAATAAAATATTATTTTTATAAAATTTTAATAATGTCAATTTTGAAACATTTCATTTATTTGACTTTATATAAAATCCAAAAAGAAGATAAATATGAAAAAAATATTTAATAAAATACTATCATGTCATAGTCACATAGAAAATTCTTGGATCACATTAATTAGTTCATATGATATTTATTTAAATATTTTAAAAAAGTTTATTTGAAATTTCAATTAAAAAAATAATTGATACATCAATATTGTGTCATCATTAATGGTAAATATATAATCTTTAAAAATTATTAATAAATTCTTATAATGTAGGTAATTATTTTATCTTTCCAGAGACTATCTATAGTTGAAATTGTCTCTTATATATCACCATATTAAAAATAATATACTTTTATAAAATGTGATTGTGACATTTTTTCACATTCTTTAGTTCTCAATACATTCATGTCATTTTCTTAGGTATGTGGACATATAGTGATTCCATTTCAAAAAATATTTGATAAGGGTATAATTTAGGTATCCATTAATATTTTTATAAGTGTTAATTTAATTTTATAAAATAATTGTTACCTTAAATTACATGATTTTCATTTAACTATGGTAATAAAAATAATTACCGAAGTTACCATTCATAATACCCAAACATAAAAGTTTCCTATTAACATAATTTTTAATTACTAATTTAAATTATGGAATACATTTTTCTAAATTCAAAACACAGAATTTGTTGTAATTAATTTAAAAATAATCTCATTTTTAAATGAGAAAACGAGGATTAAAAACATTGCAAAAGATTGAAATGTTTTTACCTATGAAATTAATATAAAAGTAATGATAATGACATAAATTATATTGAATGATAAAAATATATTATATTTATACTTTAAAACCATTCAATATTATAGTTTATCAATATAAATTATCTCGATGAAAATAGTTTTTCTAATTAAATTGTAGTGTATTTTTACATTTCATCAAACATGAGTGTTGTGAGAAAAATAAAAAAAATGTGTCCAAGTAAAATATTATATCTCAAATTAAAATAATAAGTGTATGTATTATTAAAAAAATTATTAATGTGTAAAAATATTAATTTAAAATAGGTTCTTCATTCAATTTTGTAAAACTAATGTTTTAAAAAAAGTAGAATTTTATCCTTAAAAGAGAGTTTTATTCATACCCAATGACTAAAATATCCATTGGGTGAATATAAAAAATATATTATAAATTATATAACACATATATATCATATTAATTTAATTAAAAAAAGTAATTCACACCAAAATACAAATATCTAATTAATTTATATTTTTCATAAATAATTGACATCCAACAAATTCTCAATGAATTTTTATAAGTTAGATATAATTATTCCCGCTAACCTAACTGCTTGGATATATTGATAATTTTTTACAAAGGTTGTATCATGGTTATTTTAAACTCACCACTTTGTGAAACACACGATACTGAAGAATAAAAATCATTTAATGAAAACATATCATAAAAAACATTCGGATGATACAGTTATAGAAAATGAATTATATCAATTTGTGAGATGATATAAAACCATTCATAAAAATGATGTCTTCTTTTGACATTTGATGGGAGATGAATATGAATATTGGTTATTATATAATAAAATCATTATTTAATTTAATGTAAATTTTTTGTTTTATTATTATATAATGTTTAATGATGATTTTAAGGCATATAAAGAAGAAATATAACTAAACCTTTCGGTTGAAAACAAGTCATTATATTCTAGAAAACCTCATTTTCTATAAACCTTAACACCTCTATGAATTGTATTCTAAAAAAATTAGACCCCTAGAACAAGGGTATGAATAATATAATGGTATTTATGTAGGTACTTACTGAGTGAGAGTGATCAACTAGTGTGAGGAATATAAGAAAGGTGGTTCCACTTTATAAGTGAGGGGATGGGAATTCTTCAAATTTATTAAAAGAATAAATTAATATTAATTAATTTTTATATTAATGATGTTTAAAATTGATATAATATAAATATAGGATGAGGTTTGTTTGTAATCATGTCATCTACTAAAATTTTGTATAATTTATTTAATGTTTTTACCCATATAACTTTTTTTAACTCCTTTTAACCATTTTAAAATTTATGAAAATATCAATTTTTTACTACTTTGGTGTCAATAAATTTTCAATAAAAGGATAAATTAAAATAAAATATTCTTTGAATGATATTTGACATCATATACTATTATCTTAGATATATTTAGAAGTTTTATTAATTTGAAATCAATTAAATAATAGATTTTATTATAAAATTTCATTAATATAATTTCTTGTTTTATTTGTATATTTTAAAATTGAATTAAAAATTTTATAAATGGAATTTGAGTGTAAAACATTAAAATGTTTATAATATGTTATATTTTATATAATTATTATGGGAAAATATCAATAACATAAAAAAACTATTACATTTCAGGGTTCTAAAATCATTTAAATTATTTTCCACAACTTGCTAAAGAAATGAGATAGAATTGTTTATTAATTTATGGTAATTAATTTTGTCAATTAAAATTAAATATAAATTACCTTTATAAAATAAATTAAGTATAAAAATAATAAATTAAAATCAACCAATTTTAGTATGTTTTTTCACAAAATTTTATAGATATTATAATAAAAAAGTGGAATTTTATTTTATTATATTTTAATTAAATATTACAATGATTAAAAGAAACATAAAATAAAAAAATTATTATTTTAAAAATTTGGTTGATTATAGATGAAATAAACTCATCCATTTCAGTTTTACTATGAAATTTTTTTACTATTGTTTTTAATAATTCCTCTTAATAATAAAAGGAGAATATTCACTAAATTATGATGTCATAATTACAAATATGGAATCCATATTTCATGTTTCAATATCTAGAATTTTTATAATAAAATATCAAATATATCTTGAAAATACTATGATTTTTTTATAAAAATTAACATTTAAGTATAAAAATATTATTACTCATAATTGAATAATAAAATTCACTATAAAAAACAGAAATTTTTAATGAAAATTAAATAATTTAATTTGGGAAATAATTTAAATTTTTTTTCTCTTAAAAAATTATTAAAATGAAAATAGATTTTTTAAAAGTGACCATTTTTCACTTTTCATGGAAAAACTCAGGGATTTTATTGAATTTCAAAAATTCAACCTATAATTTTATTAAAATTATGAATTAAAAAATAATGTCACTTTTATAAAATTAAAATCTTATATTATTAAATTTATCTTTTAAATTAAATAATATAATGCATGAAAGCAAAATTTGCGTTGAAATAAGAGTTTTTCCATTTAGATGATACAATACATAATATTCATATTTTCAATAAAACTATATAAAATATAATCAATAATTATTAATAAGTCATTATAATGTTTTATTTTAATATTTCATATGATGATATAAACAATCCCATTGAATAGATATTCGAAGTTATGTGTTTTTAGTGTAGAAAATAAAATCTTTTTTTATTTAGATTTTTTAATGTTAAATAGATCAATAGTTGTAAATGGTTATGAATAATAGAGAAAGAGATGTAATTATGTTATTTAATTGATAATATATAAGAATAATTTCTTTGAGAATTATTTTGGAAATAATTTTTAACATAATATGTAAAATAAATTCATAGAAATGTGGTAGAAGACGTATGATTTAGTGGGCATTTAGGAAAAAATATTCACCCAACTAGAAAGGTATGAACTAAATTGAATTTAGGATATTGAATGTGAAATTTATTTGTATTAATGGGTTACACAACCAAGGTACTAATTTTTTTTATTCCTATGGTTTACTTATTATTATAAACTAGTTCAATTTTCTGGTAATTTTAAAACTAAGTTTTCTTTTGAACATGTATTGAATAAAAAAAAGTGAAAAGTTTTTCATGTTTAAGGAAATGGGAATGAATCCATTGAATATATTAAAATTTAAAAAGATCATGTTTTCATATTGTTATAGCTATGGAAAAATGAACATAAAGTAATATATAATGAAATATGAGTGGTACTTATGTTGTTGTGTGTTTGAGAACATGGAACGAGATTCAATATAAAAGAATATTTGATATGGTAATAAAACATTCTGATAAATAATTAATAGATAATTTTAAATTTAATGATATGGGTTGTTATCTTGATGTGTTTCTAATGAAGATAATGAATTATGATAAATAACACAACTATAAGAATAAGGTTGTTTATAAATTGTTCGAATCTGCACCACCAACTTTTGGGATATAATTTCATGTTTTAATTATTAAAATACATGTATATTTATATTATTCATATTTATTTATTTATTTAGGGACTAATCATACATTAAATTTTGATAAATATTCATGTATAATAAACATTTCATCTTATGAAACTTTGTGGATAATTTTTGTAAATTACTATTCGGGTAGTAATAAGGAAACATTAATTAAAAATAATCTTCTTATTATCACTTGTGATGGAAATTATATCAAATTAATATTATCATTCACAGTTATGAATTTGATATTATTATTGGTATGTATTAGATGATTGTTTATCATGAAAATATAGTCTACTATAATGTTTTTTCTGAGATGAGTTTAATATTTCAAATAAAAATTAATTACAAAATTTTTTAACAATTCAAAAAACCTAAAAAAAATTAATATTTAGAAATGAAATTTATATTAATCATATAATTTAATATAAGGTAAGTCATCAGATTAATGATGTGCCAATAGTAATAAAATATTTGGATGATGTTCATAATGATTTAACTCTCATTATACCAAATCAAGAATTTGATCTTACTTTTGACTTAGTAATTCCCATTAAGACAATTTCAAACACCCCATTATCAAATGGATTGAGTTGAAATTTTGGAATTATAGAAGTAGATGAACTAATTTCATGGTAAATGTTTCACTCATATTAGCACTTCACCTTGGGGTGGTTTTTTTGTTAATGTGAACATGGTTTCATTACGATTTTCATTAAGAATATAAAATTAAAAAATAATAGTATTATGAAGAAATAAATATTTATTTTTATATATAAAAGAAATGTTTGATAAGATCATGGGAGCTCATTATTTTTTGAAGCCCGACCTCATTTCTATTTATCATTATATAAAGGTGAAGAAGGATTTCATCACTAAGACCTATATTCATGCTAATTATGGTAATTATATGTTTGGGGTTATCACTTTTGGGATAAAAAACTCGATCATTAATCATGGACCTTATGAAATGTGTTTTCATTGAGTAATTTAGTAAACTATTGAGATTTTTATTAGAGACGATTGTTTCTTTTGAAAATGGTAATTGGGTTCATGAAAAACATATAATTGTTTTTAATATTTCATTGAATTAAATGATGTTTTATGGAAAATTTAGTAAATATTATTTTTCTACAATATATTTCATTCCATAATGATATCGTAAATAAAAATTTCATAATATTGGATGTCACTAAGACTAATGTTGTTAATGAATGTAAAATACATAAATATTTTAAAGAGAATATTATATTTTTGGGATTAATAGGCTATTACTATTGGTTTGTTGAAAATATTTCTTGGTAATATATCCCACTTAACATGTTAATAAGATTTTTATGGTTTATGTGGACAAAGTTATTCTATGAATATTTTATAGAATTAAAAATAATTTTTTTGAAAATAATTTTCACCTTCCATATAGAAATGTGGGCATTATTATCTACAATGATACATCATTAAGGTTTCAGGATGGGTTTTAATGCTGGAATATTGTGTAATTTCCCTTACTTCATGCCAATTAAAACTTCGTAAGAAAATTTATCCTTCACATGGACATGAAATTCTAGGTATACTATTTTAATTTTAAATATTTAAGAAATAATTTATATAAATTTAATTAAAAAATATATACTAATTAAAAATAATTAAATATATATTCACATTGAATTTTTTTGATATGAGACAGAGAAGATGGATTCAATTGGTAAAATATTACATCTATACAATTCATGACCATTTCGAAAAATCAAATAATATAGTGGATGTTATAAGTCAAAATGATTATAAATAATTTAATATGATATATTTGTAAGAGGATCATTAAGATAATTATTATATGAGTGATGGATTAGAAATTATGCATGCATAAAATTCCTTTGTTATGTTTCTTGTGTATGTATAACCACATTTGAATGATACTATTTCGAATAATTAGAAGGAAGATAATTTTTCAATGAGAAACATACAATATAATATAAAATTTAATATTTGTGAATTTAATATTTTAATAAATGGTGTTTTGATATTCTTAAAAAGGTTACATGTTTCATGTATCAACTAGTTGAAGAAAAACATTTAGTGAGGTTTATAGCTCTCAGTATTCAATTTATCCATGAATCACAAAACAATATATAAAACATCATGATTATTTTTTATAGGGAAGAATGAATTATGATATTTTTTGATTTATTATGAAATGTTACAATTTTAAATAGTTTATATCCATAAAAATATAATTGAGAATATAATGAACTTTTTAGTCCTCGGTTAATAAATTTGAGAATATATCCATTTATTTGTTTTGTGGGATTACTAATGAAATCTCAATGTAATAATATGTTTTGTGAAATTATTTATTAATTAAATATTGTTAATTTCCTTACCATTCAGGATAATATGTATTTTGACCCAGTTTTGTGGATTTATTTTAATCCTATAGTTCGAGTAATTGGATCCCTAATTTCGATAATATCAGATTTTGATCCTTGATCCACATCTAATTTTGGGAAATTACTTCAAAAATCATTGGGTATAGAAATAAATTTCTTTAAATCTTTTAATAATCAATATAATGGATAGTAATAATAAATTATTCCGACTAAAGAGGATATTATAAGAGCCTATTCAATATATTAATAGTGAATTTGGGATTTTTATATTTATTTTCAAGAATATTATTATAAAAATTGTTTTAATTCCAATATACAGATGAATCTATTTTATGAATTATATGTAAATTAGTGTCTAACTACAATATATTGTTAAGATTTCATGGAAGGAAATAGGTTGGGAAACCAATTGGTGTATTTGATGATGTATAAGGTGAATATGATTTGGTAGAATTATTAGGGGATTGATGAAGATGCAAAAATAATTAAGATAACCCGATAAAAGATCATTTATTTGAGGCAGTACATCATTTTTAATTAATGATTCCATAGGGAACATGTTACGAGTTTTGAGAAAAATAGAATTTTTTCTTCCCTGTTCATTAGGTTATATTAATTTCTAATGAATACTTAATTGTTATTTTCAAGGGTCCTTTCCACGGAGCCTTTCCTTTATACATGATATATTTCATGTTTCATTATTGTGAAACAATGTGGTGGATACATCTCATTTATTCATCCTTTAAGTAGTTCACTTGGAATAAAATAGTCTTTTAATTTTATTAATATTGTATATAGTTGAAAATAGAGATAATTTTTATGAAAAATTTGATTTACCATCTTACGATTTTTTGGATAAATTATAAGATTAACCAAGAATCCTGGGAATTTTAAAATGTTATAAAGGGAATAAAATCCACACTTATTTAACAATAAAATAATACTAAATGGAAATAATTTATAAAAGAAACTATATTGTAAATATATATGTAATGATAATAGAAAATCAATTTCATGACATATTAATATATATTAATTCAATTTTCAATATTTATATTTATAATATGTAATTTTTTCAATCAAAGAAAAAAAATTCTCTAAAAAAACATTGTTTTGATTGGTTATATGGTTTTACTAAACCTGTAGATTTAAAAAATTTAAAATATAAAATTTTAAAAAGTATTTTTTTTCAATTATTCCTATAAATATTCAATTAGGTTGAATATTTAATAAAAATTTTAAAATATTGATTTTGTAATGAATATTGAATGATCATATATTTATTTGGAATCTTTCTTTTAATTTAATGTATTTATAAATTTGGATTTAATTTATTAATAGATTTAAAATATATTTACCTATATTTGATAAAAAATTATAATTTTATGGTTATTATAATATTAATTATATTTTCATATGGTTTAAAATAATTTTTATTCATATAAATAATTTTTTTTAGAAAATAGTATTTTATTTCATTTTCCAAATAAAAATTGAAATAATATTATACAAATTATTATAATTAAATTTTATATAATATATTTCATATTTGGAATTAGAATAATTAATATTAATTGATATTCTGAACATTATTTTTGTTCTTAAGGATTACTAAACACTGTAAAAATATATTACCACAATAATTGTTAAAACATGTTTTCAAGGGGATAAATTAAATAGATAAGTGATAAAATAACCTAAAACGTTTCTAACTCATATTTTATTATATTATTTTAACTATATAAAATTATTTAATAATAATTTATCAATTATTATAATTTCTTATTGAATAAAACATTAATAAATTTATATCATTCTAAAAAATCCATCTATGTTGTCTCCCCCACTTCAAAAAGTCACTCCATATACACTCCTCAACATAATAAAATATAATTTAGATCATCAAATATAATCTATAAGGTTTTATTAAAATACCTTTTCATTTCCCAGATTCGATGGTTAAATCAAAAAACAAATATAATAAGTATATAGTAATAATCATAAAGAAGTTGTTAGAAGAAGATATACAAATCTTAATAAAAAATTCTCATTTTATTTCTTATTCTACCTAATTTTAACCTTCTTCACACATGATGAAATAATATCATTTGTATCATTAATGTAAAGATATGTTTTTATATTAACTAAATAAAATCTATCCATATAATCTTCTATTAAATGGGAATTGAAACTTTAGTATTTTATATGGATGATTACCTCCATGAGAACCAATGACATTTGTTTTCCATCACCACCTCTATGTTATGTTTATAATGGTAGATTTAATATATTATTATGATATTCATGAAATTATTTTAATTCCATAATTATAATATATCATCTATTTTATTACGCATTCTTGCATTAAAAAATTATAATTTTATTCATGTGTTGGTGTGGATTACAACCTATATGATGGATGTGATTAATTTTTCATCACCGAATGAGATAGATAGTATATATATTTTTATTTAAAGAATAAATAATCTATAAATTATAAAATAATTATTTTATGATGTCATATTTATTTATACCTTATTTCCATCATCCACATTTAAATTAAAAACCATACCCATACATATGTAAGACCTACCATCTCAGGATTACAACATAATTTATTTTTCAATATCATCAATCGTGTTTGGTTTTAAAAGTATAATTACTCTATTGAAATGACATTTATTCAATTATTATTATTTCATAGTCGATATAATAATAAACCAGTTTACAACAGATAACATACTAAAGTCAATTTATACATATGAGTTGAATATCATCAAGATATAGATGTGTACTTAACTAATTCAGTAGTAAAATATTTTAATTGAATAAATGATATTATTTTTTTGAATGATAATTGATTAAAAATATAAATGGTTCTTTGGAATAAATGTAATTGATATATGTTTATTATATTGGAGCTAAGGAATGTACATGAGAATTCAGACCTGAGGTAAGGCACACTTAATCTTAAGAAACTTATTTTAATTATTTTAAAGGAATACGTTATAAATATATTAATTTCATGTTAATATTAGAAATTTATACTTAATGGAATTATTTATTTGGATTTAAATGAGTTATAAATAATGTTTTATATAATTTTACATTATTTTTTTGGTTTTGTAAAGAAATATTTCTACATATTTTATATTAATGTATTGTTAAAACTAAAAAAAGAATTTACAATATTAATCTATACAATATTAATGAATTTTTACACCACCATAAATGTTATAGGATACTTTAATTCAATTATAATCATTTATGTATTTTCTAAATAAAGAAAATCATTCACTTTTTTCATGGTATTTCTAAAAATGGTTTTAAATGGAATATATATTTTGATATTAGAAAAATAGTACTGTATAGGTTCCTTGAATATTATTATGAGCATAATGATGGACATGAAATATTTATGTTTTACGACTATGTCTTGTTTCATGGGAATTTTGTTTTGATAATGAGTGAGATGGATATAATCATGATGTGATATGATCCTGAAACAACTAATGATAATGGGTAACCTCAATATAGCTCTACAATGTGTTATATAAAGGAATTGAGTTAACCTATTATAGGTTTTTCCAAACCAAATATTGAAATTTACCATGTATGTTACACCATAACTATGTTTGACTGTAATGGTGATATGGAAATTATATCCCAATTTAACTACATGATATATCTATGATTTATGGGTTTTTAAATTTTTTTAATTATTTCAAAAGGAAAGATAACATGATTATGTTTAAATGTGTTTTTATGCTAATTTATAAGGGTGAAATGAATAATGTTATGAAAATGTTTACATATATTTTATAAGTTGTCACTAAGAGGACATTGTGAATATATAGAATAATAATACATATAAATCATTAAATAAAATATAAATCTCAATCAATTTATAAACACAAGAATGTAACTAAACCATCTATTAATGGACCATTATCAAAACGTTAACAAAATATATCAATGATATACCCCACACATACATCTCCAAAAATACAACATACCTTATTTATTTTTGTTAAATTTACATGCACTCCCATCCTATCCCATTACTAGATATCTCAATAGCATAATATATCCTCCATGAAAATTCAAATTACAAATTTAAAAAAAATCCTCATTTTATACCCAAATACCTTAACCACATACCATATATCATTACTGATTATATAGTACTCCATGATACAATAACATACTTATTAACACATTAGAACAGTCAAAATATGACCATTTAATTTTAGTTAGTTAAGTTTTTCACATTGTTATAAAAGTGTTGTTATTTATAAAAATTATAAAAGAAATATATGGAAATTGTTATGAAAAATAAACCTCTAATATCTATTGATACATATTCATTATAAAAGGATATTTTTAAATTTTTATTAAATATGCATATAGTGAGGCATTAAATAGTTTTTTTTAAAAAGTGAATGTAAACTCAAATTCTGTTTTCATTAATATTTGTATTCAATGTTATATTATGAGTAATTTTTTAAATCAACATTAATATAAATTTAATTACAATATTGTGAAATTTTAAAATAATATTTAACAAAAACTATCAATGGTATTACATTCAATGAATTATATTTTTTCTAAAATACAATTTAAAAAAAATAAAAAAAATAAAATCATTATTCCACAGACAGTAAAGAAATCTCTTCATCCAATTGATGAAAAAATCTCATTTTAAATCAAAAAATATCATCAAACATTTAGATATGAATATGTTATTTTATAAAAAATACTATTTTGTTTTATAATATTCATTGTATATTTATTACATATTCTCCTTTATACAAATTAACATCATGAAATTAAAACAAAAAATATATAAATGTAGCAAAACATCAATTTAGTTTAAAACATAGCACATAGAATTGAACTAAACATGTGAAAATATTATTTCATTATGTTTTTGGTAATATTGTAAATGAGTATTAAAATATAAGTAACATATTCTAATACTCATCATTTATGATAAAAATACTATTATCAAACAATTATTTTAAAATAATAAATACAACATATTTATTATAAATTATGTTTTATGTAAAAAAAACATTATATACCTTATGATGAATTTAATTAATTTGAGTTGTATTTATTATTGATAAGGTAGCAGGTTTAAACACCATCAAATATCTATTATATTTTCATATATGATTTATCAAAATAAATTTAATAATTTAATAATTAAATTTAAATAATAATATAAGAGAATAATAAATAATAATCAAAAAAATGAAAATTTTAATAACCATTACCCAGTAATGAGAATAGTAATTATATCTTGAATTTTTGATGGATGAATATCTCTAACACCCATTTTTTATAAAATATTAAAATTTCAGTAAATATGAAAATAAATTTTATATTTTATTATAAATATGTAATGGTCTGGACCTCTTCCGTCAATTACATTGTGAAAATTTTGTCTTTAAGGTATTTAGTGAGGTCAATGTGACATATTTATAAAATTTTCCAAAATTTTTAGTTTTGTGTATACTGTTTTCAGAATGGTAGTTTGTTTCTAAAATAGATAATTCCAATGTGAGATCATCATAAAGGTAGGTCATTCAAATAGAAACTCCTGAATGGTGACTCACAAATTGTGAATCATGATATGTGACTTGTCGAACGGTAGCTCACTGAAATGTGACACGTTTAATGGTGACTCATCAAACAGTGGATCAAAAACTCTAACTTACGAATGCTAACATATGATTGGTGAATTGATAATGGTGACTCACAAAATGGTACCTCACCTAATGGTGACTCTTCTAATGTTGGCTGGTCCAATGGTGACTCATCCAGCTATGAATCGTCCAAATTTTACTTTTCCTATGGTGAGTCATGATCACTTTTATAGTATCTTATAGTTCACCCATGACATTATATTTTATGTAAACCCCATTTATGTACATGGTTGAAGGGATTTAAAGCTAATCCAGATCCTATAATTTCTATTTATATTTTCCAAAGGGTTTGTGTAACTTTATTTGGTCAAAGAACATGTAATCTTGATCAGATCTGAATTTAATGGAAAATAAAGAAAATATAAACCACTAATATATTTAGATTATTCCAATGTAAAACCCTTATTCTAATTTCATTATTTTCCCTTGGTATGGGACTCCTAGAGTTCTTCCTCCTGTAGGAGTCAAGTAAGGTGCTACAGCTTGTGGTTCAGGTATTCCATGGAGGCTCTTCCTAGTTCATGTGCACCCCCTGTTTTGATGTAGCATGGAATTATTGATATTTAGTTTATATTAGTTATGATATACCTCATTGTTTTCTAGTTTAATCAATTTTTTCCTCTCATTTATCATTTCCATGTGATGAAATGTGATTTTCATGTTTCTAATGGAGAATTCTTAGTTGTTGGTTGGTGTGGTGGTACCGTAATATCCTTTGGATGATGCAGTCATTACAGGAATGGTGATCGTGATCTCTACTTTTTTTATGTTCTTGTACAAGGAATTTTGGATACCACTTGTGGTAGGGGATTCACCAATTATTTATTTACTAAAATTTCATTAGAGAGTTACCATGGTTTAGCCCCTGGATCATAATGAAATTGTCTTAATTAAATATTTTAACTGGATTAAATAATTATTATGAATTTCATAGCTATGTTGTTTCTTCTTGATTTTCTACATAGTTTGATATATATAAATTGTTTTTTATCATGTTTATCTTGATGGAAATTTGTAAATAACGTAAAACCACAATTAATTTCTAATTAATTGGATAAAAGATAAAGAAGAATATTTAATGGATCATGTTATTATTTCATTATATTGATGATAAAATAATTAATGCAGATATTCTTATTTAACTAAATTGGTTGAGAACATTTCATGTAAATAAAAGTTAATTTTTGGGGCCTAAGTTTGACATTTTTTTAAAGGCCATGTGCATTATGTTTTTGAGTCGTGAGATATCATTGTGTTGGAAGGATGTATGACTTGATTAGGGACAAGAGGTTAGTTTATTTGTTTGATTATTACATAATTCTTGTGATGTGATGTGATCCTGGGATGGGTGATCCTAGAGGGATATTGTGATATGTTGGGTGGGGGACCACTTTTTGTGGTCGCATTTGATTCCTAAAGTGGTGAGGTGCATCAATTTATGCATATGGGTGTTGGGAGGACACTAGGTATAGTAGAATGGGTTGATGCTAGCCTTACCTCTTGTTATGAATGTGGGATTGTTTTTGGAATTTTTGTTTATTTATCTGTTCTACATTTCCCACTTCTTGATGGAGATGGGTTTTAAACCTCATTCTAAGAGAGGTGGAGACAAATGAGGATTTACATATGATTTCCATGTTTACTTTCTCGAGGATAGATGGGTCTACTATCCTACTATAGGTGGTGATGACTCAATGAATAGTCATCTTCTCACCATGTTAATCCCATCATGTTTTGTAGAAAAGAATGTTTTATTAGATTACTAAGAATTATGGAATGTGTTAACTCATTAAATATATGAATGAATAAATATTCAACCCATGGGGTTATAGATTGCTGGGATGAAATGTTGGGGTATAATTTCTGAGAAGATGTGTGCTCAGTTGGTTATGTCTGGAGGGTATAGAATTTGGTTGGAATGGTAATGAAATACATTGTGTAAAATTAAAATGGTCAATTAATTGTAAAATAATTAATTAAAATACTAATTTTAAATAGTTGAAAAAGAATGAGATGAATTAATAATGATCATTAAATGATTATGTTCTTATAGGATATCTTGTATTACTAGTGAAATCAAAGAATCCAAGAGTCATTAGTTGCAGTTGAGTTTAATACTATCTTATTCCCATTGTATGTTTGTAACCTATATTATATCATGTAATTGTTGTGTTTTTATATTCTATCCCACCATGTCATTTAGGGAGACTGAAAACCCATATATTCTATGCCAAGTGGGTGTTTTCTGCAACATCCTAGTGGGTGGATTGATGGATAACTACCCATTTAGGGCAACTCTCTTCTTAAAGTAGTTATATGTGTTGGTATGCACAATGATTTGTTTTTCCCATTTATATGTGTAGATGGATTTAATGTAATGTTGTTATTTCACACACATGTATTTTGAATATAATTTCATTCGGAATACTATAGGTGTAATGTGTATATGCTATAATTTCTTGAGGATCATTCATCAGTGTATGTGTTGTAATTAATTGATCCATAATACACGATGTTTGATACATGTTATGTGGGATATGGTGGATTTTGGAAACAACTTGGTAAAATACTTAATGTGTATGTGGTGGTGGTGTGTTGCACGAGACATGGGTTTTTGTGCTTTTCCAAGGTGTCTTGGGGATAGTCTTTTTGGAGATTATTGATCGAGACATGAGATGTTTGGAAAAAGTGGAAAACCAAAGGGGTTTTTGTAGTGGGTTACACATTTCATTCAATATTATATGACATTATCTTGTATGTGATACTTGGTGAGAGTAGGAATGGTGTGGTTGGGAACTTAGTATACTTGCATAGGTGATGAGTTAGTTTCAATTTTAGTTTACTATGCTTTGGAATTATATCTTAACATTTGCACGAGACGATCTAGGGAGGATTGTACTAACTATAATTTTACACACACCCTATGATATATAATTTTTTCCAAGTAATTTGTAGTTAGTTGGAGATCAATATGGTTATTACTAGCTCAATATTTTGGAGGAGCTATTTGAGCTCTATGGTCATTGAAGTTTTACATTCTATTGGAACATACAATTTCCCTTATTAGTTGTATATGTTTTTTGCATGAAATTGCATATGTGTAGATGTGTTTTATTTTATATTTTATAATAATATTGACATGATTTTTTTCTATCATATCTACAACTTTTGTATGTGTTCTCTAGATTGTATGACACCCATCACGGTGTTTACTATACCCATAGTTCTAGTATCCCACCAGAGCCTACTAGAGGTAGGAATCAAGTGCCATTTTCTCTCTTCTCCCATTACCAGCCTAAGAGGGGTACACATTATGTGGGAGGGATTCATGAAAGAGTGGTATCATAGGTCTACTTGAGGGATATGATAGTGTTTGTAGTAAGAAAGATGTGAGGTTTCATGGGTTGGTAGGGAAATGATGCCACCTATGTTTAATAAGCACTGTAAACATGATAGAGTAGCTGAGACACTGGTATTTAGGAACCCTTATGAATTTACTCAACTTCCTTCAATATTACATTGTCTACTAAACAATTTGATACTTGTTTCAGGGTAGAGACCTAGGAACGTATCATGCAATATTCTTCTTTGTTCATATGATTTAGTGGGTAGACCATATGATAGGTTAACATAAAATGAATAAAATGAAACAATAAATAAATGTTAAAGTATTTAATATTATATGATTAGGATCTATAATTATTTTCACTTTTGTAGTTACATGTCTAGGTAAATTCCCTCATTAGGTTCGTGCACAAGAAGTTCTACAGGCTGTTTCAGCCTATTAGAACATAGTAGAGGTTGATGAAGATTAACAACCATGATGTTGGACACTCTGAGAGTTTTGGTGCTAGAGTTTGCAGATGTATGAGGGCTTATTTTCATATTCATTCATTGAAGACTATTTATAGGATGTTGAGATAGCCTTATGTTAGTCCCATTCTCAAAAAGAGAAATTAGAATCCTTTGTTATGATGTTGTTGCAAGGGGAAGCATTGCATTGGTGGTTTAAGTTTTTTGGGGATTTTCAGGGAGTAGAGATTCTCATTGGAGATGTTCCAAGTGATGTTTAAAGCCTTGTTTATTTCTTTTACAATGAAGGTGGCCGGTTAGTAGAAGTTTCCAAACCTTTGGTAGGGATGTTCCACTATACAAGAGTTCATGATCCATTTTTGTAACCTTCTCCGATATGCTTCGGACCTATTTCTAGATGTGGAGGCTAGGGTAAGATATTTAGAGGGGGCGTTTTATCCATAGATCTAGTGCCAGGTCACACTGTTTATGCTGATGACATATCACAAGGTGATAGTGAGGGTGGAGGTCATTGAGAGGTCGTTATCCAAACTGGATCATCAAGAGAGGGGAGTCAACATGGTTCATCTTGAAGTAGATTTTTGGTATGTGGATCCCTTTTTTTAGGGAAGATAATTTTCTATTTTTCTAGGGGTAGGTATCAGCCCCCAATGAATCATTTAATTTGGGGTAGAAGCTATCAATAATATTCTAAGTGATCATGAATTTGTTTCACTTGTAGAGACCACGATTATCTACAGTGAGAGTGCTTGACCTTTCTGAGAAGTCAGCATGTGCCATGTATTTCATTCTTGGATCCTCTAATGAGGAAGTTACCACTGAGGATGTAGTAACAGGTTGAACCAGATTTGGATCCGTAGAGAGCCAATGATTCTAGTAAAGGACAACCCTCATATTCTCCCAATCAATAGTGCTAAGCATGTGTCTAGAGGTGGTAGTTAGCATGTTTAGATAATCCATGGAGAAGGTCATGTTCCGATTCATGTATTAGCATTTGCATATATAAGAGATCCAGATGTCCTTCAAGGTACACTTTGATTGTGTTTTACATGGGTGAAAGACTTGATTGTTTTAGATGAAACACACTCCTTCATATCATCTGCCCATGTCCATGCCATGGGACAAGAGGTAGAGAGACTTCCAGTACTATTTTCATTTACTACGCCAGTTGGAGGTTGAGTTATCTCGTTTAAAGTATCTTGAGAATGTGATCTAGTTCTAGGGTAGCACCACTGTTGGGGATATTTCCTTTTTTTACGAATACAACCATATGATTTCATACTTATCATTGATTGGTTTTATTTGTAGCATGTTGTCATGGTTTGATTCTACATGTATATGGTGTTCTTCGATGATGAAGGAGATCTAGCAGGATTTGATGGAGAGTGATACCCTTAGATGGGCCAGAGGAATGTTTCGACCCTATCATACTTGATAACTAAGATGATGTTGAACTCATTAGAGGATTAGTAGTCAGCCATTCCCAAAGTCATTAAATAGTAACATGATATCTTTCCAGAAGAGGTTGTAGCATTACCCCCTCGACGAGAGATTGAGTTTGGGATCGAGCTACATGTATTTATTTATCATTTCATGGTGTCTTTATATAGGATAACTCCTTATGTGTTATGTGAGTTGCATATATAGTTTGATTGTCTCTTATTATCTATTTTAATTTGGCCAATTATTTCACTATGGGGTGCACCTATTTTGATCGTAAATAATGATTACATTAGTTCATGGTTGTGTGTTGATTATCATCACTTGAACTGATTATCAGTGAAAAAACTCTATCCTCTTCTACAAAATTTTTATTTATTTGATCAAATTAACGGAGAAATTTGGTCCATAAAGATTGATTTGCAGTCATTATATCATTAACTGTTTGTGAAGGATGAGGATATTCCAAAGACTGCATTCCATTTTATTTATGGGTATTACTATTTTTTGTGTTTTTATTTAGTGTGATGAATGATTGAGAAGTGTTCATGTGGTTGATTAACATTTTATTCTTTGAGTTTTTTGAAAATTTCAGGGTGGTATTCATTGACCAAATCCTAGTATACTACTCATTTGAGGAGGAGAATGAAATGAATATTCATTCCATTTTGTGAGTTCATCATCGCCAATAACTGTTTGGGAATTTGATGAAGTGTGAGTTTTGGGATTGAGAAGTCTATTTCATGGGGCATGTTTTATTCCATTCCAGAGTAGAAGTGGATCTATCAAATATAGAAGCAATCGTGTCTTGGGAAGCCCAGAGGAATTTTGCAGAAGTGAGGAGTTTCCATGGTCTTGTAGGGCACTACATGAAGATCATATCTGATTTCCCAATAGTTTTGACACCACTAACAGTGTTGGCTATAAAGGATTAGGATTTAATGTTGAATAACCAGTGTCAATAATATTTTTAGTATCTAAAAAATAGGTTGTCCTGTCCTCCAATTCTTTTTCTGCTAGAAAAATGAGTTCACTTTGATTTTTTCTGTGATTCTTCACATTTGGGGTGGGATATGTTCTGAGGTACCAATAATTTTTCATTTCATATGGTTTAATATAGTTGAGTCCCAACGAATGTAACTACACCAACCATGATATGTAGTTAGCAGAAGTAGTGTTTTTCATATATTTTTTGATACATTAACTCATCGACGAGTTTTTTATGGTCTTCACCAATCATAATATCCCAAATTACCTTTTTTTCCTAGAATTACTTGAACTTGTGACATTGTTGATGGTTGGTGTTATTAAATTAATAATAAATTAAAATTTAATATAATCCTTGAAAGGGTAATGTTGTACCAATTCACTAAGAAAGAAGACACCTACTGATGTTGTTCATGAATTCGGTGATTCGTATAGAGTAATTGTATAAATTTCATCGTTACATCTAGATATGGAAGAAGTTGGGGGAATATGTTTTCTATTTTAGTTGATGGTGTAGTCATCTCTGGTGCAGAAAGCAGAGGAGTCCTTATAGGGGGATCTTGAGGTGGAGGTTTGGAGAGACTGAGTTGTTTATAGTGATGCCCCTAATAGTTGGTCTATAGATGAAAAACATAATGTCCTTTTTAGGGAAGGATTTTCACTCCTTTAGTGTCACTTTAGATGGTTCTCAGAGAGTTACATAGTTCACCCTTAGCAGTATATCATGATGTGAAAGAGATATACAAGCCTTCAAAAGCCAGTTTTGTTTTCCTAGGATGATGCATGCAGTTTTAGTTTTTGTGCCTCTATATTTGGTCTGCCAGAATTTGAAGGCCCAACCCCATGTTCCATGTGTTCTTCTAATGTCTTTATATCTTCCTCATTATAAGTTGTATGAAATACTAATAGACTTTTTTTGAGTTACCTTAGGATTAGGGAGACTATGATTCTATATGGGTATTATTTGATTTTTTGATGAAGATATCTCACTTTATATCTATCAAGGAGTAGAGATCAGTGGTGGTTTTATTGTGGCAGTATCTAGAGGAGGTGGTGAGATTCCACAAAGTCCCATGGATGACCATTTCCCATCAATATTCTCATTTTACCTCAAGGTTTTGGAGACATCTATATCATGATTTTGGTTCTCTACTATGCTTCAACACTGATTTTCATCTGCAGATGGGAAGTCAGACATAACAGACTATCCATTCTCTGGATCAGATTTTTCACTCTTGTGTCCTGGATTTTGGAGGTTCATGGAAGAGGGAAAATTCATTTATTTAGTTGGATTAGATCAATAGTTTCCACTTCACCATTAGTATGGTTCCATTTGAAGACTTGTATGGATGAAATTTTCGTCCTTCATTATGATTGAATGGAGTTGGAGAGTTATCGATTCTCAAGCTGGAAGCTGTATAGAGTATGCCAAATATGGTTCAGGTTATTTTCAAGTGGATGAAGGATATTCAAGATCTTCTGAAGTACT
This sequence comes from Viscum album, assembly GCA_963277665.1. Taxonomy (NCBI): domain Eukaryota; kingdom Viridiplantae; phylum Streptophyta; class Magnoliopsida; order Santalales; family Viscaceae; genus Viscum; species Viscum album. The sequence continues at coordinate 737,290 of CAUJRU010000151.1, read as the reverse complement.
ATGTTGATCATAGGTGGTGGTATCTAGAGTTTGATATTGCGGATCACATGTTTTTGAAGGTGTTTCCCTTTCTTGGGAATCTATGTTTCGGTCATTGGAGTAAGCTTTCTCCTTGGGTTGTTTTTGCATATTCTAGGTGTTGAATCTTTTTGGAGACATAGCATATCAGGTTTCACTTCCCTCACTGATGAGCCATATACATGATGTTTACATGTGTCACATATCCATCATTATCTTTATGATGAATCTCACATCCTTGATTTTGGTGAAATCAATGTTGAAAATGATGCGCCCTTTGATAAGGGGCCACTAGAGATCTTGGACCACAAGGAGGAGATGATTGCATGTAAAAATATAACATCATATTGTTACATGTGGGGAAACTATTGTATAAAGGAGGGTACATTGGAAGACAAGTCACATATTATTTCCCAGTACCTGATGTTATATGCTGTTTATCTCTTCTGTTATTAGGTTTTTCATTTAGTGGTTATAGACCCCTTCTATTTATGTGATGGATTTATCATGTTGTGTGTTGTGGATATCATTATTTTGAGTGGTATATCACCTAAAATAGTGTTTAGGAACTTGTTATGTTTATCATGTGGATTTAAATTGTTCACATTATGAAGCAGTTGAGCTTATATGGTGGCGCGTTCTTTTCAAGGAATCTCACCGGGTGTTTTTTCATACCCATTTTTATGTTTCACCTATGGGTTGGTTTTGGATTATCATGTGTGAGGATAGATTTATGGGTATATATTATTATTTAATAAACCCCTTAGATCCAATATTTTGTGATAATTTGGTGTCTAAGGTGTTTTGGGTAGCCAAGGTGACTTTTTTCATTAGTTTTACAAATTTTCTAGTTTTGGGAACAATGTGTAAAGAATGGTAGCTTGTTCTAATGGTAGCTCATTCCAATGGTAGTTTTTTCCAATTTTATATCATTCAAATTGTATCTCATTCTATATGTGTCTCACGAATGAGGACACGTGAATGATGGGTCATGAATAGTGAATCAGAAATTATGAATCGTCGAACGGTAGCCCACCGAACGGTCAGTCGTCCAATGGTGACATGAGAAGGGTGACTCGTGAATGATGAATCATCAATGGAGACTCATGAATGTTGACATTCTGAATTGTATCTCACTGAATGGAGACTATTACTATAGAGACTCATCCAATGAGGATTCTTCAAACAATGACTCATCCAACAGTGACTCGTCAAATTTTGAATCATCTAATGGTGACTTTCCCAATGGTGATCCATGAGTTGCTTTTCTAGTCTCATGTAGTTTCACCCTTCACATTATCTTTGACATAAAATTATTTTCTGTCCATGGTTAAATGTATTTTAGTCTAATTAAATTCCCATGAAACCTATTTTAATTTTTTTTATGTTTCTAGATTCCTTTAAATGGTCAAAACTAGTAATCTAGTTCAGATCTAACTTTAATGGAAAATCTCAAACATATCTAAACAGATACTCCATTTCAATATAACCAAAGTATAAAACTTGTTTTTCTTTATTTGTTTCCCTTGGAACGGTATGCCTTGTGTTCTTCCTCCTATAAGAGTCGAGTAAGGAGCTTCAACTTGTTGTTCATGTTTTCCTTTAATTCTTTTCCTATCGCATGTGTACTCCATGTTGTGGTGAAACCTTGAATTATTGATCAGTATTTATTATAAGGTATTTTATACTGCTTTTATGTAGGTTTAATTGATCTATTTCTTCCCATTTCTCCTTTCCATGTGATTGAACGAGATCACCATGTTTCTAATGGATCATTCTCAGTTGGTTGTCTGTGAGGTGGTGTTGCAGCATCCTTAGGTGAATGCAGTCATTACGGGATATGTGATCAGGATATATTGTGTTTTCATGTTCCCATGAGAGGAATTTCAGAAACCTTTTCAGTTATGGGATCACTACTTCTCTATATTATTATATACAGTTGTAGAGTTATCATGGTTTAGCCACCTAATCACAAAGAAATTGGATTAATTAAATACTCAAACTAGATTAATGAATTGTTATCAATTTCATAGTGATGTTTCTTCCTCTATATTTTCTTGATAGTGATATATCCATTCTTTATTGTTTATAATGTTTTTATTGCTGGAAAATTGGAAATGAATGTAAAGCTGTAATTAACTAGATAAAAGATAAAATGGAATGTTTAATGGTTCCTATTGTTGCTGCATTATTTTGATGATAATAAAATTAATAAAGTTATGAATATTTAACAAAATTAGTTAAGAAATGGTTGTTTAAATAAACAATAATGATTTTATGGGGCTTGAGTTTCCCAATTTTTGTAAATGTAACATTTCTTATGATTTTGGATACATGAGAGATCATTGTGTTGGAAGGATAGATGCCTTGATTAGGGTGAAGATAAAATGTTCTATGTATGATTGATTCATAATTCTTATGATGTCACATGAGCATGGGATGACAATTTTTGGAGGGATTTTGTGATATGTGGGGCAAGGAGGCCTAGGTGTTGTGATATTAGTTGATGCATACAGTGGAGAGGTGCCTTGGTTTAGGCATATGGGTGTTGGGTAGGACAATGGTCGATGGAGAAATGGGTTAAAATTGGGCTTCTCCATTGTGATGAATAAATGATGCCTATTGGACCTATTGTTTGTTTATCTATTTTACTTTCCCTACTGCTTGAGGTAGATGGTTTTGTTTACCCTCCTTCCATCATAGGTGGAGATGCTCAGGGGTGTGCCACGAGATTTCTATATTTATCATATCAATGATGTATTAGTATATTGTCCTACTATAGACGTTGAAGACTCAACGAGTAGTCCATGCACTCACCGTGGTGAGCCCCTCGTTTTTTGTTACATATAATGTTTTTTAGAATACAATGAATTACAGATTGTGTTAACATCATTAATATAAGTATGTATAAATGTTTAACAGGTGTGATTAGAGATTCTAGAAAGAAATGATGGGGTCGTATTTCTGAGAATTCATGGACTGGGTTGGTCATTCCTGGAGGGAATGGAACTTCGTAGGAATGGTAATGAAATGAAATATAAAAATGAAAATGGTTAAATAAATATTGAAAAATTAATCACATAATGTGAAAAATATTAAACGGAATGATATGATTTAATTAATCACTTTAAATGGTTGTGTCCTTATAGGATATCTAGTCTTAGTAGCGGCCACCAAGATTCTAAGACACGTTTTCTTTAGTCGAGTCTAAAAATAGGTTATATCGATAGTATGGTTGTGATCTATATAATATCATGTACTATATGCTACCCCACCCTATTGGATTGAGATACTAACACCCAAGCGATTATGAGGCAGGGGTGTTTTCCCAACACCATGGTGGAAGGATGAACGGATGACTACCCCCTTCAGGCCCACTCTCTTATCTTGTCAGTTAATTGTGATTTTATGTATGGTGGTTATTCATCGTCATATATGTGTGTAGATGAATGTGATGGCTTTTGGTTATTTCAAAAACATGTAATCTGGATATAGTTTCCAATTAATTACTATAGATGTAACGTGTATAGGCTGTGATGGATTGAGGTCCTTAGTCGGTGTATGGGATGTAATAGATTGAGGAATAACACACGATGCTTGATATATGTTATGTGGCCTGCTATATGTCCTAGAAACTAACTAGTTAATTTGGTTATGTTGATGTTGTGGTGGTTTTTTGCAGGAGGTGTAGGTTGTGGTGGTGTTCCCTGGTTTCTTTGGGAAAGCATTTTTTGAGAGAGATGCTCAAGATGTGAAATGTTGGGGAAAATCAGAAAACCATTGGTGTAGTTGTTGTGGAATACCATTGTCATTTATTATTATATAACATGTTCTTGTATGAGTTACTCGATGAGAGTGGCATGATGAGGCTATGAACTTAGTATATCTGTTTAGGTGATGAGTTTGTTTCACATGTTGTTCCATGTACATTGGTATGCTTTCTTGTCTTTTTCACGAGAGGATATGGGAGGGATCCTAATGATTATACTTTTATACTCACTATATGTTATATACACTGTTTATCAAGTGATTTGGAGAGGGTGTAAGATCCTACTGGTTACTACTAGCTCAGGGGTTTGTAGTAGCTATTCGAGGATTATGGTAACTATTATTTTACTTTCTCGTAGTTCTTGTGATTTTCCCTTTATGTTGTAGTAGTATTTTCAAGACATTACATATGTGTACTTGGGTTTTATTTTATATTTTAGTCTTAGTTTGAGTTTCTTCATGTATATCTTATCTCTTTCATTCCCTTGTGTTATTTAGAGGGCAATGCATTCCATCTGTGTGTTTACTATACCCTTGATGATAGTAGCCAACCCGAGGCCTACTGGAGGTAGTAATCAGGTGTCAATATTTCTCTTCTCCAATTGCTGGCCCATGTATGGTATATTTTGTCGGGATTGGATCATGAAAAAAATCTATTATTCATATTACGAGTCATTGAATGAGAGAAAAAAACAAAATATCTCCCTTTTCAGTGTTTCAAATATATATTTAAATATAACAGCCTACACCACTTATTTTATATTCATTGAAATGTATTTAAGATATATATATCCTTAAAAAATATTCTATAACATTATAGGAAATTAGAGGTGTGGATCCTAATTAGATAATTAAAAAAGTGGTAAATTATATATAAAAAGTAAAATTAAAAAATTAAAAAGAAATTCACATATATATAAAACTATAGTTTATTGTTTCCAAAGATATCATTAGAAATCTATTTTTTAAAAAAATTTCACATTGAATACTATATCCAATATTTTTTGGTACTCATCAAAAAATTACATTAATACACTATCATAAAATGATTAAATTTTAGTTTAGTAATAACGTGATAGACTAGAGGAGTATAATATGTTTTTGGTTCCAAATCCATTCCATTGTTTATAAATGATTTATTTTATTTCATATATTATTTTATAAGATAAATATTAAAATTTAAATAATGAAATTCCAAATCATATTTAAATAATCATTTAAACATTACTCAACTTCATCTAACATAGAAGGATAATTCTTCATATTAAAAAACAATAAATCCAATTTTGTCTACCTCCACCATCGATAAATGATCTAGAGTAGATGGATCAATAATATATTACAGTATTTATATTACATAATCTGACATCAAAAGAAGATGATGTAAAAAATGGTGTAGAGTTAGTATGATTTAAAAGGATACAATATGTAAATGGGGATCCAAATTATGAAATTCAATGTATATTTTCTAGTCTGAAAGATGATTTGGATGATCTAGTATGGGTGGAAGAATCTACCTCATTTTATAGAAACTATGAAATATGATAATGAATTTATGTTCCCATATATTGGTTGACTAATCCCTCAAATATCATTGTTTGTGTACTCTTTTCCTAACTTGTATTTTCTACCCATAATACCAAACATAGTCAGCCCAAATTATTTTAATATGGATACCCACTACATTTCCTTTTACATTACATGACAATTATTTTACCCCTAATGTATTATTAAGAATATTCATCCAACTTACTCGGATAATGGTCTGAAATGTTTTTTTTCTAGAATAAAAAAATGATATATATATATATATATTTCATAATTGTGAAATTTATAAATGAAATATTTACATTGAAAAGGAATATAAATTTATTTCATACAATATTTTCAATAATTTTTAATTAATTATAATTTTTTCCATTTTCATTCTAAAAGATATTAATCATCCTTGGAATGTGTGGTTGATAATAGAGTAAACATAACCTCTTTAATGGTGCTACATGATTTAGCCTTAAATTTTTTAATGATTTTGGATATCATTTTCTCATGTACTAAAGGATATCCCTTTGTGATAAGGTATTGAGGTAAATTTTTTATTACTTATATATTTTGGAGATATATTAAATTCCAATTATGTATGAATAAATAAAAAATTTAGAAATTTATTTAAAAATAATTCTTCAAATTTATTTTATAAGAAATAAGTATCATACCTAAAATACCTCCCCCACCCACTATAAAAAAACTTCTACAATGTCTTTGTATCAATAAATAAATATTTATGGAATTAATTTTCATTAATTATTTTTAAAATTTAAATAGAATTTGATTTATTATAATATATCTATCTAATTTAACAAAAAAAATCATCATCGTAATTTTTTATTCATATTGAGAAACATGAATTTCATATGTAGATGAACAGATCAAATGATATTCATTTGAAATATATTTTTTTGAGCCAATAAAATGTATGTAAACAAGCTGAGATATATTACTAGTACATATCCCTATAGTTTATCCCCAATTATATATAAATAATAAATATAAATATAATATAATATATTAATCCTAAATCTACTATACATAAAAATAAAAGTTAAACTAATTTTCATTTAGGCCAATGTGGTTATTATTATAATCAAACTATTAGAAATATCTCTTATTACTAAGCATGTGAATGTTTTTGTGAATGTGTAATCCTATATCTATAAACATTGGGTATTATATTATCCATATTTGAAGGATTTCCCCAAATAATTTTATTAACATAACTTTAATTTCACTACATAATTTAATTGTTGATATATTTTTATATTAACATTTATAAATAGCTCAATTAATTTCCCCTACCCATGTATCCATCATTTAATGAGATGTCTCATAGTTTAATGAAAATATATATATCTATGATTAATTCAATTTTTATGATTATTATGAATAAAAAATATTATTTTTTATAATGGAATGAAAATTATATTTTATCTCTTTACTAACACAACCAAATAAAAATATATACCAGAAAATAATGAATACATGGAAATGGTCATAATAAAATAATTAAATTATGCTTATTGCATGAAAAATTTGTACTAAAAATTTTAGAAAAATATAAAAAAATAATATAAATGACTAATATTTATATATTCATATATAAAATTAATGTGATAATACTTATATTTGAAATGATTTTTTTTTGAATTAGTATGAGAGTTAAAATATGTTCTCTCTTACCCCTTACGCATTATCATTTCATAATTTAGGAATTATGTAAACACCAATGGAATTTATATCTTTAGGTAATAATGTAACACATGATAAAATTTCATATAATTATATAAAATCATCAATATAATTATCTCCAAAAGTAATTAATTATCTTACAACATTCCACACCATAATACATTTCATAGTAAAAAACATAAAATAACATCTTCACATGTATCAAAATAATAAATTGTTCCTCTTTACAACTAAATCATTTATAATAAACAAGTAAAAAAACCAAAATCATCATGTTATATCATAGTGCAACTATCCACCACAATAAGCACAACCACTCATTATATAAATCTATTATAATCAATTTCCCATATATATTTTTTTTAAAAATACAACGTTGTTTTAGAAACTGGGTTTTCATGATTATAACATAAATAATATATTCATTTAACAATTATTATTACTTTTTTTAAAAGCAATTATTTCCCAAAAATACTGTTTAGAACATTTATCAATTAAATGTAAATAATGACTATATGGTCATATTAATACAATTTACTATGATTACCATTCATGGTTCCTAATGAAGACAAATTTGCCTTTATTTTCTACAAAATAATGATTTTTTTATTTCCAATCATGGTCGAAATTAAATTTTATGAAAGATGATGTACACTCAATTTAGAAATATGTGATGATACAAATGGTTAAACCTCTCATGAATTATTAAAAATGTATAAATACTCCCCAATAACTATATCACTTTCATATATAATAATATTTTGTCCACAAATCCATTCTACTTTAGTACTGATAGCTAGATATCATGAATTTGGGGGAATTAAATTCCCCACATCATACATGTAGTCAATAAATAACCATATCCCGTCATTTGATATATATATTTGAACAATATATCCATCTAGATATTATTATTTTTAATGTATCCTTTTTTAATTTTCATATAATATTAAAAAGGATACATGAAAAATAAATATAATGGACCTTATATCTATATCTCCAACACTATATGATTCATAGAAGAATAACTACATTAAAAATGACAGTGTAAAAAATAGTTATTTTCCAATATATGAATAAAAAATTATTATCATAAATATTTATCAGATTTGGATACTTGAAATTAAAATAAATGGAAAATAAAATCAATATAGTTTTATGATAGAATTTGAAATTATGACACGTAGTTAAATTATTATTAATTATTTTCTCAATACATGGAATTCATGTGAATTATTCTATATTAACATCAATTCCTTCTTTAGAAAAAAATTGTTCACATTTTAATATGTTTTCTCTTGTTTATCTAGATAGTGTGATATATATATACAATTCTTGGATTTCATGTTTTTATTGATTGAAAATGGTAAATAAATTAAAATAGTAATTAATTGACATCTAATTGGATAATGGAAGATAAAGAGGCATGTTTCATGAATCTGGATTTTGTTGATATAATTTGATGATAGTAAAATCAATGCATGTTTTCATATTTAATTTAATTGTTTAATGAACCTAAATCATATAGATACATGATGATAAATTAACTAATGCATTATAAATTATCCATTTTATTAATTTTATATTGATTGGAATATCTTATTTATTAGTATTACCGTAGTTGGAAAATGTGAATAATAAATTTTTTAATACAATATGTAACATGAACTAATTGTGTTATAAAGGATAATGAATTTATAGTGTCTTAGATTCCCGTTTTCACATATAGGCAATGTGACTAGTGATTTAGAACTATTATAGATCATTTTTTGTGATGGCAACATGACTTTCTTTAAGTCCAAAAGACTAGTTTCTTTGTCTGTTTCCTACATCATGTGTTGTGAGCTTGGGATTGATGAGCATTGAGGGTTTTTTGTGGTATGTGGTGCAGGGAGGCCCAACTGTGATGTGATGATGTTATGGATGATCATGGAGGGATGGTTCAATATGAATGGTGGGGATGCCCATTTTTGACCCCGTAGTAGAGACGTGGAGTGGATAGAAGAATCAAGGCATGCATGTGGGTGTCGAGGGGGACACCAGATATAAAAATTAGGTTAAATATAGGATTAACCATTATTATGAATGACATATTATTGATCGAATCAGTTTTGTGGATGATGGACTTATTGTTTTTTTTCTTCTTTCTTTTCAACACTGCTTGAGGTAGACTGTTTGGTTACATAGTTTCAAAGAGATATTAAGACATGTGAGGTATGGCTTGTTCTTTTTATTTTTATCATCTTGTGGTTGGATGAGTCTATTATGCTTGAATAGGTATTGAAGACTCTGTGGGTATTTTATATACTCACAGGTTTGAGTCCCTTATGTTTGGTAACATAGACAGTTTTGATAGTATAAATTATAATATAAAAAGTAATGACATATGAAAATTAATGATATATATAAAGTAATGATTTATGAAAAGTAATTATGTATGGAATTTATTGATGTTAATAAATGAATAAATCCATAACCCATGAGTTTGAAGATTTTTGGGATACAAGGCTGAGGTTGTAATTCTCAGAAGCCAGAGACTCGGTTTTCTTATTCCTAGAGGGCATATATATTATTGAAATGGTAATGAAATGTAATGTGGAAAATGATAATTGTAAAATAATTAGTTATCATAAATTAAAAATGATATATGTTGTATAAAATAACTTAATGAATCTATTAAAATGTTTTAGTGCTTATAAGATATCTTGCCTTACAAGTAGAAGTTGCGAATATGAGATATGTTACCTATTGTTGAGTTTAAGACTAGGATATTCACATAGTGTAGTTGTGATCTATATTAGGTCATTAATTTGTTTTTGTTTTTTTATATGATACTCTACCCTATAATTTATGGCTAATGACATCCAAGGGGTTCCAATCCCTAGGTGGTGTTTTCCCCAACATTGTGAGGGGAGGATGGATGACTGGCAACCCCCTTTGTCCCTTCTCTCTTCTCTTTGTAGTTGCCTGTGCTGGTATAAACAATAGTTAGTTTTCTCCATATATGTGTATAAAGAGATGTAATGGCTTGAGGTTATTTCATGCACATGTATTCCACATATTATTTCATGTAGACTTATATAAGTATAATACGTATAGGCTATAATGTCTTGAGGTTCATCAATCGATGTATGGACTTAATGGGTTGATGAATACTATATGATATAAGATAAATGTTATATAGGCTATGGTGGATCCCAGGAAATACCTGATTACATTTGGTTATTTTGAAATGGTGTTTTTTTCTCGAGGTTCTTATTGTGATTTCTCTGTTAGGTGTTTTTGAGATGACTTTAATTTGAAGAGAAATGATTAGATCATGCGATGTTGGGGAAAAGCAGTAACTATTAGGGATTTAGTTACGGGTTACACTTGATATGTGATGACCTAAAATTGTAAATTCAGAACATTGTATTCGATATCATGCATATTATTAAATACCGAGTTATATAATGTTACACGCCAGAGTTTCCTTCCTTAATATATTGTGTTAGACGTAAGAGTGAGCTTCCTTATTAGGTTTTGTTGCACCCAAGAATTATATTCCCAAAGTAACAACGTATATATAAAAAAATAGATTAATATAATATAATATTACCCAGACATTATGTTAGGGGTTATGAATAGTATTAACTAACTTATGAAAATATATTCTTTATATAAATATAATATGAAATCATGGGTAAGCAATTAATGATAAATGAAAATAAAAACCAATTGGATACGAAAAGAGATAATTTTTTATACTTCCAAAATAGTTTTTTACTAATAAAAATAATTAAATTAAAATTATGTAATATTTTAATTAAATCTATATGTTATTTATTGAAACAAATATTTTTTTTATTCATCCATTCTGTTTGATATTCAAAAGATAAGAAAAACCCCAGTTATATATATAAAAACCAATATTCTTATAAAGACAATTATACTACCATTTAATAAAGTACAAATTTTATATAATAATTTGGACACTTTAATAGATTTAATATGATAAAATAAACTTAATTTGTGAAATTAAAACACAAAAATTATGTTAGGATGATTATTTGATATTTTTGGGAAATATATCATATTTTTTATGAATATTTAAAAATACTAAATTTTAGATCAAAAATATTTTTAATATAATTTATTTATACTGTTAAATTAAAATTTTAATTATATTTAAAGATTAATTAGAAAATATTTTTATCAATTAATACAATTTATATCATCGAAAATAACTTTATTATGATATTTACTAAAAATCATAGAAAACATTTAGATGTTATTACTTTAAAAACCTGTATTGGCATCCCGTATATGGGATTATGTTTAAATTAATTTACACCAATTATATGATTTTAATTTAAAAAAAATGATTCAATAATATGAATTATCAAAATTCATAATGTCTAATAATACAAACTTTGTTTTTTGACACAAAATAATAGTGAAAGTAATTAAAATTTATTACAATCAGCTTGGAAAAATTAAGCTTAATAAAGGACAAAATAATTAATTTAGGGGCCCAAACAACCTACCCAGTTTTAAAACACCTAATTTCAGTCCATAAATAGACCATTAAAATATCATTCATTATTTTTTTGTTTTTTATGATATTTTTAGTTAGTTACATGTGTACACCTAACCTATTTCCAAAAATTCCAAGTGAGTCTTTTTCCTTCCCTATAAAAGGCCACTTCCTCTCCCTAATCCAGAAAAATCTCGAACCACATAGGTTAAGAAAAAATCTTCCCATATAACCTCCCAAAATACTGAACCTTTTCTTTTAAGACACTCTTAGGAATGAAATCGTTCTGAGACCACCATTTGGTATAAACCAAAACTAATTACCTAATATAGAGGTGTCATCTTCTCTTAAAAAATTACTTTTATTTTCATTCTCCAACCCCACATATTTTATTATTATATTATTTTAGAAAAAAATTGTAACCTCAATATAATTGGATTAATTTATTTTAAGGGTTACACCAAAACTTATATACTCATCCATTTAATGGGTAATAAACACATTTTCTATGTTTGGTGAACTACTGTCTCATGAAATGATGATAGCGCATTTTTCCTTTACCACCATTCTTGATGTCCATTATGAGGGAAACTATGTTTTCATATTATATATATAATATTTATTATTTATTTATTATTATATATTATGTTTATTATACACACCATTAATAATTTCAATTTAGTTTATTAGGATAACATAGTTTGAGGAAGTGTAGACTACCACCCTTCGAAATGATGTTATTTGATCACACTAAACATGGAAGGTAAAAAGTATTATTTCAATTTAAAATATTTGACATAAAAACCCATATATTACATTCATGTAAAAGTTTAATTTTAGGATATATACTATATATATATATATATAATTTTCATTATTACCCTTTCACATACATAAAAATTTATAACGTCGTTTGTGGACATGTGGACTACCACCTCCTCGACTAGATGTGATTCATTTTACATCATAAAAATTTTACATATAATTATATATAATTAAAAAACATTGTATTAATGATATAATTATCAATATGGAATGATAATACACTACATACCTTCTTTCCATTATGATTATTGAAAATGATAATGTTTCTTATTCGTAGATACTACCTACCATCCCCATGACTATAGCATTGATTATTTTTTCATAGATATATTTAATGAATGTTTATTAATTATTTATTTACAAATAATTATGATAATTATTTTATTATTTTTATTCTGTAGATGTTATATAATGACCTCTTTGACCATAGTTAACATAACAATGTTATTTTTTACACATAAATTGAATTTGTTTAAAACACCCAACATAAACATAATTGTTTACGTAGTTATATAAAAAATAGAAAAAAGTGAAATGTAAGTAATGATGAAAATAAAAAAGGTGATCAATAGTTTTTAAAATTAACATAATTTTATTATACTGGATGTTAATATATGTTCTCCTAAAAGGAAATTCAAGGTTAGGGATTCTAATCATAGATTTTATATCTATGCGATAAATATCATGCTCACCAGTTACATATTTTTTATGGTGTATATACTAACCATTTTTATATGTTATATCATGATTTCATTTATCTTTATGGTATTTATGGTTTTAATTTAATATTAAACCTTTATAATTTTTTAGATTTAAAATATTTGAAAGTTGTTCGGGAAACGTTGGAATGTTTAGAGATTATTTTCCTCTATAATAAATTGAATGATCATTCAGTTGTGTTTACATTAGAAGAAATTATATTACCAAAGTTAAATACACCATTGAATTAACCTCTAATCTCATAATTCATGACCTTTTTTAATTATTATTACCATAATTAGAATATTTGGTACTGAATGTGTGTAAATTATTTTAAAGAAATCCTAGCATCATTTTTAACTTTTTTAGAGAACATGTTTTCATATAAAAACAATTATTAATTAAAATGTTTTCAAAATTATTTTAAATTTATTTGATAAATAAAATTTTACCCATTATGTCTTTAAACAAGGATATCAATATAATCTACCATTCATTTTCCCAAAAAGTTATTTTCAATCCTTTTTATAGTGAAAAGGGTATGTTATTTTAGCTCTTATGGAAAGCATGGATTTACTAACAATAATTTCCATGATGTATCCATTTCAGATTTAAAAGGTTACTTCTTAATGAAAATATTTTCAAAATTAATTTTCAATGAAATGTGTTTTCAAAAGCTTTTACAAAAAAAAATGATATTTTAATCAAGAATGATTTTGAATGATATTTTTATAGTATTTATATTGATAGAAAAACAAGAAACTGTTATTTTTACCCTAATTGGAATTATTGTATTATAATAAATATATTATTTCTATAGATGATTTATTATTTACTTGCCCAAGGATAGAATTCACATTCCATTTTTGGAATAATTTGTAATTTCTCTTGAAATATTCAGTTTGTAATGATCACTGAATGTTTAATTTTAACCAAATTATCTATTTCATTCATCGTGAATATTACAATTTCCTAAAACGTATTCTATTTAGCATATTGTGTCTACTTTGACATTTATTTTATTATTTCATTAAATATTGATAACAATTTATTCTTTATTCAAGATAGATTTTCGATAAGGCATATTATTAATTTGGATTATTCAATATGAGTAATGTTTTGGATTGGGAATGACGGGTGGAGCCTTGACATTATATAGATCCTTGATGCATCAATAGGTTCCAATGAGACAAATAAGTTTCACAAACTACAAAAGTTTATATGTGATGTTTTAACCATCGTGTGAATTGTATTGATGGTATAGTTTTTCATGTTCCTTAGACATGACATCCATTTGAGAAATCATTTCCATCATTTATTTTCCATTATTATTAATTCATGAGAATTTGCGTCGATATATATATAGATAAATTCATTTTCCTTAACTTAGATGGAATGTGTTATAGTTTCCTATATATTGATATTTAGTTTTCATCATCTAGTTATTTGAACGGAATTCAATTTTAGTAATTTCCTTGCCATATTGTTTATGCAAATTCATTATATTTATTTATTACATGAAATTAATGTTTAGTTATGTACATTTCCCTATTAACTATTCTCATTGATTCATTATTTATTCTTTTATATTTATCCCATACTGATCATTTGAGCACAACTGTATTTTGTTTCATTCCCTTTGAATCAATGAAGGGAAATATGAACTATATGTAAAGTTATTCTTGATGTAATAATGTTATTCTAGAGGTTATTTATTTATACAAAAAAACTATGTTTTGATTTTGTATTCATTTGTAATGCAAGACTCATTTTTATCTATGTTAAAATGGCAACTAAAAAATTCTTCATTTGAGATTTGATTCTTTATATTAATTTCATTGTATCTAGTAGCATAAAATAGCTCTAGGATATCTAGGATCATGTCACTATAGTTGGTATCAAAGGAATATTAGTAGAAACATGGGAACAAGATTTAGGAAAACATATATTATTGAAAGTAACCCTATAGTATAATTTGAGTATAAATATAGAATACCATAATATAATTTCGGTAAGGTAGATATTATGTGGGTCTTCTTAGTAATAGATAGCTATCTAGATACTACAAGTGGGCATGTTTTTGGAATATATATACCTAGGAGTAGTGACTCTGACAAGGTGTTTCGAGGTAGACTCATGGTATTTTGGAACATGACAATGAGCCTTAATCCCCACCTTGTTTGACAGTCCTAAGGGATATGATTAAGATAATTCCCATTTCTTTTACAAACCAATATGAATGATTCTAGAAATGAGTATCCTTGGATAACCATATGGTGTTTTAAATTACAAATAAGGTGTCATGTTTTAGAAATCCTAGAAATGATACTGTAGATAAACCCTATAAAAAAGAAGGTCCTATGATGAAATAATGGATAGAGTATTAATGTATAGAGGTTTTACTAAAAAATATCAAAAAAATATTTAGTGATTAATGTTATTTCAAGGATTTCCATTATATTTATTTTGGAGATTATCTTAATATGGTTTTTGAACAGGAAAACTTGTAAATGGGGTGAAAACCAAAAAAATCAAGAAAAGGCCTCTGGTCTTGGACCCATGACTGAAAGATGATAAGGGTTTCAAACCAACCACTGACCTTCACATTTTCCTTGTAAAATATTAATTGTTTTTGGTAGAACAATTTTATTAATAAATTTTAATGATATCCCAATGATATCACTTTTTAAGAAAATAGATTAATCTATTATCCGTATTAGTTTTGGAAGTAAATTAGAGGAAAATAGTTAGACTTTTCCATATATGATGGGCCTTAAAATACATCATAAATGTGATTTAGTGCTTTAGGATACAAACATAATATTTGGATAATTTAGAACATTATCAACATAAAAATAAAAGATGTCATTGTTTGATAGAAAAATGTTAAATATGTAAATTTCATTATATTCTTATGTATTAAAATAATTTCAGAACCCGAAAAAAATGAATTAAAAATAAAATATTTCCCTAATACATTAATTTTTTTAAATAGACGGAATCTTAGATTTTAATAGATTTGAGGAATATTTTTCCTCAAAATTCTAATGATCATTAACTTGGTTTTGATTGTTGTTTTCATTCACTCCCTATAAGTATTTATACTTTTCCCACAAGTATGTATCTATAATTTTTATTGATGTTCTCTTACATAGATACCTAGTTACATGGTAGAAAATGTGATATTTTTACATTCCATTATCTCATTTGTTGTGGATTGCATATGAACCATTCTCCTTATATTGGATTTCAAATATAAGAAGCATCATACAATCTATCCCTCCGATCATGTTTAAATTGCAAGAACACAATTTAAATAATGTCGAGAGAATGCGAAAACCTAAAAATCAAAATATAAAAAATTGAATTTGATAGTGTGTATGGAACAAAACAACGAGTTAGCTTTCAATACACCCATGAGATACCATTCCTGATATCATTCATTACATGAAAACATGAACTTACCATATATTTTATGTTACAAGCAATCTTGAGTTTCTTCAATTTGCAATATATTGTTAAGATATTATTATTTAATATAATATGATATAATATAGACTTTATGTTAGTGGTTATTAATAATGTTATACAATTAAATAAAATCTATTGATTATTTAATTGTAAAAATAAATCATGGGTTACCAATTATTAATAAAAACAAATATGAACCAATTGGATACAAAAAGTGATATTATTATTTATATGCTTTTAATAGAGTTTTTTCTTAATAAACCTAATTAATTAAAATTGGTGAACAATTTTAATGAAATACATATTCTATATATTCAATCAAATATTTATTTTTTCATTCAATAGGTTTTATATACATAATATAAGAATGAACCCCAATTTACAGATAAAAACAGATATATGTATAAAGGCAATTTAAGACCTTTTAATAAAGATTCGATTTTTAGTCAAAATTTTGACACATTAATTGTTTTAATATATTTAAATAAACATAATATTTGTAATATAAATATAAAAAATAGTTTATGGTGAATTTTTTATATTTTCAAAAAATAAATTATTTTTTAATTTGTAGTTAAAAATAATATATTTTAGTTCCAAAATAATTTTTCATATAATTTATTTATATGGAGAAATTATTTATTAAAATGGTTTTAAAGTTTAATTAGATTAATTTTTTATCAATTAATAATTTTTATTTCATTTTAACCAATATAAAATTGAAATATATTATAAAAACATTGAAAACATTCAGGTTTTTTTTCTTTATAAACCGACATTATCATCCCATATGTGGGATTAAATTTAAATTAAATTCTACCACATCTATGAATGAAATTGGTAAATTTAGTTTAAATTTTTAGAATTATAATTATTTATATAATATAGTAATATCAATAATGTTTTAGAAAAAATAATATTTCTGAATGTAATTAATATTTACTAAAATTATTAAGGACAAACTAAGCTTAATAAAGGACTCAACCATTATCTCGGGGGATCAAATGACATAGAAACTTGTCCAACACTCATTGAATGTATATAAGTTATCAAAAAACCAACCATTCATGATATTTTTTTGTATTTTATGAGTTTGGATAGGTAATAAAAAGTGTACCCCTAACATGTTTCCAAAAATTCTTAATGTGTATTTTTCCATCCCTATAAAAGGATACCACCTCTCTCCATTCCTCACACCACTAAAAAAACATAGGTTTGAAAATTAACTATATATATATCCTAACAAAATCCACCACACCCCTCAACCTTGCATCCTCACTTTGGGAATAAATCTATCCATGTATTTCCATTTTTACAAACCACAAGTAGTTACATGATAAAAAAGATAACGAGTTCTCTCAGGATTTTTTATTTTTATTACCATTATCAAAATCCTAATCAATTAATATTATATTATTATATAAAAACTCTAGTATCATCAATATATTAGGGTTTTATATTCTATGGTTTCTTACTGCACATACAAATACCTTCATCTAATGGGTAATGAAGATATGGTTTTTGTGTATGGCGAACTACTGCATCATGAAACAATGATATTTCTTTTCTCCTTTACCACCACTCATGGTGTAAATTATGATGGAAAATAAGTTTTTATGTGATATATCTGATTTTTTTTATTTATTCTCAATAAATCACTTTTTACACATACTATTAATATTTTTTTGTTAATATGATAACATCATTTGAGGATGTGTGGGATACCACCCCTCGAAGTGATGTGATTCATTCACAATATATATGGATGGTGAAAAGGATTTATTAGATTAAAAATATTTAAAATAAAAACCCTAAAATTATATTAACTTCATAATTACCCTTCTGTAAATATACTATATAAATATATCATATACATTATTACATTTTCACTCAATTAATAATTGATAACATCATACGTCGATGTGTGGACTATTATATGCTGGACATTATGTGATTCCTTTTACAAAAAAATAAATTTATATAAAAGTAAATATTATTAAATAATATGGTATTTATAATATAATTATCATAATTTAAATATAATACACTATTTAACTTCATTCCATAATGGTCATTGAAAATGAGATATTTAGTCATGTGTATGTACGGCCTACCATCTCCATGATTGTAACGTTGATTCATTTATCATGACCACACATAATAATTTTTTATAAAAGTATAATTGAATCATAAATATGATAATAATGTCATGATTTTTATTTTTGAGATGTTATATAATGACCAATTTGACCTAACAATGTAATTTTGACACAAAAACTGAATTTTTTCAAAACACATGATGTAAACATTATTTTTTATGTATTTTTATAAAATATAGTAAAGAGTTAAATATTATTAATGATAAAAATAAAAAATGTTCTCAATAAAGAATAAAATTAAGATATGTGTATTATAATATATATTAAAGGATGTTCACCCAAAATAAAACTGAAGGTAAGGCATTCTCATCTCACATTTTACATCTGTGAGATAATGTCACATTCTTGGGTTACAATATTTTGTGTGTATCTACTACCCATTTTTATATATTATATCATGAATTACTTAATCTTTATAGTATTTAAGTATTTAATTAATATTATTCCTTCAATAGTTAAATGATTTAAAAATTTTCAAAGTGGTTTGGGACAATTTAGAATTGTTAAATATTATTTTAATCTACAATAACATTACTGATCATTAAATAGTGTTTCCACTTGGAAAAATTATATTACCATTGTTTAATAAACCATTTTATTTTCCTCTAATATAGTATTTCATGATATTTTTCATGTATTAGTACATTTTTCACACTCTTTGGTACCCAAAGTGTTATAATTTTTTTAAAGAAAAAATGACTTCATTTCTATCTTATATTGAGAAACATGTTTTCTTTTAATAATGATGTTTTATTAGAATTATTTAAAAAATGCTTTTTAAATGTTTTGGTAAATAAATTTTTAGCTTTTTTTGAATAACCAAATTTTCAATGAAATATTATTGTTTGTTTCCCAACTAGAAATTTTTAATTATTTTTACCATGATAAAGTAATTTTTTACCTCATAAAACAAGTATTTATTTACCCACAATCATTTCCTAGAATCTTCCCTTCTAGGTATAAAAGTTTACATTTTAATGAAAATATTCTATGAAGTAATTTTCAACTAAAATTATTTTAAAAATGTTTTGAAATAATGATATATTCCTCAATAATTCTTTGAAAATATATTTTTATACTATTTATATAAATAAACAAACATTTATTTTTACTCCCCATGGGATTGTTGTATTGATATGATCCTTATTATTCCTCAGTATTATTAATTATTGATTTATCCAAGTATAGTATTCACAATCAGTTCCTTGAATAATTTTTATTTACCAATGAAATATTAAATTTTCAATGGTCATTAAACATTAAATTAACCCATAATTATCCATTTCATTCAACATGAATATTAATATTTCTTAATCCATACAAAATTTTTCATATGCTGTGCACACTAACTGTTATTTGATTATTTATGGAAATATTGATAATTCCATATTCATCATTCAATAAAGATAATTGAAAAGGTACTTTATTAGTTTAAAATATTTTTTTCTATCAATATTTTAATCATATTTTAAAACATCTTGATGGTATTGGTTTTTTATGTGCCTCAGACATTTATTACATTAATAAATAGTTTCCATCATTTAGTTTTAGGTATTATTCATTCATTGGATTATTCATTGACATATCTAGGGGAAAATTTTATTTTAAGTTATTTAGATGGATTTTTTTTCATTTTATTGCCTTTCCATATTTACATTTCCATACCTAGTTATTTTAATGGAATGTGTTTTAAGTTATTTGTCTTCAATATTGTTTACTAAATTAAATTCATTTTAATGATTTTATGGAATCTTTCTTTAGTTATTTACTATTCCATATTTATAATTCTCATTGATCATTTTTTGTTCCTCTATATTTTTACTTTACTAATCACATGAGCACACACATTTTATGATTGTTTCCCCAAGAACCTATGAAGCATACAATGAATGATATAAAGAGATATAATTAATTTAATATAGTTTTTCTCAAGGTTGTTTATTTATAAAGACGAATAAAACTTATGTTGTAATTAATGTATTCATTTGTAATATAATACCCATTTTAGTATATTCTTTACCAAGACTACTAAACTCTCATTTATTTGAGATTTGATTTGTTATAATCATGCCAAAGAAATTGGTAGCATACAATGGATCTTGTATATATGCAGGTAAGTCGCTACATGATATTATTTATTATATATCCTTGTATGTAATAGTTTGTGATAGTAGCAATGGTGATCATTATAACAAAGTATATATTTTTAAGGGATGGGTTATTTTCACTTATTGTTCACTATGATATATCAAAATTTCTATACCTTATGCATAAGAGGATCTTGGGGGGATGATACCAGATATACTATTAGGCACACCCAATGTATATATAAACCATTTTTCAGGTCACTTAAAGTAGGCTGGTGATCAGAATAGTTACTACTAGATTGGGGGTTTTGTAGGAGATTATTGTGATTCATGGTCACTAATATCTTTACATTATTTTCGTACATGATATTACATTCATTTTTATTTTTTCATTCATCAAATTATATTTCTGTACCATTTTTTCTTCTACATATGATTTAATATAGCAGTTTTTTTTGTGTCTATTTCATCTCTCTATTTTGGAATGTGTTATATTAGTGGGTAATACCTCCCATATGCGTGTTTTTTATACACTCGACAGTAGTTTCTAACCCAAGGTCAATTGGTGGTGGGACTTTGGGGGTCACTATAACAATTATCCCATTTTCATCCTAGTAGGGGTACACATTAATGGGAGGGGGTTTTGAATGAGTTGTATTAGAGGTATGGTTGAGAGATATGAAGGATTTCAGCGTTATCCATAAGCGAGGTTACCTGGGATGTTAGGGAAATGGTGTCAGATGAGTTTAGAATGTGCTATATTCATTGGAATATAGATGATATGTATGTATTAAGGCCCCCTGTGATCTAATGAATGGTCCATTTAGCTTATAATGGTTACTTAATGATGTTACAATAGTTTTAGGGTAGAGACCAACAAAAGGATAATAAATCATTCTTCTCTACATCTATGTTTGAGTGGGTATACCATAGGGTATGCTAATATAAAATGGATGATGGGAAATAATTATTTGATCTTAAAGTATTCCATATTATAGGTTTAAGATATATAAATATCTATTATTTTTTAGGCATGGCTCAAGGTTGATGTCCTCATCAGGTTCACACAGAATATGTTTTGAATATTGCGCCAAAGATCATAACATAGTAGGGTGTGAAGATGATTAAACATGGACAAGGGAATTCTATGAGTTTTAGAGAAAGAGTTAGAAAATGTATGAGGTCTTCATTTCCTATATATTCATAGAAGACTAGTTAGTTGAGGTAGAGATAACATTTAGTTTGAACCTTTTTCAGAATGAGAACTCAGAATCACGGGTTTTGATGATTCAGCGTGGGGCATTGAAAAAGTAGTGGTTTATGTTCCTCATAGATCACGATGAGTCAGTAGTCTCATGGGAGGATTTCCGAGACCTATTAAGCCACAAGATTCATTCATCAACTGTGACAGAGTCTACTCGCCCAGAGTTTCTTACCAATTGGAAAGATATATCTAGTGTACGAGAGTTTGGGATATATTTCTAGAACTTTTTTCGATATGATTTGGACTTATTTATAGATGAGGAGGCCTGTGTGAATAATTTCATGGAGTATTTGAATTCAGAGATCTAGGGCATGGTCAAACCATTTATGATAAAATCATATATCAAGGTTATGGAGAGAGTAGAGGACACCAAGATGATGTTTTACATATCTATATGGTCATGAGATGAGAGTCACCATGAATCCTAATGAAGTACATATGTTGTCTGGGATTCCCAATTGTGAGGACATAATAGATTTCAATAATTCAGGTGTACATCATATCCTTTAATGTCTCATTTAAATGGGGGAATTGAATCACATTCTTATAAAAAGGGATCAAATTTGTGTGTACTTATAGAGGCCAAATTCATTAGTGGAAATAGTTCCCAAACATTCTGAGTAGTCAGTTGGAAAAAGATTCCCCACATCTGGTTCCTCTGTCGAGGTAGTTCCAAATATGACAACAGTATTAGGTTACTGGATTTATGGATTAGTATACAGTAGTTGAGGCTAGAGTACGATAGTTCTAGGATGTTCCCCATCCTTAGAATGCAATGTGTGGAAATGGATTTGGTCTTCTGCAAGGATAGAGAGGTCATGGTGAAATTCATTGTCATATTTATGCTTTAGAAGTGCGAGCACAGTGCGAGACATGCATCATTTGAGGTACCCATGGATTTTTGGTACATGGATTCATTATTTTTTCAATACACGAGAAATTAAATCCATCATATCACCCAATCTTTTCCATGATTCAGTACCTGAGGTAGAGAGAATTACATTTCTCGTGGCATTCACTACTCCCATTAGAGGATGAGCCAACTTATTTAATGTTTATAGAAACTATGAGATTTTTCTGGGGAACACTACTATTGGGTATATTTCTCATGTTTATGGATACAACCATATGAACTAATCATCGGAATGTATTGGTTGTATTAATTTTAGGATAGTGTGGATTGATTCATAAGACATGTTTTGTACATCAATGCCAATGGAGATCCAATATTGTTTGTTGGTGAGCGAGACCCATAGATAGTTCAGAGGTGTGTACCATCCAAATCATACATGGTGAATGTGATGATTTATAGTTCATCATATGTTCAAGAGTTGGAATTTCCTATGTCTATAGAATATTACCCTAATTAATTTCTATAATAGGTTGTAGTGTAACCCCCTCAGTGAGAGGTTGAGAACTAGATCGATGTACATCTCGGAATTTCTCATATTCTAATGTCTCCATGTAGGATGAAACCTTATGAGCTGTGAGAGCTGCGTATATAGATCAATGGTATATTTATGTGTGGGTTTTTTCGGTGATGTGTTTCACCATGGGGTGCACCTATTTTTTCATTATGAAGGCTAGTGGTAGTTTGTGTTTGTGTATCGATTATCATCACTTGAATCAAGTTTCAGTGAAGAACCACTATCATACTCTATAGATTTATTATTTATTTGATCAAATAAAGGGTAGAATGTTTCTCCAAAAGATCTTGTTCGAGTTAGGATATCATCAAATTCATGTGAATGATGAGGAAATCCCGATTTCTCTTTTACATTACCATCATGGGAATTATGGTTTTGTTGTGATGCAGTTTGGTGTAACGAATGCTAAAAAAAGTGTTCATGGGGTTAATGAATTCTATGTTACATGAGTTCCTATACACGATCATGGTGTTTTTCATCAATTAATTCATTTTTTATATAAAAATGAGTAGGATCATATAGTTCATCATTAATCCATTTGGGAGTACTTCATCCTGAGAAGTTGTTTTAGATGTTTTTGATGTGTGAGTTTTCTACTATTGATGTCCACTTTTAGGTAATGTCCTATCAATGTAGGTATTTTCTATGGACACATAAAAGGTATAAGTAGTTGTGTCTTGGGTAGAGTCTACAATATTGGTAACGGTGTGATGATTCCATGGTCTTTTAAGAAATTATTGGAGGTTTATAGATGATTCATATTAGGCTATGAATTCTCTAAAAGCTTTGACCATAAATGATCATGTATTCTTATATATTAATCAATATATGCTGAATTTTTCATATCTTAATGATAAGTTGGTCAGATTTCCATTTCATTGTAATCTAGTTGAAGGAGTTTCCTTTTTTGGTTTTCTGTGATGCTCCACACCTTGGTTGAGACTGTGATCTAATGTAACAATGATCAGTCAATTCATATGGGTCTCGATAGTTATGTCCCCATGAGAGTAACTATTATACCTACGATTTTGGGTTGGCATATTTGGTGTTTTATATAATGTTATGGAGACATTACTTAATTAGATATCTTTTTATTATTTTTAATAATCATAAGAGCCTATGGTATGTTATATCCCAATGTGAATTGAACTTGTTTCATCATCGATTGTTGGAGTTCTTACAGGATTACAAAATTAATATTTCATATACATCTAGAAAGGGTATTGTTGTGGACAATGAACTGAGTAGGAAGTTTCATAATAATGAAGTGCTGGAATCATGTGAATTTATGAGAATTAGGGGAAAATGTTAAGCATTGAATATAAATATGGGAGTAGTTGGGGGTAGATATTACCTTTTAAAGATGACAGTGAATTATTGTCTGGTGGAAAATATAGAAGAATCCCAGTTGGTGGATCTTGAGGAGGAGTTCAGAAGAAACTATGTTTTTTGTGAGATTTACCCTAATTGTTCATTTGAGGATGATAATAATTGAGTGTTTTTCTAGGTATGGAGGTTCATTCCTTTGGTGTTGCATGATATAATTCTCATAAAGTTTCATATTTATACTCTGGTGGTTCTTCTTGGTGTTGAAATGATATATTAATGCCTGAGAGGTTAGTTTTGGTGGTATGGATGAATTGTACAGTTGCAAGGATTCTGTCTCAATGCTTGGTTTTCTAGATGTTGAAGGTTGATCACCATGTTACTATTGGATTGATCTAAATATTATATGTTCATTAATGGATTTAGTAAGACATCATGATGGACTTTGTTACTGGTTTACCTCAATCTCATACAGGGTATGACTGTGTATGGGTGATAGTAGATCATTTGAAAAAATAGTGCTAGATTATAGAGATCAAGGATTTGAGTTTAGATGAGTTTTTGTTAATACAATATTTGGAGGAGTTGTAAGACTCCAGAGAGTCCTGAGGATAATTATTTTAAGTAAAGATCTTCATTTTACCACTTGTTTTTGGAGATGTCTCCATTATGATTGTGGTTCAAAAATACCTCTTAGCACTGCATTTCATCCAAATATGGATGGTAATAAAGAGTGGACCATCAAGACACTTGAATAAATTTTCTAATATTGTTCCCTTGATATTGGAGTATCATTGCTAAGAAATTTTCCCTTAGTATTGTATAATTACAATAATAATATTAACATCATCATTGATATAGAACAATTTAAATCCCAGTATGTCTAACATTTCAATTATCTATTGTGCTAGACACAGGTTTGAGCATAAAAAATTCACAGGATAAAAATAATGCATAATAAAATAGAGATAAATCAGGTGATCTAGGGGAGGATGAAAGCATTTCAGGACAATTGAAAATACTATTCTAATCATAGGTGGAGACCTATGGGGTTCTAAATTAGGAATTATGTGTTCTTGAACAAGACTCCCCATTATGGGTTGAGAATGTATGGTTATAGGAGTATGTTTTCTCCTTGTTTTATTGGATTAATCTAGGTGTTGGATCTTTTTTGAGTCGTGGCATATAGGGTATTAAGTCCGCTATAGATTAGTTTGATAGAAGGTTTTTTTTTCACAAGTCACAACATCATAATTATCATTCCAACAATTATCACATCTTCAATGGAAGAATGATCGATGTTAACAATGATGACACCTTCTAGTAGTGGCCTGTAGAGATCATAAACCACCAAGAAAAGGTGTTGTGTGGGTATCATATCCCCTTGGTTCATATCATATGGAGGTTTGGTAGTATGGAGTAGAGTACCTTGGAATTTGGGTCACAAAAATGTGCTCAATACCCTATGATATTTGGTGTTTTTCTCTACTATTGTAACATTTTTTGTTTTGTGGATGTAGTAATTTCTTAGTAAATGATATTCATTTCTCTGGATTATGGTTGTGTATTCTTCTATTTTTTTATTTATCTACCTTAAGATATTGTTTAAGATTTGGTTTTCTTTTTTGAATGGTTGTGTTTTGTTCTCCTACTATGTTGGATGAGCTTTTATTGTAGTGAGATCCTTGAGAGGTATATCACATTCTAGCTATTCAAATGACACCTTTTTTTTCAAGGTTGGTTTTGGATTCTTGGGGATGAGAATTATTTTAGAGGTATCTAATGTAACAACTCAGATCTATGTTGATCAACCCATTCCATGGTTTTGATTCTTGTAGTGCCTGGAGGAGGCTTTGAGGAAGTTTGTAGTAATTTGGTTGCTAGTAGATAGGAAAATGGATGGATTTAATTTCGGGACAAGTTACAAGATATAAAATTGGGTTTCAAATCATATAATAGACAGGGGATTGAAAAATAAAATTAAATAGATAGGCAACTCATTTTTTCAATGGAAACCAACACTAAGAATTACATGATGTGAAAGGGGATTACACATCATGTAATTCCCTGGTGTTGTATGTTTAAATACATTTTCAGCCTCTTAGGTTTGACAAACCATATAGAAACAACAACGCCCTCTTTATTCATGGTGACCCGATGACCCCACATTGATTTTATGAGGATTCCTTCATCAATGATCGAATCATAGATTCTATTGTTTGATCCAAAGATATCTATCCTTAATTCAAGGTATGTGTTACTATTGTTCTTCTTTTTTCTTTGATTTGTTTCTTCATGTTTCTATTTTTCTATGTGATGGAGAAAGATATATGTGTTTCTAATGTATTTTTATTTGTTTTTTGTTTGTCAGATTGTACCTCTATGTCCTTAGGTGTTTGTACTTGATTTGGGAGAAGTGACCGGGATTTGTTTCATAGTCTGTTCTATTGCGAAGAACGTTGATGGCCATTTAAGGTAGGGGATTCATTGATTCTATATTTAATTACGCGAAATCAAAGAGTTGTCATGATATATCCACTGGATCATAATGGGATTAATATAAATAATTATTTGAACCGAATTAATGAATTTTTATTGATTTCGTAATGATGTTGTAGATTTGTAATGTTATAATGATATTCCTCTTGTTTTTCTACATAATGTCATATTTATGCCTTTATTGGATTAGAATGATGTTATTGATGAAAAGTGCTAAAGAACAAAAATCTTGAAAAAATTGATAATTAATTAGATAAATAATAAAAAGATTAATATTTAATTAATCATGTTGTTTTGTTTAAATTTGATCATAATATAATTGATTCAACTGTCTATGTTTAATTGAATTGGTTAATAAACCCCAATCATATTGATGATTGATGGAAAATTAATTAAATCCATGTTAAATTAATTGTTTAATTAAATTGTGAAATACTTGGAAGCATGATGAATACATTTCCCTTAATTGCCACCTATGAATAATGAATTTTTTAATTTAAGAATGAATAGTAAATTGTTTTGTGATAAAAGATAATGTCTTTGTAGATTTTGGGTTGATAATTTAATGATAAAGGACATGTTTCTTATGATTTGGAGAAATGAGAGATCTTTGTGTGTGAATTACAGATGTCTTGATTTAGGTCTAAGACCCACTACTATTTTTCTTCTTCTTGTGATGTGATCCTGGGATGACTGTGTCAGGACGACTATTGTGGTATGTGGGGAAGGGAGGTTCGGATGTGTTGTGAGCCTGGGATGGCTATACTTGTTGGGTTTTTGTTGTATGAGGGGTGGAGAGGCCCATTTTTTGAGACATCTATTGATTATTAGAGTGTCTAGATACATCGATATATGTATGTGGGTGTTCGAGAGGACACCATAGATGATAGAATGGTTTAAATCTTGACTTAATCATTATTATGAAAGCTGGATTTTGATTGAATAGTTGCTTTCCTGAAATACATGTTGTTGTTTATCTAGTTTCTTTTCCCCACTTATTGAGTATGATGGTTTTGTTTAAAATACTTCTAAGAGAGGTGAAGGTGTGGTGGGTATGCCATGTGATTTTCATGGTTAAATTCTCATGTTTGGATGAGTCTATGCTCCTACTATAGGTGGTGAAGAATCTATGGGTAGTTTATCTACTCATTGAGTTGAGTACCTTGTGTTTGGTATCTTAGAATGTTTTTCTATAATACATGGTAATATGGAATTTAATGATTAATGAATAGACATAATATATGGATTGTAATGATGAATGAATATAGTGACCCAAGACTTTTACATAAAACATTTCATGATTTTAAGCATAATTAATCAATAGAGTACAAGCCAAGGATCATATAGTCTAGTGTCTTGGAAGACTAGGTACATATAACATAAAACATGGGGAAGAAACTTCTTTATTTAATCTCCATAAATAGCTTTTAACTTCCTTTTATCCCTTACATCTGCATTGGGTATCCTAGGGAACACATGAACAAAGGGATGAGCTAAAAAACCCAGTAAGGGAATGAATATAAGGATACATATCAAGCACATGAGTTAGGAGGTATGACATAATGATATCCAAAGTATGAAACTCATAAAATCATATAATATAAACATGGGATCATATAAACATGGAATCATATAAATATGGCAGAATCATAAATCATATCTTTAGTATGGGTCAAGGCTAACCGCCAATCCTGTTTCACATTTTAGTATGGGTTAAGGCTAACCACCAATCCCATTTCACATCGCATCTCAAGAGGCTTAACCATACCCAATGCATTGTAGCACTATCTGGGTGCACCCATATCAACATTTTCATGAATATTATTTTGACGTAAATATTCTTACCACATATACAATCATACATAATCAACCATACATATACATAAGGGTACCCATGAAATGAATTGGGTACCACAATCATGAAAAAATCATAACCAATGGGTGTATCATGAAAGTGTCCATGTAAGGAAGGAATTAGAAAATTTATGGAAATTCATAAGGTAAAATAGGCATATAACATGGTAAGTGGTGTCAAACATAAGTGACATCATATGATAAATGTATTTTAGAAACATTAGTATTAAAACATTTTTGTGCCGTCTTAAGGAAAATACTATAGAGATTTTAAAATATTAAAGAAGAAATTATTAAATATATAACCATAATTGAACCAAGAAGGTTTTCATAATAAACATACAGAATTTACAAATATAATGGTGTCTTAAAACAGAAGATAGAGTGCACTTGAAAATTGGGTTAAAGTTCGGGAAGTTCCTTTAAAACCAGTGTGCATGTTGGGAAGTATCGAGGAGAGATTCACTTAAAAGAATGTATATCCTAGAAAAGGAATGAGAGATGGATATTACAACATGATTTTTGAGAATATAAACAGAATGTTGAAGTTCTACATAAAAATAAAAGACAACTATATTTTGGTAAAAAGAAAGATAGAGCAACCTGAAGGAATAAAGGAAGTCCGGGTAGAATCCATCACGGTTTATTGGCATGATATCAGGTGTAAATAAGAGGGCTTGATGAGAGAGATAAGGGGTTTCTCATCACTTATAAAACATTAGGTCATTAGGGGGAATGTGTATAAATGTACCCCATCACATGGTATTACATAAAAATTCATAGCATAGAGAACAATCTTGATTAGGAGTAAAAAGGGGAGGATCCCTTACCTTAAATCCATTTGTGTTCACCACTTCTTATTAATGACCTGAATAAACAAATTAGGATTATTAATTAATAAGTCCAGAACCTATTCTATATTCAATTTTTTTGTTATAACCCTTTTTAGTTCATTCAAAGCCTTTTTATTAGTTACAAGGTTAAATTTTATTGTTCGGGCTCGTTTGTTTACTTGGTTTTAAAAGATCGGTTCACTTATATTCAAGTTTGGATTATATGCAGGATGAAAGTGGTTGTCCAGAATTGAAGTTATATTCTTTAGTTTATATACAGGATATTACATGGTTTTAATTTTAATTAGGTTACTTAGAGTGAATTCGAATTATTATATATATAACTATAGTGATAACCGTTTTTGTTAAATGGTTGATTTGATTACCAAGAATGTGTTTTTTATAACATAATTCCATTTGTAGAAAAGAATTACAGAACAAAAAATAGTATATATTACATATATAATAATATGGTTTTATCATAACACAAATGGTTTCATGACCATAATTAATGATAATAAGATAAATTGATAAACCATTTTCCTTGAATATGCTAAATTAGCACATCTCAATCGGTGATGTCATTTCTTTCAAATAAAAGGGTGGGGAAAAGAGAGAAGATAATGAAATATACCACTAGCATGAATACATTCCAGTACATTTATGTTACTAGATTTATCATACTATTATGGTGAAGGGAGGTGAGGAATGAAATAAAAAAGAAATGAACTTAAAAGAAAAGAAGAAATTGGGGAGATGAATTTACCTCTTGATACATCCACCTTTGAGAACCTCTTAAGGGGAGAGTTTTTGGTATTTTGAGAAGTTTGAGAGATTTTGGACGTGGGGAAGGACCTTGGGGAGAGATTTGGGCAGAATAATGGCAAGTCACAAGGCTTGAGATGAGTGAAGAGAAGGGGGAGTGAAGGGCGGTTTTTATAGTGGAGGAGAGGAGGGATTTCATAATATTATAATCATTATTTTATTATTTCTTCCCAAGACAAGGAATAGTAAGTATTACATGACCAAGAATAGTAAATGGGTCATGTTAATTTGAACCATGCATGGTAGCATCATCCATGATGCTAAGAATAGTCTATTTAGCTTACAATGTATATATACGGTAAATTATCGTATTTTACTATTTACCAAAATTTTAAGTATTTCAGAAAAATCCAAAAATTTCACCCTAACCATTTTTTGACTTTTAGAATCCAAAAATTAAGTCCATTTTTCAAAAATAATTTTTTAAATATTAATATTTTAATACTTAATTACAATCGTAATTTATTATCAAAAACCAGTTTTAAAACACTCATTAACTCATTCTAAAATATAGGTATATCATACAACCAACTTGAATATTATTTTCATACTATCATAGGTGAGGTTACTATTTATTAGGGTTTATCAATCTTCATAAGGTTATGTTACTATTCATTAGGGGAGGTTAATATTCACCAAAAATTAAATTTTCATTACCGGACTCCAAATAACTTAATGATTACAACTGTGTATGCCAAATTTTCAATATTACAAACACAGAAGTGAAAAAATTATGTTTAAAGGTCAATTTTCACTTAGTAGTTCATTATTATGTGATTTTATGGCATATTTATAAGAAGGTAATTTCCATTAAAAACATTGGGTCATTACATTCTCCCCCCCTTAAGAAATTTCACCCTCAAAATTTTATTTTACATTCTAGGCCAAAAACAGATGTGGGTACTTTTCCTTTATTACTTCCTCCAATCCCCATGTTTCCACTTCGTACTTATGGTTTCTCCATTGCACCTTGACCAGATGATTAGTCTTGTTGCATAGAACTTTGTCTCTAGGATCCAAGATCTTCACTGGCTGCTCCTCATAAGAGAGATCATCCTCCAACTATACAACCTCTGAAATAATAATGTAAATATTCTCACTGGATCAAATATTATCACTGGATGAAATAATAATGTAAATATTAAACACATGTTAGTGAAAAAATATCAGAAAAACCATGAATGTTTTGTATGCATCCCATAAAAAATCTGTTACATAGTAATAAAAAGATTATTATATCTAATATTATGTGTGCGATAACATTTATGAAATCATTATTTTATTGGTCCAAAATATAATCATTTAAGAATGATTTATATTAAAAGTCCATATTGTGAACATGGGATTTTTAAAACATTCAAGAACATTATCTATCATAATGATGAAATATATTATACATAAAATAGTTATTTGAAGAAGAAAATCATGCTTTACATTGAATTAATAAGGTTTTAGTGTGGGAAATTTTTCATTATAATCAATAATATTTCTATCATATTTCTTCTATTCATAATTTATAATATCATAAATTATTTCACAAAATTTCATCCAATATTTAACTTTGATCAAGGATCGTTAAATCACTATAACACAACATTTTTATAAACATTCACTTCTTGATTAGTTGTCAAATAATTAAATAGAAATTCTATTAAATTTGATGCAATGTTATTTTTTTTTCATTCTTTGGGTTTTAATTTTTCCTCTATATTTAAGAAAATAACATATTTGAACTATTTTAATTAGTTACAACTATATTTTATACCTTTTAAAATTTATCTTTTAATTTACAATTGTAACCCATCTATCATTTATATCAATATCAATCCATTCCAAATCTTTTATTCAATGATTATTATATATAGAACCAATTTTAGAGTGATAATCATATCATGAATTATAGAATTCATCAATGATTTACTTGAAACTTATATTTATACCAACTATTATCAATCTATACAATTCATTGGAATAACATTAGTGGGAAGTTGAGATATAGTATCTTATCATATTTTTCTATTAAAATTTTACACGTTTCATAAACACATATAGATTCTTTCCATGAACCATGATATTGAGAAAAATTATTTGTATCCATAACATTCATCTATTTATTATTGGATATCTTTTTTTGTTGTATTTTTATCTTCAAATAGTTAGGATTAATGAGATATTTCTTCATGCACTCAGAACATAACATTTATGAATTATTCAAATTTAAACTACATATTTTCTGATATATTCCAAATATAATAAAGTATTTATTATAGAAAATTATAAATAATAATTTAAAAATAAAATATGACATTATTTTATATTAGTTTATGAGCTGAGATAATCATTAGAGGAGCTAGAATATGTTGTAACAAATTTATTTAAATGTATATCTTCTTATAATTAGTTTCAGGTGACTTTTTAACTACATTTAAAATTTTATGATTGAACCAAATTTATCATCCTATAATTATATTCATAATTTAATAACATCTCCATAAAACTATTCATTTATTTAATCTTCATGGGTAATGAAATGATTACTTTTTTAACCATATCAATATTTTCGAAATATTCTCAATAATCAGTCATTTCATTCACAATGATTATCAACCTATAGAAATTTTTATTAATAGTCTCATTTTAACCAATTTTAAAATCATTATACTCATTCCACTTTATTCCATGATCGGTTCATATCCCCTTATCATATAAATTATTTAGAAATTTTAAAATTATCTATATATCATATAATGTTTTATATGAATATGGGATAATAAAAAAAATTCATTTAATTATACATTTAAAAAATATTCATGTTTTAAATGTATGATAGTAGTTTGATGCATCATTTAAATTAATAAAATTGAGATTAGTATCCTCAAATTTAAACATTTTTACCATTCTATTTTAATGTTCATAGATTAAAATATTTTTACTATATTTACATATTTTCATTCCAATAATTATAATAATTTCGATACAAAATTGTGTCATATATGGAATCCATCAATCAATTATGACCTCAAAATCCATTAATGTGATCAATAATTTGTTTTTTATTTTATGAAAAATTATTGATTCTAAAATATTATTAATATTATCAATTTAATGGTGTCTTTTTTTATACTAGAAATTCTTTAAATGAATAAAATTAAATAAGTTATAGATTTTTAGGCCATTTTTAGCATCCAAATGGATTGATGGATGAATTTAAATATGGAGGACGGCTTAGTAGAAATAAAAATTTCACATGTCTAATTTTTTTATTATATTTAGAATATATTATCTTTGCTTAAAAAATAATGACATAATATTTTGAGGAGTGTAGACATTAAAATAATGAATAATAGTGACCCCATATTTTAATATTATTTTGGACCATAAATATCCCAAATAAACTATTTCTTCCATATAAATTGAAATGTGTATGATATAAATTAAATAATCCAAAATTTATATGTATAGTAAAAACTCTTTAAAATCCAATTTTAGAGAAAACATGAATAGAAAAATACAACCATCGTTCCCTCTTCACACATTGAAGAAGAACCTAAAAACAATAATGTTTTAATGGATAAATCAAAACATGCTAATTTATTTTCTTCTGACATAAAAAACTAAAACAATTTCTTTTAATGGAGGTAAAAACATGTTTTAGTCGTATTTCATATTTATAAAACAAGTCGAAACACAAACAATATTAGAATAATAAATAAAAGAAAATATTATCCAATAAAAGATTATATAGGTAATAATTTTCAATAATAATGTCAGATTAATCAAATAATAATTAGATTCCCAGTCATTATGGTTTTTAGGATGTAAATAAAATAACCTGGTCATACTATAGTAAAATTATTCTTCTCTATATTTGAGAATATAAAATTGAATAGTGTATATGAGTCATGAAACAAATGTATTTTCATTATATTTATCTTCTAGATGTAAAATAGTAATAAGGAAATATATATAATGTTTATTCAAGTTGTAAAATATATTGAATTAATCGATTAAGGATGTAATATACTTAATATATTTTGTACGTTAATCAAAAAAATCATTTATATTTCTTTATGGGATCTGATATATAATATATAAGTTATTTCATTTAAATATTAATTAAAACATATAAGAAAATATCCATCGTATTTTATATGAAAATAATAAGAGAGATCAATTAATAATCTCTTTAAATATATTAATAAATTAATACAAATATTTTCATAAAATTCAAAAGCATACATATTTTTGATAACAAGTATAGGATAACAATTTAAAGGATATAATAGACAATCCAATTATAAAGGGTGATTAGTTCTACATAAATTATTCCATATCATCTCAACATTTAACATCTAAAATCCATTCACATCATTAATACTTACACTTTACTATATAATTTTTATTAACTATAACAACAAAATGATTCAAAAATGAATCAATTAGGAATTATTTTTTTAAATTATTATGTTATTTATAATATTTTTTTGTACACCATGGAATGAAAAAACCATCACATTGTTCCCAAATCACTATAACTAATAACCCCTATGACACTACAAATTGTTTTGGAATTTTTATTTTTTTGGAACTAAGAAAAATCAAGAAGCATGGTATGGTTTGTTATAAAAACATATAAACATTAACAACATTCATATAGGTAAAATTTATTTAAAAATTAGTTAAATTATGAAAAAGTATATATATATATATAATTTAAATTGATAATTTTTTTGCAATGGAATATGGACTTTATATATATATGTAACTTAAATTTACTAAATTTCAACATTCTATTCATATAATTGAGTAATAATATTCTATAGAGTTTAAACGTGAAGTAAAAATATTATTTTCTAATATTCATCAAATTTAAATTTTTCCTATTTTCTAGTAATAATTTTCATAGATCCATAAATGTTGAGTCAATATATTAATTTCGATGTTTGTTATACATATGATACTTTTTCATAGCCATTATTTTAGTCATTAATGAATTTCCAAATAAATGTTTTTGTATTAATGGGGATGGTATATAATCATATAATATATAATAAGAATTATTGCTTAAATAATATATAAACTATCAATAATAAATATTAATGACAAATTTTATTCATATTTATGAAGTTTTAATTTATTAAAATATTAATTCTATGAAAAATAGTATAATAAAATCATGTGTAAATAATTTTCTTCAACAATGAATAATAATAATAATAATATTGTTGTAGAAAATGTAATATCATAATAATATAAATTATTTAATTAAACTTAATAATAGAAAAGATCCACTCAACATATTATTATTTTTCATGAATAAATACTCTGTATCGAGTAATTAAATTTCATATTTCATATGAATAAATCTCCTAGGAAAACGTTATTTATCAAATTATCATTCATTTGGTTAACCTATCACTGAACTATGAATTATTTTAAATGAAACAATTATTTTTTGTAAAATCATTATGTGATGGGAATACCAAAACTTATATTTACTACCAATGAGGGGCTTTGTTTGCTCAGAGCTCGTGATGCGGGAACCCTAGGGTAAGCTGAATGAGGCTTTCCGCCCCTTCCTAGCAGCGGGAGGGGGGAGGATGATCCGATTCTTCTGTCGTTGAAGCCCTGGAGTCCC
Source organism: Viscum album (assembly GCA_963277665.1). Classification (NCBI taxonomy): domain Eukaryota; kingdom Viridiplantae; phylum Streptophyta; class Magnoliopsida; order Santalales; family Viscaceae; genus Viscum; species Viscum album. The sequence goes on along the minus strand of CAUJRU010000151.1, from coordinate 700,838 downwards.
TTTGTGCCTTTTACTAGCCCTAACTTTCTTCCTGATTTTCCGTCGATTGCTTTAAACCCGAAGGTTCCTAATCTTTATCTTGGAAATCCTCATCTTCCGATCTCAGTTTCAGAGTTCTCCGATGCGACGAAGCACCATGATCTGACACTTGTGGATCGCTTCAGTTCGCGAAGGCCGTCTGTTGATGACTTTGATCGGTTCGTCTTTTCCAAATGGGATTTGTGTGATCGATCAGTGGTTGAACTCCTTGATAATCGTCATATTATGATCTGATTTTCCTCGAAGGAAGACATGGTTCATGCTTGATCTAACGCCCCTCAACGTTGCAATGGATGCAGGTTTTTTCTATTTCGGTGGACGATTGATTGCTGTATGAATCAGGATCTTACTGCCTTTCCGATCTGGGTAAGTCTCCCGAATCTCCCTTTAACCTGTCAAAAATCCAGCAATTTTTCGTATGCTTGGGAACATGAGAGGCCGTTTCTTATGTTCCGCTGTGCGTACGTCTACTCTGAGACATCCGATTAACCCCCGGTGCTGTGTTGAGGTGGACATTTCTAGACCATTGGTGGAATGGGTCTGGATATCAATTAGGGAGGACTTTCAATGGAAGCAGTCTGTTATCTACGTGTCCTGGGTGGATTATTGCTCAAGCTGTAAGAAATTGGGTAATCCCTTCTCGAGATGTCATGCTGGAATTCAGAGAAGAAGGTCTCTGGAACCAAGATCCTCTAAAAAGAATTGGGGACCTGCTGTTGTTGATGTTGTGCCATGAAATCTGGGACCTCGGGGAAATTTGTCTGTTGACACTTCCACAGGTGCTCCCCCGAACCCGCTGGTGTCTGCTGTATTCACGCGGCTAAGGCACGATCTGAATGGGGGGAAGGGCCTGAAGAATTTTGATACTAAGGGTACTGGCGGCTGTGGTGTGGCACGCCCCTCAGATGAACACCCAGCAGCAGACCTTCCGCAGGAGACTGAGACCTCTGTTGTGTCAGGGAGGGAAGTCTATGCTCAATTCAGTCAGTCTGATGCTGGTACGGGCAATCAATGGAAGGGGAATAGCAGTGAGGCTGTGTGTAAAGGAAAGCAGGTGTCTGCTTCGATGTCTGAAATGGATCACATGCAAGTGTCTACTCGTGTGGTGAAGAAGATGAAATCTGTTGGTTGAAAGGATAACAGAATCATGGGTATTGTTGACAGCTGCAGTGGGCAAGGTGTTTCTGCTAATGGTGTGATGATTTCTGTACCCACGGGTAATTGTTTTCAAGAGTTAGGCATGACGAATGGGGATGAGATTCCTCCTTTATGTGGCAGTGAAAGCATACAGAATGCTTTATAAGATGATGCAGTAATGTGAAAAGGTGGGTTTGATGCTGATGATACAATGGTGGAGCAGCCTCAATGTTTGGATATTATTGACATAAATAACCAGTTTCAGTAAAAGCAGTTAGTGAGGTATTAAGAGATGCAGTACCATGGTAAATGGGGGGACCTTACTGACAGTGATAAAGAGAATCATGGGGACATGATGAGGCCATCTTACAGTGAGATTGTCCAAGTGGGGAACAAAGTTATGCCGGTGATCCATGATAAGGTGATTGCCTCTCTGTGAGGAAGGATGAGGAAGGACTACTCTCATTTGTCAAAGCCGATGCCTACCAGATCTACTGTCAGAAGTATGCAGTATCTAAATGAGTTTCTTGAGCTGGAGTGGCTGAATCTAAGGAGGAATTATGCCAAGGTTCTGAAGCACTATGAGAGTTCAGTTTGGGAAACAACGACTGATGAAGAGTCTGTTTATCATGGAGGTGGTGAGGGGTGTGATTTTGAGGATTTGAAGTGACTGTGCTGGGTCTGTAATGCTTTTTTACTGTCTTTTATTTTATTTTAATAAACGGTCAGGGGTTCTACCTCTGGATATGCTTTCCTGGTATATTTCCCACCAATGATTTGGGTAATTCCTTATATCATAATAAATTACTGTGTGAGGAGGAAATGATGTCTAATACACTATGTTATGCATTTTGGGTAGTGAAACCCTATCTAGTAACTAATGGTAAATGTTAATTAATTCATTTTACCCGTTTTTATTAAGGTCAAAAAATGATATCCTTAATATATTATTATTTAAAATTCACATGATTCTTTAATATTCCATTGTTGTGTCACAATGAATCATTATTATTATCTCAATGATTTCACATTTATATTCTTTAATATATGTTCTTTATTAATGATGCTACACAATGTTTTTACATTTTAAATATATAATATTTAACCATGATATCATTCCTCATGTCCACTTTTTATGGTTCAACAATCGTACTCCAATAATCATGTCATTTCACTCATGTTAAATTTTTCTATTACATGCATATGATATAATTTTATGTATTGTATTACACATTTATATTATTTTAAATTAATGGGAATTGTAGCTATATAATTTATTACATATTAAATTATCTACTGATATTCTTATTTAGGGATATTACTAGTGACGTATCTTTTTTAACATGCCCTCCTCATTAAAAAAATCATTTTAGGATTCAATGGCCAAGCAATTGAATATTGTTTAGTTTAGCCCTAATGATATGTTCTATTAGTATAGTACCTTAATTATTCAACATTCACTTGGAAATATAATCCTGGTAGTTAAATATTATATTATTATGAAAAGGTTTCACATTTTTTAACAATATCCAAGATTTAATTTTTACAATAAGATTGAGAATTTATATATAATTTCAATCCACTGAATTGGATGTTGTATACTTTTTAGTAGCCACCAATTCAAAATTAGATCATCGTAAACTTATACGAAGATTGAAAGGGGAATCATGGTTAATTAGGGTTTGATGTTTTCATTCATTATCATAATAGAAGGAATCTAGGATGATTCTATTTAATATATTTAGTTTCATCATCTCATGTAGTCAAAATTCAGGGGATAATCAATGTGGTTTATCATAAAATATCCAAAATATAGAACAATATATATCTAGAATGTGAATCCAATACCATTTTTTAATCCATCGAGAATGAAATACTTCATCTCTCATATAGGCTCACTTCTTAATGGGTGGAATGTAATGACTTTATAATTGGCTTTAAAATAAGTATCACACATATCTACATGGAGAAAAATTATTCATTGGATGGTCTGACCAGTAGAGGAATCAATATAGATCTAATATGGTAAGATTATCACCTTTCTCACTTAGCTAGACATCATGTAATATGTTGTACTAGAATTAAATTGTTAATATTTTTTTATAATTTTTTAAATTAAAAAATATTTACAATTCAGGATGAAGAATGTAAAAAATAATAAATAATTAAAGAATTACATTTTAAATGATCATTATAATTATCAAATGATATTAATAATCTTGTTTATTTTGATATGATGTTTTGAATTAACATTGAAAAACATTATAATTCTAATAACGTTTATAATAATAGAAATATATCCATGAGTTTCTTATTAGGGTAAATTCATTCGATATTATAGTCTGCTTTAGATTTTGTGGGATTAGGTTTTGGATAAGAATTGGATACTTAATGATATAATATAGGATAAACCAATGATGAAATAGATTGAGAAACCACTATAATTTATCAATTGAATGCGTTATAGATGAATTTTTTGAGCAATAATTTTAGTTATTATATGTTTTATTTTTCATTTTCAAATGATTGTTTAGACTAATTTAAATGCATATTATCATAATTCAAAATTATAATATTTGTACTTATAATTGATTTTCAGAAAATATATCATGACAATGTAGTGATGGATATAATATCTCCAGATAGGCAATCGCATTAATAATTCATATCACTTATTAATAATCATTTATTGCAAAAATGGATAAAAATGTTAAAATCTCTACTTGTATTGATTATTAGTATAATGAAAAGAGACATTACATTACCTTTCAATAAGACATATATATAATGTGTTCCTATTTTAAAGACTCTTACCTATTTTTCATTGAAAATATAATATTTAAATTTGAAGTGGTAAATATAAAAACAGATGATATAAAATAATAACCTAATGTTTCATATTAATTTTATCACCAATTGTTTTCTCATGCTATTCATTTTAATGAATAAAAACATAAAACAATTCCAACATGGTATGAATGGTATTATAAACAATTTATTTAATCATAATTGAATATTAATGTAATAGTAGTTGTTTCTGATTGAAACCTATAATATTTTTTTTAAATCACATAATAATTAATAACATATATTAGGAAATTATATTAAGTATTTTTTTATGACTATGAAAAACAGATGTAATAACTTCACTATCTAGTATCCAAATTACATGAAAAAATGACACAGATAAGAAAATATCTTAGGAAAGAGTATTTTTTAATTATTTTTGTTGAAAATAATAATAATGATGTTTTAATTGAAACATTATAATGGAATTAATTTATTAAATTTAATGTAGGTAATTTATATAATTTTTTATAGTTAGGAATTTTATATAACAATTTGTTAAAAAAACATGTTTGTGTTTTGTTTTCCATAATCCCCTGTATTCTGTTTTTTCATGTCAGATGAATATTTTTTGATTTTAAAAGTGTTTATGGAGTGATATTATATGTTTTGATTAATTGATGTTCGAAATTACTTTTTTTTATGGTGTGGTGGTATTGTGATCACTGTGGGTTGGATTTATTAGAGGGTTAGTTCTATCCTGATTAGAATACCTTGTTTTGGGTTAGTAAATTTATTATGGTTACATTCTAGAGACATGTGGTTCAAATATCTATATATATAAACACTTGGTAACTCATTAATTATATACCTAATGGAAGGGGAATGGTGTACGATTCCTTTATAGAGGCCACATTTAGTGTGTTATATCATGATTTCCCATTGGGAATATGTGGAGGATGTATTGGTGATAGTAGTGGTTTTATTATAGTGATTGGTAGATATGCTAAGGAATGATTGATATACTAATATTTTCCCATGTTATTAACTATTTATTTAGTTGACACAAAAAGTGTAATGAATTCTAATATTCAACAATGGGATTCTGATAGGAATTATTTCCAAAGGTCCCATGGGTGTGTTGGGTACCAACACTTCTTAGTGATGATTTAGAGTATTCAGAATTAGTATCATGACCTTTAGGAAGATAAGGATATAAATTTATTTATAGTTGAGCATTCTCTATCATTATTTTATCAAAGTGACATTGATCATTATTGAGGTTTTCACATTTTGGTGAAGGACAATAAGATCTTCTTAATAATTCATGGTTTTTCCCATGGAATGATATTTATTTTATTGAATTCACCATATTCATATTTAGGACCACATTAATTACTTCAAATAATCTATCCAATGATTTTAACCACTTGAATAATTGTGATTATTCCCAAATTACCCATGGTAAAAGCATCCCCAATCCTTCAATTTTATATATTTTTCTTTCTTATGGGATATTGTGGATGTAAATACCTAAGTGTAATTGTGGTGTCATTTCGTTCTCTTGGTGTTATTTCTTTATATTTAGGCTTCATGATGGATCCTTAGACATTTTATGGTTCTTGTTCCATTATTTATTGTCATTGTTTTTTTGAACCTTCAGTGGATGTATGATATTTTTTATCTCTTGATTTGTATTATGGAATAATGTGTTTAACTATATTAATATTTTTTGTCTGAAGATCCCATAATATTCATTTCATTTGTAATATTGTTATCGTCCCTTTAGTAATATAATATTTTTATATTAAATTATTATTGTGGAAACTCCTATAATAATTAATGAAATAATTTATAGATGATGAATGTAGAATTCTTATTTTAATGGTGGATGGGGTAAATGCATATTCATTATATTCATTCCTACAACATGTTTTGTGATTATTTTTCCAATAATATTGGTTTTTCAGATTCTCTAACATAAATCATCTAACACCCTACTAATTTTATTACATCATAATAATTGAATTTGGTAATTTTCTCTCAAATTTTATATTTTAAAATTATATTATAATTGTATGCTACAATTCATGATGATGTGATTGTTGTTTTAATGATTTTTATTGATTATGGGTGAACAATGTTGAGTTCAATTTTTTCAGGTTGATAATATAGAGTATAAATGTTATTTTTTGTTGTGTCGCTCCTTTAAAAGCATAAATTTTATTATTAGTGAATAGTGTAATATCAATAAATTCAAATATGTTTCACATAAAATTGATGATATGTTGAGATATTGAATATAAAATGAAGTAATTTGGGGGTTAATAAGACCTTAATAATTAATTTTTTATTAATTCATTTCTATTATAAATAATTATTCATTTTAAAGTCAATAACTATTAATGATTAAAATTTGTTAAAACAGACCAATAAAATATTTTCAATCTGAATTAATGAATTGAAATAGAATGTGGGTTTATCTATGGAATAATGTGAGAATAAAAATTTTATAACAAGTATAAGAATATAGGGAAATGTTAAAGGGTTTAATTGGATATCATATTTATTATGTATAATAAATGAAACTTATTTATTCCATTTTAGTTGGTATATTAAACCACTGTAAAGATAAATTTTTTGTAGAGATTGGTGGATTAGTGTGTGGTTTCCAAGTTGTTAATTTTAATTCAAGAGGGTTATTATGGTAACAATATATTGGGATAGGGGAGTTAGTTGATACACTATGGGACATAATGGGTCATAATATGTTTAAGGTGAAAACCAATGGGATATGATGGATCATAGTTGGATTACACATACTTATTTTGATAATAAAAAGTACCTACAAAAATATGATATTTAATTACTTACAATTATAATATGTGATATACTTGTTTAATGAATTATGGGTCTATGATTATGATACATATTTATGGTATAGAATACTTGAATAATAGAACATGTTAGATTTTATATATGATCATCACATCCTACTATGGTACTTATTTTTAAATTATGATGATTTGGTTATAGTTGTGATTTTGAGTATATAAATATGTGGTTAAGAGTGTGAGATATACAAAGAATGATAATTGAATGAGTGTGATTCCCATAATGTTAATATATCTATATAGGTGTGTGGTAGTTAATGTGGATATGATATTATTTAATTGAGTATATTTGGTTATAATATTAATCATATATGCCAATTTATTTTAGGTATGTGGTGATATAGTTTTGAATATTGGATAATAGAATATATTATAGTGGAATTAGAGGATTTTCATGGATGTTATAGTATATGGATATGTTATTTGGTCATTAGTTGTCAACTTTAGTGACAATTGATGTGTACTTAATTATTTTCATTATCATTCATTAGGATGGATTGTGAAGGGTTTCCATAAATAGTTGAATTTAGTTTTATTTATTACTCTCTTTGAACAAATCAGTGGAAGCAACGATAAATTTCTATGACCTAGTCATATAATTATATAGATGATTATTATTGATTAATAACATTTATTTGTTGTTGGTCATCTAACAAGTTTTATGAAGTTGTTGGAAAATTGAATTGGATTTTACTTTATGGATATAAAAATAATGAATGTGATTTAGATCATTGGTTTGGAGGAATTATATTACACATTCTATATAGAAATTATATCAGTAGATATGTTATTATTCGATAAAGTTCACATTACCAACGCATACATATTTTTTTCAAAATGATCATCATTTCATTAAATTATTCTTTGTACTACCTAATGATAACTCTAAGATTGGGTTTTTAATTAATTTAAAATAAATTTCATGGGAGATGAGTGATATTTTCAAGTAATATTGACAGTGATGTATTTTTATTTAGTGTTTTTGGATCTCATCATTACTGGTATTTAATGATGTTTTTTTGCAAAAATATGTGAATTTTGGGTTATTTGAATGTATTTGTAGTTTAATATACATATTTTTGTATATATTCTAGGATATAATTTCCCCTGTATTTTATGATTTTATGACTCTCTTAGATGTAGATTATACTATTAGAGAAAGTTTCTAATATAGGTCCTATAATTGAAAATATTCATGTGTCCCTCTAACAATAAATTCATGTCAATTGGTGTTACATTTATAGTGTTTTGTGAAGGATTTGTATAAAATTATTTGGTTATGAGTAATGGTATTGGATTATGTTATACATATTCCATGATTTGCTTATATTATTTTTGCTCCAGTGAAACTCAATAATAACATTTGATATAGACCAAGGGTACCATATTATAAAAACCTCTTTTATCCCACTTTGATTGATAGAAAAAACTTTTATACCCAATGAAATATGGTTATGTCGAAGTGTAACTATTTTACTATAGAAATCAAAGTATGGCAGGTAAATCATTTTTGTTAACTGCATTTGAATTCATATTTTGGATATTATACATTTTCAATGATGAAATATTTTTAATTTAACATTTGATACTTTTTATTTACATTTCCAAAATCATTTCTTCAATAGTGGGTAACATAATATTTTAATTAATTGTAGTAGAAAATTTCCATAAATCCTTATTCAAAATTTTCATATTGTTTCAATGCATGAAATTATATTATTACACCTTTATTTGATTTCAATTCTTAATTATGAAGTACATAACATGTTGACACACTTAATTATTTTTATAATTTTTATAAAATAATTTTTAATGTGTTCATGTTTCATTTATTTATGAATTTATAGTAGAATATATAATATATGCTTTATTAAAAAGAACAATGTTGTTATACAATAATAAATTCATTATAACCTAGTTTGTGGAGTTTCCAATTTTCCTATGAAATTTATTATATGACATCACTTCCAATAATTATCTATTATATTCATATGTTAGAAAATATTTATGAAATTATTTTTTTTCACTCATTAATATTTCTATTGGATGATAACCAACACACTTGGTGACAATGTACTAGAATAATTGAACATTTACCTTTATTAACATGTTTTTATATTAATCATGACATGAATTTGGGGAAATATGGACAATTGCACTTGAGTGGTATAATTTTAAAAAATATTATCTATTTATTGAGATACTGATATTCATGATTAATTATTATTTATGTACTAAAATAATTTATTGCATGGTATGTACATTATATATAATTGGTATTATATAAAGAAAATTTCTATCAAAAAAATGTAATGTCAATGAGTTTATTTGTAGTTATGTTATAATGTATTTCAAATGTTCTTTAAAATCATTTCTTGATGACAAATTTTAAAATATAACCTAAATAAGGTTATTTTATCATGTTTTACACAAATCTCAAATTAATTATATTATATGATTTTCTGAGTTAGAAAAAATGTTTTCATTATGGTAGAGTTTTTAAAATATATGATTTTATAATTTATATAATGATCATTTTTATGAAAAAATATTAATACATTAGTCACTATTTAGGATTAATAAATTTATTCATGATAAAGGTATAATGATTAGACTAAAATACGACTTTGAAGAAATTGATATCTTTTATAATGTCTTGTTTAACTATTATTTCCTAAAATTGATGGTTTATGACTAGGGTGATAATTTTTTGATAAAATAGTTAATTTTTTTAAATCATGTTTTATAAAAGATACATAATTTATACTTATTACTGAAAATGGTTTCACAAGAACAGGAAACATAGTGATGATTTTTATTTTGTGGAAATTTATTTAATAGGGAAATATTTTTGGTGATGACATTTATTACTAAGGGGTTTTAGTGGTTTTAATTATTTTTATGAGTTTCATTGTAATTTTTTTTACATCATGTGACTATTAATTTTCTTTTTGGTAATTGAGTGTGTTTTGAAGTGGTTGTTTGGGTTTTATATATAATAATCCTCAGTTGTTGTGATTGTGGATATTAAATAAATGACTGGTTGGTTGTTTTGTTAATATTATTAATGTTTTTATAATTAATTTTGGGTTTAATTTTTTTTTATTATAATAGGGAAATGATTTGGTTGTTATTGTGGAATGATCATAGTGTTGATTATTATTGGCTATTTTAGTTGGATTTTCATAATTCGAATATGGTGATGTTTATTTTTGTTATAGGATTTTATGTTATTATGTATAATGTGAGGGTATTAGTTCTGATATAGAAGTTTCATGTGTTTGTTTAATTAGGGATAAATAATGATAGAGTGATGACTTGAATATTTATGTTGTTGTGTTGATGGGAATGTCAGAAAGAGTAGTAAAAGGGATTATATAGTTTTAATAATAGGTTTCTACCCACTGTGATGATTTATGTTATTTATATGGAATAATTGATATACAAATTTTTATTAAATTATGTGATACATTGTGAAAAAATTATCATTATATTATGTATGGGAAGAATATTGGGGAGTCATGGGTTAGATAATTGATAAAATTATTGAGGTTAGAGGTACCAAATTTCATCGTTGGAGCCTCTATACCAAATGTAAAATATTTTTATAGATAAATATGATATTTTATTTGTGTTGGTGAGGAATATAGAATTTTTTTGAGTTGAAATGGTTGTTCAAATATTTTTGGAGGAAATATAATGTATATGTGATGGTATGTGTGGAATCCTAGTTGAGATTTCATATGATAATTTCTTGAATTAGTGAAGAAGGGTTTATTATTACCAGTCAAAATAAATAATCATATAAATTTCTAGTTTTAGATTTAATAATTGGCTGAGAGTTTGTTTTTCTTTTTCAGTCATTTTATAGATCATTGTTTTTGGTTTCTATATTTTGTTTCTTTTAATAGTAATCGATTATAGAATTTTGATTCTACCATATGGCTGGAGATTTAGTGATTTGATGTTCCCATTTAATTGGTTTATTATGAACCCATGGGATATCAATTAGAGTATATTTATATAGGTTTATTTTTAATGTAGGATCCCATTAGAATATATATTCCTAATATATTGTGAAGGTTATATAAATTCTATTAGTTTAAGGTATAATTGATCATGGAAGAGTAGTTTCATGTAATTATCTAGAGCTATAGTGCATCATATAAACTCAAGGAAGAGTATCACATTGTTCCTTAATTTTGGTGTTGATATTTATTAGTTGTAATGATGTGGGGAACCATTATTATTACTACCATGAGATTTGTCACATTTCATTATCCTCATTATAGAGTTAACTATATAGATATATTGGTGTGGCCCATATCTATTTATTCGAACAGTTATAATCGAATTAGAACACATTTTAATGTGTGTTCTAAATGATGGGTAAATAGATAATCTTTTAAGAATTATTATGGAGTATTTATTTAAAAAAAGTGGATACAAATCAGTGGAGAAATTATTTTCAATGAAAGATCTATTTTGAGATAATATTTTACTTATTGGTGTAATTAACAATGATTTTATTGTATAATAGATCGGTTACTTCTATGTTTGGGGTTTATAAATGTTTATCTTGTTTTATAATTTTATTCATTATATATTTATATATATACTTTTTTAGTGGGTAACATATTATGGGAGTGTCATTGTAAGGGTACAACCCTTCATTAATGGTGTTAAAAGAGAATTTATCATTTTTAGATGAATATTTTAGGGAAAATGTATTCTTATGGTATATATAGATTTCATTATATAGATATTTGTTTCAAATAAAATATTATTATAATTGTTTAATTGTATCTGATATATGATCTATGCTTTCCCTATACCACAATTTTTTTTAAAAATTTTCTTTTCTAGAGACGAAATAATGTTTGATGGTGATAAGATGGTGATGTGTGGATTTTTTTCATGATCAGACATTGATACATAATTTTATTAGGGAATATTGGATTTATTCATATTTTTTGTTGAATGGTAATGATTATTTTAGTGTTCTTGTCTAGAAACTACCATTGTGTGAGTGTTCAACAGTTGTGGTGGTGCACCACAAAATAATTGATATCATTTCTAATACAAAGGTTAATGTGAAGGTTATTATGGATTACCATAATTAAATATAGATAGATATATCTTGTAAGTGATGTGATCTCCATTAATATGGTTTATTCATCATTTGATTATGGGAACATGGTAAGAATGAATGGACTATATTGGTATTATTTATAGTTTTATATTAAAAAAAGTTCGAGTTGTGTAATAATAATGGAATAGTGGTCACGATATCTTCAAACCATTTTCTTTATATGGAGATATACATAATATAATTCCTCAATGATTGGGAAGGATTTCAAGGGGATTCATGGTTCTGGGTTCCATGGGATTATGAGGATACAAAATGCCATGGATCCAGTTGATCTTGTTGTGAAATGATGAATGTAAAACTAAGAAAACTTCGAGAAATCCATTTAATATCATATATTCTAGGGACTTGACTTTTGAAAGTGTATCAAAAACTATAGTCGTGGTATCCTCTTTATGTTCAATGGAAATTTTTTCTACTCTATAAATATAATCCTTTTTATTGTTGACATAATTTTAATTCATTTCATTCAGACCCAACATAACCCTAAGGATTTAGAAATTTTTATACATCCAAAAATCATGAGGATATAGAAATATTAATTATTGGGGATTAATATTCCTTGAACCATGTTACCCACATCTCCAATCCTTATATATTTTCATCATTTTTTATAACCAATGTTTATAGTAGTAGGCTCCTTTGGTAATTGATGTAGTTTGATAATTTTTTATGGATAATCATAATGTTGAATCAATTAATATTTTGTGTTGATTGACCCTATGTTACACTATATTTTTTTGGTGCTCAGATGTAGGATGGTGATATATAAAATCTTATTTTATCCTCAGAAATAACGTTTAATTCGAGATTGTTATGAATTTAACCATGACTAACATTATAATATTTTCCAATGTTATTTGGCTATAATCACTTGATATTATTAGTGATATAAAAATGGAATCTTGTGGAGAAAATACTTTAAAAAATAATGAAACTAAATATATTTTATTGAATTTTTTTGGATAAATTGGATTGGGAAATGGGTTAATGAATATTTATTATCAGTTTACATGGTATTTTTCAATTTTTGATTTTATTGAAAAACATTATTTTTTATGGATTCTCTTTGTGGAAAAAAATAATCCATCATAAACTGAGAAATAAATGAGAATGGAAATATCTAAAAAGACAAAATAAATAAGGGATTATAAATATATAGTGTTTTTGTTTAATTTTGAATATAATATTGTGCTTATTATTAAATTATAAATTAGTGATTCAGGAGAATTTGTTTGGGTTGAATTGTTGAGCATGGGAACGAGGGCGCTAGTGTTTTTAAATTTATTCCATCTATAACTATTTATATAATAAATTATTCAATCAATGAGTAATATAGAAGTTAGTAAATATAGAGATCATAAATTTAATGAATTATTCTAAAATATAATATAAAATAATGCAATGGGGTGGTCAACATGAATATGATTATCATTTATATTTGATATGGTATTGGGAGAAATTAAACATATGTTAATATGGTAATAACTATTAATGATTAAAATGAAATAATCTAGATACAATAAATGTTTTATGTAATGAATGAATGATATGAAATGGGATGTTAATTGTTTGTTTTATTAACATGAAAAAATTAACATAATACTGATCACAATGTGGATGATAAATGCTTAAGGTTCAAATTGGAATGATTGTGCTAAAGTTAAAGGGTTTGTTTTCAAGGAATCCTTATTATTTTATATAGGATGTTTTTTTTATTTTTTTTGAAAAAATGAATGTAAAAATATTATATTGAATATTTAGTAAAATATAATTTTTGGATAAAATGTATTTCCTTATTTAAAAATATTGATTCTAAAAATGGAATAACTATTGAGGAAAATAAATTAATGTATGGATAATGGAAAATATCCAAAATGTCCATAATAATTTATAGTTATCATGTATTAGTGGGTTATTATTATTTCATTATAGAAAAATTTCTCAGTTATCTATATCTATGAAAATGTTAAAAAAAGGAGTTAAAATCATTTGTTAAAAATTGTGTTATGTTTTTTTCATGCACTAAAAAGAATAATTTATAATGTTTCATTATTGACACTAACCTCTATAAATTGTGATTTATTCATATACAAAAGTTATTTAATGAAGAGAAATAGTTTCATTATGATGATGAATGATCTAGTTATAATTTATTATTCATTTTAACTGAATCCGTGGGTGTTATATTATCAAACACGTGATATAGAACTAACTATTATTTTTATATTAATTAACAATATATATGCATAATTTATTTTTATTAATGTGAAAATGATATTCTGATTATAAAATTTTGAAGTATATATACAATTTAAATGACTTTAATACGAGGCAACAATGATTGATGGAACATATAAATAAAATTAATTCTATGATTCAATATAAAATAATAAAATAATATAATGTAGCAAACTCATTTATAAAAAAATAATACATCATTAATGATGTAATATTTGGATCATAATAATTTGTTAAATGATATAATTAATGATTTTCTAGGAATTTTTTAAATTTGAAAATCCTCTATTTTGTATTATGATTCACTGAATTCATTATTTTTCCGAATAGAATTATGAATGTACAGAAGGAAGATAATGTTTTATAAGGAATAGTGTAACAATTAGAGAAGGTTATGTTATATAAATTAAACATTTATAATGAAGTATTTTATTTATTTGTTAAAATTATGTCTCTGACATCTAACTCACAACATCTTGTCTTAATGAAATCCTTATTGATGAAATAGTTGATATGGTATTGATCAATGTTATTGAAACACGCGGCCAATTGTCACCTATCGACCGGTCAAAGTTCCGGTGCACTACTAATGTGTATTGCAGCACTTGGGTCGAATCCTCGATGATGATACTTTGTAATAGTCATTTGATATTAGATGATTGTATTTTTATTAGGGGGGGGGTCATTTGCAGAGATTAATTGAAATGATTGATTGAATATAATTTACTTAACAAATTGATAATGATTGTGGTGAGTTCATCATTAGGTTAGTTAAGCTTGTGATATCCTTGAGCTTTGCTTTATATTGCATTTAAATTAGCACCCATATCACAAGTTGACATTGATTTGAATTCCAAAGTGTACAGGCTTTAATCCAAGACTTAACTTAACTTAAGGTTCTAATATTGATCGTATCTTGTTTATGGTAGTGTATTTATGGTACCAATAATCCATGGAAACCACTCATTAAACAAAACAAGTCATTAATCCATGACATTCTAATTCCAACATACACAATGTCAATTTAACGAATACTCATCGAGCAAAATCTATCAATCACTTAACATACCTAAATTAAAACTCACCCTAATGAGATATTTAATCAGACATTATGATGGTTATTATTTTGGTAATATAAATTTATGGTGATGAATTATAAAGAGAAGAAAAAGAAAGGTATTAGAAAAGAGTGGTACGTCGAACACACACACACGAACAATGATGATAATTAAAAACAGATTTTCTATTGAATGGGGAAGCAAAATAAGGGAAGGGGATTCAACTGAATTTAAACTATTTTAATAAAATTATAATTAAACTACAGAAGGTGGATGGGAATAAGAGATATTGAAGAAGAAACTTTCATTAAAACCGGATTACAAAAGAAAGGACTTAAAAAATTACAAAAATTAAGAACCCAAAAGTAAGTGAAAACAAAGAGAGGATGAAAGGTCTCTCAATTGAAAAATTGTGTATGGAAGATCCTCCCAAGCCTTTGGGAAGGATTTGGTCATGAAAATATTATCTCCTCTCTTCTGAAATGCCAACCCCTCTCAAGTAGAGAAGGGGAGAGTATTTATAGGCCAAGGAGTGGACTGTTTGCATTCCCAATCTGTCCCTCCAGTTGCACCGCAAATTTGGCTAACAGAAAGCCAAATCTAGAGATATCTCCTTCTTAAACGTTGTAGATAATAAAGTTGTACTACTAATCTCAAAGGTTTGAGGAAGTTGGACCTATGTAACCAAAGTTATGGTTAGCTGATTAAACAACTTTAATCTATCCATTTCAATCCAGTATTTTTGAAGTCCAAAATGTGAAAGGGTTTTTGAAGAGGACGATGCCTTCAAAGACAAATGATTTATTCAACAAAGTAAGACACCTATATCTCCTCTTTCAAACTGTAAAATATCATCTATATTTGATGCATACATCATGAGATATGTCATGCATACTATACTAATTGTATTTCTAGTCCAGAATGATGGGATGGACTTCAAAGCATATGTTGGGACCCTTGTGTTTAGATTTGGGCCTTGAAATGTTTACACAATACTCCATACATTGCCCTCCAAACTATTATAGAGAAAAATATAATTTGGATTTATGTATTTATCCTAGTAAATCTATCTTTATGAATAATCAAATTTCTTCACAGATTCATTAGTCTTGTTTGTGAGGACCATATGACCCTTCAAATGGAAGAATTGGATCATGGTCCCTTCTAATGAAATGTTTTATATTTAAATAATAATCCTAAAAAATAATAACCACACAATTTGGATAAGTAAGGTGAGATTTATACATAAAATAGTAAACTGACTCAATTGGACTACTTCTAAAAATGCTCAAAAATTATACTTAATACTAAAACATTAATATTTCACACAAATTATGTACATTTCATATAAATTAATTAAAGGGAGTATATAATAAGTCATTAAAATATTAATAACATCAACTCCACCACACTTAGTTTTGTGAATGTCCTCATGTGCAACAAATATAAAAACATAAAAAAATCATTTTCACTCACCAACAAATATTAAAACCTTGTTTTCTCCAATCAGGGGAGGTTTAGACTATTTCACTCATCCAATTTGAATTCCACCACATGTTGTTACATAAAAAATGTTCCAAAATTAATTCATTTTTTCATGCTCAAATTTAGAAATAGAAAATTTGGACACTCAAAACTCACACCACTCAAGATGATAAAATTCATTTGTGGAGGTTCGCTCTTTCACCAGCCAAAAGTAAAAATATTAGAATTTGAAAAGTGATCTCAGCTTACAATACCTATCCAAAGTGCACAATAATAAAGAGGTATTTTTAAGGGGGTTTTTCTATGGATATGGGTCGGTAGGAATATAATGTCCAAGAGAGAGAAGAGGAGGGGGAAAACACCAACATAGAAAAAGCAATGAATTTTTTTAAAAATAAAACATGGAAGGAAATGAAAACACATTAAAAAGTGAACGATTGTGTGATAAAAGACACAATAGAGGATGATAATTTGAAGGGAATGAGAAGATGAAATATTTAAAATCCACAAAACATCTCCCAATAATAATATAATGCAAGTGTTCATTTTTTTCCTTTTTTTCTCTTTGTTTTTTCAAAAGTTGACCTTGAAACAGATCTCACACTCATATCACAACCCATGTTTATTATCCTCACGAAACTAATTGTAATAGTTATAACAAGATCAAAGGTTAAGGAAGAGTGATTTTTTGACCTACCCAAGACACAACCCATTTGTTCATTTTTAATGATTTTTTTTCATCATTTTTGATTTTTTTGAACACCTGTCCATAACATTTACAAAATTACATAAATGTAAGTACATTATATTCCCCAAAACAAACCAAATGACAACCTCTCCCCCACACTGAAATGGATTCTTTCCCTCAAGTAGATGATAACTCGTTGAAATTCAAAAATATGGTACCTAAACAATGAAATCTATTCCCCCACACTTAAATTTCAAAAAATTATGCAATGAAAATCCAAGTTGATTTTGGGTGGGAAAAGGTATTGGGATTGTAATGTGGAAATAAAAGAAATGGTTTTCATAGGCTTAAAGGGGCTTTCAAAAGGCGGATTAATGTAAGAGAAATGGGAGGCTATTTGGCTATTGTGATTCTCATGTGGTTTAGAAAATGCCTCTATCATATTAATACACCCTAAGGTAGGAAATTCAGCTTGAAGGTCCACAAACTCAAGACTCACAAATGGGGGTGAAAACACACATTTGGAAAGATGTCCATAGGTGGCCTTGGCAATAAATCTAATGTTGGTTCTCATAGTTGGGGAAAATCATTTTCCAAATCAAAATTTGAGCATTAAAAATGTGTTGGTTTTTACACAAAATTATTTATCCAAAGTCATAATGAAAATAAAAAATTTTTGAGATAAAAACATTCCTCTTGACTCCCCAAAATGGTTGGACAAAATTAGAAAATTGGATGGTGAGTAATCACGACTCTTGACTTTTCATTTTTTTTTTTGATTTTTTTTTAGTTTTTAGGTTTTTAGACTGTTTTTTTATAAAGTCACACCCACAAAAAAGAGAATGATGAAATAAAAGGGGTTTATAAAGAAATAGGTAAAGAAAAAAAATAAAAGAGAGGGGAATAAATAGAAAGATATATAGAGAGAGAGAAGAGAGAGAGAGAGTAAAAGGGAAAGAGGTGCCCACTGGTTCGGATTTGGCGGGTTTCCATCTCCATTTAGTAGTAGGTTGACTGGAGAAGTTGGGGATCTATTGGAAGTCGATGTTGATCCAGGATTGTGGGATGTTACCTGAAAAAGAAAAATCATTATTCATATAATGAAAAACTATAAAGAAATTGAAATTTCACAAAAAGTAAAAGAAAACATGGGTTGCCTGCCAAGAAGCACTGCATTTATTTGTCTACAGCTAGATAATTGTAATGTACTAACCATAGTCTAATGGTGGCCATCGTATTTTCTCAACTCTAGTGTGCTGCCAGAAAAAATTCTCTTCTGGGAGGCCTGATGATTCATTGGATAATTTCTTCCCATCCTTGTTGTTGTGATTACAATTTAATGGGGGGTGGAAAGAGAATATTTCTATCCTTGATTTTCTCTTCAACCTGAGGAATGATGTTATCCACAAAGTGATGGTTTTTTATGGTTGGAAATTCAGGAATATGTCTCAATACTGATGGTTCATTTATGTACGGATCAGAAAACCCAAAACCACAGTATACGATCGAAATTGTTTTTGACTTATTTATTTCATCAATTACCGATGTCGAGTAATGGGGATCAGTAGAGTCATAAGACTGAATACAATTTTGAATATCCTTTATTTCAATGTTGTTTTTAAAAGAATGGTCAATTTCAACCTCACCAGTGTTCACTTTATTAATTCGGGTACAAATATCACAAACATCACTACCATCAGGACAATATAAACACATTGGTTCAGTGTTCACTTCACATATAAAATAATTTTCAGAATCATGGATAGGAAAGGATGAATGTGGGATAATCATATTTGAATCAACAAATGAGCATTCAAGTTCATTTTCTTTATTACCATTCATGTTGGAGCATTGGAGGTCAGGGGTGAGATGATATTCCAAAGAGTTTTCAAGATCCTTTAGGTCAATGGAATCTACATTTGTAATGTCAACATCAAATTCTCCATTTATGACTTGGTTAATAAGGATACAATATTTACAAACTCCTCTATTAGTAGAACATGAAGAACATGAAGGATTGGGATTCAATACCCTCTTAGAGAGAGTTTCAGGAGAATGGACAGAGAATGCAGATTCATTCTCTGATGGGTATCATATGGATTGAAAAATATTGAACATGACCATTTGTTCACCAAATTCCATTGTTAAGATGCTAGCATGGACATCAATTTTGGTTTTATATGTCATGAGGAAAGGTCTTTCTAAAATCAGAGAATATTGGAAATAAGTTGTCTCACCTTCCATGTCAAGGACATAAAAGTCAGCTGGGAAGATAAGATCATTGACTCGGACAAGGACATCCTCAATTATTCCCTTAGGACTGGTTGTGCTTCGATTGGCCTATTGAATGAGAACACCCGTTGGATGTAAGGGACCTAGACCAAGGTTGGAGAATATAGATTTGGGCATGAAATTAATTGAGGCTCCTAGGTCTATGAGTGCATCATCAAAGTTGGAACTTTCAATTTGGAATGGAACCATAATGGTCCCTGGATCATTGTACTTAATGGGTATGGAATCTTGGGTTGAAACATTTTTTAAGGTCCTAAGTTGCCTCTTGTGGGTGCACAATTCCTTAAGAAACATGGAATACTTAGGATTTTTTTTGATGGAATCTAAGAGAGGAATGTTAAATTCAACACATCTAAACATGTAGAGCGTTTCAGGATTAGGTTCAAAGGACTTCCTTTGTTTAGAAACATATTGCGGAAAAGGAGTTGGATTCCTGAGTGGAATTGACGGAGGTGAGGGAAGGTTTGCATGTTCCTTTTCAAGTTTCTTTTTCTTTTCATTTTCTAGGTAAACATTCAAAGGAGGGTTAGAAGGATTATCATGAGGCATAGAAATTTTCTTTCCTAATCTAAGTGTAATTGCACTTACATTACCCTTGGGGTTGGTTAATGGTTGAGCTAGAAGTTGGGAAGAATTGGATGGTTGTTGCTGACTAAGGTGGGATGCAAGTTGAAAAATTTGGGTTTCAATGTTCTTGAGACCATAATGGGTGAAAGAGGAAAGATCATCAGCAGCACTTTACCATGGTTGGTTGGAAGAATAGGATATTACCAAATTGGGATTACCTTGATTTTGGTTCTTGGGAAAGAGATTTTATTGGTTTGGGAATTGGGAAGGCTCACTAGGATAGAGTAATACAGGAGGAGGATTGTTCCTTTTAGGTTGAGGAAGAAAAGTATAAGGTTGTTGGAAGTTACCAACAACAAGACCATATTGAAACTGGTTTGGGTTTTGATGAGGGAATTGAGGAGGATGAGATATGGGATTACCATACCTATGGCCTTAGTTATAGGAAGAAGAGAAGGGCTTAGAGTGAGGTTGGTTGAAGATTCTAACAAACTGACCTGATAGTTGAGGATTGGAGTTCCACTGAGCATATAATGCATTGAACTCCATTGGTCCAGATGAATCGGATTGATCCTCTTTAAGTTGTGGACATGTGTCAATTGGATGAGATAGAGAGTTGCAGATTCCACAGTTTTTTATAGGTTCAAAAAATAGTGATTGTGGAGAAGACGAGGTTAGGGATTGGGTAGCCACAACTAGTGCTCACACAAGACCTATAAGTTCACTCATCCACTCGGTCATCTTTTTCATCTAAATTGATTGATTATCTTGGGATTATTTGACTTGATCATGTGCTCTAGTATGGAATTGTTGTGTGTTTGAAGCCATGTTACTTATGAGATCTCTTACTGCTGCTTGAGTTTTATCAACAAGAGCACCACCAATTGCGGCATCAATGAGAGTTATCTCCATAGCCAACGACCCCTCATAGAAGTATTGGATCAAGAGTTGGTCAGGGATTTGGTGATGTGGACAGGTTTCCACAAGCTTTTTGAACCTCTCCCAGTACTCATGGAGTGATTCACTTGGGAATTGACGTATACCACTTATTTCCTTTCGGATAGAAGCAGTACGAGAACTAGGAATGAATTTCTCTAAGAATAGTCACTTTATGTCATTCCATGTGGTTATTGAACCAAGAAGAAGGTAGTAGAGCCATTACATAGAAGTTTCAGCTAGGGAGAAAGGGAATTCTCAAAGTTTGATTTGTTTCTCAGAAACCCCTTGAGGCTTCTTGGTAGAGCACACCACTTGGAACTCTTTAAGGTGGAGATGTGGATCCTCACCAGACAGACCGTTGAAATGAGGAAGAATATGAATCAAACCCGATTTGAGTTCGAAGTCAGATTTTTTGTTTGTATATTGAATACAAAGAGGTTGGTAATTTATATCAGGGGCAGCGAGTTCTTTAAGGGTTCGTTCCCTAGGATTGGCCATTTCAAATTCAATTGGTTGGATGAGGTCTAGTTCTTGAATGAGTTGATTATCTCTTATGTTCCTCCTATGATGGCAGAGTGTTCACTCAATTTCAGGGTCAAACAAATCCAAGGGATTGTTTGGGAGGCTACGGGGCATTCAGAGAGATTTTTGAAGAAAGAAGAAGATGAGTTTCTCTTTGTGTTTTTTGTCAATTTTTTTAAAATTTTGTTTTTTTGTGTTTTTTTGACAATAACCAGACACTAATGACTACTAAAAGCACCATCCCCAGAAATGATTCCATTTGAAATGTGCTACCGATTGTCACCTATCAAATGGTCAAAGTTCTGGTGATCTGCTAATGTGTATAAAAACACTCTGGTCGATTCCATGACGATGATACTTTGTAATAGTCGTTTGTTTTTAGTTGATTGTATTTTGATTAGTGGGGTTTGTTTGCTGAGATTAATTGAAATGATTGATTGACTATTATTGATTTAACAAATTGATAATGATTGGGTTGAGTTCATCATTAGGTTAGCTAAGCTTGTGATAGCCTTGAACTTTCCTTTATATTGCATTTAAATTAACACCCATATCACAAGTTCACATTGATTTGAATTCCCAAATGTTAAGGCTTTAATCTAAGCATTAAATTA
The DNA here is from genome assembly GCA_963277665.1 of Viscum album. Classification (NCBI taxonomy): domain Eukaryota; kingdom Viridiplantae; phylum Streptophyta; class Magnoliopsida; order Santalales; family Viscaceae; genus Viscum; species Viscum album. Next base: position 678,426 of record CAUJRU010000151.1, on the reverse strand, counting down.
ACTTAAGGTTCTAATCTTGATCATATATTGTTTATGGTAGTGTATTTATGGTTCAAATAATCCATGTAAACCACATATTAAACAAAACAAGTCATTAATCCATGACATGCTAAGTCCAACATACACAATGTTAATTCAACGAATACTCATCGAGCAAAATCTCTCAATCGCTTAACATGCCTAAATTAAAACTCAACCCAATGAAATATTTACTAAACCATTAAGATGGTTATTAATCTGGTAATATAAGTTTATGGTGATGAATTATTAAGAGAAGAAAAAGAAAGGGATTAGAAAAGAGTGGTACGTTGAACAAACACACACGATCAACGATGATAATTAAAAAATGATTTTGAATTGAATGGGGAAACAAAAGAAGGGAAGGGGATTCAACTGAATTTAAACTATTTTAATAAAATTAAAATTAAACTACCTAAGGTGGATGAGAATAAGAGATATTGAAGAAGAAACTTGCATTAAAATAGAATTACAAAAGAAAGGACTTACAAAATTACAAAAATGAAGAACAAAAAAGTAAGTGAAAACAAAGAGGGGAGGAAAGGTCTCTCAAGTGAAAACTTGTTTATGGAAGATCCTCCCAATACATTTTCAAGGATTTGGTCGTGCCAATATGATATCATCTCTTCTGAAATGCCAACCCCTCTCAAGGAGAGAAGGGGAGAGTATTTATAGCCCAAGGAGTGGACTGTTTCCATTCCCAATCTGTCTCTCCACTTCCATTGCCAATTTGACTATTCAGACAGCCTAATCATTAGATATCTCCTTATTCCAAGTTTTATATAACAAATTTGGACGACTAATATCAAATTTTGGTGGAATTTGGACCTATGTAGCGAAAGTTATGGCTGAGTGATTAAAAAATTATAATATGTTCATTTCAATCCAGTATTTTTGAAGTCCAAAAAGTGAAAGGGTTTTTGAATAGGACGATTCCTTCAAAGATGAATTATTTATTTAACAAAGTCGGCTGCCTATATCTCCTATTTCACACTAAAAAATATCAGCTCGATTTGATGTTTACATCATGAGATATGTCATGAATACTATACAGATTTTATTTCTCGTCCAGAATGATGGGTTGGATTTCAAAGAATATGTTGGAACCCTTGTGTTTAGATTTGGGCCTTGAAATTTTTATCCAAGACTCCTTACATTGTCCCCCGAACTATGGTGAAGAATAATATAATTTTGACTTCTGTATTTATCCCAGTAAATGAATCTTCATGAATAGTCCAGTTTCTTCACAGATTCTTTGGTCTTGTTTGTGAGGACTATATGACCCTTCAAATGGCAGAATTGGCACATGGTACCTTCTAATGAAATGTTGTATATTTAAAGAATTATCCTTAAAAAAATAACCAAAAAATTTGGATCAGTAGTGTGAGAGTTATAAATAAAATCGTAAACTGTCTCAATTAGACTACTTCTAAAAATGATCAAAAATTATACTTAATATTAAAATATTAATATTTCACACAAATTATTCAAATTTCATATAAATTCAGTAAAGGGAGTATATAATAAGTTATGAAAATATTAATAACATAAAATCCCCCATAAATAGTTTTGTTCATGTCCTCATGTGAAACAAATATAAAAACATAACAAAATCATTTTCACTCACCATCATATATTAAAATTTTGTTTTCTCCAATCAGGGGAGGTTTAGACAATTTCAATGATCCATTTTAAATTCCACCACAAGTTGTTCCAGAAACAATGTTCCAAAACTAATTCATTTTTTCATGCTCAATTTTAGAAATGGAAAATGTGGACACTCAAAACTCACACCTCTCTAGATGATAAAATTCATTTGTGAAGGTTCACTCTTTCACCAACCAAAAGTAAAAATCATAGAGTTTGAAAAGAGCTATCAGCTTATAATACCTATCCTAAGTGCACAATAATCAAGAGGTATTTTTAAGGGGTTTTTCTATGGCTATTGGATGGTAGGAATATAATGTCCAAGATAGAGAAGAAGTGGGGTAAAACACCAACATAGAAAAAGCAATGCACATTTTTTTGAAATAAATAATTGAAGGAAATGAAAACAAATATATAAAAGTGAATGATTATGTGAGGAAAGACACAATATAGGATGATAATTTGAAAGGGATGAGAAGATGAAATATTCACAAACCACAAAAATTCTCCCAATAATAATGTAATGGAAGTGTTCTTTTTTTCTTTTTTTATCTTTTTTTTTTCGAAAGTTGACCTTGAAATAGATCTCACACTCATATCCCAACCCATGTTTGATCTCCTCACTACACTAATTTCAATAGTTATAACAAGATCAAAGGTTTAGGAAGAGTGATTTTTGATCTACCCAAGACACAACCCATTTTTTCAAATTTTTATGATTTTTTTCATCATTTTTTATTTTTCTTGAACACTTGTCAATAAAATTAAAAAAATTAAAAAAATGGAAGTACATTACATTACCCAAAACACACCGAATGACAACCTCTCCCACTCACTGAAATGGGTTCTTCCCCTCAAGTAGATGATAACTTGTTGAAAATCAAAAATAGGGTACCCAAAAAATGAAATCTATCCCCCCCACACTTAAATTTAAAAAATTATGCAATGAAAATCCATGTTGATATTGGGTGGGAAAAGGTATTGGGCTTGTAATGTGGAAATAAAAGAAAAGGTTTTCATAGGATCAAAGGGACTTTCAAAAGTAGGATTAATGTAAGGGAAATGAGAGGCTCTTTGGCTATTGTGATTCTCATGTGGTTCAGAAAATTCCTCTATCATATTAATACACACTAAGGTAGGAAATTCAGATCGAAGGTCCACAAATTCAAGACTCACAAATGGGGGTGAAAACACACATTTTGAAAAGATGGCCATACGTGGCCTTGGCATGAAAGCTAATGTTGGTTCTCACGGTTGGGGAAAATCATTTTCCAAATCAAAAATTGAGAATTCAAAATGCGTTGGTTTCGACACAAAATTCTTTATCCAAAGTCATAATGAAAATACAAAATTGTTGAGATAAAAACATTCCTGTTGAATCCCCAAAATGGTTAGAAAAAATTAGAAAATTGGATGGTGAGTAATCATGACTCTTGAATTTTCATTTTTTTTGATTTTTTTTGATTTTTTAGTTTTTAGCTCCTTTTTAGATTGTTTTTTTATAAAGTCACATACACACAAAAGAGAATGAGTAAATTAAAGGGGTTTATGAAGAAATAGGTAATGAAATAAAATAAAAGAGAGGGGAAGAAGAAGAAAGATATAGAGAGAGAGAGAAGAGAGAGAGTGTTAAAGGGAAAGAGGTGCCCCCTGTTTTGGAATTGGCAGGTTTCCATATCCATCAAGTGGTAGGTTGACTAGAGAAGCTGGAGATCTAGTGGAAGTCGATGTTGATCCAGGATTGTGGGATGTTACCTGAAAAATAAAAATCATTATTCATATAATGAAAAACTAAAAAGAAATTGAAATTTCACAAAAAGTAAAAGAAAACATGGGTTGCCTCCCAAGAAGCGCTGCATTTATTTGTCTACAGCTAGACAGTTGCAATGGACTACCCATATTCTAATGGTGGCCATCGTATTTTCTCAACTGTAGTGTGCTTCTAGAAAATATTCTCCTCTGGGAGGCCTAATGATTCATTGGATAATTTCTTCCCATCCTTGTTGGTGTACTTACAATTAAATGGGGGTGGAAAGAGAATATTTCTATCCTTACTTTGGTCTTCACCCTGAGGAATGATGTTATCCACAATGTGATGATTTTCTATGCTTTGAAATTCAGGAATATGTCTCAATACTGATGGTTCATTTATGTAAGGATCAGATAACACAATCCCACAGTATACGATCCCAATTGTTTTTGACTCATTTATTTCATCACTTTCCGATGTAGAGTAATGGGGATCAGTGGAGTCATTAAACTGAATAAAATTTTCTATATCCTTTATTTAAATGTTTTTCACCAAAGAATGGCCAATTTCAACCTCACTAGTGATCACTTTATTAATTAGGGTATAAATATCACAAACCTAAATACCATCAGGACAATATATGTAACACTCCGAGATTTTATGAAAAATATTATTTTAATTTCATTAATGTCTTATGTTGTATTCTACACCAAGATTACCTTGCGCTATACGCAACACCGTATTAGCTTGCAGTATACACAACACTATTCTTGGACCGTGTTACACACAATTTTGATAATAGTTATTCCACGCAACATTGAGTATATATATATATATATATATTAAATGTATAAATGAAATATGGTTGGATTCTGTTATACGAAACAAGGAAGGATTCTTTCACAATACGCAACCCTGACTTGGCTTGCATTACACGCAATCACGACCTTCCTCGATAGCGTGTGTTGTACGCAATACCGGGTTTTAATAAACAATGTTATATTATTATAATATTGTCATGAACTAGCCGTTATGAATAGTATTAACTAAATTTTGAATTTTATAACATTATTATTCCTCTTACACATTTCTAGAACATGGTATAAGAACAAAATAAATTTTGCGGGTAAAATAAGTATTTTTAAAAAAATGCAGTTTTACCACCTTTTGATGGCGCACCCACTTTAAATATAGTTTTTGACATGTTTATATGTTCAATTTGACAAAATAATATTCTTCTTTTGAATCAGGATATAAAAATTTACATTAGATAAAGTTTTGATATTTTTCCGATAACTTTCATATTTTAATGAATAGTAAAAACACGCTATATTTTAATTAAAAACAACTTTTTTCATCGTAATATCTTATGTGGTTAAATTATAATATTGAATGGTTTTAAAGTATAAATAGAATATATTTTTACCATTTAATATAATGTATGTCATTTGCATTGATTTTACCTTGAATTCGTAGGTTAAATCAATTCAATCTTTTGCAATGTTTTAAAGAAAACCCCGTTTTCTTTCGACAACGGGATTAATTTTAATTTAATTTCTGCATATTTTGTGTATTGAATTTGGAAAAATGGATTCCATATTTGGAATCAGTGGGTCCAAATTATGTTAATAATATACTTTTTATTTTTTGGAATTATGAATAGTAACTACGGTAAATTTTATTTACCATTGTTAAAGGTAAATCGGGTAATTAAGGGGAAATATAATATTTTAAAATTACCCTAAAAAATGTAAAAATCCAATTGGATGACTAAAAGTCGACCCATATCACCTAAGGGTCGGATTAGAATCATTTAATGGACATTTTTCTATGAAAATAACTTAATTATTATTAAAACCAAAGAAAGTGACAACATGTCACTCTCTTAAATATTATAAGTATATTAATTTTAATTTAGTGATAAACTTCATGAAACTTAGAACATGAATAGTCTCCAGAAATCTAATGAAATTATCTACATCATATAAATTTATTTAGAATTTTTAGGGATTAAATAATTATCATTTATTATGACACAAAGATGATGCAATAATTGTCTTATTAATGAAATATTGACATAATTGATGTTATAAATGCCCAAATAAATGTAATTTGAGACTTTTTATGACTTACACTAATTTTATAGGTTCATATGACATGTTATTGTTGATTTAAGTAACTTTTTTCGAACTTATCATTCTGTTAGTAATTTCATAAAAATCATGTACCAAATAGTGTCAAAATTGACATAAAATAGTTTTTAAAACAAATATTATATTATTAATTGTTATTTTATTCCTAAAAATCTAAGGTTCGGCCAAATGACTTAGATAAGATTATATATATTAATAATAAACAACTTGGGGTTCTTTCGGCTTGATATAGTAAGTTTATTAACCATATAGTGTAAGAAAACAAAAAGACACGGTAAAAGTTAAATTATTTAACTTAGAGTTAAATCTAATTGATAAGGTTAAAATAATAACCTAAACTTGTCTAAATCCTATTGGTTGATAGTATTTCGACCCCTCCCCACTTTAGCTTCGAAATAAGACCCTTTGGAACCATTATAAACCGATTTTGACTTTAATGTAAAATAATATTTTGAGATATTCCTAAGGTGCCCCTCTCCTCCCTTATAAAAGGACACCTCCTCCCCCTCCTCCTCACACCAATTTGAGCACTCAAGCTCGGAAAACCCCTACCAAAATCCCTTCTCCACTTCCCTAGTATCATCCTAGAGGTTTTGGTCTTCTTCAAAGACCATCCTTAGTTCTTTAAGTGGAGGCTAAGAAAAGGCGCGTCAAAAAGAGGTAATATCCATTACCGAACTTTTGCAATTTCTTTCTTCTTCAACTTCTTCTTCTTTAGTTGTTTCATGATAAAGTAATAACATAAGTATTTCTTATAAGCTGATATGTTATTATAAATATGAAACAACTCTAATTAACCTTCTATCCATCCTATGGAAAAAGGAAATCACCGCGCGTGCGTACGTACGGAATACCATCTCCACGCCGTGGTGTAATCTATTTTCCACCACCACCTTAATTGTATGGGTATAAAGGTGTAATTAGTAACTATATATGATTATTATGAAGTGATATTGATACTGAAATAGTATACATACACTTAAACACAATTCCACGACCATGGGAATGATATCATCGCTCGTGTGTACGTACGGACTACCGTCTCCACGACGCGATGAGATTCATTCTCAATGATTAACCATTCATGAATGATTATAAAGTATATATAATAAGTAATAATGAAATATATTACATAAAAATGATACTGGATTTATGTTTATATATATGAATGTCATCTACTTAATTCCGTTCAACTAAATAAGGAAACGAAAACAACGTTCATGCGTACGTACGGACTACCGTCTCCATGAACGGTGTGTTTCATTTCATTTATCTATCTATATATATATACTGAATATATATGATATATAAATCATGTTTTATATTCTGGAAGTAAGTAAATCATGATATAAGTAATAATAATGTCAAGAACAACAAGTCCAAACACCTACGATAAATGAAACGATTTTACCCAAAACGCTTCTTTAACATGGAATTTACAAAAGAACGGGTAATATAAAGTCATAAGTGAACCATATATGATATAATAACAATGAATATGATTCTATAATAAGTTAATGACATTATTTAAATAATTATACAGGAGGTTCGGACACTTACGAAGCAAATCAGACTTAAGGTAAGGGGAAATATCGCAATCTCATTTTTATCCGAGATTGTTTATACTTTGGTATTTACTGGGGTGTATTTTATCATCCACATCCATGTTCCCTAAATATGTAATATTGTTTCCATCCACTTACAATAGTTTGAATCCAATTTTATCCTTCGGTGAGTTTTTAGTAAAGAATATGAAAGGAATCTTTTGTCGTTTTTTCGTACGAGGTACTTTTTGACTTTTCCGACAAAAGTACGAAGAATGTTTTTTTACTTATACGGCATGAATGGATTTTTAAAACATTATTTCCAAGAAGATTCCTTTACAAGTTTTCAAGTTTATTTTTAATCAACTTCTTTTAGTCGTATGACATGTTAAGAAAGGAAAAATGTTTTTGACGAAGAAAGGATATTTTCCTCAAGAATGGAGTTCAAGTGTTTTATCAAAATTATTTTCCATCTAAGATAATAAAGGGTTCTATTTTTATCCCTATTATTACATGGATTTGATTATGTTGTGATGGAAATATTTTTATGAAATTCTTTTATCTTATATGAATTGTTTTATGATGTCACAATGTTTAAGATTCCCATTTTTATTTACAGGGGTTATGCAATGATGTATGTTTTAAGATTTTGTGGTACACATAAGAATGGTATCATTATAAGATGGGTGGGACCTATATCTCCCTCCAATGCATTGGGTAAAGATTTTATATCTCATGAGATAGACATGGCTGGAATGGTAGGTTATACCGGTTCAGTGAAACAGGACTGAAACGAGGGTTACTCGATTCAGAAAGGGACTTTTTCCACTAAGATAGTCTTGGAAATGAGTCTTGACTAACAAGAAATGATTCTCTATGATTATGTGTGTATGCCACAAAGTTTCATGTTTTAAGTTATGATTATTGGGATTTCATTTCACTACTATGATTTATCACATGTTATGAAATTATGCTCTCTTTTGCAGGTTAAGATTTCCAAAAGTTATGTTCTTATGAATATGATGTGATTGATTTTTCTTTTGTTTACCCTTACTGAGCATTTGAGCTCACCCTTTTATGTTTTCTTTTCCCCAGGATATAAAGAAAGGTTTTAGGTAAAAAAAGGAAGATCTTAATGGGAGATGTTGAAGATCTTTCACCACGATTAGAAGATTTTATTCCGAGTTCCAAAGACACTAAACTATTACGATCCTTGTGTGTGTGTTTTTGTTATGTACTAAGTATTCCGCGAAAGTAATGTAATGTTCATGTACGTCAAGCTTCAGGTCTCTACAATATAAACACATTGGTTCAGGGTTCACTTCACATATAACAGAATTTTCAAAATCATGGATAAGAAAGGATGAATGTGGGATAATCAGATTTGAATAAAAAAATGAGCATTCAAGTTCATTTTCTTTATTACCATTCATGTTGTGGCATTGGAGGTCTGGTTTGAGATGATATTCCAAAGAGTTTTCAAGATCCTTTAGGTTAATGAAATCTAAATTTGTAATGTGAACATCATCTTCTCCATTTATGAATTGGTTAATGAGGATATAGTATTCACAAACTCCTATATTAGTAAGAAAATGAAGAACATGATGGATTGTGATTCAATACCCTCTCAGATAGAGTTCCAAAAGAATTGATAGAGAATGCAGATTCATTCTCTGATGGGTATCACATGGATTGAAAAATATTGAACTTGACAAATTGGTCACCAAATTCCATGGATAAGATTCCAGCATAGACATCAATTTTGGTTTTATATGTCATGAGGAAAGGCCTTCCTAAAACCAGAGGAGATTGGAAAGAAGTTATCTCACCTTCCATATCAAGGACATTGAAGTCAGCTGAGAAGATAAGATCATTGAATCGGACAAGGACATCCTCATTTATTCCCTCAGGGCTGGTTGTGCTTCGATTGACCAATTGAATGACAACACCCATTGGATGTAAGGGACCTAGACCATGGTTGGATAATATATATTTGGGCATGACATTAATTGAGGATCCTAGGTCTATGAGTGTATCATCAATGTTGGAACTTCCAATTTGGCATGGAACCATAAAGTTCCCTGAATCTTTTCACTTAATGAGTATGGACTCTTAGGTTGAAACATTTTCGAAGGTCCTAAGATGCCTCTTGTGGGTGTCCAATTCCTTAAGAAACTTGGAATACATAGGAATTTGTTCGATGGCATCTATGAGAGGAATGTTGACTTCAACACATTTAAACATGTTGAGCATTTCAGGATTAGGATCAAAGGAATTCCTTGGTTTAGAAACATCTTGAGGAAAAGGAATTGGATTCCTAAGTGGAATTGAAGGAGGTGAGAGAATGGTTTCAGGTTCCTTTTCAAGTTTCCTTTTTTTTCATTTTCTAGGTCAACATTCAAAGGAGGGTTGGAAGGATTATCTTGAGGCATAGGAATTTGTTTTCTTGATCTAAGTGTAATTTCACTTACATTACCCTTGGGGTTGGGTAATGGTTGAGCTAGGAGTTGGGAAGAATTGGATAGTTGTTGTTGAATAAGGTGGGATGCAAGTTGACCAATTTGGGTTTCAATGTTATTGAGACTATAATGGATGAAGGAGGCAAGATCTTCAACAACAATTTACCATGGTTTCTTGGAAGAAGAGGCTTGTCCCAAATTGGGATTACATTATTTTGGTTATTGGGAAAGTGATTGTATTGGTTTGGGAATTGAGAAGTCTCAATAGGATAGTGTAATCCAGGAGGAGGATTGTTCCCTTGAGGTTGAGGAAGAAATGGATAAGGTTATTGGAAGTTAAAAACACCTTGACCATATTGAAACTGGTTTGGATTTTGAGGAGGGAATTTAGGAGGATGAGATATGGGATTACCATACCTATGTCTTTGGATATAGGAAGAAGAGAAGGGATCAAAGTGAGGTTGGTTGAAGTTTCTAACAAAATCACCTGATATTTGAGGATTGGTGTTCCGCTGAGCATATGCTGCATTGAGCTCCATTGCTCTTGATGAATCAGTTTGGTGCTCATGAAGTTGTGGACATGTGTCTATTGGATGAGATGGCGAGTTGCGGATTCCACAATTTTTGATAGGTCCAGGAAATAGTGAATGTGGAGAAGACGTGGTTAAGGATTTGGTAGCCACAACTAGTTTTCACACAAGACCTATAAGTTCACTCATCCACTCAGTCATCTTGTTTGGCTCAATTGATTGATTATCATGGGCTTGTTTGACTTGAGCATGTGATCGAGTATGGAATTGTTGTGTGTTTGCAGCCATGTTACTTATGAGATCTCTTGCTTCTATAGGAGTTTTATCAACAAGAGCACTGCCACTTATGACATCACTGAGAGTTATCTCCATAGCCAATAACCCCTAATAGAAGTATTGGATCGAGATTTGGTAAGAGATTTGGTGATGTGGACAGGTTGCCACAAGCTTTTTGAACCTCTCCCAGTACTAATGGAGTGATTCACTTGAGAATTGACGTATACCACTTATTTCTTTTTGGATAGAAGCAGTACAAGAAGCAAAAAATAATTTCTCTAAGAAGAGTTGCTTCATGTCATTCCATGTGGTTATGGAACCAATAGGAAGGTAGTAGAGCCATGACTTAACAGTGTCAGCTAAGGAGAAAGGGAATTCTCATAGTTTGATTTGATCCTCAAAAACCCCTTGAGTCTTCATGGTAGAGAACACCACTTGGAACTCTTTAAGGTAGAGTTGTGGATCCTCACCGGATAGCCCGTGGAAATGAGGAAGAAGATGAATCAACCCTGATTTTAGTTTGAAGTCAGATTTTATGTTTTTATATTGAATACCAAGAGGTTGGTAATTCATATTAGGGGCAGTGAGTTCTTTAAGGGTTTGTTCCCTAGGATTGGCCATTTCAAATTCAACTGGTTGGATGAGGGATGGTTCTTGAATGAGTTGATTATCTATTATGTTGCTCCTAAGTTGGCAAAGTGTTAACTAAATTTCAGTGTCAAAAAAATACGAGGGATTTTTTGGGAGGCTACATGGCATTCAATGATATTTTTAAAGAAATAGGAAGACGAGTTTTTTCTTTTTGTTTCTTTTCAATTTTTTTCATTTTTTGTTTTTTTGAGTTTTTTTCACAATAACCAGAAACTAATTACTACTTTATGCACCATCCCCAGCAATGGTTCCATTTGAAATGCACATCCGATTTTCTCCTATGGACCGGTCAAAGTTACGGTGCTCTGCTAATGTGTATAGTAGCACTCGGGTCGAATCCTCGACGATGATACTTTGTAATAGTCATTTGTTTTTAGTTGATTGTATTTTTATTAGGGGGTTGGTTTTCAGAGCTTAATTGAAATGATTGATTTACTATAATTGATTTAACAAATTGATAATGATTGGGGTGAGTTCATCATTAGGTCAGTTAAGCTTGTGATATCCTTGAGCTTTTCTTTATATTGCATTTAAATTAACACCCATATCACAAGTTGACCTTGATTTGAATTCCCAAGTGTTAAGGATTTAATCAAAGCATTAACTTAACTTAAGGTTCTAATATTGATCATATATTCTTTATGGTAGTGTATTTATGGTTCCAATAATCCATGGAAACCACACATTAAAGAAAACAAGTCATTAATCCATGACATGCTAAGTCCAACATACACAATATTAATTCAACGAATACTAATCAAGAAAAATCTCTCAATCACTTAACATACCTAAATTAAAACTCACCCCAATGTGAGATTTGCTCAGCCATTAAGATGGTTATTAATCTGGTAATACATGTTTATGGTGATGAATTATAAAGAGAAGAAAAATAAAGGGATTAGAAAAGAGTGGTAGGTCGAACACACAGACACGTACAATGATGATAATTAAAAATGGATTTTTGATTGAATGGGGAAGCAAAAGAATGGAAGGGGATTCAACAGAATTTAAAATATTTTAGGAACATTAAAATTAAACTACATAAGGTGGATTATAATAAGAGATATTGAAGAAGAAACTTGCATTAAAATAGAATTACAAAAGAAAGGACTTAAAAAATTACAAAAATGAAGAACATGAAAGTAAGTGAAAACAAAGATAGGAGGAAAGGTATCTCAAGTGAAAACCTGAGTATGGAAGATCCTACCAAGACTTCAGAAAGGTTTTGTTCATTCCAATATGATCTCCTATCTTCTGAAATGCCAACCCCTCTCAAGGAGAGAAGGAGAGAGTATTTATAGCCCAAAGAGTGGACTGTTTGCATTCCCAATCCGTCCCTCCACTTACATCCCCAATTTGGTTATTCAGACAGCCGAATATCGAGATATCTCATTCTTCAAAGTTGTAGATAATAAAGTTGGACGACTAATCTCAAAATTTGGAGGAATTTGGACCTATGTATCCAATGTTATGGCCGGATGATTAAACAATTTTAATCTGTCCATTTCAATCCAGTGTTTTTAATGTCCAAAATGTGAAAGGGTTTTTTAATATGAAAAAAACTTCAAAGCCTAATGAATTATTCAAAAAAGTCGGCCACATATATCCTATATTTCACATTGAAAAATCTCAGCTCTATTTTATTCATACATCATGAGATATTTCATGCATACTATACTGATTTTATTTCTCTTCCAGAATGTTGGGCTGGACATCAAAGCATATGTCGGGCCCATGTATTTAGAGTTGGGAATTGAAATTTTTATCCAAGAGTCCTTGCGTTGTCCCACAAACTATGGTTGGGAATATTGGATTTGGACTTTTGTATTTATCCCAGTAAATCAATCTTCAGGAATAGTCTAGTTTATTCACAGATTCTTTGGTATTGTTTGTGAGGACCATATGACCCTTCAAATGACAGAATTGGCTCATGGTACCTTCTAATGAAATGTTTTATATTTAATGTAGATTCCTAAAATATAATAACCGCACAATTTGGATCAGAAGGGTGAGAGTTATAGATAAAATAGTAAACTAACTGAATTGTACTACTTCTAAAAATGCTCAAAAATTATACTTAATATTAAAACATTAATATTTCACACAAATTATGCACATTTTATATAAATTTAGTAAAGGGTGTATATAATATGTCATGAAAATATTAATAAAATCAAATCCCCACACTTAGTTTGTGCATGTCCTCATGTGTAAAAAATATTAAAACATAACAAAATCATTTTCACTCACCAACAAATATTAAAATTCTGTTTTCTCCAATTAGGGGAGGTTTAGACTATTTCACTCATCCATTTTGAATTCCACCTCAAGTTGTTACAGAAAAAATGTTCCAAAACTAATTCATATTTTCATGCTCAAATTTAGAAATGGAAAAGGTAGACCCTCAAAACTCACACCTCACAAGATGATAATATTCATTTGTGGTGGTTCACTCTTTCACCAATCAAAAGTAAAAATCGTAGAGTTTGAAAATAGCTCTCAGGTTACAATACCTATCCAAAGTTCACAAGAATAAAGAGGTCTTTTTAAGGGGTTTTTCTATGGATATGGGATGGTAGGAATATAATGTCCAAGAGAGAGAAGAAGAGGGGTAAAACACCAACATAGAAAAAGAAATGCATATTTTTTTGAAATATAACATGGAAGGAAATGAAAACACATATTTATAAGTGAATTATTGTGTGAATAATGACACAATAGAGGATGATAATTCGAAGGGGATGAGAAGATGAAATATTTACAAACCACAAAACTTCTCCCACTAATAATATCATGCAAGTGTTTTTTTCTTTTTTTCTCTTTGTTTTATCGAATGTTGACCTTGAAATAGATCTCACACTCATATCCCAAACCATGTTTGATCTCCTCATGACACTGATTGTAATAGTTATAAAAAGATAAAAGGTTGAGGAAGAGTGATTTTTGACCTACCTAAGATACAACACAATTTTTCATTTTTTATGATTTTTTTCATCATTTTTGATTTTTTTTGAACACTTGTCAATAACATTTACAAAATTACATAAATGGAAGTACATTACATTCCCAAAAACACACCGAATGAAAACCTCTCACCCACACTGAAATGGATACTTTCCCTTAAGAAGATGATAACTCGTTGAAAATCAAAAATAGGTTACCCAAACAATGAAATCTATTCACCCCACACTTAAATTTCAAAAATTTATGCAATGAAAACCCATGTTGATATTGGGTGGGAAAAGGTATTGGTATTGTAATGTGGAAATCAAAGAAAATGTTTTCATAGGCTCAAAGGGGCTTTCAAAAGGAGGATTAATGTAAGGGAAATGGGAGGCTATTTGGCTATTGTGATTCTCATGTGGTTCAGAAAGTGCCTCTATCATATTAATACACACTAAAGTAGGAAATTCAGCTCAAAGGTCCACATACTCAAGACTGACAAATGGGGGTGAAAACACACATTTTGAAAATATGGCCATAGGTGGCCTTGGCATGAAAGCTAATGTTGGTTCTCACAGTTGGGAAAAATCATTTTTCAAATAAAAAACTCAGCATTCCAAATGTGTTGGTTTTGACACAAAATTCTTTATCCAAAGTCTTAATGAAAATAGAAAATTTTTGAGATAAAAAAATTCCTGTTGACTCCCAAAAATGGTTGGAAAAAATTAGAAAATTAGATGGTGAGTAATCATGACTCTTGACTTTTCATTTTTTTAATTGGTTTTTTGGTTTTTTTTGTTTTTTAGGTTTTTTTGGATTGTTTTTTTATAAAGTCACACCCACACAAAAGAGAATGAGTAAATAAAAGGGTTTTATAAATAAAGAGGTAAAGAAATAAAATAAAAGAGAGGGGAAGAAGAAGAAAGATATAGATTAAGAGAGAAGAGAGAGAGTTAAAGGGAAAGAGGTGCCCCCTGGTTTGGATTTGGCAGGTTTCCATATCCATCTAGTGGTTGGATGATTGGAGAAGTTTGGGATCTAGTGGAAGTCGATGTCGATCCGGGATTGTGGGATGTTACCTGAAAATGAAAAATCATTATTCATATAATGAAAAACTAAAAATAAATTGAAATTTCACAAAAAGTAAAAGAAAACATGTGTTGCCTCCCAAGAAGCACTTCATTTATTTGTCTACAGCTAGAGAGTTGCAATGGACTACCCATAGTTTAACGGTGGCTATTGTATTTTATCAACTCTAGTGTGCTTCCAGAAAAACTTCTCCTCTTGGAGGCCTGATGATTCATTGGATAATTTCATCCCATCCTTGTTGGTGTGCTTGCAATTCAATGGGGGTGGAAAGAGAATATTTCTATCCTTGCTTTGATGTTCAACCTGAGGAATGATTTTATCCACAAAGTGATGGTTTTCTATGCTTGGAAATTCAGGAATATGTCTCAATATTGATGGTTCATTTATGTGAGGATTAGATAACACAAAACCACAGTATACGATCCCAGTTGTTTTTGAGTCATTTATTTCATCACTTACCGATGTAGAGTAATGGGGATCCGTGGAGTCATAAGAATGAATACAATTTTCAATATCCTTCATTTCAATTTTGTTCACCAAATAATGGTCAATCTCAACCTCACCAGTGATCACATTATTAATTAGGGTACAAATATCACAAACATCACTACCACCAGGACAATATAAACACATTGGTTCAGGGTTCACTTCACATATAACAGAATTTTTAGAATCATGGATAAGAAAGTATGAATGTGGGATAATCATATTTGAATCAACAAATGTGCATTCAAGTTTATTTTCTTTATTACCATTCATTTTGGAGCATTGGAGGTTAGGGGTTATAGGATATTCCAAAGAGTTTTCATGATCCTTTAGGTCAATGGAATCTACATTTTTAATGTCAACATCAAATTCTCCATTTATGACTTTGTTAATAAGGATACAATATTCACAAAATCCTATATTAGTAGAACATGAAGAACATGATGGATTGGTATTCAATACCCTCTCAGAGAGAGTTTTAGAAGAATGGATAGAGAATGCAGATTCATTCTCTGATGGGTATTGCATGGATTGAAAAATATGGAACTTGACCAGTTGGTCACCAAATTCCATGGATAAGATGCCAGCATGAACATCAATTTTGGTTTTATATGTCATGAGGAAAGGTCTTCCTAAAATCAGAGGAGATTAGAAAGATGTTGTCTCACCTTCCATGTCAAGGACATAGAAGTCAGATGGGAAGATAAGATCATTGACTCAGACATGGACATCCTCAATTATTCCCTCAGGACTGGTTGTGCTTCGATTGGCCATTTAAATGAGAACACTCGTTGGATGTAAGGGACCTAGACCAAGGTTGGAGAATATAGATTTGAGCATGACATTAATTTAGGCTCCTTGGTCTATGAGTGCATCATCAAACATGGAACTTTCAATTTGGCATGGAACCGTAAAGGTCCCTGGATCTTTGCACTTAATGGGTATGCACACTTGGGTTGAAACATGTTCGAAGGTCCTAAGTTGCCTCTTGTGGGTGCACAATTCCTTAAGAAACATGGAATACTTAGGAATTTGTTTGATTACATTTAATAGAGGAATGTTGACCTCAAGATGTCAAAACATGTCGAGCATTTCATGATTTGTTTTAAAGGACTTCCTTGGTTTAGAAACAGCTTGAGGAAAAGGAATTGGATTCCTAAGGGGAATTGAAGGAGGTGAGGGAATGGTTTCAGGTTCCTTTTCAAGTTTCTTTTTCTTTTCATTTTCTAGGTCAACATTCAAATGAGGGTTGGAAGGCTTATCCTGAGGCATTGAAATTTTCATTCCTGATCTAAGTCTAATTTCACTTACATTAACCTTGGGGTTAGGTAATGGTTGAGTTGGGAGTTCTGAATAATTGGATGGTTGTTGCTGACTAAGGTGGGATGCAATTTTACCAATTGGGGTTTCAATGTTTTTGAGACTAGAATGGGTGAAGAAGGCAAGATCTTCAACGACACTTTCCCATGGTTTCTTGGAAGAAGAGGCTTGTCCCAAATTAGGATTACCTTGATTTTGGTTCTTTGGAAAGCGATTTTATTGGTTTGGGAATTGGGAAGGCTCACTAGGATAGTGTATTCCAAGAGTAGGATTGTCCCTTTGAGTTTGAGGAAGAAAAAGATAAGGTTGTTGGAAGTTACCAACACTTTGACCATATTGAAACTGGTTTGGGTTTTGGGGAGGGAATTGAGGAGGATGAGAGATGGGATTACCATACCTATGGCCTTGGTTATAGGAAGAAGAGAAGGGATCAGAGTGAGGTTTGTTGATGTTTCTAACAACCTGACCTGATAGTTTAGGATTAGTGTTCCGCTAAGAATATGATGCATTGACCTCCATTGGTCTAGATGAATCGGATTGATCCTCTTGAATTTGTGGATAGGTTTTTATTTGATGAGATAGAGAGTTGCAGATTCCACAGTTTTTGATAGGTCTAGGAAATAGTGATTGTGGAGAAGATGAGGTTGGAGATTTGGTAGCCATAGCTAGTTTTTGCACAAGACCTGTAAGTTCACTCATCCACTCGGTCATCTTGTTCGGCACAATTTATTGATTGTCTTGGGCTTGTTTGACTTGAGCATGTTCTCGAGTATGGAATTGTTGTGTGTTTGCAGCCATGTTACTTTTGAGATCTCTTGCTACTGCAGGAGTTTTATCAACAAGATCACCGCCACTTGCAGCATCAATGAGAGTTCTCTCCATAGCCAATAACCCTGCATAGAAGTATTGGATCATGATTTGTTCAGGGATTTCATGATGTGGACAGGTTTCCACAAGCTTTTTGAACCTCTCTCAGTACTCATGGAGTGATTCACATGGGAGTTGTTGTATACCACTGATTTCCTTTCAGATAGAAGCAGTAAGAGAAGAAGGAAAGAATTTCGCTAAGAAGAGTCTCTTCATTTCATTCCATGTGGTTATGGAACCAGGAGAAAGGTAGTAGAGCCAAGACTTAGCAGTGTCATCTTGGGAGAAAGGGAATGCTCAAAGTTTGATTTGTTCCTCAGAAACCCCTTGAGGCTTCATGGTAGAGAACACCACTTGGAACTCTTTAAGGTGGAGATGTGGATCCTCACTGAATAGCCCATGGAAATGAAGAAGAAGTTGAATCAAACCTGATTTGATTTTGAATTCAGCTTCTATGATTGCATATTTAATACCAAGAGGTTGGTAAATCATATCAGGGGAAACTTGTTTTTTAAGAGTATGTTCCCTAGGATTGGCCATTTCAAATTCAATTGGTTGGATGAGTACTGGTTCTTGAATGAATTGATTATCTCTTATGTTCCTCCTAAGTTGGCGAAGTGTTCACTCAATTTTAGGGTCAAACAAATTTTATGGATTGCTTGGGAGGATACGGGGAATTCAGAGAGATTTTTGAAGAAAGAAGAAGACATGTTTTTCTTTGTGTTTCTTTTCAATTTTATTTAAAATTTTGTTTTTTTTGTGTTTTTTTGACAATAACCAGGATCTAATGACTACTTAAATAACCATACCCAGAAACGGATCCATTTGAAATGTGCGGCCGATTCTCTCCTATCAACCAGTCAATGTTCCGGTGCTCTGTTAATGTGTATAACAGCACTGAGGTCGAACATACACAATGTTAATTCAACGAATATCCATCCAGCAAAATCTATCAATCAGTTAACACACCTAAATTAAAACTCACCCCAATGAGATATTTACTCAGCCATTTATATGGTTATTAATCTAGTAATATTAGTTTATGGTGATGAATTATAAAGAGAGGAAAAATAAAGGGATTTGAAAAGAGTGGTACGTCGAACACCCTCACACGAACAATGATGATAATTAAAAATAGATTTTCGATAGAATGGGGAAGCAAAAGAAGGGAAAGGGATTCACCTAGATTTAAACTATTTTAATAAAATTATAATTAAACTACATAAGGTGGATGCAGATAAGATATATTGAAGATGAAACTTGCATTAAAATAGAATTACAAAAGAAAGGACATACAAAATTACAAAAACGAAGAACACGAAAGTAAGTGAAAACACTGAGAGGAGGAAAGGTCACTGTAGTGAAAACATGAGTATGGCAGATCCTCCCAAGCCTTTGGAAAGGCATTGGTAGTTCCAATATGGTCTCCTTTCTTCTGAAATGCCAACCCCTATCAAGGAGAGAAGGGGAGAGTATTTATAGCCCAAGGAGTGGACTGTTTTCATTCCCAATCTGTCCCTCCAATTGCAACACCAATTTGGCTATTCAGACAGCTGAATATCGAGATATCTACTTCTTCAAAGTTTTAGATAATAAATTTGGACTACTACTCTCAACATTTGTAGGAATTTGGACCTATTTATCCAAAGTTATGCCTGGCTGATTAAAAAATTTTAATCTGTCCATTTTAATCCAGTCTTTTTATGTCCAAAAAGTGAAAGAGTTTTTGAACAGGACTATGCCTTGAAATCCAAATGATTTATTCAATAAAGTCTGCAGCCTATATCTCCTCTTTCACACTACAAAATATTAGATCTATTGGATGTATACATCATGAGATTTCTCATATATACTATACTTATTTTATTTCTCTTCCAGAATGATGGGCTGGACTTCAAAGAAAATGTTGGGCCCCTTGTGTTTAGAGTTGGGCATTGAAATTTTTATCCAAGACTACTTAAATTGTTTCCTGAACTATGGGGTAGAATAGTGGAATTTGGACTTCTGTAGTTATCCCAATAAATCAATCTTAATGAATAGTCTAGTTTCCTCACATATTATTTGGTCTTGTTTGTGAGGACCATATTTCCCTCCAAATGGCAGAATTGGATCATGGTACCTTCTAATGAAATGTTTTATATTTAAAGAAGAATCCTAAAAAAGAAGAACTACATAATTTGGATCAGTAGGGTGAGAGTTATAAAAAAATAGTAAACTCACTCAATTGGACTACTTCTAAAAATGCTCAAACATTATACTTAATATTAAAACATTAATATTTCACACAAATTATACACATTTTATATAAATTTAGTAAAGGGAGTTTTTAATAAGTCATGAAAATATTAATAACATCAAATCCCCCATATTTAGTTTTGTGCATGTCCTCATGTGCAACAAATATAAAAACATAACAAAATCATTTTCACTCACCAACAAATATTAATTTTTTTTATCCAATCAGGGGAGGTTTAGAATATTTCACTCATCCATTTTGAATTCCACCATAAGTTGTTACAGAAACAATGTTCCAAAACTAATTCATTTTTTCATTCTCAAATTTAGAAATGGAAAATGTGGACACTCAAAACTCACACCTCTCAAGATGATAAAATTCATTTGTGGAGGTTCACTCTTTCACCAACCAAAAGTAAAAATCCTAGAGTTTGAAAAGAGATCTCAGCTTACAATACCAATCCAAAGTGCAGAAGAATCAAGAGGTATATTTAAGGGGGTTTTCTATGGCTATGGGATGGTATGAATATAATGTCCAAGAGAGAGAAGAAGAGGGGAAAAACACCAACATAGAAAAATCAATGCACATTTTTTTGAAATAAAACATGGAAGGAAATGAAAACACCTATTTACAAGTGAATGATTGTTTGAATAAAGATAAAATAGAGGATGATAATTTGAAGGGGATGAGAAGATGAAATATTTACAAACCACAAAACCTCTCCCAATAATAATATAATGCAAGTGTTATTTTTTTTCTTTTTTTTTCTCTTTGTTTTTTTGAAAGTTGACCTTGAAAAAGATCTCAAACTAATATCCCAACCCATGTTTGATCTCCTCACGACACTAATTGTAATAGTTATAACTTGATCAAAGGTTGAGGAAGAGTGGTTTTTGACCTACCAAAGACAGAACCCATTTTTTCTTTTTTTTTCATCATTTTTGATTTTTTTGATCACTTGTCAATAAAATTTACAAAATTACATAAATTTAAGTACATTACATTCTCCAAAACACACCGAATGACAACCTCTCCACCACACTGAAATGGATGTTTTCCCTCATGCCGATGATAACTCATTGAAAATCAAAAATAGGGTACCCAAACAATGAAATCTATTCCCCCCAAATTTAAATTTTAAAAAATTATACAATGAAAATCCATGTTGATATTTGGTGGGAAAAGGTATTGGGCTTGTAATGTGGAAATAAATGAAAAGGTTTTCATAGGCTGAAAGGGGATTTCAAAATGAGGATTAATGTAAGGGAAATGGGAGGCTATTTGGCTATTGTGATTCTCATGTGGTTCAGAAAATGCCTCTATCATATTAATACACACTAAGGGAGGAAATTCATCTTGAAGGTCCACAAACTCAAGACTCACAAATGGGGGTGAAAAAACTCATTTTGAAAAGCTGTACATAGGTGGCCTTGGCATTAAAGCTAATGTTGGTTCTCACGGTTGGGGAAAATCATTTTCCAAATCAATAATTGAGCATTCAAAATGTGTTGGTTTTGACACAAAATTCTTAATCCAAAGTGATAAAGAAAATAAAAAATTTTGGAGATAAAAAAATTCCTGTTGACTCCCCAAAATAGTTTGAAAAAATTAGAAAATTGGATGGTGAGTAATCATGAGTATTGAATTTTCATTTTTTTGATTGTTTTTTGATTTCTTAGTTTTTTAGGTTTTTTTAGATTGTTTTTTTATAAAGTCACACCCACACAAAAGAGAATGAGTAAATAAAAGGGGTTTATGAAGAAAAAGGTAAAGAAATAAAATAAAAGAGAGGGGAATAAGAAAGATATAGAGAGAGAGGAGAGAGAGAGTTAAAGGGAAAGAGGTGCCCCCTGGTTTGGATTTGGCGGGTTTCTATCTCCATCTAGTGGTAGGTTGACTGGAGAAGTTGGGGATCTAGTGGAAGTCGATGTTGATCCAGGATTGTTGGATATTACCTGAAAAAGAAAAATCATTATTCATATAATGAAAAAATAAAAAGAAATTGAAATTTCACAAAAATTAAAAGAAAACTTGGGTGGCCTCCCAAGAAGCGCTGCATTTATTTGTCTATAGTAGAAAAGTTGCAATGGACTAACCATAGTCTAAAAGTGGCCATCATATTTTCTCAACTCTAGTATGCTTATAGAAAACCTTCTCCTCTGGGAGGCTTGATGATTCATTGGATAATTTCTTCCCATGCTTGTTGGTGTGCTTGCAATTCAATGGGGGTGGAAAAAGAATATTCCCATCCTTACATTAGTCTTCAACCTAAGGAATGATGTTATCCACAAACTGATGGTTTTTTATGCTTGGAAATTCAGGAATATGTCACAATACTGATGGTCCATTTATGTAAGGATTAGATAACACAAAACCACAGTAAATGATCCCAATTTTTTTTTGACTCATTTATTTCATCACTTACCGATTTAGATTAATGGGGATCAGTGGAGTCATAAGACTCAATACAATTTTAAATATCCTTTATTTCAATATTGTTCGCCAAATAATGGTCAATTTCAACCTCCCCCGTGATCACTTTATTAATTAGGGTACAAATATCACAAACATCACTACCATCAGGACAATATAAACACATTGGTTCAGGGTTCACTTCACATATAACAAAATTTTCAGAATCATGGATAGGAAAGGTTGAATGTTGGATAATCATATTTGAATCAAAAAATGATCATTCAAGTTCATTTTCTTTATTACCATTAATGTTGGAGCATTGGAGGTTAGGGGTGAGATGATATTCCAATGAGTTTTCAAGATCCTTTAGGTCAATGGAATCTACATTTGTAATGGCAACATCAACTTCTCCATTTATGACTTGGTTAATGAAAATAAAATATTCACAAACTTCTATATTAGTAGAACATGAAGAACACGGTGGACTGGGATTAAATACCCTCTTAGTGAGAGTTTCAGAAGAATGGATAGAGAATGCTGATTCATTCTCTGATGGGTATCACATAGATTGAAAAATATGGAACTTGAGCAGTTGGTCACCAAATTCCATGGATAAGATGCCAGCATGGATATCAATTTTAGTTTTAGATGTCATGAGGAAAGGTATTCCTTAAATTATTGGAGATTGGAAAGAAGTTGTCTCACCTTCCATGTCAAAGACATAGAAGTCAGTTGGGAAGATAAGATCATTGACTCAGACAAGGACATCCTCAATTATTCCCTCAGGACTAGTTATTCTTCGATTATCCAATTGAATGACAACACTCGTTGGATGTAAGGGACCTATACCATGGTTGGAGAATATAGATTTGGGCATGACATTAATTGAGGCTCCTAGGTCTATGAGTGGATCATCAAAGTTGGAACATTCAATTTGGCATGGAACCGTAAAGGTCCCTAGATATTTGAACATAATGGGTATGGACTCTTGGGTTGAAACATTTTTGAAGGTCCTATGTTGCCTCTTGTGGGTGCACAATTACTTAAGAAACTTGGCATACTTAAGAATTTGTTTGATGGAATCTAAGAGAGGAATGTTGACTTCAACATGTCTAAACATGTCGAGCATTTCAGGATTTGGTTCAAAGGACTTCCTTGGTTTAGAAACAGCTTGAGGAAAAGGAATTGGATTCCTAAGTGGAATTGAAGGAGGTGAGGGAATGGTTTCAGGTTCCTTTTCAAGTTTCTTTTTCTTTTAATTTTCTAGGTCAACATTCAAAGGAGGGTTGGAAGGCTTATCTTGAGGTATAGCAATTTTCTTTCCTGATCTACGTGTAATTGCACTTACATTTCCCTTGGGGTTGGGTAATGGTTGAGCTGGGAGTTGTGAAGAATTGGATGGTTGTTGCTGACTATGGTGGGATGAAAGTTGACCAATTTGGGTTTCAATTTTCTTGAGACTAGAATGGATGAAGGAGGAAAGATCTTCAATATCACATTCCCATGGTTTCTTGGAAGAAGTGGCTTGTCCCAAATTGGGATTACCATGATTTTGGTTCTTGGGAAAGTGATTTGTTTGGTTTGGGAATTGGGAAGGATCACTAGGATAGTGTAATCTAGGAGGAGGATTGTTCCTTTGAGGTGGAGGAAGAAAAGGATAAAGTTGTTGGCAGTTACCAACACCTTGACCATATTGAAACTGGTTTGGGTTTTGTGGGGTGAATTGAGGAGGATGAGATTTGGGATTACCATACCCATGGCCTTGGTTATAGGAAGAAGAGAAGGGCTCAGAGTGAGTTTGGTTGAAGTTTCTAACAAAATGACCTGATAGTTGAGGATTGGTGTTCCTCTGAGCATATGCGGCATTGAGATCCATTGGTCCAGATGAATTGGACTGATCCTCTTGAAGTTGTGGACATGTGTCTATTGGATGAGATGAAGAGTTACAGATTCCACCATTTTTGATAGGTCTAGGAAATAGTGATTGTGGAGAAGATGAGGTTGGGGATTTGGTAGCCACAGCTAGTTGTCAAACAAGACCTGTATGTTTAGCCATCCACTCGGTCATCTTGTTTGGCTCAATTGATTGATTATCTTGGGCTTATTTGACTTGATCATGTGCTTTAGTATGGAATTTTTGTGTGTTTGTAGCCATGTTACTTATGAGATCTCTTACTACTACAAGAGTTTTATCAACAAGAGCACCGCCACTTGCGGCATCAATGAGAGTTCTCCCCATAGCTAATAACCCCTCATAGAAGTATTGGATCATGATTTGGTCAGGGATTTGGTGATGTGGATAGGTTTCCAGAAGCTTTTTGAACCTCTACCAGTACTCATGGGGTTATTCACTTGGGAATTGACGTATACTACTTATTTCCTTTTGGATAGATGTAGTACGAGAACCAGGAAATAATTTCTTTAAGAAGATTCGCTTCATGTCATTCCATTTGGTTATGGAACCAGAAGGTAAGTAGTAGAACCATGACATAGCAGTGTCAGCTAGGGATAAAGGGAATTCTCAGAGTGTGATTTCTTCCTCAGAAACACCTTGAGACTTCATGGTAGAGCACACCACTTGGAACTCATTAAGGAGGAGATGTGGATCCTCACCAGATAGCCCGTGGAAATGAGGAGGAAGATGAATCAACCCTGATTTGAGTTATAAGTAATCTTATATGTTTGGATATTGAATACCAAGAGGTTGTAATTCATATCAGGGGCATCGAGTTCTTTAAGGGTTTGTTCCCTAGGATTGGCCATTTCAAATTCAACTGGTTGGATGAGGACTGGTTCTTGAATGAGTTGATTATCTCTTATGTTCCTCCTAATATGGTGAAGTGTTCACTCAATTTCAGGTTCAAACAAATCCGAGGGATTGTTTGGGAGGCTACGAGGCATTCAAAGAGATTTTTAAAGAAATAGGAGGACGGGTTTTTCTTTGTGTTTTTTTCAATTTTTTTAAAATTTTGTTTTTTTGTGTTTTTTTGACAATAACCAGAAACCAAGGACTACTTAAAGCACCATCCCCAGAAACGACGCCAATATAAATGCGTGACCGATTGTCGCCTATCTACCGGTCAAAGTTCCGGTGCTCTGCTAATGTGTATAGAATCACTCAGGTCGAATCCTCAACGATGATACTTTGTAATAGTCATTTGTTTATAGTTTATTGTATTTTGATTAGGGAGGTTTTTTTAAGAGCTTAATTGAAATGATTAATTGACTATAATTGATTTAACAAATTGATAATTATTTAGGTGACTTCATCTTTAGGTTAGTTAAGCTTGTGATATCCTCTAGCTTTGCTTTATATTGCATTTAAATTAACACCCATATCACAAGTTGACGTTGATTTGAATTCCCAAGTGTTAAGGCTTTAATCAAAGCCTTAACATAACTTAAGGTTCTAATCTTGATCATATCTTTTTTATGGTAGTGTATTTATGGTTCCAATAATCCATGTAAACCACACATTAAACAAAACAAGTCATTAATCCATGACATGCTAAGTCCAACATACACAATGCTAATTCAACGAATACTCATCGAGCAAAATCTCTCACTCACTTAACATACCTAAATTAAAACTCACACCAAGGATAGATTTACTCATACATTAATATGGTTATTAATATGATAATATAAGTTTAGTGTGATGAATTATAAAGAGAATAAAAAGAAATGGATTAGAAAAGAGTGGTACATCGAACACACACACACACGAACAATGATGATAATTAAAAACAAATTTTTGATTGAATGGGGAAGAAAAAGAAGGGATTGAGATTCAACTAAATATAAACTATTTTAAGAACATTAAATTAAACTATAGAAGGTGGATGATAATAAGAGATATTGAAGAAGAAACTTGCATTAAAACCAAATTAGAAAAGAAAGGACATACAAAATTAAAAAAATGAAGAACACGAAAGTAAGTGAAAACAAAGAGAGGAGGAAAGGTCTCTCAAGTGAAAAATTGAGTATGGAAGATCCTACCAAGACTTCGGCAAGTCTGTTTTCATGCTAATATGATATTCTATCTTCTAAAATGCCAACCCCTCTCAAGGAGAGAAGGAGAGAGTATTTATAGCCCAAGGAGTGGACTGTTTGCCTTCCCAATCCGTCCCTCCACTTACATCACCAATTTGGCTAATCAGAAAGCTGAATCTAGAGATATCTCATTCTTAAAAGTTGTATATAATAAATTTGGACGACTAATCTCAAAATTTGGATGAATTTGGACATACGTAGCCAAAGTTATGGCCCGATGATTAAACACTTTTAATCATTCTATTTCAATACAGTATTTTTGAAGTCCAAAATGTGAAAGGGTTTCTTAATAGGATGATGCCTCAAAAGCCAAATGATTTATTCAACAAATTAGGCCAACTATATCCCCTATTTCACAATGAAAAATCACAGCTCTATTTAATGCTTACATAATGAGATATGTCATGCATACTATACTAATTTTATTTCTCGGTCAGAATGATGGGCTGGACTTCAAAACATATGTTGGGCCCATTTTTTAGAGTTGGTCATTGAAATTTTTATCCAAGACTCCTTACATTTTACCCAGAACTATGGTGGAGAATAATGTACTTTGGTCCCCTGTATTTATCCCAGTAAATCAATCTTTATGAATAGTCCAGTTTCTTCACAGATTCTTTGGTCTTGTTTGTGAGGAGCATATGATCCTTCAAATGGAAGAATTGTCTCATGGTACCTTATAATTAAATGTTTTATATTTAATATAGAATCCATAAAAAGAATAACCACACAATTTGGATCAGTAGGGTGAGATTTATAAATAAAATTTTAAAAGGACTCAATTGGACTACCTCTAAAAATGCTCAAAAATTATACTTAATATTAAAAAATTAATATTTCAGACAAATTATGCACATTTCATATAAAATCAGTAAAGGGAGTATATAATATGATATGAAATTATTAATAACATCAACTCCCCCCACACTTAGTTTTGTGCATGTCCTCATATGCAACAAATAGAAAAACATAACAAAATCATTTTCACTCACTAACAAATATTAAAATTTTGTTTTCTCCAATCAGGGGAGGTTTAGACTATTTCACTCATCCATTTTAAATTCCACCGCAAGTTGCTACAAAAACAATTTTCCCAAACTAATTCATTTTTTCATGCTCAAATTTAGAAATGGAAAATGTGGACACTCAAAACTCACACCTCTCAAGATGATAAAATTCATTTGTGGAGATTCACTCTTTCACCAACCAAAAGTAAAAATCTTAGAGTTTCAAAAGATACATCAGCTTATAATACATATACAAAGTGCCCAAGAATCAAGAGGTCTTTTTAAAGAGTTTTTCTGTGGCTATGGGATGGTACTAATATAATTTCAAAGAGAGAGAATAAGAGGGGTAAAACACCAACATAGAAAAATCAATGAACATTTTTTTGAAATAAAACATGGAAGGAAATGAATACACATATTTACAAGTGAATGATTGTGTGAAGAAAGACACAATAGAGGATGATAATTCTAAGGGGATGAGAAGATGAAATATCTACAAAGTAGAAAACTTCTCCCAATAATAATATAATGCAAGTGTTCTTTTTTTTCTTTTTTTCTCTTTGTTTTTTCGAAAGTTGACCTTGAAACAAATCTCACACTCATATACCAACCCATGTTTGATCTCCTCATGAAACTAATTGTAATAGTTATAACAAGATCATAGGTTGAAGAAGAGTGATTTTTGACCTACCCAAGACATAACCCATTTTTTCATTTTGTTTTATGAATTTTTTTTCATCATTTTTTATTTTTTTTAGCACTTGTCAATAACATTTACAAAATTACATAAATATAAGTACATTACATTCCCCAAAACACACCAAATGACAAACTCTCCCCCACATTGAAATGGATGCTTGCCCTCAAGCAGGTTATAACTCATTGAAAATCAAAAATAGGGTACCCAAACAATGAAATCTATTCCCCCACACTTAAATTTCAAAAAAGTATGCAATGAAAATATATGTTGATATTGGGTGGGAAATGGTATTGAGCTTGTAATGTGGCAATAAATGAAAAGGTTTTCATAGGCTCAAAGGCGCTTTCAAAAGGAGGATTAATGTAAGGGAAATGTGAGGCTATTTGGCTATTGTGATTCTCATGTGGTTCAGAAAATGCCTCTATCATATTAATACACACTAAGGTAGGAAATTTAGCTCGAAAGTCCACAAACACAAGACTCAGAAATGGGGGTTAAAGCACACATTTTAAAAATATGGCCATAGGTGGCCTTGGCATGAAAGCTAATGTTGGTTCTCACGGTTGGGGAAAATCATTTTCCAAATCAAAAATTGAGCTTTCAAAATGTGTTGGTTTTGACACAAAATTCTTTATCCAAAGTCATAATGAAAATAAAAAATATTTGAGATAAAAACATTCCTGTTGACTCCCCAAAATGGTGGGAAAAAATAAGAAAATTGGATGGTAAGTATTCATGACTCTTCACGTTTCATTTTATTTGATTGTTTTTTTTTAGTATTTTATGTGTTTTTAGAATTTTTTTATAAAGTCACACCCACACAAAAGATAATGAGTAAATAAAAGGGGTTTATGAAGAAAGAGGAAAAGAAATAAAATAAAAGATAGGGGAAGAAGAAGAAAGATATATATAGAGAGAGAAGAGAGAGAGTTAAAGGGAAAGAGGTGCCCCCTGGTTTGGATTTGGTGGGTTTCCATCTTCATCTAGTGGTAGGTTGACTAGAGAAGTTGGGGATCCAGTGGAAGTCAATGTTGATCCAAGATTGTGGGATGTTACCTGAAAAATAAAAATCATTATTCATATAATGAAAAACTAAAAAGAAATTGAAATTTCAAAAAAAGTATAAGAAAACATGGGTTCCCTCCCAAGAAGCGCTACATTTATTTGTCTACAGCTAGACAGTTGCAATGGACAACCTATAGTCTAATGGTGGCTATCTTATTTTCTCAACTCTAGTACGCTTCCAGAAAAACTTCTCCTCTGGGAGGCCTGATGATTCATTTGATAATTTCTTCCCATCCTTGTTGGTATGCTTGCAATTCAATGGGGGTGGAAAAAGAATATTTCTATCCTTGCTTTCTTCTTCAAACTGAGGAATGTTGTTATCCAAAAATTGATGGTTTTCTATGCTTAGAAATTCAAGAATATGTCTCAATATCAATGGTTCATTTATGTAAGGATCAGATAACAAAAAACCACAGTATACGATCCCAATTGTTTTTGACTCATTTATTTAATCACTTACTTATATAGAGTAATGGGGATCAGTGGAGTCACAAGACCGAATACAATTTTCAATATCCTTTATTTCAATGTTGTTCGCCAAATAATGGTCAATTTCCGCCTTACCAGTGATCACTTTATTAACTAGGGTACAAATATCACATACATCACTACCATTAGGACAATATAATCACATTGGTTCAGGGTTCACTTCATATATAACCAAATTTTCAAAATCATGGATAGGAAAGGATGAATGTGGGATAATCATATTTTAATCAACAAATGAGAATTCAAGTTCATTTTCTTTATTACCATTCACATTGGAACATTGGAGCTCAGGGGTGATATGATATTCCGATGAGTTTTCAAGATCGTTTAGGTCAATGGAATATACATTTGTAATGTCAACATCAACTTTTCAATTTATGACTTGGTTAATGAGGAGATAATATTCCCAAACTCCTCTATTAGTAGAACATGAAGAACATGATGGATTGGAATTCAATACCCTCTCAGAGAGAGTTTCAGAAGAATGGATAGAGAATGCATATTCATTCTATGATGGGTATCACATGGATTGAAAAATATGGAACTTGAACAGTTGGTCACCAAATTCCATGGATAAAATGCCAGCATGGACAATAATATTGGTTTTAGATGTCATGAGGAAAGGACTTCCTAAAATTAGAGGAGATTAGAAAGAAGTTATCTCACCTTCCATGTCAAGGACATAGAAGTCAGCTGGGAGGATAATATCATTGACTTAGACAAGGACATCCTTAATTATTCCCTCAGGACTGGTTGTGCTTCGATTGTCCAATTGAATGACAACACCTATTGGATGTAAGGGACCTAGACCAAGGTTGGAGAATATAGATTTGGGCATGAAATTAATTGACTCTCCTAGGTCTATGAGTGCATCATCAAAGTTGGAACTTCCAATTTGGCATGGAACCGTAAAGGTCCCTGGATATTTGCACTTAATGGGTATGGAATCTTGGTTTGATACATTTTCGAAGGTCCTAAGTTGCCTCTTGTAGGATCACAATTCCTTAAGAAACTTGGCATACTTAGGAATTTGTTTGATGGAATCTAAGATAGGAATGTTGATTTCAACACGTCTAATCATGTCGATCATTTCAGGATTAGGTTCAAAGTACGTACTTAGTTTAGAAACAACTTGAGGAAAAGGAATTGGATTCCTAAGTGGAATTGAAGGAGGTGATGGGATGGTTTCAGATTCCTTTTCAAGTTTCTTTTTCTTTTCATTTTCTGGGGTAACATTAAAAGGAGGGTTGGAAGGCTTATCTTGAGGCATATCAATTTTATTTCCTGATCTAAGTGTAATTTTCACTTACATTGCCCTTAGGTTTGGGTAATGGTTGAGCTGGGAGTTGGGAATAATTGGATGGTGGTTGCTGACTAAGGTGGGATGCAAGTTGATGAATTTAGGTTTCAATGTTCTTGAGACTAGAATGGGTGAAGGAGGCAAGATCTTCAACAGAACTTTCCCATGGTTTCCTGCAAGAAGAGGCTTGTCAAAAATTGGGATTACCTGAATTTCAGTTCTTGGGAAAGCGATTGTATTGGTTTGGGTGTTGGGAAGGATCACTAGGATAGTGTAATCCAGGAGGAGGATTGTTCCTTTGGTGTTGAGGAAAAAAAGGATAAGGTTGCTGGAAGTTACCAACACCTTGACCATATTGAAACTGGTTTGGGTTTTGAGGAGGGAATTGAGGAGGATGAGATATGGGATTACCAAACCTATGGCCTTGGTTATAGGAAGAAGATAAGGGCTTAGAGTGATGTTGGTTGAAGTTTCTAACAAACTGACCTGATAGTTGAGGATTGGTGTTCCACTGAGCATATGCTGAATTGGGCTCCATTGGTCCAGAAGAATCAGATTGATCCTCTAGAATTTGTGGACATGTGACTATTGGATGAGATGGAGACTTTTAGATTCCATAGTTTTTGATAGGTCCAGAAAATAGTGATTGTGGAGAAGATGAGGTTGGGGATTTGGCAGCCACAACTAGTTTTCGCACAAGGCCTGTATGTTCACTCATCCACTAGGTCATATTGTTCTGCTCAACCGATTGATTATCTTGGACTTGTTTGACTTGAGCATGTGCTCGAGTATGGAATTTTTGTGTGTTTTCAGCCATGTTACTTATGAGATCTCTTGCTGTTGTAGGAGTTTTATCATCAAGAGAACCACCACTTGCGGCATCAATGAGAGTTCTCTCCATAGCCAATAACCCCTCATAAAAGTATTGGATCAAGAGTTGGTCAGGGATTTGGTGTTGTATACTGGTTTCCAGAAGCTTTTTGAACCTCTCCCCGTACTCATGGAGTGATTCACTTGGGAATTGATGTATACCACTTATTTCATTTAGGATAGAAGCAGAACGAGAACCAGGAAAGAATTTCTCAATAAGAGTCTCTTCATGTAATTCCATGTGGTTATGGAACCATGAGGAAGGTAGTAGATCCATGACTTAGCAGTGTCAGCTAGGGAGAAAGGGAATGCTTGGAGTTTTATTTATTCCTCAGAAACCCCCTGAGGCTTTATGGTAGAGCACACCACTTAGAACTCTTTAAGGTGGAGATGTGGATCCTCACCGCATAGCCCATGGAAATGAAGAAGAAGATGAATCAAACTCAATTTGAGTTCTATGTTAGCTTCTATGTTTAGATATTGAATACCAAGAGGTAGGTAATTCATATCAGGGGAAACGAGTTCTTTAAGGGTTTGTTCCCTAGGATTGTCCATTTCAAATTCAACTGGTTGGATGAGGACTGGTTCTTGAATTAGTTGATTATATCTTATGTTCCTTTTAAGTTGCCAAAGTGTTCCCTCAATTTCAGGGTCAAACAAATCTGAGGGATTTTTTGGGAGGCTACGGGGTATTAAGAGAGATTTCTGAAGAAAGAAGAAGATAGATTTTTCTTTGTGTATTTTTTAATTTTTTTAATTTTTTTTGTGTTTTTTTGACAATAACTAGAAACTAATGACTACTTAAAGCACCATACTTGGAAACGAAGCCATTTTAAATGCACGACCGATTGTATCCTATCAACCGGTCAATGTTCGGGTGCTCTGCTAATGTGTATAGCAGCACTCGGGTCGAATCCTCGGCGATGATACTTTTAAATAGTTGTTAGTTTTTAGTTGATTGTATTTTGATTAGGGGGTTTGATTGCAGAGCTTAACTGAAATTATTGATTGAATATAATTGATTTAAAAAATTGATAATGATTGGGGTGAGTTAATCATTAGGTTAGTTAATCTTGTGATATCCTTGATCTTTGATTTATATTGCATTTAAATTAACACCCATATCACAAGTTGACGTTGATTTGAATTCCAAATGTTAAGGCTTTAATACAAGACTTAACTTAACATAAGGTTCTAATATTGATCATATATTGTTTATGGTAGTGTATTTATGGTTCCAAAAATCCATGTAAACCACACATCAAATAAAACAAGTCATTAATCCTTGACATGCTAAGTCCAACATACACAATGTTAATTAAACGAATACTCATCGAGAAAAATCACACAATCGCTTAACATACCAAAATTAAAACTCACCCCAATGTGAGATTTACTCAACCATTAAGATGGTTATTAATATGGTAATATATGTTTATGGTGATGAATTATAAAGAGAATAAAAAGAAAGGGATTAGAAAAGTGTGGTACATTGAACACACACACACACGAACAATGATGATATTTAAAAACAGATTTTCGATTGAATGGGGAAGAAAAAGAAGGGAAGGAGATTCCACTAAATTTGAACTATTTTATGAAAATTAAAATTAAAATACAGAAGGTTGATTAGAATAAGAGATATTGAAGAAGAAACTTTCATTAAAACAGAATTACAAAAGAAAGGACTTACAAAATTAAAAAACAGAAGAACACGGAAGTAAGTGAAAACAAATAGAGGAGGAAAGGTCTTTAAAGTGAAAACATGAGTTTGGAAGATCCTCCCAATCCTTTGGAAAGGCTTTGGTCGTGCCAATATGATCTCCTCTCTTCTGAAATTCCAACCCCTTTCAAGGAGGTAAGGGGAGAGTATTTATATCCGAAGGAGTGGACTGTTTGCATTCCCAATCGGTACCTCCACTTGTATCGCCAATTTGTCTATTCAGATAGACGAATATCGAGACATATCATTATTAAAAGTTAAAGATAATAAAGTTGGACAACTACTCTCAGAGGTTGGTGGAATTTGGACCTATGTATCCAATGTTATGGACGGATAATTAAACAATTCTAATCTGTCCATTTCAATCCAGTCTTTTTGAAGTCCAAAATGTGAATAGGTTTTGTAATTAGAAGATGCCTTCAAAGATGAATTCTTTATTCAACAAAGTCGCCCAACAATATCCCATCTTTCAAACTGAAAAATCTCATCTCTATTTTATTGTTACATAATGAGATATGTCCTGCATACTATACTGCTTTTATATCTCGGCCAGAATGATGGGCTGGACTTCAAAGCATATGTTGGGACCCTTGTGTTTAGAGTAGGGCATTGAAATTTTTATCCAAGACTCATTACATTTTCCCCAGAACTATGGTGGAGAATAATAGAATTTGGACTTCTGTGTTTAGCCCAGTAAATAAATCTTCATGAATAGTCCAGTTTCTTCAGAGATTCTTTGTTCTTGTTTGTGAGGACCATATGACCCTTCAAATAGAAGAATTGGCTCCTGGTACCTTATAATGAAATGTTTTATATTTAAATAAGAATCCTAAAAAAGAAGAACCACACAATTTGTATCAGTATGGTGAGAGTGATAAATAAAATAGTAAACAGACTCAATTGGACTACTTCTAAAAATGCTAAAGAATAATACTTAATATTAAAACATTAATATTTCACACAAATTATGAACAGTTCATATAAATTCAGTAAAGGGAGTATATAATATGTCATTAAAATATTAATAACATCAAATCCCCCACACTTAGTTTTGTGAATTCCCTCATATGCAACAAATATAAAAACATAAAAAAATCATTTTCACTCCCCAACAAATATTAAAATTTTATTTTCTCCAATCAGGGGAGGTTTAGACTATTTCACTCATCCATTTTGAATTTTACCACATGTTGTTACAGAAACAATCTTCCAAAAATAATTCATTTTTTCATGCTCAAAAATAGAAATGGAAAACGTGGACACTCAAAACTCACACCTTTCAAGATGATAAAATTCATTGGTGGAGGTTCACTCTTTCACCTACCAAAAGTAAAAATCTTAGAGTTTGAAAAGTTCTATCAGCTTACAATACCTATCCAGAGTGGACAAGAGTCAAGAGGTCTTTTTAAATGGTTTTTCTGGGGGTATGGTATTATAGGAATATAATGTCCAAGAGAGAGAAGAAGAGGGGTAAAACACCAACATAGAAAAAGCAATGCACATTTTTTTAAAATAAAACATGGAAGTAAATGAAAACACATATTTACAAGTGAATGATTGTGTGAAGAAATACACAATGGAGGATGATAATTTTAAGGGGATGAGAAGATGAAATATTTACAAACCACAAAACTTCTCTCAATAATAATATAATGCAAGTGTTTTTTTTTATTTTTTTCTCTTTGTTTTTTCGAAAGTTGACCTTGAAACAGATCTCACACTCATTTCCCACCCCATGTTTGATCTCCTCACAACACTATTTGTAAAAGTTATAACAAGATCAAAGGTTGAGGAAGAGTGATTTTTGACCTACCCAAGACACAACCCATTTTTTCATTTTGTTTTATGATTTTTTTTCATCATTTTTGATTTTTTGAACACTTGTCAATAACATTTACAGAATTACATAAATGGAAGTAAATTAAATTCACTAAAACACACTGAATGACAGCCTCTCCCCCACAGTGAAATGGATTCTTTCCCTCAAGCAGATGATAACTTGTTGAAAATTAAAAATATGGTACCCAAACAATGAAATCTATTCCCCCCATACATAAATTTCAAAAAATTATGCAATGAAAATCCATGTTGATATTGGGTGGGAAAAGGTATCGGGCTTGTAATGTGGGAATCAAAGAAAATGATTTCAAAGGCTCAAATGGGCTTTCAAACGGAGGATTAATGTAAGGGAAATGGGAGGCTATTTGGATATTGTGATTATCATGTGGTTTAGAAAATGCCTCTATAATATTAATACACACTATGGTAGGATATTCATATCGAAGGTCCACAAACTCAAGACTCACAAATGGGGGTGAAAACACAGATCTTGAAAAGATGTCCATAGGTAGCCTTGGCATGAAAGATAATTTTGTTTCTCATGGTTGGGAAAATCATTTTCCAAATATAAAATTGAGCATTCAAAATGTGTTGGTTTTGACACAAAATTCTTTATACAAATTCATAATTAAAATAAAATCTTTTTGAGATAAAGAAATTCCTGTTGACTCCCCAAAATGGTTGGAAAAAATTCAAAAATTGGATGGTGAGTAATCATGATTCTTAAATTTTCATTTTTTATATATATTTTTTTATTTTTTTAGTTTTTAGAATGTTTTTTTTATAAATTCACACCCACAAAAAAGAGAATGAGTAAATAAAATGGGTTTATGAAGAAAGAGGTAAAGAAATAAAATAAAAGAGAGGGGAAGAAGAAGAAAGATATATATGGAGAGAGAAGATGGAGAGTTAAAGGGAATGAGGTGCCCCTGGTTTGGATTTGGCGGGTTTCCATCTCCATCTAGTGGTAGGTTGACAGGAGAATTTGGGGATCCAATGGAAGTTGATTTTGATCCAGGACTGTGCGATGTTACCTGAAAAAGAAAAATCATTATTCATATAATAAAAAACTAAAAAGAAATTGAAATTTCACAAAAAGTAAAAGAAAACATGTGTTGGCTCCCAAGAAGCACTGCATTTATTTGTCTATAGCTAGACAGTTGCAATAGACTACCCATAGTCTAACGGTGACCATTGTATTTTCTCAACTCTAGTGTGCTTCCAGAAAAACTTCTCCTCTAGGAGGCCTGATGATTCATTGGATAATTTGTTCCCATCCTTGTTTGTGTGCTTGCAATTCAATGGGTGGAAAAAGAATATTTCCATCCATGATTTGGCCTTAAACCTGAGGAATGATATTATCCACAATGTAATGGTTTTCAATTCCTGGAAAATCAAGAATATGTCTCAATACTTATGGTTCATTTATGTAAGGATCAGATAACATAGAACCACAGTATACGATCCCAATTGTTTTTGACTCATTTATTTCATCACTTACCGATGTAGAGTAATGGGGATCAGTGGAGTCATAATATTGAATACAATTTTCAATATCCTTTATTTCAATGTTGTTCTCCAAAGAATGGTCAATTTCAACCTCACCAATGATCACTTGATTAATTAAGGTACAAATATCACAAACATCACTTCCATCAGGACAATATAAACACATTGTTTCAGGGTTCCCTTCACATATAACAGAATTTTCAGAATCATGGATAGGAAAGGATGAATGTGGGATAATCAGATTTTAATCAACAAATGATCATTCAAGTTCATTTTCTTTATTACCATTCATGTTGGAGCATTGGAGGTCCAGGGTTTTATGATATTCCAAAGAGTTTTCAAGATCCTTTAGGTCAATGGAATCTACATTTGTAATGTCAACATCAAACTCTCCATTTATGACTTGGTTAATGAGGATACAATATTCAAAAACTCCTCTATTAGTAGAACATGATGAACATGATGGATTGGAATTCAATACCCTCTCACAGAGAGTTTCAAAATAATGAATAGAGAATGCAGATTCATTCTCTGATGGGTATCACATGGATTGAAAAATGTGGAACTTGACTAGTTGGTCACCAAATTCCATGGATAAGATGCCATCATGGAAATCAATTTTGGTTTTAGATGTCATGGGGAATGGTCTTCCTAAAATTAGTGGATATTGGAAAGAAGTTGTCTCACATTCCATGTCAAGGACATAGAAGTCTGCTGGGAAGATAAGATCGTTGACTCGGACAAGGACATCCTCAATTATTTCCTCAGGACTGGTTGTGCTTCGATTTTCCAATTGAATGAAAAACACCCATTGGATGTAAGGGACCTAGACCAAGGTTGAATAATATAGATTTGGGCATTACATTAATTGAGGATCCTAGGTCTATTAGTGCATCATCAATGTTGGAACTTTCAATTTGGTATGGAACCGTAAAGGTCTCTGGATCGTTGCAATTAATGGGTATGGACTATTGGGTTGAAACATTTTTGAAGGTCCTAAGTTGCCTCTTGTGGGTGAAAAATTCCTTAAGAAACATGGCATAATTAGGAATTTGTTTGATGGAATCTAAGAGAGGAATGTTGACTTCAACACATCTAAACATGTTGATCATTTCGGGATTTGTTTCAATGGACGTCCTTTGTTTAGAAATATCTTGAGGAAAAGGAATTGGATTCCTAAGTGGAATTCAAGGAGGTGAGGGAATGGTGTCAGGTTCCTTTTCAAGTTTATTTTTATTTTCATTTTCTAGGTCAACATTCAAAGGAGGGTTGGAAGGAATATCCTGAGGCATAGAAATTTTCTTTCCTGATCTATGTGTAATTGCACTTATATTACCCTTGGGGTTGGGTAATGGTTGAGCTGGGAGTTGGGAAGAATTGGATGGTTGTTGCTGACTAGGGTGGGATGCAAGTTGACCAATTTGGGTTTAAATGTTCTTGAGACTAGAATGGGTGAAGGAGTTAAGATCTTCAACAACACTTTTCTATGGTTTCTTGGAAGAAGTGGCTTGTCCTAAATTGGGATTAACTTGATTTCGGTTCGAGGGAAAGAGATTGTATTGGTTTGGGAATTGGGAAGGCTCAATAGGATAGTGTATTCTAGGAGGATGATTGTTCCTTTGAGGTTGAGGAATAAAAGGATAAGGTTGTTGGATGTTACCAACACCTTGACCATATTGAAACTGGTTTGGGTTTTGTGGAGGGAATTGAGGAGGATGAGATATGGGATTACCATACCTATGTCCATGGTTATAGGAAGAAGAGAAGGGCTCAGAGTGAGGTTGGTTGAAGTTTCTAACAAACTGAACTGATAGTTGAGGATGGGTGTTCTGCTGAGCATATGCGGCATTGAGCTCCATTGGTCCAGATGAATCAGATTGATCATCTTGAAGTTGTGGACATGTGTCTATTGTATGAGATGGATAGTTATAGATTCCATAGTTTTTGATAGGTCTAGGAAATTGTGACTGTGGAGAAGACGAGGTTGGGGATTTGGTAGACACAACTAGTTGTCGCACAAGACCTGTAATTTCACTCATCACTCGATCATCTTTTTCAGATCAATTGATTGATTATCTTGGGCTTGTTTGACTTAAGTATGTTCTCGAGTATGGAATTGTTGTGTGTTTTCAGCCATGTTACTTATGAGATCTCCTGCTTCTGTAGGAGTTTTATCAATAAGAGCACCGCCACTTGCGACATCAAGGAGAGTTCTCTCTATAGCCAATAACCTCCCATAGAAGTCTTGGATCAAGAGTTGGTCAGGTATTTGGTGATGTGGATAGGTTTCCACAAGCTTTTTGAACCTCTCCCAGTACTCATGGAGTTATTCACTTGGGAATTGACGTATACCACTTATTTCCTTTTGTATATAAGCAGTATGAGAAACAAGAAAAAATTTCTCTAAGAAGAGTCACTTCATTTCATTCTATGTGGTTATAGAACTAGGAGGAAGGTAGTAGAGACATGACTTAGAAGTGTCAGCTAGGGAGAAAGGGAATGCTCGGAGTTTGATTTTTTTCTCAGAAACCCCTAAGGCTTCATGGTAGAGCACACCACCTGGAACTCTTTAAGGTGGAGATGTTGATCCTCCCCGCATAGCCCGTGGAAATGAGGACAAAGATGAATCAAACCCGATTTGAGTTCTAAGAAAGATTCTATGTTTGGATATTGAATACAAAGAGGTTGGTAATTAATATCAGGGGAAACGAGTTCTTTAAGGGTTTGTTCCCTAGGATTGGCCATTTTAAATTCAACTGGTTGGATGAGGACTGGTTCTTGAATGAGTTGATTATCTCTTATGTTCCTCCTAAGTTGGTAAAGTGTTCACTTAATTTCAGGGTCAAAAAAATCTGAGGGATTGTTTGGGAGAATACGAGGCATTCAAAGAGATTTTTGAAGAAAGCGGAAGACAAGTTTTTCTTTGTGTTTTTTGTTCATGTTTTTTTAAAATGTTGTTTCTTTTGTGTTTTTTTGACAATAACCAGAAACTAATGACTACTTAAAGCACCATCCCCAGAAACAACTCCATTTGAAATGCATGGACGATTGTCGCCTATCGACTGGTCAAAGTTCCAGTGCTCTGCTAATGTGTATAGAAGCACTCGGGTCGAATCCTCGATGATTATACTTTGTAATAGTTGTTTGTTTTCAGTTGATTGTGTTTTGATTAGGGGGGTTTGTTTGCAGAGTTTAATTGAAATTATTGATGGAATATAATTGATTTAACAAATTGATAATGATTAGGGGTGATTTCATCATTAGGTTAGTCAATCTTCTGATAACCATGATCTTTGCTTTATATTTCATTTAAATTAACACCCATATCACAAGTTGACGTTGATTTGAATTCCCAAGTGTTAAGGCTTTAATCCAAACCTTAACTTAACATAAGGTTCTAATCATGATCATATCTTGTTTATGGTAGTGTATATATGGTTCCAATAATCCATGGAAACTACACATTAAACAAAACAAGCCATTAATTCCTGACATGCTAAGTCCAACATACACAATGTTAATTCAACAAATACTCATCGAGAAAAATCTCTCAATCGCTTAACATACCTAAATTAAAACCCACCATAATGAGAGATTTACTCAGACATTAAGATGATTATTAATTTGGTAATATAAGTTTATGGTGATCAATTATAATGAGAAGAAAAATAAAGGGATTAGAAAAGAGCAGTACGTCGAACACACACACACGGACAATGATGATAATTAAAAATGGATTTTCGATTGAATGGGGAAGCAAAAGAAGGGAAGGGGATTCAACTGAATTTAAAATATTTTGAGAACATTAAAATTAAAATACATAAGGTGGATGATAATAAGAGATATTTAAGAAGAAACTAGCATTAAAACAGAGTTACAAAAGAAAGGACTTACAAAATTACAAAAATGAAGAACACGAATGTAAGTGAAAACAAAGAGAGGAGGAAAGGTCTCTCAAATGAAAACATGAGTATGGAAGATCCTACCAATGCTTTGGAAAGGCTTTTTTCATCTCAATATGATCTCCTATCTTCTGAAAATCCAAACCCTCTCAAGGAGAGAAGGAGATAGTATTTATAGCCCAAGGAGTGGACTGTTTGCATTCCCAATCTGTCCCTCCACTTGAATCGCCTATTTGGCTATTCAGACAGCTGAATCTCGAGATATCTCCTTCTCCAAAGTTGTAGATACTAACATTTTCCGACTACTCTCAATATTTGGAGGCATCGGGACGTATTTAGCCAATGTTATGTCTGTATGATTAAACAAATTCAATCTGTCCATTTTAATCCAATCTTTTTGAAGTCCAAAATGTGAAATGGTTTTTTTTAAAAGAAGATGCCTTCAAATCCGAATTATTTCTTCAACAAAGTCAGCCACCTATATCTCCTTTTTCACACTGAAAAATATCAACTTGATTGAATGAATACATAATTAGATATGTCATGTATACTATACTGATTTTATTTATCTTCCAGAATGATGGGCTGGACTTCAACACATATGTTGGGCCCCTTGTGTTTAGATTTGGGCCTTTAAATTTTTATCTGAGACGCCTTACATTGTCCCCCAAACTATGGGGGAGAATAATGGAATTTGGACTACTATATTTATCCCAGCAAGTAAATCTTCATGAATAGTCCATTTTCTTCATAGATTCTTTGGTCTTGTTTGTGAGGACCATATGACCCTTCAAATGGAAGAATTGGCTCATAGTACCTTCTAATGAAATGTTTTCTATTTAACTAATAATCTTACAAAAGAATAACCACACAATTTGGAACAGTATGTACGTGTTATAAATAAAATAGTAAATAAAATCAATTGGACTACTTCTAAAGATGCTAAAAAATTATACTTAATATTAAAACATTAATATTTCACACAAATTATGAACATTTAATATAAATTCAGTAAAGAGAGTATATAATATTTCATTAAAATATTAATAACATCAGTTACGGATTTTATAATAGTAGTATATGATTTCTTTTTGATGATTATGTTAATATTTTACCTTACAAGAAACCAAAATTTACTCCAAATGATGACATTGAATTATTTACAGATCATATCTTAGATTTAAAATCTATTTTTGAGATAACATATAGATTTTTTATTGTAAATTTAGTTTAGTTGAAGTATAAATTATAGGAAATATTTCATA
This sequence comes from Viscum album, assembly GCA_963277665.1. Classification (NCBI taxonomy): domain Eukaryota; kingdom Viridiplantae; phylum Streptophyta; class Magnoliopsida; order Santalales; family Viscaceae; genus Viscum; species Viscum album. The sequence continues at coordinate 636,320 of CAUJRU010000151.1, read as the reverse complement.
ACTATACCATTTTACAAAGTGATTCACCATAGTGTTATCCAATTTTTTTTGAAGAATTATTTTTTTAAATAGTTTAAATGACGATTAAAGTGTAATAATTGTAATTGCAATAAAAAAATGACCCAATAGAATATATTTATTAATTATTTTAGAAAATTCTAACGGATCATTAGTTTCTATGGATTTATCAATGCTTTTTTTACAAACTAATAAATGTTAATATGTATGACATACTAAATGAAAACTATAATATGAGTAATGAACATTATTGTTTTGTGAAAATGAATTTTGAGTTGGAAAATTTACAAATAGTGTGTAATGGTTTGATGAAATGTGCATTAAATGATTAATTTAACATGTTTTTTCTCTGTATTCATTAATGATATTTTTATATACCCCATGTGTTATGATGAGACCAAAATTTATTTTCAATATGAAACTAGTTCTATATAATAAAGGGTTGTATATAAAATTTATCAATTTATTATATTCTCTTCAAAATGATTCCTTCCATTATAATGTTGTGTAACTATATATTATATTGACTAACACATATAAAACAAAAGTTTTTTTGGGAAGAGACAAGACTTACCAATGAAACTGAAGTTATAAATTTAATTATTTTGATAAGAAACTATCATTGGTTTGATGAAAAAATTTAAAAAACAACTAATATGATTACCATATTAACATGTATTGAGATAAAATTTACCTGAAAAGTGGAATTTGGAGAATACATTGAGTAATTGTTGTTGAAATTGAAAAATAAACCTATATTAACTCTCCACCATGTAAATAAGTGTTTTTCATTTATCATAGTGCATTATGGAATGATCTTGGATGTGTTTTGTTGAAAAATTTAATAGTGGTCTTCTATGCATCATGAAAATTGAAACTCAAATTAATAGTTATCTTACAATTTATTTACTATTACAAGTAGTTATTATTTCACTACATATATGAATATAATATTGTTACGAAGAGCGATATGATTCTTACATCTATAATAAGTTATTGAAATATATTTTTTTTTCTGAATAACTATAATATCAGTCAATGGATATTTTTTCAATGTTTGAATAATTATGATTATGAAATATATTATGATCCTAGAATTGGACGAAATGTAGTATATGAATTTATTATTAAAGTCTATATAATCATATCAATTAAATGTATAGAAAACGTTCTAACTCTCATGTAATTTTTAGTAATTTAGTTTAGTATTCTAATGAATGAGAACACATCAGAATAATTCAATGTAGTTACCTAACACTCTTTATTAGAGTGTATTAATAAATACAAATTTAAAGAAAATAATATATAAATTAAGATGGATGATAATAGAAATTAATTTCTTATATAACTTTTCATTACCAATGATAGTGTTTTATTTTATTGAATGATGTTACATGTTCTATCAATAGTATAGTTGACTAATGAACTATTGGATAATGTGAAAAAACAAACTTCTCAAAACTACATTAAAAACATTATTTGTAAGGATATATGAGAGAATTCTGGGTGGGAAAATATAATGTTAGTTCCCTCAAATTAAACAACAATATTCTTATTATTATAATATGTAATGGTTAAAGGAGATCTACCTAATAGATATTAGAAATAATTACCCTTATTGTAGTGTTTGCGGGATAATAAAAATTTATTTTCATCTATTGGATACTAATATGTCCATGGGGAATAATAATATACATATCAATATGGATTTTCATATTAAATATTTATATTCTGTATAAATATAATAATATAGAAATCTATAAATTCATTCTATGTTATATAAAAATTATTTTTTCAGACTCCATGGTATTCCCTTAAGAGTAGTATGTATTTATGATCCATGATTTGTATAATCATTTTATATGTTTTATTATGATGATTTAAAATGAAAAGGCAGTTATTCAAAAAAATCATCCATAATGTTATGCACACTCTAAATAAAGAATCCAAAAATAAACGGAAATCCCATAGTCTATCTCCCTTGAATTCCATGACATTTTTATCATTATTTTACTATTTTCATTTCTCATATAGTAAAATTTTAATTCCATTACATGGTAATCCACTACGTTTTCTGAGTAGTGTCACCATATGTCCTCATGGGAATCTCCTCAAAGCCTAGATTCCTAGAATTTTCAAGGATAACTAAAGAGTATTTTATAGATTTCATTCCCTCAAAAAATAAATCCCTAGGAACATGTATAAAAAAACTTAACCTGACAAATCCAGATAGTGGAAATCCCAGAGAAATTGATGCATAAAACATTGATCCAACTAATCCCTCATTATCCAAAATTCAAATAAGAAAATAGTATATAATTAATAGTCCATAAAAAATATCATCAAAAGGGAAAAAAACAAATGTAAAAGATTACAATTGTAACGGTAGTGTACATATTCTAGATAGAAACATGAAAATAAATAAAATTTCCAATAGCTAAAATCTCACAAATCTGGTAGTATACTTGAATTCCATAACCAACTGAACCATAATATAATTCTAACTCCATGTAGTTCTTATGACCTAAATAAAAACGTCATCGTCCACCCACATACAATATAACAGAAAAAATGTATGTAGATATAGGGTGATTCCATTGAACAATTATGTATACAAATATCCATATATATTTTTTGGTTCTCTGATCAAAATTATGTTCATGAAATATATATATATATATATATAGTGTATATACATGTTGATGAAACACACCCACTAATGAACAAAACACACTTGTACAACAATAAAACTAGCATACCTATAGAGGTACCACAATAGATTCGACTCGTAACCAAACTAATATTGTACATACAACTGTTTCATGCTAGAATACATGTTGTTCCTTATTAAATAAAATACATACATTATGGATATATTGGGTTTAATGTTTATAAGGATATTTATAACACATGTTTCTAATGAATCAATTAATATTCCACAACTCATGACCTCATCAAGTACCTCGACCCATCTTTTATACCTATTAAGGTGATACAAATAATTATAACCCATAACCATAGTCTATTGGGAGGTCTACCCTAATCATATAACTATCCCTATAGGTTATATAGTGGAAAAAGTAATATACATCATCCCATCCCCAAATGCTATATGTATGACATTATTAAACACATCATCTTATTTTCATATATTCATGGGATACAAAAATAAATCACAGTGTCCATTCCCCACATGTTCATTATATTCCACTATAAATTATATAAACACATCCATATTAACTTATTTATGTCACATCATTTAAAATACCTATGCAATAAATCCTGGTAAAACACGGAAACGATTTTTTAAATTAATTCACCAGCTCATCATCTAAGAAATTGTCCCTCCATACATTTCCAAATGTGAAAACATCCTCACTTATCCCTTATACCCTCCTCACCCTCAATGGGTACATCATGTACACTAGGAATAACCAAGAACATTGACAAAGAGATAAAAAATTATATAAAAATCAAACAATATATTTACTGTATAGTTACTTATACTAATGTTGGAAAACAAACATAAATAATAATTTAACCCAAGGACATAGAATGGTATAAGAATCATAACTCAAAAAATTCATTTTGATTTATTATACAGCCTATCCATTGTCAGCTAATCCCTCCCATATTATGCCTAAATACACGATTCCCTATGCAACATCGAGAATACAATAAATTTATCTATAGTGATTTATAAATAATTTAAAAAAATGAAAAAAATAGTTCACATTACTCAAGGTATAACATTATATCTAATATAATTTCTAGAGGTTAATTTTGATCTAAAAAATAGATAATGAGGTCCTACCATTCCGAAAAAATCAAATAATTTTTTAAAACATTAAAAAATATATTAAAAATAAAATAACTAGCATTAAACCCATTAGACTGTTCATCAATATCAAAATTTTGGGAACATTGAGGAGTTCAACTCATGACACACCCTTGGATATATGAAAAGAAATTGAAATAACTAACAAATCCATATTGGATATCAATATATTTTAAATTCATTTAATTAAAAATGGATAGTCCCTAAGAATGAATCCATATGAAGAATAGTGTAACGTGGATTGATTTAAACCACTTGTAATATCCTTTATATTCCATCAATGAAATCCACTTATAGAGAAAATATTTATCCACGATCTTGTGAAATAATCATTCTAACCCAAGGCCATGTAAAATGAAAATAAATAAATAATAGATGAAGAAAATTAGATGGAGAAACGATGATACCTTAACTCAAAATCTCAAACTGAATCTTTTTGGAATCAAATAGATTACAAGAAAACTAAGGGATATGGATTTTTTATTTAATCCACTATGATTCAATTGGTTCTACAATTCATATGATTACTCACAAACTGATAAATTTCGAATCATACCATACATTCCCTATTCTTCCATCTAGTTTTCCATAGTCAATCCCCTTCCCAAACCCAGTTCACATTCCAATGATAGATGATGTTACTTATACAATAAGAGTATCCCTATCATCACCTTACAATATAAAATTTATTTTAAAATCAAATTAAATGAGTATTATTATCCCTCTACACATCACCACTATTCCCTCAACATAGGTCCGAACTGAACCCATAAATTTCCAAAACCCAAAATACCCATATTTAAAAACTATTATGGATATTGTTTCTCTATTTTATTGGAATTATCTATTGATCAGATATTCCAACTAGTGGTAACCACACAAGAAGAAACCCCCAATAAGAGCATTCATCAATTATCCCCCAATGAGGAGAATAATCGCATACAAATAAAATTGTAAAATCTAAAAGGCCAAAACAATATAATCACACACCTATGGTATATTCCATAAAATTTACAATATTACAACCTACTAATCAAGAATCACATCCACTATCGACGATCCATCCACACGTGGCTCTCTTAAAAACCTCATCTCTTGTGGAAACCAGAAGATCATCCAAAAAAATATATCTTAAGATCCCACTATAATCACAAATAACAAGCATCAACATTGATACCTCTATAACATATCATTCTAAAAATCCAGTAAAAAAATTACAAAGGGATATATCAACCATTGGGGCCCTAGGGGAAACACTAATGGTGAAACAAATAGGCTTTTATAAACACCTATTTATACATCCACATCAAATAAACAAATGAAAAAAACCCTCCCACTATCCTTAGAAGTATTTATCAATATGAAATCATCAAATAGGATATGGAAAAATAAAATCAACCTGTTCACATAAACTATTAAATTAAACCCCACAAAACTTGTTTTCATAGTTACCAGTTTAATTATTTGAATGAAAATATTTCCAAAAAAATTACACACAAAATAAATTGATTTATTTTTTCAAATGATCCTCTGATTTCTAAGTGATTTATATCAAAAAATATTTTACTTTATTTTAAATCATAGATATACCCCATAAAAATGATATTCTATTTTAAAAAATTCATTTAGAAAACAATTATAATAAAACTTTTCAATATCATTTCAATAATTTATTTAATTACTATTTGAAAAACCATTTTCATTATATTTTTATGAATGTAAAAAAATAAAAATAAAATAATATTATGTATTATAATATGAATTTTTGAATGGATAATTGATCAAAAATGTATTGAATCTTCCCTCCAACACATAATATTTTCAATTCAAAAATTATGGTTATCTCAAAATTTTAAAATTTCTATGGAATCCAATATACATGAAACCATCAGTAACAAATCCCATTGAATCCATATTAATATAATCACCTATTAATATATTTTATAACGAACATTAATTTTATAATAATATTATTTAATTAATATGGACATAATTGAAGTATACATGTAAGAAAACTGTTCATAGGTTATTGTATCATACACTAAAAATGCCACAATCAAGATACTTGTAAAAATCACAGGCACCAAATCTAGGACTATGAAACATATTGATTATTAAAAACCCCACATTTGGATTCCGTTACTACCAAATAACTCAGTCATCTAGGAGTCTCTAATTCCAAAACCGTACATCCCTTGAAAACTCGTGTTTCAAAAAATTAATGTTTTATTAAAAGTTCTTAGTATCCCTCCACAGTCAATAAATACAATCTCAAATTCAAAAAATTATCTCAATCCTAAAATATTCTCTAGTACCATATAGTATCACCTTGACATAGGACTCATGGAAAAAATCTATGTGGTGTTCACCACATGACATTAGTCCTACATCCCCATTTACCTGATGAAAATCCCAATGTAAATTGCATAACATAGTCCCAATGGGGCTATTCCCACAAATACAAGTCTCCAGGGTAAATTAAAAAGCTACATATATATGAACTATTCATAAAATGGATGTTCCATAATCCAATGGATTAAAAAAATCTCATTATACCATATAGAATTGAATAAATTGTAGAGAAAACTATTTGATGCATCTAAAATAATAAAAGAACAATAATCAGAAAAACATATTTTATAAATAATGGTCGGTGAATTGGATGACTAATAATGAAAAAAAAACTGATAAATAAATACAATGAAATACATCAAAACTCACATCTGTCATTCCTAACCCATAAACTCCAAAACCTTCTCACATACACTATAAATCTATCTACATATGTTATATATGACCTCAATGAAATAATATAGTTCTATCCATGTAACCTATACCCCTATCATCTATGTGAAATTTGGGTGATGCTAATGAATCTGTATATATCCCTAGTGGCTCAAAAAACATATTTGTTTCTGAAATAAAGGGTGTTCATACTATACATCTGTATATAGTGTTGTTATATCATTATGACGTAGACTACATGAAACACAGTAGAAAATAGAGAACTATCTCACAAGAATATATTCATCAACACTATTATGAAATCCACCTCTTACCACATCGTATAATGTTTCTTTTTAGACCCATGTTGGAATTCATGTCCTAGTGTAATCACTGTAATAACAACCTTGAAACCATATTGTAAATAAATCATTCTAGGACTCAGTATGTTATGCATCCAATGATGCACACCAACCACTTATGTCATGACCTCATCACATACATGGAACCATCTCTACATACCAAGCGGAGATAAACCATGCACATAATCTCATCCTTGATGGTTCTGAGGAGGCCACTATCAATAAAGCCTCCCCTCCACTAAATCTCTTTTAGAGAATAATCAGACGCATCAAACCATCTTTGATGGTTCTTGAGATGAATTAATTATTCACATCCATCCTTCCCCAAAGGGTCTATGGAGGCCATCATCATGTACCCATACCCCATCTATGAGAACAGAGGGAGGTCACGTTATTCAAATAACTAGTACAAGAAAATGTTGTAAAATAGATGTTTTAGCCCATTTCTGAACATAGTATGTCATCATCATGTAACTTTTCCCTGTAGATATATTCCAATATTCAAACATCCACTATGTTATCATAGAACCATATGACCCTACAGGGTTATATCAAATCAAATGGAATTAGTGCACCACATTAATATAATAGAAAAAATTGATTCTAAAATCCTAAAATGAATGAATCAAGAATAATTTAGATTTTTTGATGGGACAAAGAAAAAAAATAACCAATTAAGAAATATATATAGAAATATTAAGGCCCACTACATAAAAAAAGGAATTCCCTCTAATTTTGTGGCCTAACCATCACTACCTTGATGCAAAAAAGTTGTACCCGAACATGAGAGGCCCTATCATGGTTCAATACTCTTAAAAAATTAATCAATATACCCTATATGTAATTTAAAAATTTAGAAAAAAGTGTCTAACCCATCCAGACTCATCTAATATTCCCATAAAATTACATAAGGTTCATACCAACCTTCAATAATATAATGATGTACTTCCTAAAAAAATCATCTAATTATTAATTAATTAAAATAATACAACCTTATAAATTGGAATAAGTAGAGAAAAAAATATCATGTATTCCATTGATGTCAGAATTATGATCATTTTTGTGCCTTCCAGTCCTAATGCAACACAAAATACCTTCTATGAAAATAAAAAATGTATAAATGAAAATCCAAGGAAATTTAACTCAAATTCATTGGAACCCCTTCATAAATTCAATAGGAAACATAGATTATGATGAATTATGACTGACAACATAATTTCATCTTCTTGGGATGTTATCTATTACCTTTACTATGAATCTTCCAATGTCATATTGATTTCACAATGCATTGATTAAATCCACCAATCAATCCATAGAGAAATAAACACAAGTAAAAAAAACTAAACAATGATTATAATTTGTATAATAGATGAATACATACCCTAAAATATCGAGATGATTCTTTATTGAATATTATGGATCAATAGAACAATAAGGGATAGAAAAAGAGAGCCAAAGGGGTTCTCCCCCATATGTCAATCTTTCAATAGAAGAATGTTCTAGAGTGGATTGAAAGGGAAACCATAAAAACATATCATCATAAAAATTAAGGTTACCAAACCCCATTAGACTGAAAGATGAAGCAATTAATATAGCATGTTTTAGTCACTGACTAGCTAGTGGGCCCCAATATTGTGCTTGAAAAATAACAATAATAGATAACTAGCCATAGGTAGGCCATCAGTTTTATAGATTCCAACTTATAAAATTTAGTAGCCCAAACACCCAACTAAAAATTCCAAACCACTTTGATCCCTATCAAAATTTAACTCCATGTACATACCACCTCTTAGATATGTTCAAAATCCATGAATTCTAACAAATTTATTATCTCTCATATCATCACATCCACCAAATAATTAAATTAAAATTTTCATTGTAATTTCTTTCCTATAAAGGAGAGACTCATTAAAAACAATTAAACATGATGGTTAATTATTTTTACCGCATTTAGACTTGTATATAATTAGTTAAAGTGATTTTACAAGTTGAGATGATTATGAAATAATGATATTAGTGGGATACAAATAAATACAGAAGAAATTAAAAAATATGAGACTAATCAAGAAGCATATCAGTGTGGAACAAGTATCATGAATTATATGATAATGTCTGTGTATTTCAACGGATATAAATATATAATTATGTTATGAAATTTAAAGTGAAAATGAGAAAAAAGCAATAAAAATTATATTTTTTTTCAAATTTAAGTAGATAATAGTAGCGAATTATCATTTGTACATTCTATAATGACCCAATATTTTAAGTCATATTACAAATAATAATTTAATGTTTCAAAAAATTCCTACCCTATAATGCTTGAATTATATGAGACCAAGAATATTAATATAAACTTATAAATAACATATTAGTTTAATATATTAAAAATCATTGAATTCATAAAAAATATATAATATGAGTTAATGTTGAAATGTTTTATCATTAATGAAAGAACATTTTTTAAATTTTTAATTTTTATATTAATTTTTTTTTTAAATTTTAATAATTTTAGATATATAAAATAAACCCCAATTTTTAATTCATCAAATTAAAGTTTTATTATTATGAATTTCTTAGAATGTTGAATGAATGATCATTTGGAATAAGAAATATATTTGTTTTACATAAATCATAATATCCATGAATTTATCGATGTATAATCATAATATATCATACTTATCCATAATCTGTATCCATGATAAATTTAACATATAAAAATTTATAATGAAAAAATATTATTTTTAAAATTAGTTTTATGTGTTTTAGTCTTTTTGTTTTAAAATTTACAATTAATACCACTAAAAATTATCTATAATAATGTGGTCTTCTATTATGAATATTTTCATCTCAACTTAGGTTGTCTGGTAAATTTTATTATTGTTCATTAAATATAGTTTTTATGGTTAACAATTAGTTTTCCCAGTGAGAATTAAAAATAATACTGAAGTGACTATTAATATGTTAGAAATACTTGAACGTGTTTAAAACATATTTCAGAAATCTTTTCAGTGGGTGGATTGATCAAACGTCAACTATGTTCCAATTTTTTTCCATTTTTTAATAACTTGTTCATTTAACAAATAAATTTATTTATATTAATTCAACAGAAATATCAAAATATTACCTTCTTATCACTTATGAAAAATGATATATTTCTTACACTTCAAGACATGATCTCATTTGAATTCCTCCTTGAATAATAACCAAATTATTCTACCTAAACACCTCTACCGATAATATAATCCCTTGGTAAACCATCTGTTTCATTGTGCTTAAATTTTAATGGGACTTGACAGGAGGGATCAACTCTCCAACAGAATTATATCATCTTCATAAGTTTTTGTTGTTAAGAATTTTCTTAATAATATCATATCACCTTATTAATATGATGAATTATGTATCCTTATTATATAGTTATTTTGTAATTATAATAGAAAAAACCATATTTTTTACTTTCTATATAATTATTACAACTAAGGAACTTGAATCGTGTGTATGTATATTATACCAAATATACCAAGAATCTTTTAAAAAAATAATTTTTTTTAATTTAATTATAAAAACATCATTAAATTTAATTAATAATAATAGAAAAAATAGTCAGGTTTTTGTTATAAAAATATTATGTTAAGGATATACATACTAAACTGAACTCAAAAAACATGTTAGAGTGTATTAATGTTAGGGTTAGTTTACCACATAATAGAATTTTGTTGTTAAAAATGTTATACATGGCTATAAAAACAAGGAAACTAATATTAATATTACATAATAATAAAATAATGATTCATATATGTTCTGAAAATGTTAAATAATATATTTAACTTATTTTTTAAATTAGTTTTTTATTCACCAATATCACTGTAATAAAGAAACATTAATTCCTTTTTAATGCATAGATAAAAAAACACATACAGAATGATAATGTATATTTATAAATTAATGTAAGATACCAGTGATTTAATATTAAATAAAATTACATACTTTCAAATATTAGGTAATGAAATCAATATTATAAATCATTAAGAAATTGTTGAAGATATTAACACCCATTGTTGGAAAGAGATTACATTAGTCTAATATGTGAATAGAATTTTTATAAATTAATGGAATTATAAATATAAATATATATTTATATAAGAAAAATGTTATGAAATTTATAATTCATATATTTATTTTTGATATAAGTGGATAAACCATAGTAGTGGAAATCAAGGATTATGGTAAGTGTCTTGGTATTTAAGCTCATTTCTTTGAGTTTTGAAACTTATTCGTGAAAAAAATTTAATGACTCTTTAATTTTTATTGATTTAATCTTATTACTTATTTATTAAAAATAGTTTAAATTAAAATTTTATTTTATTTCTTTAATCTAACTTATTTATATATAATAAATTGGATATATTTGAGAGGGGATACTAATTATGATATTTTCATCTATGATTTCATGAAATCTATTTTTATATATGGTTTTAATTTTATATTCTATATTCCAAATGATATAACTCTAGTGGAGTTATTTTTTCATTTCTCATACTATATTTTGTTTTATGATGTTATTTTTTTTGGAGATTATGTTTTTTGGTATCAATCAATTAAAATCATGATGTTATTTTAAACAGTATATGCCATTTATAAACCTCATTTTTCCATAGAATCTTTATGAAATGTGAAATACTTTTATAGGGATAATTATTGAAACCAATATTATATCATGTGGTCCATATGATATAATGAATATATATTTTATGTGAAACAAATAGATATAAATTATGAATGGTGAGTTCTTATATCACCCACTAATTCATTTGATTAGGTCTATATCTCATGATATAATTAGTTAGGTAAAAAATTAATTGTTCATATAAGAATTAGAATAATGTGTATGACAAACCATATAATTTATAACATGTATTTCATGATTTATTAGATGATGAAATACATAATAAAATTACTAAAAACAAAATATATAGAGTGAATTTGCATCATTATATACATAACACAAAATAATTAAATTGGGATTTAGTAAAATTATTTTAAAATCCTTATCATGATCTTAAAATTCCACTTGTATTTTAAAATTTAATAAGATTTCTAAGCGATAAACATTTTAAATGGAAGACCTATATATTTGAATAAGATATTAATCATGAAATAACATGATGATACTAATAAATTTTTGTAAAGGGGATTATAAATGTGATGTAAATGTGGTAAGAATAATAATCATGGAAATAGAATCATGATATATGATGATAACATCAGGGAAACATTGGAATTTTAAAACATCATAAAACATACACTCATAAGAATTATTCAAGGGTTACCATTGATATATCATATGGTACTGTTATTCAGAGTACCTCTTTTTAAAACTACATTGGTTTTCATGAGAAAAAAACATTACATAATGAAATAGAGGGCTATGAAAGTTTTCAAAAACATGTCACTAGAATATAATGTACATGATATTTTCTTTCAAATTTATATTAAAAAATCTGGATTCCATTCAACTTTATTATTCCCATAATTTTTGAGTGTGTGTTATATAAATTTTGTTCACCAATAAATATAGTATTTTTATATTTTAGAAAAATACCATTTAGTGGAAAAGAGAATATTTATTCAGAACATAAATGTTTGAAATGAAAAAATCATCATAAAATTTTTGTAGCATAAAATGTGAGTAATAATGTATTAATAAGGGTTTAATGAGTATGGATGGTGGCCTCTAAATTCATGTTAATCAGAAATAAAGTAAACAGTTGTGTAAAAACACTTTACAATATAAATAATTTGATATCAAATGGCTTCATATAGTGATATTACAGGAAATAACATAGGAGAAGATATGATCCCTTAATTTGGCATATAAACTGCGTTGGTAATGTTTTTAATGATAGGGGATAATTGATATCTCATAAAAAAATAATTGGACAACAAATGGATATTTTTAATTAAAGGATAATATAATTACTTGGTATTCATGAGGATAAGTAATAATATGGTTCTTGATTGGAAGAATAAATATAGAAATCTTTTAATTATACTTATAAATGACATAGGAAATAGTTAAAATGAGATAAGATTAAATATATAAAATTAATAGAAAATCAGTTGTAAGGTAACGAGATTTTTACTACCAAAGAGACACATAATGTTCAAATAATAAAAAGGTGATTGAGGAAAGATAAATAGAGAGATCCATTAACTTTAGAGGTTTCTTATTAAATCATTATAGAAGTATCATAAAATAATGGAAATTTTTAGGGATGGAATTAGAGAGGTTTAGGGAGAGGAAAATAATTCTAAATGGGTTTTTAATGGATAGGTGTGGGAGTTCGGTATGATATTTATTGAAATTGAGAGCATATTTATTAATTAATTTATAATAATTATTTTCTGAGTCTATATGTTAAAAATATAAAAACAAAAAATCATACCATGTTTCATTATATGTTTTACTCTTTATAGTATTTTTTGAATTTTTTATTTTCCCATGAACTGAAAATATTTATCTAATACCATTTATGTGTGGAATTGAGTCATGCTTGTAATTAATTTATTATAAAACCCTAAACATTCATATATACATTGGTGGAATAATTAATGTATTATAAAAAATAATATAATAAATTTAAAATAACAATTTTTTTAAAAACAAAATATATTTGTGGCCATTTATTCCATTTATATCATTCATTACATCTTTTTTGTGAAACTATGATGCCATAATTTAGAAAATATATTTATACATTATTTATTTTATAAAAATAATTGGACTGTATGAGGTAATTATTAGAAGAATATCCTTTAGATATCTTGGATGTGGTAATTTCGAAAATAATTTTAATTTGATCAATATAATAGTATTGAAATTTAAAATTTTAATTTAAAATTAAAATATACCATTAATTGAGTTTATTTAATTTTATGATAATAACAACATGTGTACCCTTATAAAAATTATTGTGGGAAAAATAAAATTATATTTTATTTTATATTCAGATAATTATTATATAATTACATTATTTTATTAATTTTTTTCATTTATCAAATGAGTCACATAAATGAAACTGTATATTTCAAAAAAATAAAATTTCATTTTATTCATGTGAAAAATAATTTTTTAATCACATGATACTATCATAAAATTAAAAAAATAAATTTTATAAAAAAGTGTAATATAAATATTTGAACTACTATAGTTTGGATACCATATCCCTTGTTACATCAGTGTATTTACCAAGTTTATGGTGTGCAATGGTGGTATATTTTTTTGGTGGTTCAGTGAAAATGGTTGGGGTTGTAATCATAATAATCATAAACAAATTTGTGAGACAACTTTTTTACTTGATTATATTATTGATCTTTAGAAAGGTATTGGTTAAGGGAAGAGCCTAATACTATAATATCCCTCAGTGTCACCAATAATAAGGCATCATAAGTTATGACCCGACTAGTAAAATATATTCTTTCTTCTATCTACATCAATTCTACATTATCACAATCCTTAATACATATTAATATCACCTATCAATTAACAATGGTTGTTTTGTTAATATTTAATATTCTTAATTGTATTTTAAATTTGGTCAGATATAGTGTATAATAGTCCCACATAACCAAAGTAGTGTACGTGTCTTATATATCCATAAAACCTAAAATGAAACCAATTCAATCAAAAAGTGAATTTAAATTATAAATTATCATGTAATTACAATCATTACCCCTTTAGAAACATATCCCAAAAAATTTCACATTTTACACTATAATAGATAAGGGTACATATATTTCATTATCTTATCTATTTAGAATTTTTATTACTAAATCATTTGGATCCACCAAATTTTTTTTTGACCAAGTAAAATTTCTTCCTTATTATAATATAATCACTATGATCTATAAAAATTACAAAATTATCCTCTTATGATACATCATTCTCTAAGGGTTTCACCACATCATTATGTACTTGTGAGGGATTTGGAATATCTTTCAACAAGAGGGATACATGGAAGACATCATGTACTTGGTATATGATATGTTTTCATGCCAGGAAAGTGGCCATAGTTTTGATGAAATCAATGATATCTGTAACACCCCAGGTAAATAAAGAATATGAAATTTTCTTATTTATCCAAATTTGTGAATAAAATATTAATATGACTTTAAAGGGGACGCTATGCTTGATGGTCTACCCAACATGCAACAACGAGTTTCTTGGGAATCTTACGTTGCACTCTAATAATAAAATAATATTATTTTAAATGGTAGTTAACATGTAGCTGTTGTATTTGCTGGAATGGATATAAATAACTACAATATGATTATATATGTTCTTAAATGTTTTTACATTTATCCAATAAAGGATAGAGGCTTAAAATACGGAAAGAATTAAAAATTTAGGCGTATATGCCCTAGTTTTCACTAAAGGTTCACTTATCGCCTTTTGATGGAGAACCATCATTAAATATAGTTTTGTTCACTCTTAAACATTTATTTGGACCAAATAGAACTCTTATTAAGAATCGGGACATCAAAATTTACTTTTTGTAAATTTTTGGTATCTTTCCGATAAAGTTCATTTTTTTAATGAATAGTGTAAAATGTTGTATTTTAATTCAAAACCACTTTTTAATCTAATTTATTTATATGATTAGATTATCTTTTGAATTGGTTTTAAAGTGAAATTATAATATATTTTTACCATTAAATCCAATAGTGGTCGTTGGAATTAATTTCACTTTGAAATCAGACTTAAACCAGTGTCAATCTTTTGATACTTATTGTTTCATAAAAACACGCTATTTGATCTGACAGCGGGAATTAATTATTAAATTAATTAATGTGACTTATATGTTTTTAATTTTGCAAAATATACTTCATTTTTGAATTCGGAATATCAAATATAGCTTAGGGTAAATTTTTGGGATTTTTCTGAAAAACTTCAATTTTGATGAATAGTTAAACCACTAAGTGGTACTTATAAAAACTGATTTTTCCGTTTAAATGAAATTTTTCCATATTTGTGTTTTGAATTTCGAAAATCCGACATACATGGTTGTCACTAAGAAGTAAAATGTGGTTCAATGGGATAAAAATAATTTTTTGGTGAATAGTAACTTATTAAGTTTTTAATCGCGATTAGAGGTAATTAGTATAGTTTAAGGTAAAAATAATGTTTTAAAAATATGAAATGAACTTTACACATGTTCTAACCTCATTGGATGTGTAATGGCCGACCCATAAAAGCCATGGGTCAACTTGGGAACCCCATGGAGCCACTTTGGTTGGGAAATGACATAAATAACTTTTTATTTAATGTAAAAGTAAGAATGACACAAACATGATATGTTTTACTAAAACAATTTTTAAGTGGGGTTATACAAGTCAGAATTTTTATTATAAATAATCATTGGAAAGATAAAACGATTTCCTAAATCATAGTAGTTTTTTTATAAATTTTAGACATTAATTAAATTAAATTATTTATGACATCATAATGATGCAGCGATGACCTCATTATCTGACGATTTAAATAAAATGAGAAGATAATGTAAACACTATGACCTACACATGTCCAAAACTTATTGGATGGGTGGATTTCGAACCCTTATCACCATATCCACGAATTATATCATTGTGGGACCTTTTAAAACCGAAACACATTTTCAAATAAAGTAATATTTCTTAATTTCCAAAAGTACCCCTCCTCTCCTCTTATAAAAGCCCCCCACCTCTACCTCATTTCACACACTCCTAAAGCCTTTGGCTTGGCCAAACCCTGCCCATTTACTCTCTACACATTCCTCTCCTCATCTTATAGGATTCCATTTGGGAAGAATCCTTTCAAAGGATGTTTTTAGGCTCAAATCAAAAGGAGTTACACTTTTAAAAGTAATTCATTCTCTCATGTTCATTTGTTTTATTTTGCTTCTCCAACCCCCTAAACTCTTTTTATTTACTTCATTTGAAACAAAACAAGTATATTAAATATACTAGGATGTTTTTATAAGATTTATTCGAGATACACTCTCACGAAACTACATCAAATGGTTAAAGAACATACGGTTTCCGTTGATGGTGAAATTCTGCCTCCCGAAACGATGATTGTTCAATACTCATTTAACACCTTCAAAGTTGGAAATTATGATGTCACTATTTTTATATATGATATATAATATGTTTATGTTTTACTTATGCTTCTGTGTTTTTCATTTGTGTCTTACCTTTATGGCTTCCATTATGGGTATAGGCGATATCTTCATTTTAGGAAGTGCGGACTACCGCCCCCTCAAAGTGATGTGATTCGTTAATGACATACATGGGACGTATAAAGGATGGATTTAATGTTATTATATATGATGTTATACTGGAATTATTATATACCTCTATATCATTATTATTTCTTTCCATTAAAGTATGAGATAGAAATGAAAGTAGCGTTCATGCGTACGTACGGATTACCGTCTCCATGAACGGTGCATTTCATTTCTTATCCCCAAATGTAATTTAATATTATAAGTACATGTATATAATGGATATATATGATGAATGATACATCTAAATGATGAATATAATTCTTTAATTAAAATATACATACCTCTCATTTAGTTTTAATTCCATTAATATGACAATGAAATGAAAGTAGCGTTCATGCGTACGTACGGCTTACCATCTCCGTGAATGGTGCATTTCATTTCTTACCTCTAAATGATTATGTAATATTATAAATACATTTATATACTGGATATATATGATATATATGATATCCAAATCAGGAATTTCATTCTGGATATAAAGAACCTTTGACCACACGAACAACATGTAATTGTAAGAAGTCCACTTTCGACTTAAGAACCAAATAACGACAAAACAAACATGATTAACTTAAATGATTAAATAATGTTTATAACATGGTAATAAGTGATATAAAAGGAATAATGAACTAGAAAAAGGTTCTTAAGGAAGTAAAAATTAACTCAAGTTTATTATTTAGGAGATTAAAGAACGATCGAGTCAAGTCGGACCCGAGGTAAGGGATCCTACTCCTCTCTTTCTTTTTAAGTACACACTGTTATGTCATTCCTTGTAAAGCTCATATTTCTTGTTATTGGGATGATCTTTTATATTACACTTACTGTAATTTTTATGTTCATGTGATGAGAGACCCTATTCTCTCTCATCAATCCATTTTGGATGTTTTGAGTGGCACCTTTAGGCTGCCGAACTTTCGTAAGAGATTTAACCTCTCTCTTTCTTTTTAAGTACTCTCCTTTATGTCACTTATTTTAAGCTCCTCTTTGTAATGTTGGGGGATGTTCTTTTATATTCCACTTGATGTAAATTTTATTGTAATGTGATGAGATACCCTATTTTATCTCATCAATCCATATTCGGATGTTTTATGTGGCGCCGTTAGGCTGCCGAGTTTTCATAAGGGATTTTTCATCTCACTTTTATTCCCGTGAGATTTATGCTACATTTGCCACCAATTCCATTGAGTGGTGTATGTACTGCCCATTATTATACTCTTTGTGTAATATAATTTTGTTTATGAGTATTTACATCAATGATATATTGTCCTACTTTCATGGGGTGTATGTTTTGAAAGATACCCAAGTCGGTAAGGGAACCTTTCACCCTCCTCTTTTTTAAAAGACTTCTTTTGTTGGGTCTTTTAATTTAAATATTATTATGTTGGGATATGTTATCATATATACTTATTGATGTAAATTTTATGTCCAAGTGATGAGGTACATTTTTTATCTCTCATCAACTCATTTTGATGTGATGCCGTTAGGCTGTCAAGGGAACTATTTAACCCAATTTCGATTTCTTTGGGTTCAACATGTAGTCATTGAATATGTCATCCATTGAATATGTGTGAATGACCTTTAATTGTTTTAAACTTAATATCCACTTATATTGGGTGTATTTATATTTTTCACACATATTTTTGAGATTGATTTGTCCTTAATTTAAGGATACCTTCTGTATAAGGGATTTCATCACATTTGACATTTCTATAGAGGGTTCATTGTTGTTATGCACCAATTCACTCTTATATGGTGTATATACTGTCCTTTGGAGTATTATATCATGAATCCATTTATTCTCATGATATTATAAAGTTCTGACTAAATGTTATTCCTCAATTATTGTATTCAAGTGTCTCTAATTTTGGTAAAACCCCTTTAACCAAAATATTGTTTTAAATGTTTTAATTATTTTTTTTTATTAATATCCTTGTTTTCACAATTGTTTTAAGGATTTATTTATATAGATATTAATGGTTTAAAATTTTAATCTTCAAGGTGGTATGGGACACTTTGATTCAAAAATCTCTTTATTAAATGTTTTAAATGGTTTTGGAAATGGTTTCTTTTTGAATGGATTCATTATTTCAGTATACTAAAATGTTATAATGTGATTGAAATGTGGAAATGTTATGTTTCATTTATTCATGTTTTATGTGATACATTTATGTTATGGTTCTTGGGAATTATTATGAAAACGGGTGGTTCCGTGATAAACTAAGGGCGGGTGAGCCCGATATAGCTCTCCAATCCATTGGGTAACGCAAAGGAGTGAAACGTTAAGGTTTCTCCGAAGAGATTTAGGGAATATACTATGATGGGTATTCCAAACGTAACCAAGAGGGTTAATTCCGAAGTAAGAATGTTATGAATGCCTCAAGTTACCTTTATGTCTTATGTTTTCTATGATTTATTCATGATTTGATATGCCTATGTTTTATGGGTAAAGTGTGATTTAATTATAATGTATATATGAACTCATGTTTCCTTTCCATATTTTTATAACTCTTACTGAGCTTTTTATTCTCATCCCAAGTTTTTGAAATGTTTATCACAGGTCAAGGGAAAGGTAATGATGTGATGATAGTTTCAAGGATGTGTCAAGAAAGAATCCATGTTTTATTTTCAATATGTTTCCATTGATGGGAAGAATGAATACTGTCTTTTATGTAACCACTTTGTTTAAATGTGGAATGTAATGCATGTTTCATGATCTAATTCTCTAAAACTCTAAACCTAAAAGGATTCTCAATGTGTAATCTTGTAATAACTCAAGATTAAGTAAGGTTTAAGGATGGGGCCTTATAGTTGGTATAAAAGGTCGGTTTAGATAACTTTAGAGGTTAGGGTATTCTTTAAGCATAAGTGATATTACCATAATGGTTAGGATTTCAGAAAGAGTCCTAGTTTTAGATAAAGTGAATGAGTAAGTGTATCTTAGTGTTTACCTTCCTCATTAGTACATGATTTTTTTGTTGATATACCCACACTGGCATTTCTATTTTTAGTGAATGGATGGATCTAGCAGGCACCAAAGAGACAACAGGTTTGAAGGAAACTGTGGTGGTTCTCTGATTAAGATACTAGATAAAATGGAGGTTTCAATGAGGAAACTCGTGGTTGTTATAAACCAAATATCAAGGAGTCATGATCAACCACTTCAACCTTGGTGAGTTCTCTAATGCATCATCTATGAGATGGCCAACTCGATGTGGAAATTCAGGTAATAATTATTAAGGTAACCATTAGGGTTTATATGATACTTAATTTTTAGGTAATTATGGGTTACTCTATGATATGATGGAAAATGAAAGGAATGAGATAAACTTGAGGTTAAAATATGTTATGATTATTCTTGAAGATTTTACCTCATTTTGGGGAATGTTTTAAGAATTATATAGTTTTGTAAAAAGGACAACACGCAGACCGTGTGACATCCCATCGCGTCGGACAAAGCTGCGGGAATCGAACCCACAACCAATGTGCGACTGATATTTATCACCTACCACTGGACTACATGAAGTCCCTGGTTAGATTGACTGATTCATTCTAGTTATATGATTTTATGAATTAAGAGTAAGTTGATTTTGGGTTATTTATGAAAATGATTAACCTATCATGGAGGATATGTGATTAGGTTAATTACTTTTCAATACGAGACTTTAGGAGAAACTGATATTGTCTGGAGATAAATGTTATGATTTATCTTGGAAGAATATGCGACTAAATCCTTCAAATATTTGGGTTTCAATCTTATATTGGTTTACATTGAAGAATTTTATGGAAAAATTGTTTATCAGATGGTCCTCGTTGAACATTGGGTTTTGTTGGACAAATTTTGGAGATTAAGAATAGATTTTCTTTTTATAAAGGGTTATCCTTTTCTGGATTATCTGATCTTGTACTAGACTTTTTGGTTTTGGATTTGGTTAAAGTATAAAGACATGGGAAGTTTATAGTTCTATTTTGTGGATTAGGTGATTCTCTAGAAGTTGATTATAGTACTCTTAATGTGAACAAGTCTTCCTAAATACTCGTCTTTTGGATAAAATATGAGTATGTGTAAGGAATCTAATAAAAGTTGAAAGTCAATATGATAAGTGATTATGTTTCCTTATGAATAAATTCCTCAATAAAAAGTAACTTAAAACAAAAATGTTGTCTATTAACTTTTCATACTGGGGAATCAAATACCGTTTAACCCATCACAAGTTTGTGATTTTCTCGTGGTTAACTTTCTCCTAAACATGTTTTCTATCACTCTCCATCAGAACATGACCCTTTGTTTTTTCCTCCATGTCCAGATTTTCATATTTGGAATCCTAGTATGGGTTAACTCGGGTGACATTTGTACTTATCTTTCTTTATTTTAAAGTGTTTGTTTTACCGAATTTTGTTCCGATGTAGGACTTTCAAGGATGTTTCCAAGCTCAATTTTAAAAATTGCGAGGACGCAATTCCCAAAAGGGGGGAAGGATGTAACACCCCAGGTAAATAAAGAATATGACATTTTTTTATTTATCCAAATTTGTGAATAAAATATTAATATGACTTTAAAGGGGACGCTATGCTTGATGGTCTACCCAACACACAACAATGAGTTTCTTGGGAATCTTACGTTGCACTCTAATAATAAAATAATATTATTTTAAATGGTAGTTAACATGTAGCCGTTGTATTGGCGGGAATGGATATAAATTACTAAAATATGATTATATATGTTCTTAAATGTTTTTACATTTATCCAATAAAGGATAGAGGCTTAAAATACGGAAAGAATTCAATTTTAGGCGCATATGCCCTAGTTTTCACTAAAGGTTCACTAATCGACTTTTGATGGTGAACCATCATTAAATATAGTTTTGTTCAATCTTAAACATTCTTTTGGACAAAATAGAACTCTTATTAAGAATCGGGACATCAAAATTTACTTTGTGTAAATTTTTGGTATCTTTCCGATAAAGTTCATTTTTTTTAATGAATAGTGTAAAATGTTGTATTTTAATTCAAAACCTCTTTTTAATATAATTTATTTATATGATTAGATTATATTTTGAATTGGTTTTAAAGTGAAATTATAATATATTTTTACCATTAAATCCAATAGTGGTCGTTGGAATTAATTTCACTTTGAAATCAGACTTAAACCAGTGTCAATCTTTTGATACTTATTGTTTCATAAAAACACGCTATTTGATCTGACAGCGGGAATTAATTATTAAATTAATTAATGTGACTTATATGTTTTGAATTTTGTAAAATAGACTTCATTTTTGAATTCGGAATATCAAATATAGCTTAGGGTGAATTTTTGGGATTTTTCCGAAAAACATCAATTTTTGATGAATAGTGAAACCACTAAGTGGTACTTATAAAAACTGATTTTTCCGTTTAAATGAAATTTTTCCATCTTTGTGTTTTGAATTTCAAAAATCCGACGTACATGGTTGTCATTAAGAAGTAAAATGTGGTTCAATGGGATAAAAATAATTTTTTGGTGAATAGTAACTTATTAAGTTTTTAATCGCGATTAGAGGTAATTAGTGTAGTTTAAGGTAAAAATAATGTTTTAATAATATGAAATGAACTTTACACATGTCCTAACCTAATTGGATGTGTAATGGCCGACCAAGACAAGCCATGGGTCAGCTTGGGAACCCCATGGAGCCACATTGGTTGGGAAATTACATAAATAACTTTTTATTTAATGTAAAAGTAAAAATGACACAAACATGATATGTTTTACTAAAACAATTTTTAAGTGGGGTTATACAAGTCAGATGTTTTAATATAAATATTCATTGGAAAGATAACAAGATTTAATAAATCATAGTAATTTTTTTATAATTTTTATACATTAATTAAATTAAATTATTTATGACATCATAATGATGCAGCGATGACCTCATTATCTGACAATTTAAATAAACTGAGAAGATAATGTAAACACTATGACCTAAACATGTCCAAAACTTATTGGATGGGTGGATTCCGAACCCTTATCACCTTATCCACGAATTATATCAATTTGGGACCTTTTAAAACCGAAAAACGTTTTCAAATAAAGTAATATTTCTTACATTCCAAAAGTACCCCTCCTCTCCTCTTATAAAAGGCCCCCACCTCTACCTCATTTCACACACTCCTCAAGCCTTAGGCTCGGCCAACCCCTGACCATTTACTCTCTCCACATCCCACTCCTCATCCAAGAGGATTACCTTTGGGCATAATCCTTTCAAAGGAAGTCTTTAGGCTCAAATCAAAAGGAGTTACACTTTTAAAGGTAATTCATTCTCTCATGTTCATTTGTTTTATTTTGCTTCTCCAACCCCCTAAAATATTTTTATTTACTTATTTTGAAACAACACCAGTATATTAAATATATTAGGATGTTTTTATAAGATTTATTCGAGCTAAACTTTCACAAAACTACATCAAATGGTTAAAGAACATACGGTTTCCGTGGATGGCGAAATTCTGCCTCCCAAAAAGATGATTGTTCAATACTCATTTAACACCTTCAAAGGCGGCCATTATGATGTCACTATTTTTATATGTGATATATAAGATGTTTATGTTTTACTTATGCTTCTGTATTTTTCATTTGTGTCTTACCTTTATGGCTTCCATTATGGGTATACGCGATATCTTCATTTTAGGAAGTGCGGACTACCGCCCCCTCAAAGTGATGTGATTCGTTAATGCCATACGTGGGACGTATAAAGGATGGATTTAATGTTATTATATATGATGTTATACTGGAATTATTATATACCTCTATATAATTATTATTTCTTTCCATTAAAGTATGAGATAGAAATGAAAGTAGCGTTCATGCGTACGTACGGCTTACCGTCTCCATGAACGGTGCATTTCATTTCTTATCCCCAAATGTAATGTAATATTATAAGTACATGTATATAATGGATATATATGATGAATGATAAATATAAATGATGAATATAATTCTGTAATTAAAATATACATACCTCTCATTTAGTTTTAATTCCATTAATATGACAAAGAAATGAAAGTAGCGTTCATGCGTACGTACGACTTACCGTCTCCATGAACGGTGCATTTCATTTCTTACCTCTAAATGATTATGTAATATTATAAATACATGTATATACTGGATATATATGATATATATAATATTCAAATCAGGAATGTCATTCTGTTTATAAAGAACCATTGACCACATGAACAACATGTAATTGTAAGAAGTCCACTTTCGACTTAAGAACTAAATATCGACAAAACAAACATGATTAACTTAAATGATTAAATAATGTTTATAACATGGGAATAAGTGATATAAAAGGAATAATGAAATTGAAAAAGGTTCTTAAGGAAGTACAGATTAACTCAAGTTTATTATTCAAGAGATTAAAGAACGATCGAGTCAAGTTGGACCTGTGGTAAGGGATCCTACTCCTCTCTTTCTTTTTAAGTACCCACTTTTATGTCATTCCTTTTAAAGCTCATATTTCTTGTTATTGGGATGATCTTTTATATTACACTTACTGTAATTTTTATGTTCATGTGATGAGAGACCCTATTCTTTCTCATCAATCCATTTTGGATGTTTTGAGTGGCGCCGTTAGGCTGCCGAACTTTCGTAAGAGATATAACCTCTCTTTTTTTTAAGTACTCTCCTTTATGTCACATATTTTAAGCTCCTCTTTGTAATGTTGGGGGGATGTTATTTTATATTCCTATTTCTGTACATTTTATTGTAATGTGATTAGATACCCTATTTGATCTCATCAATCCATATTCGGAAGTTTTATGTGGCGTCGTTAGGCTGCCGAGTTTTCGTAAGGGATTTTTCATTTCACTTTTATTCCCGTGAGATTTATGCTACATTTGCCACAAATTCCATTGAGTGGTGTATGTACTGCCTGTTATTCTACTCTTTTTGTAATATACATTTCTTTATGAGTATTTACATCAATGATCTATTGTCCTTCTTTCATGGGGTTTATGTTTTGAAAGATACCCAAGTCGGTAAGGGAACCTTTCACCCTCCTCTTTTTTAAAAGACTTCTTTTGTTGGGTATTTTAATTTACATATTGTTATATTGGGATATGTTCTAATATGTCCTTATTGATGTAAATTTTATGTCCAAGTGATGAGATACATTTTTTATCTCTCATCAACTCATTTTGATGTGATGTCGTTAGGCTGTCAAGGGAACTTTTTAACCCAATTTCGATTTCTGTGGGTTCAACATGTAGTCATTGAATATGTCATCCATTGAATATGTGTGAATGACCTTTTATTGTTTTACACTTAATATCCACTTATATTGGGTGTATTTATATTTTTCACACATATTTTTGAGATTGATTTGTCCTTAATTTACGGATACCTTCTTTATAAGGGATTTCATCACATTTGACATTTCTATTGAGGGTTCATTGTTGTCATGCACCAATTCACTCTTATATAGTGTATATACTGTCCTTTGGATTATTATATCATGAATCCATTTATTCTTATGATATTATAAAGTTCTAACTAAATGTTATTCCTCAATTATTGTATTCAAGTGTCTCTAATTTTGGTAAAACCCCTTTAACCAAAATATCATTTTAAATGTTTTAATTATTTGTTCTTATTAATATCCATGTTTTCAAAATGGTTTTAAGGATTTATTTTTATGGATATTAATGGTTTAAAATTTTAAGCTTCAAGGTGGTATGGGACACTTTGATTAAAAAATCTCTTTATTAAATGTTTTAAATGGTTTTGGAAATGGTTTCTTTTTGAATGGATTAATTATTTCAATATACTAAAATGTTATATTGTGATTGAAATGTGGAAATGGTATGTTTCCTTTATTCATGTTTTATGTGATACATTTATGTTATGGTTCTTGGGAATTATTATGAAAATGGGTGGTTCCGTGATAAACTAAGGGCGGGTGAGACCGATATAGCTCTCCAATGCATTGGGTAACGTGAAGGAGTGAAACATTAAGGTTTCTCCGAAGAGATTTAGGGAATATACCGTGATGGGTATTCCAAACGTAACCAAGAGGGTTACTCCCTACGTAAGAATGTTATGAATGCCTCAAGTTACCTTTTTGTCTTACGTTTTCTATGATTTATTCATGATTTGATATGCCTATGTTTTATGGGTAAAGTGTGATTTCATTCTAATGTATATATGAACTCATGTTTCCTTTCCATATTTTTATAACTCTTACTGAGCTTTTTATGCTCATCCCATGTTTTTGAAATGTTTTTCACAGGTCAAGGGAAAGGTACATGATGTGATGATAGTGTCAAGGATGTGTCAAGAAAGAATCCATGTTTTATTTTCAATATGTTTCCGTTGATGGGAAGAATGAATACTCTCTTTTATGTGACCACATTGTTTAAATGTGGAATGTAATGCATGTTTCATGATCTAATTCTCTAAAACTCTAAACCTGAAAAGATCCTCAATGTGTAATCTTGTAATAACTCAAGATTAAGTAAGGTTTAAGGCTGGGGCCTTATAATATCAAAGGTGGTGGTGTATCTAATACTAATATTTATATTCTTACCAATCTTTCTTATATTCTAAGTAGCCTCCTAGACCACAGTATCTTGGATACAATTTCATGCATTGTAACATTTTTATAATATAGAAGATATTGTATCATGAAGGACTGAATAGTTTTTTACTCAGGGAAAACTAGATAAATAATTGAATCTTAAATTATATTTAATTACAAAAAATTAAAAAAAATTCATTCAAAAACAACAATAATCGATCTATCATACCCCTTCAGGTTAGTAATTGTAATCTTTATGGATTCCTCGAGTATGGAAAAAAATAAGGATGAGTTCAAATGCTCAATAAGGGTTATATATAATGAATGTTAACTCGAATCAATGGGAATAAATATTATATTATTATTTTTAATTGATCATCCATTAATATTTAATAGAAGGATAATCCATAATCGATATTGAAATGTAGATAAATTGAATAATATTGAATTTAATAACACAACTGATAATGAAATGAACCCGGATATAAAATCATTTTAAAATTCTCATATATAATAATAAATAAGAGCATAATTTTATAAAATCATTAATTATTGGACGTCATGTATTAGGAACATCACACCTTTATCATAATGACCATTCAAAATATGATTTAGACTATAGATATAAAACTGTTAAATTCTAGGTTATCCGATTAGTCTCATGTGAAATAATGAAGCATCACAGTGACGTATAATTCCAGCCCCACCCTTCTTTATATGTCCAAATCATTCCTCATAAATTAAATAATATATTTAATGCATGAATTAATATTTCTGAACATTAAATATCCATATTTAGTAAAGGATAGAGATTTAAAATTATTTCCCTAATAAATGAAATAATATAAGAAAATAAGTTTTTAAATATGATATTTTTTATAAAATAACCATATAAATTATAAATAAAATGGATTTTTAGGGGATGATTACTTTTATTGATTTTAGGAAATTCAATATTTAAATAGGAATTTAATTACAATGAAATGTAACAAGGATGTGAATGTCGATTCTTTCTCTGGGTCAAAATATTCATAATGAGTTAAGAAGATGATTAATGATGAAATCAACATATATCTTCTTGATTATGAAATAAGGGTTATTGAAATTTTGGAATATTATTGACCTTAAAATATATTTAAAAAATAATTTATTAAAATATACTATTCATTTTTAAAAATAATTTTACTATCATTTTCACGTAAAATAAAATTTAAAAACCATTTACATTAAAATATTCTTCATAAACATGAAAATGAAGATTAAAATAAATTATCTTCATGATATAATATAATGGTACATCATATTTTTGTTTTCAAGAACTCCCCTAACCTATTTACTAAATTTATTTTCTTATTTTTTACTTAAGAGTGTTAGGAATAAACTTGATAATTTTGGTACATTTAAAGCTGTGCACGATTAGAGTATGGATTTCCTAAAGTGTGATCCCACTTAGGATATACTATGAAAACAAAAATAGTGGTCATTTTCCTAGGTTTATCATGGTTTAAAAAACCCATTATACAAAATAGTAAAAACTGTGATCCCCACCAGAGGGGTGCATAGTTAGGGAACAGAGTTTATCTAACAGTGTGTCTCTACCTAGAAAACCGTGTGTATGTGAATTTTTATTTTAAACTA
Organism: Viscum album; assembly: GCA_963277665.1. Classification (NCBI taxonomy): domain Eukaryota; kingdom Viridiplantae; phylum Streptophyta; class Magnoliopsida; order Santalales; family Viscaceae; genus Viscum; species Viscum album. The sequence continues at coordinate 607,873 of CAUJRU010000151.1, read as the reverse complement.
TTTTTTTAATATTGAAACCCTGGATTAAGTGCTTTATGGGACCGTTATAAACTAACACAAATTATTCTTCCATTGAGTCTCACAAAAAGTAATTTTATATGCTTTAAACCCTTTCAGTAGAAAATAAATGCTATGAGAATGTTGTTCGATCTCCTTTAGGTATGTGAATATTTTTCCCTCGGTATATTTAGTTATATTCCTTTCTTCTCCTTATGGATTAATATTTATCCATGTTGTTGGAGGATATAATATCTATTATTTCAGATTATTATTCTAGTTTTGATTATCTAGTATATTTTTTTGAAATTCTTTTTTTTCTGTAGTGTGTGTTGTGAGACATGATCTTTTAATTTGGTAGTTAGTTGTTTAATTGATTGTCAAATTGATTTTAAAAAAATTGATAAAAATTAAATTTATTTCAATTGGATTTTAAAAAAACTCATTCAATTTAATTTTGATTAGAATATTATTTGGAATGAAATTTGGTAACCACCCTATATTCCTATGAATTGGGGTGTGTTTGCGGAGTTTGGTTGAAAAATGTGATATTAACATGTAGAATTAATTTATGAAATTATTATTTGAGAATTTTTTTTAAATATAATTGATTTTCCGTGAAAACAAAAAAAATTGATTAAAAATATTGTATTTTTTATAGAGAAATTTTCTTACAGAAATGGGAAATTTTTGAAATTTAATATTGAATAGTTTTTATATAAAATTACCTTTATAGGTTTTTGTTTTAGAAAATGTAGGCCTAAATAGTTAGTGATTTACATATTATAAAACTATATTGATGATTTATAAATTGAACAAAACATTTTCCTATAGGTCACATCCCAGATGGGTTGGTGATGAGTCCACTTCAACAAGTTTCTAAGGTACAAGTCTATACATGTTCTCGTGATCACCTATTTTAGTGTGTGTGGATTCTATGAACTAGAACCGTTACACCTCTTATAAGATTAGAATGTTTCTCTTTTGTTATTATTTGGATTTATATTCCAATTTTTTAGAGAATTTTACACATGAATGGTGAATTTATATAAAATTATTTATATGAAATGTTTATTAATACATTTTAAGGAATATTTACATCAATTGAAAAGAAAATAATTATTTATTTTAAATATTCTATTTCATTTGCTTGAATATTTTATTTTAAAATTAAAATATTTATTTTTATAATAAACGTGTAATACTATTATGTAAACTATGGTGAGACCATACTATTATTTTAGAATACACCCCACTTATGCCTTCAAGTGTTTGTAGATTTTCTCTTACCAGGGTTGAGAAAGGGGAAAGCACCACACCGGGGGGTAGTTAATGCGATTATGGTAGATTATAGATAATGTGTCCATTGGTATGTGGACTATTTAACATATTTTTTGATACTTTATTCTTGAACATTGGATTCAAAAACATCTTAAAATTCTTTTACTATTTCCCTTAAGAGTTTTATATTGAGCATAGTGACTTGTATATGATTTTATAGAGAGCATTTTTAAACCATTTTCTATAATGATGGTAGGTTCTTGTCACCAACCCCTAGCGATGGTGAAATCCCATTAGGTAATGTCACTGAATTCTCAAGTATTAGGGTACCATGGTATCCAAAATTATTCATAAAAATGTAGTATAAAAGGTGGAAGTTATGTGTATTTTCTTGATATCAACATGATGTTGATTAATCTTTTCATGTCATTATAGGTAGTTGTGATAGAGTTCCTTTCTTGATATCACAATAATGAGCCTTAATTCAACATGGACAGCTTAGGAAATACATCTTATAGATTAGTTCTACTAGTTCTCGTTTTATTATTTTCATTCAAAGATATCCATATGTTTTTTTTCCATATGATGGGATAAATCTCCCTTATTGTTCTAGTTGAGTGTTAATATAATGTCTCCAATGATGTATAAATATGTTGTGTAGCATCATAACTATATGAATAAATGTGATTTTGATCCAGGATGATGTTTTGGTGAACCAAAATTATAAAATACACATGTGTAAAATAATAATATTGATATTATTATGTCTAATTTCCTCAATTTGGTACATGAACCTTCACCCATTCCATTTTAATAACTTGTTGTAAAAAATTATATAGATAACATTAAGTTTTTTCTAAAGAGATCCTTTACAAAAATACACAAGAATTATAGGTCTCTAATCATCTTTAATATTATGTGGATTGGATGATAAATATCATGAATTTGTTTGAGTTTATAGAAAAAACCAAAGAAATCAATGTGAAATGTTCCACCATCAAGGATGAGGGACTTCGTGGGAGATGGAGGGACCAATGGTGATGGTGAATATGTATGATGGCTTAATGTGGAATGAATTTTTTTCCTTTTCACAAACACAATATAACCAATGTTTATGGTGTTGTTTATTGCTCTTGATTTTTTCAATCTCGTGTTGGAAGACACAACAATTAAAAAATATGAAAATCACTACACCAATGTTTTTTACTTTTCACACAAGATTGTATAGAATGAGAATATAAAAAATATTATATTTGATATTAGGATTCAATCTTATATTTTCTCTGTGGTTTTCTTGTTAATGATTATTTATTATGCTTATTTGTTGGATATTGTTTTGATGGATGAAATGGACATGGATTGAATGTCCGAGTTGATATGAGTTCTTTTTTCTCTTATTATAATTTCTATGATTCCAAAAAGAGAATAAATTTGTGTCGATGATCTTTGTGGTGTTCAAAAGTAGGGTCTTTATAGACCACATACAAATTTCATTTTTTGGATTGATTGGCGCTTCCCAAATAATGACCGACATGATTTTTATCTTTAGAGATATTCCTTTAATACACTTGACGGGGTGTGTCGTATCATTAATGGAGAGTGATAATTGATGGTGAGTAGAGATAGAACATCTTATATAGTGTTGGAGAACATTATATAAGTGTTTAATTTTTATTTGGTGTGGTAATATTTGATCGGTTATCTCCGTCCACTATTCGTCGAGTTACCAAACATTTTTCGTTCCCGATTTTATGGTTATCCTCCGATAAGAGAGGTTTATTTTGAAATCAATTTATTTCATAGTACACAACCTATGTATATTCTATATTAACAAAAGAATCTAGTGAAAATTAATGATTTGAAAACAAAGTTTGATGATCTGTTAGAGAATGGATTTATAGGACCGAGTGTGTCACCTTTGATGGTGACGATTCTTTTTTGATGAAAACTGATGGGCCACATCGAATATGTATTGATTATGAAAAAATTAATAGATTTAGGACAAAGAACACATTTCATATTCCATTTATTTGTGATCTATTTTCTATTGTAAATGTCATGTGTTTTTTTAAGATTGATCATTGACCACACTATCATTAGTTTATAATAAATTAATCTTACATTATTAAAACTACATTTCAAAGAATGTATAACCACTATGAGTAAATAATCATTCGTTTATAAAAAAAAATTATCCTAGTGTTTTAAATAATTTAATGAAAAAGATAATACATGAGTATCTTGATACCTTATTTGTAGTATTGGTGGATTGAATTCTTTTTTACTCTATGTCTAGGGAGGATCATTTTCACCATATGAGAGTAGTAATATAATTTTTGAGATATCACAAACATTATAACATGTATTAGAAATGTAATATATTTATGTTAGATGTGATTTTTATGGGACTTATGGTTTAGATACATGGTATCATAGTTTACACAGAGAATGTGAATTGCATTATCAAATGGGAGAAACCATGAAATGCATTCGAGACTCAGAGCTTCATGGGTTTATATAGATGTCCACCATCATAGAGTTCATCCGATCATGGTTGGGAAAGAATCGTTAGAGGAGTGGAACAAGATGACTTTTTTATAGTGTTACATATTAGAGACTGGGAATCATGGGACATGGTTATTTTGGCTATTGTTTAGTTGAAATTACCTCTTCTATAGATGAATCATCTATAGAAATATATTGATGATCAATTCTATAGTAATAGATACCCATTTTATGGTGGGGAGACCATTGTTGATAGGTCGTTCTCTATAATTGGCATCATATGTTATCTGAATCATTTTATTGTTCATTTAAAAATAATGAACTCTATGATGGTGGACATCCATAATTACCAATGTCCAATGAACCTTGGAAACACAATGACATTCTATGACATGTGTTGTTGATTTCGGTGGCCAGGTAAGGGATTGTGAATTGCTAATTTTATCTATCATTAATATATATGCCAATTGGTCTAGGTCAAGGAATATATTACATCATGTTTTCATCATCCAATTATTTTTACAACATGGATTTAGGATAAGATTTAAATGGATTTTTCTATTTGGATTCCACATTCTGATAAAGAGAAAAATGATATATTTGTTTTCATCGATATTTTGACTAAATCAGATCACATTATACCCATTAATGGTATTAAAATGTTGAACAGTTGGGAAATAACTCTGTGAAGGATATTTATTTTTCATTGATAGAGTCCCATATTATATAGTATTAGGTATAGATCGTCATATTAGTGATCAATTTTTTTAGAGTCCATATGGAGGAAATGGTATATTAGGAACGTTTGAGTATAGCATAAAATCTCAAATCAGAAGGCCAGACTGAAATATCAAAACAGATTCTTGAGAATAGGTTTCACACCAATGTACATGACATTGGTGCATCTTCGGATAACCCTATGAGGATGGATGAGTATTATTATAAAAATATTTATAATTTTGAGATAATGATGGCTCTTTTTTATTCCTTTTTTTTAACAATTATGTAAATCATGATTGTGTTGGTTAGAGATTGGTGAATCATCCATGGTTGGAACAATATTTGTTCAATAAATGACTACTATGATTTTTTTATTATATAATGTTTATGACATAGAGTTGGTATAAATATTATTCTTTTCCTAATCTAGACTATATGAATTTTCAATAGGTATTCCTGTGTTCTTGAACGATTCAACTCGGTTGGACCATCAATGGATTGGGAGGGAATGAATGTTTACCCATAAGTTTTTAGATCCTTTTGAGGTTTCTGATTTGGTGAGTAAATGTGATTTACAAATTTAACTTATTTCATAGATGATTTTGATACATTAAATGTTTTATGTATCAAAGAAGGGAAAGTATCTTCCTAATGCATATATTTTTCTGAGTTTGAGTGGTATTGATGTTGAATATGAATTAAAAATGACTGGGAATACATTAGAAAAAGATAATTCTAAAACTATTTTTTTGAGGAAGACACATTTAGATTGAGTGTTATTATATCATGGTTCTAATACTCATGATATTCGGTATAAAGATTTACTGATGGGAGGTTAGTGTCCCCATGTCATTGACATGGAGACTTCTTAGCAGGCCTTATAGGAATAGGGTTTTCCTATAATGGGGAGGTTGTAACTTCCTGTTTTTATTTTTAGGTAATAATATACACTTTTTTGAACATGGTTTTGTTTTTTCTCATTTATGGGTGTTTCTGGATGAAATTATTTAAAATTGGTACATTCTAGTCTATGCACCGTCAGCGCACCATTTTCCAAAAATTGTGTTCCCATGTAGGGTAAACCTTTAAAACCCAAATAGTTTGTGTTTTAATTTCATGAGTCAAGTTTGACATTCTATGTTCCCATAAAGTATAAAATTTTCTCCTTGTCAAAGCGTTTGACATTTTTTCTAAATATGCGACCCTTCCAAGAAAAACAAGTATACATGATATTTTAATAAAAGAAAATATTTTAATGTCTTAAAACCCATAGTTTATTTTTTTGAAGGGCACTTTGAACCCTATCACATATATGTTTTCATTATATTCTCCCCATTAGTTAATTTGAATACTTAAAACCTTTTACTATGTGAATCATTGTTATAAAAACATCACTGGATCTCATATAGATATGTTAATCTTCTTCTCATGGCCTCTCCTAGTTTATTTTTTATCCTACATAGGATTTGATGGATCTCTATTTTGTTGGAGGATATTATCTCAACTTTTTATATCATGAATCTGGGTTTGATACAGAATTCACTTTTTCTTTCTGTGTTAATTTTATTTTCCTATTTCAGGTAGTGTAAGATGTGATATCTTTATTTCGGTAGGTGGTTCTGTTTATGACATGAAAATCTCTTTAACGCTGGATTTCTTGATATAAATTAATTCTCTTTAAATAAGATTATGAAAAAACGAATTCCTTTAAATTGGTATTTGAATGTTATTTCACATAATATTGGGGGAGAACCCCCCAATTATAATGAATATGGGTCTGTTAGTGTAATTTGATGAAAAAATGTGTAATGATGTCTTGAAAATATTTTTTGAAATTGATTCCTGAAATTAATTTGAAATTTATATTTGAGAGAAATGTAATAATTTTTTTAATGAAACCCAATAGTTTATTCTTGGGAGCAAATTTGAATTTATTAAAAAAATATTTTGGGATTTAATGTGAAATTTGCATATTGTGATGCAAAATATGGGGATATATAATTTTTACTAGTTTGGAAATAATTTTACCATTATTAATTATTATTTGGAACATAAATTATTTTGTAGTTAGGAATTTATTTTATAAAAAATACTATTGATTATTTATAACTCTAAAAAAATTGTGCAACTTGTCATATCCCTTCATGGGATATGGATTGGTCTTATTTTATGAATGTATGATGAAAGTGTGTACAAATATTTCTAGGGGCATATATTCTGGCATGTGAGGATCCAATCACAGGGAAATATAATTCGTCTAGGATTAAGGCCATGATTTTACATTGTGATTATTTTGATATATATTCTATCCTATGTGAAATTTATTACACATGCCTTGTGAATTTATAGAAAATATTTTTTATTAAATTTTTATAAAACCATTGTTTAGATGTAGGATCGAGGCACGAGGTTTGAACATCATATTTTTTATGGGTCACTATGATGTTGGATATGGTGACATGATGATAGCTCACTAATGAAGGGGTTATATTGCTTTAAATTGTGTTTGGTTTCATGTTCTGGTGGTGAGGTTTTCTCAACTCATTTTTTCCGGTGCTGATGGCATGGTTTTTAGTTTTCTGAGAGGTTTGCTCAAGGGGTGTGTTGGGGACTACCTCAAATATGGTTTTATTTTTCAGAGACCACCTATCAGGGTGGTGTGATGTGCGATGGTATCTGTTGTATAGATCATTTTGATGCTAACGAGATTTATGGGATATAGGTGCGGATTGATGGGTAGCAGAAATTCATGCTGGGCAACAGAGATCATGATGGGTGCTTGATTAGTGTTCTTTAAGGTGGTTCGACTATTGGGATGGGTTCCATGGCTGAACCCACATTTTTTGTGTTTTTAGATCATTTATTCAATGGTGGATCACCTAGGACGCATGGCTTCTTCCCCTGTTTGATTCTCACTTACCCAAAAAGTGATTTTATTTTGAAAATAAAGAAATATTTTGGATTTATAGTATTTTCAAGCATGTTTATTTAAAATGGTATTTTTTATTTGGTTATTTATTGTATTATCTAATTATGTAGTCCACTATGAGAACGTAATGATAGTTTAGCTCACAGTCTACCTATTCCTTTAAAAATATCCAAATCACACCCATTTAGGTTTGATCAAGGAAAAAAGAACCACTTTGAGGTGGTGGATAATGTTTATCTTTTATCATTGATCTACTATTTCTATTGGGGCATAGGGTTTTATCTAGATTTATACCAATTTGAAGTTATACAGTAAATTTACACACCTGATTGAATTATGGTACAATTTTACTGATGGATTATTTTTCTAATACTAACTTGAATCTATTTATTTCACTTTTTAATGGAATAACTATTTCCACCATTCTGTTATATAATATCATGTTCTAGTCTCCCACATATGGATATTAAGAATTCCCGTAGGGCCATGGTAGTTGAAAATATAGTATCATGGTTACAATATATCTATGCCAGTTTATGGTTTTTAATTTTTTACATTCCATAAATGTAAAAAATAAAATTAATTTTTTTCTAAAAATAGTTTGGAGAGTTACTTGTTCATAAAATGATAGGAAGATTCCATTCACATATACAGTAAAATCAAAACAAGAACTGTTTTCAAAATTATATATGAATAAATTGAGATACAATTTTAATGATAATGAATGGTGAATAATCCGTTTATAAATCATTTTGAAAAGGTAATAAAAAATTTATTTATTTTACAAAATACGATTTTGTAAGAAATTATATTTTCATAGAATAGATGCAACAAGTCATATTATCTTAATAAATAATATCATTTAATTTATGAAACAATGTTATGAAAAATGTTATTATTACTTAAAATATTCATGAAGAACCAAAGTAGAAGAAAATAAAAAGGATTTTAAATAATTATTATAATATTTCCATACAATTAAATTTAAAAATATAATGAAGAAATCCCTAGTAATGATCTAAATGTTGAAGTGAGAATCACGAAATGAATCAATTATGTGTATCAGCTGTATCTCCAAAGAACAATGTGAAAAAATATAATCATAATTTATTATAAATAAAATATTATAATATTAATGATGATGAGAATGTAATATAATATAATGACAAGAAATTTTGTTATTAAATTTTTTTCACTTGGTTACCCTTATTTCAAATAACCTTGGATGCAATAATTTAAAATGTGAATAAATTAATCATGAATTGTTAAGGGTTAGTGATATTATATGGAAAAGTTATAGTATGTACCAAATAAAATATAAATTAGGAACATAACAATACAATATACGTTAATGAAATGAAATTGATGAAATATATATTACCTTATGCTTGTTTTTGGATGAACATGCACTAACAACTTATATAATTTGTTTTCACAAGTCATTAACTTATTCAATATACATATTTATATTTATAAAATCAAATACGATCATTTTATAGCAGCTTATCACATTCATGTCAATAATCATTCATCAATTTGCATTGTTTTGGGTGTTAATTTCCTTTTTTCCTCCTGTGAGATTCATTATTAATGATATGGTTCAAACAAATATTTTATCATTATTTAATGAAATTTTAATAATAATGAAATAATGAAATTAATTATTAAATAAATTTTACGTTAATACACAATCTTGAATGATTATTGTGATAAATGAAGTATGTTATGATCATGGAGATTGTAGACAATACATAAGAAAGGGTAAGGATTTTATTTTAAAATGATATTTATTGAAATAATGTACTTAATATATATTATTTCCGGGATGAAATTAAAATAATATAAAATAAATTTGATACATATATATGTATATATCATCCATAAAGTGTGGTGATGAAAAGTGAGTCACATCACTTTATAAAGGCAGTTTTCCACAAGTTCATGAATGATGTTACCATCATTAACATGATTGAAATAGAATGACTGAAATGATATATATTAACTTTATAGAATTATAAATATTTCATGAATCCCATAATAATTATATATATGTCACTTATAACTATTAATATTTCGTTTATCATCTTCCATGTGAATTATTATTGAATAATGATTTACATCTCTTAGATATGTGGTAGTCCACCGAACACACGATTGAAAATATCATATATCTCCTAGAATGAAAGGTAAAAAAATCTATATGATATAGTGAACAAATAGGTAGTCATATTTTCTAAATATCATATATTATCTTAATATTCAACATTAAACCAGAATTTGAGAGTTGGAAATGGAAAAAACAGATGACAATGGTTCACAAGGCGGTAGTCTGTCATATATACGATCAATGATTTCATAACCCATTGGACGTAAATGGATATGGTTTTATTTAATTACCTTATTAGAAAATCATAATATATGTGATATTCTTATTTTATTACCCCTTTTACCGGTGTCCACTATAGATTTTCACTATTTCCACCCTATGGCTAATTTATAAGAGAAATGAAGATTAAAAAATGAGGATATATAATTCTTTATGTGATTTGGGATGATTATTTAGGATAATAATGTCATTCATGTTGAGAATAAGTGACGAAAGTTCATTCCATTTTATAGTTGAGAAGTGACATTTTTATAAAAACTCAATAGTATTCACTACTGGGTTGTCATTATTATCTCAAGAGCCACAAAATATTATAATGAAATATTTTAATGGAATATATGATTGATAATCACCTCCAACCCAAAATAAAACAATTTTTTAATCATTTGGTTCCTTAAATTATAAGCTTCTATACTTATACAATTTAGGGTTTTCAAAAATATAAATTGTTTTCTAACCTATATAATTTATCAGTTAAGACTAAATTAGATATATATTTTAATTCAATTTATACCCAATTTATCTAAAATTTTAATATAATTTTTAAAATTAAAATATTATGATTTTTGAAAATAATTTTAAAACAATATAATTTAACATGAGAAAACCATAATTTAACATAAACCGTCCCAACCGAGTTTTTACTCTATATGGGCCAATATATTCATTAATAAGGATAAGCTGGTACATGAATGAATCGTATATGCTAGGTATTGTCATTTATAAATAACTTTTAGGAATATATTATATTTAATAATTTTTAATCATTTAATAAAATATACTCTGTAATAACATAACCTTAATGTCAATGTTTAATTATGTATATAAATTAAATATATAATTTTAAAGATAATATCATAATTATAATATATTATTCTTACACTAATTTAAAATGATATATACATTAAATGTAGTACCAAACAATAATTCATTAAATATAGTTCATTTTTTTATTTTTTTCATTAGATATTTTATTTTTAATTATATATAAAATTATTATGTTGGTATTTTTGAACAATTTGAGGAAAAAATTTCATATTTGAAAACTAATGAAAAATTATTTTGATAATAAAAATTCTATTTTATTTAAAAATTATTTGTATAACAAAACTGATGTTGTTGTTTTACTTATCCCGAATCATTTTATATATTAAAACGATGGAAATTTACTTTTTTTTTCTTTTTAACTACTTAGTTTTAATATGGGTCAGATTCAATGGAAAGTAGAAAATAATTTCAATATTTCATTCAATTTGATATAAAATATCTAATTAATATCAATAAATATTATTATTATAATATTCTATATCATTTTAATGCTTATGATTCTAGTGTAACACCTTAGTAAATCGATTGTTTCATTAACTATTATAATTAATTTTTAAAAAATCAATTAATTATGTAGGAAAAAATTGAAGATGAATTTATATTATGTATACATTTTTATGATTAAAAACATTGAATCATTTTTTCCAAATTCAATTAAAATATTATTACAATTTAATTCACAATTAATCTTATAGTCATGGTGAGAGACATATTTTTTAATTTTAAATTTCAAACAAGTTTACAAAGGATTTATATGTAAATTTATGTTAAAAATTATTAAAAATAATTAAATTACATTAATTTAAATATTATTGGACTAATTTTACTTTCAAAAAATAAAAATTTATTTTTTTTCCATATAAATTAGTTAAAAAATCATAGTATTCAAGTAAAAATAAATATCTATTATAGTTCGTTAAAATAATGAAACTTCACAAAAAATTCTAAAATTAACACACTAAGAAAATTTAGATGTTATGATTTCAAAAAATATGTTCATTTTTTGAATATAATTTATTATAATGTAAAAAGATACATGATAGTTATGTATTTAAAGTGCGATTATAGTATACTTTAGAAACTTTTTTTTATTAAAACATTAATTTTTTTAAAAATTATTACTATTTTATTATATTCATATATTATCTAACATTATTTATACCCACCATTTCAAATGTCTATGTTAAACCTATCACATATTATAATAAAAATAATAATAGTATATTATTTTTTGGTAAAAGAGGTATTGGTGTAACACTAGCTATCGAAAAAATCATTGTTATGTATATCATAATCAATAAATGAAATTAAACATATTATAAAAAAATATTTCTAAAATTATTGGTCTTTTATATTCTCTTATAGTATAGGTTTTTCATGTCAAAAACATTATTCAATAATATATTATTCCTTTATAATTTCAAGGTGTTAAATTCAACCCACAATAAAAAATGGCATCCTCAAAATTTAAATATGACGTAATAAATATAGGATTTCAAATATTGAACTTCAGTTTTTTAAAAACCAAAACCCTAAAATGGATGAAAAAACATCCTCATAATAAGAGATAAAATGAATTAACATGTTCAAATATAACAACACATAATTATATTTCTATATATCAGAACATTTCTAGCCAGCAAAGCTGTAGACATGGAAGGAAAGAGTAAATATTCTTAGAGTGGGATAATAGTCATTGATCACAAAAAGGTGAATGATCAAAAACATTTAATGTCGATTAAAACCATAATTTTCTAATGATTCAAATGACCATATTATTTATCAGTTATGTAGTTAGATGGATATAAGTTTTCTTCCAAGATCCCTTTTTTGAAGATTGGGGAGTTCTAGTAGTATCTTTGAATATATTGAAATATACTTATATGATGCATTTTTATTTCATCACCATTATTTCATCCTTATACTATTCTTTTACCACATTCGAATTCATCTCATACTCCATGAAATTAATATCCCAAAACATCCTTTTTAGGAATTAAGCAATACAATTCAATATTAATGGACCGTAAGATCTTTAAAAGTATGAAAACTCATTCCAACAATTTCTATCTATTCCCCAAAAATTAATATGGTTAGGAAAAATTTATCCAATATAATAAATTAATTTATAAACCTAAAAAGTGAAACTTGGTGCTTATCTTCAATTTTTTTCAAATAATTAAAAAAAATAATGAAATATAAACCAATATGTTAGGCATTATTATGGTAGGAATTAAAACAATATCATATTTCAGTATTGTTTTCAAACTCCATAACCTTAATGGATCTAATTGGTTATCACACTACACTAATTTATTTCTATTTCTAAAAAATATTAATATAATTCCTATAATGTTATCCATAAAATTATAATGGTCATCCTTGACATCAAAATAATCATTGAATAACATTATCTCTATAATTTTAAATATTTTTTTTGTACAAAGTCTAATAATCATATATTACTATTTTCAAAAATGTCTTTAAAGATTTATTATCAATATAGGATAAAAATGTCTTTAAATTATTATCAATAAAAATTAATGGCATTATTCTACAAATATAATTTTTACTAAAACATACTCTAAAATAATGGGTTGAATTTCTATCAATTTATAACAAAATATCCTTAATCTTGCTTGAATCCCATCATAGAAAACCTTAAATGGGTGGTTTATAACTTTTAACTAATTAATAATTCTAAACTCACAAACCCATGATGGAATTGATAAAAATTATGTTAATGAAGACACACATTCTATAAAAATAAAACACTATACTCATATGTTTCATAATTATTATCACCAAAATACCATTGATAAAAATGAATTAGGAAATTTATTTCAGGAATCCATTTAAACTTATTTCATTTTTTTCACATATGTCCTCCCATGGCCTTTTGTTTAATATTATGAAGATTTAATAGACTAGGATAATTTTTGGGTTTTCAACTTTGAGAAATTGAAAAATAAATAGATCTTTGTATTAGATTAATTTCATTTAATCATACTCATCATTTATTCTCAATAATTCATTATATTAATCCCTTATTTTTGACACATAAAACAATTTCCAATTGCTTTCAGAAACATTAAATTCAATCGAATACAATATAGTAATAACATAGATCATTAATTTTCATAAATTATACATTATTATTTTTAAATAAAATGTGAATTATCCTAAGGATATCTTAGGGGAGTGTCAAAATAGTCATACAATAAGGCTTGTTGTGATGCACTAAGTGACGATCAGGTAAATCCTAATGTTCCATTTTCTTTTTCATTGACCTTATGTACATCTTTTCTAGAACATTGTCCAATTTTATTATCCCAAAAATGATTTTATTATAGGGTAATCCACATAATCAATACCTTATATAATCATTATGATATATATTTACAAAACATAACCAAATAGTATATATTATATATATGTTCCCTAATCAATTGTTTACTCAAAATATTATCCCATTGTTTATACTAAACAAAAATTGGTATAATATATATAAAAATATATCCCAATATATATGATCTACATTTATACATTATTAAATTAGCATAAGATACATGAAGTCATATCTGGAATGACTAAATTGTTTAGTATTTGAGGTAATCTAGAAACATACTTGAGACATTAATCACATTTATATACCCAAATAATAAAACAATTTATATCATTAAAAATTATATTATTGCATCTACAATATCCATACATATTAACCATATTAATCTTTAGGGATTACTGGGGAACAGATAAAATAAGGGTGAAATAAAATTATTTTTAAGGGTTAAATACAAAATATTTTATTCTTAATCAAAAGAAAATTTATTTAGGGAATGCATTGAGACATAACAAAAAATCCATTTAAATTACTGGAAAAGTAATACCCAATATGCAATAGAAATAACTGAAAATATATTCAATTTATTCAATAAACTGAGAATAAAATACAATTATAGATAATAGAATTTTTAAAATCTCATTGACAATAATAACGGAAAACATAATGAATGATATAATTATTTATTATACGTCATGACTTAGGAATGTGATACCTATACCTGTAAAACCCTTTCACAAGACATTTTAGAATATATGAAAATATATATTAAATTATGGATAAAATAATTTGTCTAATAATACCTACTGATGCATCAAGGACCTATACAATTTCATGCCCACCCATTGCTATAGGACCTAATAAATCCTTATATATCTAATAATATATTTTATTTATGAATCAATATTGCATAACATAAAATATCCATATTGAGTAAAGTGTATTGATTTATCAAAATTTACCATATAAAAAATTAGCATTCAAAGTAAAGCATGGTTTTTGGAAATTTTATTCATTTTTTGAAATAATAATATACAAGATTAAAATATAAATATATATATATATATAATGGAAATCTAATTTATAATGATCATAGGAACATTCATAATTCAAAGGGATATTATTTATTTCAAAATAAAACATGAAGCATAATTTCAATACCATCAATGGTAAAAATATTTATAAATGATCTAGATGATGAATATGGATGGCTACAACATATACCCAGTAGAGTAATAATAAATGGTTTTTATAATTGACTATTGGATATATTATTAAAATTAATTTTAAAATATACATGATTATATTATACTTTCATTTTGAAAAATATTTTTAAAATCATTTTATTTCAAAAACATATTAAAAAACGTGTTCATTAAATAGATCAAAATATAGAATAAATGTATGTGTGGAATAAATGAAGGTCACGATGTTGGATAATTATATAAAATCTTATAAAAAGGATAATAATGTTTTTTTTAGAAAAATAAAAGATTATTCCTTGAACATTTTTTTTAGAACCGAAATGTTAATTATTTTTAAAATGAATGAATGTTCCATTAAAAAATTTAAAAGTTGAAATGTTCTAAAATAAATATTATAAAAAACTTTTATATGTTAAAAAATAAAAACCCTTTTCCGAAAAAAAATATTCTAGAAGAAAACATATTTTAGACCAAATTGAGGAATGAAGTTCAATTTTCTTAGGACATTTTATCAATTTGTTGAAGTACTAATGAGTGAAAACATGGTATTATTTATATAAAATTTCATCAATAACTATACATTAAGAAAATTAGAGGGTTTATTAATAAATGATAAAATAATTTCCCTTAATATAAATTCATGAATAATCAATCCAATTAAAAAAAGTTCATGATGTAAACCCGTTTAAAGATCATAACATTGATATGAGAGTTTGTAAATGAATTTCTTGTGTGTATCAACATTAAATCCAAATAATTAAAGTGTAAATAAAATATAAAATAATGATAATCCATTATAGATTTAATTATGTATTTTTAACAACAATGAGATGTAATACAACCCAATTAAAAGATATTTAGTTAGGAAATTCTTTACCACTAGTTAACTGATACAAAAAATCCCCATGGATTTAATAGTCCATTTTGTAACTCAAAATCACCAAAATTATTATTTAATTACAATTTTAAAAGTCAATTAAGTATTACAAAACAACATATAAAATATATTAGGTTCCAAAAATTTCAATATGCCTCAATGATATAAAATTGAGTTGAAACCCCTTTCCATACACATTATTTTTGTTGAAAATGATATCAAATACTATATAGTGGTTTTGAACATATTATTAAATTATTATAGACTCATACTAATATTTATAATATCATTAAATATTTTTTTATAAAATTCTATCACCTATATATTAATAATAATTCACTATTTTCATTGCTTCTGGTGTAAATTGTAGTGTTTACTAATGTGTGTATTATTATTATGGATCCAATTCTTGCAATATTGTACAATTATATAATATATTTAATAATATTATGGAAATAATTATTATAGATTTACATTAATTATATATTTAAAACCAATAATTACTGATGGTTATGAAAAGTGAAGTACATTATAATCATGAGGATGTATAGTGTATGTTTTCTTGAGTGACATTTCCATTTTTCAATGATCATTTTTAATTAACAAACTTTTCAACACCACACATCATGGATGTTATACCCATACAAAAATGATGATACCATCTTTACATGAGTGATATGGAAAGAAAGAAAATGATATATATTACATTTAAATAATGATGGCTATTACATTAATATCACAATTATTTCATGTATATCACATATCATCATTATCATTATCATTATCAACATCCTTGTGAAGCATTATTGAAATATAATTCACAATTTTTCTTGAGGTGGTAGTCTGATGCACACATGATCGATGTTATCATATATCTAATGAAATGAAAGGTAAAAATTAAAATATTATAAAGTGGCTATCTTTCAATAAATATTTTGTAAATATAATATATACATATATATACATTATATTTGTCACTATACATGACCTTGAGCTGTGAAAATGGAAAAATAAAGGACATTTGTTCGGTAGGTGGTAGTCAGCCATAGACACGAATGATGATGTCATAACCCATTTGATGGAAGTATATATGGTTTTAGGTAATTCAATTTTTTTAACAAAATACCATTATATGGATCAAATTTTGTTATTATATCATCATGTTTTATTAAAATTTAATGTGTTTGTGAATGTCGTAAAATAAAGACCCTCGTTAAAGAACTTATCCCCCTCTTTGAGTATCCAATATGGGTTTCTTTTTAAGACTTCCCTGGTTTTTCAACATCAAAATGTATGACTTATAGGATAATTTGAGGGGATTTAAATTTTATTTTTAATGGTCTTGAATTATTGATGTGATTTTGGGGTGGGAAGAAGTGAGTGGAGTGAGCTCCCAACTACAGTTGAGGAGTAGTGGTATTCTTTTAAGTACACAAATGTATTCCATATTGGGAGATAAATCATATATAATATATTTAAAAAAATTTATTTAACGGTTTTTATAGATTGTATGGTCAATCCACACCTCCATGACACATTAAAACACAAGGCTTAAACATTTGTTTAAAATTTTAATTGTCCCCACATTTAAAATTTTGTGTTTTCACCTTATTAAATTACTTTCTATCCTATGAAATTTATCATTTATGACTAAAATTAAATTATAATAAATATAAAATGTATAACCCATAGTTAAAAATATTCAATATAATTTATTAAATAAAATATTAATTTTTGACTATTAATTATAATACAATCGTATTTAATGTGAAAAACACTACTTTAACAATGTCCACAATAAAAATATTTGTATCTATTTAGGTGTAAATATATTCATTATAAAATATATAGTTTTCATTTATATAACATATATGATATATATTATCATTTATAAATAAATTGAATGAATTTGGGATTTTTATTATTTAAAAAACATTAAATAACATATAATTTATCATAAAATGTCATTAATGATAATTTGGAAATTATTCAGTCAAATTGAATATTAAAATATCAATAAAATGATGGGATTATAAAATATTATGTTAAAAAAATTTAAATTTATATACTCATAAAAAAAAATTAAACATATTAATTCATTCAATTTAATACACTATTTGTTTTTTTGTATTTGTTATTTTATTTTTGATGAACTAAATAATTATTGTGGTGGAATTTGTAACTAATTTTAATTATATAATTAATATAAAAAAATAAAAGTAAAATTATTTTTATAAAAAACCATTTGATATTTCAAATTAATATTTATAACATAAAAAATTTTATTTTGTACATATCACAACTCATAAAATTTAATAAAATGGTGAAAAAATATTATATTTCTTTTTAATAACATATCTTATTATTTAGTTAAAATTTGAATAAATTGGGAAATAAATTTTAACTTTTCCACCCAATTGATAAAAAATATTGGAATAAACTCATTAAATAAAATTATTATATTATTTTAGGTCATAGTCACTCTTAAAATTCTAGTTCCCCCCCATGTAAATTCATTTTTTACTTCAACTGTAATAATTAATTTTATCTTTATTTAATAATAATCTAGATCAAAAATTAAGATGTCCATATTGTTGAATATAATTAGATTTATTCTAAAAATTAATTTTATTATGATTTAAAATAATAGGAATGGAAAATATCAATTAAAAATTAACATAGAAGACAAGACGAGAGAGTGTGTTTCTAATGTGAAAATTATCCAAGTTTTATAATTTTTATATGTATATGTTCAAAATAAAAAAGCTTAAAATGAACGAAATAGAAGTAAATGTAATATTATTTAACTAATAATAATTTAAATCCATTAAAAACAACTATATTACATTAGAAATAATTTAATCAAATTGGAATTTTTCAATTAAAATTTTGCATTTTACCGTATTCAATAATGATTTAAAATTCTCAAAAAAATAAAAAAATCAGTCTAATTTAATTTCAATTTTATGATTAAGAAAATAATAACTATTTGTTCAGATAAATTTTATTAATTTGTTAGAAATTAATTTTAAAATATTTGAAAAATTCCCAAAAAATCAATATTTTTGAAAGAAATAATTTTTTTAAATTTTTTTATTTAAATGATTAATATTTTATTCCCAAAAAATATATTTTAAAAAATGTGAATAATATATATTTTAATAATTTATGAAATCATTTTTATACCCTCAAATCTAAGGGAAAGACAATAACATTCATATTAAATTTTATTAATTATATTATATTATTATTCCATAAATCTCTGAAGTTTTAAATATGCATGATACTGAAGAAACTCATTATCATGTGAATCAAAATATATATAAGATGTTTAATTCTATTTAAAATAAAAATATTTTAAATCCTTGTAGTGTCATATTATATTAAAAGATATATGTTTCATGTCACATATTATATTAAATAAAATTATTTTATTCTTAGGATTTTAGGGTGTTACACTCTATCATGGATATATATTCAAGAAAATATATATATCTATCATCAAAGTCATGAAATATTTGATGATTGTGTATATATAATTTTGGTCAACATTTGGAGGAATGTATGTTATGTTGAATGTTTTACCATTCTCTATAATCAAATATAAATAATTATTTCCCATAATCTTATTCTCTCTAACATCATACCTACATGTTGGATTATAAAACCACTTCCCATTAAAATCCTCATAAGGATATATATGAATACAATATTTAAAAAAGTTTCTATAATGGAACTCTATTAAGGTAATCTCTTGACCTCAACATCTTTATAAATATATTTACCATGATATCTATATATTTTCTAGAGTTTGAATTGTTATTTTAGTACAAATATCCATATGAGGGTTATAATAAGTACAAATTCATATATTTATATCAATAGATTTATAAAAGATTATACATAACATGATGGTAAAACATTGTTCTCAATCAGATTTTATAAATAGTGGTATTACATAAAGTCTTACCAATTCTCTTGTGTGTATTACAATGATTTGGAAAAGTGATAAATATTCCTCAAATGAGATTTATTGTGTTAAAATTGTATTGTGATTCACTTCCACACATATGAAATTATTTCCTTTATAATTTATTTGGCTCCATACAACAAAAACATTGATTACATTTTCACATTTACATACTGGTATGGTTAATTATTTCTTCATACCGTTATAAATATTCTATTCATCATTGACCCGTTATCATTCCAAGTATTGAGATACAAATTCACCAATTTCCCATATCATTTTATCCAACCATAGTTTTTTCTTCATATATCTATGAATCATAGTTCTTTCTTGATAAATAGTGACTGATTATCTATATTGATCATCAATAGGTTCCCTCTTCACCTTTAGTTTTTATGGGACACAAATTTTTGATACAAACCTTATAAATATGTATTAACCAATGTGGCACCATAAGATTCAATACCTTATTTTATAGAACCTAATAATTTTTTTGTCCACACATAATATTACCATGAATGGATATATATATGATGTTTTTGGAATATGTTATGATAAATAACCTTTTATCATTCCCACATACATCTTTTTCAGGTCTAGGGATATTGGATTCATTTTAACCCGCATCATGTATATGGTACTAATATTCTTTATACAAAATGAATATGTTAAATTATTCAACATCCCATTATAGTAATGGGTCAAAAAATCATAATAAAAAGTTATATATAATAATCTTCACTATAGAATATTTAATGTCATTCTTGTTAATATTGGTTATTTATTTTTTATATATGAAAAAATTATCATGACATTATAAATTAAAGAAAATTTTCAATATTAAGATCACTTAAAAAGTGTACATATCTAGTTTTTGTTATCTGTCATCATGGATACATAATTGAATCAGAGAAAATGAAATTTGTATTTCATCTTCCTAGAGTGCACATCTCAATAATTTATTGGATGCATCACTCTAGATAAAACATCCTTCCACTCTTTTAGAAAATGAGACCAAATGTTAAATGATTAGACTTTTAATTAATAAATTAAATAAATCTTCAAGAAAAAATTATATAAAAACTTCTCCTCATTACAATGTATCTTTGTTAATGTGATTTAAATTCATGATAAGTTTTCCATAAATCAATAAATTTAAACATCTCATCCAAGGAAATAGTGGATCTTTATCCTAGATTATTTAGTGATATCCTTCAATTCCCAATAAATAATAAGGACTGATAGATATCAATTTTATAGGGATAATATACCCTAATAATGTTACTTTATCTATCCAAAAATAAAATCTTTTTGAAATATTCATATAAATTATCCTCTCATATTTTCATCATTACATCCATAGAAAACTCATCAGGTTCCTCTTATAATTTTAATTATATTAGAATATTTATTTGTAAATACTACAAAATTTTATTCAATGTAATCCATATGAACTATATTCAATATGAACATGCATATATATAGAAATGTTTTGAGTACAAATGGAATCATAAAGAAATATTTGTTCTTATAATAAAATAAGTCACATGAATATTCTTTATCATCACAATTACTTCATAATATACATACTAAAGATCCACTTCACAAATGTTCTTTTCTAAAAATAGTTGAGGAAAAAATTCACTAATCCATGGTATAAGATATGTTATATTTTTCATTATATTGTTGAAATCAATATAATAAGTGTTAAGGATCATTAAACCATAATTAATTATGAAGTAGTGGATTTGTTCAACAATGCTAAAGAACTATGGTATATAAACCCCTTATCCATATTCTACTATTTATAATTCATTATTTTTTTTCATCAAACTTTTTCTATTTGATACATCATTTGGATAATGGAAAATATCCATATATAATACCTATTTCCAATTCAAACTCATGGATTAAAGGAAAACTAAAAAAATACTTTAGAAAAAAACAATATATTTTTATAAAATGGATATGACTCCAGGGATGATATTTTATTTAGTCTCATTCACTTGATATATATTTTTAGTTCATAAGAATATATTATCCATTTAGGAGATGATGATACAAAAGGATATTCATCATCCTCCAATCATATGTAATAAAATATAAGGCAATACATGATATGAAGGAAAATTTTCTTATATTTTTAATTCCGGATGGCTATATATAAAGAATATAAATACATGTCTAAAATTGCATCCAATGCATCTAATTTTATAGTATCAAGGTATTTATGGAAATGAATCCCCAATTTTGTTTTGGGAGATGTTATATAATTTGGATGAACTAATAGATCCATTTTTTATTTTCACCAATATATAAGTATCCATGTTTTGAGGTGGTGCATAAAATGTTTAAATAAAAATGAATTATATGAAATAATATGTAGATGAATAGTACTAGAAGACAATTATTGTTTATAAATAGATTATAATATGAAATTTTAGTATTTTATTCTAATTCTATTCATTTAATTCATAAAATATTAGTATATGGATGATAATTTTTATATTAGCAGGATAATTAAATAGAAATAGTTAACATGTAAGAGATGACTCATAAATGAATTATATTACACAATTATTTAATTTCTTGTTTTCAATCCTTCTTATACATGCTCAATTTCCTGAAATAAAATTTAACATAATTTTTTTTCACTTAACAATGGTTGAAAATGTGTTTGTGAATTTACAAAATAACATGTCATAGTATTTTCAATACATGCATATAGAGAGGCATGTTTATCTCTGAACTGGTTAAAATAGAGTCAATTCATAACGTTCTTTTTATGCGGGTGTTACCACTTTGTGAAAATGTGATAGGAAAAAATACACAGGTACTATCCATACATGGATTTTCTGATTGGAATCAACTGAAGAAAAAATTTATTAAAATTTATGGATTCATTAAATTATTATATCGTGTCACACATTCTATATGTAATGAATTATAATAATCATCGCCAAAAATAGTGAGACCCTTCTATGATACCAACAATGTATATGTGTATATTTTATAAAAATTCATTCATAATTTATTACATGATGATACACATAATTCTGTCAAAATTTTTGAAAAGGGCTATTTTAATAAGAAAATTATATATAAAATATATAAACATGACATATGAGTCAAAACTTTTTTATTTCTCCTTAACATGTACTTAAAATTCCACCACGCTGCTAAATCTGTATGGGATAACCTAGGTAAGTATATAAAAAAGGGTGGGTTATAATGTTGAGAAATGTTATATTCAATGAATAACATAATGGATGTAATACACTATAGTCATTAGAAATAAAATTATGGAATACACTTATAATCATAAATATTAACATCTAATCATGATATGAGATGAAAACATTAAGGAAAAATATGAATTCATAAATAACATAAAAAATGAATCACATAAATAATTCAAGGATTATAACTAACACCCCGTCAAATAATTTATTTATAATTATATCCTATTCATGATACATGGAAAATCAAGAGATAAAAACATTACCCAATGAATTGGAGGGATATTTAATTCTGGGTTGAGTCCTTTGTTTCATATCCTGTAGATTTATTTGTGAGACACATATACTAGACAACATAAGAACTCTTTTAATCAATTTTAATACAATGAATAATGAGTATGGGTTATATGGATGGAATTCCCCAATCATTGTTGGATAGGTACTTCTAGGCGGTTATCCTTAAGTGAAAAAGCAGATGAGTATTCATTACACAACTGTTGGGTAGAGAAAAATCATATAATAAATTTGGAAGCCTAATAGGTTAACAAAAAGGATAAAGGATTAGTTTAATGACATTATATGGTGGCATATAATTAAATTATAATAGTAAATATAGTAAAGGGATGTTTTAAAAATACAAATCATGATAAATTTGATATCAAAATCTTGGTTCAAGAAATGTGCTAGAAATAAAAAATAAGTGGAGTGGATACCTGGTTATGCCCAAATTTACCCTATCGGTAAAAGTGGTCATTGAAGTACAAGTAGGGATTGAATCCACAGGGACTAAAGAAGAAACCTTGAGACACTTGATTAGATGCGGGATTGGCTATAAAGTGGCCAACAATGGTGTTGATTGATTTGAAGAAATATTTATTTAATTTAATGAACAAAACCAATAAAGTTACTTTAATTAAAACAACTAATTAAGGTGAGTTGATCCTAGGTTGTCTCTTGGGCTTGATTGGATGTATTTGTTTTTCATTTGATTTTCTGTTCATCGGTTCAAGAGGTATCCATTAAATGAAATAATTCCTCAATATCATTCTCCGATTTAATCCATAAAAAATTTCAAGGATAATCACCAATTCACTTAGAGGATCAATTAAATGAGAACTCCAAGGAATTGGATCGTACTAGAACTCAAAATGTGTCGTCATTAAAGTCAGTGAAGATAAAGAAGAAGACAAATCAAAGAAAGGAACTCTTAAAATAAAGAACAAATTTAAGAATTTAAGAACATCAAATAACATTCAATCCAGCCCATGAAACTCCCTAGGATCAACCCATAAAATTTTAGCCCTCAATTTGTGCTATTATATCAATGGAAGCAGGTAGTTGACTTAAAGAAGCGGGATTGAAGAAGAAAAACATTAATCAAAATGAACACTCCACCGTTGTGTGATGAATTCAAAAGTGCGGGTGTGAATAAATTCACACTTCAATTCAACGGTATCAACGTGTGAAGAAAAGGAAAATAAAAAGTGAAGAAGAAGAATAAATTTTATTAAAATAATAAACATTAAATAGAAACATACATGGGAAAACTTGATGATGCGATTACAAATTGAAAGAAGGAAATTACAATAGAAAGAAATACAATGGATGAAAGAAAAACATGCATTCAAAGAAAAATGTTAGATGATTATTCCATTCACCACCAGCTCCTTATATAGGAATATTAGGAGCCTTATGTCCACCCCCAACAAAAAATTCACCCCCAACAATTAAGAGAGTCAAAAGGAGGGTGAAGAATCAAAAGGAAATTAACGTTACAATGTTGACCACAAAACCAGCCAGATTCATCCTCCATTTTCACGTGTGCGTTTGACACTTCATACGACTGAATCCGAAGGTGTTATAAATAGAACATATCTTCGTCAATGTGTCTTCTAGATTCTCTAAAAGGTTCAAGAAATTTGGCTCAACTGTTTGGATATTATGGTCGAAATTGTGGGACGGATTTCTGTGCATTAATGTCGGGTCCACCATTTAAATCTCAACTTTAGATCCCTTTATCATCATGAAAACATCAGAATTAGCTCCGGCCACAGTTGAATAAAATGATCCTCATATTTGTATCTTTCTATTGTATATATTTGAGCTTCATTGGGCTTGGTTTCTGGGCCCGACATTTGTTTGATGGGCCTTAGGCCCATTATGCTTTTTCCAGCATGTTTCTGCCTTCAGGCGCAAGGTTCTCCATCTTTCTTTGGAATTCATCCATCGGACCTAAAAGGTAAACTGTTCCAAACAAATTGATCAATAATATCCCAAAATTTCAAATTCCTAAAATGAATATAATGTTGCCATAAACAAATGAATGATTGGGCCCAAATTTGCATTTTAAACATGAATTGCATTTAAGATGATAAATTATGTTCTATTTATGTAATGCACTAAAAAAATGTTTATGGACTTTGGAACAATGAATATAAAGATATTAACAATTAATATTATCCACTTTCAGTGACTAATCAATACCTTTCATTGGAATAATAACAACATAGTTAATAATTATAATAATATCGAATAAAAAATATATCATTATTCAAAAATTGATATGAAATTAAATTTATATTTATAAAGAACTAAGAAAAAATTAAATTTGAAATAAAAAATATTAATACAAATAATGTCCTAGAATGGAATAATTGAGTGATATATCCACTAACTCATCATAGTGACTTCTCAAATATGGTGAGTAAATAGAGGATGGAAATGAAATATGATTCATTGAACCTATATTTTTTAGTATAAGGATATTTATAAAATTATAAAAAACAATATATTTAGATTATATAGCTAATAAAAAGATTTTTCTTGAATGGAAAAGAACAGGGGGAATTATATAACCCGTAAAGGGTGATTCAGAAAGCACGAGAGGATATTAATAAGAGATTTAAAAAACCAAGGAAATCATTCTGATATGTATAGGTATATTAATATATTTTTCAATGGGGTTTCAGTGAAGATGTATTGGAGGATGGGTGGTTATTTATAGTAAAAGAGATGAGATCTCATTATTATTCTACAAACTTTTGTTTCAGAACTTATATAATTAAAAAATAAATTCCACTAACCTTCCCTAGGTTGTTTTCAATAGTATATTCCAATGATATATTTAATAAAATATTTTATAAGTCCATTAACCTGAAAAATTAAAATAATAAACATGGTTAGTTGTAAGCGAGTCATCCTCTTAATTAAATTATTGTTGAATCCTAAATTTTTTTAGACTTTGGAGGAATCAATAAAGGATTTAAAAATTAATATAATAAATAAAAAACATATTAATTTTTCTGGTAATTCTATATATCACTTACCATTCATTTTACAACATTCATTACACCACATTATCAATATTATGTGGTCATAATATTGATCGTATATTTATATTGTATTTAATTTTATCCAAATATATGATTTCATAAGAATATAATAAAAAATTTATCAATGACTAAATATGATTCATTGATTTAAATAATAATATCTATTTCAATAAAAATTAACTTCATAAATATGATAATTTTTATTTTTAAAATAATACACATTTATTTGATATTTCTAGTTTTTGTTATATGAACCACATTCCAACTCTTATAAAAATTATGCCCTAACTCATTAAATTATATTATTTTTTATATGTAATTTTTTATTATATTGTAATAATATTTAATTAATGTATCATTTATTTTAAAAATTAATAAATTTATGAATAGTGTTTCTCAATTTAAACTATATCACTCCCAAATTTATAATTTTATTTCACACTGAAAAAATATAATCTTTATCAGACTCATTATAAAATCATAAAAATGATATT
Source organism: Viscum album (assembly GCA_963277665.1). NCBI lineage: Eukaryota > Viridiplantae > Streptophyta > Magnoliopsida > Santalales > Viscaceae > Viscum > Viscum album. The sequence goes on along the minus strand of CAUJRU010000151.1, from coordinate 580,767 downwards.
AATAACATTATGTAAAAATGAATATAAAAATCTCACTACTATGGGATAGATACATAAACCTTTAATACACTAGAATACGACCTAAGCATAATGTGTATAGTGGTGGCACTTTCTAGCAGTGGTTCAAGAAAAATAGATTGTTTAGTTAAATTGATATTCCAGAACATTGAATATAAATACCTTTTTTAATAATGGAATTTCAACATGGGCATGGTCAAGGGAATATCAATGAGATTCCGTTCACATTTAAACTCCAACAATAAGGCATCATAATGAATGATAAATATAGATAAGGATATTTTTTCCAATTTTTTGAGATAGAAATCATCATAAATATTGATATATAATAATCATAATGATCTATGTATAACGGTTTTGTTTTGAATTATAAATATACTTATCCATATTTTAAATCTTACCTAATGTATTTGTTAACGGTCTGAAAAACCAAATTCACTCTAGGTTTTTTCAATTAAAATATTATTTAATAAATCATTTAGTGATTCCAAAATATATTTTCAATTGTTTCTTGTTGAAAAAATTGGTTGGTCACATTTTTAGGGATATTATTAATGATTTTGTTCACATAAGAAAATGTATGGTGAATTTTCTCTTATATTTTTTCCATTCTGTATAGTTGTGAAATATTTCCAAGATTTTTATAAAATTACATTACATTTTGATTATTTATTTTATCATTAACAAATGAAATTTTTTCATGATTAGATATTTTTTAATTCGGTAATTTTTTCATGATCACATTTTATATGAAAATTGAGATGTATTTTGAGACATGTTAAATCTTTTATTATTCATAAATAAATTTAACATTGTCCAATGTGAAACTAAAATGATTATTGATAATTAAATATTGAATTTTATAATTTAATTTAATACATATGTTTGTTCTATGTATTCATTTATGTTTTGTTTTGTTTTTTCCCTTAAAAATCATCTCATATAACCATATTCATATGTATAAATTAACCTAGTTATGAAAATGATTATACTATATGAGATAACATGAAATGTTTCAAGAAGAGAATGATTGTGTGGAAATGATATCAAGTGAAACTGAATTAGATAACTATATAGGTAATTTCCAAGAGACTAAATCTAAAAGTCATTATGTAATGGGACAATTCTAATATATGTGTTGGTCGGAGTGGATACTCCAGAGGGGGAGGGGGAATTGAGTTCCTATTCAAAATTTCTGATTTAAAAGATTTCTATTAAAATCCACCAATTTAAATAACAAGATAAACTATGGTGAATTTGTAATATAGTAAAGGTTTAGTTAGATTCTAAAGAGATTGATTAGTTCTCAGATAATATAATCTAAAGATTAGATCAGCTTTTGAAACTAACCTACATGTTTACAATAAATACAATCAATTTCAACTTAACTATCAAAGAAAAATTACAATAGATTTATATTTAATGTACTTACAAATGGAATATTCAAATTATTTGTGACTAAAATAAAAATGCATAGCAGTTTAAAACAAGAGGTTCAGTCTCAAGCATAGACTTAGTCCTCTCAAAGAGTTTTATATTGTACGAACCCAGGTTTTTTCGGACAGTTGTTTTGAGAAGAAATTTGAATTTTTGCTATTGGATGCTAGTGAGGGGTAAAATGGTAATTTGCCTCTACCATCTGATCTCAGATAATTTTTATGACAACTCCGTTGGTCCTGGAATTGGGAGTTTACCCTAGGATAGGTGTTTAGTGGAATTCTAAGATGTTCAAATTTTGGTGGAATATTTAATATTAAATATTATTGAATTAAATATTAAATTATTCGCATAGGTTCATTTGGAAATAAATTTTAAATGGGGAATTTTATTGAGATTCCCTCTGCACCATTGAGTCTGGAATAGGGTGTTTAGCCTAGGTAAGGCATAAACTCATGTCGGGCATCAGGGCCAGCCCGGGCCCCTTTTTCATCATTTTCTTCTTATTCTTTTCCTTATATTTTCTTTTCTTCCTTATCTTCTTTCCTCCTCCTCCTTGCGCACATTTACTACACCAACACTTTGTCTGTGACCTATGGGAGATATGGATATTGATAAAGAGGGAGAGTTGGGAGGCATGAGGGGCACTAATTTGAGGTTCTCGATGCGCTGAGTCGGCGTGAAGCAACCGTGAGCCGTTAAATCAACCGATGCTTCAGCGATTTCCACCGAAAGATAGGGATGTTAATGTTTTAGACATAGATCCCTTTTAAACATGTTATTTTTATCCTTTAAATCCTTTTATTTCTTTCTTGAAATCCCATGGGGATCGATCTGTTGTTTTGGAGGCAAAAACGAGCGTTTTGGGCGTTTTTAGGGATTTACTGTCAGAAAACCCAGAATACACGGAGTGTATTCCAAGGGTATACGCCATGTGTTCTTCCCATTTGGGGAAGATGATGTTTTCATAAGTACATCCTATTTTCTTTGAGTACACGCCGTGTAGTGGGTGTCCGTGTGGTTGGCTGTGTGAAATAGAACACAGAATAGCAGTTTTTAAGGAGTACGCGCCATGTACTTTGAGTACATGCCATGTAGTGGTACATAGGCATGTGTTTTAGTTAAAAAAAACACAGGGTGACTTTTTGTGAATAGTACACATAGTGTACATTAAATTACATGCTGTGTACTATTACACAAGCATGCCCAATGGGTTCTGGCCATGTGCTCTGGCCATATACTACTTCAATTTAGTAATTTGGGGATATCTTATGCTCTCGACGTTAGAATTGGGCATGTGAGTAGTCCACTATGAGTGTTCTTCCATTTATATCACAATGGTGGAATAATATTTACATTTATATGTCATATAAAGATGGTTTTGGGGGGTTTCTATCAAAATGGAGGGGTTTTCCTCCAGTTATCGTGTTCAGTTGTCACCTAAAAGTCAGAATTGGCGTGGATGATAGGTTGGGTGTTCAGGACAACTTATTTGAGACCTTTAATAGGAGATGAGATATGGGCTATCTCTCGTAACCTATGCTTTATAGGTCGTTTCCCTTGTGAGACGTTCCCTTATGGCCTATGAGGCTTTGAGTCCGGGTACTTCTTAGGATCCCCGAAGGGATGCCTTTGGTTGTGTACGGACCTAGGGAGTCCCTTGTTGGATCTCTCTCTTGTTATTCCTTTGACAGGAAACATGTTAAGGAATGACTATGTTTTCCTTCCTTTGAGGATCCTGTGTAGGATTCCTCTTTTACACTTTTTGAGGATCTTTCATAGGATGCCTTCACTCTTATTTACCTAAAAAATTCCGAGTATGATGTTTCCTCAGTGTTTGACTTGAGGGGCCCAACGGGTGCTCATTGTTTGACCGACCCTAAGTTGTTACGACGGGGTTGGGTATATATGGTGATCTAGTGTCACCTAGAACCCATCCCAAATTGGTGATTCATTTGGGCTTTGGATTCATTGTTGGGTTGGACGTTCAGGCCACCCTCACTGTTTGTTTATATCTGACTTGGTTCGCTGATGCTGTAGTGTTTACCAGAGGTTCTTCCTGGTTGGTGGCTGTTGAGCCTGACGTGTGGTATCTTTCTTGTTTTTTTTGGATTCCTACTATTTCCTTGTGTGCCTGAGTAGAGGCGGTTAGATTGTTAATGGGGTTATTTACCTTGCTGTGGATGTGTATGCCCGTGTTGCTTGATATTTGACCATTTGGTCTAGCATTCCTGTTAGGCTGCCCTGTTTCCATACCTATTATTTTTAGGATGGAGTGGTTTTATCTGAATTTTTGTGATATGTTGTAGACTGTTATCCAAGTAGTTATTGAGGTTTACTTTGGCCATATTGCATTACTATACATTGACGTACATAGGGCCGTGAGAACCTGGTGTGGTAGAGTATAAAGGGATAGACTGTGTGAGCTTCGTCAGAGAGTCTTTGGACATTATAGACTATAAGAGGATAGACCGAGTGAGCGTCCTCAGAGATTCTTTGGACATTATAGACTATAAAAGGATAGACCGAAGGATATTCCTAAGAGATTATTTGGACATTATATACTACAGGGGGATAGACCGAGTGAGCTTCCCCAAAGAGTCTTTGAGCTTGAGGATACATTGGGATTGACCGAGCGAGCATCCTCAGAGAGCTTATAATTACTTGGGGCTATAAGGGGATATACTGTGAGAGCTTCCTCAGAGAGTCCTTGACTACTTTAGTCTATAAGGGGATAAACATTGTGAGCTTTCTCAGAGAGTCTCTGTTTTGTTTATTTGAATCAACTATTTACCATAGGCTATTGGAGGAATTTACTATGTGAGATTCCTCAGAGAGTCTATGAACGATCTAGGCTATAAGGGGAATTGACTGAGTGTGCTTCCTCAGAGATTACATGAACATGGGGCTATAAGGGGAATTGACTGTGTGAGCTTCCTTAGAGAGTTCCTGACTACCTTAGACTATAACGGTAATTGACTGAGTGAGATTCCTCAGAGAGTCTTATAATTTTCATATGACTAATCTAGAGGTGTTAGGCTGGGTGTACTACCCAGAGGTTTGTTGGAACTTGTTAGGTAGGACCAAAGGGGATGTCTGTGAGTATATCTTAGAGGGTTACCTATTGTGTTATCTGCTTTCTTATGTTTGATTTGTTGAACTAGAGGGTTTCATGTTTTGTTTATCTTGTTCAGAGGAATATCTCTTGTGTTGGACAAAGTAGGTACATGTCGATGGGATTATGGACCTAGAGATCGACCTAATGATACATGGCTTGAGTGGCACAATGTCCAACTCAATACCCTTTAATAGGATGTCCAGGAGATCAGGTTTATGGTCCCAAGGATCGACTGCTGATGCTATTCTTTTTATTTGAATCATTTAATCATGAATATTCATATTTATGTATATGTGTATAAGTATGGGACAATACATGTGTACGTATATAGATTTGGACATCCATAGTGGCACTTTCCCAGTTGACAGGGTTTACCTACCCTAGGTTTGACTGTGGTTGCACGTTTGGTTTACTTCCTTTGTTGTGTTCCAGCTAGGCTGAGCATGTTGTTGTTGCATACACATAGCAGCATAGTTATAGGTTTCTTATCGGGGTGCCCTAATGAGATTATCTCTCACCCATACATGGTAACCTCGATATACGTGTATAACTTATGTCTGCTTTTCTGGATGAGCATGAGTTGCATGGTGGATAGGGTTGAGTCCCAGTGCTGCCTGATCGAGTAGAGAAGCTCGAGTGTTTCTACTAATTGGGCTACTGCAGTTCGACAATGTCTGGAGATTGGGTATGTGGATTGGCTCAGAGTTAGTAACAGAGCCCTATACTTTTACTTTTTGTATCTTTTGTACTTGTATTTGTATGTTTGGCCCAGTGGGTGACCAGTTTTGTATTGTTTTGCATAGTTGTTCTGGATTTTACAACATTTTTCTATTTCTGCTTGTTCTATTTCAGCTGTTTATTACATCCACACCATGTTTACTTTCCACTATGTATGATACTAAGTTATTTCTGCTGTTTTCTTACTCTGGTATGAGGGCATAGTCTCCCCACTATCACACACTAGGCCCTCACTGCTAGTCGGCAGGCTCTAGCATACGGGGAGGCACGATTGAGGCCTTGTGGTGAACTGGCTTGGAGCACTGGTTTAGTGTCTCCACGTCGGGACGTTACAAAGTGGTAGCAGAGGAGTTTTATTTCATGTTCATTACTATTTGGGATATAGTAGACAAGAGTATTATGAATGTGTCGGAACCTATGATGGATATCAGGCTGGTGTGTCAAGAACACTTGTTTCGATAAGAAGTCCTGGTTTCCAGGGTTTGGGATTGCTGTTATAATTTTGTGATTTTACAATTGTATATGATTTTCACCTTGAGTGACACACATGTTGTTTGGTGTTTTTATTTACTATGGATCTCTGGCTCTTGGACATTGGTAAGATTCCAGGGCTGGATTATGACTCTTGGACGGCATGGGAAAGAGGCGTCTCATGCATCATACTAGGAACGTTGGATTCACATCATATAGGCATACTAGTGTATGTTTTTACTCACAACTGAGAATTTTTTGGTCTACTTACACATAATTTTACTCTGATGGAAGGTTACGTGGATCTACATTGAGGTTGTTTTTGTTGAGGTTGATGGATCAGTCCTCTTGCACATGTGATGCAATGACCATAGTTGGTATATGTCGTACATGATGCCTTTTTTGTTTAACCCCTTATTGGGTGTCGTTTCTCAAGTCTATGGTTATCTAGTCGAATCGATGAGTATGGTGTCGATAGATACCAAGGATTTTATTGTAAACTAGACCTACTTATGGTATTTCTATATATAGATACCCAATGAGTATTAGTTCATTTTCTCTTCTTCTTGGGTTGTGGACTCTAGGGAGTAGTTCCTTATGAGGATGCCCAGAGATAATTAGGGACCTTGTAGGTTGTGTTTTGGTTTTTACTTCCTTTTTTGGTTGTGATCTTTACCGTCTTTTGTATGGTTTTAGATCATTGGGGCTAGGTGGTTAAACCTTGTGACCCATTTGTGTGGATTTTTCTATAGGGCTAGGTGGAAGACCTGGAGACCCATGGTTTTGACTTGAACCTTTATAGGTTTATTTCTGTTCTGTTCTAGGTAAACCTGTGTGAAAATGGTTGACCCGTGCATGAATCCGGGCTGGGTTTTGGTAGGATGTTAGTGTGGCTCAGAGGGAGCTGGGCACGCCTTTAGTGAAATCATAGTGTACTCTTACAAGAGATGATAATGTGATATCTTGATTTGTCTTGAGTATTCTTAGAGATCTTTAACCCTACATCGTGCTCCTTTTTCTTTCTTAATGGTCATCCATGTTGCGGATAGAACATGTTTTGGGTTTTATCTCAGAAGAGTGAAAGAAAATCCATATGATGGGGAGTGTAGTATTGGCCTTTTGGGGGTGGTTTTCCTTGTTTATGTTGAAATACATTTTTTCATGTGGGCTTTTGGGATCATAGTTTCTTTTAAGATGATGACAAGGGTATTCCTATGATGGGGAGTTCTAGTTTGGTCATAGTTGAATATCTTCTATGTAGAAGGAAGTTGTTAACACTATAAGGCTATTATTTGGATAGTCCAGGTAGTTTGAATGTGAATATTTTCATGTTGGGAGCATGGTTGTTGGTCCTTTCACTAGGCTTCTCAGGGACGAGAAGGATTATGGTGGTGAGTTTGTATGAACCTATGTTTTTTTCGGACAGCCGTTTTGAGATGAAATTTGAATTTTTGATGTTGGATGCTCACGAGGGGTAAAATGGTCATTTTACTCTACCATATGATCTCGGATAATTTTTCTAACAACTTTGTTTGTCCCAGAATAGGATGTTTACCCTAGGATAAGAGTTTGGAGGAATTCTGAACTGTTCAAATTTTGGCAGAATATTTAATATTTAATATTATCAAATTAACTATTAAATTATTCACGTAGGTATATTTGAAAATATATTTTTAATGGGACGTCATATTGAGATTCTGTTTGCATCGTTGAGTCCGTAATGGGGAGTTTTTCCTAGGGAAGAGATAAACTCATGTCGGGTGTCGGTGCCGGCTTGGGTCCCTTTTTCTTCGTTTTCTTTTTCTTTTTTTTACCTTTATTTTTTCTCTTCCTTCTCTTCATTCATCATCCTCCTTGTACACGTCTCCTATACCTCCCCCATGTCCATGACCTATGGGAGATATGGATATTGATAATTAGGGAGACTTGGGAGGCAAAAGGGGTACCGATTTGAAGCTCTGGACGAGCCGAGTCGCCGGGCTGCAACCGAGAGCCATGAAATCAACCAAATCTTCGGCGGTTTCTGCCCAAAGGTAGGGACAATTATGTTTTTTCCATAGATCCCATTTAAAAAATTTTTTAGGTCTTTAAATCCTTATATTTATTTCTTGTAAGCCCATGAGGATCGATCTGTTGTTTTGCAAGTGAAAACGGGCTTTTCGGGCGTTTTGAGGGATTTCTCGTCGGAAAACCAAAAATAAACGACATTTATTCCAAGGGTAAATTCCCTGTGTTCTTCCCATTCGAGAAAGATTAAGTATTCTTAAGTAAACTATGTTTACTTTGAGTACACTTCGTGTAGTGGGTGTCCGTGTGGCTGGCCGTGTGAAATTGAACACAGAATAGTTGTTTTTAAGGAGTACATGTCGTGTACTTTGAGTACACGTCGTGTAGTGGTACTTGGGATTTTGTTTTAGTGAAAACGAAACACAGGGTGACTTTTTTTGAATAGTAAATTCTTTGTATAGTAAAGTACACGCCTTGTACTATTACATAGGTATGCCCAATGGGTTCTGGCCATGTGCTCTGGCCATGTACTTCTTCAATTTATAAATTTTGAGATATCTTATGCTCTGGAAGTCAGAATTGGGCATGTGAGTAGTCTATTATAAGATTTTTTCCACATAAATCACAATGGTGGAATCCTTGTTTACATTTATAGGTCATAAAAATAGGGGTTTTGGAATTTCTATCTAAATGTAGAGGTTCTTCCTCTAGTTACCGTGTTCAGTTGTCATGTGAGAGTGAGACTTGGCGTGGATGGAAGGTTGGGTGTTCAGACCAACTTAGTCGAGAACATTAATAGGAGATGAGTTATGAGCTATCTCCTATAACCTATGCTTTAGAGTACATTTCCCTTGTGAGTCGTTCCCTTCTGGCCTATGAGGCTTTGAGACCGGGTACTTCTATAGATCCCCTGAGGGATGCCTTTGCTTGTGTGATGACCTAGGGAGTCCCCTTTAGGATCTCTCTCTTGTTCTTCATTTGATATGAACCATGTTATGGAATTCCTATGTTTTCCTTCCTTTTATGATCCTATGTAGTATTTCTCCCTAACTCTTTTCTAAGGATCCCATGTAGGATACCATCACCCATGTTTACCTAGAGAATCCCGAGTATGATGCTTCCTCAGTGTTTGACATGAGGGACCCAACAGGTGCTCATTGTTTGACTGACCCTGATTTGTTACATCAGGTTGGGGTAAAGATGGTGATTGGGTGTCACTTAGAACCCATGCTAAACCAGTGATTCCTTTGGGATTTGGATGTATTATTGGGTTGGACATTTGGGCCACCCTCACTACTTGTTTATATCTGATTTGGTTCGCTGATGCTGTAGTGTTTACCGAAGGTGCTTTCTAGTTGATGGCTATTGAACCTGACACGATGCGTCTTTCTTGTTTTTATGGATTCCTACTATTTAATTGTGTGACTGAGTAGAGTTTGTTTGATTGTAAATGGGGTTGTTTACCTTACTGTGGATGTGTTTGCCCATGTTGCTTGATTTTTGACCGTTTGGTCTAGCTTGACTGTTAAGCTGCCTTGTTTCCATGCCTAGTATTATTAGGATGGAGTGGTTTCATATAAATTGTTGTGATATGTTGTAGACTATTATCCAAGTTGTTCTTGAGTTTTAATTTGGCCATATTGCATTACTATATGTTGACATACATGGGGCCGTGAGAACCTAGTGTAGTAGACAATAAGGGGATAGACCGAGTGATCTTTCTCAGAGAGTCTTTGGATATTATAGACTATAAGAGGATAGAACGTTTGTACTTCCTTAGAGAGTCTATGGACATTATATACTATAAGAGGATAGACCAAGTGAACTTCCTCATAGAATCTTTGGACATTATAGACTATAGGGGGATAGGCCGAGTGAGCTTCCCCAGAGAGTCTTTGAGCTTGAGGCTACAAGGGGATTGACCGAGTGAGCATCCTAAGAGAGATTATAATTAATTGGGGAAATAATGGGACAAAAGATGAGAGCTTCCTCATAGAGTCCTTGACTACTTTAGACTATACGGGGATAGACCCCGTGATCTTCCCTAGAGAGTCTCAGTTTTGTTTGTTTGAATCACCTATTTACCATAGGATATAAGAGGGATTGACTTTTTGAGCTACCTCAGAGAGTCTATGAATGTCCTGGGATATAAGGGGAATTGACTGAGTGTGCTTCCTTAGAGAGTGGTTGACCTTGGGGCTATAAGGGGAATTGACTGTGCGAGCTTCCTCAGAGTGTTCCTTACTACCTTAGACACTACGGGGAATTGACTGAGTGAGATTTCTCAGAGAGTCTTATAATTTTTTTATGACCAAACCAGATGGGTTAGGCTGAGTGTACTGCCCAAAGGTTTGATGGTACTTGTTAGGTAGAACTAGAGGGGATGGTTTTGAGTACTTCCCAGAGGGTTACCTGTTGTGTTATTTGATTTCTTGTGTTTGATTTGTTGAACTAGAGGGTTGCTTGTTTTGTTTAGCTTGTTCAAAGGAATATCTCCGGTGTTGGACAAAGAAGGTACATGTCAATGGGATTACTAACCCATAGATCGGCTTAATGATTCACAACTTGAGTGGCACAACATCCATCTCAATGCCCTTGCACAAGATGTCCAGGAGATCCGACATATGGTCCCAAGGATCGACATTTGATGTTGTTCTTGTTATTTGAATCACATAATCATGAATATTCATATTTATGTATATGTGTATAAGTATGGTACTATACATGTGTACGTATGTAGATATGGACATCCATAGTGGCACTTGCCCATTTGGCAGGGTTTACATAACCTAGGTTTGACTGTGGTTTCACATTTGGGTTACTTACTTTGTTGTGTTCTAGTTAGGCTGCGCATGTTGTTGTTGAATACACATAGCAGGACAGTTATAGGTTGCTTGTCGGGGTGCCCTACTGAGATTTTTCTCACACCTGCATGTGTACCTTAGTGTATGTGTAGACCTTATGTTTACTTTTCAGGTTGAACATGAGTTTCATGGTGAATAGGGCTGAGTCCCAGTGTTGCATGATCGAGCAGAGCTGCTCGAGTGGTTCTACTGATCGGGCTGCTGTAGTTCGATAGTTTATGGAGATAGGGTATGTGGATTGGCTCGGAGTTAGTAGAAGAGTCTTGTAATTTTACTTTCAGTATATTTTGTAATTGTATTTGTATGGTCAGCCTGGTGGGTGACCAGTTTTGTATTTTTTTACATGGCTATTCAGGCTGTTACAACATTTTACTATTACTGCTTGTTCTATTTCAGTTGTTTATTGCTTCTGCACTCTGATTACATCCCACTGTGTATGATACTTAGTTATTACCACTATTTTATTACTCTGGTATGAGGGAACAGTCTCCCCGCTATCACACCCTAGGCCCTCACTACTAGTCCACAGCCTATGGTGTACGTGGAGGTGTGCTTGAGGCCTTGTGGCGAACCGGCTCGGAGCACTGGTTTAGTGGATTTGGTTTGGGACGTTACATATATAAACAATGATCCACACCTTGGATCGGGGTTTACCGCAGTACACAAACTATCTAGGTCCTCAGACCTCTACCACAGTTCTACATGGGAAAACTAAACAACAACACACATGTTGTCCATGTCTCACTTGACCTCTACCACTACCCACAGTGGGATACAAGAGTGTAAGGGAATGATTGAGAGAGGATTTAGAAATCCTCTAGTTCCATACAGGAGATAGTGTCTGCTTAAAATACAGAGCACACACACTACTCAAAATGAAAATAAATGAAACAAAATAGATCTAAAGAAATAATGATGAGTTTAGAATTCTCTATGTGTTTTCAATGAACCTCTGGACTCCTTGGATTGATCAGAATTTTCTCCGAGTCCTTATCTTTTTTTGTCAAAATAATGACATTTTTCTTTGACTTCTACATCCGGTTTGATAATCTTGATTAGCTTGAGTGTAGGTGTAGTCGTTTAAGCTCTTGACTCCTTAATTGTTCAGGTTCTATAGGTTCAGCATGTGTTCTTACTTCCTCTTCTATGTATGTATGTCCTTGTTTATATCCAGAAACTTTTTTCTCATGTGCATTTTTAAACTTGTTCTCCAGTAGCTTGAGGTTCCCCATTTATATTTCTTGTGCTCTGACAATAGGAATGATTTGTACGAGGTATGGTTCCTGACATTTCAACAACTATAATTAATTAATAGCAGATGCATTAAATTAGCCAAATATGACCATTGCTTATAATAAATTTTTTTAATGAAATGACACAGTGTCGGGTGTCTTGTGGTCTCTGTAATGGTAATTGTATGTAGTCGTAGATCCTTCTAGTGGTAGGTCCATGTACGAGTGACTATATGTAGTAGTGACTTCCTTTAGCGGTAACTCTCGATAGCAGTAGACTTATGTACCAGTGAACCATACCGGTGAGCTTGTAATGGTAGACTACATAATAATAGTTGTCACTCTGTATTGGTCGAATTGTGCATATCGGTAGACTTACTCTATCGGTAGCTCAGGTGCAACAGTAACTATCTTCATACCAGTGACCTTTCTATATCGGTAGCTCATATGTATACTGGGGAACTTTTTGTATCAGTAGCTATTTTTCTATTTGGGAAAACTATCCACAGATTATGTTTGAATAAAATATTACAATGTAAATGAACATTTGATTAATCGAATTTTATTGACTGAAAATATATCATTTGAACATCTTCAATAGCATGTATTTTTTGAATTTAAGCACTTAAAAAGTAACTAATGTAATGAAAATTTTAATCAATAAACATCATGTGGGATTATCAAAACATAATTAATCATAATTTGAGATTATCAAAACTGGTGAGTCTAACAATCTCCCCCTTTTTTATAACAAAAAATTAAGGCAGGTAATCCAAATATATCAAACTAAAATACAATTTTTCTTATTTATTAGTGTGTTCCAACATAGGTAAAATTTGTTTCAGAGATAATTAAAAATTCTCAATTTCCAATATATCAGAGAAAATTCATTAAGAAAAAATATTAACATCCTTGTCTGACATATGTCCCTCTTTTAATAAATAATACCCCCCCCCCTTTATCATTTCTACCACTTTGGGATTAGAAAAAATAAGGGAGATATATGAAAATGATATAAGGAATGTATCAGAGAAAAAAAATATGGGGAATCAGAGTTAAAAGATAAGAGAGAGAGAGTAGTTTAGTAAAGGGAAATTAGAAAATACAAGTATGGACCAGAGGTAAAAACAAAGGCTTAATAGGAAAGAAAAAATAAATTAACTAGGCAGCATATGTAAAAACTTAGATAATGAAAGTACAAGATAGGTATATATTAAGGAGTCAAAAGTACATAAGGATTACAAAAATAGTATACAAGTTACAAATGATCCCTATCAAATTCATCTAGACCCACTCAATCCACTTCATGTATGTCCACTATAGATTTTCCTTTGGTATTTAATTTGGACTCAGATTGGGTAGCTTCAGTTGAAGTCTTGGGAACTCTAGAAATGGCCACTGGAGGTTGAGAAACTAAAACTATTCCTGGCATGTAGTTGGTACTCTTCTGAGTAATCATTGGTGTCAAACTTCTGATAGCTTGAGACGAAGTCATCTAAAAATTAGAAGCATCATATCCAGATGCAGGTAAAGCTGGAGGTACAATCACTGTCTAAGAATCAACATGAAAAAAAGGGAAGAAAGAGATTTCAGAAATATATGATAATCCCTTCTCCTATATCCATAGAAAAAATGATGTCATTCTTGTTTTCCAAGAGTTTTTTTAAAGCTGGAGTCATCTCCTTGAGCTTACTCACTTTCTCTCTGAAGGCTTGAGTCACATGAGGTAATTTAAAATTTTCTAACAAAAGTTTTAAGTGATTGTTCAACTGATATTTTGTGTAGACCCTTTAGAGATAGTAATCCACCTTGTCCTTTACTTCTTTATGATAATAAGTGGCCTCCCTCATAAAATAATGAATAATTTTTCTTATATCCCCAGTGGTAGTCACCACTAGTGTTAAGGCAGAAGAGTCTATAGAGGCACTGGTGGAAGACCGTCCAAGCTCTTCTCTCATCATACCTCTAATCTGATCAACATATAAAGAAGGCCTAGGAGTACTCAGAGGTTCAACAGTAAAATCTACTATTTCCTTAAAAGATTTAGTTAGCCCACTAATGATATATTTCACAACAAGGTCCTGGGTGATGACAAGGTGCTTCATGGAATTCTTAAATTCCTCAAAAACTGATACCATCCTGCCAACTACAATTTTCACAAATGTCAAATCCCTGTATGTTTAAGATTTAAAACTCATATAAGAATCCATAGAGACAACTGATTTCCTTAAAGATTCAACATCTTCTGCCAAGCATGAACCTTGACTATGGAAGGTCTTGACTTTATCCAAAATAATAGATTCAGATTCAATAATAACAGATTGAATTGATGTTATTAAATAGGGTTCCATTCTTCTCATATCTTCCACAAAATAGGTATTGAGATCAGACTTCAACTGGTCTATGTCATATTTTCTTACTAAATCCTCAGGAAAGGTCTCAGAAAGGATATTATAACTAACACATGGTCTTTTGATGGGTGTCTCATCTTTAGAATCACGATAGTCCAACCCAAAAACTACAAAACCCAGGTCTTCTTCCCAGTATTCAATCTGATGAGCTACTGATATAGTACCATGTCTGGTGGGATGCTCCCCCTCAATTTGTGCATTCTCATGTACATGTACACCAGTAGTAGCCTCAATAGGCAGGTCTTCCTCAGAAAAACCATCCACATCCATCTCAATTTTAACAACAGGATGCTCATTAGTGATAGGCGTAGGTTCTGTCATCTTAACCAAAACAGACTATACATGTATAGTAGAATTCTCAATTACTGTACTCAAACTCAATGTACCCAATCTGAGCTATCCGAATTAGATTCTCTTCTGGATAAAGTAGCTGGAGGACTAGCCTCTCCATAAGAAATACATTGAGGTGTATGGATAGGAGGTAGGTCGGGGTCTCCTCCTTCTTCCACTGAAGTCTCTTCATCTTCATCATCAACATCATCACTTCAAGCAGGTTCATCTTCAGCAGGTCCTAGACCTAGATCCCTCTCATCATTATGCCTAGAAGGATGGTCCAGAGGATTAAATTTATCATAAAGTTTACCATAATCATTCACCCAATGTTTCTTCCAAGGGTTCTATCTTACATTAAAATACTTGCAGAGAGTCATAGTAGTGCAGAAATTCTCTTTAACAACAACAGTTAAATCCCCAAATTTAGAATTACCTTTGGCCTTTATCATAATAGAAATCAGCTTAGAAAAAACAAAGTATTTGTCATTGATTTAGGTCTGGTCATATCCTTTATCTGAATCATCAATAATCTATATAGATGGACCTTTACTCCATGCCTAAACAAGTACATCAAATATATATCTTGAAACATCAGGGTTGCAAAATCTGCTCTCGTGGAACTAATCACATATTGAATGAACTTCAACAATAATTTGTTTTCTCCTTCCATTTCAGCAGCAATCACTTTTCTAGGTGATCCATGCCCAGTTCACTCAGGAAAAGTAGCCTCATACTCAAAATGCTCACTAGCTGTTGGTACTGCTTTAGATGAAAAACCCTAATCTCCTTCATGAGGGACATTCAGACTCTCAGCCCATTCAACAGATGAAAAGGATATCTCCTTATCATTTACCACAAAAATCATCATGTTCTCATATTCTTTCATTTCAAATATAAGAAACTCATGAAATTACTTAACCATTTTCGGGTAATACGACCCATTATTGTTTAAAAAACAATCTATCCATCCTTGCTATTCTAAAATTCTCAAAATCAAAGACTTGCTTGACATAAACCACTCATCACAAAGCTCCACCTCAATCACTATTTCCCTCTTTGATAAATGCATATTATCAAACATTCTCTTATCCTTACTAGCACCACTAATACTTAAAATGTCTCCAGAACCGACTTTTTGTCACATTACACTCAGATCATTACTTTCATCAATTATTGATAGCTTAACTCGGGCCATTTCTAAATCGAGAGACTTATGGTTCACAAGATTTCAGAGGCTTGGATAGGTGAGGACTAGGAAGGGTGGAGTTTGCAGTGTATTGAATGTGATTTAGACTCGACTTATATAATTTAGGAATTGATACAAAAAACTACTTTCAAAAGATAAAGCGTCTCGGCTTAAAACACAAAAATTTAAAACGAAGAGATATATTGGTAACCATTCTACCAGTGTGGATTATAACAGTAAGTACTCCCTGTGAGGTATCCTAACGGTGAGGTTTGTCTAACCAAGAGGTTTGTCTAATGGTGAGGTTTTTCTAAAGGTGAGGTTTGTCTAACGGTCAGGTTTTTCTAACGGTGAGGTTTGTCTAACAGTGAAGTTGGTATAACAGTAAGGTTTGTCTAAATGCGAGGTTTGTCTAACGGTAATGTTTTTCTAATAGTGTAGTTTGTCTAACGGTGAGGTCTATCTAATGTTAAGGTTTGTCTAACGGTGAGTTTTGTCTAATGACAGGGTTTATTTAACAGAAAGGTTTGTCTACTGGTATGGTTTATCTAACGGTGAGGTTTGTGGGCAGTTGATCATTCTTAATTCATGTCTAATGTAACTTAATCTCCTTGAACCTGAAGATTTTTCAAATATATCATCTAGTTGACGTTCAGTGCCTATAAATTCAAGAGTTATATCACCCTTTTGATAGTGATCTCTTAGAAAGTGGTGATTACATCAATGTGCATAGTTCTAGAGTGAGATGCAGGGTTCTTAGAGATATTGATTGCACTAGTGTTATCAAAATTAATAGAAACATGTCTAAAATTATATCCATTGTCCAACAAAGTGTGTTTGATCCAAAAAATATGTGCACAAAAACTTTCAGTAGCTATATATTTTTCTTCAGCAGTAGAAAATGCAACTGAATTCAGTTTCTTACTACACCAAGATACTAAGGATTTTCCCAATAAATGACATGTTCCAGATGTGATTTTTCTGTCTAACTTGGAACTAAAAAAGTTAGCATCTGAATCACTTATTAAATCAAATGATTGTCCTTTTGGGTAAAATAAACCTAAATTAGTAGTATGTTTAAGATATTTGAAGATCCTTTTTTACAATAAATAAGTGTGATTATTTTGGATTATCTTGAAATCATGCACACATACATACAATAAACATAATATCAAGTAGACTAGAAGTATGGTAATTTAAGCTTCCAATCATACCTCTGTAATTAGTTTAATCTACTAGTTTCCCAGATTCATAAATATCCAACTTACAAGTGGTACTCATAGGTGTATCACTTACCTAAGTATTATCCAAACCAAAATGTTTTAATAAATCTTTTGTGTATTTACTTTGATTTAGAATAATACCATCCCTATTTTGAAAAATTTTAAATCCATGAAAATATTTGAGTCTCCCAAGAAGCTCATTTCAAATTAATTTTTCATAATCTTTGAATAATCAGTACATAATGATTTTTTAGAATATCCAAAAATAATATCATCAACATTTATTTGTACCATCAAAAAATATTTCGAAATATTTTTGATAAAAAGAGAGGGATCATCAATTCCTTTAGCAAAACCTTTTGAAATAAGAAAATTAGTAATTTTATCATACCAAGCTCTTGGAAATTGTTTTAAACTATACAAAGATTTAGAATGTTTAAAAAAATTATTTTGAAAATGGTGATTTCCAAATCCAGGTGGTTGTTCAACAAAAAAATCTGTAATTATATATCTATTTAGAAAATCACTTATAACATCCATTTGATATAACATGAAATTCAGATGTGCTGCATAAGCATGTAAGATCCTAATGGCTTCTAATATAGCTACGAGTGCAAAGGTTTCTTCATAATCAATTACTTATTCTTGAATGTAACCTCGTGCAAATATCCTAGATTTGTTTCTAATAATGTTTCCAGATTCGTCTTCCTTATTTCTAAACACCCATTTTGTGAATATGGTCAAAGTGTCCATAGGTCTCTCTACTAAATCCCAAACTGTGTTTATTTCAAATTGACTTAACTCTTCTTGAATAGCCATTACCCAAAATTCATCATTGATAGCATCATTGATATTTTTAGGTTCTGACTGTGAAAGAAAAGCTTGATGTTCAACATGGTTTCTTAGATAAGCTCTAGTCTGTGTCCCTCTATCAAGATTACCTATAACAATATCTAAAGGAAGATTCCTTAGAATCCTAGTTGACTTAGAAAAGGTAGGACTAGAAATTTCAGGTTCTTCTCTAGGTTTGGGTTCACCAGTCGTAGATTCTGAAATAATTCCACAATTTGTTGTCTTTACAACATTTTCGCTGATTTTATCATTACGTTTCAGAAAAAAAAATATTCCTCAAGATTTTTGAGAGAAGGTTTAGGTTCTAATGGAATAGTTTAATCAAATTTTATGTGACAAGATTCTTCCAAACATTTGGTTCTTTTATTAAAAACTCTAGGATTTTCTAGTTAAAGAATAACCATGAAAAATTCCTTCATCACTTTTAAATGAAAATTTATCCAAATTATCTTTAGTATTCAGAATAAAAACAATACAGCCAAAAACATTAAAATAACTAACTTTAGGTTTTCTATTATTCCATAATTAATCAGGGCTCTTCTTTAGTACTGGTCTAATCAAAAATCTATTTATAATGTAGTAAGCTGTATTCACAGCTTCAACCAAAAAATAAATAGGTAAATCATATTCATTAAGCATAGTTCACGAAATTTCATGAAGAATTCTGATTATTCTTTCTAATACAACATTTTTCTGAGGTTTCCTAGGGGTAGAGAAGGTGTTATTGTAGCTATTTTGTGAACATTATGATTCAAATTTTAGATTTTCAAACTCATGACCATGATCACTTCTCAAGGCTTTAATCTTAAATCCACTAAGGTTTTCTACAGACTTGTAGTATTTAATAAATTAAGAGAAAGCTTTACTTTTGTGAGCTTGGAAATATACCCATGTATATCAAGAAAATTCATCTACTAGGACATAGAAATAATGCTTCCCATTTAAACTAGAAACTCTTGATGGTCCAATAAATCCATGTGAACCAACTCAGGAGGTTCAGAAGTTGAAACTTATTTATTTGATTTAAATGAAACTTTATGGTGCTTTCCATTTTGACATGGATTGCACACTTTGTCAGCTAGAAATTCAAGTTTAGTTAGGTCTCTAACTAAGATCCTCTTAGTCCGTTATCTAAGTGAGTGTATATTCAGTGTCCTAATCTTATATTCCGAATCCAATATTCTTTATGAAAAACATTTAATCATGTAATATTTTTCTTAACTAAATAATTCAAATCTATAGAAAAACATTTTAATTCCTTAATTCAGTAAATAAAAAAATATTTTTAGAATAAAAAACATTACATGAATCATTTTCAAACGTAACATTATATCCATCATCACAAAACTAATAAATTATTAAGAAAGTATACTTTAGTCCATCAACAAATAAAACTTTTGAAATCAAAATTGAATTAGCGTTACCAATCTGAAATAAGTTGATGATATTTCCTTTTGATTTATCCCCAAAGGTGACATATCATTCATCAAATTTGAGTAAGATTTTAGAACATGAAAAGTCTCCTGTCATATGTCTGGAATATCCACTATCCAAGTACCATGTCTTCTTAAAGGAACTTTTTAAGAAGGTTTCCTACAACATAATTTTAGATAGAAAATGATTTTGGTACCTAGATTGTCTTGGTTCTAGACAGGTTAGTTAGAAAAAATTTTGGTACTCAGATTTGTCTAATGGGTTGCATATAATCAATAGATTGAAATGATTTTGAAAGATAAACATTGTTTGATCTATAACAATGTGGGTAGCTAGTTTAGAAATAAGATTTTCCAGAACTAGAACTAGAATCATACTGTCCAGATTTAGGAATAAACCTATTTTTGTAATCTGTCTCTATCTAGGATGATAGCCTAAACTAGTAGTATAATTTGGTGCTACTTGTTTTCATAGAATTTGTGTAATAGTTTCCTTTCCATTAGTAAATTTACTTAAATATTTCTTGAGTTTCTCAATAGTAAATTTTAGTTCAGTATTCTCTTTGAGTAGTTGAGAATTCTTTTCCTTTTCTACTTCTAATGCAGATTTGGTAGTGCTAGTTAAATCATGATGTTTCTTTATGGCTTTATACATGTATTTTAGATCGTTGCATGTATCCTCTAGCATGTTACAATATTCAAATAATTATTTACTATACATGTTTTCAAAATTAGAATCAGAATCATCTTCAGAATAATAAGAGTTTAAAGTAGGAGTATCCAATGTTACCTCATATGTGTTTGTCATGAAACACATATTAGCTTTTTGAGAATAATCTTCCTGAGTGAAATTATAATCACTAGAACTGTCTTCTAAATCACTCAAGGTTTCTTTCATAGCTTTCTTATATTTTATTTCCTTGTACACATATTTCTTCTCAAACTTTAACTTTGGACTGTCAGCTTTCACATGTCTGTTCCTCTTGCATTCGTAGCCGACTATGTCATCACTTTTATCAGACCTTTTTCAATCCTTCTTCCATTGAACTTTATTGTCATACTTTCCCTTTTAATTGGATTTTAAGAAAAAAATTCTTTTTCCTATAAAAATTCTTAAATCATATAGCTATTTGAGCCATTTCTGAATAACTGTCAGATGCACTCTCTTCACTACTTGAACTATCACTTGCAGCTTGAATTTTCTCTTTGTCCTTGTTTTTTGAAGAAGATGTATTGAAGGCTAATAATTTTTTTCTTGGTTCATCATATTCTTCTTTGTTTACCTTCAAATATTCTTCTTATATCATCAACTTACCAATCATCTCCTTGACAGGTAGTGAACTTATTTCACATGATTCACTTATTGAAACTGATGTGCCTATCCATATTTCTGGCAGACATCTGAGCATTCTCATGATTTTCTCTTTTGCTGGAACAACTTTTCCATGTGATCCCATAGTATTATCAATTTCATTAAACATGAGATACATGTCAGAAATAGATTAATAAGGCCTCATTTTAAAATTTTCATATTTAATAGCTTAATTGTTTAATCTCATCTCTTTCACATTGGATGCTCCTTCATGAGAAATATCCAAGGTATCCAAGATTACATAAGAATTCTTACAAGAAGATATTCGATTAAATTATTCATCTCCTAAATTACAATACATGGCATTCATTTCTTTAGAATTATTGTTGTAAGAAGCTTTTGCAGGTTCATCCCAAGTAGTTCTAATAGTTTCTGGAATCATATGCTGAGTCTCTATAGTAGTCCAGATGTCAAATCCCAGACTTTCTAAATGAATTTTCATTTTGATTTTCAATTGGGAATAACTAAAACCATTAAATAAGGGTGTCTGGTTGGTAGATACACATTCTAATATGTTATCCATAATTACTAAGTTATATTAAGATCTGAAAATTTAGAATTAGCAGAAATTTTATGATCTTTAAGAAACAACTAAAATTACAGCTGAAAACTTTTCAAAAATAGAGAGTTTTGAAAACCTTTTATCAACCCCTTTGATACCAAATGTTGGTCGGAGTAGATACTCAAGAGGGGGGTGAATTGAGTAATTCTTAAAAATTTCTGATTTAGAATATTTTTTTTAAAATCCCCCAAATTTAAATAATAAGCTAAACTGTAGTGAATTTGTAATACAATAAAGTTTCAGTTAGGTTCTCAAGAGATTGATTAGTTCTCAGTTAATCTAATATGAAGATTAGATTAGCTTTTTAAACTAACATACTAGTTTGTAATAAATACAAACACTTTATAGTTTAAATATCATAGAATCTTTACAATATATTTATATATAAAGTAATTATAAGTGGAATATTCAAAATAGTTTTAACTAAAATAAAAATTCCCACAAGTATTAAACAAGAGGTTCAGTCTCCAACAAAGTATGACTACCCTACTTTTATTAAAAACTTAAACATGATTTATTAAATAAACCATTAAATTGATACAACATGGATGATCTAGAAGTCTAGTGTATTTGGGGCTTAGGATCATTACATAACAACTTAAAAAATGAAGTACAACATCTTTATTGAAAACTTCCTTTACATGACCACTAAATTCCCTCGTACTTAGCATTGCAAGGGATAACCTGAGGACATGCATAAGAAAAGGGGTGAGCTATAAAGCCCAGTAAGGGAATAAAAATGGAATACATGAGGAGTACAATACATGTTAGAAAATAGGAATATAAATAGAGAACAATAGAAAAATGAACATAAAGGCATGATAAAGCATGATAATCATAACATGGAAATGTGGCAACAACACTTTACATGGAATTATCATGAGCCAAGTATCATTGCACATAGAGCATGAGTAAATCCTCATTGCACATGAAGCACGAGTAAACCCTCATTTCACTTGAATTAGAATGAGTCAACACTCATTGCACATGACATCTCATGATACTATACTTTACCCAATGCATTGGAGCGCTAGAAGGGCGTACCCTTCCTAAACATTTCATTTTATGCATAAGTGTGACACATGGATCATAAAACATGGATTTATAAAAAATAATCATTTATTCCATGATAAAGGAATGTGGAATTAATACATGGAACTTGATAATCAATAAGTAAATGTTCATAAAGGTGAATACCCTTGATGGAGAAATGGGCATGGTATTCACTACACAATGGCATTGGCTTAGAAAATCAGTGCGATTTCCGCAGCGCAACGGCGTGACATATGAATTCATAAAAATGGTTGATGAGAAGGAAAGTGGTTCCTAATCATATTTAAATGTAATGTAATGTAAGGAGGTCATATATATACATGTACCAGAAATTTTAATGGAATTTATATTCATGATACAAAAGTATTGTGTGAATGTAAAAGAGGAGAGAGAAGTTCATTTCAGAATTTCGGCATAGTAAAGGGTGTACATGGGAGGAATTTAATGAGAGATAAAGGGGTCTACAATTATTCAAACATAAAGAGTTCAGTATGAGGGAGGTGAGAAACCATACCCCAACATTCATACTTGAAATTAAAAGGGCCAAACAACTTAAAGAAATTGGACAAAAATGAGAAAGGAAGAAAAAACCCTTACATGGAAGTGTGATTACAAGGGCTTGAGAGAGGCTTCTTGGGAGCTTGGGGAACCTTGAGAGGATTCTATAGAGATTAGGGAAGAGGATGGAAAAACTCCAAAGGATTTGAGTGAGGATGAAGTGTGAGATTGGGTGGGTTTATAGAGGAAAGGTGAGGGAATTCTTTATTATTTAGGTTTGGGACCCCTTATATTAAATTAGTCAAAACCACAAACCATACCATAGTTTTTGACAATGATTTTTGGAAAAGGGAAGAGGAAAACAATATTTTATATGGAAAAAGTCCTAAATTCTTAAAATAATAGGGTTTCTTATGTGGAGGTGAGTCACACTCCCTTGGAAAACAATTTAAAAAGACAAGGTGTTTAATAAGTCTTGAAGGATCCATTAATGCTTTGAAAAGTAAGTCAAACAAACCCAAAAGCACATTATTTTAATGTTAAAACATATATTGGCCGAAAATAAAGCTTATAGTATTTTATTACTAACTATTGGGTCATTATGATGTCATAAAACACATTATATATTTAAACAGTATTTAATTTTTCCCAAAAAATTGACTGCCTTAGAAAATTATGAAAAATTCACCGTTGGATAATTTTGACGTCCTGATTCCAGAAAAAACATTTATTTTATCTAAATAATTTTCTAAATATGTTAATTTTCACTTTTAAAATAAAAACTGACATTTATAAAAAATTCACGGGTTTTGATAGAAATGGCTTTTAAACCTTAATAAAAATTACAATTGCATTCATAAAATTATATGATAATTTCTATATAATAAAATTAATTTAATAGTAGTAATAATAATAACATTTTATTAAAATATTATTTAATTAAAAAATTCCTTAATTTAATAAAATAGAATTCTTAATTAAATAATAACTAAAAAACACTATTTTCACTTTAAAAACTATATACAATGTATCAATAATGACAAGTAAGTATATTAATTATTACATACAAAAAAATAATTTACATTAACATAGAACTAGCGATTTGTTACATAAACCCTTAAAACAGCCGCATAAGACCTTAGGGTAAGGTGTGCGACAGTGACATACTCTTTGGGGGGCTCAGAAAACATCGCTCGAGTGGTAATTTCTATCAACTTCCACTTTTCCCGTAGACGGTCACGTTTGAGCTTGACATGATGAAGCTCATCTTGGGCTTAGTCAAGAGCTAATCCCAAATATTCCAACTCTTTTCCAAGCTCCGACAAATGGGCTTCGTATGGAGAAATTCTGCTAGATGAGGCCATCACTTCCTTTGTCTGAGTAAATTGGGTTTGTTAAAGCCTTATATTTATACTAATCATCTAATCAATGTCCACAAGCTATAAAAGAAACGGTCACAATTCATAACATAAAACCAAAGAAATTTACATTTTATATAAAAATTTTACATAAATAGCCATTTATCTAGATCAAGAGGGATTTACATTAGTGAAACTTTGGGTCGTTACAATATTCCCCCTTAAGAAATTTCACCCTTGAAATTTCTTTTTCCCACACTAAAAAAGATGTGGGTAACTTAGATTCATCATTTCCTCCGATTCCCAAGTCACTTCTTCAAACTTGTGGTTTCTCCATAACACCTTAACAAGGGGAATCATCTTATTTCATTGAACTTTTTCTCTACGATCTAAGATCTTCAGTGGTTGCTCCTTATAAGAAAGATCATCCTCCAACTATACCACCTTAGAAGAGAGCACATGTGAAGGGTTCGGTATGTACTTGCTTAAGATAAATACATGAAAGACATCATGTACTTTGGCCATGGTAGGTGGAAGTGCTAGTCGATAGGCCATGACCCCGACACGATCAAGAATCTCGAAGGGGCTGATGTAACTTGGACTTAACTTCCCTTTCTTTCCAAACCTCATGACCTTCTTCAAAAGAGATATGCATAGAAAAACCATGTCTCCAACTTTAAACTCAAGGTCTCATGGATGATTATCTTCATAACTCTTCTGTCAAATCTAGGATGCCTTGATATGCTAGTGAATGGTTTTCACCTTCTCCACCATTTCCTCGACCATTTCCGGTCTAAGCAGCTTATGTTCACTGACCTCATCCCAACACTTCCGTGTTCTACACCTTTTCCCATAAAGGGCTTCATATGGTTCCATTTGGATGCTCGAGTGGAAACTGTTATTATAAGAGAACTCAACTAGAGGAAGATGCTTATCCCATCCTCCATTAAAGTCCATTGAGAACATTCTCAACATGTCCTCAACTGTTTGGATAGTCTGCTCGAATTGGCCATTAGTTTGAGGATGATAGGCCGTACTGTAGTTCAGTTCGGTATTCAGAGAATATTTAAGACTCTTCCAAAACTTAGAGGTGAATCTTTGATCTCGGTCAGACTGTAACGACCCAAAGTTTCATTAATCGAAAATCCCCCTTGGTCTTATTAAATGTCTCCTTATATAAAATGTTTTTATAAAATTTCAACTTCATTGGTTTTATGATAAGAATTGTGACTGTTACTTTTATAGGCGTTGAACAGTGATCACATGATTAGTATAAATATAGGGCTTTAACACATCCAATTTTACTTAGACAAAGGAAGCGATGGCCTCATCTAGTAGAATTTCCCCATACGAAGCCCATTTATCGGAGCTCTAAAAAGAGGTGGCGTCCTTGGGCATCACTCTTGACCAAGCCCACGCTGAGCTTCACCATGTCATGCTCGAACGGGACCATCTACAGGATAAGTGGATGTTGATAGAAATTACCACTCGAGAGATGTTATCCGAGCAACTCCAAGAGTCTGTCACCATCCCACACCTTTCTCTTAGGTCTTATGCAGCTGTTATAAGGGGTTATGTAACTAATCGATAGTACTATGTTCATGTACATTATTTTTTTGTATATAATAATTAATATAATTTCTTGTTATTATTGAAACATTGTAAATAGTTTTTAAAGTACAAATGGTGTTTTTAGTTATTATTTAATTAAGAAATATATTTTATTAAATTAAGATATTTTTGAATTAAATAGTATTTAAATAAAATATTATTTTTATTATTAGTAGATTAATTTTATTATATATAAATGATCATGTAATTTTATGAATGCAATTATAATTTTTATTATGGTTTGAAATCCATTTCTGTCAAAACCCGTGAATTTTTTATAAATGTCAGTATTTATTTTAAAAGTGAAAATTAAAATATGTAGAAAATTATTTAGATAAAATAAATAATATTTTTTGAATCAGGACATCGACATTATCCAATGGTGAATTTTTCATAATTTTCTGAGACAGTCAAATGTTTGAGTAAAAATTAAATACCGTTTAAATATATAATGTGTTTTATGACATCATAATGACACAATAGTGATTTAAAAAAATACTATAATCTGTATGTTCGTCCAATATATGTTTTACCATTAATATTAGGTGGTTTTGGGTTTTTTTTGGCTTACTTTTCATGGCATTAATGGACCCCTCAAAACATATTAAACACCTTGTCTTTTTAAATTAATTTCCATGGGAGTGTGACTCACCTCCCCATAAGCAACCCTAATATTTTAGAAATTTCGGTCCTTGGCCTTATAAAATATTATTTTTCTCTTCCCTTTTCCAAAAACCATGGGCAAAAACCATGGGATGGTTTGTGGTTTGGATTAATTTAATATAAGGGGTCCCAAACCTAAATAATAAAGAATTCCGTCACCTTTCATATATAAACCCACCGAAGATCCCACTTAATCCTCACTAAAAGGGTTTTTAGTTCATCCAAACTCTGACCTAATCTCTCTAGAATCCTCCCAAGGTGCCCCATGCTCCCAAGAAGCCTCTCACAATCCTCTCTCTAGCCTTTGGATGTACACTTCAAAGTAAGGGTTTTTTCTTCCTTTCTAATTTTTGTACAATTTTCCTCATATTGTTATGCCCTATTAATTTCAATTATAAATTCTGGGGTATCGTTTATCACCTCCCTCATACATCCCTATTTATGATTGAATGATGGGAGACACTTTCTATCTCATTAAATTCCTCCCATGTATACCTGTTACTATGTCGAAATTACGAAAGGAACTTTTCTCTCATCTTTTACATTCAAGAAATACTTTTGTATCATGAATCTAAATTCCATTACAGTTTTTGGGAAATGTATCTATATGACCTACATACTGTCCATTACATTTAAATATGATGAGTAACCCCTTTCTCTCTCATCAAGCATTTATATGAATTCTTATGTCATACCGTTACGTTGCCAAAATCGCACTGATTTTCTAAGCCAATGTCATTGTGTAGTGAATACCATGCCCATTTCTCCATCAAGGGTATTAACCCTTATGCACATATAATAATTGATTATAAAGGATCATGTATGAATTCCATATTCCTTTATCGTGGAATAAATGATTATGTTTTATGAATCCATGTTTTATGATCCATGTGGCACACTTATGCATGAAATGAAATGTTTAAGAAGGGTGCACCCTTATAGCACTCCAATGCACTGGGTAAAGTATAATATCATGATACGTCATGTGAAATGAGTGTTTAATCATGATAATTCAAGTGCAATGAGGGTTTACTTGTGCTTTATGTGTAATGAGGATTTACTCATGCTCCATGTGCAATGAGCCTTGGCTCATGCTAATTCCATGTTAAGTGTTGTTACCACATTTCCATGTTATGATTATCATGATTAATCATGCCTTTATGTTCATGTTTCTATTGTGCTCTATTGATATTCCTAATGTATAACATGTATTGTACTACTCAAGTTATTCCATGTGTATTCCCTTACTGGGCTTTATAGCTCACCCTTTTTTATGCATGTCCTCAGGTTATCCCATTCAATGCTATGTACAAGGGAATGTAGTGGTCCTGTAAATGATGTTTTCAATAAAGATATTTTATTTCATGTTTTATGTTTTTATGTAATGATACTAAGCCCCGAAGACACTAAAACTCTCGATCTTCTTTTTTGTATCAAGTGAAGTTTTATGTAATAATTCATGTTTAATTTGTAATAAAGAGCAGGGTTGTCATAGTTGGTATCATAGGATAGGTTTGGTTATTTTTGGGATTAGGATTAAAAATCCCTAGTAAATCCTTAGATACAAGAATAAGTACAATAAAAACGTCCCTATGTTTTGGTGAGTATTGAGTAGGTGGGTTATCGAGCAAATACATCCCTGTTTGGATACGAGGAGGTAGAGGCGGCTCTGGCACAGATGTATCCTAGGGGTAAAACCTGGAAACACCGCTTTGAGCTAGACTCAAATGGGAACTGGTGCATGACAACGGGCCTTGCATCACACTTGGTTACGACACTCCCTGGGGATATGATTTGGTAAATTCACAAGCTTAGTATGAACCATTATTAAGGGAATAAAAAAATGCCCCAAAGAATATATGTTAGAAAGTAGACCATGAAAACCCTAGATTGAAGCTTATAGACTCATGAGTTAAGGAAATGAAAGTTTATTTATAAGTCAACAAATTTTTTCTTTGGATTACCCTTTATGTGTTACCCCTAACTTTCCTTTTATTCCAGCCAATGGCCGGTAATAGGAGGACTCAGGCTAACAACCGTTGTGAAGACCAGTGTGATGACTGTACTAATGAGATGCCCAATCCAATGGGAGCAGGAATCACAAACTTTGTCACACTTCTCTCTCAGCTAACTCAAGCATTGAATAGAAACACGGGTCAATAGGAATGTCTAAAACACCCTAAGAAGGAACAAGTCATTATCGAGAGCTTCATGAGACAAAGGCCTCCTACTTTTAGTGGATCATCTGATCCCACGATCGCAGAACAATGGATTAACTCCATTGAAAAGATCTTCTCCATCCTTCAATGTTCTGAACAAGAGAATGTTCTCTTGGAAGATTATCATATGGAGGGTGATGCTGATCAATGGTAGACGTTGATAAAAAATACGAAGCCTGAGGACGAGATCAAGGCGTTGGAATGGAAGGATTTCCGGAAGATGTTTTTTGATAAATATTTTCCGAGCACCCTCCGGCTTAGGATGGAAAGGGACTTACCTTCCCTCAAGTGAAAAGATGAAGAATCTATTGGAGTGTACGAGAAAAACTTCACATAGCTTGCGCGATACGCTTCCAACTTTGACGTTACCCCCCCACCCCGAATGCAAGTTTTAGAACTTCTTTGGTGGGATGAAGCCTAGCCTATAGAAAGCATTAGCGATCCGTGACTTTGACAGCTATGAGGAAATTGTTTGATGTTCTTTCAAGGTAGAAATAGATATCAGATAATCACATGGGTATCATGGGGATAAGAAGGATAAGGTGGACTTCAATGCTGGTGGGACGATGGATAAATCCAACAGTGCTAAGAAGATGCAGCACCCCACTCTCCAAAAGTGTGGAAAGAAGCACCCTAGAAATTGCCCTAAGGGGATGAGGAAATGCTTTAGGTGTTGAAGAGAAGGGAACCTATCTATTAACTATCGTCAAGAAAGACCCGTGGCGGTGATAGAGGAGAGAAACACACCATTCGAACCTCAACACATTGTTCAATGATACAAATGCAAAGACCCGGGTCATTTTTCAAATCAGTGCCCTATTACAAGGGTTTTTGGAGACAACCAATAACCTCCAAGGAAGCAAGGCAGAGATTTTTCCATCACTTCTACCGAAGTGAACACCAACAACGAAGTGGTGACAGGTACGCGAGTTATTCATTCAAGAATAGAGAATGTACTTTTTGAATCAGGTTCTATGCATTCTTTTATATCTCGAATGTTTAGTAGAACAATCCCAGCACCACCACAAATCATGGATGTGAAGATGTCAGTGAGTACAGAAAATGGGGAAATCATTTCATCCCATGAATATAAGTCCTCCCCTATTATAATTTGTGGATTTAATTTCCCAGAGAACCTCGTCATAATCCCTCTGGTGGAATTTGATGCAATTCTTGGAATGGATTGGCTTTCCTTATATAGAGCCAACATAAATTGTTGGGAGAGGGAAATCACACTACATATGGAGAATCGACCCCCGATTCCTTACAAGTGTAAGGAGGAAGATGAATCTACTTTAGCTCCATCATCCCAAGAATGGATATTATTGCCTTATGAGCATGCGTATCTGGCTCAGATGATTGAGTCCAAGGAAGAATCCATCCATGAAGAAATGCCTATTGTGAGGGAATTCGCTAAAGTGTTTCCCAAGGAACTGCCTAGTCTTCCTCCTAGAAGGGATGTTGAATTCTCAATTAAACTTATACCTAGGGCTTTACCAATATCCAAGACTCCATATAAAATGGTCATTGTAGGTATTGAAGAGCTGAAGAAACAACTACATGAGAATTTGGATAAAGGGTTTATACGCCCAAGTGCTTCACCATGGGGTGCACCAGTCCTCTTCATCAAGAAGAAGGATGGGTCAATGAAGCTTTGCATCGATTATCATGAACTTAAAAAAATAACGAAAAAGAACAAGTATCCTCTCCCAAGAATTGATGACTTGTTCCATCAGCTGCGTGGAGCACAATACATATCCAAGGTGGACTTGCGGTCGAGATATTATCAAGTAAGGGTGAAGAAGGAAGATATCCCCAAGACTACATTTCGCACATGATACTGGCACTATGAATTCATATTAATTCCTTTCGAACTCAACAATTCTCCAGAAATATTCATGGACATTATGAATAGAGTATTTAGAGATTACCTAGAAAAATTTTTGGTAGTCTTTATAGATGATATTCTAATATACTCCAAAACCAAGGAGGATTGTGAGTAGAATTTAAGAATTGTACTAGAGACTTTACACAAGGATAAGCTCTATGCAAAGTACAACAAGTGTGAGTTCTAGTTGAAGGAGGTCTCATTATTGGGCTATATCATCACAAGCAATGGTATATCTGTGGATCCCTCCAAAACAGATTCAATTGAGGGATGGCTGAGGCCAAAATCGGTAATAGATATCTTTAGCTTCTTAGGGTTAGCTGGATATTATCGGCGATTTGTGAGAAATTTATCATGATTTTCCAACCCTCTTACCAAGCTAACTCGAAAGGGAGTAAAGTTTTCTTGGAGTGATGAATGCGAAGAAAACCTCAAGGATTTGAAAAGGAGGCTTATCACTGTGCCCGTGCTCACTTTACCCACAAGTGGGGAAATTTTTGTGGTATTCAGGTATGCATCGAAGAATGGTTTAGGATGTGTGATGTTGCAGAATGATAAAGTGATATCCTATGCCTCATGGTAGTTGAGAATAAATGAGCAAAACTATTCAACGCATGATATCGAGTTGGCGGTGGTGATCTTTTCCTTGAAAATCTGGCGGCATTATTTTTGTGGAGAGAAATGTGAGATATATACTGACCAAAAGAGTCTTAAATATATATTCACACAGAAAGAGCTTAATATGTGCCAGAGAAGATGGATAGATCTCATCAAGGATTATGACTGTTCAATCCATTACCACCTTGGGAAAGTGAACAAGGTGGCAGATGCCCTAAGTAGAAATGATCCAGTGATTCTATCAATGATGAGAATTGAGAAGGATCCAATCTACTTAGAGTTTATGAAAATGGGCATGGGAATCATAGAGAAGGGAACATCATCAATCCTTTCACAAGTTATTGCTGAACCGTCTCTTTTGTAAAGGTAAACGTATGCTCAAAAGGATGATGTAGGAGTTCAAGAAAAAGTGGGAGCTATCAAAAAATGGAAATCCTCAGAGTTTAATGTCAATGAAGAAGGAATTGTGCAATTTGGGAAAAGAATATGTGTTCCATAAAGTCTGGAGATGAAGAAGAAACATTTAGATGATGCACATAGTTAAAATTTCTCTATTAACCCAGGGACCACAAAGATGTATTTAGATCTTAGAGAAAACATTTGGTGGGATAATATGAAGAAGGAGATTGCTGAATATACATCAAAGTTCCTGGTGTGTTAATAAGTGAATGCAGAGAGGTAGAAGTCTAAGGGGATGATACAACCATTGCCCATACCAGAATGGAAATGGGAAAACATCACCATGGACTTTGTCACTGGACTTATGAGGACATCCAAAGGCAACAATGCAATATGGGTTGTTGTGGATCGTCTTACAAAGACTACACACTTCATTGCTATTCGGGAGGATTTCTCATTGGATCAACAAGCATGGATATATATCAGGGAAGTGGTAAGGTTGCATGGAGTACCACCATCCATTGTGTCTGACTGAGATCCAAGATTCACCTCTAAGTTTTGGAAGAGCCTTCAACATGCTCTAAATACTGAACTGAACTTTAGTACGACCGATCATCCCCAAAATGATGGCCAATCCGAGCGGACTATCCAAACACTTGAGGATATGTTGAGAGTGTGCTCAATGGACTTTAAAGGAGGATGGGATCAGCATCTTCCTCTGGTTTAGTGCTCTTATAATAACAGTTTCCACTCAAACATCCAAATGGCACCATATGAAGACCTGTATGGGAAAAGGTGTAGAACACCAGCATGTTGGGATGAGGTTGGTGAACGTAAGATGCTTGGACTAGAAATGGTCTAGGAAATGATGGAGAAGGTGAAAACCATTCAGCAGCATATCAAGGCAGCCCAAAGTCGACAGATGAGTTATGCACATAATCATTGACGAGACCTTGAGTATAATGTTGGAGACATGGTCTTTCTAAGCATATCTCCGTGGAAGAACGTCATGAGGCTTGGAAAGAAAGGGAAGTTAAGTCCAAGTTACACAGGCCCCTTCGAGATTTTTGATCATGTCGAGGCTGTGGCTTATCGACTAGCACTTCTGCCTACTATGACCAAAGTACATGATGTCTTTCATGTATCCCTGTTAAGTAAGTATATACCGGACCCTTCACATGTACTCTCTTCTGAGGTGGTACAATTGGAAGATGATCTTTCTTATGAGGAGCAACCAGTGAAGATCTTAGATCATAGAAAAAATTTCTACAAAATAAAACAATGCCCCTCATCAAGGTGTTGTAGAGAAACCACAAGTTTGAAGAAGCAACTTGGGAATAAGAGGAAGTGATGAAGATGAGTTACCCACATTTGTTTTAGTGTGGGAAAAAGAAAACTTCAAGGGTGAAATTTCTTAAGGGGGGGATATTGTAACTACCCAAAGTTTCATTAATAGAAAATCCATCTTCGTCTTATTAAATGACTCTTTATATAAAATGTTTTTATAAAATATCAACTTCATTGGTTTTATTATAATAATTGTGAACGTTAATTTTATAGCTGTTGAACAGTGATCACATGATTAGTATAAATATAGGGATTTAACACATCCAATTTTACCTAGGCAAAGGAAGCAATGGCCTCATCTAGTAGAATTTCCCCATACGAAGCCCATTTATAGGAACTCAGAAAATAGGTGGCATCCTTGGGCTTCGCTCTTGACCAAGCCCAAGCTGAGCTTCACCATGTTAAGCTCGAAAGGGACCGTCTATGGGCGAAGTGGAAGTTGATAGAAATTACCACTCGAGCGTTGTTATCCGAGCCACCCCAAGAGTATATCACCATCGCACACCTTACCCTTAGGTCTTATGAGGCTGTTTTAAGGGGTTATTTAACTAATCGATAGTACTATGTTCATGTACATTATTTTCTTGTATATAATAATGAATATAATTTCTTGTCATTATTGAAACATTGTAAATAGTTTTTAAAGTACAAATGGTGTTTTTAGTTATTATTTAATTAAGAAATATATTTTATTAAATTTAAGGGATTTTTGAAATAAATAATATTTTAATAGAATATTATTATTATTATTATTAGATTAATTTTATTATATATAAATTATCATGTAATTTTATGAATGCAATTATAATTTTTATTAAGGTTTGAAGCAATTTTTGTCAAAACCCATGAATTTTTGATAAATGTCGGTTTTTATTTTAAAAATAAAAATTAACATATTTATAAAATTATTTAGATAAAATAAATATTATTTTTGGAATCAGGACATCTAAATTATCCAACAGTGAATTTTTCATAATTTTCTGAGACAGTCAATTTTTTGAGAAGAAATTAAATACCGTTTAAATATATAATGTGTCTTATGACATCATAATGACTCAATAGTGATGTAATAAAATACTATAATATTTATGTTCGGCCAATATATGTTTTACCATTAGAATTATGTGATTTTGGGTTTTTTGGATTACTTTTCAAAGCATTAATGAACCCCTCAAGACTTATTAAACACCTTGTCTTTTTAAATTAATTTCCACAGGAGTGTGACTCACCTCTACATAAGCAACCCTAATATTTTAAGAATTTCGGACCTTGGCCTTAAAAAATATTATTTTCCTCTTCCCGTTTCCAAAAACCATGGGCAAAAATCGTGGGATGGGTTTTGTTTTGGATGAATTAAATATATTGTGTCCCAAACCTAAATAATAAAAAATTCTCTCACCTTTCCTATATAAATCCACCCAAGCTCCCACTTCCTCCTCACTCAAAGCTTTTGGATTTCGTCCAACCTCTCCCATACTCTCTATATAATCCTCCCATGGTGCCCCATTCTCCCAAGAAGCCTCTCACAAGCCTCTCTCTAGCCTTTGGAAGCACACTTCCATGTAAGGGTTTTTTCTTCCTTTCTCATTTTTTTCCAATTTTAATCATATAGTTATTCCCTTTTAATTTCAATTATAAATTTTGGGGTATGGTTTCACACCTCCCTCATACTTCCCTCTTTATGTTTGAATGATGGGAGACCCTTTCTCTCTCATTAAATGCCTTCTATGTACACCCGTTACTTTGCAAAAATTCTGAAAGGAACCTCTCTCTCCTCTTTTACATTCATGCAATACTTTTGTATCATGAATCTAAATTCCATTACAATTGTTGGAACATGTATCTATATTACCTCCTTATTGTCCATTACATGAACATATGATGAGTAACCCCTTTCTCTCTCATCATCCATTTATATGAATTCTTATGTCACGCCGTTACGCTGCCGAAATCCCACCGATTTTGTAAGCCAATGTCATTGTGTAGTGAATACCATGCCCATTTCTCCATTAAGGGCATTCAACTTTATGAACATTATTTATTGATTATAAAGTTTCATGTTTTAATTCCACATTCCTTTATTATGGAATGAATGATTATGTTTTATGAATCCATGTTTTATGATCCATGTGGCACACTTATGCATGAAATGAAATGTTTAAGAAGGGTGAGCCCTTATAGCGCTCTAATACATTGGGTAAAGTATAGTATCATGATAAGTCAAGTGCAATGAGTGTTGACTGATGCTAATTCAAGTGCAACGAGGGTTTTCTCATGATTTATGTGCAATTAGGATTTGCTCATTCTCCATGTGCAATGAGCCTTGTCTCATGCTAATTCCATGTTAAGTGTTGTTGCCACATTTCCATGTTATGATTGTCATGATTTATCATGCCTTTATGTTCATGTTTCTCTTCTTCTATATTGATATACCTAATTTCTAACATGTATTGTACTCCTCATGTTATTCTATGTGTATTCCCTTACTGGGATTTATAGCTCACCCTTTTTTTATGCATGTCCTCAGGTTATCCCATGCAATGCTAAGTACGAGGGAATGTAGTGGTCCTGTAAAGGAAGTTTTAAATAAATATGTCGTATTTCATGTTTTAAGTTTTTATGTAATGATACTAATCCCCAAAGACACTAAACCTCTCGATCTTCTTTGTTGTATCAAGTGATGTTTTATGTAATAAATATTGTTTAAGTTGTAATAAAAAAGGGTTGTCATATAGATAGAATAGATAGTGTCACTCCATGAAGCCTTACCACTTCCCTGATATATATCTGTACCAGTTGATCCAATGAGAAATCCTCCCTAATAGCAATGAAGCGTGCAGTCTTTCTTAGATGATCCACAACAACATATATTGCATTATTGCCTTTGGATTTCCTTGGAAGTCTGGTGACAAAGTCCATGGTGATGTTCTCCCATTTCCATTCTGGTATGGGCAATGGTTGCATCATCCCCTTAGACTTCTGCCTCTCTTGCTTCACTTTCTGGCACACCAGGCACTTTGATGTATATTCAGCGATCTCCTTTTCCATATTATGCCACCAAAAGTTTTCTCAGAGATCTCGATACATCTTTGTGCTCCCATGGGAGAATAGAAAAATTTGAACTATGTGCATCATCCAAAAGATCCTTCTTCAACTACGGACTTGATGAAACACATAATCCTTTCCCAAATAGCACAATTCCTTCTTCATTAACATTAAACTATGAGGATTTCCCTTTTTTGAGAGCTTCTACTTTTTCTCGAATTCCCACATCATCCTTTTGAGCATCCTTTAACCATTCCAAAAGAGACGGTTAAGAAATAATTTATGAAAAGATTGATGATGTTCCCTTCTTTATGATTCCAATTTCCATATTCATCATGTCTAAGAAGAATGAATCCTTCTCAATTCTCATCATTGATATAATCGCTGGGTCCTTTCTACTTAGGGAATCTGCCACCTTGTTTGCTTTCCCAGGGTGGTAATGTATTGAATAGTCATAATCCTTGATGATCCCTATCCATCTTCTCTGGTGCATATTAAGCTCTTTCTGTGTGAATATATATTTAAGACTCTTGTGGTCAGTATATATCTCACATTTATCCCCATAGATATAATGCTGCCATATTTTCAAGGAAAATATCACCGCTGCCAACTCCAGATCAAGTGTTGGATAGTTTCTCTCATGGATTTCAACTCCCTTGAGGTATAGGATATCATTTTATCATTCTGGATCAGCACACAGCCTAATCCCTTCTTCAAATCATCACCGAATTCCACAAAAATTTCCCCACTTGTGGGTAAAGTGAGAACGGGAGCAGTGATAAGACTCATTTTCAACTCCTTGAAGCTTTCTTCGCATTCATCACTCTAAGAAAAATTTACTCCCTTTCTAGTTCACTTGTTAAGTGGTTTGGACAATCATGAGAAATTTCTCACAAATCATCGATAATATCCCACTAACCCCAAGAAGCTACGGATATCCGTTACCGATGTTGGCCTCAGCCATCCCCCAATTGAATCTGTTTTGGAGGGATCCACAGATATCCCATTTCTTGTGATGATATGGCCTAAGAATGTGACTTCCTTAAACCAGAACTCACACTTTTTGTACTTTTCATAGAGCTTCTCCGTGCACAAAGTCTCCAGTACAGTTCTTAAATGCTCCTCACGATCCTCCTTGGTTTTGAAGTATATTAGAATATCATCTATAAAGACTACCACAAATTTGTCTAGGTAATCTCTAAAGACTCTATTCATTAAGTCCATGAAGATTTCTTGTGCATTGGTGAGTCCGAAAGGCATTACTATGAATTCAAAGTGCTCGTATCTTGTACGAAAAGCAGTCTTGGGGACATCTTCCTTCTTCTCCCTTACTTGATAATATCCTGACCGAAAATATTCCGTGGAGAAGTATTTTGCTCCACACAGATGATTGAACAATTCATCGATCCATGGAAGAGGATACTTGTTCTTTGTCGTAATTTTGTTAAGTTCACGATAATCGATGCAAAGCCGCATTGACCTGTCCATCTTCTTGACGAAGAGGACTGGTGCACCCCATAGTGAAGAACTTGGGCGTATAAACCCTTTATCCAAATTATCCTGTAGTTGTTTCTTCAGCTCTTCAAGCTCCATGATAGCCATTCTATATGGAGTCTTGGATATTGGTAGCACCCCTGGTATATATTCAATTGAGAATTCAACATCTCTTCTTGGAGGAAGACCAGGCAGTTCCTCAGGAAACACTTCAGTGAATTCCCTCACAATAGGAATTTCTTCAAGGATTTTTTATTTCTTGGACTTAATCATCTGATCCAGATACGCGTGCTCAAAGGGAAGTAATATCCATGATTGAGATTATGGAGCTAAAGGATATTCATCTTCCTCCTTTAACTTGTAATGAATCGGGGGTTGATTCTCGAAATGGAGTCTGATTTCCCTCTCCCAAAAATTTATGTTGGCTCTATATAAGGAAATCCAATCCATGCCACGAATTGCATAAAATTCCACCAGAGGGAATATGAAGTGGTTCGCCGGGAAATTCAATTCATATATTATAATAAGAAAGGACATATATTCATGGGATAAAATGATTGCCCCATTTCCGTACCCACTGACATCTTCACTTCCATAATTTGTGGTGGTGTTGGGATTGTTCTACTAAACTTTCAAGATATAAAATAATGCGTAGAACCTAAATCAAAAAGTATGTTCACTATTCTTGAATGAGTATCTAGAATACCTGTCACCACTTCACTGTCGGGGTTCACTTCGGCATAAGTGATGGAAAAAGATCTTCCTTGCTACCTTGGAGGTTGTTGGTTGACTTCGAAAACCCTTGGTTTAGGGTACTAATTTGAAAAGTGCCCCTGTTCTTTGAAGTTGTAGCAATGAATAGAGCATTGAGGTTTGAATGGAGCATTCCTCTCCTCTGACGCAACTGCGGGTCTTTCTTGCTGACAGTTAACAGCTAGGTGCCCTTCTATTCCACACCTAAAGCATTTCCTCATCCCCTTGAGGCAATTTCTAGGGTGCTTCTTTCCACACTTTTGGCAAGTGGGGTGATGGATCTTCTTAGTACCATTGGATTTATCCATCGGACAGACAGCATTGAATTCCACCTTACGATTCTTGTCCCCATGATACCCCTGTGATTCCCCAATCTCCATTTCGACCTTGAGGGCACATCAGACAATTTCCTCATAGCTATCGAAGTCACTGATCTATAATTCTTTCCACAGGCTAGGCTTCATCCCACCAAAGAAGCGGTCAACCATGCATTCAGGGGTAACGACAAAGCCGGAAGCGTATCGTGCAAGCTTTGTGAAGTTTTCCTCATACGCTTCAATAGATTATTCCTCTTTTTGTTTGAGGGAATGGAAGTCCCTTTCCATCTTAAGCCGGTGGGTTGGCAAAAAATATTTATTGAAAAAAATCTTCTGGAAATCCTTCCATTCCAACACATCGTTCTCCTCCTCAGGCTTCGTATTTTTGATCAACGTCCACCATTGATCAGCTTCACCCTCTATACGATAAGCTTCCAGGAGAAACTTCTCTTGTTCAGAACGTTGAAGGTTGGAGAATATCTTTTCAATGGAGTTGATCCATTGTTCAGTGATTTTGGGATTAGATGATTCACTAAAATTAGGAGCCCTTTGTCTCAAGAAGCTCTCTATAAAAACTTGTTCTTTCTTAGGTGGGGTTGAATTTTCCTCTTGACCCGTGTTTCTATTTAATTCTTGTGTTAGCTGAGAGAGAAGTGTGAAAAAGTTTGTGATTCCAACTCCCATTGGATTGGACATATCATTAGTACAGTCATCACACTGATCTTCACGTCAGTTGTTAGCCCGAGTCCTCCTATTACCGGCCATTGGCTGGAAGAAAAGGAAAGTTAGGGGGTAACACATAATGGGTAATCCAAAGGCAAAAGTTGACGAATTATAAATAAACTTTTATTTCAATAACTCATGAGTCTATAGGCTTCAATCTATGCTTTTCATGATCTACTTTCTAACATATATTCTTAGGTGAATTTTTTTTAATTCCCTTAATAAGGGTTGATACTAAGCTTGTAAATTTATCAAAACATATCCCCCGGGAGTGTCGTAACCAAGAGTGCGGCAAGGCCCATTGTTGTGCACCGGTTCCTGTTCGATTCTAGATCAAAGGGTTGTTTTTGGGTTTTAGCCCTAGGATACATCTGTTCCAGAGCCGCCTCTACCTGCTCGTATCCAGACATGGATGTATTTTCTTGATAAACCAATTACTCAATACATTCCAAAACTTAGGGATGTTTTTATTATACTTAGTCTTGTCTCTAAGTCCTTACTAGGGTTTTATAATCCTAATCCCAAAAATAACTAAACCTCCCTCTGATACTAACTATGACAACCCTGCTTTTATTACAAACTTAAACACGATTTATTACATAAACCATTCACTTGATATAATAGGGATGATTGAGAGGTATAGTGTCTTTGGGGATTAGGATCATTACATAACAACTTAAAACATGAAGTACAACATATTCATTGAAAACTTCCTTTACATGACCACTACATTCCCTCGTACTTATCATTGTATGAGATAACCTGAGAACATGCATAAGAAAAGGGGTGAGATATAAAGTTTAGTAAGGGAATGAACATGGAATACATGAGGAGTAAAATACATGTTAGAAAATAGGAATATAAATAGAGCACAAGAGAAACATGAACATAAAGTCATGATAAAGTATGATAATCATAACATGGAAATGTGGAAAAAACACTTAACATGGAATTAGCATGATCCAAGGAACATTGCACATAGAGCATGAGTAATTCCTCATTGCACATGAAGCATGAGTAAACCCTCATTGAAATTGAATTAGAATGAGTCAAAACTCATTGCACATGATTTATCATGATACTATACTTTACCAAATGCATTGGAGCGCTATAAGGGCGCACCCTTCATAAACATTTCTTTTCTTGCATAAGTGTGCCCCATGGATCATAAAACATGTATTCATAAAACATAATCATTTATTCCACGATAAAAGAATTTGAAATTCATACATGAATCTTTATAATCAATAAGAAAATGTGCATAAAGGTGAATACCATTGATGGAGAAATGGTCATGGTATTCACTACACAATGGAACTGGCTTAGAAAATAGGTGCGATTTCGGCAACGTAGCGGCGTGACATAAGAATTCATAAAAATGGTTGATGAGAAGGAAAGGGGTTACTCATCATATTTACATGTAATTGATAGTAATGAGGTAATATGGATACATTTCCCAAAAATTTTAATGGAATTTAGATTCATGATACAAAAGTATTGCTTGAATGTAAAAGAGGAGAGATAAGTTCCTTTCGGAATTTCAGCATAGTATCGAGTGTACATGTGAAGAATTTAATGAGAGAGAAAGGGGTATAACATCATTCCAAAATTAATAGGGAAGTATGAGGGTGGTTAGAAACCATAACCCAACATTCATAATTGAAATTAAACGGTCAAAACAACTTAATGAAAATTGGACAAAAATGAGAAAGGAAGAAAAAACCATTACTTGGAAGTGTGCTTCCAAAGGCTTAAGAGAGGCATGGGAGTGGGTTATTTGGAGCTTGGGGAACCTTGGGAAGATTATATGGAGAGTTGTTCAGAGGACGGACGAACTCTAATGTCTTTGAGTTAGGAGGATGTGGGAGCTTGGATGGGTTTATATAGGAAAGGTGAAGGAAATCTTTATTATTTAGGTTTGGGACCCCTTATATTAAATTAGTCCAAACCAAAAACCATCCCATGGTTTTTCCCATGTTTTATAGAGAAGGTAAGAGGAAAACAATATTTTATAAGGTCAAAGTCCGAACTTCTTAAAATATTAGGGTTCCTTATGTGAGGTGAGTCACAGTCCCATGGAAAACAATTTAAAAAGACAAGGTGTTTAATAAGTCTAAAAGGGTCCATTAATGCTTTAAAAAGTAATTCAAAAAACCAAAAATAACATTAATTTAATGTTAAAACTTATATTGGACGAACATAAAGCTTATAGTATTTTGTTACATCACTATTTGGTCATTATGATGTCATAAAACACATTATATATTTAAACAGTATTTAATTTGTACCCAAACAAATCGACTGTCTCAGAAAATTATGAAAAATTCACCGTTGGATAATTTCAATGTCTTGATTCAAAAAATAACATTTATTTTATCTAAATAATATTCAAAATATGTTAATTTTTACTTTTCAAATAAAAACCAACATTTATTTAACTTTCTCAAGTTTTGACAAAAATGGATTTCAAACCTTAATAAAAATTACAATTGCATTCATAAAATTATATTTTAATTTATATATAACAAAATTAATTTAATAATAATAATAATAATAATTTATTTAAATATTATTTAATTAACAAATCCCTTAATTTAATAAAATATAATTCTTAATTAAATAATAACTAAAAAAAATATTTTCATTTTAAAAACAATTTACAATGTATCAATAATGATAAGAAAGTATATTCATTATTACATAAAAAAATAATGTACATTAACATAGTACTAGAGATTTTATACATAACCCCTTAAAATGGCTGCATAAGACCTAATGGTAAGGTGTGCGATGGTGACAGACTCTTGGGGTGGCTCGGATAACATCGCTCGAGTGGTAATTTCTATTAACATTCACTTTTCCTATAGACGGTCATGTTCGAGCTTGACATGATGAATCTCAGCTTCGGTTTGGTCAAGAGCGAAGCCCAAATATGCCACCTCTTTTCTGAGCTCCAAAAAATGGGCTTTGTATAGGGCAATTCTACTGGATGAGGCCATTACTTCCTTTGTCTGAGTAAATTGGGTTTGTTAAAGCCTTATATTTTTACAAATCATCTGATCACTATTCAACGACTATAAGAGAAACTGTCACAATTCTTAACATAAAACCAAAGAATTTTACATTTTATATAAACATTTTACATAAAGATACATTTAACTAGATCAAGAGGGATTTCCATTAGTGAAAATTTTGGTCGTTACACAGAGACTTAGTACTCTCAAATAGTTTTATATAAAGTACGATCCACACCCGAGATCGATGTTTAACAATAGTTCACAGACTGTCCAGGTCATCAGACCACTATGAATGTTCTACTTGGGAAAACTAAAAAATAGCACACAGGCCTTCCAGGTCTCACTTGACATCTACCACTATCCACAGTGGGATAAAATAGTGTAAGGGAAATTTTGAGTGAGGATTTATAAATCCTCTAATTCAGCAAAGGAGACAATGCGTGCTTAAAATATAGATCACACACACTGATGAAATTGTAAATAAATGAAACACAATAGATCTAAAAAAATAAAGATGAGTTTAGAATGCTCTATGTGTTTTCAGTGAAGTTTTGGACTCCTTGGATTGATCAAAATTTACTCTGAGTCCCTCTCTGGGTTTTTTTAGAAAAATGTCATTTTTCATTGACTTCCAGGTCCAGTTTGATCATCTTGATTAGCTTGAGTGTAGGTGTAGTCATTTTAGATCTTCAGTCCTTGAATGTTTAGGTTTTATAGGTCTAACATATGTTCTTCCTTCTTCCTCTATGTATGTATGTCCTCATGTATATCCAGAAACAGGTTTTGTATGTGCATTTTAAAGACTTTCTCTCCAGTAGATTGAGTTTCCCTTTATATATTTCTTGAGCTCTGAAAATAGTAATGATTTATACGAGGTACGATTCCTGAAATTCCAACAACTATTATTAATTAATAGTAGATGCACTAAATTAGCCAAATATAACCGTTGATTATAAAAAAAAGTTAAAGAAATGACACAGTGTAGGGTGTCTGGTGGTCTCTGTAATGGTAGTTGTTTGTAGCATTAGATCATTCTTGCAGTAGATTCAAGTACTGATGACTATATGTAGCAGTGACTTCCTTTAGCAGTAGCTCTCAGTAGTTGTAGAATTATGTACTAGTGACGCATACCGGTGAGCTTGTAACGGTAGACTACATAACAGTAGTTTCACTTTGTTTCAGTCGACTTGTGCATACTAGTAGAATTACTTTATCTGTAGCTCAGGTGCAACGGAAACTGTCTACATACTGGTGACCTTTCTATATCGGTAGCTCATCTACATATCGGTGAACTTTCCATATCCGTAGCTGTTTGTCTGTTTCTGCAAACTATCCACATATTAAGTTATAATAAAACATTACCAAGTAAATGAACATTTGATTAACCAATTGTTCTGGAATGGAAGATATATCATTTGAACATATTCAACAGTGTGTATATTTTGAATTTAAGAACTTAAAAAGTAACTAAATTAATGAAAATTTTAATCAATAAACCTCATGTAGGATTATCAAATCATAATTATTCATAATTTGATATTGTCAAAATAAGTGATTCCAAAAATATGTTATTTAAAATTTGTGATCAATTTATTATTTTTTTCATATTTAGAATTGTTCACTATTGTTTGTATCATTTTAGGGTTTATTTATATTGGACATTTTTATAGGTATTATTGGAGAATATTTTAGAGAAATTCATTGAAAACATAATGGAAAAGTCTAATTGATGAGTAATGTATAGGGAATCATCGAAAATGTTGACATTTTGAGGATCCTTTAGCAATGAAATAAATATCTAAATAGTAATAGTGGACATATATTTAGAATAAATGAATATAGTGGAATAAGTAAAAAAGAGATCTTTATGTATATCTCAACTGTCAATCTATTTCCTAGAGAATATTCTCTTAATGTGCACAATTTTTGACAATCATCAAGTATATGATTTGGTTATTCACATAATCACTATAAATAATTATATTTGTTTTGAATGTATATAACTAGTTTAGTTATAATTCCAATAATTGATTACCTGATTTTAATCCTATTTAATCAAATTATAATATATTTATGTTAGTTATGAAATCCTTCTTCAATATTCATAATTTAAATATTTTGTAAAATCATTTATTTTATTATACTCATTCATAGTTTTCTTTTAGTCATTTTAATGGAGGAAAACCCTAGTAATTGAGTTTATAATAGGTAAAATATAATATCTTGAGACTTAACCAATAGAAAACCTATAGAAT
This sequence comes from Viscum album, assembly GCA_963277665.1. Taxonomy (NCBI): domain Eukaryota; kingdom Viridiplantae; phylum Streptophyta; class Magnoliopsida; order Santalales; family Viscaceae; genus Viscum; species Viscum album. The sequence continues at coordinate 536,252 of CAUJRU010000151.1, read as the reverse complement.
ATGAGGATGTAATGAAAAATAACATTGATATTCTCAATAAAATATTCCATGCTATCAGAAATAACATAAAACCCCTGATTTCATAAATTCCCCATGGTGGCATAAACTCATGATTAATTTATTTATGTGGAAACTACCACCCTCTTTTAAAAGGCCTTTTAATTCAATTGTAATGGAAAAGTGTGTCATTGTAATGAAATTTATATTTTCAATTATTCATTATAGTGAAGGTGAAAATATTTTTTTGTTGTATTGTATATAACATTTTGACAAACATTTGTGGAGATTCATTATGAATAAACCAAAACATGATGTTATAGAAACTATGAAATAAATTTTTTTATTTATTCTATGTTTTAATAGGTATTTTTCATGTACTCCAAAAAATTAAATTGAGATAAATTTCATTAAATTTATCTTAAAAGATGATGATTATCTTGAATCATATGAAGAAAACTTCATTAGACATGTAATTTATGCCTCTTGTTTTATATCAGATACCGAGATTAAAATCCACAATTAATTTATTAGCTTAAATCCTAGTAATAAAATTGTGTTAGCTATAATGGACATAAAATTCAATGAAGAGTTATTTCAATTTAACATATATGTGATATAAAATTTAAAACCTTGAAATGTTCTATGGAAATGAAATGAAATGTGGATTACCAAGTAAGCACTGATGATAAGACACATAGGGGATTGAAATACCAAGTTACAATAAGAAGTTAATGAGGCACAATAAAATTTGATAATTATCACAATGTTTTAGGGATGTCTTTTAAGAGTGTTAAAGAAGGAAGTCAAGACCACCATAATAGAACCTTGATTAGGAGTCTAATAAACACAATATAAGAGAAGAAGGTTTGTACTAATGATATTAAAACACTAAAATGCTTCATGTTCATGGATACCGAGCATTATGTCAACCTATTTCACAAACCACATTCAAATAACGACAATACGACCTATAAAACAACAAAAAAGGGAATAGGAATGATATTATTGAAAAATATATCTGAGTTTGATTAATTAAATTATGTGATGTAAGGTAATAATAATCTCTCTTCTAGATATATTTTTATCAGAAATGATTATATTCATTCATTCATTTATATAACCGTAGTTTTCAATGAACATATAATAACCACCCCAAATAATGTATATTGATCTATTGGTGAAAACTCATAGTGGGACTATGATCATGTATAGGATATAAAATATTCTTATATTGAGATGTGTTGGAGGAAACATCATTTAGATATAATTGTTCATCTTATTTTTAAATTTTAAATAATATTGGTTTTGGATAATATTTCCATTCATAAAGAATTGATCAACTGATGGGATAATTTTGTCTCATTTCATTTCCCATATAATCCTACTACCATGTATCAACACATGGTTCCATGATTGTGAAATATATGTAGAATAAAATATAATAATAAATGGTATGGAATCCAAACAAGGTACTCTTTGATCAAGTAATTTTTTATGTAGTCAAAATCAATGATGTGATTATTGTATGGGAATTCATTCATGGTATTAAAAATTATCATATTTTCATTCCCATAGACCATGAGGTTTAGATTTCAAAACAAAATATACATAAATCCCTGAATATCTTCTGGAGTCCATATATAATGAAACCCATATAATTTGAGGAGGTAAAAAAAGAATATATAGGTTAATTGGACAATGGTAATATATTCCCCATTGCTTCTCCATGGGGTTTGCTAGTCCTGTTTTTCAATAAGAAGGATTGAATGAACCTTATTTCAAATTATTAGGGTTATATTAAATATAAAATCATTACAAAACATCCATCTTCCCCAAACATATTATTCATTTATTCATCCATGAGTATCTTAATAAATCTCGAAGAGTGACCTTTGATGTGGATACCATTAATTAATTATCAAATTGAATGATATTTCTAGGATAGAATTCCATACACGATTTGGAAACTATGAATATATATTTATAATATTATATTCTAATTTTTGGTTGTGACATATATGATATTATTATATATTTAAAGATAATGGATGATCATGAAGATTAATTGAATTTTTTTTAATGATCATGATTAAGGGGATGTTGTTTCCCAATTTTTCCAAATATAAATTTTCACTAGAAAATGTGTTATTCATAGGTAATTTAATCAAATAATGAGAAAATGTATATATATTAGTTATATATGGAATGGATAAATGTCTTGGATCGACCACAATAGCTTTAATAAAAAGTTATCTTAAGATTTTAGGTTATTAGCAGATTGATTTTTTAATTTTTAAATTGGTATCAAATCCCATAACTATGTTGACATGTAACTTACTATAGTTAAAACATTCCACCTCTTTTCATTGGCTTTATTTGAGGAGGAAATTATACATGGCCATAAACGATATACACAAGTCACTAAATAATATAAATAAATTCCAAGTGAATCTAAATACTTGGGGATAATTTATTATTTGAAAATAAAAAAATAAACTAGAAACCCCTTAAATAAATATACCACAACATTATGCATGATATAAAACAAAGACAACAAAATTAAATACAATTTATAAAAAAACAATACACTAAATTAGTACTATAGAAGAAGGATATTGTACAATGAAGTGTATAGTGGAAGACAATAGATCCATCATTCTCAAAGACAACTGTGACTCCAAAGCTATAACCTACTCCTTTCTCATCTCTACAAAACAACCCAATTATCACTATGAAATTCTATAGAAGTGTGGAAAAATTAATTATTCACATTTCATGATATAAAAAAAATTTAAATCAACCAATTTTAAAATAAATAGTTTTGTAAAGAAACAAACCTGGTTTTCGCCAAATGACTTTTATACTCATGGAAATAAGATATAACATGTAAGAACATTTATATAAAACAAATTTATATAAAAAATCTAAAATTTTTTATCAAAAATACCACAAAAATTATAAGAAAATATTTTTCTAAGTAATAACATTTGTCCATGAAAACAAACTATTAAATTTATTAAAAACCATTTATCAAAACCATCTGTAACATCTCATTTCAGTCCACAAACCCGTACATCCACACAATAATGCTTCATTATGAATATTCCATACTCATGAAGGGTTTTAGATCAATTAAAAAATTCATACCATGGTAATAAAATATCATCTTCCATTACACATTGGCACTGTGAATAATGTCATATTTCAACCAGGCCTTGTAATGAAACTTAAACACACACCACCGAATATGGCCGACAACGATTCCAATATAATAATTCAAAATCCATTTAAATTTTAAATCTATTTCCATAAAAAAATATCGATAACCTTACATTAATAATTCTAACTAAAAAATTTTTTAAAATCAATTATCAAACCACTATTGAAAAATATTCCAACATTCCACAAAAATCTGAAAACCAACACCAATGATGATTTCTACCATGATTTTCACACCAATTTCACAAATAAATTCAATCATTTTAATCATATTTAATCTAATGAATCATATTCTAAATAGAATATTCTAGGTATAATCCCATAACTCTTGTATTATGATGCAAACAAAGAATGCAATTCAAACCCCTATGAAACCATGTTGAATCTAAAAAAATGATCTTAGAACACTTCCTTTTTCATATAAAAGTCTATAAATAATCATATATAGAATCAACCACCTTAGATCTATCCATAGTGGATGTAAAAATAAGAAACCGAGAGAGAAAGTGTTGTCTATATAAGAAAACCCACAATGATCTACCAAGAACAATAAATTACCATGAGAATCTAGCTTCAAAACAAAATTATATGCCTTTAGATCATGTCCAAATAAATTGGGAGAGGTTCTCCACCATTAAATAGGGAAAACCGAGTTATGGTCACATAGGAGGAAAATAGAGGGGTTAAAACATCAAACTAAACTAGTTACACAAATATAGGATCTTTTTTTTAACCGTACATGGTTAGTCACATAGTTTGGAAAATCGTGCGATAATTGTGTTCCAACCACAACCTCAAGGTAGAACCACATACTATTTTCTCGCAAATATTTAAAATTGTACTCCAACAATGCCAATGATCACTGTATAATGTCTCATAGTTTCTAATACGATACCACATAGTTTGAATGAACCATGTGCTACCTATGCACTTTCACCTAGTGAGTTTCTTAGTGTGCATAATTTATTTTATGTGTTTCATAGTTTTCCTAAACAATTATTAAATCATGAAAATTTATAAAATATCCCAAAAAACACTCCAAATTTTATTTGAACTATCCAAAAAATCAACCTAATACTTTACGTACATTAAAAACATAAAACAAGGGTTACTTAAATGAATATATGGGTACTAAATTCTCACAAATACTGTTCTTCCATCCCTGGAATGTAGAAAACCAATGGTATCCTAAATGAGTTTAGTCCATATATCAATCATTTAAATCTGATATTCCCAAGTCTGTTATAGAATCTAAACCTATTTCTATAGAACCGTATACTAGAGATATACTTTTTCAATGGTACAACGTCTCCTGTCTATCCATAACCCACAATGGCATGTTCACCAATGAACATCCAGCTCTAGTTCAATGATATCTCATCCAATCACATTGTTAAAATTAGGCTTATATTTATTCAACTTAGATAGATGAAATATATTTTGCACAACATTGAACTATGGTAGAATGGAAACTGATATTCCACCTCACAAATATATTGCAGTATCTCGAAAGGGACTATGAAACAATGATATAACTGTCACTTCATCCCAAAAAAATGATGTCCACTCCATGGAGAGATACTTACAAAAACATTGTCAGTCACTATGAAGGGAAGTGGCTATCGACCATGATTAAAATATAATTTTTGGAGATTCTGTGGTGTATCCATTTTTTTCTTAATCAATTGAATCATCTATATTATCTCTTAGATATGACTCTTCCCAACTAGTGAATTATCACATGTTTTCACTCAATAATGTATTGAATGATAAGGACTATTAAATAGTTCTTCAAAATAATTCATTCGTATTGAGGCCTGATAACTATTGTTATATGAGAACAGAAGTAACAAAATGTGCTCTTCTTATAAGATATAGAAATCTTTTATACACTATTGCAACATGTATTTAAATGTTCATATTATCCCCTAAAATTTTCAATCCATATGAGGATGATATTATATACTCAAATTGAAGTGAGTCCTAATGTCCATCTAGAAGGATTTCTAGAAAATGAGACATAAACCTCAGTTTTATGACAAAAACTATCTAAATTAGTACTCAATGACACATTAATACATCTCAAATATAGATATATATAAAATCTTCTACCATATGAGATTTAATTATAGGTATTAATTGTGGAAAAGTTTTGAGCTAATCCATTATCACCCATATGGAATCCTGTTTCTGAACCATTCTTAGGGGACCTAATACAAAATCCATAGATACCTATTCACATTTCAAAAAAAAAATGTCATAACGGTAGAATACATGATTTTCATCGATGACCGTCATTAAATTTTAGGAAAATTAATCATCATGAAACAAAATCATCCACCATCATTTTTATAGTGAACAACCAAATGTTTTTTTCAATGATTTTTTCATATAGCGTATTCCAGGATTAACAACCCATATTGAATGGAGTTAAGTATAAAGAAGTTATTCCAATGTAATCAATTGGATAAATAATTAATTTTTGAACCAAAACACTAAAATATTATCCATCCCCAAGCCTTTAATGGTCTCCCACCTATTGAGTTTTTACCTCATTACCACATTGTCGGCATCAGATGCATGGGCCCCTTTAACCATCTTTACAATGTTTTTAACAGAAAAAATTGGATAGAAGGCCTCTACATCACATCATTATTAAAATTCCAATATCATATCAATAATGAATAAAATCAACTTCCAGTTATTTGAAACATATTTTCCCAACTGAGCATATGACTATCTTCTTAATGCATTATCAACCAAATCTCATTTTCCGAGTGTATTCGTCAAGTCAATGTCATATATTTGGATATACTAGATCCATCTTCATTTTATCATATTCTAATAATTTTGAGAGAAAATATGTTTAAAGATCATATGATTTATAAATACATTAAATTTCTCACCAAAGAGGTAACGACACCACGTCTTCAAAGCATAGACTATAAAATGTAGCTCGAAATAATGTGTTGGGAGGTTCTTCTCATGTAACCATAACTGAATTGATCCATACATAACAACATTATATCATTTCATAAGAACACATCTCTTCCTCGATCCTGATAAATCAAAACAAACCATGTACCCTTTACCTTATTTCATAAAACTAATGATTGGAGCTGATGTAATGAAAAATTTATTCTTTTTAAAAGAATTAAACCATTTCTCATCTCATTAGAATGGAACATTATTATTCATCGAAGATTTTATGGGATAATATAGTCATGATATGTCATGAAATAATATTTTTTAATAAATACTGAGATGATGAAAACACCATATATGAAAGTCAATATTAATTTTTGTTTCCAAGAGATAATGGATACTATCTTTTATGAATCCACAAAAACACATTTTTAAATGATTACAGGGAATAACAAATGATCCTATTGTATAAAAAAAACAACACTTTTATAAATTTTCATATTGATGATGATCCCTCAAGATTCCTTATAATGTATCACTATTTTTTACTTGAATACTCCAATATGTCATCCATAAACACCACCACCAAAGAATCTAGATATCTCTAAAATATATGATTCGTCAATTCTCTAATGTACTATAGTTCATTAATAAGATGGAAAGGCATTAACACACATTCATAGTGTCTATATTTGTTCCTGAAATATTTCATTTGAAATATCATTCTTTTGAACCCAAAGTGGGTGATATCCTTATCGAAAGTCTATATTGAAGAAGCTATGAGATCCCCAAAATAAATTGAACATACCATTAATGTGTATAAGTGGATACCTTTTATTTAACATAACATGGTTAATATTATGATAATCCACAGACAAATGAAGAGTTAGATGGCCCCTTTTCACAAACAAGATAGGTTTTTCCACAGAGATGTGCTCAGTCAGATGAACCATTTGTATTCGAGCTCTTACAACAACACATTCAATTAATGTCATTCTTTTGGTTTCATGTGATAACATGAATGTGAGATATGACTGTTCTTTATAAGGAGAACAATAATAATCTAAAATTATCATGCATATGGAAACTACATTAATTATTGGTAAAAACATCAAAAAATTCGTTGAGAACTATTGAAAAACTACTACATTTGATATCAACCATTGATGAAAAAGTCAGCACTAACAAATGGTATACAATCATTCTATGTACTGGTTCCAACAAGCCTTTTGCACCATCCTTTAAATCCCAACCACCTCTAATGGGATGCACAATGACATATTTAGTTATGAAATTGAACATTTATATATAATAGTCAGTGTGATCCTAGAACGCTATCAAATAATCCATATTTGTGATTATCTCAAAAAACCCATCACAAGAACCAAGAAATCTCATTTGATTTCAGCTCCATCAACACTTCCATAAAATTTTCTAGATACAATGGCTCAACCTTCTCATTAATTAAGTGGATTTAAATGTCTTATCATTGAATTAATCTTATCAACTGTAAATCTCTATAAATCAATAGAACAAGAAGAAAAATGTAATGGGATTCACCCATATTGAAAAAAGATTCCATAAAGGTATAATTCAATGAATAATTGCTCCCATAGTATATGGTCTTGACTGATCATCCACAATAACCTGATCAACTACATACAATTTCTTTTTCAACTCACTTTGTTATTTGTGTCATTGTTAAGATTATTTTGCATAAGGAATCATAGTATTCAAATAATAATCATGGATAACATTGTTTTATTGACGAGATTGATTCTTCTATCATCTACCCATCAATGCATACAATGATTATGACTCCTGATAAGAGACATGATCACCCGTCTTTTGAGAACTATGATAACAGTGATGAAGATACCCCAATTTATTGAAATATTAGCATGCTATTGGATGTTTTTTACACACCCTCTTCACATGGTTAATGAAAACACATATGAAACATCCTGGTTTTGTCATGGGACTTGGAATAAGATTCTCTAATCGAGCTTTCTGATTATGATTCATAGTTACTATTTGAAAATAGGTGTCCCTCTACCACTTTCTCCCAACATTAGAGTTCCCAAATTTTCTCATACGTGTAAAAATCATTCCTCCTCTAATATCTCATAGTATTTACCTTCCATATACCATATCTCTATTTACAATTTCAATATAATATGTAATATTGGAAACACATATATTTGAGGGAATCTCTTACCTCCTCCCCCATTAAAAAATATATGTTCCTTATAGGATGAACTGGAAACATCTTCGGGTTAAAATAATACTAAAATAATGAATTTTTTTTATACTCCGTGATAGAAATATTTTATTTCATCAAACTAAGAAATTAAATCTTTCTTTTAATTATAAACATGGGAGGATATTAATTTTTTGTTAAATAATTAAATAGTCTTCTCCCATGGAAGGTCACCATCTAATTTATCTTGTATAGTTAAATCCCAACAATGGCATGCAAAATCCTCCACAATATACATAGAAAGCTTGAATTTCCTCATTACTGGTGTGCTGATGAAATCAATGATATGGTTCCTCTAATGTAGCCACACCTCTAGCTTATTTGGTCCTGATTAAACCTAAATGGTGGTTGGATGAACATTCTAGAAATCGATGGAATAATACAGTTTTCCTTATCAGCCTTACTATTCCCACTATCTATATCCTAAAATTATTTCAAAATACTCTAAACCAGTGGTTGGTTCAACTATGGATCAGATGCCACCACATTCTTAGCAGCCTCCGCTAGTTGGTTTCTATGATGCCTACAGTGTGAAAATTTCTAGAAACCTAATAAAGCCCATAATTCTCACTCTTTAATAACCAAATTCTTAGAATTTTCAAGTCCACCACATATTACTATAACAATAGTTCTTTCAAAATTCAACCATTTCCTATGTTTAATAATTTTTTAAAAATCACTAAATTCTTTTAAAAACCAGAAAATTTTTAGAATAACACATCGATGTACATTTAAAAATTATTAAATTCAAAGATACTATTACATTTTTTAAAAATAAACAAAATGAATCAATTATTTTCTCAACATGAGATATTCATTATTAGTTGTATGTCATTTCCCATGTACCATTTCGAATATCCCATTTAAATCAAGAAATCCACTCATACACACATCCATGCATCGTTATGAATGATCCATATTCATGAGAAGTTTCTCATTGATCTACAGAGTCTGCAAAGGTAATTAAATACCGTGTTTCGCTACACATTTTCACCGAGCACAATTTCATATTTCAACCATGTCTCATAATTCAATTTGAACAAACACCACTATGTATGCCCATCAACCTTACAAATACAATCATCCAAATATCATTTCAATTCCAAATCAATTTCAATAAAACTATATTATCATTGAAAACACTTTTTCACTAAAAGAAAAAAGATACTATTTAAAAATCATCATTTTAAAATAATTTATCAAATAAATTTTCACAATAATTCCACAATTCCACACAAATACACAATACAACTCAAAACATGGTTTCAAAAAATATTTTCAGATAAATGTGAGAAATAAATTTCAACCAAATTAATAAATCTAAAAGTAATCCTTTATATTATAAATTGTGGATTTGAAAATGAATCCACTTACTTTCTGTTTTATGAAAAAAGGAAGAACAACACTCAAATGCCAAAAATACCAGGTTTAATATCCAAAACCCCACTAAATATCACTTCACATATAATAAAAAATCTAAATATAATCATATTTGTAATAAACTACAATATATGAATTGATAAAGGTTGTACATATTAGAAACTGAGAGATATATAGACGTATATCTATGAAAACCCACCTTGAACTAACTAGAATATGGGCATACGTTGAGAATGTGGCTTCAACACACTAAGGGAAGCCTTTGTATCACTTCCAAAATTATTGGGTAAGGTTATGTACACATTTAGAGGGAAAAATATTTAACTACAATGACATATGGGTGAAAAAGGGATTAAAACCAAATGTCATTTTAGATCAACAATTATAGGATCTAGTTTTTAAACCATGAACTATTAGTCAAATGGTTTGGACTACCATGCACTAATTGTTCACTAGCCACAACCTCATGGGGTAGCCTTACATGATTTTCGCACATTGTTAAAAAAACCCATTCAAAACCCATAGAAAATCCCAATGACTCATTTTTCATAATATCTTAATTTCTACACAACAATTTTGACAACACCTGCATTGTCTATGCATGTTGCTCAATTCCTCTATCTCATTGGGCACCGTTTCTTTTATGTCTTGCATGATTTTCCCAAACCATGATCAAACCATGAAGCACTAGAAAATACCCATTAATACTCAAAAAAATATTCAATCTATCTATAACATCACCCATATAATTTAAATAAATAAAAATCATAAAATAATGGTTACTTGAAACCATGGGTACTAAAACTGATACATTAGACATAATAATGATATGAATATTTAAAGGAACATAAGTAGATGTTTTTCAATGATAATATACATACATTATCCAATAGTGGGGAAGTAGTTATAATATATAACTATACTTTGGAAAAGGGTTTGTGTTGCATCCACATAAAGAATCATAATTTAATTTCATATGATTCACACCATATAATGACTCATTATAATAATTATCTAATACTTGATTTAGATATAGAATTGGTGACATTTGAATAGATTATTTGGTGAATTTATCTCTATGGAAAATGTTTTCATATATATATATATAGATCTAAATATCATGAAAAATATATTCACAAAGAATAAATTTAACTTGAACCAATGTATTTTTATAGAGTTGATAAAATATTCTATCTACACAATGGATTGATTCCAATGAAATAAAATTTATCTTGATTATGATGAGTGCTGGAAAGACTAAGTTAAATTATTAATAATGTGGTTTGAATGTGAACCAATACAAATATATTTTTAGAAGATTAATCATGATTTCAAAATCAGGGGGGTGGTGAAAAATCTTTTCTTTATATATAAATACTTTATCATTAATTCATTTCTAGATCAATGAATTATAGAAATATTATTTAAATAAACAAAAAAATGTATTGAATATTTGATATTATAATTTTCATAAAAATTGTTTTATATGTTTCAAAAACAATATTTTTTTCGTATTAAAGGTGGAATTGAGGAAGGATATTCTGGATAACACATATAACATATTCTTTACTCTACCTCCATATTGTTTGAGGATTCGTAGTAATCTAAAATTGAACTTATAATTATTTCGAATAAAAAATAGATTATTGAATAAAAATATTAATTGTTGGAAATCTATAAATTTAATATTAAATGTGTAATATAAAAGGAAATTTTCTATCTATTTCCCGTACCAGTATGGAAATGGTAAAATATCGCCATTGAATTCATCATTTAACTCACAAAATATATTAAAGTCCATAATTTAATTTTTGTTTTACTCAATCAGAATAAAATGATAGTTCATTTCAATACTGTCAATAGATATATTCCATGAGAAACAAATCCTGACATGCTTAAGGGATGTTATAAGGATACATGTAGTATCAAAATCTACTATATGTGATTGTGATCCATGTTTTACCATGATGTTATAGAGATCTAATTAGAATCATTTTGAGATAGTGTTGAGCATCAGAACTATATATCATTTTTATACATATGGTTAGTCTTAGAGAGTAATTCAATATTATTTAATTTGAAAGAAATATTTATTTGGAAAAATAAAATTAATTTCCTAAATTAACATTTCAATATTATATTTGCTAATTTTTTTTACATTTTTACGAAAAGATTAATTTTTTTTATTAATATAAAACAATACTGATAGTATTTAAAAACTACAATTTCATTTAATGTATTTAAAATGTTAAATATTATTTTGAATTTGATTAAGTTTAAAATAAATTTAATTAAATTTTTATTAATATAATTATGTTCATCAGAACCGATATATTAAATAATTTTGATATAAATTCTTTAATAAATTAGATAAATATTTTATAGGAAAACAACGTGTCATCAGCTCTGTTGGTATAATTATTAATTAAATTAATCCAATTATATGAATTTAAATTTTAATAAGGGATTATATATTTGTATTTATAATTCATTATTATATTAAAATCATAAATTAATATTTTTCAATTATATTTAATAGTATAAACATTCAAAAATAATTCCCACAATTAAGGTTAAAACACAGTTTTGTGTATAACAGACACTCGTGAAAAAATCATTTTTATAAAATATATTATATTAAATCAAAAAATTTAATTTAAAATTCACAATTAGTGGATTATAATTATATATTAATATTTTGTATATTTATATCCTTAATTGATGTATCAAATAAGTAAATAAATAAAAAACATATTACCATGGTGATAGAAAAATGATAAAATTATGTAAACATATTAGAAAAGGAATAAAATGTTTATTAAATGTAAAATTATTTAGTTTTTAGTTCTTAATAAACCATTTATTCCATCCAATCCATCAAAAATTAATATTTGTGTCTCTGGGAGTGAGAGTGACTTCTTAATGGGGAATAGTTTTCAGCATTTAAGAAAATAAACCTCAAAAATTAAACAAATTCACTTCATCTAATCACATATTCAGATATTTTAATCCCATTTTCCTGAAAATCCCAACAATACATATGTCCAATGAATAATTACATTTATTATATATATTTTTATCCAAAAAATCCTATTATTTTTAATAAGTTATATAATTTCGGTTTTGATAAGTGAAGGTAACTTCCATCAATTAGCGTACTCATTTTACTTAATCAATTGCCCCTTTATTTAGTTAAATAATAGCTAAAATACTAAAAATATTATATATAAAAATTAATTATATAATTTTATGTGGATTTAACTACTCATATCCATATATAATTCCATGAAATTGGAATGGAAACCATTGATTCTATGTATAGTGGACTATATCCTCACAAACCAATATAATTTATTATCCATAACTATATATGAATACTAGATATAAAGTTTCATGTGAAATATTTATATTATTTTTAAGAAAAAATAAAATTTCATAAATTATAATATCACATATACATGCTATATTTCAATTATGCGGGAATACAATAATGTTTCTCGTGTGTTCTAAGGTATAACCCTTTCCCAAGATATGTGATTCATTTGTAAAATATTAACAAAAAATGAAGGTTGTAAGGATAAATTTAGATAAAAATATATGAATATATGTCAAGATAATTAAACTTTATTATTTATATATTATTTTCATTCCCTGAATCTCATCTTTCAAGTAAATGTAATCAGCATTCATGCGTACGTACAACCTATCATGTCCCTGAATAGTGTAATTAATTTTATATACATAATATATATGGAATAAAATTAATAATTAATATATATTTTATTTATTAAATTTTTAATATTATTTATTTAATTTTTATGTGATAAATATCTAGGTAACAAAACAACCAAACCAATAAATACAAAAACTACAAAGTTGATATTAGTGAAAATGTTATTATAATAAGTAATTGTTATGATATGTGTTATTGTGTGTTATAAGTATATAATATGTGGACTAATATATATTATCATTGTTATTCAATATATCTATAATAAAATTATTAATATTATAATGTATGTTGAACTATTTTCAAATAATGTTAACGCTTATTATAAGTGAAATTCATCTCAAATTGTCTTCCTAGAGATATATGCTTTGTTTTTCACATATAATTTTATGGGATGCATGTATAGAAAAATTATCATGATATATCAGGAATATATTTATTTTGATAATATTTGATTTTTTCAGTTCTTATTATTCTTTCAGGGGTCTTATGATTTAAAACATCCAAATTCGTGTATATGTGTGTGTCTACCATTAATTTTTGTGGTCACATGCCTTATACACAACATTATTATTTTTGGGGGTTTATATAATTATCATGAATTTATTATATTGTTAGTGCCATCATAATTATCGGATATAAATATCTATTTAAATTTATAGCTTTGACGATGCATTCAATTCAATAAATATCGATGTGGTGGATGGTTAATTTTACAATCTCATTGTTTGTTGAGATTTTCAGGGTAATGTTTCATATAAAGAAAAAATTATTATATATCGCTCATCAAACTCATTTTTTGTAGACTATGATTACTTATTTATTATACATTTTCCCTTAATTTATCATTATTTGTTTCACCACGAAGCCAAAATACATTTACAAATAAGAGAAATTGTTTTTCTATTTGGTAGAAATTGTTTTTTATCCAAATACATGTATTTAATTATTGTATAGGAATGTTTTTATAGGAATATTAAAATTCATTTTTACCCACAATTTCCAAATTATTATAAATCATTTTCTTCTTATATTTTACAAAAACATGTAATATTTTTCTTTTATTACAAAAATATGAAAAGATTATTTATTATCATATGGACAACGTGAATGAAATTTATCACCACCATGAATGATAAATGATTTAAATATTACTTTATAGGATTGCACGTTTATTAGAAAATAATATATTTTTTCAAATTATGGTAATTATATAGATGATAAATAAATTATTTCAATTTGAAAATGTGATTTTCCTCGTGAAATGTTCTATATTATTTTTAAAAATCAATTTACATCTAATGTGACATACTATTATATTAGTCAATATTTACATGGGATATGATCTATTAATATAATCCTTATTTTTTCCTTTATTGTTTATTTTTATTTTGATAATATGTTTATGAAACCAATCCATTTTCATATGGATATGATATTATTAATTTCTGAGACTTTTTAAAATCATATTTATTTTCCATATATTAGGAAATGAAGAAATGTTAAAAACCCAATTACATTCCATGGGTTCAATTATAATGAAGGGTTTATGCTATTTTGGACAACATATGTTTGGTTTCCTTCTACACCATTTGTAATGTTATAACCCTTGACGGTGGAAATATTATAACCAATGATGGTTGTTTTGATATAACAAAGGAAGATGGATATTTTACATCAAAGATCAGTGGAAATTTAATATCCATGTATGGGTGGGTTATATATATTTTTCAAATTCAATGGTAATGATTGATATGTAATTAGACAAATAAATTATACATTAAAATCATTATAGTTCAGAAGGTTATTCATGGATAGGGGTTTATAAATTGATATGTGAGGATATTATTTAATTTCCCAAACAAAATGAGTAAACTGTTTAATATTAATAAATGTTCAAAATTTTATATGATTATATGTATAGAAAAAATATATGTGTTATTTGTATATAATTAATTCATTGATTTTGTAATTTAATTCCAATTTTATTCATATCCTATGTACTACCATGTTTTATTTCATCATATATGATTATTATCATTGAAATTCTAGGTTATGAATATCGTAAGTAATATTAAAGATCTTACACCCTTATATATATCTTGTTCATTCATATGATCATCAATTATTAATTCCATGTTTACCCAAACAAAGAATCTCATCCCACAATTTCTCATGTATAATATATCAAGGTTATAATTAGATGATTTAATTAGTACATTCCTATAATGATTAGAAAATGGGGAGTTTTTTATTTTAGATATTGAAGATAATTAATTAAATAATAATATTGTGTGTCTAGTATCTAATTACATAAAACCTATACAGTCGATGAGCATGAATTTGTGAAGTAATTAAAATATTATTTTAGAAATATGTAATATCTATGTGTGAGAAATATTTGGTGTTTATATATATTACTTTATATTAAATTACTAAATTTAATATAAATGGGTTGGTAACTATGTCAAAATTATAAACATTGAATAAGTGGTGGAAAATATTTTCATTCGCTCTCAAAATGTGGTCACAGAGTCTTATTCAAGAAAATAAGTGCAATTATATATGGATATAAATTGATATTTATACGAATAAATTAATGAAATAGGTAATTAATATATATATGTCATTATGAAAATTTATGTTAAAGAGATTGAACATACATGCAGAAAAAATTCATTCAAGACCATGATATTGAAATAAAAATGGAATAATCTAGATTTAAAAACTATTTTCAATGTGAATTATCCACTAATGAAGAATCCTGGATAGTGTCATATGAAATGTAATATTAAAAGGTCCAAATTTTATTCTATTAATATATTTGGTATGAAGAATCTTGGATATTGTCATATGAAATCTATAAATCCTTATTTATATGCTATGTCCAAAAATTGGATGATTATTATAAATAAAATATCCATATTAATGGTTTTCCAAATATAATTAGTTGAAAGTAAGATTTTTACCATGTAATGAGATGATCCATTGCGATGATACAAGTCATAATAAATGCATGAATGATGGGAATCATCAATAGTATAAACGAATGAGTTTGGACAGTTAAATCACGATTTACTATGAAAAAAATTCCATCTAACAATATTATGAATGGTATATTATTTATTTCCACTGAGTATACAAGATTCTTGATTGATTCATATTTGTAGCATTATTTTATTTTTTAAATAATCTTCTATAAAAATTGAAATATTATGGAAAAAAAGAGAAATAAAATATAGTATGACAACAAGATTGATTAATTATGCTAATAATTATATATCTGAATATTCAAATTATTATATATGGAATTTATTTTCTATTTAATGTTATTGAATTTACAATAGTTGAGATTGATATTACATTGTGGATGTGTTGTTTAACAACCTAGTAAATGATATGCTGACTCAATTTTACTATTAATGAATATGATTTAGATAGTTACACTCTATAAAAAATAAGTACTTATTAAATTATAAAAAAACATTTAATTAGAATCTATTAATATAATGTTTTAATTAAACGAATTATTCCTAATTTTAGAATTTTTATTTTATAAAATAATTATTAATTTTTAAATAATCTAGTAAAATTTCACATATGGTAATTTCTTGTATTTCTTTGAAAAATATTGAGTCTTTAGTGAATTGTGAAAAAAAAAGACATGTTTTTTTTCATTAAATGCATATTCAGTAAATTATTCAATTCGAAAGACCCAATTGGTTTTCAATAGGATTTCATGTGACATATTTATTATTTATTTAATATCTAATTTACTTAATTAATTTTGAATCAACATTATATTGTATTTTTGTATCATTTTTTTGGGTATAAATATGAATTTTTATTCAAACAGTTTTAAAAAGCATGATGAATTTATTTTTCAAATAAAATAAATAATCTATTAATAGGAATTTAAAATGAAATTTTCATATTTTAATAAATCAAAATATTAATTTAATTTTATAAGTTTACTACTATTATTCAAATAAATAATATACGATCATCTTTTTAATGAAAAATGAACTTCTTACAAACCAGTTTTCTTCCAACATCTGTGGATTACATATAAATGTTGTAGTTCCACATATATAAATTGGAATTGGAAAATTTTATTAAATACTTGTAATCAGTATAATTTAAATTAAAAAATATGTTTATTGCTGAGCATAATGATGTATTTTTGGCCAATAAGTTTTCAATATATACTTAATTATTAATCATGTTTCAATAAGTTTATGGAAAGATAATGATAAAGTGATAATGTTTGTTGAAAAGGAGAAGTTATTCCAAAGCTTACATCCCATAGAGAATTAGTATGAAATGACATTGGATTTCAGGATTTTTCATTCTTTATATTAATTTATATGATTGTAGAACTGATTTTATGATCCAAATCATGTGTCATTGAATGAAACATTTCTAAAAAAACTGAATTACCCCATGAAATACTCTATTGGACGAAGAAAGTGGATGATCCATTCCAAGACTGCTAATTGGATGTAGGTTGTGAATCAAATCAGACGATTGCTTGTGATGATCCTAAAATTCCATGACATGTATTTAAAAATTAAAATAAATCATTACAACATTGACGAAAATGAATTATGTTTCAATTCATGGTTAATTAAGAAATTATTCCATGCATAATCTATTATTTAATAAAGGTGGAATATTGAAGATATAGATTTTTTATTCCAAAATGAAAATAAGGACAATGTTTGATGATAAAGGAGAATGGAATAATGAGTTGTATTTGAAGGAGGAAGGGTGGTTTGGAATATTAAATATGCATTCATACTTTGTTATTATACTATGTACTTAGTATATGCCTTTACCAAAAGGTAGGGCCTACCATGTCGTCTAGTTGAAGCCCTCAGACAAGGCATATGAGGGAACCTAGAGTCTACTATGCCCAAAGTAAATTACTTGAATCCATCTCACAAGATAAGTTTGGGGGCCATGTATAAGACCCTGTGTGTGCACAGTGGGAACCATGAGGACACCGAGGAGGCAAGAGTGAGAGTAGAAGAGCACCCGCAGAGTACCGGTGTGGGGTAGCACCAGAGGGGAGAGGGGAGTAATCTAGTGCTAAGGCCGCATGCCTTGATTGATATACTAATAGTCACCCGTTATCCATTTTCAATGTGGGAAAAAATAAAAATTTGGGAAATGATTTTAGTCCTCAAATTCATCATAGAAACATGCTCAACCATCCGATCAATCTTGTGATCAATCACATGCATCTGGGCCATCCATATGATATTTTTGGTTCAGGACTAATCCACGACTGTCATATCTCCTTCACGGAGGTCGTCTTCAACCTCTAATCACATGAAGGCCATCCCAATGCCTCTTATCACTACAGATGAAGTTGATACACTACAATCAAGCTCCCATCAACTACCATGGATGAAATCTCATTCATTATGATCATCTGAGCAACAAAATATCATGCATGCATTAAAAGATTCATGCTTGAAATGTAATAATGAATATAGAAGGAGCCCAAGGAATATAGATTTTTTAAGGTTTCAATTCTCGTTTAATTTACAAATATATTATTTGAATGCACTTGAAAATGCATGTAGGTGAGGATTGAACCATGAAAAAAGGATCATTTGGTGAATAGAAACAAAGCATTATAGGATGAAAATCATTGAATGGTTTTGAATTATTCAAAGAAGGGACCTCATATTATTTGATAAATTAATTTCAGTATCACATCTATTGTGGTTTTGAACATGATTTAAACATATAGATACACATTATTCATCGCCTATAAAGAGAGATACCTTGACCGATGCTTAGTGTTAAATTTATTTTGAAAGATTGTGTTTTCTGAAAAATAGATCACTGAGAGTTTTCGTGAAGCCCTACTATGCAAAGAAGAAAAAAAACATTCATTCAACAGCTACAATCCACCCTTGAAACATCCTTGAAAAGAATAGGAACACCACACTACTTTGGTGTGACGAAACCGATGAACAATTGATAGTTTTTCTTCCAAACTCTTGAAATTAATCATGGAGGTGATCCTGTAGGCTACACAACTGGTTCTATGCACATGTGTAGTGATTTGTAATGACAGAACCCTGAACCTTAGGTTTTTTGAAGGATATCTACACCATTGTGCCTAGAAGACCCGTGTACTTTCTACATGATGAGGTAGAACTCATTCTCCCTAGTTTTCCCAAATAAGGACAGTTGTTAATCATTTTTTTCATGAAGAAAAAGATGTGAGAAATCCCACATGATTGCATGATTCATCTGATTTATGTGTTATTTATTTGAAGAAACCCAAGGGTTTAGGTGTTTTCATAAAATGGGAAAGAATGTAGATAAATGTTTTGATCATATGCAAAATTCTTCATAATTTGGAGAAGGACGAGGGAAGGGTAGTAAACAAATAAAATTCCATCATGAGGAGAAAATCTAACACCCCCATTCAGGTTTGAAGAAGAATACATATAACACCCAAAGTAACCTGAACCAAGTGCATATAGTGAAAAAGAAATATAAAATTAAAATTAAGTGATAATGGGTTTGAACATGAGAATATGAAGAACTATATAGGAATTTAGGATTCATAGCATCCTATAGAAAACATCCATACAAGCCCATGCATTCTAATTCACTCATTACAAAATATGTGCATGGACTTGATTAATATTCATGGAACCAAAAAAAATAGAATAAGTGTGTGAGAAAAATATCAACAGAAAGGTTAATGTGTTTATATTGATAAGGAAGATAGTGATTAAGAATAATCCTAAACTATTGATAAAATCATACTGGGAGTGTTGGGTTTTAAATGCAACATATTATATGGGCATGAAAATATGCACAATCACCTGCATGTGTGATAAGTATTTGAGATACCCATGAAATGTATTCATGAAGAAAATGTGAAATGAGACTAAATCTAGACATAGTTAAAGAATATCATTTATCTGAGTTTACAGTGCTTGAGATTCCAAGAAGAGGGATAGTGATGACATTGTTCAAGGTCATTATTCCATATTAAAATATTTATGATATTGTGTGCACTATTTCCACACATCATGGTGAGGATTGTTGAGTCAATAAGGTTTTCCTTATTACTTTTCAATTCCTTCTTGTTCTGAAAATCACAAACACCTTATCTTTAATAAAATTGCATTTATAAGAAAAAATTCTTTTATAAGGAAAATCTATTTTATAAGAAAAATTATCCTTATCATATTTTCATCCATATTTTTCTTAAGTATAAAATTTTGATTCATTTTTATTTTCTCCGAATTTTTTGAAACATTGATATGAAGAATTCTATTTTAGGATCCGAATTCTAGACAAGAACTGTAATAAAGTTTCACTCCGAAATCCAGATGAGAACTGTAATACCGTTTCATTCCGAACTCCGGATACGAACTATAATTAAGTTCTACATCAGATTTAGGATGTGAATCCTTATGATGTTCGAAAATGAATTCTCATTACGAAACCTGATGATGAATTCTCATTACAAATTCTGATGATGAATTCTCATTCCGAATTCTCATTCCGAATTCATCTATTAAACAGAATCTGATCATCTTTGTTTTATAAACTCCATATTTGTTTATACTCCGAAAAAATATTTTTTACACTCCAAACATTCATTCCGAACATTTGAGTTAGATTTTAAACGGTGTCGTACATTCTGTTACACTTGTTTTGTTATAAAATGATGTCGTCTATTCTGTTATAAAACTAACCTTTGGCTAAGTGACACGTGTACAGGTCCCTCTAATTTTTAAGGAAAATATGACCATTGGGAAGGAGGCCGACCTTACCTATAAATAGGAGCTCATTTGAAATAGCTCAATATAGAACGAAGTTGATCAATCTAGAGACCAAATGCTACTAAGGTGATTTCTAGAGAGAGAAATCTTTTCATGCCTTGTGCGTAATAAACCGCACGTTTAGTTTTTGCTTCATGCGACTCCGAATGTTGGTGATTACATTCGAGGACTTCTGGGGATAGGAAGACAGAGGTGCCGATTACCTTGAAGTTCGAGGGCTTCCTTGCTGATGAAGACAGAGGTTGCCAACTACCTTGAAGTTGAGGGCTTGCAGGGATAGCAAGACAGAGACTCCGATCTTCGTATCGAGGGCTTACCCTGGTGTGGGTAAGACAGAATTGCTTGATAGTATAAATCAAGGGACCTTTATCCAAGGTTGTTGGATACCCTTATCGTTTGGTTAAAAGACTTATATCTTGTTATTTGTAGTTTTACTACTCGTTTATTTCAGCTGAATTTTGTATTATAAGGAAATTATAACTTTCTTTTACTTCCTTAATTGTACTCTGTTTCATTTAGATTCTATACGTTTTAAGGTAGAATCTCATATTGTAATATTTTATTAAGTTTCAATTTCCAGAACAATATTTCCGGAACCTACTTTTGGAATCTCTTTATATGTTTTCATTTGGTATTATAGTTGTTGTGAATTTGCTTAAGTTTAACTTTGTTAAACATAGCCATTTCCTTTGCTTAAAGAAATCATAGATATTCGTAACTAACTTTAAAGGTTACAAAGGAATTTTTTAAAGTATACAATTCACCCCCCTATTGTATATTGAGCATGTATATCATTATTTTGATCCTACAATTGGTATCCAAGGAGGTTTCTGAAATACTTGTACTCACGTATACGTTTTTCTTGCTCACTTTATCATTCTGAACTTTCTCATTCTGTACTTTCTCATTCCGAACATTCCTATTCCGAACATTGTCATTACAAATCTTTTCTACTAACAAGTTTTTGTGCCGAAGGTTATAATAAGTATGGCAGGTATTAATGTTTGTTCAATTGATAATCTAAATCCTACAAGACCACAAATCTTTGATGGAAATGACTATGAGTACTGGAGAGATTGAATGAAGACTTTTGTTATCAATAATGGAGTAGACAATTTTGTTATGCTTGCTAGAGATTATAAAATTCTTGACAAGGAAGTTATGACTTTTACTAACCAGGAAAAGCAAGAATATCAACTCAACTATAAGGTACACAATACTATACTTTTTTTAATGACCATAAATATATATAGCTAAAATTATTCTTGTGAAGCAGCTAATTGTATCTTGAAGAAGTTAGAGGTTACACACTTTGGGACTCCAAATGTGATTGAGACTAGGATAGCTATGCTTAGAGCTGAATATCATGGCTTCAATTATCCTTATGGAGAACCAATTTGTAAACTTCAACAGAGATTTATGACTATCATCAACAGTCTACAATCTATGGGAGAAAAAGGCTTAGATGATGAAGCTCTTGTGGATAAGATAATTGATATCATGCCCAATGAGTGGGAATCCAAAAGAACTGCTATAGATGAGAACAGGAAGGTCACACAAATTTCTCTTAATGAGTTATTTGGAACTCTTCTCCAACATGATACTAGAATGAAGAGAGATGCTGACAACATCAAGAAGAAAAATGGAAATAGTACTGTTGCTTTTACAACAACATCAAATCATATGAAAGCTAAGACTCCTGAGAGAGTAACCAGATCCAAGTATAAGAAGATGGCAGTTCAGTCAGATTCTAGTGAGAGTGAAATATCAAAAAAAGAATTAGCAAATCTTGCTAGAAGGATGAACAAGATAGCTGGCCCGAGAAATTTCCAATCCAAGTATAAGAAAAAGGAAAGGAAAGATAATAAAGATGGAGAAGTTACTTGTTATGAATGCAAGAGAGCTGGACATATTAGACCAGATTTCCCTTTGCTTAAAAAGAAAGAAAAAAAGAAATGCATTCAGACAGGAATAGAAAGAAGTATTACAAAGCCAAAGCTAAGAATGTTTTGAAAGCTAAGGATACCTGGAGTGCTAGTGGTGGTGACTCTTCAGATGAATCTTCTGATTATGAATCTTTAGGATAGAAGAATCTTGGTATTATAGCCAGATTACCTATTGATAATCATTGTTTTATGGCTAAGTAAAATATAGAGAGTACCAGCAACAATACATGGTACATGGATAGTGGATGTTCCCGGCACATGACTGGTAACAAAAGCTATTTTGAAAAGATTATCAAAACGAAAGGAGGATAGGTAACGTTCATAGATAATGCTAAGGGATAGATTGTTGGTATTGGTAATATTTTTCTTCTTGGTAAAACATTGATTTCAAATGTTCTTTTTGTTAAGGGTCTTAAGCACATCCTCATTAGCATAAGTCAATTATGTGATGAAGGTTACCTTGTGAATTTTAGGAACGATGAGTGCTTAGTTCACAATTCCAAGGAAGAATTTATTCTCTCAGCCAATAGGTAAGAGAATGTTTACACCTTGAACCTAGAAGACCTTAGAAGCCAAGATTTACCTTGCCTAAGTGCAATGGAAGATCATTCCTGGTTATGGCATAGAATACTAGGTCACTGTAACCTTAAGAACCTATGTAAACTATCTAAGAAAAAACTAGTTAAGGATCTACCGGAGCTTAGATTTGATTCTTCTGAAGTTTGTGATCCATGTCATTATGGAAAGAAACATAAATATAGTTTTAAATCAATCAGTGAAGTCTCAACAACAGATGCATTACAGTTAGTGCACATGGATCTTTTTCGTCCAACACAAAGTGGATGTATTGGAGGCAAATACTATGTATTTGTTCTAGTTGACGATTACACTAGATTTACTTCGGTCTATTTTCTAGCAAAGAAGTCTTAAGCATTTTATTATTTCAAAAGTTTTAGATCTCAAGTTAAAAACGAGGAAAACCTTCCATTAAAAACTATTCATAGTGATTATTGAGGAGAATTTCGAAATTCTGATTTTGAAACTTTTTGTAGTAAAAAAGGTATTACTCGCAATTTTGCAGCACCTAGAACTCCTCAAAAAAATGGTATAGTTGAGAGAAGAAATAGAATTCTTCAAGAGATAACTAGAACCATGTTGAGTGAATATTCTATAGCTAGACATTTCTGGGGTGAAGCTGTAAGTAATGCTTGCTATACTATAAATCGAGTTTTGATTAGACCTTTTCTTAATAAAACTCCTTATGAGTTATGGAATGGTAGAAAACCAAGACTATCCTACTTCAAGGTTTTTTGTTGCAAAGTATTCATTTTGAATACTAAAGATAACTTACATAAATTCACACCAAAATCTGATGAAGGAATTTTCTTATGTTATTCCAAAACTTCTAAG
Source organism: Viscum album (assembly GCA_963277665.1). Taxonomy (NCBI): domain Eukaryota; kingdom Viridiplantae; phylum Streptophyta; class Magnoliopsida; order Santalales; family Viscaceae; genus Viscum; species Viscum album. The sequence continues at coordinate 511,559 of CAUJRU010000151.1, read as the reverse complement.
GCTTATAGAGTTTTTAATAAAAATACTTGTACTTATGAAGAAACGGTACATGTAAAATTTGATGAGTCTGATCCTTTTGTTTTTAAACCATCCCAGCCTACATCCTTGGATGTGTTTTAAAAAAATAATTATCAACCTTTGATAGAAGAACCTTCTGATAAGGATAATGTTCATGAAGATATTCCTGAAACATTTACCCCAGAAGACTTTCTACCCTATGTTGATGAATAGGCTTTTCAAAACCCAAATCAGGCGCTTCTTAAGAATCATCCCAGTGATAGTATCATTGGTGATGCAAATCAACCTATAAGGACTAGAAGTTCCTTAATAAATGAAGTAGAACATCTAGAATTTCTTTCCCAATTAGATCCTAAAAGCACTGATGAAGCTTTAGGTGATGATGATTGGATCAAAGCCATGTAAGATGAACTAAATGAATTAGAAAGGAATAAAGTCTGGACCTTGGTTGAAAGACCTAAGGAAACTTCTCTTATTGGAGTACAATGGGTTTTCAGAAATAAATGTGATGAAAATGGAGTCATAGTAAGAAATAAAGCTAGAATTGTTGCTAAAGGCTATAATCAACAAGAGGGAATAGACTATGAAGAAACCTATGCTCCAGTAGCTAGACTTGAATCTATCCGTATTCTACTTGCCCTTGCAGCATTCTTTAATTTCAAACTTTTCCAAATGGATGTGAAATGTGCTTTTCATAACGGTTATGTTCAAGAGGAAGTTTTTGTTGAACAACCTCCAGGCTTTGAAGATACAAAACATCCTGATTATGTTTTTAGACTTACCAAAGCTCTGTATGGCCTTAAACAAGCCCGACGAGCATGGTATGATAGACTCACTGGATTTTTGCTTCAAAATAACTATGTTAAGGGAAATGAAGATCCAAACCTTATTATAAAGAAATATAAGAAAACCATTTTGATTGTTTAAATTTATGTTGATGACATCATATTTGGTTCAACTCAGCAATCTTTGACTGACTCTTTTGCAAATATAATGAAATCTGAGTTTGAAATGAATATGATGGGTGAGTTAATATTTTTTCTTGGTTTTAAAATTTCTCAAAAACCAGAAGGAACTTAAATATCTCAACATAAGTATATTAATGATCTTCTTAAAAATATGGTTATGAAACACTAAGAGTATAAGTACTCCTATTGGTACCTCAAACTCTTTAGATCTTGATGAACCTGGGAAACCAGTTGATCAAACATCTTTTAGAGGTATGATAGGAAGTCTACTATACATAACAGCTAGTCGACTAGACTTAATGTTTTCAGTATGCTTATGTGCAAGAAATCAATCCAATCCTAAGGAATCTCACTTAAAGGCAGTAAAAAGAATTTTTCGCTACCTTAAGGGAACCATGGATCTAGGATTATTTTATACTTCTGGAAATGATTTTATCCTAAAATTATTTTCTGATGCTGACTTTGGTGGATGTAGAATGGATAGAAAAAGTACATCCGGAACTTGTCATTTCTTAGGAGATTCATTAGTTTCTTGGTCCTGTAAGAAGCAACATTCTGTAGCACTCTCCACTGCTGAAGCTAAATATGTAGCAGCCAAAAGTTGTTGTGCTCAAGTGTTCTGGATGCAACACACACTCACAGACTATGGCTTGAGTTTTACTGAAACTAAAATTTTATGTGATAACACAAGTGACATTGCCCTTAGTAATAACCCTACACATCACTCCCGTGCAAAACACATAGATATTAGGCATCACTTTCTTAGGGATCACACCCTCAAAGGAGATATTATTCTTCAATTTATCGGAACAGAAGATCAACATGCTGATATTTTCACAAAATCTTTGCCTTCTGATAGATTTGAATATATTAAACAGAAGTTAGGAATGATAACCGTAAGGTAATCCTTCTTAATTAAATTTCTGTTAAAAAAAATTCTCTTTACAGCAATAAACTTCTTTTCATAGGGGGAGTACATTTGATTGTTATATTAACAATGTTTTTCAAAATTTGTTTTCAAACATTTCAGAACTAAAATTCTGGAATGGAATTTCCGGCACTAAAACATTCCAGAATGGATATTTTCGTATATAAAACTTCTGGAATGGAAATGTTTGTATTGAAAACATCCGGAATGGAAACATTCGTACTGGTATTTTCTTAACGAGATTTTCATACCGAATCTTTCAAAATAAGTTTTTTGTTTTCAAATTTTGTAATTAAATTTTTGTACTGATATTTCTTTACTGAGTTTGTTTTTTATAGCGAGTTTTCTAAATTTTGTCTTTTCATAATAAATATTTATTCGTAGTTTTCATAAGAATTTTACCAATTACGAATAATCTTCCTAAGCCAATCCGAAAGGTATTATTTCCTTACTCAAGTTTTCGTAATCATACTTACTTGATGGAATTTTCGTATATTTTGTTTTCAGATTATATTTTTCTTAATTCTTTGTTTTAATAAAAACCTTAAAAGATCGGATTCAAGAGAATTGGTTTTCGACTGTCAGATCTGATCTCAGCTTATCACAACCATTCGATCAACCGTGGAAGTTGAACCGTTTTCTCATTGCCTATATAAAGGGGACCCCAAATGGATGTCCCACATCGGTTTTCAAGCTCCAGCGTCTCGAAGTTCTACCTCTCTGTTTTAAGACCATTCCAAACTTTGGATTTCTCAGTTCCGAACTTCTCAGAGGTCTTCAAATCAATATGTATGTGGAAGCATCTTCTCAAGACATGTCTTCCTCTAAGCCGATTTCGAAGTGGTTAGTATATAGAGAGAGACTGGTTCATCCAGATTTCTTCAACAAGTATGACTCTCTTATTTCAAAGAATATTAAAATTAATGGTTGGGAAGATGTTGCGGTGTCAAAACCCGAGAATCAAGATGAATTGTATTCAGATTTGCTTATAGAGTTCTATGAAACAGTCTCCTTTCTTAATGAAAATAGAAGGGAGAAGTTGTCGTTTAAGTCTTATGGTAAGAATTATAAGCTTTCATATGCCAAGGCAACCAGCTTGGTAGGGTTGAATAATGAAGGTGAAGCTGAATTCATATCTCATGTGTTGCTGGATTCAAAAGGTAGCTTCGATAAGGAAAAAGCTTTAGAAACTCTCGGACTGGCAGATGACAAGGCTCCGAAGATTTCTAGCTTGCCTACAAATTTCCAGATTCTTGAGTTATGGGTACAAGGCCTTATCGTACCAAGGAAGGGTGACAAAGATAGCTTAATGAAGAGTGATATATACATCCTAGATTTTCTGATAAATCTGAGGACGTTTAATTTGATGAAGCACATTCTTATCACTCTTGAGAATGTGAAGAACGGAAATCTTAGAGCTCAGATTATTATGTATCCAGCAATCCTCTCAAAGTTGATAGTTCGGTGCCTTGAGTCTTTCAAGGAGGCTTTTAAGTATATGCCAAGAGTTTTCAATATTATGCTGGTTAGTGATAGTACACATAAAAGAATGGATGTAGCTTTTGACAAGAAGACTGGTCAGTTTGTTGATTCACCTGCTCAAGAAGAAACAGTTCCGAAAGTTGCTGATCCGGAATCCTCTAAGCCGGTAAGGAAGATAATGTTGAAAGATGTGGAAGTAGAAGCAGAGAATCCCAAGTCTAAGGAAGTCCATTCCGCACCTCCAAAACCAAAGAAGAAGAAAGCTTACCCAGATGAGGTTTTAGCTAAATAGAGGGAGATAAAAGAGAAGAGTGTTCAAGGGGAGCCTCAGTTTGGCTTGGATCCTGCGGAGGCTAAGGCCTTGAAGGAATGAACTGCGGATGAGATTGAAAAACATGCAAAAGAAAATAATCTCAAGAAGAATATGTTTGTGGATAAGGTAGCTCAGGCATTGTTAAAGTTTAATGAGATGGTTCCAGAAAGCATTCCTATTCCGAGATCTTTTTCATTTGAATCTCCACTTGAGACTCCAGGAAGAGACTTTGTTTCTCCGAAAGAGACAATAGCTAAGCCTATTGAGGAAGTAGAGAAAGTTGAGTAAGTAGGAGAAGAAGAAGCTGTTGCTGAAGGAAGTGGTGAAACTGGAGATGCGTTGAAACAAGTTGATGATTATAAGGGAACACCTTCGGAACACTTGTCGCTCCGAACCTCCGAAGCTGAGTCTTCTATGCTAGTCACTCAAGCAATGGAAGAGGAGAAATGAGAAGAAGAATGAGCTTATCATGAAGAGGAAGAACAACTTCTACAAGATATTTCTCAAATGGAGAATGTAGTGGTTGCTGCTCAGAAAGTTGCTGATGAGGAAGACAATATCGTTCAAGTATCTAATAGTGAAAAGAGAACTCCGAAATAGGATTCCATTCCGAAAAGAGACAAGGGAAAGCAAATTGTTGCTGATACTCTGAGCTTAGTAGTGGTGAAGAGAAAGGAAGTTGGTAGTTCTTCAAAGAGAAAGCTTGATTAAGTTGAAGAAGAAACTTCTCCAAGCAGAGTCTCGGATTCAGAGTCATCTTCGTTGGGGCATGATTTTGTTGTTCAGTCTTTAAAGAAGCTGGTAGGTTCTATTCCGACTTTCTCAAGCATTGATTCATGATTCCAAATGCTCCAACATTATTTGAATCAAAAATCAGACTCCGTATCTATGGTTATGGAAAAGTGTGTTGAAATAGAGGCTCAGTTCAAAACGTTCTTTGTCGGTTATGAATCCCACAAAAGAGCTTGCAAGAGGATGACTAGCTGGTCGAGGAAGACTGTGGAAGAAATGAGGCTCTTTGATGAATTTCAAGATAATGTTAAGGATGCTTTTGAGTCTGAGGACTGGAAGATAAATGAGCTGACTTCTTCCTTTGAAGAGAAGCTGACAGATGAAAAGAACTTCCAGATTCAAGAAGTCAGAGATCTGAATGGGAAGCTAAATTCTGTCTCTCAAAACTGGAACTTTGAAATAGATCATCAGATAGAGTTTGAAGAGAAATTAAATGCTCAGGAAGAAAGGATTAAAGCTCAGGAAGAAAGCTTCAAGCCCAGGAAGAAAATATTGAAGCCCAAAATTCAAGAATAGTGGTCTTAGAGAAGAAAGCTGAAGAAGATCATAAAGACTTAAAGAAGATAAAGACTATTCTTAAGGGTCTCATGGCGAAGGAAAAAGATCCAAAATAGACATATCCGATGTTTTTTTGTATCTAAATTTCTTTTTTGATGAGCCTTTCAAAATTAATGAAAATTTTGTGCTTGCCCGTTTCCTTTGTTGTTGCTACTAATTTTCCAGGTACTTTGTAATATTTTCCATTCCCTCGAATTCTTTTTGAAAATCACAAAGGGGGAGAAGGAAAATATCCTTAAGGAAAAGTAACTCTAATAAGAGCTTATCTAAGGGGGAGTTTTTCATTAAAGAAGAATTTCTTATTCATAATGAAATGTCACTCCGGAAAACTAGAATACGATCCTTAGAGTTTCAAAGCCTAAGGGGGAGTTAGTCGTATTCATAAATATCCTTAAAGCAAATGTAGATAAGCCTTAATGATTTTCTTTCTTCTTATAATTTCGTTTTCAAGGATGTTTGTGCTTTCCAAAAAGGGGGAGATTGTTGAGTCAATAAGGTTTTCCTTATGACTTTTCCATTCCTTCTTGTTTTGAAAATCACAAACACCTTATCTTTAAGAAAATAAATTTTATACGAAAAATTGATTTTATAAGGAAAATCGCTTTTATAAGAAAAATTATCCTTATCATATTTTCATCCATATTTTTCCTAAGTATAAAATTCAGATTCATTTCAATTTTCTCAGAATTGTTTGAAACTTTGATATGAAGAATTCTGTTTTAGGATCCGAATTCTGGACAAGAACTATAATAAAGTTTCACTCCGAAATCCGGATGAGAACTGTAATAATGTTTCATTCCAAACTCTGGATAAGAACTCCAATTAAGTTCTACATCAGATTCAGGATGTGAATCCTTATGATGTTTGACAACGAATTGTCATTACGAAAAATGATGATGAATTCTCATTATGAATTCTGAAGACAAATTCTCATTCCGAATTCATCTATTAAAAAGAATCTGATCATCTTTGTTTTATACACTCCGTATTTGTTTAGACTCCGAAATTTTTTTTACACTCTGAACATTCATTACGAACTTTTGAGTTAGATTTTAAACGGTGTCGTACATTCTGTTACACTTGTTTTGTTATAAAATGATGTCGTCTATTCTGTTATAAAACGAACCATTGGCTAAGTGACACGTGTACAGGTCCCTCCGATTTTTAAGGAAAATATGACCATTGGGAAGGAGGCCGACCTTACCTATAAATAGGAGCTCATTTGAAAGAGCTCAATATAGAATGAAGTTGATCTATCTAGAGACCACATGCTGAAAAGGTGATTTATAGAGAGAGAAACATTCTAATGCCTTGTGCGTACTGAACCGCTCGTTCAGTTTTTTCTTCGTGCGACTCCGAATGTTGGTGATTACATTCGAGGACTTCCAAGGATAGGAAGACAGAGGTGCCGACTACCTTGAAGTTCGAGGGATTCCTTGCTGAGGAAGACAGAGGTTGCCAACGACCTTGAAGTTGAGGGCTTGTGAGGATAGCAAGACAGAGACTCCGATCTTTGTATCGAGGGCTTACCCTAGTGTGGGTAAGACAGACTTGCTTGAAAGTATAAATCAAGGGACCTTTATCCAAGGTTGTTGGATACCCTTCTCTTTAGGTTAAAAGACTTATTTCTTGTTACTTGTAGTTTTACTACTCGTTTATTTCTGCTGCTTTTTGTATTATAAGGAAAGTATAACTTTCTTATACTTCCTTACTTGTACTCGGTTTCATTTAGATTCTAGACGCTATAAGGTAGAATCTCATATTTTAATCATTTGTTAAGTTTCAATTTCCAGAACCATATTTCCGGAACCTACTTTCGGAATCTCTTTCCATGTTTTCATTTTGTATTAGAGGTGTTGTGATTTTGCTTAAGTTTAACTTCGTTAAAAATAGCCCTTTCCTTTGATTAGAAAATCATAGTTATTCGTAACTAACATTAAAGGTTCCAAAGGAATTTTTTAAAGTATACAATTCACCCCCCTCTTGTATATTCAGCATCTACATCATTATTTTGATCCTACAAGGATGGGTCTTCATAATAAGAAGAATGAATTTCTTGAGCATTATTGAGACTAGAGACAGATCAGAAAAGTGATTACAGTTATTGATCAAGTCCAAAAACCCTTATCAAAGGATGTTGAAGATTCTTGAAAAGATTCACGAGAATGTTTGATTTAGAATTATAGTAAAGTAAGATTAGATGATCCATCCAAAATGCAATCAAGAAGTGTCTCTTGTGAAATCTAGGAGGAATATGTCTTTAGCAAGATTCTAAATCAGACCACTGGGACTCTTGTAACACTGTGGGATCCAGTATAATGAACCTCATGTCATACTTAGAATAGATACATTGGGACTCTATATTGACCATTCTAATTGATAACATGATTATAGTGGGGAATCTGTGTTTGGATAATAACCATCATAGCAAGGAGTCAGTCATTATACCAAACATGTAATTCCTTTTGTTCATTGCCTATACATTTACTACATCATTCGAGGTAAGGTTGAGAGATATAAGAAGAGTGGATAAATTATTTAACAAGCCATATTAGTATTTTTTTGAAAATAATCAATTATAAAAAAATATTTAAAGGAATCATTGATTCACCCCTCCCCCTCTCAGTGATTCACACTGATCTAGGAAATTCAATTGGTATCAGAGAACTGGTTTCCTGAAAAAGATACAAGGATGTATTTATGAACTAATGATTTCAGGAAAATAATGAGAAACCTCAAATAGATATATCTTCCTAGAATCCTAAAAATGTAAATAAAAACCATCATTGATGAAGAGGAAGAAACTTATGGATAATGGGTAGATTCCTTCTACTGAAGATAATTTGAAAGGTACAACAAGTTATAATTATTTTTATTATTATGACTCTTTTGATGAAGCTTGTTCATGATGTGATGATGATAGATAAATTAGAGATATACAGTCTAAACTCAAAGAACATCTAAATAATATTCCTTGAGATATTCCAAGACATATTTCTACAAGTTTCAATGTTCTTCAAGTTGAAAAATTATAGATGAATAATATTTTGAGGACATGTAAGAGGCATTGGATAAACGGGTTGTCATATCCAATGCTCTCACAAAACTAATGTATGTAAAGGAAGACACAATTTATAGTTGCAATGAAATACATGCTCATGTTACTGAATAATTTCAAGGGAGTATCTGGGAAAAATAATTCTCTGGGATTTTATTTGTAGAATATTTCTATGATTTTGAAAAGATAACCAATGTCTCTATAGTTTTTGAAGCTTCTCAACTATAAGAAAAATCCAACAAGTCAAAGGGTCTTGACATCTCATTTCAATAATTAGAAATTTTTCATGAAGAACAAATGAAAATGCTGAAGTAGAATTGGGAATGAAAGATGAGATCAATTATTTATGAGAAGAACTCCTGCAACATGATGTCTTTAGTGATGGAGGTGAAATTGAAGAATCTATAATCACCCAAGATGGAACATCCCAAACAACTGAAATAAGTGATGCTGATACTCTATTTTTTATTAGGAAATATGATTCCAAGAGGAATATGACATCATCCTCAAATATATTGGTAACATCCTCTAAGATGAAGGTATCTCATAACCTCATTATTTCTATTTTGACTAATGCAGTTGCATCTACAAGTACAGGTTCAATGATAATAGCTAGGAAGATATGGATTTATAAAAATGTATATACATCCATATAAATCACAGGAATGGATGTTGGGATTATTAAAAAGAAAAACTCTCAAATTTATGCCCCCAAAAAATGAAGACAATTCCAGAATCAACAAGGTACTCAATCTAGCCAGGAAAATACTACAAGAAAAAGAAGGAGATTTATTGTCAACAGTTGGTGTTGTTTGATGTTTGAGAATTAGTGTAATGATTGCTGGAATAATATGTCAGCATATGAAAATTATGGACGGCCTACATTTAGGGAATGAAAATGTGAAGAATATATCATCTGGAAATTCAAAGAAAGAAAACATAGATGGAGAAGAATCTATCTGTCATGAATAGATTTGAAAATCTTGAAGACTTTTCTTATAATTGCAAAAGAAGTGGTCACGGTTATCAGGAGTTATGTTTTCATCCTACCATGCTTCATGCATAAGCTGATAAGTAGTATATACTAAAATCAATTTTGGAGAAATCAAAATGAGTTGAAAATTCTTCCATTGGGAATATTTAAAATTATGATGTCAAGATACAAGTGAAATAAATTATTCCGATGAATAAATTCAAGCTGGATTCCAAGAATGTCATCTAAATCAAGAGAAGATGCTTCTACAATGGAATTAATGGTCCTGCCATGGATCACTAAAAAAATTCATGCTAATAAAAGGATGCAATCTAAAAATGAAAGTAGAATAAATCCATAAGAAGACGAGATTGACTAAAGAAAATATGGAAGATATTATTAATATGTTGTCTAAGAATGGAATCATAAAGACAATGAATAATCTATGTGTAAGCTCCAATATAGAGAATGATATGTATGAGAGTTTAGTTATCTGGACTAAACAAGTAGAAATTTATAGATAACTACAATGAGATGAAAATTTAGTACTAGCTAAAGCTAATGGAAAGGGAAAACGTGTCATTCCACATGAAAGTGAATTTGAATTTCATGAGAGGTTATCAGAACATGATAACCCAAATGTCTCACAACTAATGTATGGAATGTGAATAAAGGCCCAACATCGTGAAAATAAATGTGTAGTTATTTTACTAGGATAACTAAAGAGGTTGAAAATTGGAAAACCTGCCCCAGTAGAAGCTACTTTACTACTAGTTTATGTAAAGACAAAAACTCCATAAAATATGAAGGTGAATGGAAATAAATGGTCCATACTAACTCTGAATTATCCAAATTTCAAATAGAAATAGGACACCAAAATGAAGTGTTCCAGACACATTAGTGATAAATGGAAATGAGTTCTTGGGTTGAGAGGAAATTCTCATCCTTATTGCTTCTATTAATAATCCCACATGTGTTCCATCATATTTCCTTATATAGATGTTGTATATGAGTGCATACATTGTAGGGAATTAAAGGTTAAGGTCATTCTCAATATGATACTTTTAGGATGAAAGTGGAGAAAAACAACTTCAACTAATCATTATTGACTTGATAATTACATGATGTGATCCATAGTGGATGATTATCAACATTCCTATCATCAAGACTATCTGATGATATTATACTCCATGGAAAATCAAAGGGAGTGAACCCATTGAGGGGAGAAATAAATGAAGGATATGATATCCAGGATTATATCATGGGAAAAAAATTAAATTCAAATAATCTCAAGAAGTTGAATCATTATGTATTCCAATCATCATTTCATACCTTTTTCTTAATTGAATTTATCATGTCAATTTTGGAGGAGTTCTTGATTGATGACAAGATGGGATTAATGTGGGATATTTATCAATGCACTTGAAATTTTTTATATGATTCATAATGTATGTATAGGATTTAGCATTTCATTGATAAATTTGACTATTTCTAACCCCTAGGATAAGAGTTGATACATTCTGAGCATGATTTAACAAGTATGGTTGTTTATAGACAACACTGAAAACATTGGTAATATTTTTCTTGTTTTCTACACCAGGATAGACCAATGAAGACTTAAAGTTGATATACTAATGTCTCATTTTTTTGTGAAACATATGACATCATCCCTCACTCATAAATATTCGAAATGATATTATTCAATAGGAGGAGAATATTTTTTGAATAGAACCCAATACGCCTTTTCATTTGGTTCTTAATAAGTGGGAGAAATTATTGGCACACATATTGACCCATTAAATGTTTTCTTAATTAATATTGACAAAAAAATACAAAGGGGTGTATTGTTGAGAATGGTGTTTCATTTTTAGTCAATAAGAATTCAATAAGTATTAAATTGTTAATTAGTTTTCAATTTGGGAATGGAAATTTTGTTATTAAGTGATGATGTTCATTAAATAAGATATGTTTTTTCAAAACTTATTTTCCATGGAGAATTAGAATGAAATGACATTGGATGTTCTTCTTGGACATTCTCCATATTAATTTAGACGATTATAGAACTAATCTTAAGTTCCAAATCATGTGTCAAAGAATGACACATTGTTACAACATTTTAAGGACCCCTAGCCATACTCTATTGTGTGCAGAATGTAGAAGATCCATTCAATGGAGTCTAATTGGATGTAGGGTGCCAAATCAAACGATTGCTTGTGTCGATCCACAAATTCCAAGACATGTGTTTAATGAGAACACATCACTAATTACAACATTAAATACCATTAATTATGTTCTAATGCAATGAGGAATTAAGAAATGTTTTAGACATCATATATTATTCAATAAAAGAGGAATATTAAAGATATAGGATTTTTTTATTCCAAAAAAGTAAAAAGAATGAAGTTTGAAATCATGGAGAAAGGAAGCATGGATGGGATTAGAATGAAGAAGGATGTTATTTCATATTAAGTAAGAAATCATACATAATTCTTATAATAAGTACTTTGTATATGCCTTTAGAAAAAGTTATGGTCGTCCATACTAGCCAGTTAAAGCCCTCACACAAAGCATATGCAGGACCCGATATTCTGCCTCGCCCCAAGGGAGGGCCTCGAACCCAGCCCGCTAGAGGCGCATGAAGGTGGTGTATAAGTTCCCATTTGTGAATAGTGGGAGCTAAGTTCATGCCTGGGAAGGAAATATAGGGCACAAAAGTGTGCTCTAGTGAACCTGTGTGGGGAGGTTCCAGAGTGGGCAGATGAGTAATCTGGTGGTAAGGCTGCACGCCATGATTGATATATTGATCCTCGCCCACTATCCAATTTTGATGTGGGAAGGAAATAAAAACGTGGGAAGCGATATCAGCTGTCTAATGCATCGTAGACCCATTATATACTATCCGATGAATCAAAATATCGATTGTGCGCATATGTGCCATCCATTTGATCTTTGTGGTTTTGGATTGATCCACATTCATTTGATATCCTGCACCAAGTTCTTCTTGAACCTCCTCTTGTTAAGTCAAAAGTCTTCTTTTGACATATATATCATGTTTTGGAAATCACAAATGTATTCTATCATATGTTTGTAAATTACAAATTGTCTTTTATCATGTTTATCGTATCGTACAATGCTGACTGTACCAACCATATCGTATCGTACTGACTCTGTCAATCGTACCATATTGACTCTGTCAAATCTTATCGTACTGACTCTGTCAATCGTATCGTACTGACTCTGTCAATTGTATCGTACTGACTCTGCTATTCAGATGTTCATTATTTGTTTTGGTACTTATTCAAAAACACTCACTACATATGAATCGTACTCATGTTTTTCTTTTCTATATATCTTTTGTCCTAAAAAAACGATGTCGTTGAGTTAGTTACAAACTAATCAAAACGATGTCGTGATTTCTGTTTCAATATGACCGTTGGAGGCAATATGACCGTTAGAACCCAAGGCCTATAAATAGGTGGTCATTTGATGCTGAGTGAACAACGATGAACAAAGAGAACGAATGAAGAGACTCTGTGAACTACAAAGATTCTAGAGAGAGACACTGTGACTTCTCTCATCTGCCTTGTGCGTCTGATCATCGTATCGAGGGATTTCAAGTAATTGAAAGACAGAGGTGCAAATTACCTACAAAATTGAGGGCTTCCAGGGATAGGCAGACAGACGTGCTGATCATCGTATCGAGGGCTACCGGGGATAGGCAGACAGACGTTCCGATCATCGTATCAAGGGCTGCCGAGGATAGGCAGACAGACGTGCCGATCATCGTATCGAGGGATCACCAAGGTGTTGGTGAGACAGACCTTTTATCCTAGGTGAAAGGATAACCCTTCTTTTTGGGTTAAAAAAATTGTAATACTTTTACATTTCTGCTGCTACTTGTATTAGAAAGGAATTTGTTTTGTTTCCTTTCTTCTTTACATATTCAATTGTAATTGTTTAAATTACAATCATTCTATTACATATTGTATTGATTGATTCTATACGCTTTAAGGTAGAATCATTCATCTTTGTATTACTCTGATTATTGTGTTCACCTTGAATATAATTGTTTTACTTTACATTTGTATTACAATACATCATACCTTTTATATTCAATACAATTGTGGGTGTTTGTATTTGTATTAGTTTAAGATCATTTAAACTAATCTCTTTTTTGCTAAAACTCAAAGGTTTTTAAACCTACAATTCACCCCCTATTGAATTGTTCCATCTAATAGACATATATATCTTTATATTCGATCCAACAATTGGTATCAGAGGCGGTTTTCCACTGATTTGTATTACTAGCTTTATTTCTTATTACTATCTTGAATACATAATACACTAACGTGTGGAGTGGAAAAGTTGTTTTTGTTGTATTAGATGGAAGGAATGAATATTGGATCAATAGATAATCTGAATCCTTCTAGACCACCAATCTTTGATGGGAATGATTATGAGTATTGGAGAGATTGTATGAAGACTTTCGTTATCAATACTGGTGTAGACAATTTTATTATGCTTACTGGGGGTTACAAAATTCCTGACAAAGAAGTTAGTACTTTAACCAACCAAGAAAAGCAAGAATATCAACTGAATTACAAGGTACGCAAAACTTTATTATGCTCTATGACCAGGAATATATATAGTCAGATATCTTCATGTGAAGAAGCCTACAGTATTTGGAAGATATTAGATGTTACTCATTTTGGTACATCCAAGGTTATATAAACAAGGAGAGCAATGCTTCGAGTAGAGTATCATGGATTTGTTTTTCCTTATGGAGAGCCAGTATGTAAAGTGCAACAAAGGTTTATGACAATTCTAAACAGCTTAAAATCTATGGGAGAAAAAGGTCTTGATAATGAATCTCTTGTTGATAAGATTATAGATATAATTCCAAATGAATGGGAGTAAAAAAGAACAGATATTGATGAAAATAGAAATGTTTCCCAGATTACTCTTGATGAACTCTTTAGAACTCCTCTACAGCATGAGATAAGAATGAAGAGTGATGCTGATTTCAATAAGAAGAAGAATCGGAATGGAAGTGTAGCTTTTGCATCTAAATCTAAAACACCTGAAAGGCTTACATGGTCTAAATCGAAGAAAGTTGTTATATCTGATTCAAGTGACTGTAATCTTCCGGATAATGAGTTATCCAATCTTGCTCGAAGGATGAACAAGAATGTGGGAAAGAAAGATTTTCAATATAGATTCCAAAAGAAAGATAGGAAAGATTCAGAGGTAACTTGTTATGAATGCAAGAAAGCAGGACATATAAGGCCTGATTGTCCTTTACTGAAGAGGAAAGATAGAAAGGAGAAACACTCTGAAAGAAACAAGAAAAGGTTTTATAAGACAAAGAATGTCTTGAAAGCAAATGATATGTGGAGTGCAAGTTGTAGTGATTCCTCAGATGAATCTTCAGAATATGAGACATCCGGACAAAGAAATATTGGACTTCTAGCCAGACTACCAATTGAAGATCATTGTCTCATGGCTATGGTACATAATGTTGAAGCTATTACAAATGTCTCTTTGAATGCAAATTGTACTGATAATAGATATTATAAATCTTCAAATGATGAATCCTCATCATCAGAGGATGATACATTACCTTCTTTTGAAGAGGTATCTAGATTTTCTAAGTTACTTGAAAATGAAAATTCTAAACTTAAAAAGAGATTTGAAAAAGCAAATTCTAGAATTTCAATTTTGACCAAAGAAGTATCAGATCTTTCTAAAGATCTTGATGTGAAAACTTCTGATTTTGAAAGTATTTTAAAAACCCTTGAGAATGTTAAATCTGACAAGGATAAACATTCTAAGGATCTTGAAACTGTAATTTCGAAGAAAAATATTTTAGAGTCTAACTCTAGTTCAAATTCAAATGTTTTCGAAAATAAGAATTTGGTTTTAAAACTAAAGTTAGATATTTTATCCTTGAAAAAGTGTTTGTCAAACTTTACTCATGGAAAAGAAAACTTTGATAGGATGTATTCTCAAATTAGACCTTTGAGAAATCGTTCTGGTCTTGGTTATACTTATTCCATACCTGTTTTTAGCAATAACTATTTTGATCCTCAAAAAACCATTTTCTGTTATAAGTGTCAATGTGGTGGACACTGGAGAAGATATTGTTCTCTTAACAAAACTCAATCTTTAGGATTTCATAAAGCTCATTTTGCAAAACAAATGTGGATTCCTAAAATTCTTTTATCTAACCCTTCTGGATCCAAACATGTTTGGATTCTGAAAATCAAATTGTTTCTTTTTCAGGAAATCAAGAAGTGAATCAATAAGAAAATTTGGTACATGGATAGTGTTTGTTCTCGACATATGACTGGAAACAAAGATCTCTTTGAAAAGGTTATCAAAACAAAAGGAGATATAGTTTTACAATTCATCGGAACGCAAGAATAACTTGCTGACATTTTTACAAAACCTTTACCTTCTGATAGATTTGAATTTATAAAACAGAATCTAGGAATGATTACATTAAAATAATCATTCATATCTACTTGCTGTTTTACATCTCTCCTAATAGTAAGAAACTCCTCGTAGAAAGGGGGAGTACATTTCTTCCTGTTTTTATGTTTCTTTTTATCTTATGTTCTTTAACTATTTACTCTTTGGATTGTGTATTTTTTTTCCTGTTTATCGTATTGAAAGTTTTATCGTTAAGTTCATTTTTCCTGTTTATCGTATTGACAGTTTTATAGTATCATTTACTATCGACCGATGATGGTATTGAAATTATTTTCCATCGTATCAATCAATCTTGGTATTTAATCGTCTGATGATGGTATTGAAATTCTTTTCCATCGTATCAATTAATCATGGTATTGAATCGACCGATGATGGTATTGAAATTCTTTTCCATCGTATCAATCAATCTTGGTATTGAATCGACCGATGATGGTATTGAAATTCTTTTCCATCGTATCAATCAATCTTGGTATTGAATCGACCGATGACGGTATTGAAATTATTTTCCATCGTATCAATCAATCATGGTATTGAATCGACCGATGATGGTATTGAAATTCTTTTCCATCATATCAATCAATCATGATATTGATTCGGCCGATGATAGTATTGAACTTGTTTTCCATAGTACGGTCAGTTCATAGTAATGACTTTGTTTTCCATCGGCATGATGATATTTTTTTTCTTTACTATTGTATTTTCATTTGATTTCTATCAAAACCAACAATTACCTTTTGTTCTCTGACAGTTTTTTTTTTCATTTAAAAAAAAATTCTTTGTTTTAATCCTAACCATTGATCTGGTTTTCTCTAATCTTGACCGTAGAAGATCAATGGTCATCCTTTTTCGACCGTAGAAGATCAACGGTCACCCCTTTATCGCCTATAAATAGCCCCCTGTTGGAACCACTCTGTGTATAAGGTTGTATTTGTTGTCAATAGTTGTCAATGCAGATCAAAATGAAGGTGATCATGAAATACTCCGATGAAGTAGAGGAGTGGTGATTCAGATGATTGTTGTACTGTTCGTAAGTTCAAAGAACATGTGTCAAAGGTGATACATTGTTTACGACAATGAATATTGTGAGGAGTAATCCATCCAAGGATGATTAAGGCAGGATGGTGTTTTCGGATGAAGACCATGGGCTTTGATGAAGACCATGCAATTCCTCATTATTGCATGAGAACAATGGGTTTTGATGAAGACCATGCAATTACTCATGATTGCGTGAGAACCATGCTAGAGACTTTTATGACGGTTGATGAAGGAGGCAATGTGCCAATGTGCTGACTTATGAAATGGCCATGCACATCACGCTGTCATAGAAGATGATGGCACTAAAGTTGTTCCTTCAAAGAATACATATCACAATGGTGGAGTTTGTGATAAAAGCAAAAGAATTGCTGAAGGATACAAATCACCAAGAAGAAGTGTTGTTGAGGTGATCGTGCTTGTCGACAAAGCAAACAAACGACATACAAATTTGTTGACAAAGGAGATTCCCTGGTGACATGTCGAGTTCAAGAGTTGTGGTCAACGACCTATGGTTTATTCAAGAACATCGACAGAGGAATGGATGATCTGGAGGCGGTACAAAAAGAGCAGATACAAGGTGGCGCTGTTTTCCAGTGTTTGCCAAATTTCAGGGCCTCAAAATCAGAAAATGAAGACATGGATTGTCTGCAAAAGGAGGTGCGCACAAAGAGGAAGTGGTGCGCGGAATATAAGAGGCTTGCGTGAAATACTTAAGTTGGGCGCGGAAAACAGCGGGATGGGCGAAATAGTTTTTCGCGCAAATAGTGTTTCAGAATCAGAACGTTGAAAAATGGTAAAGGCATGGGCTGCGCGAAAAACCAGAGCTGTGCGCGGAAAAATGGGAATGTGCGCGAAAAATGTTGTGCGCAGAATAGCTGGGTGAATTTTTCGCGCAATCAGCATATCGAATCAGAAATACTGAAAATCGGCAAAGGCAAGAGGCGCGCGAAAAATCAGAGATGTTCGCACCATGTGCGCGGAAAAATCGAACTGCTGCGCGTAAAGTTGGCTGTGCGCGAAATGTGGGTTTGAAGTTTTACGCGCTCGAGAGGATTCATGTTATAAATGATGATAAATAGAGAAGTAATAAGATGCGCGAAAAACCAAGGTGCTGCGCGAGATTAAAAGGAAGGTGCGCGTAATTCAAAGAACTGAGAGACCGTTTTACGCGCAAGAAGGGGGGTTTTACGCGCAGGATCAAAAATGTCTATAAATATGAGGTGAACCCCTCTCATTCAGAGGGGCTCGACACTTAGACAAATCCTGAGCTCCGGCGCGCGGAAAAATTAAGGTACAAAGGGTTGCGCGAAAAAGAAGGTGTTGCGCGAAAAAGAAGGCGTTGCGCGAAAAAGGGAAGTTTTGCGCGAAAAAGAGGAGTAGCGCGAAAAGCCTTTTACGCGACAAAAGTTGTTTTTACACGCAAGGTTTGAATTTTACGCTCAAGCCCCCGGGAAGGGTGCGCGGAAAATTTGGGGGTCCCGCAGGCCTTTTGACAGGTGCTTAGCACTCTCAAATATGCTTTGCGAAGAGAAGAAGAACGATCGTGCAACCAAAATCCGATCTGCACAGAGAGAGAAATATATTGATACACTCAGGTGTCAGAATTGGGAATTGAAGTAAGAGAAGGATATTTAGTGCATTCAGGTATTGCACTGAAGTAGAAGATTGATTTCAAAAGAGCATCAACTGAGGACTCTGATGCAAGCAAAGTCTCATGCTGAACAGGAGACAAAGACTTCAATGCATATCTATTGAAGAGACCTTCACGTCTATAAACTGAGTGAGACTTCACCAACGGCAGTGAGCCAGGGGGAGTCAACGGGAGTGACCCGAGGGACGCAGTGAGCTATCCCTAAACAATTGTAAAGGCAGTGAGCCTGGGACAGAGTGTCTGTGCCCGAACATTTGTATCCGCAGCTAGTGAAGCATAGTGGATTTAGGTACGACCGGCAACCTGTTGGCGTATACTCCTTGGACGTAGCCCTTAGTGGTGAACCAAGTAAAAATAGCTGTGTCATCTGTCTCTGCATGTGAATGTTTAATTGCTGATCATATTCATCATAAAGGTTTAATTAGTTCCTACCAATGTGGGAACAAGATCCACAACTTTAAAAAGAAAAAGTTTCCACCCTGATTCACCCCTCCCCTCTCAGGGTGTCCCGGGGTCCTACACCCCCCGCCCCTCCCCAAACCCACATTGTTTTTTTCAGGAATTGAGGCGAAGCTCTGCTCCACCAGCTATAAATCATCGTACGATCTTCTCATCGGCAGAACCTTTATGTCCCAATCCTCTGCTAATACTCCTGCCGAAATGTCTTCAAAGACTTTTACAGAGAAAGACTTTAACGGAGAAAGGTTAGTATCTC
Source organism: Viscum album (assembly GCA_963277665.1). NCBI lineage: Eukaryota > Viridiplantae > Streptophyta > Magnoliopsida > Santalales > Viscaceae > Viscum > Viscum album. Next base: position 492,576 of record CAUJRU010000151.1, on the reverse strand, counting down.
GAGACTTTTTCGATATGTATGATTCTACAATCAGGAGGATCATTTTGTTTCAAGGGTGGGAACATCTGTGTGTTGAAAAGCCTGATTCTCAAGATCCGGTTCTTTTTTATGATGTTTTTCAGTTTTATAAAACCGTTTCTTTCGACAAAGACATGACTATAAACTTTGCTGTGTACGATAGAAAATTGTCTATGACTGTGAAACAAGCGGCAAATTTTCTGAATGTTTCTGTAGAAGGGGATTCTTTCTGTCCATCACACAAACTACCAGAGGAAGTTGGTATGTTTAATAGAGAAAGTGCCGAAAAGACTTTGTTTGTTATTAATGAAGAAAAGAGAAAAGTGTCTCTTCTTTCTCCGGGCAATCATTTTGTCACTTTATGGATGCAGGGTTTTCTAATCCCAAGGAAAGGGGATAGAGAAACTCTGAAAGTTTCTGATATCTTTATGCTTGATTATCTTGTGAATATGAGAAAAGTAAATCTCATGGGCTATGTTTTTGAAACCATTAAGAATGTCAAGACAGGAGGGATTAAGTCCCAGATGATTATGTATCCAGCTATCCTTACGAAGTTCATTCTTGAATGTATGATGTTTTGTAACATTCCTTTGAAAGGAAACCCCATGGATTTGAAGCCCTCATGGATTAGTAAGAGTATGATGAAAAAGATGAATGTTTGTTTTGATCCGAATTCAAAACTTTTTGTCTGAGATGTAGAATCTGAATTGGCTCAGAATCAATCGGCACCTATGCCAGCCAAAGACATTCAATCTACCGGTGTTACTCAAAGGTCTGATCCGCAAACCAGTTCAAAGTCGAAGAAGAAGCCAAGGTACAGTAAGGAGGTTGTAGCAAAATGGATAAAGGATAAGGAACGAAGAAAGGAAGGTGACCTAAAGTTTGGTCTTGATCCTGCTGAGGCTTTTGCAGAAAGAGTAAGGGTAGAAGAAACCCTTCAGGCTGAAAAGAAGAATAAGGTTCTTTTGAAAATAAAGGCTCACGACTTTGATGTCTCTAAAGTCTTGAAAGCGGTTGAGGATGCTAGTGCCCAACTAACAGAAGAAGTGCATCAAGAGCCTATCGTACAGAGTTTCCCTGAGAAAGGAAAACAATAACAAGTGATTGAAGAAATAGAAGAAGAAGAAAAAGGAGACGTTCTTTTAGAATTTCTTCAAAGTTCAAAGAAGAGTAGAGAGGAATCAGTTCAAAAGCTGAGTGAAGGTGTTCAACAAACTCCTCATGCCGATCAGGCACGATATCCGGACATAATGTCATCTCAAGAAAAGCAAGGTGCTCAATCTTCTCACTCTGATAAAGTTATTGTCATTAGTGACAAACTGGAAGAAGAAAGAAACCAGAAAGAAAAAGCAAAAGGGAAACAACCAGTTGTTGACTCAAGCAGATCGTATGAACTAGCATCGTACGATGAAGATACTGATTCAGAGCATACAATCTCTCTCAAGAAGAGTGATTACATTGTTCATGTTTTAAGAAGAGTTGAGAAGACCATTCCTTATTTCCCGAGGCTGGAAGGGAAAATTGATTTTATTACGGACAATCAAAAGAAGATGTTTGGCTCTGTAAAAGAATTGAGGAAGAAATTTTTGTCAGTAGAAGCCGATTTGAAAGTTCTATCAGAATGTTCGGTTGCTCATAAAAAGGCATGCAATAAGATGACTAAGTGGTCGTACAAAACAGAGAGCTCAATCAATGATCATGAGATAGCAATTGAAGATATAATAAGGTTATCAACTGAGCTTGCAATTTCTTTCAACAAGCTTGATAGAGAAACGGTTGAAAGGTTGAATCTTTTGTCTTCTCAAAGAGCCGATGTTCCATCAGTGAAAGATTTGCAAGAAATAATGAATGTTTTTCAATCTGAATTCTCGAAGGTTTCATCTTACAAAGATGAAATGGTTTCGCTGAAGAATCAAAATTCTGTGTTATCCAAAGACAACAAGAATTTGAATAACAGTATTGATACCCTTGAAGAAGTAATCAGAGTCCAGGAGGAGACTATCAGAAATCAAGATCAGATTTTTGCGGACCAACAAGAGCTTCTCAAAACTCAGGGTGAATCAATTTCTGAAGACAAGAAGGAGATCAAGAAGATGAAAGCTGTTTTTCATGAGCTTATAAAGAAAGAGAAGGAAAGAGAAAACATATGATTGTTGTATTTGTTTTCCTTTGGAACTTGTCTTTGTTTTGAAATGACTTTTATGATCCTTTTCTTTTATCTATTGTCTTGTATTGCTTTACTAACTCTTTCAGACAATTCAAGATTACTCCTTTCTTTTTTTAAATCACAAAGGGGGAGAATGTTTACAAAGGGGAGAGTGTTTTATAAAGGGGAAGAATGATTTACAAGGAAAATATACGAATACAATCCTTAGGAAAGTCCATACCTAAGGGGGAGTTAGTTGTATTCAATTTCTTATTCAGAAGAGTTTTCAATAACTCAGGGGGAGATAAGTATTTCTTGTTACATTTAATTTGTGTGTTGTGCTTTCCAAAAGGGGGAGATTGTTAAGTCAAAAGTCTTCTTTTGACTTCTATATCATGTTTTGGAAATCACAAATGTATTCTATCATATGTTTGCAAATTACAAATTGTCTTTTATCATGTTTATCGTATCGTACAATGCTGATCGTACCAACCATATCGTATCGTACTGACTCTGTCAATCGTACCATACTGACTCTATCAAATCATATCGTACTGACTCTGTCAATCATATCGTACTGACTCTGTCAATCGTATCGTACTGACTCTGCTATTCAGATGTTCATTATTTGTTTTGGTACTTAGTGAAAAACACTCACTACATATGAATCGTACTCATATTTTTCTTTCCTATATATCTCTTGTCCTAACAAAATGATGTCGTTGAGTTAGTTACAAACTAATCAAAACGATGTCGTGCTTTCTGTATCAATATGACCGTTGGAGGCAATATGACCGTTGGAACCCAAGGCCTATAAATAGGAGGTCATTTGAAGCTGAGTGAACAATGATGAACAAAGATAACGAATGAAGAGACTCTGTGAACTAAAAATATTCTAGAGAGAGACACTGTGACTTCTCTCATCTGCCTTGTGCGTCCGATCATCGTATCGAGGGATTTCAAGTAATTGAAAGACAGAGGTGCCGATTACCTACAAAATCGAGGGCTGCCAGGGATAGGCAGACAGACGTGCCGATCATCGTATCGAGGGCTGCCGGGGATCGGCAGACAGACGTGCCGATCATCGTATCGAGGGCTACCGGGGATAGGCAGACAGACGTGCCGATCATCGTATCGAGGGATCACCAAGGTGTTGGTGAGACAGACCTTTTATCCTATGTGAAAGGATAACCCTTCTCTTTAGGTTAAAATAATTGTAATACTTTTATATTTCCGCTGCTACTTGTATTAGAAAGGGATTTGTTTTGTTTCCTTTCTTCTTTACATATTGAATTGTAATTGTTTAAATTACAATCATTCTATTACATATTGTATTGATTGATTCTATACGCTTTAAGGTAGAATCATTCATCTTTGTATTACTTTGATTATTGTGTTCACCTTGAATACAATTGTTTTACTTTACATTAGTATTAAAATACATCATACATTTTATATTCAATACAATTGTTGGTGTTTGTATTTGTATTAGTTTAAGATCATTTAAACTAATCTCTTTGTTACTAAAACTCAATGGTTTTTAAACCTACAATTCACCCCCTCTTGTATTGTTCCATCTAATAGACATATATATCTTTATATTCGATCCAACACCTCTTACATGATGGACATCCTGATGTCGCATCTCACCATAGATGAAGCTGATCCACCACGATCGTGCTCCCAACCACTATCAAGGATGAAATATCATTCATGATGATCATTTGAGAAACATGATATCATTCATGCATTAACAGTTGCATTATTTCAATGAAAAAATGGAAATTGAAGGAGCCCGAGGAAAATGGAGATGCACAGGATACACTCCTCATTCGATGTACAAAGAGATTATTTTCATGCATTAATAAACACATTCAAGTGAGGATTTCTATGAGAAATAAGGAGACTATGGTGAATAGAAATGACCAATGATATGAGAAAAATATTTGAACATGTTTTAATTATTCAATGTAGGGGATCTCAGATTATTCAATGAATAATTTTTAAGATTGAATCTATAGAGGATTTGAACAAGATTTGAAAATAAAGATACATGTTATTCCATGCTTATAAAGAGTGAGATCTCGAGCGAGGCTCAGTTGTTGAATATATTGAGAAATATTTTTTTTCCTAAATAATAGACCAATAATAGATTTTGCGCAACCCTACTACATAGAGAAGAAGAACCACATGTGTTCAATACTAATATGCACCCTTGTAATGTACTTGTGAAGAAGTGGAACACCGCTCTACTTCTGTGCTATGAAACCCACAAACACGTGATATGATTTCTTCCAAACTCTTGATGTGCTTCGTGCATGACATCTTGAATACTACACAATTACTGCTACACACTCTTTTAGTGCATTTCAATGATAGACCAATGAACCATAGGTACTGTGAATGAGGCATGGACCCTTTTTTGTAGAAGTCCCATACACTGCCTCTAGGATGAGGGAGAACTCGATCACCCTATTTTTCATGAAGAAGAACATATACACTTTCTGTTTTTCACAAAGATGAAGAGGTGAGAACTCCCACATGATTTCATGATACATTGATGTTTTCTATGCATGATTGAAAGACACCAGAGGGTTTAGGTGTTTTCATAAAATGGTGAAGTGTTTACATACATGAATTGAGCACATGCACCCACGTGCATAATTTGAAGTAGGAGAGAAAGACAATGCATATATATACTACCCTCTTAAGGATAAAATCCAACACACTCATTCAGGTTTGAAGAAGAATACATATATAACCCAATGTAACACAAACCATGTGCATAAAATGAAAAATAAATATAAAAAGATAATGAAGAGCTAGTGGGTGTGAAATTGAGAAGAATAAGAACATGAAGGGAATTTCAGCTGTAAAGCGTCCAATCTAAAACATCCATATATACTCATTCAGGCCAATTCACACATAACAAAGGAAGTAAATTCACGTGATTAATATTCACTGAACCCAAATCAAAAGAATACCTATGTGTGAAAAAATGTGAATGTGTGAATATTTTGAATGATGAGAATGCATGAGATTAATCCTAAACTTTTGATACAATATAACTAAGGGTTTTTTGTTTTACAAGATACATATTATATGTCCATGAAAACATGCACAATCACATGCACGCATGAGAAGTATTTAAGATACCCATGAAATCCATGCATGATGTGAATTAGAATTGACACTGAAGCCAGATAGAGTTAAAGAAGATATTTTATCTATGTTTAATGTGTTTGAGGATCCAAGAAGAGATATTGTGCTGATATTGTTCAAGATAATACTAGAATATTATATTCTTGATGTAGTTGTGTGAACCATTTTCACCCATATTAGTGAGGCCATGTCATCATTAAAAGAAAAATTAATTTGCATAAGCATTGTTGAAATTAAGGACTGATCAAAAATGCTTTCAGAGTTATTGAGAAAGGCTAACAGACCTTATCAAAGGCTGTTGGTGATTCATGCAGATATTCACAAGCAAGAGATATTCATCAAACACATGAGGGAAGATTATATGATCCATCAATAGTGAATTAAAGAGCTTCTATTATAAATTTTAGGATGAATAAGTATTCATTGGGACTCTGATGTAGGCCAGTGGGACTCTAGAAACACTATGGGAATTATTATAATAAATCTCATATAAGACTCAGCAGGGATACATCGGGAGTCAGTATCGACCATTTTAATTGATAATAATATTATAGTGTAGAATATATATTTGGAAGAATAACAAACACATCATGGAATATTTCTTTAATAGAACCATGTAAATACTTGTGTTCAGTTCTTTTATATTTACAACATCATTCAAGGTAAGGCTGAGAGACACATGAAAAGTTGATCGAGGATTTAACCAGAATAGTGGTTTTATTTAAAAGAAACAATTAGTATAAAATATTTTAATTGTTCATTGATTCAACCACTCCCCATCACAGTTATTCACCCTGATCTAGTCACATAAATAATTTTAAATTTTCATAAAAATTAATACTGAAAAAAGTAAAAATTAATTTGTGTAGTTATGGTAAAAAAATATATTTACCAAGGGTTAAACTACAAATTCAAGGGTTAAAAATTTGTAAACTATAGTTGAATTCTAAAAATCCAAACATATTTTCAATAAAGGATTCTGGTATTGATAATTGACCACTAAGAAGTCTTTATGAATAATGATAATGTTGGAATGATTATATCTTTTCTAAGAATTACAAATGTGTGACACACCTCACAAAAAGGGCCACCACCCATCATTTATTATTAACTCTATAAGAACTATTTGGATTTACTAAACACTAAAAAAACACATTCCAAATTGCATCCCCTCATTTAAGAATCGTTTTTGGGTAATAAGTACATCTAGGAATGATTATTGACATCAACAATAATTTTTTTATTATTTCTTCTAAAATTTCATTCTATTAATATTGTACCATATCAATTTAATAAAATTAGTATCTTAAATATACTACATTATTTATGTTATTTTAATTACATACAACAATCATCACTTTTATTGAATGGGTTATTAAATCATCATTCTTATGTGCGGCGGTTTACCACCCTATGAACTGATGTCCTATGTTCTTCCATTACTACCACAGATGGATGGGAAAAAAGAAAGATAAAATGTATATATATGATATTTATAATATTATTATACAAACTTATTCATTCTATAATATATATATATATATAAACTCTCATTCCATTGGGATATGATAATATCGCTTATGTGTTAGGAGAACTATCGCCCCATGTAGCGATATGATTCGTATTTCACTGACCCTTTATATAAAAGGTAATAAGGGTAATGATATTAAATATATATGACATAAATGAAATCATTATGATATTAACGAAACATTTACAATCATTAAATGATATAATTTCATTTTCCTTCTTTCTTTAAAAAATGATAACATTATTCATGGGCATCTATACTACCACCTCCATAAAGATATGCATATAATTTTTCATCAATAATTAATAATAATATTATATATGACTTTTGAATAAGTTATATTACAGTATTAATTATATTATTATTATTTTAAAATTTTAAAATATTACAAACTTTATTTACATAAATATTAGTGAGAAATAGAATCTTTACTCATGTGAATGTATGTCTTATTATATCTATGATCATAATAATAGTTCATTTTCCATAGAAATATATTATGATTTTATTTGAATGTATCATTTTTGTATAAATATAATAATTATTTTTTTGATTATTAATCTAGATATGTTATAATTACTTACTCTTTAACCATAAATCTATGCGTGATTTTCTTATTGAAGAATGTTTTTCTCAAGGGAAAACTTATATAATCTAGTATAAAGTTAATATTTGATTAAAAGTAGTTACACTTTATTTTGAATTTGATAATTATCCAAAAATAAAATATTTTTTTTGGAAAGGAATATTCATTCATTGGGTACTAAATAATATTTTTTACTATTATCTATCCCCAATTAGATGGATAGAAAGAGTGAACAATTAATACATTTGAGATTATGTATCTGGATTTCTCATTCTATTATAATTGATTTTTTTATTAAAAAATAAATTTTTTTGGAATAATAATACAAGTAATGGTTACAGTCTAGAAAAAATATTGCACTGTTTTACGAATGATATGGAAACTGGTAAGTGGATCTATCATATTTAGATAAATATTGTGATGAATATCTCTAGGAAATGAATTTCTAGAATAAATGGCAGAACATGTAAATTTGTTTTATATGATCATGAATATGTTAACACCACATGATTTGAAAATAAGAATATTATATTAGATATATTAATTGAAACACAACCTAAGGTTAAAGTATTTTTTCATGAAAAACTTAGTTTATCTTGAATTACACACAACCTTGAGTTTTTAATGATTGATATCATATTCAACACACAAATCCAAACATAAACTACAGATTATATATATATACATATATATATATATATTAGTGTTAAAAATTATTTTGGATTACATATAAAATTATTTTGGTGTTTAAAAATATCTTTTTTCATAAAAAATTGTTTTAAATTAATAATTTTTCTCCAATTTAATTTCATAATATAATTTTGAATGGGAAATATTTTAAATGAATTTTATGAATTCGGTATTAGTTTACATAAATTTATATTCAATAAATTGTTACTATTAGTCATTTTTTAATATAAAATAATCTTTTAAAAAATAATACCTTTCTTAAAAACCCTCAATCTCGCCGCATATGAAATATTGATATTAGATTAAATTTCACTTTTTAAGGTAATTGAATTATGAAAAATAGATATCATATTTATAAAAATTATAATGTATGATTTATAATATGTCATTTTTTTACTAGTGTGACATGTGAAAAAAATTAAATTTGATTAGAATGATTATGATACACACTTGTTTACCAAGGGAATACACTTTATATAAAATTAAAAATGACCTATAAACCTATATAAAACCCATTGTATCAAAATATTTCCACCCTTATAACCTTATTATTTATTTTATGAGTTTTTTGTATAGTAGTCCATTATTTTAACCTATATCATAGATTATGTAATGAAATAGACATAAAGAAACCATTTTTCCATTTATATTCATTAAATCCTTGGTATATGGAAGACATAACATATTATTATTATATATAAACTAATTGTATATAAATTTTCTATATTTATCATGACAATTTATCTTCAATTTTTAAAGAACAAAAATTTACATAGAATAATTAATATATGAGAACATAACTATTATGAAATTAAAAAGTTTCTAAAAATTTATACTACCACTATTAAAAGAGAAGTAAATGAAATGAAATATTTTAATCCCTTAATTTTATAGATCAGTATATCATGTTACTGAGGTGTAAAATAAATAAATTAAAATTTAATCTATTTGTTGACATTTTTTGGAAATATAAATTATTTAAATAATGTAAATTTTTATATTAATGCTATTTTATAATTAATGATATTTTATGAAATTTTTTCAAATTACGAAAAATATAATCTCTTCTCAAGATATTTTTAATTTTTAAAAAATATGAAATATGGATCATTAATAAACTAATCGATCTTTTATAGTGAGTATATTTATCCATAAATTGTAAAATCATTGTTGGAAGGGTTTGGGTTAAATGAGTGTTTTGACACATTACATGGTCCTCTTTTGAAATTTATTTCCATCACACACTGTATTATTAATTTTTAAATTTTATTTAATATGCATAATAAGTTGGTATAAATTTTTAAAAAATAGTCATTTTAATTTACTCTTAATTGATAAATTACGTATTTTATAAAATTGGTTTATTTAATGAAAAAACACATAGGAGAAAATATGGAAACAATAGAGTTATGTTATAAAATTTTAACCAAATATATTTATTTTGGGTGGTGGAGGTGTTTCTATATAAAATAATCCGCATATAATAATATTTAGTTTTTGGAGGAAAAGTATGTTAGGTAGATATACTATAATTAAATATATTTGAGTGTTAAAAATAATTCCACTCCTCCTCAATTATAAATATCCACTCAATCCCATCAAGTCTTCACACATATCAATCCATTTATATCTTCAAAAATATAAAAATATCACTTCTTAGAACTCTTATTTTTATCCTATAATCCAATCTATGTGGGAAGAAAACCTAGGAAGGCCTTTGGATAAAATAAAAAGGAATTACCAAAATAAGATGTAATGCTCATCAATGAGCTTTTTTGTTTCATTTATTTATCCACTAACTTAAATTCTACTTATGCAACCGTTAATTAATATCCTTGGAATCCTAAATATAATTATATGTTGATATATTTTTCTTAAAACATATAACCCCCCAAAATTTCATAAAATGGATCATAGAATCATCATTAATGTTTAAGGCAGACTACTGCCCAACAAACTGATGTCACACATTTTTTAAATTATTTCTCTCAATATTGCAAATAATGACAGTAAAAAAGTTTATATATCATATAAATAACATAATTTCACCTATTGAGACATTATAATATATATATATATATATATCATTTCTAAATTCCATACCATAAGGGAAATGACACCGGCATTCATGAGTATGACCGACTATCCCCAATAGATGTGAAATGAATAATTTTTCACTATTACATTACACAGAAGGAAATAAAGGTAAAAATAATTAATTCAAATGATAAAATATCATTCTCAAATTCATGAAATAATTATATTTATAGAAATAGAATATATTATTTTCATTATTACCTTTTTACAGAATAAAAAAGTTATAACATCGTTCATGTACATGTAGACTACTACCTACTCGAAGTGGTGTGATTTATTTTACATAAAAATAATGATATATAAAATTTTGTATAATAAAATATAAAGGTATTTATTATATAGTTATCATCATGAAATGATAATATTTAACATAAAATATTTATATAATGATCATTGAAAAATGTAAATTTTACCCATTCATATGTACGGTCTGCCTTCTCAACTATATTAATGTTAGATCATTTTTTCATAAAAATAATTCATGATTTTTAAAAAAAATAATATTTTATTTCTAGCTATTTTAATTATGTCATGATTATTATTCTTTATTTGTTTTCATGATTTGATTTTGGTCCTTTTTCAACCTATTAAAGGAATTTTGGAAATATAATCCTAATATGGTCCCTACAACAAACATAAACCTAATTGATTAAGTAATAATATATATATATTTAAAAGTAATATAAAATTAATAATTAATAAGAAAAAAAATTAGATAAAATAATTTTATAATTCTGAAAGATAATGACAAATTGTGTCTAATCCAACTCAAGTTAAGTGTTTTCTTATATCACATTTATTTTTGTGAGATAAATTCTATATTCACCACTTAATTTTTATTTTTTGGTTTATATAAATCCAATTAATTTATTTTAGGATAATTATAAATATTTTTTTATTTACATATACACTTTTTTATCTCCATTTGATGGGGTTTATAGTTTCATAGTTACAAAAGTGGTAATGGATTTTTTTTACAATTTCTTTATTTGAGAATTATGATGTGTTATGAGCCTATCATAATTGAGGATATATATCAGAATTTATTTGAAATATCATGAATTTATTTATTCTCATAATATTTTATTTTTATATTTAATTACTTCATGTGGTTTATATTTCAATGTTACCAATGTAGTAAGGATTTTGTGTTGCAATCTCATCATCTATATAGATTGTTTATAATTATGTTTACGATGATAAGATATAATTATCCAAATGTAAAAAAACTAATGAATTTTCTAAACCTTTATTTTTCATTATATTATATTTTAATAATAACTTTTTAATCATATTTTTATTTAATAAAATTATAATTGTTTTAGAAAAATATGACATTATTTATCATTCAATCAGAAATATTTTATCCTCTAAATCCATTTTTTTAATAAAAAAATATATTATGCTCTTTATTTACCTAAAAATGATTTAAAAAAGGGAATATTAAAAAATTCAAATTAATATTTTTGTTTCTTCAAAATAGTTCATTTTTAAGTTTTTCAAAAAAATTGGATGTGTACATATTATCATCATTTGAGAAAGGAACGTTCTAACCATGTAAAGTTAAAATTGACTTTTAGAATTAGATTTTACTTTATATATGGATTTACCCGCCATTATTTCATTGAATAATCTATCGAATGTTTATGGGGATATATTAAAATAAATAATTTTGAATTTTTTTTTCCAAATAAAGGATTTATTAAAATTTTTCATTTCTCAAAAAGTGTTTTTCAAAATTAAAATTATATTTAACAATAGAATATTTTAATTACCTTATAATTTTATTTATATTAATAAATGTTACTAACCCTTGATGTATATATCCTATACTTGAGAAATTTTGTAATGAAAACATCATCATCATTATTAGGTTTGATTGAGATATTATCGATGGAATAATTATAGAAACCATTTCATTTCCAGGTGGTAGCAATGACTCAGTGACATTTTTATAGGACTCGTTTCATTTATGTGGGTTAATCATGATTCATATATATTTACATGAAGCCCATTTATTTTAAATTTATTTATCATCTTATAAAATTATAATGATTTGAATTTATGAGTTTTCATAGGAAAGTTCAATGTATTTTATACATGTTGTTGTTCTTTAAAATTATAGATTAAAAATGTAGTGTCCTAGATTAAATCCTTTATGTTTTATAATGCATACAATAGAGTGGCCTTGATATCACCAAGTATGACATTTTTAGTTTAATCAAGGGGTGATCCAAATAGAGATGGGTGATCCCATTATTTCTTATATTATTATTTCTCCAAGATATCACTCCAATGCATTTCGTAATGATTATAATGGTATTCACTCATATTGTTATAGAAATAAAAAAAATTAATTGTTTTTATGAATTTGAATCTCAATGTTTCTGAATTTTTTTTTTCTAATTTCACCTTCTGTATTATTTATCTCTATTATAATTATTGTTGATATTACATGGATTATGATTATTGACTCCGATGAATCTGAAATATTCAATGTCTTTTTATTTGATGATCCTTGAATTATTGGGATTAGGTTTTCTAATTATTTTCTCATTCAATATTATTAAGTTAAAATGACCATATGAAATTGATATGTCAATTAATTACATTAAATTGTTATTGATTATGTTTACACATACCCAGAATTTTTTTCAACCATATTATGATTCATTTTCTACAGGATATAAATATTGATTATGAACTAGTTATGTATATAAGGGATTTCATATTGATAATGATGATGTATTAATGTATGGTGGGGTTAAGTGGAGGGAATTATCTTTTCCTGTCACATGTATTTTTTATATAGGTGTCTTTCAAATACAAGAAAGCTATAAATTTAACAGTTCTGTGAGGATGAAAGTGATCCAACTTTTACCTTTGGCATTGTAAGGGTTAGATAGATAAATAAATAGTCACAATTATCAACATCCATGTGAAAAATGTATTGATATCTATTTTATTATAGAATTTTGAAGTACTGGTTATGTGAAATTATATTTGGAAACAAATGAAGGTTTAGATAATGTTGGTGAATTTTTTGTTTTCATATGATGATTTCATAAGAGTAAAGGTTACCATAATAGTTCTATAATATTATGTATGATCACATTTTCAATGCCTTTGAAACCTAATTATTTTTGTTTTTTGATGTAATAATTTTTGAGGTTTTTAATATCAATTTATTGTGTCACTTTATTGGGTTTGTGTATTTTTAATTCCTAGGATTAGTATGAAGTGATTCAAAGGGAGTTATTTATTTCTACATGTTTGTTGTAAAAAAGTATCAACCTGATGGTCGGGTGCTGACATGTCACATCTGACATGGTCACAAGGCTTGAATACTTTACTGAATGATGAAAAGTATAAATCACCTATCACTGGCATACTTGTTATCCGAGATCGTATGAAATTTTAATAGGTTAATATTACGATTATTTTAGAAAACAATGTTAATTTATTTGGTGAATAAAACTGTATTTATCAATAAGAATATATGACCAGATCTTTCTGATCATTGGGTTTTTTACATAGTCACAAAATGATGGAATTTTTCAAGTATAATTATTTATGGAATTATTTATATTGATAAATGAGAATTTCTATAAAAATTTTATGGTTACAAAATCATATGAAGGTTTATTTTATTTTTTAAATTATCATACAATCTAATAACCATTGGTTTTTGTTCATTGAAAACATTGAGGAGGAATAACTTATTATGATTTTTGGTTCTGTAGTCCGTTAAATGTCTATATTAGTGATTCATGAAATAAAAAACTCAAATTTTAAAATCATCATTTGAATAAAATTATGATATTGTTGTAGGAATTGATTAATCTATGAAATTATTCCCAACAAGTAAGTATATTTCCAAATTCAATTTGTATATATTGTAAGGGAATTAATCAACTCTATGATTTTATTTAAAAAAGGTTACACGGTTCATCAATTATATTTATGCAATTGTATTTCTGATTATCAAATTTATTTGAATTTGATTCCCATATAATTAATTAAAATCATTTAGTTTCTTATGAAAATGGAAATAAATATACTTTATAATTATTTCTAATTTTCTACCATTCCTAGCTATGTTATCCAATTTCAAAACATTGTTATACATTATTCTATATAACCTTTTTAATTCCCTTAATCTGTTTTTAATATTATTTATTATTTTTCCTTTTTAGAATAAAAGATTAGAGGAAATGTATATTGATGTTCCCATCCATGGATTACCGTGATAAAGTAAAAATTGTGAGGACTTAATTTTTTAATGGGGGGAGGATGTAACACACAAATATTCTAAAATAAGTAAAATATATTTGATAAAATAATTGGCCAATAATAATTTTATCAGCATCTGTTACATAAAACACACTGTTTATATTTGTTTTTCACAAAACATCGGTATTTTTATGATCTATAGTGTATTCAATAGGCAGCTCATAACTTATATGATTCAAGATATATATTCCCATTATAAAATTACAATTAAATATGAATGTATGAATATAATTTACTACATTAAGAAGTATATATATTTATAAATGACTCACTAAATATAAATTATTCATAAATTTTTAGTAATTAGTTATTTAGTTTTTAGTAATGTGATTTTTGGTTAAAAATATGTTTTATTAAAAAATCATTTTCTCATTACTATCATTATAAAAATAATAATTTTTTTTTCAATTAATAATTTATTAAAATAAAATAAAACTAATTATTGGAATGGAAATATAAATTATTTATTTGGGTGAAATTATTTTATTATTTGGAAAATATTGATTATTCGACGAGTAGATAAAATTACATATTTGTTTAAAAAAAGTTTCTTCTCAATAAATTAATTCATTTATAAGTGAAAATGTATTATGAATATGTTTTCACGTATGATATTTAATTTTTTAGATTTTTTTATCCATTTAATGACTTTTCATCCCCATTATAATAGGTTTTTTATAAGTTTCTTTTTGGGTCTTAAAATTGTGTTTTCCTAAAACACTAATATTCCTTAAAATTTATTGTATCGTAGTGTTTATGGGACTGCTTTTAAATTTAAATTTTCACACATGTGAACTTAATTAGGAATATTTTGTTAAATATTTTAAATCAAAATAATTTATATTGTATAATAATTCTATATTAATTTTCCTACAAAAGTGATAAGTAAAAATAGTTAAATTTGATTATAATGATTAAGTTAAAAATGAGTTTACTAAGGGCTTAAAATTTAAACTTATGAGGATAATGACCTAAAAACATTTCCAATACCCTGTTTGTTGACATATTTTGACCGTTATGACCTTTGTATATATTTTTATGAATATTAGGGACCCCAGTCCATAATAGTGACATATTTAATATTTAATAAAATAGATAAAAAACATTTTCTATTTAAATTTTATAAAGCTAAGGGATAGGGAAAAACATATTTTATTTTATATATTTCCTATTAAAATATTAATTAGTTATTTTATCATGACATTTTATATTTAATTTATTCGAATAAAATAATTGTTTAAAATGCATACAAAATGCCATCATAGAAATTATTTAATTAATATTTAAAATAAATATACAACACAAAAAATAATAAAATTGAGGTAAATTGAATTTATTATTATCTTCCCTAGGATATTTAGGGGAATACATCATGTTACATATGAATATAATTAATATATTACATTTATTTGTTTGCCATGTTTGTTTTGGAAATTGGAAATAATTTAAAAATTTCAAAATTGACAATAATGTTATTTTAAAATAAAATATATTTAAACGGATTATTAAAAATTAATTATAATCCAAAATAAATAAAGGTGAATTTAAAATATTAATATCTTCCAAAATAAAGAATTACTTTTAAATCAAACGGAGTTACCTAAAAAAGATGTAACATTCATCAAGGAGCATTTTAATATTTTTAGTTCAATATTCTTATAAGTTCTTCTTATAACATGATTATATATTAAAAAGCTATCCTCATTATTTTGAGGTGCTATTATTTAAATTCTATGTATTGCATCCATATACACTTAGATAAAATTTATTATGAAATTATCATTTGTGTGTAATGTGGACAACCAACTCACAAAGCAATGTCGTTAGTTTTTCTATTACCACAACCGAATTCCCAAAAATGTGATGAATGTTAAATTTCAGAATTATATTTATAAAATAATTATACCTATGTAGTTAATGTATCATATATACAAATTTTATATTATATACTACAAGGGATATAATTTTTCGCTCTTGTGTACGAAGGACCACCGCCTTACGAATCCATGTGAAGAGTTTCTATCAAATGTGTCACATAGAGTGTAATATTTGTAATGATAATTAATATAAATGATATTTACATATTATTATATTCATTAAATAATTAAATTTATAGAAATTCAATATTTCATTTTTATTTTCCCCTTTTCATACACTGAAAAAGTCATAATGTAGTTTGTGAATGTGTGGAGGACCGCCTCCTCAAATATATATGATTCCTTTTACATATAAATAATAATATATTAAATAATATATAATTTATTATAATTTAATTTTTGATATAAGGAAAATTATTTAATGTCAAACTATTACTCATCTTGTTTCCATAAAGATCATTGAATAATTGAAATTTCACTCATGTGTACATTAGACCTACTGTCTAAATGATCGTAATTTCATTTCATTTTTCATTTCCAAATTTCACGATTGGTTAAAAAATATAATTTATATATAAATATAAAAACAATTTAATTATTATAATAATTTATATATTTATTTAATGTTATTTGAATTAATTCTTCTCTACAATCTCATTTTGACACAGAAGCCAAATATGGTCAAAAAATTAGAAATAAACTTAATTGATTAAGTAATTATATATATCTTATTTATAAGTGAAAATAAAAGTAATAATAAACATTTAAATGTTTATATGGAAATTAAATAAATAAAATATGATTATTATCTAGGATTATAAAGAAAAATCATGAAAAATCAGACTCAAGGTTACAATGTTTCTCATCACATTTTTATTTATGTGATTCACAATGCATATGGACAACTTTTCTGCGTGATGTATAAAATTCCCATGAATATATTTCATTATTATTATCAAAATATTTTTATGAACTTACATATCTATTTTAGGATCTCATTTTCCTAGTGTTTATGGTTTCTTTGTTACTAAATTAGTAAGGGATTTTCAGAACAAATTATCTTAATTAATCCATATGTCATGTTATGCATTAATCTTCATTTATGATATGTATATACATCCCATTGGAAAATTAATATAATGAATTTATTTATTATCATGATATATTTCCTTTATTTTAAATTCCTTTATGGGGCTTATGTTTCAATGTTTCCAAAATGGTAATGATTTTTGGTTCTAATCTCATATTTTATCAAGATTATTTATGATTATGTTTTTGAGAATAAATTATTTTTTATTATTTTTAAATAAAGAAATTATTTTTTTTATAAATGAGGTATTAATTATATCTTTTTAATAGTACATGTTTTTCAAAATTTTGGTCCTTAAAATTTCATTAAAAATGTTTCTAATAAAATGTGTAATTAATTATTTCTTTGGATAGAAATATATTTTCTTAGAAAACATTTTTTCTATAAAACTATTTTCAAATATTTTTCTTCCTTATAAAAATTATTTATTTATGTATTTAAATAAAAAAATAAACTTAATCATTATGTGGTTTTCAAAAAAATTATGGTTTAGTGTTTGCCAATAAATATGAATGTAACCTTCTTTTTTATCATCCAAACAAGTATCTTTTTCACATGTTTATAGTGCACATGGAATGATATTTTTAACTTTTATGTAATTTATAAAGTAAAAATAAATTATTTCATTATAAAAAATAATGTATTTTTATTGGGATAATTTTTAATTAAATTATATCAAAATATGTTTTCAATGAAAAGTATTTTCAAAATGTTTTATGTTTTAAAATGTGTTCTTAATAAATAAGAAGTTTTTTAGTAGTATTTCCTTTCATCAAAATTAATAAATGTTATTGTTAATTAGATTCCACTATGAATTTTTCTTAATGATAACATTATCTCACTTTTTATGATAGATTATTATTATCTCAAATATGTTTATATTGATCCCATTTAGTTTCAATGGGTTATCATGTTTTATAAATATTCTTTATGGGAATTGTATATTTTTAGACATTGACACATAAACAGGGTGTCTACTTGATAGCTCTACGTATATATATTAAATCTTAATTGGGAGTGATAAAAATAGTATACAGTAATATTATTATAGTATAAAATGGGTTGTCCCACATTGTGCCAGGCGAGCCCATTATAGCTTCTACGACGATTTTTCCAAGAAATCACTCCAAATCATTAGGTAATGATTATATTGGATGTCATTCATAATCTAATTCAAATAAAAATTGTTTTGGAAGCTTATACAAAATGTGATACTACATGAAATATAAATAGTTTTTTATTTTCACTCTATAGGGTTATTATGATTCTTTTAATCATTATTTATATCACATGGATAATCATTATCGACTATGAGGAATCTTGACTTATCTAAAATTTTTTAAATGATGATCCTGTTATGGATTGTTATAAGATCTTTTAATATTACTTTATTCTTTATGATTGTTCCATCAGTCTATTATTCAAATTTTATGATCATATATGAAATTAAATTATCACTTATTATGATTACCCTTAATAAAAATGTTATCTCTCCCTTCATAACTTTCCTTTATCCCATGTCTTAATTAATGAAATCTAATAATTTAGTTCTAGAAGAGATTTCACAAGGATGTTGATGATGTCATAATGAAATTAGGGGCTATGTTTTGAATATTCTTTTTTTAAATCCATGTGTTCTTTTATAGGAGTCTATTTTAATCATCTTAAACTCTAATCATAAATGGTCATAGAGGTTGTAAGAGGTCCAATTTTTCCTTTTCGTGCTGTATTTTTTTGATGTAAAAAAATTGGTTCAAAATTATTAGTATCAAATATGGATTTGAAAATTTAATGATTTCATCACATAATACATGGGTGATGGTTCTTATATATAATAAATAATGTTCAGAGTAAGTAGAATAATTAGGAATATAATATGATGAAATATTTATTTGTGGTTATTGATAATATATTTATTATAATATATTCATAAGAAGGTGTTATAAATTGTTAATATTAATGAATGTGAGTCCAATAGTGTACTATTCAATAATAATATATAGAAATATTATGATTAATTTCATATACAATAACCTTACCTCTATGTTTTCTATAACTATATGATGCGTTTTAGGAATCATTGCTAAGGAAATATATACCTGAGGAATCTCATGTTCTAATCCCTATGTAGGTAGAGTTGGATGATAATTTTTATCATAATTAATATATGAGGTATATTATAGATCCCAATGTGCTTGTGTTTTTGAATAAGGTAACTAAATTTGTTAAATTATTTTTGATAAACCACCTAACCAAGGAAGTAACCTAGGAACCATAAAATATTTTGAGTACAAAAATGTAATTATAATTTTTTTGTGATGAATAAAACTGTGGTGATGGAGTTTCATTAATTCTGGATGAATTTGATATCCCATATAATGTTAATAATTAATAATTTTTATATATCATTAATAATAATAATATTTTTTTCAATTTCATTACGTTTTTTTATTTTTCAAATTGATTTAGAAAAATATTTATAATAGTTTTTTCCATGAATATATATTTTTTTATTTAAATATTATATTAAAATAACTTATATTTATTTATATAAAATCATAATGATTATTTATATAATCATTTAAAAAAATATATATATATAAATTAAATTTCATTATATTCAGAGAAGCTTTATTTTTTCAGCGACTCATAAAAATAAAAATATTTAAAAACTATAATTCATTTATAATGTATAAAAATATTAGATTATATTTTGGATTAGTTATAATATAATTGTTATCTCAATTTGAAACAAATAATCCAATTAGTATAATAGTTATCGACATTATACATTATATAAATAAATTTTTTTTCTTAAATAACCTTTTAGAAAATCAAATTTTCATATCATGTTATTTGATTATAATAATAATTGTAACAATTCATAAACTAATTTCTAAATAATGACATCATGTATTAAATAATGGGTTTAAAATTTATTAATTATTAAATTTAATTTTTTTTAATAATGAATACTAACTCTGGAGAAATGTTTTCACTTGGGTAAAGAGTAAAATGAATAAATGAAAGTTACATTTTTGAAAAAGGTAATAAAATTTCATGATAAATTATATTTTTTAATGTAATTTAAAAATATATAATTTAATAATTTATATGTGATAAATTTATTTCTATTTTTCCTTGAATAGTAATGTATATTATTTAAAACATCAAAAAGCACACTAGTGAAACTCCACTTACTTATGAGTGGGAACCCCTCTCATATCTTATTAATAGTAATTGATCCAGGTATAATGACTACTTACTTCCTAAATTCATTACCACAATCAAAAAACAGGTATTTTGTATTTTTTTCATTAAGATAAAATCATATAATTCTTGTTCTATTTGAAGGAGAAGATCTTCCAATGAATAGTTACAACTCTAAATAGAGTGTTTCCTTGTTATTTACTCTTATTAATCCTTTGAGTATTCTATAACAATGATTATATGGATACATAACTATCTAGAAAATACATAAGTTTTATTACATTTATATAATGATAATATTTCATCTTTTTTTCAATATTATGGAAATTAAAATCACCTCTCATGTTTATGTGTGTACATTCACATGATGGGATGTGTTTCATTTTTCATAAACACTTCACATTAATGGTTATTATCATGGATTTGGTGAATATATATGATATTATTTACATAATAAATACTATATAATGAAAATATATTTCTTACCTTTTTTCTTATCTATTATAAAATCCTATATCACTCAGGTGTATGTACAAACTTCAACCTACAAGAAGTGATATGATTTATTTTTCATTTCTTCATTTGATAAATGGGCCAAAATTGTATAAAATGTACAAATATTATAATATTTATATGATTTAAATTCTATACTTGACGTATCAATTACCCCAATGGCTATAGTCAATCAACTATAGTTGTTTATTTGGATTACGATCCCAAAATAGTAGAAGGCATCAAACATGAACATAATTGATTGTGTAACTATATTTGAAATCATAAAAAATGATATTAAATTGTTAATAATAAGTGAATTATTATAAATTTTTTTCTCATGGATATAAATAATTAATATAAATTAATTTTATAGGAGACATAATAAAAAAAAGGAGAGTTAGAGTCGAGGTAAAAAAATTTAATTTAAAACCTTATTTTCAAAAGTATTAACATTTTAATATTATGTTTTAAACCTAAAAAAATTCATTAATTTTTTATAAGAATTTTATTAATATATTGGTAAATATTTTTGATTAAATTTTAATCCATGTTTGAGTTTCATTTAATCTCTTTAAAAATAAACATTTTAAATAGTTTCCATTTGCGATATTTTTTTCATTAATATTCTTTTTTCATAATATTTTAAATGTATACAACCAGATCAAAATATAATATCTCCAGGACCATTATTCTCAAAAAAATATCCCATAATAATTTTTATCATTTATTAAATAAATATAAAATTCCCCATTGATATACTGAATTTTTATTTTACAAGTTTTCAATGGAAAAGGGTTTCAATAATTATTTTATGGTAATTATGAAAAGTGATACAACATTTCTGATAAGAACATTAATTAATAATTATTTGTAATAAAATTAATATATTTTGGTTTTTTTGTTATGGTCCTTTAAAATTTTCATGATGATATTTAATGCTAAGTGAGGACATTAATTAAATGAGTAATGGATTTCTATCATCATGGATTATACATTTGAAACAACCATGTTGGTTACGCCTTCTGTAAGATTCTTTGTAATTGAGATTGTAGGTCTTGTATAAAGTTGAATTTAAAATGAATTTACATGAAAAGAATAATATTTAAAACGAGTTTTTATATATGTATATTTATTTAATATATTAAGATAATGAGAATATGTTAAATTAAATTGTTATTCCCACTTTAAGGATAAAAATATTGTTTTATGGAAAAATATTTTATTGTGACAATGTTCTATATGAAATAATCATAATTATTTTTTCCATTATTCATTCATATGATATATTTTTTTAACATATTTGGAAAGTAAGTTTAATTTCATTAGTACATAAATGAATATATTACCCCAATAATAATTTCATTAATAGGAAAATTTATATCGTATAAAATGATATTAATAATTGGGTCGAGGGTTTGATTGTTTATTCCCTTATTTATTTTTGGGGTTCATTCAATGTTTTAAATTTTTTTCATACGATCCAATGATGAGTAGGAACTATAAAATGGTTATCATTTTTAATGGGTATTTGTTTTAAATTATCTGAATTTTCTTTGAAGGAAATATGAATTTACTATTATAAATGATATTTTTATTTATAAATTAATATTGAGTGGAAAAGATAAATATATGTCTTAATGGTTTGAATTATAATAGAATTTTAAAATTCTCTAAAACAAAAAATCTAAAACATCATGGGAATGCATGAAATATCATTAAAATCTATTATACTCATATTTATTCATTTATTGAGGCATAATTCTTTATACTCTACTCACCTAAGTATATTATCCTTAAAAATGATGAAAAACATTATAGTGGAAAATTAAATGAGATTTTAAAGGAATAAAGGGTGAAATACTGAACATAATTTAAGTGAAAAATAAAATATATAATAACTTTTTCATTGAATTTTTACAAACCCATCATTTTTATATAATCAGATATTCTAATTTATTAAAAAAATATTATATAAATATATCCTCATATATCAATTTAGGTGAATATCCTAAAGATATAATTTTTTTATTAAGTGTATGTTTAGTTATATGGTTCTTATCTTAGCTAATAATATCAAGAGAGGATCGATTCTATTCCATCTATAATTTCAATTAAATTTTAAATTTCATTATATAATCCTTTTCATTTTTTATATATCGAATACTGTTGTTATGTAATTTTATAAATTTTTCTGTTAGAATTCTTTACAACGTAATTATAATCTCAACTAACATTATAATCAATTCCTAAAACTATTCAAGGAAAAAATTATCCTAGGTGGTGAAAAACTCGATATTTTCATATATTAAAAAATCTTCATATATTATATATATTTTTGGAATCAATGATTTATTATCACTTTGTGGTTAGATTTTAATTAAATATGATGGTGATATTGTTGTGAGATCCATTTTTTGTCCCAAATAGATTAAAATATATTATGACACCTTATCAAAATCACAGTCGATTCATACCAATAAAGTGGATTCAAGTTAATTATATTTTATATCCCAAATTAATACCAAATATATTTGATTAAATATAGTAAATACAATGATTAGATTTATCAAAAATATCATTGGAATTATAAAATATCAAATAAATGTACACATTATTATATGGTCACTTATAAATATAATAATAAAAATTAATCATTTTAAAAATTCTATACTATTCACATGATAATGGTATGTTGATGAAAATTTTGAATTCTAGGTTATCCTATATTTGATTTATTGGAAATTACCATTTAATTTTCATTAATTCATTAGGTTAGGAAACCTTTTGACATGAAGATGAAATCATTTTTTCTGTACGAGAAAATTTGATAATATTTTTCACAAATAAAATTTCAACAATTTATTCCCTTATTGATCATTATTAAACATCAATACATATATTTCATAGCCACTTAAATTTATTAATAAATTAATTTTATTTATTATTATTATTTTTGTTCCGATATATAAACGTGCTTAGTTTAAAGGTATGTCTCCTAACATAACAACAACAAAGGCTATGGGCTGCCTTTACAATAATGTATTATTCCTTGGCCTAAGACATCAATGATTTTATTTTGATTACTATCATTATTATTTACCATATTTTTCATTATTAAACGATTATTATTTTTTCCCAGGTGATTTTTTTGAATTTTTATCCATATTATATATTAATCATTTATATATATTAATAAACAATAATTATTTTATCTATTACAAATATTTTTTATATTCCATTATTATTAAAAGTTTTACATATATTTTACAATATAACTTAATAATATTATGATATCACCCCTATTATGTTACCCATTTCCCTTGATAACTGAAATCAATGTATAGAACTGTGGAATAATGAATTTAACAAAAATTATTTAATATGTGGTTGTGAAATATAATTTTATATATCTTGAACCATGGGGAATGTTATACCACGATCATAAGTGTGTAATATAATATAATATTATTTATATGTAAGAAAAACACATTATCTCTAGGTTATTAGGGTTAGTTGTGTTTTACTTATATGATATTGTATGAGGCTCAAAACACATATAAAAAAGTGAAAGGTCGTTTTTAGTTTTTTTATTACATGATTTTTTTTAAGTATAAATTTTTTTCTATAATCATAATTTACCAAAATAGTATTAATTTTACATATATTATGAATAGTTTTTATTCTATATTAAGGTTAATACATTTAATTATAGGGTTTTATGAATGGAACTAAAAAATATTATATAAAATTGGGTTTGAAAATATGATACTTGAACAACCAAATAAGAGAAAATAAATAATTTAATTGAATCTCAAATATTGATTGTGATATTTATATATGATTCAGTAATGAATCCCTCTCAACAATAAACATTATGGTTTAAAAAACATTTCAACTGTATGGTAGTTACGTATATCTCTCTAGAAAATAATTATTAACAAATTAAGAATATGATATTTTCCCTCCAGAATTAGAACATGGATAACATTATAAATTTTAAGTGATATTATGATGGAATTATAATAATAAAAGATACATTAAATTCATAATATCTTATTATAGAACAATATTTTATTATTCATATCATGATCACCTATAAAATGACTTGTGATGTGGATTATTGATAAGTAAATTAGACTAACCTCTTTCAGGAATGATTTAATACATCTAATGAAAATATTAATGGAACACTAAAACCCATGTTCTGATGTATATATATTTTTAAATATAGATACTTGAATAATGTGCATCAAAAAAAGTATAACATGGATTCTATTCTACTTTATACAGTTTTATGAACTACAGCCCTATATCAATCTAATTAATGTAGATTTTGAGATATGATATCTCACAAATTTGTTTTCCTAATTATGGTTTGGTTTATAATATATAAAGTGAGAAGTAGGGAGAAAATCATCATCTATGGTTCTAGTTGTTAATTATACATAATCATTTTCTAACCTAATTTACCAGTTCACATTTTTATAGATATATTTTTCCATTATTAAACAAAAAATTTGAACTAGTTTACTGTTTTAATATTATTCTTTTATATGAAAAATAATTTCAAATATATTAAATCATGTGGATTGGATATATTTTTGAAATCAAATTTATAAATTGGAATAAACATTAGAAGATATGCTGGAATATTGTGTATGGTTCAATTAATAATTTTTCTCAATGTGAAGATGGGGTTCAGGTGTTCTTTAAGAAACATTTTATCTATTTATTACAAGAGTAGTTACTGATTAAATAATATCATTATTATTATGTTAAAATTTTAATATGAGACTAGGTAATTATTACAAGAGATGTTATTGATTTTTCAATTTATGTTATAAGAGTTTGAAAGCTGATATGAGAAAATAATAGTATTTTTAAGATAAAAAAATTAGTTATGTCCATGTGATGTATAAATAATACTCATATTTATTTAAGACTAATGTTGGTGTTGAATAGTAGATTTTTTTTTCATATGAAAAAATAGTACTTCCATATCATTAAATATATATTTCAATTAGATTTCACTATATGATTCACATAACTTGTAAATAATTCATGTTGATTGCCAGTTCAATGCTAGTTATATAATGAAGATATATACTTGAATAAATAGTTACAGAAAGAATAATAGTATGTCCAAGAATGACCAAAGACATGAAAATAAAGAAGCAATTTGTTGATGTTTATATATTTATGTGTAAGACCAATGCTACTATAATCATGATAATTTGATAGTCATAAATAACAATAAATGGAATGTGAAAATTTATAATGAAGGAGTTCAAATTAATTTTATATATTCATTTAATTAGAGGTTGAGTGTCACTATTTTATTGTTTCTTATTCATCAAAAACTATTCTATGATGTATATTGGTTTTATTAAATATATACTCATTATATATTTTTAATTTTTAGGATTATTTTTTTCATATCTATTAATATATTATGTTACACTATTCTTTGAATAGTTATGTTGTGCTAAATTAACTCCATGTAATGTACATAAATAGTAGATTACAATATACACCACTGAAATTTTATTATTATAACTTTATTAATATAATTTAAATAATTTTATTATATATATATTTTTTCAATACATTGCATTAATATATATAAAAAATACCATTCTACTATACTTATTTTTTTAGTATTTACAATATTACAAAAAATATTTTTATTAATCAATCATGTTTTTGTTTGAGAGAATAATAAATTTCATATTGATGAATTGTTTCATCTATATGTAAACCCAAACACATTGAAATTAAATTTTTTAAAATGTTTTATATGAATAATTATCAATTTTGTACAGTCTTGAAATGTGATATATTAAAAATGACATTTTCATGGAATAATATTAGGTGCCCACTATAAAATCATATAGACACAATTTTTACTAATAGTATCATATTGTTCTTAAATTTCATTAATTATATTTAAAATTTTACATATTATTTATATCTTATAAATATGTTAATTTTTTACATATCCCTATAGTTGAGTTTTAGATTCCTAATTAAAAATAATAAACCATTTATTGAGAAAAAATGAGTGATTTTTAGTACACCTCATTAATATTATACCTATAACGGTACCAAAACACTATTTTACTGGATTTTTCTGAAAAATTTATCATTAAGTAATGAAAAATCTTTCTCATCATATTTTTTACACTTCTATAGATGTAAACCAGTTATAGTAAATATTTTTATCTATTACATATTAACATTCAATGAAAAAATATGAAAATTATTACCAAAATAAATCCATTCCAATAAAGAATATATATCCCTAAAAATGAATCGTGGATTTTTTTAATACAATATTATTAGTTTAATCAATATAGTCCAAGGGAATCATGTTTTTAGATAATTAATTTATGATCGTAATGAATATATTAATTCCAAAATAACTTATGATTTTTCTAGGAAGCTTCATAAATAAAATAATTTATTTCCTATATTACATGAAGATTCAGTATAAAAATGTAATTAACCATCATAACAAAATTAAACTCAACCATATTTTAATAAATAATTTTAAATTGAATAATATGTTCATCTAGAAATATACCAAATTAAAAAACATTCCATTTTTTATAAGTATAATTGAAAGGTATTAATGTTTTATTTGAATTAACTGTTAGAGTTGAATGAAACTTAAATTCATATTTTTAATATATTATGATACCAACTATAACATCCAATAAATTTCATAAAAATATATTTCAACATTTTAGTTGAATAAAAATATAATCCACACACAAATTGTAAAGGTTTAGATTCATTCACGATTTTTTAGAAATCATTATATCTTATGAAATATCATAAAAATGTCTCATAATTATCTTTCCCTTTATTATTAATTTATAAAAACATTTTTATATAATGGGGAATTAAATTATAGTAAAATTGGAGATTATATGATCAGTAATGTGTAACAAGAATGATTTCAATTTTTGATAGTAGAAATTAATAAAATAAATATACTCTTAGTTGATAAGGAGAAAAAAAAATGTTCAAACCCAACCTTTATTAAATCATAATCTTATGTCATGGAATAAACACTTAACATATCAAATGAAAATAATAATAATATTGAGAATTCAGCATAATATAATCATGAACCATAAATAAATGTCATAAATGTGTGAGGAATTATTATAAGTATTGACACCTTTTCATGTGTCATTGATAACTAACATGACCATCAGATCAGGTCCCAAAAATTGTTTCCCAAAATAGATTAAGCACATCGAGTTATCTACAATAAGAGATGATGAAAATTAACTTGTTTCCAAAAGTTGATGATGCACAATGACTTGTTTCCCATAATAGATATTGAACATCATATTCGTTCCCATAATAATCTAATTATATTTAATTCATTACCCAATGAATTGAAGTGATATATAGGCCCAACCAATCATATATTGAATACAGTATATAGGGCTTCCATAAGATCATGGAAAATTCATCATATTAGAACCCATGATTGTAAATGGATTCATAAAAACCACACCACCATAAATATAATTCATCTACAGAAATATTAATAATTTTATCATTGTGTAATATCCCCAATAAATCATTAGTAACATTAATTAATTTCATCATTGATGGAAAATGATTCTGGAAAGATCACATGGAATAATTCTGGAGGAATACAACCTTTCCATTAAGAAAAAATTCCTTCAATGAGTGACACAAATATTAGAGAATTTTTTTAAAATAATATTATAATATTGTAAATAAATATTCAAAACATTAATACCTCGTGATGGCGTCAAATTATGTTCATTTTTTATTGGGTAATAAATTCAACTATATTTTTTTCAGAATGGAAAAAAACATCCGCCGTTAAGAAAAAAGTTTTTTTAAACCCATTTAACAAAAGGAAAGAATTATTTAAAAATTTTACATTAAACGTTCGTATAGAATCAGTTAAAAATAGTTATCAATATTTTAGATATCATATACATTTATGATAAATAATCACCTAGTGGATAATTAAACATAAACAATCTTGAATAAAAATATATATTGTGAAAAAACCCTAACAAATATCATTTCATTAAAGTGAGAATTAAATAAATTCAAATTTATTATATTTATCTTTTTTAAATCCATATTAAAAAATTTAAATACCCCATGAAAAATTCATAATACATTACAAACAATATCTTATAATTATATAATCAATGAAATAATTATTTAATCCAATGAGTGGATGTTGAGATAATAAATATCCAAAGTCAATTACAGATTTTCATTTCTCATATTTAAACATAATGTATAATAAATGTGAATTTATTATAAATTCATTCTAATAATTACATGTCCATTTTATCATGTATGATTTGTTTATAACATATGATCCCATGTTTTTTCAGAATTTTTAATTTCAATCATTGTTATGGGGGATAACTGCTTCATTTCCCCACCATGTTTCGTCGTGATAGTCCCTATTCATATATATAGGTCTTATACTCATCATTTCAATAAAATTAATCATGGAGTAAAAATCACAAATAATAATTATATTCATAGAAATAATCACCCATTAAAATTATAAATATAAAAATGAATTACACCATGTTTGGTTGTATGTAATCATGAATGTTGATTTTCTTTTTCGATTGGTGGAATGAAATAATTTAAATTAATAATTTAAAATTAAATTTATTTTTATTATTTCAAATATATCATATAATTTCATAATATTCATCTTTATTAGCATATATATGAAATATATATTGAAAAAGAATCATCTCATCATGGAAATGATATTCCATACGTATACATGGGCGCCATTATTATTTATCAATTTCAATTTGAAAATTATGTAGACAAAATATTTTACTTTTTGTAGTATAAATAAGACTTAAATATCATATATAGACATTAAACTGATCATAATTCCAATCAATTAAAAAATGTGATGAATGTTGAATTGTATCACTATATAGAGATGATAAGATGTATGTATGCATGAGTTATATGTTCACTTCATGTTTAATATGAAAGGTGGTGTATAATGGTGTTTAAATTTTCATAATTAAAAATATCAATATTTTTGAAACATAATATATTATTTTAAGATAAAAATAAATGATTTTGAGGAGGTTATTATGTGTAGGAAAAGAAAGTGATTAGTTAGTGAGGTTAACTCTTCTTCGAAACACCTTATGTGTATCTTCTCTAAACAGATATAGGGTTAAACTTATGTAAAGACCATGACCTCTAGAATGTATCTTGGTATGTTTGTAAGTGATGTTGTTTGGGTTTTTTTGAGATAAAAGTGTCAATTTTTTTTTTAAAAGTGAGGGAGGAGATGAATATTTATAATAATAGAGAGGAGAAATTATAGAATTTCATAAAATATTAAATTATAATAAATTAATTTTCAATCTAAACACCACAAAATGACTATATATTCGAAGATTAATTATGATAATGTTGTAATATCATATACCAATCTAGTTTAGAGATGTTGTTATTATATTTTAATCCATAAAATATGGATTAATCCCTATTTAACTAATTTTAATTTTATCTTTGGTAAATGATTTTTCAATATTAATGGTTGAAATTGTTACTTATAAATTCAAAATGTGATGATAAATAAAAAATAAATTAATAATCTGGTAATATCATATTATTTTTATTATTTAATTTAATGAATTGGTTTTATTTTTAAGTATTTAAATGAAATATAATTGTGATAAAATATCATTTGTTTTAATTTTAAAATATTCAATTATTTTACAATAAAAAGTTCAATTAAAATTTATATATTCAATCAAAAAATTTTAATAAACAGATTAAATTTCATACTATTGTATATAAATTTTGAGATATCTTAAATGTATTTAAATTATATTTACATGAATATTTATAATATCATATATTTGTTTTTTTATTAATTATATAATTGTTGTATCAGAATTCAATAATTATTTTAGGTATTTATTATATCCATCCAATGTTAATATTTTAATTAAAAGGATAAGAGTGGGATGTAGCTCGAACAATTCAAGGAGGTCTAAAGTAATACAATCCCAATGAATAATCCAGAACGAATGAAAGAATCAAGGAGGAAGAGAACTTGTGCTACTAAAAATATTAACTTGTTTTTCAGGTGAGGATAAGGAATCCATGAAGTATGAATCCTTGTTTCCATCTCTCCAAGAGTTCCAATGAATTTTACAATTAAAGAATATATAAATGTATTTTGGAAGAAAATGTGATATCCCATAGAGTTGAACATCACCCATTAATTGAGCTGGGAAGAATCACATAATCAATTTACACTTAGTGGACCAATATTCCATTGGAGTAACATAATTCCAATCCCATGATCATGGTGTACAACTCCACTATGTGAGAGTTACTATGGGAAAGTAAAAATATGAAAGCAAGGACAACATAACCTTTGTGGTCACAAATAGATCTTTTCCCCTCATGATATCATTCAATATAGAGATATCAATATTTAATTTGAATAAAGACTAATGGGGAATCCTGCGAACCCATTTGAATTGAGGTTCTATGATATGAGTTGAAATAGAGATACCCATGTATAATAAGAAAATATATAGGGAATGGGACATATCTCCATGGTTGAAAAGCGATGAATGTTCCTTATCTATGGAACTATCCCTTTATATCAGAGTCAATTGTAGACTGTGAATTCCAACATTAATGGATTGATTATTCATGGTCCAATGGGTACACCACCCAACTGAAAGCAGCATGTACCTCACCTTCTACTACTAAACATTTCTCCCTTAGATGTGGAAACATTATTGAAGAAAATTATCCCCTGATAAACCATGCATCTCTCACCCTGTGAAAGAACGAAAGTTATTATGGTCATGTTATGATGAGTCACATTCGAAGAAGATGGTAAAAATGGACTCTTCTCCAGTCATGTGATAGAAAGAACATTTCGAAGCTATATTTTCACGATTTTGGTGATCCAATCATTAGTAGGAATAGAGGAAATAAGAGAACCCAACACAAGGAAATTAAAAATTCGTAATGATATCATTTAACCAAATAAACTCACACCAATCTTCATGATGATTTTTAATAAGAAAAGAAAAATGATATGCATTGACAGAATGTTACCCATATTGAGATCCTAATAGCACCTGCTTATCCAGTTTATAAAAAACAACGATATTGGAGAGAAATTCCTATTATGAATGGTTTATAATAGCATGGGTTATGGTGTTACGGGAGGTTTCATAAGAGAATGGGAAGAGAGGAATTGAGAATCCATGAAAAACATATTACAATGTTAAAAAAAGTAACTATAGGTTTCTTCATTACCTACTTTATATCTCATGTTCATACATAAATTTTATTTAAGACAATGAATGTGATTTTTTGTAAATTTGTTTTAATTAAATAATATATATGTCATTTTAATGGTTATAGTTCCTCTATAAAACAAAACATATGTACTTCAGTGTTAAGAGATGAATGAAATTCGTCCAATAATATTTTGGAAGTTGTTTTGGTCATTTAGTAGTCCTTATAATTTTAGTTTTATCCTAAATTATCCAATATACCCTTTACTATAATAACAAAATTTACAATAGTTACTATACATATTCAAAGAAAATAAAAAGGAAATATTCACTAAATTTATAAAAAATGATTCCAAATATTGTATCCATTTTTGAAAATTTAAAAAAAATATTTTTCCTAATTTAATCTAAGATAGAACTCACAGAATGACAAGAAAAGAGTTTTTGAGGAAAATGATCTTTTATACATTAATTTTTTTGTAATGAATTTATATATAAATTGATATGAAAATATAGTAATTTGATTATTTTAAATCAAAATTATTTAATTAAAATATATAACTAATCCAAAATCATTATTTATCCTTTTATGGACAATAAAATAAAATGCATCCTTAGATAAAAATCTGTATTTTCCCTATTCTGTGAAAATTATATATTTCTATTAAAATATTACCAAAAATAATGTTTAGATAATTTAAATATGTGGTTTCCAAAAATAAAATTCAATTTTTAAAATACTTGTAAATTAAAATCTAAAAATTAATTTTTAATATTATCTCAAAAATACAAATATAAATATTTTTTTAACAATGTAATTTTAAAGCATGTAATTAAATCATAGAAAAATATGTCCTTAATTAAACATAAATTTTATTAATAATAAATATTGGTACATAATTTTAAAAATGTTGTTATTAAAATTTGTACATCCATTTTAACAACTAAATTATAAGTGTTATATATAAATAGTATACCATCATTCATTTAGGTTTGATGTTTCTTATTTTATATGATATAAAAATAATGTATTTATTTTAAGACAATAAGGTGAAAAAATTAGCTAAAACTATACATCTAAAAAATGTAGATCAAAATTTTTTTTCCTAATGAAACATATTATTTAGAGTTTTTTTTAGAAACAATTTTATTGTAAAGGATAATGTCTTCAATAAATGATAAAATTTAATGTATATTTTTAGAAAGAGATTCATATCATTCTTGAGATGAAAAATATAATTTACTAAAATGATTAATTGAAAAATGTTTATATCCATTTTAGAATTAAATAAAAATAATTATTTAATTCTTGGAAGATGAATCCAAAAAAGGATCTAGATAAATCATGATCATTAAAATGGTAATTTTTTTATTGATTGAAATTAATCAGCCACCCAAAATCATAACATCACATGTAAAACAAAATGAATAAATATATTCCTTAATATATTTGGAGGAATAATTTTTTAAAATTATCCTGATATTAAATATTGTTATATTGATGAAATGTAGGAAACAATTCCAAATTTAAAAACAACAGATGACAGATTAAATTTTATGATAACTCTATGGGGTGATAACTCAAAAATTATAGTTTAAAATGTATTATTGATAGTAAAAATAGAGTTCAATTATAATTAGTTTGTAACTAATTTATTATAGAATATTTTATCTATATACCATGTTTTATAGAATAAAATTTAATACTCATTAAAAAATTTAGGTTCCCAATAATATTTTTCAACCCAAACTTGTGGTTTGAAAAATGATATTATGTATTCAAATGTGTTATTTATTATAAAATATTATATTCCTAAAAGTACCATTAAACTCAAATGTTTGGATACATTATCTTTATTTTATTCAAATTTTAGGTATCAATCTCACATTATGAACATTTATACTTGACTTCTTGAAAACATCACGAATACAGTATAGAATAGACATTTGCAAAATACCGAGATCAATTAAGTGGCATAAAAAATCAATGAAATTAAAAAAAAATTATTAATTTAAATATAAAATTGAAATAAATCAAATGTACAATAATTTAAAAAATAAATTATGGGGTTTGTGAGTGTAGTGAGTCGACTTATTTTCCACTCGACAGTGATCCAGGATGGTTGGCCACTAGTGTTTAGGAGCACCTCCCAATATTCCAATGGATGTTGGCTATTACTGAGGGTTTTATTAGGTTAAAATTGATATTAAAATATATTATGTTATTATATAAATTATATTCTATATATATATCACATATTTGTAGAAGGGAAATATATAAGTTCAATTAAAAATAAAAACCTCATTAGAGGCATAACCAAGAAGAATATGTAATAATCCGAAAGCCAAATTCCTAATAACTATTTACTAAAAAACATGTACATGAAAGAGACAACTGAAATATTTAAATTAGGTTACACATTTGAGATAATATCATTACATATAATAATAATTTAAAAACATATAATGGTAACTCTCACTCAATAAGAGAACCAA
This sequence comes from Viscum album, assembly GCA_963277665.1. Lineage (NCBI taxonomy): Eukaryota > Viridiplantae > Streptophyta > Magnoliopsida > Santalales > Viscaceae > Viscum > Viscum album. The sequence continues at coordinate 457,558 of CAUJRU010000151.1, read as the reverse complement.
CAAGGACCATTTCCATCCATCCGATGAAAAATTTATAACTATATCATTATAGTTCAGCTCTCGAAACCTGAATCCATCCCAGATCTCAAAATCATATTCACTACATGCATCCTGAAGGGACCTTGTTGGTGAAAGAATAAAATTGGAAGGCCAAAACCAATTTTAAATAATATAAAGTCCATAATTATTCATGTTTTGGGTGATTATAAATAAAATAAAACACACAACCACTTATTAATTTTATCAAATATTTTATGTACAACTACCAAAAAAGAAACATTTTCCTACTCGGTCAATCAGCTGTATTTCTCAGAACATGTTACCCAAACATATATGTGGAATTCAACACATGTATGAACACACACACACACACACACACACACACACACATATATATATATAAAGTTTTAAGGATCTATAGATTATTCCCCAAGGAAACCCCTAATTAATTATTGTTTCTTGTGAACCATTAGGTTTGACCCCAAAATACGTAACTTGGTACCTTGTACCATCATCCAACTAACAAAAAACCCAATAAAATGCCCAAGAAATATTCTCTTGTTCCTATTGACCACTAATCCCAATATCCACATCGACATAGTTTCCCAACATCTTGAGTAACATCATTATATATCCTCCAATAATAATAATAATAATAATACACATTAGGTCAACAACTGATGTCTCATGGAATTGTGATAACCAACCTCCTAATATTCCATCCTAATCGATTCAAGTATAATGGAAATCCATATCCAACAATTTATCATCTCAACTCTATCTCATAATGTTCTATCAAAATCAACATGTATTTCAATTGTGAAAACCCACAATAAATTATTTTTTCAACTACCCCCCCTATGATGAAGAGACTCCAGGTTTCCCACTACATCAAGTGGTAAGCACCATCTAATCTGAGCCTTATCTATTTTTACATAAATCCAATGGTACATATTCCATAAAAAAGGTGGGGAAATTAAAACATATTGGGCATCCCCTAAAACCAATTTATATTATTCCCATGACATTTTTTCCCATTGTTTAACACCATCTCAAATCACCCATGCCTTTCTATCACTCTGACTACCCCATATACTCAATCCAAAATACATGTCACATAAAACATTTTATCATCATCACCCCATGTATCACAGAACATGATCTCATCCAATTGAACCTTCCACCTCAATCCAAGTGATCAAAATCACCACAAACATTGGTCCCATCCAATAATATTACAAAAAACAAATTATATAAATATAAACAGTTTATTTTAATTAAAGAAACTATTTCTTCATAAAATCAAAGGATGGTACAATATCCCTAAATGGATTAACCATTTTTAGTGAATAAATTAAATTCCCAATGTGATATTATATCATCAATTTAATATTTTAAAATTTGGATTTTTCTAATTAGGATATCAGCTAGACAACGAATATGGAGTATATAGAACACAACCCAAAAACACCTGAAAAATCATTATGAAACACCATCACCACCTATATAGGAATAATAGTATAAGGAACCATAGTTAAACATTACATAATAATGATTCTTAGTATTGAAATTATTTTAATTCACATTATGTTTCTTTTTTGGTTTTTAAATTTTAATTAATTAGGCTATAAATAAAACATAACAAAACAATAAAATAAATACTGGAAACTTCTAATTACTATCCATTTTCTATAATATTATAATTTTATAGTTATGAAATATCTCTTTCATGGTAAATATCCATGAATTTTATCTTGACACCTACAATTCCTTTACCCATCCATAATCCAATGATAAACATTAAAAAAATATAGGGTGAGAAAAAAACTCCATCTGCTATACACAAAGAAGGAAAACTCTATCCTAGTGAAATAATGATAATTCCAGAAAATTTATAATAAATAAATACTTTTCAATATTAAGAAGTTGTAAATAAATTCATTTTAAAAATTTCACATTTAATAACTATATATTTTTATAATAATATTACTATAAAACTCATAAAAATCATTTGTAAAACATACTCCTATATTCAGAAAAGATTATAATTTTAACTCTTATAAATGGAATAAAAATGTGGTTTACTTCCATACATGTCACTCCTAACAATGGATTTTTCATACACCTGAATTCCACTCCCAGTTAATTTTAGGGCTATCTAAGGCCACCCTATCCTTTGTTTTTCAAGGAATCATCAATCATTTAATTATTAAATAACCACCCATCAAATGTCCAAGAAACATAATATAATAATAACAAATTAAATAACAATATTTTAAATATTACAATCAATATATTTCATTTTCACTCATAATAAAAATTTTCATGTAATTTAAACAATCAATCACTTTTCAAAAAATATTTTCGAATAGAAAATACCCAAAAAAATTGGGATATATTTTCCTTTTTATTAAACATAATGTCTTTTAGAAGAATCAAAATATCAAAATTGAGATATAGTGTAATTTTGAAACCCTTTACATCCATAAATATAAATATGTAGAATAATATCTGGAATATTGCCTTTTGAAAAAATGGGGTTTTTAAATCAACATGTCTCATAAAGGTTTGAAATAAATTGAATTATAAGCCTCATGATAGTATAACATTGAAAAAAAATAAATAATAAAGGAATGAATAAATAACATATATGAAATATGATAAGGTTTTATATACTCTTTATAAAAGAAATTGGGTGTATAAATTCAAAACATTCCTCAATTAAAGGATATTGAGATGAAATCCCTTCCCAAAAGTCTGACATATCACCAGTGTCATTATCATCACGAAAAATCAAAATATGTTATTTATTTACATTATAATGTATTTTTGTTTATTTTCAACACATTTATTTAACTTATTAATAATTTTTATCCAACTACTTAAATAGTTAAATTTATGTATTTTGTTTCGACTATATTATGTTAATGTGTTAGAAAAGCCTTTTTAGGTCGATTATGGTCAATGAAGTCCTTATTTAAAAAAATAAACAAGAAAAATCAATATATAATTTTTTTTAAATATATAATACTTTTAATAATAATCAAAAAACATGGTTATTAAAAATGAAGAAACATTATAATCATATAGATGGTAGGATGTACGTACACATGAGTACTATTTCCATTTTACCATGATCATTTGGGAATTACTATAAGTAGAACTTATCATTCTAAAAAAATATTATTTCTCAAATACCATATTTTATAATAATATATTCTTATATATATATTCCTTATGATGTAAGAGGAATCACATCACATTATTTTTGTGGTTTTCTACATGTCCACGAATGATGTTATCACTTTTTTGGTTGTCAAATGGTAATAAAATAAAATTAAATATTATATTTCTAGAATGGTAATTGTGTAATAAATATTATATATATATATTTTATATAAAATTTTTATTGAAAATAAATCTTAATATATTCTATGTAAATTATCAACAATTTACATCTCCTGGTGGATGTAGTTGTCCACACATCCACAAACGATGTTATCATATTCCCAATAAATAAAATGAATGAAGGTATGTGTAATATAATAATTAAAGAAGTATTATTAATTTTTAAATATAATTTATATCTTGTAAAAGAAATATTTCCATCATTATTATCAACCATTAGAGAATGTAAATGATAAAATAAGTTCATCGTTCCATGAGGAAACAGTCAAACATATACACTAACAGTAAGTTTGTTTCATATATAGTGGAATTATGTGTATGAATAGTTCAAAATATTAGAATACAAAAAAATAATAGTATATTTATGATAATTATGTTATTATACAATAATGGGGTAATAAAATTTATTTTATGAAGATTAAAATTAGATAGAAATAAATATTGAATAACATTAGATTTTTTGAGGTAATTAATTATGGACTCCACAACGAGCTTCCTTGGTTTCAATTAATCAAAATGTTAGGCTTATAGGTTAATATTTTGTATTTTCAGTATCTATTTTGGTATTGTTAGGTTTAGAAAAGTCGTGATTGGTGTGAATAATTGTCAAGACCGACCAACATCATGATGATAAAAGGGACATCAGATTGGTACACCCTTCCTTCTTCATGTTGAAGGAGAGATAATGACCCTCAAGAATCGCCTTCAATTGGTCCCAGGGTGCCTACATGCACCAATAGTATAGAATCATATGCAAATTGGAAGGCATTACCGTTTTTATTTAGTAGGATTGGGAGATAGATTGCATGTCCCAAACAACAAAAAATCTAGAATTAAAATTATGTCCCAAACAATCCTTTCCCATGTGCATGGTTCAATAATAAGTTCTACAATACATGAAACCTCCAATGGTAAATACCAAATAAAAGAACAATAGAAACAACAACTGCCCCAATTTCCAAACTATTATGGCCCCACATGGTCTTTGAAGTCCTCCTAGAATCCTAAAAACCATTTACATATATGTAGGTTGGGTATACAAGTATACTCAATAGGGAATAACAAAAGATCTCGTGTACAATTGGGGATGCATTCTAATGACCCGTGATAAAGGGAGATAACTGAGCACATAATAATGAAACTATCCCCCCAAACCTCTCCAAGGAACACTCCCCAAATAGTTAAAGTCATGTAAGGTAATAGTAATTACACATCAATGTTTGGGTACCCCACACCACTTTCCAACTAGTTATTGAATACATCCTATGCATCATATGTTCCCTTCCATTCTCACTGCAGTCCCCCAACCATACCACGCCCACACACACCTGGGCTAACAAAACCACAAATATCACCTGAAAACACCTGGGCCAAACCACCACATGTAACTGCACCCATAGACACCTGGTCTAGAACAACTATCACCATGCTGGATGACACCTAGGCTCGAACAACTACTTCCACACCTAAAGATAATTCTTCCTCATCCCAAAGGTACTTGGGAAACAACCTGACCACACACACTTGGTCCAACCACCAAAACTACCTTTCCTGAAGTATCATGGGCTATAATGGACCTCACCATTCATATCCCACCCTAAGAGTCTTGGAATAATTGGGAATGAGAGAAGAAAATGAGCCAATAACCGGCCACTCATAGGAGTGTTGGAAAGAACACACCCAATGAAATGGTGGTGTTTGGAATGATGTTCTAAACTTGGGTGAGGCACAAATAAGAAACATAAGAACTAAATTGTATATATATATATATATGTAAACAAGCACTCATCCTAGCCTGTAGTTTCTAAAACCAGCCTATACACAAACAACCTCATTACTATTCATTCATAAAAAGCACACCACCCTCAGCCATGTCACAACTCATTCATAGAAAAGAATTTCCCATTGATCCTATTATTGTAATAAAATTTGAGTTGTTCTATTTAAAATAAATATTCACTACTGGGAAACTAATAGTCATATCCACAAGACAAGGAAGGAAAAATAACCAAGAAGCAATTTAAGCATTCACACCGAGTTCAATTATAAAGTCACAACAACAAAAGGGATCTGTGAGATCCCTAAAAGTATTTGAACCAAACTAAGACCCACCATATGTCCCCACATGACCTTAGATATACTAACCCACTTTTGCACCACACTAGGGGATCCCATCCCCCCCATGTCACCCCATAATCATCAAGGAGATCAACCAAACATGTTTCCATGATAGAGAAAGGGAGTTTTCAAATTCAAACACATCATTCATTAATTTTTCATCTTCCGTTTTGTAAACTGTGGTGACCACACAAATATTATTATTCATTTGGAATCCATTTAATTATTTGATTTTAAATAATTAATTAGTTTCAATGTTACAAACTTTTAATCATATAATTAACTAGAATAATAAAGGATCATTAATGTGCAAAAGAGGACCACCAACAACCAAGTTTTTTAGTTTTCATAAGCCCATAAAATTCATACATTTGATCAAGGATAAATGATTACATTATAATCATGAAATAAACCACCTAATTAATTAAAAGTCAATTTATTATCTTCCTTATGATTAGGTTTCATCCATCCCTGTAGAATCATTAGCATACCTACCCTTCATGATACACAGTAAAGAGAGAGAAAGGAAAAACCCTACCTATATTACCAATGATCTATATTTTTATCCATGCTCCATGAATTTGGAATGCGTGACTTGTGGGGAGAAACTCTGAGGAATCCAAAGGGTGAATATAAAATCTCCAGCATAGGCACACCACATTTCTCAAGAAGGGAGACTCCAAACACTTTGAGTGGAAGCAATAAACCAGCCAATAAGAAGATGGAATGAATTATATTGTGATAAAAAAGAGATATCATGTAGTTATGGGAAATGAAAATCAAGAATGATATAAATGGAAGATTATAGTTCACTATGTGGTTTGGTGATTACACACAATGGAATTAATTATAATTTAATAATTATAATCAGAGAGGTGGCCATAATGGTTGTGAGTGAAAGGGATTCCATTAGTGAGAGGAAAACGTGTAATAGGTGTGGAACTAGAGTGTATGGGAAAAAGGTGTGACACAATGGAAACACCACATGTTTTGGTAAGTCAATGGTTTCTTGGATATTATGGTATTTTTGATACCATTTACATAATTTTAATTGAATTATAAAGGGGTATTAAAACATTTTTACGACATAAGATACATTACGGGTCTAGAAAATTCAGAAACTGGAAAAAAAGGATGAAGGGAGGGACACTGTTCAGTGAGAAACTATAAGAGTTCCATGTTCCTAGTGCCACCATTTTGTTGTGCAACCATGATGGTGAAGACTTCACCACACCAACATCTTTGTTTCACCACCACGGTTCCATTGGTTTGGATGAACATCATGAGCAGTGCCCCTGTCAAGGTGCCACCGTCACTGTGCCACTGTTTTGGTCTGCGATCGTGACCGGTGCCACCGTCATGATTCTAACATTTCATGGAAACCATTTGAGGGAACTGAGTTTTAGGAAAATTCCTTAATGATCTACTACCGAGTCCATTACATCAGATACTTCTCAAAGAGTTATCGCCCTCACGAATTAAAATATCCCTAAAGAGAAGAGAGGGTTCTGAATAGCCTCCTTGAAAGATACCTCTCAAGAGTAAACCACACCGATATCTAGGAACACCTCCCCCTCATGTAACCAAACAACATATAATGGTGTCATTTTCCTAACATGTTGATTAGGGATTCCTTTCCCCCATGTCGAGAAACTATTTACTTTGGGCACCACTGACTCGCCCGCATGGGTTTAATCACATCCATAATAATGCATCTTGATTAGGGACAGGGTCCTCCCTTACCCACTATCAGGACCCCTCACATGCATATAGAGAACAAGAAAAATGACACATTCATGGTTAACAAGGATAATCACTACACAAAAAAAAGTACAAAACAAAACAGAACAAAACTCAAAACTGCTCTAGGTACTAGGTGTGCATATTTGCCTCACATTCCCAGGTACTCTTCTTGAGGCCACCATACACCGAGGACTCACAAACCAAGGGAATATTTTATCCATGAAGCACCATCTACTTTTGACCTTTGATCCTCATTGGTCTCTCTACAAACATTAAATCATCCTTGATATCCAGCGTTCCCCAATCGAGGATATGTGAATAACAATGAAGTTACCAATGGAGTTGAGACACATGGAAGGCGTCTTTCCCTCTCAGTAGTGGCGGTGGTAGCACTAGATGATAATCCAATTTACTGAACCTCTACTACACTTTAATAGTCTAACGAACCTAGGATAAAGCTTACTCCCCTATCGAACCTCTATTTCCCACGTCGAGGGAAGACCTTCAAGAACATGTGGTCACCGACCTCAGACTCCATGGTTCTCTTCCTATTTTTAGCATAGTAATTCTGTAGGTCTTGAGCCACCTTCATCCTCTCTCATATAAGATGGTCCTTCTTTGTCATGATCAACACTAATTTTGGGAAAAGAACACATGTTTCCTCAACCTCTGTCCAGCACAAGGGTGAGCAACATGGCCTCCCATACAATGCTTCGAACGGAGCCATGCCAAAGGTAGAGTGATAGCTATTGTTGTAGGCAAACAATACCAGAGGAATGTTTCTTTCCCACAATCCCCTAATATCTAAAACACAAGCTCATAGAATATCCTCAATCATTTGGATGATGTGCTCTATCTTCCCGTCTATCTAGGGGTGTAAATTAGTTCTGAGGCATAACTGGGTGCCAAAATCATGTTGCAATCCTTTACAGACTTTTGAGGTAAACCAAGTATTTCAATCAGAGACTATGAACCTTGGAACTCCATTAAACCACACCACCTTGTCCGCACACCACTGTGCTAGTTTATCCGCCACACTCGACTCCTTGATTTCCAAGAAGTGAGCCAATATTTTTAGTTGGTACACCACTACCAAGATGGCATCACAACCCCCTTGGAACTATGGGTAGTATTGTGATTAAATCCATAGAGATGTTGTCCCACTTCCACTAGGGGACATCTAAAAGGTGTAAAATACCTCCTGGGATGTGGTGTTAAGCCATCAATTGCTGACATATGAGGTACTTCACCACAAACTCTACCATTTCCCACTTTACCCATAGCCACCAAAACATACACCTCATGCCCCGACACATCTTGGAAACTCCTGGGTCCACTACCAGGGGTGTTTTATGGAACTCACCAAGATCTCTCTTGCACATTTCCACCGAGACAAATAACTTCCCATGAAACATAATCTAATTCTACCTGCCTTCTGACCATCCTTCCTGAGCATTTCCCTGGATAACATGATCACACATCACATAAAACTCTATGTCCCCTACTGAGACTTACCCACATACTACAATAGAGAGGACTACACTGTTATCTAGAACAGATAGCCTCAGCCATCCTCCACCATTCCATCCAGGAATAGGGTAGCTGACACCTCTATCACCTTCCATGAATCTACAGACTCTTGAACCTCCTCTTTCTATGACATCTTGCTCAAGGCATCAACCGCCAAATTACTCTTACCATTAGTGTAAGTGGCTTTGAAGTCGTAGTCCTGAAGAAACATCATCCACCTCCACTGCCACATGTTCATGTCCCACTGGGAAAAGATGTACCTCAAGCTCTTGTAATCAGTGAAGACCAAAAAGCTCTCCCAGATGAAGTAGTGCTACCAGAACATTAGTGTGAACATGAACTCTGCGAGCTCTATATCATTGGTGGCATAGTTACACTCATGGGGACATAACTGCATAGATCCATAAGAGTTCACACCCTACTGGTGAATCAACACACACCTCATGCCTTGGATTGAAGAATCACATAACACCTAAAATGTCACTCCTTATTCTAGAAACCTTAGTACAAGGGCACTAACCAGCTTCCCCTTAAAATAATTGTAGGCATCTTGCCACTTCTCACTCTATATAAATGTCTGGTCATTATTGTTCAAGGTTGTCAAAGGTGCTGCAACTCGGCATAATTTGCATATGAATCTTTGGTAGTAACCTGCTAGAACTAGGAAACTAAAAACTTATACCACATTCATGGGTTCTATCCATGAAATAACTTCTTAGAACTTAAATGGGTCCACTTCTATCCCCTTCTTAGACACCATGTGTCCATGGAATGGAAATTATTGTGTCCAATACTTGAACTTGGACAATTTCCCATAGAGATGGTGCTGTCAGAGGACCTCTAAAACCGTTCTCATATGTTCACCATGATACTCCTCAGATCTTGATTAGATCAGGATGTCTTCAATAAACATGAAAAAAAACTGGTCTAGATATTCATGGACGATAGAGTTCATTATCCCCATAAACACCTCTACTGAATTCGTAACGCTGAATGGAATGACTACGAACTCAAAGTGCCCATTTCTGCACCTAAAGGAAATCTTCAAGATGTCACCCTCCTTCAACCTCAACTGGTGATATCTTGACCACTACTATACCATAAAAAAATCCTTCCCCCTTTATCTAGACAAAAAGTTTTCCTGTCCTCAGGAGAGGGTAACAGTTCTAGACCATTATGTTATTCAGTATCTGGTAGTCTTTGCATAGCCTGAGACCACCATATTCCTTCTTCATGAACAATACTGGGGCTCCCCATGGAGATGTTCTAGGTTGAATAAAACCATTCTTCATTAGATCATCAATTTGAATACGTAACTCTCGTAGCTCAGAAGTTTCCATCTGATAGGGTGTCATCAAAATCAGATGGGCACCAGGTTTAAAGTCTATCCTGAACTCAACATCACGTCGATGGGGTAGTATCCGTACCTCCTCAGGGAAGACTTCCATGAATTCACTGATGATATATGGAACATAATTCATTTTTGTATCTACCAAATCCACTAGTAACTATGATTACAAGGAATGGAGGGGATCTACCTGCTAGCTATCTTCCTGGTAACCCCACTAACTGACGAAAGTCATACGTTGTCCTCCCACATCTGAAAAAAATATTCTTTTTCATAAGCAGTCGATAAAAGCACCTACAGAGAACATCCAGCTGATGACTAGAATGAAATCATATAGCTTCATCATTAGAAAATGAAGGTCCCCACTAGACTAATGTGGTACCAACACCAGCCTACACTGTTGGAAAACATGACATAAGCAGGTTTGGCCCCCCAACTGGTGTACACAAAACAAGAGATATGAAATTTCTATCTAAATCTTGACCCAAATCAGGGGCTAGACTAGGTGAAACAAAAGAGTGTAAATCATCTGAATCAAACAAGGTGTTTTCAGGGGTACTAATTGAGCTCATCATACCTTGAATGACTTATGGCCCTGCTGGAATGGCTGCCCTTGCGGTGTGAAACTACCCAGGCCTAGATCCCTATCCCTTTGGCTTTCAGTGCTTCCCCAACACCGACATGGTCTAGGTTCCTGAGGTGCACCCTGCGGTCAATATTCTCCTAAAACATCTTCCCTTGGAGGAGTGGGATCTCACTTTCCCTACTATTGCTGCTGAAAGGAGCTAGCTAGAAAATGTTGCTTCTGAGGTGGGTGTTAGACTGGGCCACCCCCACTGCACTGTACTCGGTCTGGGCAATGATTCCGAAGGCTCCCATCGTAGCCACAAATGAATCATCTCATTCCTAGGCCCGAAAGGAAAGGATGAGGATAGGGAGATCAAAACTGGAAATGATAGGTCCTTCTCCCCACTAGCATAAACCTAGAAGGCCATGACGCTGGTAACCTATAGCTAATGTACTCTCCCTTTGATGAGCCCAACTAGTTCTCCTCTCATGGCTACCCTCCCAGCATGTGCATTCTCCCAACCATTTTATACTTCTTCTGGATTTCCATGTATGTCAGTATGGTGATGGGAGTAACAAAATATTGAATAGAGGGTCAGAGTGCCTCCTCTAAATGTCTTACTCGAGTCTCCTCATCCTGAAAGAGGTTTGGATAAAAGCGAAAGAGATCATTAAACTTGATCCCCAACTACCTCTCTAACAGACTCCCCTACTAAAGGGAGTGTAGCTCCATTCTACTCTTTTTCTTCATCATGGAGGAGAGGAATTCTGCTCGGAACTCCCTCTTGATGTCAGCCCATGTATCCTCAGCCTCCCTCTTCTCCCCTTGAGAAAGCGTCCCCCACTGATGCGCTGATCCCCACTTCTAGCAATCATCTATAAGAACTAAGTACTCCGTTAGTACCGAAATCAAGATGAAAGCTATCACCTAATAATTTATCCAACACTCTATCTCTATATCTGAGATGATGCCATCATACATCCAGAGGATCTGTTGCTGAAAGGAATGATGCATCGTCGGTCACTAATCATCCTCCTCTTATTGGTCAACCCTCTACTGATTAGCCAAACCAACCTCCTGGGCCTCTATCACACACACTAAACTTGGTCATTATCCAAGTTCCATAATTTCAAGGTAAAAAAAGAATTCCTAAGCCTGAGTAGTGTAGAAGATTGATTTTAATTTTTCATAGACTGTTTAATCATTTTAAATTCCCAATATTCCGAGGACACATAAGAACACAAGTCATTATGATGCATGTACCTTTCCTATGGTATTTACCTTATAATCATTATAGACTATGTTATTTGGTAGGCCCAGGGTCCTTGAATCAGATCACAGGGGCCTTAAAATCTCAGGTCCTATCAGATATTCCTTGTGCTATTTTATGCACCATGATTACCTAACACTATTTTCCTACCGTCCCATGCAATCCTCACTGTGCCTAAAATCATACTCCATCCTATCTCTCATCCTATCCCTCTGATACCATTATTTCATGACCCATATTCACCATGATGAGAGATGGGACAATATATTTCCAGACCCTTCCTTCTTCAACTTGATGGAGAGATAATGAACCCCTTATACCATCCTTCAATTGGTCCCGGGGTGGAAACTAACACCAAGAGTAATGAATCATATGAAAAATGGAAGGCATTACTATTTTTATTTAGTAGGCTAAGGTGATAGATATAACTCTTCAAAAAACACCAAAACTACAAGTAAAAGTAAGACCCAAAAAATACTTTCTCATACACATGTCTTAAAAATAAGTTCTAAAATACAAGAACCCCCCAATGGTCAATACCAATGAAAAGAAAAAAAACAACACAGTTTCCCCAATGACCGAACTAGTATGGTCCTGCATGGTCCTTGAAGTCCCCTTGGAAATATGAAAACAGTTTTATATACTTAGGGTGAGTATAAAAATATAATTAGTAGTGAAAACAAAAAGCTATCATGCATAAGTGGGGATGCATTCTAGTTCCTCGTGAGAAAATGAGATAACCAGGCACCTAAAAAGGAAACTATCCCTCAAACCTATCCAAGGGACACTCCCAAAATAAAACATGTCAGGAAATGTAATAGTAATAACACATCAATGTTTGGGTACCACACACAACATCCCACTTGTTATTGAAGACATCCTTCGCGTCATACCTTCCCCGTCATTCTCACCGCAGTCCTGTTTCCATACCCCGCCCGCACACACCTAGGATACCATAACCACACATCCCGCCCGAAAACACCTGGGACAAAACCACCACATGTAACCACACCCATAGTCACCTAGTCCAGAACAACTACTACCACGCCTGAAGACACCAGGGACTGAACAACTACTGCCACACCCGAAGAAACCTATGCCAAATACCAGAGACACTTGGGAAACAACCTTCCCACACACACCTGTGCCAACCACCACAACTACCATGACAAGAGAATCATGGGATATAATGGACCTTATTTCATCATAGCCTACCCAATGATTCTTGGGATACTCAGAGAAGGGAGTAGAAAATGATATAATAACCATCCACTCATAGGAGTGTTGGAAAAAAACCTACCCCAATGAAATAGGGGTGTTTGGCACAAAGTGCACAACATGGGTGGGCCGTGATTAAGAAATATAAGAAATAAATAATAAATATTGGTAAACAAGTAGTCATCCCAAAATAGGTGCTCCAAAACCAGCCTATATAGAAACACCCTCATTAGTATTCATTCATAAAAAGTACACCACCCATAGTCAAGTCACAACTCATTCCCAAAAAAAATCCCCATTAAACCTGTTCTTGTTATAATATTTGAGTGGTTCTATTTTAAAGAATTCTTAATTAATGGAAAAATAATAGGCATAGCCACAATCCAAGGAAGGAAAAACAACCAAGTAGCAATTTAAGAATACACACTCTATTCTCTTATAAAGTAACAACAAAAAAATGGATCTGTGAGATCCCTCAATGTATTTGAACCAAACTAATCCACACCATATGGCTCCACACAACCGTATATCCACAACCCAACAACTACACCACACTAGGAGACCCATCCCCACCCATTTCACCCCATAACCATCAAGCACATCAACCACACATAGTACCAAGACATAGCTTGGGTGTTTTGAGAATCAAACACATCTTTCATTAATTTTCATTCATCCATTTCGTAAATTGGGGTGGTCTCACAAGGATTCTTATTCATTGGGAATCCATTTAATCAACTAAGATTACATGATTAAACAATTTTCATGTTACGACCATTAAATCATAGAATTAACCCAAAAAAATAGGATCATTAGTGCACAAGGAAGTACTACTAACAGCCATGATTTTTTGTGGAATTATGCCCATAAAAGCCAAAACATATAATCAGGGATAAAAGAGTACAACAGAATCATCAAATACACCCATTCACTATATAAAAGTTCATTTCGTATCCTTATTATGGTTTGTTTTCATCCTTCCCTGTAGAAATATTAGCATACCTGCCCCGCCTGCTACACAGTAAAGAGAGACGAAGGAAGAACCCTACTTGGATTATCAATGATCGAAGTTTCACACCACGTGCCAAGAATTAGGAAGCGAGACTTACATGGTTGGAGCTCTGAGGACTCCAAGGGTGGGTAGAAAATATCTAGAACTGACTCACCACTTTCCTTAGGATGGGGGACCCCAAACACACCAAGTAGAAGAAAGAAACCAGCCATGAAGAAGAAGGACACATTTCTAGTACAATAAAAAGGGGATATCCTGTAGTTATCAGATATGAAAATCCTGAATGACATAAAAGATAGATCTTGGTTTCACCACAAATGTGGGAAATTACACACGATGGAATTAATTTTCATTTATTAATTCTCTTCAGAGAGTTTTCCATAATAACTATAAGTCAAAGGGTTTCCTTTAAAAAGAGTAAAATGTATAACATGGGTGGAACAACAAGGTACGAAAAAAGTTGTAAAAATTAGAAAAATCCACACATTTTCATATATAAAGGGTCGCCCAAATCTTAAGGGATTTTATATATCATTTATAGGCTTTTAAACAGCTTTTAGAGGGGTATTAATGCATTTTAACGTCAAAATATACTTGGGGGAGTGGAGATGTTGGAAGGTGGAAAAGAAGGATGAAGGGTGGGACACCATTTGATGAGACATCGTGATGGTGCCATGGTGATGGTGGCACCATTTCAGTGTGCGATCGTGATAGTATGACCATAATGGTTCCACCATCACAGTTCCACCATTAATGCGTGAGACAGTGACTGATGCCACCGTGACCGGTGCCAGTGTTTCTGTGAAATTGTTTGATGGAATCTAGTTTCATGCAATGTCTTTAATGGGCCACTGCCTAATCCGTTAGAATAACTAAGGGGGAATGAGACCCCATTTTAACAAGATGAGGTGGGGGCATTAATGTAAATATACAACAAAAACACTATTGAGATGTATTCCTTACATAATTTTTATAAATAATTGACCATTTTTATATAATTTTAGATTAATTTAAATAATGTAAATCTAATGGGTTTTAGACATGTTTCATAGTCATTTTTCGTCGTCTAATTATTGTATAACCACTAAATAAACACATTTGTACCTTAATCACTATAAGTACTTTTAATTGATTTCACTGATCTTTTGGTCAAAAACTAATTTTAATTTATTATACATTATATATTATTTTGAATGAAAATATGATATCCATTTTTAATTTTTTTTACCAATGATGTCAGAGAAATTAATTTTAAATTAATCCTGCAAATGGGATGACAAAGTGAGTTTTAAAATTGAATAAATTCAATAGATTGTTAATTTTTTTTATCTAAATTATGATTTAAATTGATTCCAATGACATAAATTTGGCTCAATTATATAAAATAGAAAAAATTATACATTAAAACAACTTAAATAAAATATTTAAATCTATATATTAATTTGATGAGAATTAATTTTTCATGTATAATATAGTATTTTTTTGTATTAATAAAAAATGGACCATGTTAGATAAATTATTAAAAATTCACTCAAGAAATTATATTTATCTTGAAAAAAATTACGTTTATTTCTTAAAAAAAATCTAAAGTTATCAAAATTTATTTTTTAATATAAATGTTCCACTAAAAGGCATTAAAACTTTTTTATAACAATTGATCTTTTAATTTGTTAAATGTCATTTTTTTATCAAAATAAATTATATTGGTTTAATTTAGTAAAATTTGATAAAATTGGGTATATATAATATAATTATTCATATTAATTCATTTTTATACAATAATTATGAAATAAATTCCATATTAAATAATATTATTAATAATATGTTATTATTTGTCATAACTCAGTGTTGCATTAAACAGAAGATTCTAAATAAACGCTTAATTGTGTATCATGTTTGATATTATACATAAATCCCCACTCAGGTTAAATTAATTCAAAATTACAAAATATTAATAAATATGGATAGTCTTATTCAATCATTACATGTGTTGTTTCATTATTCCCCCTTTTTAAAATTATATCCTCGAAATTTTATCCACATATCAAAATAATTCTAGATATTATTCCCTCAATGATTCTTTATATTCCCATGTTACCATTCTAAACATATAGTTTTTCAGTAAAACCATAATGCAGTTAATTAATGTATTCCATGACACATGCACTATATGGTAAAGAATAAGAAATGTTTATTTCACATAAGAAAAATTCCCTTATAACTAAACCTTTTCAGTTCTCAAAACATGAGCTGAATATGACAAATAATTCCTTAATATTGAAATGTGAAATATGTTGGGTACTTGGGATTATGATGGGGGAAAATCCACTAAATATGAAATTGATTAAACTTTCTATATAATCCCATATTATCCAATAAAATTTGAAACCAAGATACCATTCTTATAAAAACATTACACATTTCCATATAAAATATTTTAGAGATATTTGTTATCCTATCATGAAAGAATTATCATTTATCTAGATATCAAAAACACATTTCTTTTTAGTTTAAGCTATCCTCCTCTGTCATTTAATTATCTGAACATTCCATACTATTTCATCTACCAAATCTGGTCCCATAAACCAAATTTCTTATACCTCATCCCAAAATATTAGTCCCTAAACATTATTTCCATATAATTCCTCAAAAGATTCCATAAAAATATAGGAAAGAAGACACTTAATATAAGAAAACAGAAAATAAGAATTCTGTAAATCCTAAATTTAGTTGTAAGCTAATGAGAATGAAGGAGGAATATCTTCTATGGTATGAATAATCCACTTAGATTGTCTCACATACTATGCATGAAAATTTGTATAAATTTTAATAAGTACCAATTAATATTTAATGTTTTTTCAAAAAAATGATGTGAACCTAAGATCACACTCTAAATAAATAGATAAAGGCACTACTAGTAACTAGAAAATATCCTTAAGATACAGTCTAGAATGATGATCTAAATACATTGTATCCCAAATTGAAAGGAAATGTTATGATTTAGTTAACAAATAAATAATAACAACCCAAATCACATTATTACCTTAAAAAATGATTTGATATACCATCACAATATCAATTTCTATGGCCTCCCATTTCCACTCAAGCACTTCAAAATATTGAATCATCCTCTATGGTAACTACTATTTAACTTTACCATAATAAAAATTCAGAAAATTAATTTTAAATTCAGAAATATATCTTTTCATTCCCTAACACCTTTAATATTTTTGAAGGACTTTGTACATCACAGTTCTTCCTAGATGAATGAATAACATATAAATTTGAGCTTCAGTCAACAACGATTTCCACATATGTGAATCATAATCCACACATATTCTTTATAAATATCATAAAAACCATTATTAATCAATAATAAATGCAGGAACCTTAACCTTATTAATGAATTCTACTTTTTCATTTAAAAATTCCTTCCTTTTGAGTATGGTTAATTCCTTATAAAAATTTCAAATACAATACAACATGAAAAGAAACATATGTCATCCCTTCACAAGTAACATCTAGTAAAAAACACGTCAAATCATTTTCCAATGGTTCACATTCCTAATTTATAACGATTAATTTAGTATTACATTGTTGACACAAATAGTAAACCAATTTTTTTTCTAGGTTGATAATGATTCGTGAAATCAAAATTTCTTGTTAGTTTAAGGAATCTTATTTGTATCATTGTCAACTATTTTTAGAGAATACATAAATCTCTATTTTTTTTATTATAATATATTTCAAAATTCACTCTATTAAAATTATACATCCATATTTTTAATTAAATAATAAAAAATCGTAATTTGACATCATGTGTAGGATAATTTAACTAAATAGCTTTCACCTGATTTGAATCTTAATAAATTACTATGTCATTCGAAATTAGGACACAACCATTTATTTTTATTTGGGATTCAATACAGATGATTAATGAAACATTAATGTAAGGTATCCAAAAAACTAGAGAATTGAAAAATCATTATTCCGGTTCCAAAATATATATATTTCATAGTATTTTCTAGATAAAACAAACTCCCATTATTTTTATCATAGTTAGTAGGATAGATAACATAGATATGATTTCAAACTATAATTTTTAATAATATTTAAATCCATAATATATATTAATCTTGGAGATATTTTTTAGTCTTTCCATTCTTCATAAACATCTATTTTAGTAGGATCAATAGTGATGCCATCATCAGAAACAATGTGAAAAGTAAATTAAATTTATTGCAACAAAAATTCACACATGCTAAATTTCCGATTTTGTTTCATTTATATTATGTTTTTTTAAACTGCCCTTAAATACCGTTAATTTTAATAATTATTTTTAAAATATACCAAAATGAAATCAACTAACAAAACCAAAAACATATCAAATAATTTTTGTTTATCCAAATACAAATAACTTTATGAAGATCATTGTCATAGGGAATATTAAAAAATTTATCAAACTCTGAGTAATCAATTAAATCATATAATATAATATTCTTAATCTTATACAACATTTTTTTTTGAAAAATGTATAAAAAATTCTAAGTAGTTAACATTTAGTGATCGGAACATACCTCGAATTTGAATATCTTTTCTAGTTATTTAATTTGTCATTCATCTTGGAAAATTATAGATGATCCTCTATATAATGGGGGAGTTTTTCATTAAAGTGATCCACTATGTTCCTATTCCACTATGGTATATATAGTTTCCCTCATTCATTGACAAAACATCCATTTATATTATATGTCAATCGAGTCAGCACTATTAAAAAATTTTCTATTTGGATTCCATATATCTCATGATATTGATTCAGATGGATATTTCCTTTTCATTAATTCCAACACAATCATCACAATTCCCTCTATAGATAACCCTTCAGAACAAAAATACAATAGATGAGGAAACATGGTAATATTTAAATGATATATTACTATAACTTAACCATAAGAAAAAATATTTTATGGGATTGCTATTAACACTATATTAACCTCTATTGATATTTAACATTTTATCTAATAAAAAAATATGTCCTAGACCATAAAATATATCTAATAAAATGTTTTATTCATGATTTTGAAATATTTCACATTGAGTATATTTTCATGATTTGAGTTTTAAATAATTAGTCCATAATTCATACATTTAAACCCAAAAAATAAAATGTGTAAACGTACAATTAGTATTGATTTTTTCCATAATATAAATTTTTTTAAACAATGAATTATTTCTTTCCTAGTAAATCCTTATGAATTTCAACATGAATTATTTTTTTCCCTCATCAATAATAAAATCTAGGAGTTTTTAAAAAAAACATGGTATATGCACAAAATACCACTAAGGGATACACAATGATGTAAAACCATTAGTTATGTAAAAAATGAGAAACCGTGAAATATTATTATTAATTAATACTTTTTTCCATCAAGATGTAGTTAATAATTTTTTTAAATAATAAATTCATTCCATACCTTTTTTTGTAATCATATGATTACCATAAAACCCTTTAAAATAATAGTTAAATTGATTTCTATATTGGCACACCATTAAACTTTTCACTGTAATAAATTGAATAACCATGTGGTCAAACTATGAACATGTAACTATTATAAATGGAATAGACATACGACCGACATTAATACTGAATGCATTGGAGTGATATCACTAACCCCAAATTCATTGGTTTTTCAGCGAACTACATGTTAATTATTTATCACAGAAAAACCAATCAAATTTTCATGTTCCATTATAAAATCATATCAAATTATTAATTAATTTAAACCAATTCACTTGTAATAGTACATTTTTACACAGAATAAAAAATTTCATGTTATTTGAATAATAAATCTATTTTCTAAACCCATTTTAAATAAGAAATATACGAAATTAAATAGGATAACTTTCATTTTATTTTTAAAAATCATGATGAATTGTAGAGGAATATGAACATTAAAATAGAAATAAAGAATCTATTATAATACTTTTCTATACATATAAATAACTGTGAAAAATAATTTTAGGATTTTTTACATGGAGGAAACAAAAGAGATCATTATATCGATGTGTCCCATAAATCATTTAAAGAAATAAAATCATAATCCCCCTGAAATATTAAATTCTAAGAAAACATTAAATTAAATGAGATTATATAAATTCTTGATATTATTTGTAAAATTTTCTATATACAATCCTTACAAAATAATTTTGGTGTATAGTATCAGAATATACCTCAATGATATGAGATTCAGACAAAATCCCTTACCCTATATATTATCTTCTATATGTGTATTTATATTATATAATAATAAAATTATGTTAATTATTTACACAATTAAGAACCATTTTCAGGATATTAACTAATTTTTTTTTTCACTTTTTACAATTTTGTAATCAACTTCATAAATGATTAAATTTATGTTGATTGTTTTGACTATATTTAATTTATGTGTCAAAATTGGGGTAAGTTGTACCAATTAAGTCATGGAGATCATTATTTAAATAACTAAAAAATATAAATCAAGAAAAAATTTTCTTACTTATAAATTAATTATACTTTTAAGACAAAAAAATACGGTTATAAAAAAGGATCCAACATTAAAATTATTGAGATGATAGGTTTTATGTATGCATGGGAAACATTCCCATTTTTCAATGATCATTATGGAATGGAGATAAATAACATTTGTCTATATATAATGATAATTATATATTAAATACCATATTATTTAATCATTTATTATTTTATATAAAATATATTTTATTTAAAAGAAATCAAATCTCTTTGAGGAGGTGGTATCCCACACTTCCACGAATGACACTAATACTATTTCAGTTTGTTAAAAGGTAATTAATAAAATGATATATAATATTTATTGAAATTTATATGTTTAATTAAGATCATATATAACTCATTTACATCACATATTATTAATAACATGTCATTAATACTTTCCATGCAAAGCATCACTGAATCACATCACTTTGTGGAGGAATTGGTCTACACATCCACAAATGATGTTATCATACTCCAACAAAATTGGAAAGATGAAGGTTTATTTTATATAATAATTAAAAAATTAATTAAAAAATTATAAATAACATATATATATAATATTAAAATAGTTTTGTCATTGTAATTCCCATTGATGAGAGGCAATAAATGAAATACGAATGGAATCATTTCATGAGGTAGTTGTCATCCATACACACAAATTGTAAGTTCATTACCCATTCCATGGAATTGTTCTTAGGCTCATATATAGGCCATAGAATGAAAAATACTAAAATTTAGTATCTATTTGTTTTTATAAAATAATGGAATTTGAATAATTTAATGTGGGGAGATATAAATAAAAGTGAAATTCACGTTGAAAAATGATACATCTTTTTCAAAAGAAACTCTATTTGGTTTTCTCCCAAGGGATAACATAGATAGATTGAGGTGTAATGTGAGGAATAAAAGATGTGAGGATGGACATGGGGAATATATTTTGGAATGGTATGGATGTGAAAAAATTCATCATATTTTTCAAAAGTATGGGGGTCATGATGAGTTTTCTTTTTATAAAGGTGGAGGAGTGTCATTCTTGTAAATAGAAAATGATAACCACTATGGAGATGTCTCCCTAGAATAAATCATAAAAATAATATTCCATATATAATAGAATAATGGATATATTAAAATAATGTCATTAAAATTTGTTTTAGACATGTTTGTATGTCAATTTTCACTTAATATTAATGTTTAACAACTAACTGATCACATTTTATCCTTAATCAATATAATTAATTTAAATTAATTTCACTAATAATATAATTATGAAATCAAGCATAAAATTATTAGAAATTAGAAATTATTCTTATTCTAAATATTAAATCCTTTTTCAATATTCAAATAAAAAAATTTGGTCAAATAAATATCAAATTAATCCCATCAATGAGATGACAAAGAGAGTATTGCAAGTGAATATGTACAACAATTTTCTATGTTGAAATAAAAAATTCAATTTTAAATTTATTCAATTAAAATAAATTAGTTCATAAAATATAAATTATTTCTATGAATAGATAAATAAAATTTGGAAACATAATATAACGATATAAAACTTATATAAAAATATAGTTTTTCTTTAAAATTCATAATTTTTTACTATTTAACCAAAAATTGACCTTTTTCGAATGACCAAAAATTCAACCAATGTAAATTTTGATTTACTAATATTGAAAATTGAAGTATATTTTTTTCATATAAGCATTATTAAAGTGTAAAAAAGTAGTTTTAAAATAGGTTATCAACTATAAGGTTTTAATAATGTTTTTTAAAATAGGGGTTTTAAACAAAAAACTAGATTTATTGTTATTTTATTTGACAAAATATATTGGATGAGTGTCAAAAAATGATATAAACAAGTTTAAAAATAATATTGTGAGTCCAATTAATTCTCCATGATATAATATCTAGTTCATAAAAACCATATTAAATTAAAATATTAATAATATATTATTATTAGGTATAAATCATTCTTGTGTGCAATGTAAGATCTCGAGGAAACATATTGATGTGTGTTGTGTAGAATATTGGAATTTATATTTTGTAAGATTTAAATATAAATCATAAATATTAATATATATTAAACATATGTAATCTATCATTAAATGTGTTATTACATGTAATACCTCTCACAATAGATATCAGTTTCCAATTTAAGATGGAATGGTAGAAATCACCAGTTTATATGAGTTTCCTCACAATAAGGAATTGAGCATGAAAAAAATTTCCAATTCTATATTGTGACATAAAATTAAAAGTAGATATAGTTGGTAAAGTATGTACTAATTAATACCCATCAAGGTCGACACATAATGAATCAGAGCATTGATAATGAAGATGGATAAATACCTAGAAAATGAGGAGAAATTGATATACCACTATTAAAGTGGTTGAATGGGGGAAGAGATGTGTAAGAACAAGGATAAAAATAGTGAGGGTAAAATATGAAATTTCACCCAAATAAATGAGCTACAATGTTTGGTCGCATAGTTTTGTTATCTTTTCCCGAACCACATGGTTCCCACTATCTATGCCACACACGTGCATAGGCTAGGCGCGTTGTTTATCCATACTGGAAATGACATTGCAATTTTTCTATTCGTGAAACTAGAGTTGTCCCAAAATATTCATGTGTATCCAATAACAAGATTTAAAAAATGTTCTCTAGTGTTTTCATTTGGTTGCATGGTTTCTTCTATGAGGCCACACAGTGTGTCTAAATAATGAACCATTACTAGCACTTTTCAGAATCATTTTTTTTGGGTTCTAATACAGCTAAATCATTGAGAAACATTACCAGCCCTAAAAATCATCTATAAAATAAGGACATCCATCAATAAAGGTTCCATAATTGCATTACTATGATCAAGAGAAGTGTTGGTATAACGACCAATCATGATAATTTAATATGGATGAGGATTTTCATCCCTCTCAAAATATCAGGAAGTTACAGTCTCTGAAAATTAATCAGATCTCATCCCCATGCTATCATTATTTACCCATATATTGTTTTGAATACACTCATATCATCAATATCAACCTGTTCTACCTTGGTCACTAAACATAGTTCAAATTCCCTCAAGGTTCTCCCCATCGTAGGAGTTAGATACACTATGTATTTTGATTAAAAAGAATTTATCATATGTTTAATTACCATCCTTAGAAATAATGTCACCACATGATTCATATTCATTCCAACTACTCAACATGTTAACAATTAATTATTTTGTCAAATATGGAAATGATCACATCCCACAAATCATCAGACACCCTTCTCATACATGTGTCGAACATGACACACATTAAAACATGAATCTCATTAGATTTTTATAGATTCTTCATCTCAAGAGATGCTAAAAATAACATTATTCATATATACATTTTCTTCCAAATCATAGGCCCGATGCATGTGTTCCTCATACATAACCCATATCACATTGATTCCAAAATATATACTAGTTAGAATTTACATGATATATATATATATATATCTCATGATGATTCATGTCTAATTACAAACAAGTGACACGTTTTTCTAAACCAAAACATGTGAATCTCATGCACTGAAATGGAAAATGTCCTAAATAAAAGGAAATATAGTCACACCAACATCACAACTCTAATTTTCTTTGGTTAAATGGCCTACTGTAACCCTGGACACTCAATATCATGCACTTGGCCAGATGCCTAACAAAACAGGGCCTAGCCTCCTAATAGAGATTCAATAATTACAATCTACTGAACACACTACAGGGTCCCACAATATCTTCTATTACCTAAAAATGTTTCTAAATCATAAAAACTATCTAATGGTACCACTCCAAGTTCTACTTAATATCCCATGTCTGAAACAATCCATGATATCTAACTATATGATAAGGCTTAAAAAAATCTCTATATGTCCCATATGGTCGCATGCCCAAACATCCACTAGAGCTTAATCACACTATGTCCATTAATATCCCCCAACCAACAATTGAATCATATAGTATAAGACTCACTCCGCGTTGGAAATACCCAACCACTAGCATGACTTCGCATCTGAGAATCCCTAGGGTCATGCTTCATGTGACCACAAACATCACTTCTCATATCACCCAACATTATTATCTAACTCCAACAAGATTTTTCCTTCAATATTACCTTTGTTATCTGTGCTTTATTGACTGCTTCGAAGAATGAGCGCATCTTGATGATATTTACATGCACCCTAGTGGTTTTCTAGAAATACTATTTATGCATTTATTTTTTATATAAAATTTACCATTTGAATAAATTAATTGATAAAAATTTAACGTTTTTATTTCACTATTATTTGTTGAATGATTTTGAATTTGATAAAAAAATATATGAAAATGTAGTTCAATTTAGTGATCCAAAACCACTTCTCAAAGAGAAAAAAAGTTGCATAGAGAGACACTAGATTATTATTTTAAAATTGAAGCATCATCAAGGTGAAGTCACTTGAGGATTGTTTTTGGTGAATAATCAAAATGAAATTGGAAAAAATGCAATTTATTTCTACATTAAACACATTAATATTTTCCATGATGTGACACATCTAGGAATATAAGTTTTAAAGACATATCATGGGATGTTTAACCATGAAAAGTAAAAAGTCTGTAATTAATTTACATTTTATGAACTTATATGAATGCATTGTGTAAAATATAATCACAACCTAGTATGTTACATATGAAAAAAATTGTATGACATGAAACCCTTAGTGTTAATGGTTAATTGGATCATTGATGGAAAAATAGAAGAAACACCTAATGACACCATGAGAAAACCCTTAAAAATACAATTTAACAATTCATTTATGACTTCTTTGAAGAACATACCAGAATAGTAATAAGATAACATGGTGAATTAATATAGAAAAACCCAGAGGGATGCTTTGGATGGTGTCCTACTGCATAATTTTTCTATGCTTTTATTTTCCTTATTTTGCCCAAATTTTTATTTATTCCCACTATTGAGTCATATCGGCATCCCCAACCATGGAGGGTACTTCCAATAGGTTATCATGAAATTATCAGGATTTTACAACTAATTTTTTAATGAATTTATATTTACTAGAATAAATCCTTCCAACTCTCTTATGACAACCAATTTCAATTGTTTATCCATTCTTTAATTCTAGATACATATACACCACGATATGATTATTTTTATTTCGATTTCCTTTTTTATGATCTATATATCCATTTAACTACATCTTTTGTGAATTATATAGAATATATGAGGGTAATATAGTGAGTATTCCACATTTCCAATCACATGTGATGAAATGTAATGAGGATTACAGTTAAGTGGGGAATAGAAATTATGATTTGGAAATTTATTTAATTTTCTAAACAACCATTTACACCACTACCAACATATTATAGAGGGTATACCTAATGAGATGTGATTAGGTATTCCCTTACAGTCGAGATTTTACCAAGGGGAAATACTAATAAAAAATATGAATATCTCCCTTACTATCAACCAACATAAACTACTATAATTTTTTAATTTCCCAAAACAATCTGACATTAATTGTCTAAAAATAAACAAACAGTTAAAAACTATTTAGTTTTCACTCCCCTTTAGGATACATCCTTGAATAACTACTATGATATTGTATGTAACAATTAATTTTTTTCATAGAAAATTTTTATTCCTATGTCAAACAAGTTTCTTTTATTGGGAGTTATTTTCTCAAAACAGATACAATAATAATAATAATATTTTGATTGAACAATTTAAATTAAAAAGTTAACTGAAATTTGAAATGAAAATTTAGAAAACATCACCCAATTTAAAAAATAAAAATCATATTTTATGAAATAAAACACACATATTCATATACAAAATATAGTGATACATATGAACATACAATCATGGATGTAAATCACAATAAAACATTGCATGATATCTAGACACTGCAATCCACAATATTAAGAATCAACTATCTATACCTTCCCAATTGAAAGATATATAATTGTTCATTAACATGATTCAAATTTTGTATAAATTCAGAATTATTGAAGAAGAATGGAAAGAAATAAACATTTAAAAATTACAGAATTTGTGATATAGTTCCATATCTTGATGGGTCATGGAATAAATAGTAATCTTAAGGGAATTCATCATGGATATTGAGGGATTGTAAACAGAATGTATACACAGTCTGTAGAAATGTGATTTATAATTGTTGGAATATCTCTAAATATATCATATACAAATTTTTTCTTTCATATAGGATAAAAAATGTCAAAAAAATTTTATAATATATACTCCAATCAATTGTAAATACATTAGTATGTGGATAGATTCATGAATCCCTGCACTAACTACCCACATTACTATATAGGGAAAGTCAACATCCATGTTTTTTTCAATCAAGGGATACTTCATAATGATCTAAATCCAGCCGATGATTTATTTAGATGATCCCTTATTGGCTAGTTTCCAATAGAATCTATATGTATTATTAAAAAGATTTATTATAAATGATATAAATTTGACATTAGAGGTATAGGAAGGAGGGAAATCAATGAGGTCATAACACATGATTAAATAAATATAATCATAAAATAAATTATTAAACTATGTTGGTTAGTGTTTTAAATGTATATAAACCATGTGTAGGAAAAAAAATGATTAACTCAGTTATGTGTTTTAATATCATATAGTTATCATTAAAAAACCATTGTCCATAAGTGAAGGTTATGAATGTTTGTTCTGCAACTTATTTTTTATGGAATATCTTGTCAAATATGCCATGTCAAACCTAGAATAAATAACCATGCTTCCATAATAAAACAAATCTAAATGTAAAAAACTAATACCAAACAGAGCCTCCTTTATAATGGAATAAATATCAAAACCATTCTCCCTTTAAAAAACAATAACACACAACCTTTCTAGAAGAATACATTTCAGTATCCATCAACAACTGAATCATCAACTGAGAACTAACAAAAATTATGTAATGTTGATTTTTTGAAAATAAAATGATAAATATTATTTTAGAAATTGAGGAATTTTGATGAAATTTTTGTCTAAGAATTCATGAATAATCATGGCATAGGCAGTTGATAATCCCAACGACATCTGAAGTGTCATTACAACGTGAAGGTGAAAAGAACTATAGCCACCACAACAACTCATGGTTGATGAATGTATGAATATTCTATATACTCACCCATATTGGTAATGAGAGGATCAGAAACCCTTTTTAGAAATTAAATAATTGAAACACATTTAGAAAATAAAAAATGAGATAAAAATTATATCCAAGAACAATTTCATTCCACATTAAATATGTAAAAGAAGGATTAAGAAGATTGAATTCAACATTAAATTAAATAAACAATACAAAATATTATGTTAAATATCACACTAATATATGCCACCTAAAACCCCTAATGTATGTGAAATATATGACATAACTGTGCATAAATAGTAGGATATAACAAGTAAACATGATAATCTTCTTAGGGAGAAGCCTCTTATCACTAATCACACTTCTAACGTCGCTAAAATTTAATGTTCCATGTACATACTTTATTCCATTCACCATTGAATCCTAAAATTTTAATCAGACATTATGTGATCAAGGAGTATCATGAATTTTATGAAACACTTGATATTATCATTTTATGTATCATAGACAGAAATGACTATTATCAAGTCCATGATGTAACACTCACAATGGAGAGTGGTGATAATACAATAAATTTCAATATTAAATATATGTATAAACCCCTTCCAACACTCACTCATTTTATTTTATCTTTATTGATGATTATACAGAACAAATAGAAGATTTACTTGTCTTTGAAAATTCATAGCATCATGAGAGAACATGTAACACCCCGACACCCATTGACCAAAGTCAGTGCATTAATTATTCTATTTTCATGGTTAGAAGGAATAAAAATACCAAATGAATGATCAGTTTAGTAGTAATGAAGAAACTATATACATATATGTAACTCATATTATATTGGAAAAGCTTACAAAGTACAATATATAACAAAAACTAAAGACTGCATCCACATGAACTCAATAAATGATCTGCTCTTTATCACCTATTAAAAGTAAACAATAAAATGTGTGAGCTCAAACGCTCAGTAAGGGTTATAAATGGCGGAATCATAAATCAATAAAAAATTTATTGTAAACAAATTGACATAATCAATTTGTTAGGGTGAATAAATAAAATACTCATGCCATTAATAAACCGAGAATGAAACTACATCCATAGATTTTGTCATTGTGAAAACATTATGGATAGAAATAAATGATAATGAATAAAGAGAATACTTATTAATTGTACATCATTTTTATGACACATGATAAAATAATACTGTAAAAATGGTTTAGTTCTGTGGGTACAAACCAATCTTATTTTTGGAAACAAACACAATGAGATTGTCGCCAACTGATTTGTCTCATGAGACCTACTGATGCATCGAGGGGCTATAATGGGCCCCACCCACCACTGCCTGTACAAAACATTTTTTATACAATGATTCAATACAATATCAATATTCAATTTCAATACCCATATAGAGTATAGTATAAAGATTCATCAATATTTCCATATTTAAAATACCATACCATATAAAAAGCTTATGTAAAATGGTATACGGTTTAGAAAAAAAAATATCCATGATATGATATTATGGATATTTAATATAAATATAATTTTAAAATGAAATTTTTTCTCAAATGGTAGGTAGGTACACCACATAATTATTATTAGGTGCATAATACAAAGTTAGTCACAAAAAATAGTAGTCGAGACAATGTCTCTTACCACAATGTAAACGGTCGATTCATATGACAAGAACCTAATAACCCTAACATGAGTCATTTAATAAAATGAATACAATTAGAATAATGTTATTATATATCAAGTGGATGTACACATACACTAAATATAATATATAATTGGCGAACAACGAAAATCTCACGGAAATGAATGTGAGATGAGAAACCCTAACGTTTTGTTTGAGTGTGTTCTTTGTTTGTCTTAATGACCTAAATAATCAAATTTTTATCATTAATTAATAATTATATATCATATTATAAATTTAATTGGTTTAGTAAGAGCTTATTAGGTTCATTCATGGCCCTTTTAATGGTTTTAAGTGGTTCCATTTTCTTGTTTTTGAAGCATTTTCTCCCACAGTTTTCATGATCCATTTACTTGGTATCATGAATGGTTGTTTGTTAGAAATGTGGTTAAAAATACATAATTGATAATATATATTATTTTTGACATTAAATAGATATAAATTATCTTATAATTATTCAGGGTTATATACTTGAGGATGAATCATTAGTTAAACATTTTTGATAAACGCTAAGATTTAGCTTTGCACTTTTCTATACAAAGAACTTGTTTTATTTTATTGTTCCATATTATTATTTTATAGTTCTTACAGAACATTAATGAAATTTAATACATATATTATGATGATTTTAAACCATAAAAATGGTTTCCGGACCATAATTACTGATGTTAATGAAAATAAAGAACCCATCGTCCTTTATTGTAATAAATTAACACATATCAGACAGTGTTTTTATTTTTAGTATAAGAGGAGGGGGAAAGAGAGATGATGATGAAATATTACATTATAATAAAGTAAATTAATTTAATTTAAGGTAATAGAACTATAATATTATATTAATTATGGGATATGTGGAAAGAAGTATAAAATAATTGACCTCAAAATAAGAGAAAAATTGAGTAATCTCTTACGAAAATTTGGCAGCCTAACAGCATCACCTAAAATTTAACAAAATAGTTTTATGGTGGAAAGGGGGTATCTCATAAATCTTACATAATGTGTGTAGTAAGGGGAATACAGAAATAAATAACACCATATAATCCAATTGAAAATAAAAGGGAAAACCTAAAATGAAATCTTTTAGAAAAGAGAAGGGTGGTTAATTCTAATAACTTGTACAGTAACTCCCAAAACATGAAGGTTGGGACCTTGGGGGTTTTAAGACACCATGGGAGGACTCCAAGAGATTTTATACGACCAGATAGTCGAGGATATTGAGTTTTTAATGAATGAAAATGAAGGGTGGGGGTGAGTGGGTATCTATAGTAATTTAGAGTGAGATTTTTATTATTTAAAAGGGATACCTCATTAGTGGTTGTTGCCAAATCATGCACTTGACCATGGAATTGCCCATGGTTTTCACCACATCGGACACATCATGTTAGAATCTATTATACACATCTTGACTAGAATTTTATATTTAATTATTATATCATTATGATGTCATTAAACTAAAGAAAAATCAAATTTGTATTTTTACTATTCATGAAAATTCAAGTATTATAGAAAAATACCTAAAATTTATCATAACAATTTTTCAACATGTAGAATTCAAAAATAAACTCCATTTTTAGAAAATAAATTTATATACCTTTTTAATTTAATTTTTAAATAAAATAATAGTTAATTCCAAAAAATTAATGGTATAATTAGTTCTATATAACATTATAAAAATCAATTAAGTTCTCATTATCTTACTAAATTAAAACAAATATAATCATTATTTACTATTTATAAGGGTCGTATTACCATTTATGTTAATATTTATAAGGGTATGTAATTATTCATCAAAAAATCAAGTTGGTTCTATCAGACTCCAAATGACTTACTGGTCGTAACTCTATATGGTCGTTTCTCGAAATTCAAAACATAAAATTAGAAAAAAACTTTTAATGGATTGATTATAAAATTTTCCTCATTTTTTTTATTTACACAAGATTTAATGCTTCATAAAATATAGGCTATCTAATGAATAGAAAGTATTTAAGAGGAACATACCAAAAACTGTTCGTGGTGTTATATTGTTCCCTCCTTAGAAAATTTAGTCCTCAAAATTTTATGTATAAAGCCCACAAAAAAAGATGTGTGTGGTTCTTCTTCATAAAATCCTCACATTCCGATGTTGGTTTCTCCATATTCTGGTTTTCCCAAATAACATTTACTAGGAGAGTCATCTGATTTCACAATACCTACTCCCTTTTGTCAAGAATCCCTACATGCACTTCACAGTAGGATAAATCAGGTTCCGGTTCTGTTTCCTCATAGGTGAGTACATGCATTGGGTCTGCCATGTATTTTTTCAACAATGACACATGGAATACATCATGGACTTTGTAGAGACTTGGTGGAATTTCTAATTGGTAATGTATATCTCCAATTTATTCCAGAGTTTCTAATGGCCCGATGTACCTAGGGATCAGTTTCCCTTTCTTACCAAACCTTAAAAAACCCTTCCATGGAGATACTTTTAGAAATACACGATCCACCACATGGAATTCCAAATTCTTCCTCTAGTTGTTAGCATAACTCTTTTGCCTACTTTGGGATGCTTTAATATGGGATTGGATTATCTTCACCTTTATCATGGTCCCTTCAATATGTCCGGGGACTATAATTTTTCTCTCACCAAATACAAGTATTGATCCCCCATACCTTGTAAGTCAAGATATAATGACCTCTGGAAGTCTTATAGAGTTTGAATAATCCTTTCAGATTGTCCGTCAATTTGGGGGTGACAAACAGTACACATATGATGCTCAGTATTCAAGTCCTTGTAGAGAAATTTCCTGAATTTTGATGTAAACCGGGGATCTCGATTAGACAAAATCAATAGAGGTGTACCATGAAGTCTTACAATATAATTTATAATATATCTTTCCAGGTGCTCAAGTGGTAAATCCTCTCTTATTGGAAGGAAATGTGCTGATTTTGTGAGATGATCAAAAATTACCCAAATTTCATTGTTCCATCATGATTTATTTGGTAGTCCAGTGACAAAATCGATCGTAATGTTATACCACATCAACATATGAATAAGTAGTGGTTCAATAACTCCTCTAGGATGTAGCCTCTCTTCCTTCACTAGTTGACATACTGGACACCTTGACACGTAGTCAGGAATTTCCTGCTTCATATTGTCCCACCAAAAATATTCCTTTATATCTCTATACATATTTGTGCTAGCAAGGTATATAGAAAACTTTGAGCTATGAGAATCATCTACTAGTTCCCTTTTTATCTCATGTACATATGGAATGCAAAACCTCTTCCCAAACTTCAGAACTCCTTCCTCATATATGATGTTTTCCAATCTCCAATCCTTAACAGCAATAATTTTCCTCTGTATATTTTCATGATCAAATTGAGATATTTTTATCTTATTTAGAAGAGATGGTTTAGCAATCTTTTGAAATTGGGAAGGTTTTTCCCCGTCCTTAATAATTACCATATCCATCATTAGTATATCCATGAATATAGGATCTCTCTCAATCATCATTTGAGTCAGAAGCCCTTGATATTTCCTGCATAATGCATCTACCACCTTATTTTCCTTTCCTGGGTGGTAGTATATTGAACAATCATAATCTTTGAGTAACTCGAGCCATCATCATTTCCTCTTGTTGAGTTTTTTTTGTGAAAATGTATTTTGAACTCATGTGATATGTGTATATCTCACATTTTTCATCGTAAAGATAATGTCTCCATATCTTTAGAGAAATGATTATAGCTACTAACTTAAGATCATGTGTTGGATAATTTTTATCATGAGCCTTCTACTACCACGATGCATTAGAAATAACTTTACCATTTTTCATAAGGAAGGAACCCAGACCATTCTTTGATGCATCACTTTATATTACAAATACATCACTTCCATATGGAAGAGTTAAAATTTAAGCATTGACCAATATTATTTTCAATTATTAAAAGCATTCAGTACATTCTTCTGTCCACAAAATATTAACTCCTTTATGTGTGAGCATGGTTAGCGGGTTTGAAAAGTATTGAGTTCCATGAAGTTGATAAAATAAATCATCAATCTGAGGAAGAGGATTATAATTATTTATTTTAATAGCATTGATTTCCCTATAATCAATGCATAGCCTCATGGATCCTTCTTTCTTGTTGTCAAAATTGACTAGGGCTCCACATGTAGAAACACTAGGTCAAATAAATCCTTTGTCACTCAACTCCTCTAGTTGTTTATTTTGATCCACTAACTCCACAGTGGCCATTCTATAGGGGGTATTTGATATAGGCCTTTCACCAAGAAATATGTCAATGGTAAACTCAATATCATGGTCTGAAGGATGTCCAGGTAAGTCCTCTGAAAATAACTCAATTTATTCTTGAACTATATGCACATATTCAATTTGAATATTTCTTTCCTCACCAATAGATAATGGTTTCTATTCCTCTCCACGAATTGAATTTAGTAGATCTACTAGCGGTTGGTCTATATAAGAATAAGATGGTGAGGTTTCTTCTCTAAAGATAAGATATTCTATAGAATTTTGAAAAATGATAACTTCTTTGTTATTGAAATAAATCTTCACATTAGAGTTTAACATAAAATTCAAATCGAGAATTATATCAAATATAGTCACTGGTATGATGATAATGTTTGAAATGAATGCACATTTATGTGTCATGGGGGGGACTAGTTGTTAGGCCATTATTGCAATGATGCATCCCCTAAGTGTTTTGACTGATAACTCTTTTATTAAATCAAATTGTACATATCTAATTTTCTAAGAAAAATAGGATGATATATATGAATGCAATGATCTAGAATCAAATAAAGTATTTTCTATGTTTGGGGAAACAATTAAAGTACCTGCCACCACTCTATTAGGAACTACAACTTCTGCAGTTGTAATCGCATAAGCTCTCCCATGTTCTCTTGGTTTTTTCTGAGGCATGTTTCTAAGGTACCTAGGACACTCATTTGCATAGAGTCCCATATCATTACAATTGTAGCATTGAACCTCATCAAATTGTTTCTTCCCCATACATTAATGAGATAGATTACACTTTTCTCCACACTTATAGTAGAATCCCATGACTTTTAAGAATTTCTTGAGAGGATTCTTTCCACAATGTTTTTATATTGGGAATTTCATTGTTCCCTTATTCTTATTTGGATCTTCAGATTTCACATGGTTATCAAGTTACCTCTTCTTATCTTGGTTCCCCTTAACAAATTTGATCTAACAAATTCATTATTTGTTTTGATGGCACATGATACAATTTCATCATATGATGAAAATGTTTGAGAAGCCAATTCCATTCGAAGACCTAGCTTATGACCTTAAATGAAATGATCAATATATTCTGTTGAGTCACTTCGGTAATCTACAACATACCTGGATATCCTTGGGAAGGTAGCCTCATACTCAACAACATTGTCTTCCTCCCTTTGTTTTAGGCCATTGAATTTCCTATTCATTTCGGTTCATTTCTCCTGAGGGAAATATGATTCGAAGAATATTTCCTTAAAATTCCTCCATTCCATATCTTCTATTTCTTCTTCCTCTATGGTATTCTAAATCAAGGACCACCATTGGTCAGTGTCACCATTATGACAGTTTACTGGCAGTACTACCTTTTCATTTTCATTAAATCTTAATTCCATGAATATATTTTCAAGAGACGTGATTCATTTCTCAGCAACCACTGGGTTAGTAGACTTGCTGAAAGATGGGGGCTTCTGCCTCATAAAACTATCCAACACAGGTGTAGAATGGTTATTCGTTACAGCCTGATTAAGTTGTTCCAATATGGTCCTGATATGACCTTATCCAACATTGAATTTGTTGACTTGCTTGGTAGGGAGATCCCTACCTCACCCACGAAAATTGATTCCTCTCCTTCTGTTAGATTCCATTTCTAAATAATGGGATAAACTGGATGAGTTTATGAACTCAAATAGAAAATCACTCAATAAGGATAGAAATTATATGCATAGCTAATCTTATAAACATGGTTTCTCTGAGGAAAAATTTACATTAAACTACTTCATAATGTCTTTTAATGAAATTCATATTCCATGGGAGTTTCGTAACCAAGAGTGCAACAAGGCCCATTGTCATGCACCCGTTCCTGTTAGAGTCTATCTCAAAGTGGGGTTTTCGTGTTTGACACCTAGACACATCTATGCCGGAGCCACCTCTACCTAATAATATCCAGATAGGGATGTATTGATTTAATGCTATACATAATATATTCATTACCAAAATACCAGGACATACTTGTATGATTTTCCTTAAATAATAACTTAGTGCTTTGTTCCCTACTATACATTTCCTACTATACTATCCAATTTTTATACTAAACATCCTCTGATACCTACTATAACACCCTGACCCCTATAAACCAAAGTCGGTGCATTACATGTTATATTTTCATGGTTAGAGGGAATGAAAATCCCAATGGAAAGATCAGTTTAGTTTTATTGAAGAAACTAGATACATTTATGTAACTCAAGTTACATTGGAAAAGGATAAAAAATACAATACATAATAAAAAAATAAATACTACATCCCATAGATAACAATAAATTATCTCTTGTTCATCACATATTAAAATTAAACATTGAAAGGGGTGAGATCAAATGATCGGTATGGGTTACAAATGGAGGAAGCATGAATATATAATAACTAAATTGTAAACAATTTGATATAATCAATATGGATTGGTTAATAAATAAAAAACTCACACCATTAATAAACTGGGAATGAAACTACAACCATAGATTTTTTCAAAGTGAAAAACTCATGATTAGAAATAAATCATAAAAAATAAATAGAATTCATATTAATTGGATTTCATGTATCTGTAACATGATACAATAATATTTTAAAAATGGTTTAGTTCTCTTGGTAGAAACCCGTCTGATTTTGGAAAGAAACTCAATGGGTTTGTCGCTAACTGGTTTGTCTCATGAGACCTACCGATGCATCGAGGGGTTATAGTGGGCCCCACCCACCACTGAATGTCAAAAACAATATTTATACATTGATTCAATAAAAGAGAAATATTCTTTTTCAATATCAATCTAGAGTAGAGTATACAAAATAATCAATATTTCCGTAGTTAAAAAAACATTCCAAATAAACACGTTATCTATAATTCTATACTATTTAGAAAAAAAATATCACTAATGTGAGATTATGTAAATTTAATATAAATATAATTTAAAAATAAAAAATTAATCTTAAATGGTATGTAGGTACACCATATAAGGATTATTAGGTGCACACTACAAAGTTTGTGCAACAAAACAGTAGTTGAGACAGTGTCTCTTACCAAATGTAAATGGTCGAATCATATGAAAAAAACTTAATAAACCAGAAATGAGTCATTTAATTCCATGAATATATAAAGAATAATGTTATTATATATCAATTTTACGTCCAAATATACCACATATAATATATAATTGGTGAACAATGTAAATCTCACGGAAATGAAAGGGACATGAGAAACCCCTTACATTGTGCTCGAGTGTGTCCTTAGTTTTTTCTAATAACCTAAATAATCAAATTTAGAGGAATTAATTAATAATTCCATAACATTTTATTCATTTAATTGGTTTATGATATGCTTATTAGGTTCATTCATGGCCCTTTAATGGTTTTAAGCATTTCAATTTTATTGTTTTGGAAGCATTTTCTTTCTTGGTTTTCATGATCCATTTTCGTGCTTTAATGAATGGAAGTTCATTAGAAATGTGGTTGAACATAAAGAATTGTTAATATATATTATTTTTAAAATTATAGAGATATAAATTATATTATAATTATTCTAGTATATATACATGAGGATGTATAATTAATTAAATGTTTTTGAAAAACTCTAGGACTGAGCTTGGTAGTTTTGTATACAATGAACTTGTATTGTATTATTTTTCCAAATTATTTGTGTATGGGTCTTACATATCATTAATGAGATTAAATTCATATATTCTGATCTTTTTCAACAATAAAAATGATTTCATGACCATAATTAAAGATGATAACTAAAATTGAGAACATGTCATCCTTTAATGTGATAAATTAACACATCTCAGATAGTGTTTTGTTTTTAGAATAAGAGGTTGGAGAAAGAGAGATGATGATGAAATATTCCATTATCATAATATAATTACAGTTAATGTAATGCACTGGAACTATTATATCATTTGGGTGAGGGGATGTGAGGAAATAAGTACAAAATAAAGGAAATCAAAATTAGAGAAAAATTGGGAAATCTCTTATGAAAATTTGGCAGCATAATGGCGTCACATAAAATTTTAAAAAATAGTTTTATGAGAGAAATAGGGAATACATCACACATATATAAAATGGGAATAAAGGGTAATATGTAATGATATATCCCCTTATAATCCAATTGCAAATAAAAGAGAAAACATAAAATGAAATCATTATGAAAAGGGAAGGGTGGTTGATTCTCTTACCTTGTAGAGTTAATGCTAAAACATGAAGGATGGGACCTTGGGGGTTCTAGGAGACCTTGGGAGGACTACTAGGGAGGTTATACCACCAGATATTTGATAGTATGGAGTTTATAATGAATAAAAATGAAGGGGGGGGGGGTGAGTGGGTATTTATAGTAATTAAGGGAGAGTTTGTTATTAATTAAAAGGGACAGCTTATTAGTGGTTTTTGCAAAACCATGGGCTCGACCATGGTATTTACCCATTGTTTTAGCCACATGGGAAACCTCTTGTCATATGTTACTATACAAAAGTCGACCATACTTTTATATTTAATTATTAAATCATTATGATGTCATTAATCTTCTGAAAACTCAAATCTGTATTTTTAGTATTTATGAAAAATTCATGTATTTTAGAAAAATCCCAAAAATTTACCCAAAAAAATATTATGACGTGTAGAATTAAAAAATGAATTACATTTTTTGAAAATAATTTTCTATGTATTTTTAATTTAATTTTTAAATAAATTAATAGTTAATTAAAATTAATAATTTTTAAATGTATAATTAGTTCTATATCACATTAAAAATTCAATTAAGATCTCAATATCTTATTACCTTTAAAAGAATATAATCATTAATTAGTATTTATAAAGGTAATATTACTATTAATATTACTATTCACAAGTGTATGTTACTATTCATCAAAAAATCAAGTTTGTTCTATCAGAGTCCAAATGACTTACTGGTCACAACTCTAGATGACCATTTCTCGAAATTCAAAACATAGAAGTGGAAACATTATGATTAATGGATAGCTTATAACTTTATCCTATAATGTTTTGATTCAGAAAAGATTTAGTGCTTCATGAAATATAGGCTCTCTTATGAATATAATGTATTTAAGAGGATCATAGCATAATATTTTTGGGGTGTTATAGAATTTTTCATTTGAAAATATAAATACCAAAAAACCTATGATTCCAAATTTAATTTCAGATTAAGTGGTTATATATATTTTTTAATTACTTATTATGAGAGCATGTATTGATACTAGAGATACATAACGTTGGTTGGAGTGGATACTCAATAGGGGGTAAAATGAGTTCCAAAAAAAAATTCTTTTATTTTTTTTGTTAAAATCCTCCAATTAAAACTAAGTTAAACCGTAGTGAATTTGTAAAACTGTAAGTGTTCAATTAGGTTCTCAAAAGATTGATTAGGTCTCAGTTAATTTAATAAGAATATTAAATTATCTATTGAAACTAACATACTAATTTACAATAGTTACAAACACTTTCTAGATTAACTATCTAAGTAACTTTAAAAAAATTGTATTTCAAAGAAATTAGCAGTGGAATATTTAGTATAAGCTAAAACAAAAATAAGTAAGAACATCAGTTTTAAACAACAGGTTCAGTCTCATATCGAGACTTAGTCCTCTCAAATAATTTATATAAATTTTATTCACACCCTGGATCGGGGTAAACAATAGTGCAAAGACTGTACATGTACTAAGACCTCTACAACAGTTCTACGTGGGAACATGAACAATAGCACACATGAAATCCAGGTCCTACTTGACCTCTACCACTATCCATAGTGGGATAAATGAGGGTTGTTGAAGGTTTGTGTGAGGATTTAGAAATCCTCCAGTTTAGAATAGGAGACGGTGTGTGTATAAAATATACATTGTATCAACACTGCTCAAAATGTAAATAAAAGAATCATTGATAGAGTAGATATGAGTTTTATAATGATCTAGTGATGTGAAGTGAAACTCTGGACATCTTTGATTGATCATGAATGGTTATGATTCCTTCTCTGGTTATTTTATAAAAAATAGAGGGTCGTTTTCTTTATGTTCAGTTTGATCAGCTTGAGTGTATGAAGAGCTCGTTGTAGTTCTTCACTTATTGACTAAGGTGAAGATTTTGTTCTCTTCTAGAATAAATTGATTCATGTACGTTGAGTATTCTTCTAGTATGGATGTAGCCTTTCTTTTCTGTGTGTATGCACCACTTTTCATCACTCTTCAGCCCTGAAGTCACACTCCTTTTGTAAGGCCTTTGTCCTTCCTTTTATAGTCTTTCAGCTCCGGTAATGGGAATGATTACCTTTTTACAGGTATGAGGTACGGTTCCCTGACATGCCAACAACTATCATTAAATAGCATTAATTGAATTAAAATCATTAAATATGTCCTTTTCTTAATAAATAAATAATATTTAGAATATAGAGTTTATGTAGTAGTGACTGGTAAGTCTTTCATTAGTAGACTTCTGTCGGTAGATATGTAATGATGGACTTTGTATATCAGTGATCTTTTATCTGTAGATCTTTGTTCTTGTACCTGTATCTCCTTGTATCGGTAGTAATTACTCTATGTATTAGTAGTTCTGTATGCCGATGACTCCTTCTATCAGTAGCTTTGATCAATCAGTAGCTCGTTTTTTCTATTAGTAACTCGCTTGTATCGGAAGCTCAGAGTATCAGTTATTGTCTATATCGATGACTATACATATTAGTAAACTTTGTATCGGTAGCTTGTGCATACCAGTAGCTCGTTTTTACTAGTAGCGGTAGCTCTATTCTGTACCAGTGATTAAGTGTACTATCGGTAACTTTGCTTATATTGGTAGCTATACTTCTATCGGTAGACTTATACATACCGGTATCTCTGTTCTGTTTCAGTGACTGTCTATTCAGTCTATCAGTAACCTTTTTATATTGGTAGAATAAGTACCAGTAGGTCTCTATTTGTCTGTATCATTAGCTATGTGCATACTAGTGTACTTAACACCGATCTGTTCTAAGCAACACATATGCCGATTGAGTTAGAATTATTTAAAAATTCATATAAACATATATATTCATTGATTAACATATTTAAAATATTATTTTGATATTATTATCAACTTGATAA
Source organism: Viscum album (assembly GCA_963277665.1). Classification (NCBI taxonomy): domain Eukaryota; kingdom Viridiplantae; phylum Streptophyta; class Magnoliopsida; order Santalales; family Viscaceae; genus Viscum; species Viscum album. Next base: position 416,570 of record CAUJRU010000151.1, on the reverse strand, counting down.
TAGAATTTCGTATATTTAAATAATTAATATGTAGATATTATTTGGTATTATCAACGTATGTGAAAGCATAATTGGGATTATCAAAACAGGTGAGGTCAACAATCTCCCCCTTTTTGAAAATCCCATGTTATGATATTATAATCCTAAAATAATCAGTAATGCATCATAGGATATTGCATTAAATCCAATTGTATCATAGAAAACAATCTATTATAAAACACATGCACTAAAGGTAAAATATAAATCTAATGTACCAGAGGGAAATGAATTAAGCTCATAAAATATACTATTTCTCCCCCTTTGTCATAAAAGATATTATTTCTCCCTCAAATATGTTTACATTTGGTAGTATTTCTCCCCCTTTGTGATTAGAAAAAAGTGTGACAAGAAGGAAATATATGAGAAGAGAATTACAGAGTGTAAAAGATCATATATATTTCTTTGAGAAACGGAATACAAAGAAATACATAAATAAAACAAAAAGAAAGACATGTGATTTCTATAAAAAATCCTTGCCACTGATCAATCAACATCTTCAGAATGAGATTTCCCCTTGGGATTAGAAGAGGATTCAGGTGTGTTGGATGTAGGTGGAGGATTAGGAACACTAGAGATGAACAGAGGAGGTTGAGCTGCTGAAACTATTCCTGGTCTGTACTGTGTAGCTCTCTGAGTGATCATTGGAGTAAGGCTTCAAATGGCTTCTACTGGAGTCATATGAGTAGGAGAAGTAGCAGAGGAATAGGTAGGTAAGGAAGGAGGTATAATCACTGTTCGAGCATCAACATGCAAGAAGGGAAATAAGTGATTTATGAAATCCATAATAATTCCTCCTCCTCTTTCCATGGAAAAAAATGTAATCATCCTTGTTTTCCATGAATTTTTTAAGTGCATGGGTCAACTCTCTGAGATTTTTGACTTGTTCTCTAAAGGATTTATTGACAAGAGGTAACATAATGTTTTTAATAGAAGTTTTAAATAATCATTCAGCTGATTCTTGGTGTAAACCCTTTGTAAATAGTATTCTAACTTGTATTTATCTTCTTTCTAAGAAAAAGAAGCTTCTCTCATATAATATTGAACAATTTTAATTATATCTCTGGGGGTAGACACCACTTGGGTCATGGATGATTAGTCCATAGAGCTACTGGTTGAAGCAGAACCAAGCTCCTCCTTTATCAAAGCTCTAATTTTGTAACACCCTAAGCTTCCATGACACACTTCTCTTTCAATAATGCAATAGCTTGCTTTGTATGCAAGTTCGAGATTCTAACGCACCACGACCAATCAAAATAGCCATTATGAATATTAATACCCACTTTTTAAAATTATTTATATTTTATATTTGAAAATGGACTGCATTTGTGGATTCAGAATATCGAAATTAGCCTATGTTTAATTTTTGGTATTTTTCTAAGAACTTCCAATTTTTTATGAACAGTGAAAAATACATAAAAACAACTTTTTTAATCAAAATAAAATATAGTGATAAATTATAATATAGAGTGGTTTTAAAGTACAATTAGAATATATTTTTTCCATTTTATCTAATGGTGTTCATTAGAATTAATTTCACTTTGAAACTGTACATAAACAATTTTCAATCTTTTAATATATATTATTTCTTAAAAACACGCTAATTGTTGTGACAACGGGAATTAATTATAAAATTAATTAATGAAACTTATATGTTTGGAATTTTTTAAAATAGACGTCATTTTTGAATTCAGAATATCAATTATAGCTTAGGGTGAATGTTTGGCATTTTTCTGAAAAACATCAATTTTTGATGAATACTGAAACCACTAAGTGGTAGTTAAAAAACTGATTTTTCATTTAAATGAAACATTACCAATTCTGTGATTTGATTTTCAAAAATCCTACATACATGGTTGTCATTAGGAAGTAAAATGTGATTCAATGGGATTAAAATAATTTTTTGGTGAATAGTAACTTTTATGTTTAACTAATCACGATTAAATGTAATAAGTGAAATTTAAGGTAAAAATGACATTATAAAAATATGAAATTACTTTTACACTTATTGGATGAGTCCTGACCGACCAAGACAATCCATGGGTCAACTTGGGGACCCCATAGAGCCACTTGGGTAAGATAATGACATTAATAACTTTTTATTTAAAGTAAAAATAAAATTGTCACAAACATGTGATGTTTTAATAAAACAATTATTACATGTGGTTATATAATTTAAATTTTTTACTATAAATATTCATTGGAAAGATAAATATCTTTCCAACATCATGGTAATTTTTTTATAATTTTTAGACATTAAATAAATTAAATTTTTATGACACAATGATGATGCAACGATTACCTCATTAATTAATGATTTAAATAAAACGAAAAGATAATGTAAAATCTAAAGCATTAACTTGTAAAAAAACTATTGGATGGGCATATTTCGAACCATTATCACCTTATCATCGAGATATATCATTTTGGGACCTTTATAATCCGAAAATCATTCCATAATAAAGTAACATTTCAATATTTCCAAGAGTGCCCCTCCTCTCCTCTTATAAAATGCCCCCACCACTACCATATTATTCACAAATTCAAGACATTTGGAATGGAAAAAATATTCCCAAATACTCTCCCAACTTCCCTCTCTTACTCTTAGAAGCTTCACTTTGGGCAGAATTCTTCCCAAGTAAGCCTTTGGCTCAAATCAAAAAGAGTTACTCGATTTTAAGGTAATGTCTTCTCTTATGTTATTTTGTTTCATTTTGCTTCTCCAACCCCTTAAACTCTTTTTATTACATTATTTTGTAGAAACACCAGAATATTAAATATACTAGGATGTTGTTATGAGAAGTAATTGATTTAAACTTACACACACCTTTGTCTAATGGTTAAATAACATACTATTTCTGTGGTTGGCGAATTTCTGCCTCATGAAACGATGCTTGTTCAATCTTCTTTTAACACCTCTCATGGTGGCCATTATTATGACTCTATTTTTATATATGATATATATTATGTTTTTTTCACTTATTATTCTGTATTTTTCATTTATGACATACCTTTATGAATTCCATTGTGGGTAAACGCGATAATTTCATTTGAGGAAGTGCGGACTTCCGCCCCCTCAAAGTGATTTGAAACTTTAATGCCATATGTGGGACGTATAAAGGATGGAGTAAGTGACATTATATATGAAATTATACTGTAATTATAAAATAACTTTATATCATTATGTTTCATCCCATTAAAATACAAAATAGAAATGAAATTAGCGTTCATGTGTACGTAGGGCTTACCGTCTCCATGAAGGGTGAATTTCATTTCTTACCTCTAAATGTTATGTAATATTATAAATGAATGTATATAATGGATATATATGATATATATGATGTCTACATAATGAATATAATTCTGAATATAATGGATATTTTACCACATGAACAACTTGTAATTATAAGATGTTTATTTTTGACTCAAGTTCCAAAGATCGACAAAACGACCTTTATTAACTTAAATAATTACATAATGTTCATAACATGGTAATAAATGATATAAAAGAAATAATAAACTTTAAAAAGGTTCTTAAGAAATTATAAATTAACTCTAGTTTATAATTCAGGAGGTTAATGAAAGTTCAAATCAAGTCGGACACGAGGTAAGGGATCTTCGTAACCCAATTTCCATTCTTTGGGTTAATCTCCTACATTCAAACCATGTCATGATATTGTTATGTCCTATCTAGTATTTATACTTTATTTATGTGTAAATATAGTGAATACACATAATAGATCTATTTTATTTAAATAATTATCTTTGAAAGGGACATCGTCTCAATCTCCTTTCACTGAGGAATATTTTATTTTATACACAACTTTCTTTTATACGGCGTATAAACCCCTTTGACTTTTATGTTTATTCAAAAGGATTATTTTTTATACAAAGAGTTTTACTAAATGGAAAAAGGGAATGTTTTTTTGTTATACGTATGTGGAGACAACGACTTCTATTCCTCCGTGACCAATATTTGATTTTCATCTTCCTCTAAAAGCTATAATTTTTATAAAAATGAAAAATAAATACCAAGTTTTAATTTTCTTTTATTTTTGAAAATGGTTGTGATAATGTTTTTATTATATCAATGTGTTGAATTGATATCTTATGATTGAAATGTGTAATTGTTATGTTTCCTTTATGCATGTTTTATGTGATATGATTATGTTATGGTTTATGATATGTTTAAATCTGTTCATATGAGGAATGCATTGGACTTAATATGCGACGGGTGGAGCCCGCTATGGCTCCTCAATGCATCGACAGGTCTAATGAGACAAACTAGTGTCTTGGCATGAGGCCTTGAAAAAATATTATTTGTGGTATTGGAACGAGGCCTTGGCTACATGGTTACGATAGTCTAGAATTATGCATTCCATCATTATGAAAGTGGTTATTGATATTGCATGTGATTATTCGACCAGTAGAATATCCATGTGAATAAGTAAATGACATTATCTCATTTTACTTTTTTCATATTATGTTGAAGTTCATGTTTAAATGGATTTTGTTTAAGTTATACATTACCTTAAATGATTATGTTTATTTATGAATGATTTTGATATATTGTTATCCTTACTGAGAATCTGAGCTCACCCTTTCCAATGTTTTAATTTTTCCAGGATGCGAAGTAGTATATTATGAATGACCTGTAGGGATAGTACGAGGGGATATGAAGAAAAGATGTTGTTGTAGTTTTATTTTACTTTACGATGTAATGTAAGGAATATGAATGTATCTAGTGTTTCCAAGGATACTAAACTAATCGGTCTTTAGTGACTTGATCTTTTGTGATCATGACAATGTTACACAATAATGCACCGACTCTAGGTAACTGGGGTTGGGGCGTTACAGTTAGTATCAGAGGCAGTTTAGTACTAGCCTTGGAAGCTAGATTTAGATAACCTCTGATTAGATCACATATCCCAAAGATAGACTTTGAGGATTAATATAGAAGAACATCTTAGAATTTTGGTATTATAATGATTTTCTGAGTTTTCCGAGCAATACAAACCTGTCTGGATACGAGCAGGTAGAGGCGGCTCTGGCATAGATGTACCTATGGGTAAAACCTGAAAACACCACTGTGAGCTAGACTCAAACGGGAACAGGTGCATGACAATGGGCCTTGCTGCACTCTTGGGTACGACACTCCCGAGGGATATGCTTAGGATAATTATCATTTTCTTTACAAACCATTATGAAGGGATTATGATTACATCCTTTCTCAAAGAATTTTTTTTATGATTATGGATTATATCCATAAACAGTTCAATTTATGTTAAGTGTTTTACATGTATATAAATATGTATTTTAATTCATAAACTAATCTAGTTTATGAAATTGTTTATAAATGGCACCTAGTGGGAGGGATAGAAACTGTATCAATGCAAGCACTTCGTGTAGGGATTGCCTTTCCTGCTGAAGATAATTATTGTGGAGCTGGAGATAAAACTGGTGCTGATCAACTTATTACCATACTGGGACAACTCAATCAGGTTATGAATAATAACCTTACTTGTATGGAGTGCCCTGATCTGCAACGTGGAGGATCAATGTTAGACCGCTTCATGAGGAAACAACCACCAAAATTTAATGGGGGGTACAAATCCATTAGTAGATGAGCAATGGATAAACTCCTTAGAGCAAATATTCCATGACATGGGGAGTAGCAAAAGGGAGAAGGTTTTCATGGCAGTTTACCGCCTCACTGGAGATTCCGATCAATGGTGGTTGCTGATTCAAAACACAAAGGAAGATAATGAAGTATCAAATATAGAATAGAGGGATTTCAAAGAGCATTTCTTAGAAAAATACTTCCCTCGTGACCGTCAAGTAGATATGGAAAGGAAATTTCTGAGACTGAGACAAAAGGAGGAAGAGAATGTCACAAAGTATGAGGCTAACTTTACAAGGTTAGCAAGGAATGCAGAAAATTATATACACAACCCAAGAAGTAAGACTGATCGTGTCTTTGATGGGTTAAAACCATTTCTCCATCGAGCCTTATTCTGACAATCTTTCTCATCGTATGAAGATATAGTCGCGTGTGCTATCAAGATAGAAAAGGAACTCTCTAAATTTTATGACAATAAAGTAAAGCAAGAGAAGAAGAGAACGGTGGAACAAGAGATAGATAAAGGGAAAATGGGAATGAAGGATTTTCCATTATGCAATAATTGTGGGAAGAATCACCCGGGTACTTTCCTAAAAGGAATGGGAGTTGTTATAAATGTGGAGAAAAGGGTCACCAGGCTTGTGATTGCAAGGGAATGAAAGAGGCTATCAATGTTGAATGCTACAATTGTAGGGAAATGGGGCATTATGCAAATGAATTTCCTAAGAGTCAGGGAAACTTACCTCAGAAAAGGCCAAGGGATCAAGGAAAATCTTATGCTGTTACTATAGTTGAAGTAGAATAATTAATGTATTGGTTCTTTTGGACTCAATGATTATATTCTGGTTATAAGAATAATGTGATATATATATGGATTATACTACAGTACTTTTTGTTTTCATTAATGTTTTAATATGATGAAGGTAATCATATTTTTAGCATGTGACAATAAGAGAAACTTTACTTTGTTTGGGGAATCTAATGTTACAATTTATTTTGGAATTTAGAGACCTTTTAGAGAAAGTCTGGATAGTGGTATTTTGGATAACTACAAAGCTTGGAATGGATTAAGTTGAACCTTGGATAGTATTGTTTAAGGTTAACACATTTCTGAAGATTATTTTTTGGAATATTATAATACAATAGTGTTAGGAAAAGGACAACCTGCAGGTTGGGGGATAACCCGTCGCGTCGGAAAAAACTGTAGGAATCGAACCCACAACCATAGTGCGACAGGCCTTTGTTACCTACCACTTGCCTACAGGAATTCCCTGGATATTACAAAATATTTTTCCTAATCTGAATGGCATGTGTTAATATTTGGAACCTTGTACGATTAGGATAAATATAATATTTTTGAGTTCTATTATCTTTTTTAGTAAAAGATGGGTTTGTGGTAAAAATTTAATAAAGAATGAATGTCTACATGAAAAGTATGTATATTTCCTTACATTCTTATTAAATCTCCTAAATAAATTCCTCAACTATAAGAAAGGTAAATTAAAACAAAAACGTTGTCGGTTAACTTTTCCTACCGGGGAATCAATGATCGTTTAACCAATCACAAGTTTGTGATTTTCTTGTAGTTAACCTTTCTCCTAATCCTGTTTTCTAAAAATCTCCATCAGACCTTGATGGTTTGTTTCTTCTCCATATCCATATTTTCATAGAATCCTAGTATGGGCTATCTCGATTGACCTTTTGTACTTCTCTTTCTTTCTTTTAATGTTATATTTTTTTAACCTTACTTCTGGTGTGGGTTTTCAACAAAGGTATTTTCTATTTTCAAACTATTATTTTCAAAGAAAAATTTCAAATTGTGAGGACGCAATTTATTGAAGGAGGGGAGAATGTAACACCCCAAGCTTCCATGATACGCTTCTCTTTCAATAATGCAATAGCTTGCATTGTATGAAAGTTTGAGATTCTAACGCACCACGACCAATCAAAATAGCCATTATGAATAGTAATACCCACCTTTTAAAATTATATATATTTTATATTTCAAAATGGACTTCATTTGTGGATTCGAAAAATCGAAATTAGCCTATGTTGAAGTTTTGGTATTTTTCTAGGAACTTCCAATTTTTTATGAATAGTGAAAAATACTTAAAAACAACATTTTTAATCAAAATAAATTATAGTGGTAAATTATACTATAGAGTAATTTTAAAGTTTAATTAGAATTTTTTTTACCATTTTATCCAATGGTGGTCAATAGAATTAATTTCACTTTGAAATTGGACATAAACAATTGTCAATCTTTTGATATATATTGTTTCCTAAAAACACACTATTTGTTGTGACAACGGGAATTAATTATAAAATTAATTAACGAAACTTTTATGTTTGGAATTTTGTAAAATAGAAATCATTTTTGATTTCGGAATATCAATTATAGCTTAGGGTGATATTTTGGCACTGTTCTGAAAAACATCAATTTTTGATGAATAGTGAATCCACTAAGTGGTAGTTAAAAAACTGATTTTTCTTTTAAATGAAACATTACCACTTCTGTGATTTAATTTTCAAAAATCGGATATACACGGTTGTCATTAGGAAGTAAAATGTGGTTCAATGGGATTAAAATAATTTTTTGGTGAATAGTAACTTTTAAGATAAATTAATAACGATTAAAAGTAATTAGTGAAATTTAAGGTAAAAATGACATTATAAAAATACGAAATTACTTTTACACTTGTCGAAAAATTATTGGATGAGTCATGGCCGACAAAGAAAATCCATGATTGAACTTGGGGACCCCATGGAGCCACTTGGGTAAGAAAATGACATTAATACATTTTTATTTAAAGTAAAAATAAAATTGTCACAAACATGTGTTGTTTTAATAAAACAATTATTACGTGGGGTTATATAATTTAACTTTTTTACTACAAATATTCATTGTAAAGCTAAAAATACTTCCTACATCATGGTAATTTTTTTAAAATTTTTAGACATTAAATAAATTAAATTTTTTATGACACAATGATGATGCAGTGATTACCTCATTAATTAACGATTTAAATAAAATGAAAAGATAATGTAAAATATAAGGCGTACACTTGTAAAAAACCTATTGTATGAGCATATTTTGAACCATTTTCACCTTATACTTGAAATATTTCATTTTGGGACCTTTAAAATCGGAAAATAATTTCATAATAAAGTAACATTTCAATCTTTCCAAGAGTGCCCCTCCTCTCCTCTTATAAAAGGCCGCCACCACGACTACATTATTCACACATTGAAGCCATTTTGATCGGCCAAAATCTGCCCAAATACTCTCCCAACTTCCATCTCTTACTCCTAGAAGCCTCACTTTGGGCATAAGTCTTCCCAAGGAAGCCTTTGGCACAAATCAAAAAGAGTTACCCGATTTTAAGGTAATGTCTTCTCTTATATTATTTAGTTTCATTTTGCTTCTACAACCCCTTAAAATCTTTTTATTCCTTTCTTTTGTATCAAAAACAGTATATTAAATATACTAGTATGTTGTTATGAGAAGTATTTTATTTACACTTACACACACCTTCTTCTAATGGTTAAAGAACATATTATTTCTGTGGTTGGCGAATTTCTGCCTCACGAAATGATGATTGTTCAATCTACTTTTAACACCTCTCATGGTGGCCATTATGATGGAACTATTTTTATATAAGATATATATTATGTTTTTTTCCTTATGATTCTGTATTTTTCATTTATGGCATACCTTTATGATTTCCATTATGGGTAAACACGATAATTTCATTTGAGGAATTGCGGACTACCGCCCCCTCAAAGTGATTTGAATCATTAATGCCATATGTGGGACGTATAAAGGATGGAGTAAGTGATATTATATATGATATTATACTTTAATTATAATATAAATTTACATAATTTTGTTTCATTCCATTAAAATACGAAATAGAAATGAAAGTAGTGTTCATGCGTACGTACGACTTACCGTCTCCACGAACGATGCATTTCATTTCTTACCTCTAAATGTTATGTAATATTATAAATGCATGTATATACTGGATATATATGATATATATGATATCTGAATAATGAATATAATTCTGGATATAATGGATATTTTACCACATGAACAACTTGTAATTATAATAAGTTTATTTTTGACTCAAGTACCAAAGATCGACAAAATGACCGTTATTAACTTAAATAATTACATAATGTAATAACATGGTAATAAGTGATATAAAAGGAATAATGAACATCAAAAAGGTTCTTAATAAATTATAAATTAACTCTAGTTTATTATTCAAGAGGATAAATAATGGTCAAATCAAGTCGGACACGAGGTAAGGGAACTTCTTAACCCAATTTATATTCTTTAGGTTAATCTCCAACTTTAAAATTATGTCATGATATTATTATGTAATATCTGGTATTTATACTTTCTTTATGTGTAAATATAGTGAATACACATAATAGATCTATTTTATTTAAAAAATGATCTTTGTAAGGGACTTCATCTCAATCTCCTTTCACTGAGGCATATTTTATTTTATACACAACATTCTTTTATACGGTGTATAAACCCCTTTGAATTTTACGTTTATTCAAAAGGAATATTTTTTATATGAAGTGTTTTACTAAACGACAAAAGGGAATGTTTTTTTCATACATATGTGGAAACAACGACTTCTCCGCCGCCGTGACCATTATTTGAGTTTCAGCTTCCTCTACAAGCTATAATTTTTTTAAATGAAAAATAAAAACCATGTTTTGATTTTATTTTATTTTTGAAAATGGTTGTGATAATGTTTTTATTATATCAATGTGTTTTATTGATATCTTGTGATTGAAATGTGTAAATGTTATGTTTCCTTTATGCATGTTTTATGTGATATGATTATGTTATGGTTTATGATATTTTTAAACATGTTAATATGACGAATGCATTTGACTTAATAAGTGACGGGCAAAGCCCGCTATAGCTCCTCGATGAATCATCTGGTCTCATGATACAAACTAGTGTCTTGGCATGAGGCCTTGACAAGATCTTATTTGTGGTCTTGGAACGAGGCCTTGTCTACGTGGTTATGATAGTCTGGCATTATGCATTCCATCATTATGAAAGTGGTTATTGATATTTCATGTGATTATTCGACCAGTAGAATATCTATGTGAATAAGTAAATGGAATTATCTCATTTTACTTTTGCCCTAGTATGTAAAAGTTCATGTTTAAATGGCTTTTGTATTATTTATAAATTTCCATAAATGTTTATGTTTATTTATGAAAGCTTCCGCTATATTGTTATCCTTACTGAGAATCTGAGCTCACCCCTTCCAATGTTTTAATTTTTCTAGGATGTGAAGAAGTATATTATGAATGACCAGAAGGGATAGTATGAGGGGATATGAAGAAAAGATGTTGTTTTAGTTTTCTTTTACTTTATGATTTAATGTAAGGATTATGAATTTATCTATTTTTTCTAAGGATACTAAACTAATCAGTCTTTCGAGACTTAATCTTTTGTGATCATGCCAATGTTACACAATAATGCACCGACTCTGGGTAACTGGGGTCGGGACGTTACAAATTTGATCCAATTATATTGAAGGTCTCAAAGAAAGAGAACCAATAGAAAAACTTACAGTTTCCATGAAACTCATAGTTATCCCACTAATAATATTTTTCACTCCAGAATTTTGGGCACCGACATGATTATCCACATACTTTTTAAATCCCTCAAAAACTGAATCCATCTGGCTCACTACACTCTTCAGATAGGCCAAATCCTGGTCTGCTTGAGATTTTGAACTCATATAGAATTCAGAGAGACAACTGATTTCTTTAGAACTACAACATCCTCTGCCAAGCTAGACATCTTATTCTAGAAAGCTGTGATTTCATCTACTATCTCTGCCACAAAGGTTGACACATTACAACCAAGAGAGAGTTCAAACGGCTTTTCCAAATTTCTCATCTCTTCAAAAAATTGATTCTTTAACTCGGCAATAGAAGCACTCATGAACTATTTCATCTCATCCTTCAAATATGCTATGTCATCCCTAGTGACTATATTAGTAGGAACAACAACATGTGAACTTTCAGATACTATACTGGCCAAAGTGTCATCCATAACAGTATGAATAGATGACACCAGTGAAGCTTCCATTCTCCTTACTTATTCCACAAAACTGACATTAAGATCAGACTTTAGACTATCCAGACCATGTATTCTTACCACATCTTCGGGTAATATCTCAAATTGAATATCATAATTGACTTTTGGTCTTTGAAGGGATATCTAATTATTAAAATCTGGGTAATCCAATCCAAAAACTAAAAACCCTAGGTCATCTTCCCAGTCTTCAATCTCAATACACACTAAAACACTGCCAAACCTGGTTGTATGCTCCCCCTCAACTGGTAGATTCTCTTGTATAGAAAAGGAATCCTCAACAAATAGTTATTCCTTAGAAGAATCTTCCACAACTATCTCTATTTCTACAACAGTAGGAGGTTCTTCAAGAATAGGTACAAGTCTCTCAACTGCATTAAATTACTCAACATGCATTAAGGAATGTCCAATCAGTTGACAAAGGCTCAAGCCGATAGAAACAAATTCTCCACTTGCATGAACTTCTTCTTCATTTTCTCGAGAAGCCTCTTCCTGATCTGATTTTTTCTAGTATTCCTCATCCATGGGTGCCTCTTCATTGCTTACACCCAAAATAGTTTATGTACTAGGTTGGTTCAAAGAAGCACTTTCCCTTTCTTGTGATAAAACATCAAGAGTTGTTCTAGGAGGCAATTCAGTATCTCCTCCATTTGCTGCAGAGGAATATTCCTCTACTGAATTATAACTATATTGTGCCTATTCTTCATCAGGTCTAAGACCTAGATCCCTCACATCCTTAGGCCTAGAAGGATGATCCACAAGATTAAACTTATCATATAACTTCTTATCATCAGTAACCCACTCTCCTCTCCAGGGGTTCCAGTTTATCTTCATGTACTTATACACTATGCATATGATACAAAAGTTGTTTCTTACCACTACTGTCTCATCCTAAGATTCATCCACTACTTTTACTTTGATCATAACCAAAATCAACTTGGAAAAGTATAAAGCATTGGTATTTGACATTGGCCTGGTCATATCCTCCATTTGAATCATTAGAATCCTACACAGATTCACCTTTACACCATGTCTCAAGTGATTTAGCAGATAGATATCTTGATATCTCAAATTTCCAAAGTCCCCTCTTCTTGAACTTAGCACGTGTTGCACAAATTTGAACAACAATGTGTTTTCTACATCAATTTCCATAGCCACAACCTTTCTCTGCTTTCCACTACCAGGGAGCTCCTCTAAGGTAGTCACATATTCAAATATGTCAATTGTAGATGGTACTGTCTTTGATGAATATGCAAAAACTCATTTATGTGGTAATCTCAGGTACTCATCCCACTCAATAGATGAAAAGTCTATTTCCTTACCATTTACCCATGAAACCATTCTATTTTATTCTTCGAATTTATCAAAACTCACAAACTCATAGAACTGTTTTACTAGCTTCGGATAATAGGGGACATTGTTATTCGAAAACCATTCAACCCACTTATGATATGCCAGAACCTCTAAAACTAATGATTTACTAGACAATATCCATTCCACGCATAACTCTTTTTCGATCACAATATCTCTATTTTGTAAATGCAGGTTCACTCGTCACCTCCCCGACCTTTTTATGCTAACACTGATACTTGCTTCTGTCTCTGTCTTCTTCTTCTTCACATTTGGCTAATCAATGTCATCTCTAAAAGTAAGGAGTTTGTTTTTTCCATATCTTGTTTGAAGAACCTAGGGTTTTTTAGAAATTTGAGAGCTAAGGCTTGAGTGTAAATGAAAAGTTTTGTTGATTGAGAAGTAACTAGGACTTCGTTTTATCATTTAGGAATCATAAAACAAGTATTTAAAATATAATAAGTAAATTATAAGTGATATAGATTCCCGTGGCTAGAGAGAAGTTTAAAATAGAGCATACTTAATGGGAGGGTATACCGGTTCGAATTCCTAATGGTGACGTACACTAATTTGTGAGGTATATCAGTGAGGTTCATACTGGTAAGGCCTCATACTAGTGAGGTATAACAGTGAGGTCTCAAACCTGTGAGGTATAATAGTGAGGTGTCGTACCTGTGAGGTATAACAGTGAGGTCTCATACCAGTGAGGTATAATGGTGAGGTTTCATACCAGTGAGGTATAACAATGAGGTCTCATACTGGTGAGGTATAATAGTGATATATCATTCCTAAATCATGCCTAATGTAATCTAACTTATCTGGACTTAAAGACTTTGTGAAAATATCAGCTAATTGATTTTTAGTACCTATAAATTCAAGAGTAATATCACGTTTTTGGTAATGATCTCTTAAAAAGTGGTGCCTTACATCAATATGTTTGGTCCTAGAGTGAGACACAAGGTTCTTTGAAATGTTAATTGCACTTGCATTGTCACAGTTAATAGATACATGTCTAAATTGATATCCATAGTCCAAAAGAGTGTGTTTCATCAAAAAAATTTGTGCATAGAAACTACCAGCAGCTATATACTCCACTTTAGCAGTAGAAAATGCAACAAAACTCTTCTTTTTACTACCCCAAGATTCTAATGATTTTCCCAATAAATGACATGTTCCAGATGTTATTTTTCTATCCAACTTGGAACCAGCCAAGTCCGCATCTGAATAACTCATTAATTCAAAATATTGTCCTTTTGGGTAAAAAAACACAAATTTGCAGTATGTTTCAGATATTTGAATATTCTTTTAACAGCAAGAAAATGTGATTCTTTAGGATTATTTTGAAGTCCCTCACACATAGAAACAGTAAGCATAATATCTGGTCGACTATAAGTAAGGAAAAGTAAGCTTCCAATCATACCTCTGTAGTTGGTTTGATCCATAGGTTTTCCAGTTTAATCTGCATCCAATTTATATACATTACTCATAGGTGCATCACTTTCCTTAATGATATCCAAACCAAAACGTTTTAAAAGATCCTTTCTATATTTATCTTGATTCAAAACAATACCATTTTCATTTTGAAAATCTTGAAATCTATGAAAATATTTGAGTTCTCCAATTAAACTCATTTCAAAATAATTTTTAATACTCTTTGAAAAGTCAATACATATTGTATTTTTCGAAGATCTAAAAATAATAACATCAACATAAATTTTTAATATCAAAACATCTTTAGAAATTATTTTAATAAAGAGAGTTGGATCGACAATTCCTTTTGTAAAACCTTTTGAAAAATGAAAATTTCAATGTCTATCATACCAAGTTTGTAGATCTTATTTCAAACCATATAAATCATTAAATAGCTTAAAAACTTGATTTGGAAAATGAGGATTAGTAAATCCATGTGGTTGTTCAAAAAAAAATAACATGAATTATAAAACCATTTAGAAAAGCACTTTTAACATCCATTTTATATAACTTGAAATTTAGATGAGCAGCATAGGCAAGTAGAATCCTAATAGATACTAATATAGCTTCATGGGAAAAGGTTTCCTCACAGTCTATTCCTTCCTTTTGACTATACCCTTGTGCAACTAACCTAACATTGTTTCTAACTATATTTCCCTATTCATCAACTATGTTTCTAAAAACCCATTTAGTGCCTATGGTCAAAGTTTCCTTAGGTCTCTCAACTAATTCCCAGACTTTTTTTCTTTCAAATTGATTTAACTCTTCTTGCATAGCCATTACCCAAAATTCATCATTGATTGCATCATTTATATTTTTAGGTTCTAGCTATGAACGAAAGGCTTGATGTTCAACTTGGTTTCTTAGAGAATCTCTAGTCTATGTCCCTCTATCAGGATTACCAACAACATCATCTAAAGGATGATTCTTTAGAATCCTAGTTTATCTAGTAAAGGTGAAACTAGGAATTTCAGGTTCTTCTCTTGGTTCGGATTAAACATAATCAAGTCCTGGAAAGTTTCTGGAATTGGATGTCTTTACAACATGTTCACTATTTTTTTCATTATGGTCTAGAACAGGCAAGACTTCTTTAAGATTTTCAAGAGAAGGTTTAGGTTCATGTGGATCAGTTTCATCAAATTTGATGTGAAAAGATTCTTCCACACACTTGGTTATTTTTGTTAAAGACTATGTATGCTTTGAATGTAATTGAATATCCAAGAAAAATTCATTCATCACTTTTATAATAAAACTTGTCAAGATTAACTTTTGTATTGAGAATAAAAATTTTGCATCTAAAAACTCTAAAGTAATTAACCTTAGGTTTCCTATGGTTCCACAACTCATAAGAGGTATTCTTTAAAACAGGTCTGATCAAGACTCTATTAATAATATAACAAGCTATATTTACTGCTTCATCCCAAAAATAAATAGGCAGTTCATATTCATTTAGCATAGTTCTGGAAATTTCATGAAGGGTTCTATTTCTTCTTTCTACTACACCATTCTATTGAGGTGTCCTAGGGGTAGAAAAGTTGTGACTATAGCCATTATGTGAGTAGTAAGATTCAAACTCATGATTTTCAAACTCACGACCATGATCACTTCTCAGGGTCTTAATTTTAAGTCCACTAAGGCTCTCTATAGGCTAGGAGTATTTTACAAAATAAGAACAAGCTTCACTTTTGTGATCTAACAAGTATACCCAAGTATATCTAGAAAAGTCATCTACTAAGACATAGACATAGTGATTACCATTTAAACTAGAAACTATAGAGGGTCTAAAAAAATCCTTCTGAACCAAATCAAGAGGTTGAGAAGATGAAACTTATTTATTTGATTTAAAAGAATATTTATGTTGATTTTTCTTTTGACAGGGATTACAAATTTTATCAGCTGAAAATTCAAGATTGGGAAGGTATCCAAATATGTCTTTCCTAGTCAGTTTTATAAGTGAATAAAAATTGAAGTGTCTTAATCATCTGTTCCATAGCCATGAATCTTTATAAAAATCATTTAAACATGTAACATTTTGTTTAGCTAAAGAATTCAAATCAACATCATAAATACTTTCATTTCTCAAAGTAGAAAATACTAAAAAAAAATTACAATTAGAAACATTACAAGAATAATTTTCAAATTTAATCCTTGAAACCATCATCACACAACTGAGAATTACATAACATTTTATACTTGAGTCCATCAACAAATAAAACTTTGGAAATTAAAACTGAATTAGTTTTACCAATCTGTCCTAAGCTGATGATCTTTCCTTTAGAGTTATCATCAAAGGTGACATGGCCTCCTTCAACATTGATTAAACTTTTTATGAATGAGTAATATCCAGACATATTCCTTGAACATCTACTTTCCATGTACTATACCTTCTTATGAGAACTTTTCAAGCAAGTATCCTACAAAATAGGTCTAAATAGAAAATGATTTCGGTACCCAAATTTTCTTGCATCCAGACTGGTTAGTAATCAAATATTTAGGTACCTAGATTTGTCTTATGGGTCTCAAATAATCTACAGAATTGATAGATTTTGAAATAAAAACTTTATTTGATCTATAACCATATGAATTACTAGTTGAAGCATATAAATTTACAAAATGAGAACAGGTAGCATTATGTCAAGATTTAGGAAAAAATCTAGTTTTAGTAAATAGTCTCTTTCTAGGGTGATAGCCAATTCCAGTCGTATATTTGGTTTCCACTTGTTTTCAAAACATTTTTGTAAGTGCATCTTTTAGATTTGTGAATTTTTCTAAGTCCTTACTTAATTTCTCATTAGAAAATCGTAGTTCTGTATTTTCCTTTAGTAATTTAGAATTATTTTCGTTTTTCACATCAAGGGCAGATTTAACAGAACTTGTTAAAGAATGTTATTTTTTTTAAAGCTGTATACTTGTTATTTAATTCATACCAGATTTCTTCTAGCATATTACAATATTCAAATATCTCTTCACTAGACATATTTTCTGATTCAAAATCAAAATCAACTCTAGAGTAATATGAATTTAAAGCAAGAGTGTCTAGTGTTACCTCTGATGTGTTTTCCATAAAGCACTTGTTAGATTTTTGAGATTTTTCATCTTGAGTAGAATTAGAATCACATGAACTATCTTCTGAAGCACTCCAAGTTAATTTCATAGCTTTCTTATACTTATTTTCCTCTTAGTCACATTTCTTTTTGAACATTAATTTCAGGAAGCCTGCTTTAATGTGACCTTTTCTTTTTCATTCATAATAGACAACATCATCACTCTTATCAGACTTTTTCCAGTCCTTCTTCCAGTAATCTATGTTGTCATACTTACCTTTATAATTTTATTTTCGGAAGAATTTATTCTTCCTATAGAACTTCTTAAATCTCCTGGCTAATTGAGCCATCTCCACATCATTGTCAGAATATGAACTTTCACTTGTTGATCTTTCAGTAGGAATGTAATATTTATTTTTATCCTTGATCTTTGAAGCAGATGTCTTGAAGGATACTAACTTTTTCATTGGTTAATCATCTTTTTACTTGATTACCTTCAGTTCTTCTTTATACATCATAATATTACCAACTAATTCCTTAACTGGTAAAGCACCAATATCACAAGATTCTATAATTGAAACTGAAGTGCCTCTCCATATGTATGTAATATATCTTAATATTCTCATTATCTATTATTTTGCAGGAACAACTTTTCCAAGAGAGCTCATAGTGTTGAAAAGCTCATTGAACATGAGATACAAGCCAGAAATGGGTTAATAAGACTTCATTTTAATATTACCATACTTAATTGTATAGGTATTCAATCTCATTTACTTACCATTAGTTGTTCCTTCCTGGGAAATTGCCAAAGTGTCCAAGATTTCATCCGTAGTTTTACAAGCAGATATGCGATTGAAATCTTCATATCTTAAAGCACATTACATGGAATTAATTGCTTTATAGTTATTGTTGTATACAGTTATAGTAGGTTCATCCCAAGTATTTCTTTCAATTTCTTGAATCTTATATTTCGTTTCTGTAGTAGTCCAGATATCAAATCCCATACTCTCTAAATGAATTTTCATTTTAAACTTCCACTGAGAATAATTTTTACCATTAATGAACAGTGGCTTGTTGGTAGCAGCACCATCTAATCTATTATCCATAATCAGATTTTAGAAAATATATTTAAAGAGATAAAATTTAGTACTAACAGAAATTTAAGATCTTTAAGGTACAAATAAAATCACAGTTGAAAAAACAGAGTGTTTCGAAAACCTTTAATAATAAAAAATCCTTTGATACCAAATGTTGGTCGGAGTGGCTATACAAGAGGGGGGATAATTGAGTTCCAAATAAATTTTATTGTTAAAATATTTATGTTAAAATCCCCCAATTAAAAACTAAGTTAAACATTAGTGAATTTTTAAATAATTAAGGGTTCAATTAGGTTCTCAAAATATTGATTAGGTCTCAGTTAATTTAATCAGAATATTAAATTATATTTTAAAACTAACCTAATGATTAAGAATAGTTGCAAACACTTGCTAGATTAACAATCAAGGTAACTTTAAAACAAATTTTATTTCAATGTAATTAGCAGCGGAATATTCAATATAAGCTAAAACCAAAATATGTAAGGACAACCGTTTTAAACAAGAGGTTCAATATCAAGACGAGACTTAGTCCTCCCAAATAATTTATATAAATTTGATCTACACGCTAGATCGGGGTAAACAACAGTGAAAAGACTGTCCAGGTACTAAGACCTATACCATAGTTGTACGTGGGAATAAGTACAATAGAACACAGGCTATCCAGGTCCTACATGACGTATACCAATATCCACAGTGGGAAACATGAGAGTTATAGAAGGTTTTTGGGAGGATTTATAAATCCTCCAGTTTTGCACAGGAGACAGTGTGTGTATAAAATATACAGAGTATCCACACTGCCCAAAATTTAAATAAAAGAATCACTGAGAGAGTAGATATGAGTTTCAGAATGCTCTAGTAATGTGAAGGGAAGATTTGGTCTTCTTTGATTGATCAAGAATAGTTTTGAGTCCTTCTCTGGTTTTTGTCTATAAAATAGATGGTTGTTTTATTCAAGTTCAATTTGATCAGCTTGAGTGTATGAAGAGCTCATTGAAGTTCTTAACTTTTTGACTATGGTTCATGTTTTGTTCTCTTCTAGAATGAATGGCTTCGTGTATGTCTATTGTTATTCCAGTATGGATGTGGCCTTTCTTTTCTATGTGTATGCACCAATTTTCAGCATGTTTCAGCCCTTATGTCGTAGTCATTTTTCATAGACCTTATCCTTCCTTTTATAGTCTTTCAGCTCCGGTAATGGGAATGATTAAATTTTTACAGGTAAGAGGTACGGTTCCCTAACATGACAACAACTATCATTAAATAACATTAATTTCATTAAAATCATCCAATATGACCATTTCTTAATAAATAAATAATATTGAGAATATACAGGTTAAGTAGCAGTGACTAGTAAGGCATTCATTAGTAGCCTTCTGTCGGTAGATATGTAACGGTGGACTTTGTATAGTAGTGATCTCTTATCGGTAGCTCTTTTTTATTATACCAGTAGGTCCTTCTATCAGTAGCAATTACTACATGTATCAGTATTTCGATGTACCGGTGACTACTTCTATCGGTAGCTTTGATCTATCAGTAGCTCATTTTGTCTACCAGTAACTCCCTTGTATCCATAGCTCGGTGTATCAGTGACTGTCTGTATCGGTAACTATACTTATCAGTAAAAATTGTATCGGTATATTGTGCATACAGGTATCTCATTTGTAACAGTAGCGGTAGCTATGTTCCATACCAGTGATTAAGTGTACTATCAGTATCTCTGCTTCTATCAGTTTCTCAACTTCTATCGGTAGACTTATACATACCGGTAGCTCTGTTCTATTCTAGTGATTGTCTATTCAGTCTATCGGTAACCTTTGTCTATCGATAGACTATGTACCAGTAGGTCTCTGTTTGTCTGTATTAGTAGCTATGTGTATACCAGTGGACTTAACACTTATCTGTTCTAAGCAACACATATGCTGATTGAGTTAGAATTATTTCAAGGTTCATATAAACATAGATAAAAATTGATTAACATATTTCAAATATTATTTTCATATTATTATCAACATGATAATAGAATTTCATAGATTGAAAGAATTAATATATATATATATTATTTGGGATTATCAAAGTATTTGAAATCATTATTGGGATTATCAAAATAGGCGAGGTCAACACATGAAATAGAAGTTCGGATCCTCAACTCAATCTCATCCAAATAACATACCCCATGTTTGGAGTAAAAGTCATTTCCAATAAAAATTAAGTATTATTAACTTATGGAAGGGGGAAAATACCTCTTATCATTAACAATAACATATCCTATATGAAGGAAAAATAATTGATTTACCTTCTAAAAAAAATTTACATGCCTTGGATAGAGTTTATGTCTTATAATTGGAAGAAACACATAGTTTAATATAATAGAATATTTTGATAACATGATTTGGAAAAACATAGATATCTTCATAGAAGACTTAATCCCACCATTATGGATGTTGTTAAGAAATAATCAAAAAATGTATTAGTAGAAAAAATAAATAATTGATTATCTAAATTAAAATTGGACAACCCATTCATGTTGTTCCAAATTAAACTAATCCTAATATTTTCAAGAATGAGAAAAATGAACTAATCCCTATGAGAGTTAAAAAATAGAGGTTGTGTAAAGAATACCATATGATGAATCATGTAACATATAACGATCACTTAATCATTCATCTCATCAGTAAAATTATAGAAATACTTGATAAAAAGAACAATATTTTTGGAAGATTGTTTATCCTGATACTTCTAGGTACCAATTCCACAATATGAAAAGGAGAATATTACTTGGACCTATCCATTTGGATCATTATTTTACATGATTATATTGTTTGGTATATGTGATTCCCCATGAAAATTTTAATTATGTGTAGTTTTTATTTTATTAGATCATATTAAGGATGTCTATAATATTTGTTATATGATTTAATGGTCTTAATTAATTCAAGTGATAACATCATATGACATATTCAAAATGTTCTTAAAACATGCATTGAATAAATTCTTATCGCATATTTTGAAAAATGACATTCCATGGATGAAAATTGAATTATGTTGGAGAAAATAATTTTATAAAAATGTTTTGAGTTATGATAATTAAAAAGTTGATGTGATAAATTCCATTCAAAATCCATCATGTTTAACAAATGTTATATCCATTTTAGAAAATATAAGATTTTTCAGAAGAAATTAATCAATGATTTTATTATGATTTCCCTCACCCCACTAGAATATTATTGCCAAAGGATGATTAATTTAATGTTGATGAGGAGTTTTTGAATGAATTTGATGAAATGAATAAATGGTATATCACCTCACAAATTATGAAACCACTAAACTAGTACAATCCTTTAGAGCTTCTACAAAACACAATATATCATGTTGTGGGATCCTCACTCTCAAAATATATTTGATAGAATGACTTAGTTCATATCATGTGAATCAAGGATATTGGATATGATACAGATCAACATCAAAACTATAAAAATAGACTTCCGTGTAGTTTTATTTTATCTAGATAAATTTATCTCATATCTACATGAAACTGATGATTTTCATTTCTCAAGTGATGATTCACATAAGTTTCTACTAATAAGGACAGTTATGAGATGTGATTAGTATGAAGGATTATTCTCTTATAAGAGTCTAACTTATAGTTCTAGGATAAGAATGAAAAAATGGGTGGAAGATCATTTAGTTCGATTACCCAACATCAATATGAAATATATTCCCAACCTAAAATAATAAAATGATAAACTAACTATATTACAACTCAACAGAATCAATTTTAATTTACCGTGGTATGCTAACATTTTCAATTTTTTGGTGATATCATAGATATTCTCTCACATATACTCTCATCTGTATAAAAAATATAAATAATGGTATTTAATTTTTTATGAACCATTCATGTTGAAAATATGAATGAATCATTTAATTAGAATATTATTGTATAAAACTAAAATGGAATGTGTGCTTGAAATTTTCCAAACATTAGATTCTGGAGATATTTTGGTTCCCATATGAGAGCTATGAACATCCTATATTCAGGAATTTATTTTCCTAGACTATTGGAAGCTTCAAATAAATTATAAATAATATTTTAACAATTTCAACTTTATAAAAATATATCCAAAAGAAAAAAAGTCCACAAATAACAATGATATTCTTTGTAATTATTTAGTTTTTTAATATAATTCATTGGAAAATTTCTAATTTCATTTGGTTATTACAATATTTTATTTTTGTATATTAAATTTCTGAATGAAAGGATATAATAGCGAATAATACCTATTATTTCAATGATGTCTATGATTTTATGAGAAATAAAATATTCTGATTGTTCATAGTAAAACTGGCCATCATTATTGATCATGGTAACAAATTATGCAACTTGAAAATGGTAAAATTACTAAACCATTATGGGGATAAACATAAAACATAAACCCCATATAATTCATATAAAAATGTGCCACCTAAATATACCAATAGGGATATTAGGTTAATTATGGAAATGATAGTAATAATCAATATGATGGACTAGTTACAAAATAATATTGATACAATATGGATTATATGAATTTCAATATTAGACTATATGAATGGTCCCATACTGATTGTTTTAGGGGAATATCTAATGTCTTCTGGTGGAATTCGAACCCAAATACTTTTGGGTCATGAGATTGATGAATATGGCCCACAACATTGAAGAAAAAGAAATATAATTTGATCTAATAGTTCATTAGGATAAAAGGAGTGATGCTTATAAATGTATGATGTCTTGTACATACAAATAAGGTTTTTCTTAAGACAAGATAACTCAACCAATAACATTCAAACCTAGAGATCATGTACTATTATACAACTCATGACTCAAACTGGCTCTCATTTAGTTTTTTACTGGATAGGAAGGACCTTTTAATGTTATTAATATATAACCTATGGGTTTCATGTATATTGAAAAAGGATGTAGGAGGAATATGATTCATTATAAATTGGAATAGGTTGAAGAAATACCATGGGGTCATACCGTAAGAATCGGTGGACAATATTACACTTCTTCAGCCAAATTGTAATGAACTCGACCCTAGTATTCTTGATATAGAGCCTTAAATTATTACATTGTCTTAATAAACAAGTAAATATTATCACAAAGGCCTGAATAGTTTATTATATTTTGAAAAATAGATATAAACATACGTTTTTAATTTCAATATTAAATTAAATACAACAAATAAAATCTATTGGAAACATCCATAAACCTCTAGATTATCCCTACAAGTTATTCGAAATTTAAATGCTCACATCCAAGGTAAAAATAATACATGATAATGGGGTGATATTTGATTCTCAGAAAGAGTAAAAATTACCTTGGAATCTAATATATGTATAAAAAATAAGGTGTGGTGAATTAATATAAACAAATTCAATTAACAAATAATCTTGAGCATGTTATAGAACAAATTAAAACAATTAAAACAATTCCCTATAATAATCACATGATAATGATACATAACAATGTATATTATACTACTCAATTAACCACATGGATAATAAATTAATAATATCATAATTATATAATGCATAAAGGTATACATATGAAACATATAGTCATGACCTCAACTAATACATCTGAAAATAAATGCTTAAGGCCTCGACCAAAAATGTACCAGAAACTAATTGGGAAAGCCCTCATCCATGACCATATCTTTTTTGTCTCATGATACCTACCAGTGATTCAAGAGGTATTGAAGACCCTACTATCACACACTAATTCCAATCCATTAATCATATGAATGGGGTGAAATATATAAAATATACACATACATAATGTAAATAAAATTACAAAATAATAAACATAATCACTAACCATTATGAGTAATATAGTCAATGATTTCATTACAAGACTTATACAGTCAAACTAGTCATTAAAAAATTTGATAAAATATGTTATATTATATCATAAATATTTAATATGAATTATTCATAATATTCAACATTATTTGTAGAAATATATGACAATGATATAATAAAATCATTGAGAAATTCTTGTATGAAATACTCTTTTTTACATTGGAAAGAATAGTTCATTTGGAAAAGTAATTTGTATGTAATATAATATAATATTTTAATCTTATAAATTATAATAAATAAAATGGAGGACAATCAAAATATTCTTTATGAATAAATGATGTCCAATTGAAGTGAAAACATTTAAAAAGAGTTTTTTTACATTAGGAATGGGCCCCTTTAGTGCTGTAAGTGAGGAAATATACTAGTGTAATCTATGTATACATTGGATTATATTCTTAAATAAAAGAAAAAAATATATATGAATTTTTTATTTATAAAAATTTTGATCGTATATTCATATTGGTGTTTTATAACTAATTATAATGTGTACTAGAAAATGGGTAAGAAATAGTGATGTACCCTTTAATCTGGACTACATATTGGGAAGAAATGAAAATGGAACCTTATGAAACATCCGTTATCTCATAAATGAAATATGAAATTACCTGAATACATGATTTTAGGACATATAAAAAAAATTGAATAACTATTTAAAAATAATGAATAATTATAGGGAGTTAAGAGAGAGTAAGCATAACCCGAATGAATATGTGGATCCGGAACAAACCATTACCTTATGTCCAAAAGTGTTATGAACCTATGTGTAATGTCCAAGATAATTATATTATATTCCTTAATAATGAATTTACTGTCATATTAAACATTTGATAAATTTATTACAAATTTATTATGTTTTTTATGACGATTTATAAGACCTAATTTCATCATTTGAAAGTGTTCATTTACTTGGTATTCATGATTGGTTCACATGTATATATCTACGATGGATCATGTGATATGAAAATAGTTATAGAAAAATAAAATTATATGTTATTAATGAAATTTATGAACATATAATTGTATTATATATTATTTCGATTCCATATATGGGGTTGCTTTATCAATAAAATATAAATAAAAAATACATTGATTATATTGGTGTATTTTAAATCATCAGACAATAGGTTTGTATTATGAGAAACTATTATGTATATATACTCAATACATAACAATAAATCATATGTTTTACATATATTAATTTCTATTTTAACAATATTATTCATTTAATTACCATCTATGAAGCCGTAATATAAAAAGTACAATTTGTTGTCAATAGGGTTAAAGAGTCGGCACCTCCAAGGTGATGTTCTCATTTTCAAAATAAAAAGGGGAATAGAAAATAATTGATCAATTATATAGGATTTTTATTATTAAAATATAGTATATATTTAATAATGTTTCTATAATTAATGATTTTAATTGTTATACAAGAAAAAAATATGAATAGAAAAGAAATCAAAATAAAATTTAAAGACTGAAAAGGGATTTTACCTCTAGAATTTCTATGAGTGAGAAACACCATAATGAACATTTAAAATGTATTTTGGGTGAGAATAAGAAAGAGAAAATGTATGGGAGTGGTTTAGGGTAGTTATTTGGACACATTTGTACATGTTTCACGACTATAGAGGTGTGTGCAGAAGAGGGGTTGAAGGCAATATTTATACTAGAGGAGTGTGGTGATTCATGATTATTTTATTCATTTGTTTATTATATGGGCTCATGTATTTATACAGATTAAAAAAAATCCAAATATATTAAAATAATAATGTATAGTAATATATTGATGGATTAAATCATCCATACATAATTTATGAATTAATATTTCATGTATTTGTTAAATATCATAAATTACTGTGTAACACTATCCACAAAAAATTAAACTATTTTATAAAAATTCCAAAAATTATCCCTTAAAATATTATAATGTTTATAATTAAAAAATTTAATTTCTTATATGATAAAAATTTTCTAAATATGAGAAATTGAGTTTTAAATAAAATTTGTACTCCCAAAAAATAAAATATTTTATATTATAATAAATTTAATAACACATTAAAAAATTTATTGAGGTATAATAAAATTATATATTAATTATAAGACACCAAAATATAAATTTAAGAATATATTTCATGAAAAAAAATTAATTTAAATTAATATTTTCATTATTAAATTCTATTAAAAAAATAAATTTTCATAAAAATTCCAATGGTTAATATTTCTTTTAAAAAATTATATATATATTCCATGATATTAATATATTATATTTTCATTAATATACTACAAAAAAATTCGATATACTTTCTTAGGTGAATTTACTATTATATTTCTCACATAATATTATTAATTTCCACATTTCTATTCCCTCTTCCATATTTATTAATGTATTTCATATTTTTACTCGGTGTTCTTTAGAGCATAAACTATCAAATACGTTATATTTTAATAGAGATGAACCATAAAATTTTATGGTGTCAGATTATGCTTTCTATAAAAAAATTTAGGACTGTAATTTTCTTAAATCAAAATCTCATAAATATATTTGGGTATTTCTTAATCATAAATTCCTCTGGTTCACATGTCACCTCTTAAATTTTATAAATTTTTGAAATTACATTTACCAGTCGATTCATATGATTCCTCAACACATGTTCTATAGGGGATAAAATCTGGACAGTCTCTTCACAGTAAGATAAGTGATGTTCAACTTCTAATACATAATAAATAAGAATATGTGTTTCATCTGGAATGTACTTTATTAATAAATATTTGTGATACACATTTTTAAAATTAGATATTCTCGGTTTAATTTCTAAACGATAAGACACAACTCTAATTCACTCAAAGATTTCGGGATTTCCAATTTTTATAGGGATAAATTTCCATTTCCTTAGAAATATTATAACACACTTCCATAGTTATTATTCCAAGAAAGGATGATCTAACATATGAAATTCCCTATCATTCCTTCAATAATCGACACAGGTCTGTTGCCTACATTGAGATTCTTTATTATGTGTTTGAATTGTTCTTACCTTTTTCATTATTTCCTTCACAATATCTGGGACTACAATATTTTCCTCACCAAATTCATCCCTATAATATTGTGTATAACAAATCATTCCATACAATGATTCTTATTGTCCCATTTGAATAGTTGAACAGAAAAAATTACTGTAGAAAATCCTTACCAAAGATAAATAATGATCGCAAAGGACATGAATTTTGTTTGAACATTATCAAAAATATTCTTTATTGGAATGGGTCATCCTTCCTAACCAAAAATCAAATTGAGGAAGATAATATGTACTAAAATTAAGATATGTACTGAAATATTTCTGAAGACTTTTTCAATAATTTCAATGTAAATTGTGGATCATGATCAGACACAATTGAATGTGGTTCTTGAATTAGTCTTACAAGTCCTTTAATATAGAGTCGTGCAAGGAACCATAGGGTTAAATCATCCATTTTAGTAAGGATATATATAGTATTGGTAAGTCAAACATGAATTAACCATATTTATCACTCATTATTGGAGTATCCTTTCTAATATAGTAAAAGAATGAATTGTAATTTCATCCCATTAACATGTAGGAATATGTTGAGGTTTCTAGACCCCTCTAGAAAGTTGTCTTTCTTCATTCACCTCATGGAAGACTAAATATTTTTATACATAATCATATATTTACCACTTAATTTTATCCCCCCATTAACGATCTTTATAATATTTTTACATTTAAGTGCTACTAGGATGAATAGGGATCATTGAGTTGTGGGCATCATCCATTAATTCCATTTTTTCCTTGATAATAGAGGGAACCAATAGCCCCTTCCATAATTTCATGGTTCAATCATCATGAATGTGGTATTCCAACATTTTATCATTAAATAGTTTAATTTCCCACTGAAAATTATCATCTTCAAGCTGAGAACTTTTAATAATTTCTAAAAATGAATGTTTGGAAACCAATAGAAAATGTTGTGATGTTTTATCTTTCTTGACAATTACTATATTTGTATTCACATTATTTATAAACACGTGATACCTTTCAATGCTCACCTTGTTTATAACCCCATGATACTACACGATCAATGCATATTCTTCCATATTTGACATCAATAGGGGATAGTGTATTGAACAACCATAATCCTTGAGTAGCTCATGATATTATACTTTCCTTATGTTGAGTTCTTTCTATGAGAAGATATATTTCAAAGTAATGAGATCAATATATGTATGATAACACTAAATATATAGTAAGTTTCTCTATATATTACGAGAAAATACTACATATGATAAGATAACATCATGAGTTGGATAATTCTATCCATCTGTTTTTAACAGCCTTGAATCATAGGTAATAACTCTTTTATTCAGTAGAAGGAAAAACCAATTCCATTCTTTGATAAATCATTGTAAATTTGAAATACCCCATTTCTAAAGCATAGATTTGATATCATTGCATAATATAATATCCTCTTCAATTCATCATATAATTATTAAAATTTATTTTGTCATATAATCAGAAACCATTTACAAATCTACTTAATTAATTGGTATTATAATTTGGGAATATTATGATAAAAACTCCAATAGTAACTTGTGAAACCAATAAAACTGCATGGAATTATTATTTTCGTTGGTGAATACCATTCCTGAACATCGTTTTTAGTGGGATCAATTGAGTTTCTATCGATAAATATAATACTGTCATGAAAAGAATCAATTTGAAACTAGAATTCAAACATTCTAAATATCATATATAACTATATTCTTATAATATTCCCAAATAAAAACTAAAAATGGTAGTCATGATCATCAAAAAAATTAATATATCAATATATCATTAATAAATACCATAACAAAATCATCATGAAAATCCTTGGAAAACATTTTTATTGGATCCATGAAAAAGAGGTTGCATTATTCATTCCAAATGGCATTACATTAAACTAGTAATGTCCACACATGGTTCTAAAATATATGTTGAGAATATATTTAGAAATATCAAAAAACTTATTTTATCCGGATTGAAGGTCAATCACTGATTTTTTTTAACTCAATGTAGTTGATCAAATAAATAATTAATATGAGCTTGGTGGTACATTCTAATTATTGTAATAACATTAATTTTTCTATAGCAATGAACATCCTTAAGTTTCCATCATTCTTTATAACTATTATAATCATGGATCCCAATGGAGAATCAATATTGAAAATAAATACCTTATTACTCAAATCCTCTATTTCATTCTACATCTCAAATAATTCTAAACTGACCATTATATAAAAATTATTTGAAATCATCGTCGATATAGGGGTAGCTCAATAGAAAACATAACATCCCTCTCTGTAAGATGTTTATGAAAATACTCTTGATATGAATCAATATATTCCTATAAAATAAATAAGTCCCCAAATTTAATATTTATTCAATCATCCAAAGAGGATGTTTTCAATTTTTCACCATGAATTCCATTTAGATTAGTTTATTTTGGTGGATCCAGATATGACTTAAATAAAGATGTATCCCATATAAATAAGTGAAATTTCATATCATAACCATAAAACATAATTTCCTTATCTTTGCAATAAAAGTTTTCATTATCCTTTGAATACCTATCTATAACAATTATTGTATCAATCTGAACTAGATTTTTTTATAAATACAGTAATTAGGGCACATTTATATGTCACAAAAGGAACTCATTGAACCATCATTATTGCAACACGGCTTCCACTAGGAGTATTTGCAGAAAAAATCCCTATTATGAAGAAATATAAATATTAAAATTTTTATGCATAAAAGGAATATAAAATGGAATGAGATTATCTATAATCAAATAAATTCGTAGATAAATTTGAATAGATGATTAAAGTACCTTCCACTACATTATTATGATCTTCAAACTCAGTTATTGTGATCTCATAATCATGTACTAACCACATTTCCATTTTGGGGGATATTTCCCTTAACACATCAAACAATCATTTTCATAGTGTTTCATCTCCCAATAATTTTATAATTGTACATTGTTTTCAATTTTATTACCCTTTGAATCCTAGTATTGTTTGGTTTTTACACTGCACATGTAGAAAACTCATTTTCTTTTTAAGTAGGTTGCATGGTGCATCCTTTCAGAAGTATTGAAAGTTATATTATTCCATTTTATATTCTTCATTTTCCTATTATTTTTTCTGGAAATCTCTTCTTCACTAGTTTCCATTAATTTCATAAGACATATAAAATTATTTATCTATCATAATCACACAAGAGACTATATCTTCATTTAATGATAATGTTTTGGGGAGTATTTACATTCAGATGACTTGTTCTAACCCATAAAATAATAAATCAATGTTGGTCTTTTAATTTCATACCTAATAAATTACATGTATTTATAACCTTGTAATGTTTCAACCAAATGTGGAATCTTTTTTAACTTTTTTTATTAAACTGACGAGTTTTTCTCCATATATGCTCACTATTATGGAGGGAAATATGTTTTCATAAGATATCCCAAAAATCCATCCATTTAATAACCTCATTTTTTTATTTGTAATTTTTGTTTTGAATCAATGAACACCATTCATCAACACATCTAGAGAGATGATAAAATTCCACAATTACTCTCACCCTTTCACTACTTCCCAAAGCGTGAAATATATTCTCTATGGAATACATCCATTTATTAGATACAAATGGATTTTTTGTCCTATAAATTATGTATGTTGTTATATTATTAAGAAGTCTCACATTATTTCCCCACAATACGTTTTAGGATACCTCACATGGGTATGGTTATTGTTCATAATCTGAGTCATTTATCCTATTATAATCATATATTTCTCAACTCTTGTTTTATATCAATCACAAATACCATTATTTTCTATAGGATGGAAAGCCCTACATGGAATAAATTCATTGATATAGTTCTATTCCTTCAACATGGTACTATTTGTAAATAATGGAATACCTGAAATAATATTATCGAGAAAATTCATAATTTTTTAACTAGTAACACTTAAACAATATTGAAAATTTTATTTATATAAAATCACATAATCATAAAAAAATTTAATTTAGGGACATAATATTTTTGAAATATGTCATATTGGATTGCATAGAAAATGTTGATTACTCTATGAATATCCCCCAGAAGTGTCAAAGTAGGTGCACAACATGGACTGTTTTCATATTCTAGGTCACATCGACATAATCCTGATGCACCATGTCAATGTTTTTACACATATGTACAAATATTCTATAATTATTTCGAGTTGTAGTTTCCAAAATGGATGTATTTATAGGAAGACCCATATAATATCCACCTCCAAAAAATAATAGGACACTGTTTTATTCTTATCGAAAATATATATATTAATTTTATGTTCCCTAATCTAATTTCCAATGTTTCTATTAAATATGTTTTGATATCAGCATTAAAGAATCCTACCCCAATATGAATGATCTAGTGAAAGGCTTTCTTAAATATGTATAAAAAATAATAAAGTCACATCATGAAGGACATAATAGTTTTTTGTGTTTTGAAAACTCAATATAAACATAAGTTTTAAATTTGAAAATGAGATGAAATTAATTATATAAAATTCACTTGAAATATCCACAAACTCATAGATTATCCCATAATGTCATTCAAAATATACATATATTCATCATAATAAAATAAAAAACATAAGAAATGGTTGAGCCTTGATTCTCAGTATGGGTAAACAGTAAAACATAGGATAATTTAAACATAAAAAATAATGAATGTTAAATAAATAAACACACATTCAATTAAAATAATTATTGTATATATCATTGAAGGAATTAATGATGAATAAATAATGGCCTATAAATAATCACATAAGAATAAAACTTAAGCATGATTATTAATTTATTAGACTTACAACATGGATTATATATTGCTAATATCATAACAATGGAATACATAATAATATACAACTTAAACATACTACAAATTCTTCATGAAATAAATATTAAAATAAATGGTGAATAAATAATCAGAATCCATATCTGAAAAAATAAATGGGAAATTCCCAACCAAATCCATATTTGTTTTGTCTCATGATACATATTGATGCATTAACAGTCTATTATAGGCCCTTCCCATAAAATGATAAGTCAAATTCAATCGTAATTTGATTGGGGTGAAACATAAACAACATATTCATACCTAATTTAAATAAATTTACCAAAATAGTTAAGATATTCACAATCCATTCTGA
The DNA here is from genome assembly GCA_963277665.1 of Viscum album. Classification (NCBI taxonomy): domain Eukaryota; kingdom Viridiplantae; phylum Streptophyta; class Magnoliopsida; order Santalales; family Viscaceae; genus Viscum; species Viscum album. The sequence goes on along the minus strand of CAUJRU010000151.1, from coordinate 383,653 downwards.
GTAATATGGTGCATGGTATCAAGATATCAAATTCCAAGTCAAAATTAACATAAGAAATTTAATAAAATATGGGAAATGATATCATAAGTTATCAATCCTAATTATACATATGATTCAGAAGATGGTTTGGAAATAGATGAATATACTATAATAAAAATCATGGAGGAATTATTGGCTAAAATCCCATTTTTTTAATTTGGGAAGAAGTGTTCCTTTGGAATAATTATTTGTTTTTTCAATAAAATAAGATTTTTAACATGAAAATAAAAAAATATAAAGGAGTAAAATGAAATTATTATTTATTATTAAGAGATGAAAATTGAATTGGAATAAGTAAAATTAGTTTTTATAATAATATAGAGGTGCCACCTCACTGGGGATTGATGGAAAATATAAAAGTGTCATTATATTTATAAAATGATTCCATTCATATATAGAAATATAAAATATATTTGATAATTTATATGATAGTAGTGATCATATAATAGTGTTTGGATCTCATAATAGATTATATAATTTACTATAAAAAGTTAATGAAACATGGAAATACCCTTTTATTGAGCCTTTTTATCATGATGAATTAAAAATTGAACCTTATAAGACATTTATTCTCCCATAAAATAGAGATGAACTGATATGAAAACATGGATTTGTAACATATGAAAATAATTTAGAATATTTATATAAAATTAATGAGGAATTAAATTGGGGTAAAAAGAATTATAGCATAACCTAAATGAGAAATGGATTTTTAGGAAGAAAAAATACCTTATGTATGATTGTTTTTTAAATTTATTATAATTTTCATGAATAATAAAATTATATTAATTAGTAATTTTATAAATAACTTATTAAATATGTATTTGATTTATTATAATTATATTTAGATAAATTATAGTATTTTTTATGAGTGGTAAGATACAATTTCATCATTCTGAAGTGTACGTCTCCATGGTTTTCCTGATTAGTAGACTTATATGCATGTAAAAAATATCATGTAAAATGGAAATATTTATATATAATTGAAATTATATGTTATTAATGAAATTGTATATAATTTAATGGACTTATATATCTTTTTTTATATATACGAGGATTATGCATTAGATAAAATCATATTTAAAATCGAGTAGATTATTTTAGTATTTTTTATATTTTCATGCACTAGTTTTGTATTTCAAATTAATATAATTATAATACTACTTTTATAACATTAAATATATTCAATTACATATTTAAATTTCTTTAACCTCAAAAATTGTTTTATGACCAGCCATGAAGGCATAACTAAAAAACGAAAAATTGTCATCCATGATGGAGGTAAATCAGCACATCACAAATGATGTTTTCTATTTATGAATAAAATTTAGAAGAAATAAGAATTGATGATGTATAAAACATTATTATAATAAGATCAATGAATTTATATGATATTGTTGAGAACATGAATGTTTGGATAGAGGATTTATGTAAAGGATATTTATGCTCTATGCGTAGGGGAATTTACAATACCATATTACTTATTTCTTATGATATAAAAATGACCATTCAGATAACTTAATTGATTTAAAATTAAATTTTAAAATGTATTTACTTTTTTTGGAAGCATACAATGTTATATATAAAATGAAGAAATGTGATATGATTTTAATAAAGGTATACCACTTCACACAGTTTCATGAAGAATATCTGTATGACGATGAATCGTTGAAGATTAATTGAGGATACAATAAGGGGAAGGAATAATATATTGGGCTTCCAGTGAAAAATTAGGGTGAAACTAGGAAAAATCCACAAGAATTATACATTACACAACAAGGAAATCACTCCTGATGTGATACATGAAGGATTATAACATGTGAATACATAGTGAAATAAGTGAATCTTTCCACATTACACATCATGTAATTCATTTACATGATGTTAATCCTGATGAATAAAAAGTGAAATAATTTCTCACAATATAACAAGTTAATCATCAAGAAACATTTGTGAAATGTCAAACCCTCGATGATGACGATGACGATGTAGAATATAGTGGCATTGAAGTAATTATGTGGTGGACATGCCATATGATTCCTGAGAATGACCCACAGTGAACAAAACAATGGATCATTACTGAAGACATGGGGGGGGTCTTCAATGCCTATAAATAATATTCCATGCTTTATTCATAGGATTTTATCTATTGGAAGATTTAGATTATGATATTCTACATATTTATCTCCTCAGTAATATATTATTTTTATTTCATTATTATATTATATCTTACCTTTCTATAATTACCTTGATATCCCCATTCATGAAGGGGTAATTCCATTGACTGATTAGAAAGAGGGAGGTTTATTCCACTATTATGTTGTATTTTTAATATTTAGTGGAATTAATACTTTTCAATTTAGTCCTCCAAAAAGTATAAAATTTTTATTCACTTCATAATTCGTAATGCATCTGCACTAGGTTTAGATTCAATTTATTCCAATTTCATTAGTGGATGATCCAAATCGCCATAAACTGAAATCCATTTAGCATTATACAGTACAAATTAGCATTGGTTGATGAGTTTTTAGTTTCCACTATAACGTCTCACTAAATATAATAGGGAAGATAGTTAATTATGGAATAAATATTATCATTTAGGAGTTATTGTAATTTAAAAAAATAACCTATTGTAGAACTATACTCACATGAAATATTGTTTACCAATTGAGAAATTATTGGGGACTCCAATACTATCACTATATTACGTAGACGATAGATGAAATAAAGGTGAAATTTCACTCTAACCAACTAGAAAAATTAAAATTTTTTATAATTAAAAATATATATTTCAAAGCACTAGGTTTATGAAAACCGTCTTTGATATTTATATTTCATAATTTTTATAAAATTAATCAATTCAAACTAATTTATGTCTAAAAGTTTATGAATCCAAAAAATATCAAATTTCTTGATACCATCCAATGGTTTCTATCTATTTTGGATTCAATCATTTTTATAATATAACAAAGGATAAATAATATAGTATAATATCTAATAAAATATCCGTTTCCCCATGATAGATGTTTTTCATATTCCATAAACCATAATTGAACTACAACACCATCGCAAATTCATTCCCCACCATATTATTTAAAAAAAGGGATAATATTTTGTAAATATCCTCATAATCCCTGATTGATGTATCCACTATATAGAGAATCCTATTAATCCTCATATTTTCCCCACTTAGCATCTCTGGAAAATATTTCTCAAAGAACCTTGTTTGAAAACCATACATTATTGTTAGTTGTGTCTACCTTCTTGAACATATACATCGTACTAGGGTTTCATTAAATTATGAAAATATATGTATCAATGTTAAAAGAAATAAATAGTTGTGTCCCATGATAGTTTAATGTTATATGAACCAATTCAATAAATATCTATACCCACTATGTTCCACACTAATATTATAATATTAATGGTCTCTACAACTGTGAGATATGAATTAGATACATAAAAGATGCATCATCTACATGAGCTCACAAGTCAATAACAACTATGACCCAACCCATGATCTTCCTAATATGATCATCCTCCCATGGAATATATTATTTGATTCCTTATAGATTATCCTCCTATAGTTGAGGCTATAATAATGGAACGTGATGATACATACAATTTAGGGCCTCCTCGCTACCCTTAAAGGCATTGCCCTGTAAAAAATCATGTAACACCAAAAAAATTCAATCCTAAATATCCATATGAATCCTTATAGGTGAAATCAAATTGTATACTAATCATGAGGGAAAAATATCCAAAATTTTATAGATACAAATATCATTGATATATAAATATGTAATAAGAAGTATATCAACAACCCGTACAATTCCAATATGCACCCTTTAATATGATATCCGGCATAAGGATCCATCACCAACCCATATCTATGTTATGTATCAAGTATCATCTGACCACATGGTCACAATAAAACTGAAATTAGAGCCAAACATATGATGTAATCATGTCTCATGGACCCTTTGTTACTCACATATGAGTGAATATATGAGTTATCATAAGGTCAATATGATCCAGTAGAGTATAATTCCAAAAAAGTGTCTATATAAGAAAACAATTATCATACTAATTGTTTTAAAATTTAAAAACTCACTGGTATCATCATATATTTCTTTACAAATTGGGTTCTCTCCCATATATAAAATATATCATTCTCACTATGAACCATATTTCATGGAAGAGTAGGTACAATTCCACTATAGTGGCTAAGATAGAAAATACTAATTATATTCGTTGTTGAATCATTAAATAAACCAACCACTTTTATCACATTTCATGCTAAAATAAATATTTAATAGTACATACTTATATCAAATAATTTAATTTGCCTATTAGGTTTCATAAACAAACCACCATGACCTTATATAGCCAAGTTTCAAATACATATAATAGGTATTCCTCACACCCAGGTCTATCACTCAATGAGGATATCAATTCATCTTTAAAACAACGAAATAAAACATAAATATCCTAACTAATGAGAATCATTCAGTCCCCCAACATTGGGAAAAGGCCCCCAAACATGAGATCACAATATAGTCATGACTATATCCTTGTCTCTGACATCCATTCTAGAAAAGGAAAGACTAAAAATTAAATTAAAACCCTTTTTATAATATTTGAAGCTATTAGAAAATTTCTACCATTTCAAATTCCATGTATTGTGATGTTGTAAGAAAACACAATAAAAGAACCCTCTGTCATACCATTTTATTGCCCTATCCAATTTTCCACTTGTTAATTCTCTTAGAAGGTTAACCAATGATCCTTAGGATCACCTCCTAGTACATCAAAGGTTATCAACTAGCAGGTAGAGTAAGACTAGGTTGAACTTGGTGAAATATACCCTCAGGTGATCATAATAATAATTTTCAATAGGTGTATGACAAAGAAGAAGAATTACCATAAATCAGTGGAATAAAAAAAACTAAACCCATCAGAACTATAATCAAGTAGAATTTGTAATAATTAACAATCCCAAAGTCCGAAAATTATATTTATAATAAAAATTGTATATCTTTCCAAAAAAATAATGTGTAAGTTTGGTCAACCATTCCAAAAAATATCATATCATATTGTAATAATTTAAAATTTTCAAAAGGGAAACTCTAACTTCATGTAAGAACCACTACGGTCCCTTTCTATCCACATGAGCACAAATGTTCGAACTCAATCACTAAGGTGAAGATTCTGATCCTAAATCTATAACCCATCTCCAAAAAATTAGCAACACACATCTTGAAGGGAACATGTAGGGTGTGAGAATGAAATCATCAGGCCACCCAAAATGTGTTCATGTCTTACATCAATAATTATGATGGTGTATACAAAATATAAATAAATTTAAATACACTAAATTAAATAACTGTAACACATGTTTTCTCAAAAACCATAAAGAAGGGTCGAAATGATTTAGTCAATATTGTTAGATATATAAACACGTGCCCTAAAATTTATATATGTAATGAAACATGTGTCTTCATTTATATATTTATAGTGGGGTGTATCCATGGATTATAGCCCATAAACTCCCATAAAAACGATCATATATGGTGAACCCTCAGGCCCCACCACAATATTTGTCACTCTACACAACTATACATCAATCAAATAACATTAATTCTAATGGAATTCCCAACAAATATTTCCCTGGACCTACATACCTCTTATCGAACAACCACCAACAGGTCAGCAGCCCAATGTCCTAATGCATAACAAAATTTGACTTCCTATAATAATCATCATTTAGGTCACCTGAACAACTGACATCTTGTGGATTGGTGGTATCCATCCTCCTAATATCCTATAAAAATTACCTATGGTATAATACAGATTCTCATCTTGAACCTGATTGTCTCAGCACCATCTCTTGACATTTCATCACCATTGACATGGACTTCTATGCTGATCATCACCAAAATTTTTTATTTTCTTCACCATCCACATACATTGTCTATGTGTGTAATGGCCTTGAATTTTCAAGAAATTTTTTTTCTTAAATACTTTGGAATTTTACGGGCCTGGAGTTTTTGACGGGACTTGATTCTGAGGCCCGGTGTGCCTGGAATCAATTTCTGATGTTTTTTTCAGGTACATTCAGTAAATGTATGTGCATGTTTTTCTATCTTTTGAACTGGTACTCAGAATTGAAATTTGAGGACACCGATGAACTCACAGTGCTGGTATTCTCTTAAGGGGTCCATTACAGCAGTTGCGTTTTATGTGGGTTGCGGGTTAAAATTTGGGAATTTAGAATAATATAAATAAAATTTGTGGAACACAATTTTATTCATGTAAGTTGGTTAATTCCTCTCAAGGGGAGTTAGAGGTGGGGCCCACACCAACATAACCTCTCATGAAAGGATAATTGTGAGGTGGGGCCCACACGAGCACTAAACTTTCATCTCCCTTTAACTCCCTTAAAACCCCTTGTTTTTATGACAACACTCCTATTAATGAGATCTCTCCACCTCCCTCCATTTATTTCACCAACACCCTTCAATTAATTAATTGATCCATAATTAATTAATTAATTCAAGTGTTTGAAATTTTTAGGATTCATGTGGAGGATAATATAATATCTTAAGCTATTATTTTTATTTGGCACACATTGTTTTGGGAGAGCTGGGAGAAAACTCTAGAGAAATAGAAGAACACTGTTCTTCGCTCGACGAAGAATATCACGGACAAAGAACGCGATGTCACCAACAAGGCTTCTTCTTCAGGCGCACTCTGACGTCAACATAATCGACCCCGTCTTTCCACGACGCCCGACCACAACATCATTCGTCTTCCGCAGATCAACGATGTGCGACATCAATTCTCAAGGTAATAGAATTGTATTTAATTTCTTCTTTACTTCTTTAGGAATGAACGATGAGCGTGGACCAACCTCTGCCCAGTTGATCTGCGGATCGCTCTTTCATGCGTGTTGGGATTCAAATCTGATGTGGGGTTATGTTTAGGTTTGGTTTTAGTTTGAATGCTTAATCTTGATTGAAAACTTCTAACGCGGAGGGCTCGGGCTGAAAAACAAGCTCATACTCTACGCTGGTTGTTCGTCTATGCACGGAATGACGGGAGATGATGAAACGGGACCGCAACGTCAATTTGGATCTTTTGTAGTGGATTTTGGGTCCCAAGATGATATTAGGTGCAGACGATTGGAGAAACGGACCACCTGAGCCTGTTCAGTGGTCCGCAGAAGGTGGCGGCAGCACGCTGCCGGAACAGGCCACCGCCGCTGAGCCGCAGTGGCAGGTGGAACCAGAACGTTTCTACCGTCCCGGAAATGGGAGAGGCATGAATTGATTCCACACCAGATGGCCGAGCCAGCGCCCCCCCGGCCATGCCGGGCGGGGCCACGAGGGTCGGGTCGCGCCAGCCGCCGTCGGGGAAGCATGCTATCGAGCCGAGCTGCGCCCAGTCGGGCCGGGACGCACCGAGCCACCCTGGCTAGGCCACAGCCAACATGGCCAGACCCGGACCTAGGACAGGTTGACCCGGTTCGGGCCAACCCAGGGTTGGTTGGGCCGGGTCGGACCGGACCCAGACCCCCCCTTTTCGGACTGTTTTCGGTTAATTGTTCATAACATGAGCTACAGACCTCCGATTGACACACCGTTAGTTGCGTAGGATTCCATGGATTGAGGCGGTAGTTTATATACATTACACTCAATGTTTTGGCTATGATTGTGTATAGCCGGGTTGGTTCGAATTCAAAATCAATCGGGCCCTTGGATCGGAAACGCTTATAACATAAGGACCGGACGTCCGATTAACATGCCGTCAACAACGTTGGTTTACTTAAGATGAGATGTTTCATTTGGAATACTTCACCCAGGATTCAGATAAGATTGGAGTATGGCTAGTTTGGATTGTACCTAAAATCCAACCAGTCCCTTGGAACAGAAAAGCCAATATCTCTCCGACCGGGCATCCGATTGACGCGTCGTCTGTCGCGTTGGGTTCTTTTTGACAAGACGGAACTTCAGGATACATCAACATTGGATTTCATGATATTTGATGTGTCGATCCCTTGGATTGAGGAGCGGACCCTCTTTGAATCGAGCGTGCTGTGTGTGGGAACCCTAGAGATGGATGCGATTACAATGACTACCCTACTGGAATCCTCTATGGGTTCGGTGACGACGACTATCGTACTGGAATACTCTATGTGTTCTGCGATGAAGACTACCACAATAGAATCCTCTGTGGGTTCAAAGGCAATGATTTCTGTTCTTGTATCCTATGAGGGTCTGACAGTTCAACTACTGTACTTGTATCCTACGTGGGTCTGATTGTTCGAATATTGTACTTGTATCCTACGTGGTCCGACAGTTCGACTTCTATATTAGTATCCTACATGGGTCCGATAGAGTAGCTGGTCCAGTATCCTACGTGGGTCCAACAGCTTAGCTGGACTTGTATCATACGTGGGTCTGACAACTTAGATGAATCAGTGAATGCATCTGATCATCTTTGTCACTTTACGAAAGTTGTATACTTATGTTTGTTGAGTCTTGATTTTTCAATCATTATCATCGATGGGATTGACTTATTTCCTGTGTGGAATGGATTATACATGGGCTCAAGAGATGGAGGTGAACTGGATTGATGACTTAGGTATATGTATGGTCATATACCTTGGTCGAGTTGGTTGATACTTCATGACTGTATCTTTTATTGTGGTTTATCCTTCATGGATTCTGGGAGACCTTCAGGGGTCTCGGGGTACCTACTGAGTATGGTTATACTCACCCCGGCACGGGCTATGCCTACACTACGTTGTGTTGGATGCAGACGATGGAAAACACTGATCGTGGTAGAGAATTTTGGAGCTGGATGGTACTCAGAGGTGGACCACTTGGCGTGACGTGTACAGAGCGGAAGGACGGACCCGAGGTGCCAAGGAGACCATCTATACCAACCCTTCAGGTGGGATTCCCGGAGGATGTCTCAGTGGTTTCTGCTTTAATTTACTACTGTTGTACTAGAATTTCAGTTGTAGTATACTTTCAGTTGAGTTTGTATACTGGCCCATTTACATTTCATCACTTACTTTTGTACATAGTTTACCTAGTGTTTTCTTCCGTTGCATACTCTGTTGAATTTTTTAACTATATAAAGGAAATGTGATCCCTTTTATCAGGATTTACGCCTTTGGTTCTATTCTCCAGCCCCTTCCCAAAAGAAGTAAGGCTTGTGGTAGTCACGGCACAAGCCCCAAGGATGGGTCGTGACAAATTGGTATCAGAGGAGTCGGTTCAACCGCATAACTGAGGACTCTGATCATTCTTTTATATGAAGCAATAGTGTTAAGAGTATTGAGTGTGGTTTTCAGTATATGGAGTTCAGTGTTGGTGTGCCAGCTGACATATCAATACACTACGACCATGACATCTGATTTTCCAACTTAGTGCACAAAAACACAGATAGCATCTGTGTTTCAAAAGTTTTCTTTGTGATAACTTTGTGTCAGCTCACCAGGTATACTGTTTGACCATGGCACAACTATTTCTTTTTAGGATTACCCCATGAAGGTAGCTGACTAGGCTTTCATGTTACATATGAGATGGTAGCCCACCGAGCGATGAGGCCTCAGTGCATGACCCCATCACAGTGGAGGCACCAGTGGTACCAATACCCGCTAGGCCACCAATACCCCCAGCCCCAACAGCAGAGAGTGCACACCATCTGAGTGCGTTTCATGATTTCCAGTAACAGAGGTTACCCAGGTTTCGGGGAGAGATGGACCCCTAGGTAGCTGAGGATTGGATGGAGGCTATCGTTAGAGTTTTCATATTGGTATGGACACCAGCAGACCTCATGGTGATCCTTGCCGCGAGTCTCCTACATGCAATAGCAGGACGATGGTGGATCCTGATGCTACAGGTGCATGACGAGGCATCACTACTCTGGAAAAACTTCGAGAGCCTGTTCCGGGAAGAGTTTGTACCAGTCTCCCTTCGTGAAGTGCAGATTTAGGTGTTACTCCATCTATAATAGGGAAGCATGACAGTATCTTAGTACTCAGTGAGGCTCACTGACCTCTCACGATACTCCACAGATATGGTACGGGACGCCTTCTTTAGGGCTCAGACATTCGAGCAGGGACTCAGGCATGAGATCAAGTCTTAGATGATCTCTCTCAACAGCCCAACGTATAAGGGGGTGCTGGAGAGATCCCTTATAGTGGAGAGTTTTCTCACTGAGCAGTCACCAGCAGTGAGATCTTCCGCATGATGACACATAATGGAGTTTTTTGCTGTGGGCAGTAGTTAGTTGACGCAGAGGTCCAAGTGGACCAGGACATCAGGTGGGCGATCTCAGGATACAGGTTCGGTTCTGTGGGGCACAAGAAAGATATCCAAATATACGAGGAGAAGAGAGTACTATAAATGCGGCGGGCATAGTCACATGGCTCAAGACTGCCCGGACCACCCTGTAGACGATCATCAGGCAGTAGAGGGACCTCCCAGGCAGAGGCAGAGGTTCGACCGTGGTGATCTGCTAGGAGAAGGTGGATGAGGCAGGGGAGCTAGATGAGTAGTATGTGGTGGATGACGTTTCGAGGCCCTACCACCACCACCACTAGGAGGTCCACCCTGACCGTAGGGAAGAAATGGAGAGGGGAGACCTCAACTCCAAGCAGGTGAGGCCTATGTTTATAGTGCTCCTAGAGCAGGTGTACATGAGTGGGACTAGCTCCAGGAATGTATAATTTTGTTCATGATGCTTCTATATTGTTGATTTCATTGTTTGGGATTTCTTTGTGTCTTTGTACTTAAAGATACTATAATAAAAGACACTTGTCCTTGTGATTTTTTCTTTTCTACTTTTTTGTATGGTTGATACTGAGAGGTTCCGGTTAAAACCGTTGACTTGACCGTCACATTTGAGATTCCTACTGGAGGAGACCCAGGGACCACACAATGCTACCAACAGTGTGAATCGACCCTTGGAGGTGAGATTAACAGTTGGATCTCTTGGTAGTAGCGTCTAGGCCTTACAACGTCATCCACGACATGAAATAGTATAGTTCATGTTAGGATTGACTGTATTAGGCAAGGAACATGGTTCATCAATGGAATGAGACTAGATTTATCTTTTCAGAAAAAGAGAAATCTTAGCAGCTCTTACAGGACGTAAAAAAAAAGGATGTAGTCGAGTTCTTTACAAATGGCTAGTCACACCCATAGTTCATTGAGAAAATGGTTTTCAGTTTACTCTAATCTCAAAAGTCTTAGGTGTGACTTCTCATAGAAGGACCTGGACCTGAGACGGTGATGTTGGCTTTAGTTCCTCCAAGACTATGTTTTTTAGATAGTCTATACTCCTATGAAGGGGAATAATGTAGCAGAGTTCGTTTCATGATGCCTCACTTTTCAGCATGTGAAGGCAGAGCACCAGGTACCAGCAGGCTTGGTATAACCCTTAGAGGTTCTAGAGTTGAAGTGGGATGGGATATCCATGGATTTCATGACGGGGCTTCCACGTACATCCAGAGGGCATTACTCTATTTGGGTGATCATAGACCGACTAAACAAGTCGGCCCACTTCATACCGATCAAAGAGAAGAGCTTAGTAGAGAGCTTGGGCTGCCTCTACGTTCAGGAGATCATACAGCTTCATGGTGTGCCATCATCAATCGTTTCTGATCGAGTTGCATGATTCACTTCTCGACAATGGAAGGGGTTATAGGAGGTGTTTGGGATGCAACTACATCTGAGCACCGCCTTCCATCCTCAGACTGACGACTAGACTAATAAGACCATTCAGTCTCTTGAGGACATGCTTTGTGCATGTTTTCTCGACTTTGGTCACAGCTCAAAGGATCATCTACCTTTGGGGGGGTTTGCGTACAAAAACAGCTACCACTCCACCATCGGGATGGAACCTTACAAGACATTGTACAAATGACCTTATAGATCACCATTGTGCTGGACTGACCCAGGGGAGTCAGTAGTTGTAGGACCAGAGATGGTTCAAGCTACGATGGAGAAGGTGCAAATAATCAAGGAGCAGATAAAGACTGCATAGAGCAGAAAGAAGTCCTATGTTTGTAGGAGACGAAGACCACTGGAGTTCAATGATGGTGATCACGTTTTCCTACGGGTCTCACCTTGATGAGGTCCATGAAGATTTTTTTGGGGCGATAAGTTATCTCCACGTTTCATCAGACCTTTCCAGGTCCTCAGCAGAGTAGGTGAGGTGGCTTATCGCCTGGCCCATCCACCTCAGTTGCACCAGGTGCATGCTATCTTCCACATATCTCATCTGAGGAGATACGTGCACGACCCAACCCACATCATGGATCATGGGGAGCTGGACATCGACGAAGAGGAGGCATTCATGGAGGTCCCAGTTGAGATCAAGGATCGACAGGAGTAGGTCCTACGTGGACGGTCAATTTCTCTGGTCCGCATTCGCTGGCACCACGAGAACCTCTAGGAGAGCACTTGGTAGAGGGAGGCTCAGATGTGAGCTCAGTACCCCCAATTTATTCCCTAGAGTGTGTTGTAGCTTTACGGGGACGTAAATCCCAGATGTGGGAGTAATCTAAAGACCCGGAAATTTCAAGTAAATGTTTTTTCTTAAATACTCTGGAATTTTATGAGTCTGCAGTTTCTGACGGAACTTGATTCCAAGGCCCAGTGTTCCCGAAATAAATTTCAGATGTTTTTTCAGGTATGTTCAGTAAACATACATGCATGTTTTTCTATCTTTTGAACTGGTGCTAAGAATTGAAATCCGAGGACACCGATGAACTCACAACGTTGGTATTCGCTTAAGGGGACCTTTACCAGAACTTCATTTTATGTAGGTTGAGAGTAAATATTTGTGAATTTAGAATAAAATAAATAAAATTTGTGGAACATAATTTTATTCATGGAAGTTGGTTAATTCCTCTCAAGGGGAGTCAGAAGTGGGTCCCACACCCAAATAACTTCTCATGAGGGGATTTTTGTGAGGTGGGGCCCACAGGATCCCTATCCTTTCATCTCCCCTTAACTCCCTTAAAACTACTTACGCATGTTAAATTAAGGTTAAAAAAACATCGACGGATCATTACGGGATCTCTGGGACATGGAATCGCGTGCCGTCTGATTTCGCGGGCTCGTAAAATACCCATATATTTAAAAAAAATTACATGGAAATTCTAGGTCTTTACATTCTCCCCAAATCAGGTTTGTACGTCCCCGTAATCCATAACTCAAACTAAGGAAACAAATGGGGGTTTTGTGCATGAACTTGAGCCTCCCACTCCCATGTGCTTTTCTAGAGGTTCTCGTGCTGTCATCAAACATGCACTAGAGGTATCGACCATCCATGGAGGACCTGATCCTATCGATCCTTAATCTCTACTGGAGCCTCCATAAAAGTCGCCCCACCATCGACATCCAACTCTCTATGGTTGATGACATGAGAAGGGTCGTGCATGTATCTCCTCAGCTGAGATACGTGGAAGAAATCATACACTTACTGCAATTGAGGTAAAGGTGATATGTGGTAAGCCACCTCAGCAACTCTTCTGAGGACCTAGAAAGGTCCAATGAACCTCGAAGATAATTTGTTTCCTCAGAAAAATCTCCACAAACTTTGTCGTGGTGAGACCCGTAGAAAGACATGGTCACCATCCTTGAACTCTAGAGGTCTCTGTCTTCTGTCTGCATACGACTTCTACCTACTAGGTGTAGTATTCATCCGCTCCTAGATGATCTGCACTTTCTCTGTAGTAGACCGTACCATCTGTGGTTCCACGAGTGCTGACTTCCCTTGGTTAGTCCAGCACAAAGGTGATCTGCATGGTCACTCATACAATGCCTGGAATGGTGTAATCCCAATGGTGGAGTGATAGCTATTGTTGTATGAAAACTCCAATAATGGGTAAGTGATCCTCCCAGCTATGACTGATGTTGAGGACACAAGCACACAACATGTCCTCGAGTGTCTGAATGGTCTGCTTAGTCTGACCATCCATCTGAGGATGGAAGGTGGTGCTCAAATGAAACTATGTCCCAAAAATACTCCAACAACCCCTTCCATAAATGGGAATTAAAACATTCATCACCATCGGAGACAATCATCTAATGTACTCCATGTAGCCGCACAATCTTCTACACATAGAGACGTCTCAAGCCCTCCACTGAAACCTACTCTCTGATTGGTACGATGTGGCCTGACTTGGGGAGTCGGTCAACGATCACCCAAATCAAGTAATTTCCTCTATATGTACGTGGAAGTCCTATCACGAAGTCCATGGATATTCCATACCACTTCCACTATGGGAACTCTAAAGGCTGAACCAATCCTGTTGGTACCTGATGCTCTAACTACAATTGCAGGCATGTGAGGCACCGAGAAACAAACTCTGCTACTGCTTTCTTCATTCCAGGCCACCAGTGCTATCATTGGAGATACTGGTATATCTTCTCCACTTCTACATGTACCTCTAGAGAGGATGTGTGGAACTCCCTCAACACTTCATCCTGAAGTGACATTGGTACCATAGTACGTCCTCTGAAGAGGATGATGTTCTCCCCACCATCATAAAATCCATCAGGTTCTTGCCCTGTTGATATCTGATCACGTTGTGTCTTGCAGTCAGTGTCCCCATGCTGTGCCTCCCTGACACACTGACAAAATTGGGAAGTGACTGTAAAAGACTGAAAGAAGGCTAATCCATATCTATCCACAAAGTACTTCTGTATAGAAGACAGCTTCTCTATCACCTCACTCACTAGATATGGGCTAGACCTCCTATTGAGTGCGTCTGCTACCATGTACCCCTTCCTAGCAGCATAGACTCTCTCAAAGTCAACTTCTGCTACCATGATAGTGGGATTGTCCAACTCAAGAGTGATTGGATGCACCCTTCTATTCATGAGTTTATCCTATTCTTCCTGGGTTTCCTTTTTTCTTTGACCAAGGAAAACCCCTCCCCAACACTGTAGATAAACCACAACCTCTTTTCCTAATATAGTTAATCTGATTGTGAACTGTGGAATTAAAGTCCAAACCCAAACTAACGTCATAAGGCATCGACACTACCACTAAGAGGTTGCAACTGAAACTCTCCCCTAAAGGGTCATATCACACCATCAACATAAGTGTGATTATTGAGTCTCCTCCCAAAGGTATCTCCAGACGTGAGGGTCATGTAAACAGTTTAACCAGAAGCTCTAGGTCCAGGTAATGATTCATGGAAGGAATGAATTATTGGTACCTATGTCTATTGAAATTGTAGCTAGTAGTAGACATTGATCGTACCTTGAATAATTCCTAGTGCCCCTGGGTCACATTCCTTGACCGCATGAGACAACTCTCTTACCTTTTCCTCTAGCTCCCTGAGCCTGGCGGGGTCCACAAAAAGGGGTGGTTGTAATAGGTCGAAAAGTACTCCAACACATGCTACTCTCCAAGATCAGCTTCCATGTCTGATGCCCTGTATATTCATCTTTTCGTAACACATTTTACACGCGCAAGTATCTGATACTGGATCTAGTTATCTGCTTTCCCACTAATAACATTCACTGGATATATCTGTTCATTCAAAGAAAATTCAACCACAAAGGTTATCTCTAGAACCCTAGAATAAGTAGGAATTCATAGAGGAATAGCGCTCATTCCCTTAAATTTATATAGGGACATGAATCATAAAACGAAGTACAATGATAAACTCAATCTCATCTCCATTTTTTCTATTTTTTAAGAAGAACAACCAGATGAAACAATAAAGCACATTGAAAGGATTACCCAGGACCAATTTGATCTTTATCATCCACTGCCCAAAAAGTTGACACACAAATCACATCCCCTATAAATGAAACACATCCCAAGGAACACACACGAAAGGCCCTTCCCCCGCACTAAAACTTCAAATATCCATGCAAAAATACCAAGTGTGCAGGTAAGTAAGGAAAAATAGGCTTATAATGAGGCTTAAACCTATAAGGAAATTCATCTCATCTGAGGGATAACGAAGGATATATGTAAAGATAGGTCTCAAGAAAAAATATGTCTAGCCAAACAAATGCCTCAATCATATCAAAAACATTCCATAAAATCCAAAGCATTGAAAGAGAAAAATCACATGTTCTAGTTCTCACACAAAATCCACGCTTCTCTCAAGAAAGTGTAGTTATTAGAAAGAATATTTAAAAGTGGTTCAGAATACCTCATAGGACAGGAAAAATATTTGAGTCAGTTCTTCATGGTAATGTATTTCAAAAATTGGTCAAACTCATAAAAATTCTTGAAAATCCATTTCAAGGAAAATGTTTTCAGATCAACAATCCTTTAAAATCCATTTCCTCAAAAATCATTTCAATCATCTCAAAATCAATTAGTGTGTGAAAAATAATTAAAATATTCATTAAATCCCAAGGTTACAAAAAAGATGAAAAAAAGAAAAATAATGCTCACAAAACAACTAGTCAGCACTGGGTGGGAAAAATGAGGCGCAACCCACCCGTGCTGACGGATTGCTTGACGAACCATCGCCGCCCGGGTTGTCACCCTCCGGGACGCTCTGCCATCTCGGCTGGCAACGGCTCCTTCCCAGCTGGGGCACTCTCCGGAGTGACCTCTTCGTGGGGAGGGGGGTTTCCTTGTGTGGAGGGTTCGAAAAGGCCACACAAGGGAATTCCCTTTTAGAAAAGAATAAAGGGAAGGAAAGATACAACCTGACTCTATTTTTCAGCGGAATCTTTGAGTTAAGCTCCTAGGGACTACCACTTGACCTAAAAGGCATGAAATAATGAAAATATGTGAAAAATAAATAAAAAGAAATAGGAATGGAGAAGAAAGGGTATAATTCTTTGTTTGACCCCCAAGCTGGTGCTAGGTTTTTACTGCCCCTAGTCCAGCAGTTGCAGTATTTTATCCCCAATCCAATGGTGGTTAGGGTTTCTCTCTTAAAAAACACCAGAACTTATTTCTTCCAAAGATCCTAGTCTTATACAGGTCTTGGTGGAACCCACATATAGAGTACAACAGCTCATTCCACTTTTCAATGCGGTACAACTTAGAATATTGCGGAAGAATAAAGTATGAGTCCTCAACTTCACCCATGACTTCTTTGGCCACTTCAAATTCAAAATACAGGGCTTGCTCATGTGATGCTATTTCAAAAAAATCATAAGGGAAGTCAGAAAATAATTTCACTTGGATATGATTAAAACATGAACAATCAATGTAAAAATCTTCCCTTTTGTATATGTCATCTTGAAACACGATCTCTTCAAGTAGGGCCCCTGGGAACTCTTTTTCACCAGTGACTTCATTATCTTATTCCAAATAAATAGAGGGTTATATATGTAAATATTCTTCTTTAAAAAATATGGGAGGATCACTTACCTTTTTTTTCTTCAACAAAATCATACGAATTTTCATCCAAAGTATGTTGATCTCCCATAGTTGTATCAGTTGGATTTTCGTCTTCAGGAACCTCTTGAAGAAATGGCCAAAGAGAGACAACTAAATCATCCAGTTGAGACATCATGTCTTCCTTGGGTTCTTAAACATCTAATGTAGGTGGAACAACATTTTCCTATTCTTCTTCATCAAGGTATTTTTGTTTTTTTGTTCCATCCATTGAGCTTTAACCTCTCCATCTTCAGCCGCCAGCGATGCCAGCATCTTGCTTGCTTGTTCAAGGATTTTGAAATTATTATGAATCATCATGGCATCTTGTTCAATCTCCAGCATCAAAACCTCTTCCCTGCTAGACAATTCATCACTAGGCCATGCATATGGAAAATCACTTAAATAATACATGACCTAAAAAACAAATATATGCAATGAAATTATATTTCTTAGTTTTTGAAAATTTTAATTTTTTTTGGTTTTTATGAAAAATAGAGTGTGAAAGCACTTGACCTACCTGGAAATGGCGCGAAATTGATGAGAGTGGTTTGTCTCAAAACAAAATTCAATAAAATTTATCTTTACTTAAAAATGTACCATAGTGTCACATCCTAGGGTTGATCACACAGAGGCCGTTAACACACACTATCTTCCTATTGTCACTATTACAAAAATAACTAATATATAAATATAATACTAATATAAATGGGGGGATAATTTAAAAGGAATTAAATATAAATATAATATATAATAATGAAATTCTATATTGAATGAATTTAGATGAAAAAAGTAGGTAGTTTTTATTAGGAGGTCCTCGTGGTTGATATCATTGTTTAAAAAGAATCTCAATATTCAACTCAATGAGGTGATCTAGACCTGTCACACCTCACCTTCTCATTTGGGTTGTCATTACCCTATATTGAGACCTCTGCATATGGGGAAATTCTCTTCCTAAATTCATCTAGGATACCTCTTCGTTGACCATCACTAATCACGCCATGCTCCATCGTATGCATGACACAAATAGAGAAGGGAAGGAGAATTGATAAACGAGAAGAAGAAATTGATGGTACAGAAAATGGGGCGACCACTCACCATAAACGATTTAAACACCACCAAAATTAATATAATTGAATAAAGGATAAGAAAATTAAAACTTAATAACTCAATCAACACAACATTCCCTCCCTCGAACATGTGCTGATGTTAGTTCTCCATTCTTAGTGGAGTTGAGAAGGGAATAACGGTGGGAGAACATGTAAAATAAAATAAATGGAAGAAGGGAGGTATGAAGAATAAAGATAAACTAATATATAATAAAAATATAATTAACTATTACAACAAAAATACTCAACCTTTCCCCCATTAAATGGATATCCTTGTAAATGGGAGGGAAGGTACAAATTTATAGGGAAAATAAGTGAAGAAATCTTGCTCAAATTCTTCCCTCCGGATTTCATCACCTTTTCTTCCCATTGAATGTCATAATTGGGACATCAAGCCTTCTTGAAAGTTGTGGAAATAGTCTTCCTCATCCCTCACCAAAATATCAGCCTTATTGGACCTCGTATGAAATAGATACAACGGTTTTGGTGTGGCACATTTAATCTGTCCAGGTTACTCTTTGTCTTCCACAATTCCAAATTCACAAGCCATAATGTCCATGAAAAAAGCGGATTCAGACGTGTCATCATTAATGAAAGATGTTCAATAATTCGTCCTCCATCTCTTTGTTGAAATTTAGCTCTTTATAACCATTATACTCCAAGATACAAGCTCATCTTTAAAACATTCAAATCTGTGCACAGTTTTCAAGGCACAGATTGTGAGCTGATTTTGGGCCTCCAAATGATTGATTGAGTTGGGAATCCAGAAGGATAAAATGAGGCCAATGATGGAATTAAACCTAAAAATAATAATTTAACAATTTTTTTCAGTTTAGAAAATGTTATGGTCAAAATACAAAAGATAAATAAAACAGTTAAACACCAAAATTAAGCCATTTTTGTATTTGAGCTCAAAATACCACTAAAACATAAAAATGTGACAATTTCCCATAAAATAACACTTTGGTGAGATTTATAACATTTAAATACAGTATATAATATGAGAAAATTATAGCTCTATCACGCTCTAGCTCAGATGCCCTTTAAACACACCTCTCTTAGAATTTCGAGCCCTAAAACACTGATCTTATTGTTTTCATCGAGTACCAGGAAAGATCGGTACACCTCGATGAATACTCAGCTACCGACTTGTCATCTTGATGAAGCTGTAGAAGTTCAATATAACTCTCTACCACCTCCTCAAGACATTACTCAGCAGCCTGGGAGTCAGGCTCACCTCAGAACCTGAGGGGTATCTGATGCTGAAACAAGTGTAATGCACAAAGCCTACATTTTCCCTCTACCGGTATCGCCAGTTGTAACTACTATCCAATGAGTAGTGATATAGCTGGGACAATACCCGAAGGTACTATCTTGGGAAACGATTCATGTACCGAATCCTCATCACTAATTGGACCATCCTCATGGTCACTCACTGGAAAACACTAGTAGCTAAGATCACCCTCTGCACTACTGGTGTCTCAACTAGATGAGAAACTCTAGAAATCGCCTCCCGCCACCTCTCAGTTTCATGGTAATTTGTCAGGCCTCAAAACCTCAGTGGCATATGATGATGGAACTAGTGAAATGCGCTCAGTTAGCGTTAATCGTTCGCCAGTGTGGCTGGTGGTATCTGATGCCCAACGGGTGGTGCTGCTGCTGGTACACCACCCGAAGGTGCCAACATAGTAAGAGGGCCATACACCAGATCTTCATCGCCTGGTGGGCTGTTAGTGCGTAAAAACCTCAGAACCCAATATGGATACCTGTGTGGAGGCATCATGAAACGTAATAGTTGCACCATGGTTAATAATTTATACCCGATGAGATGACACAAGAAGTTCCAAAATAAGACTCATGAAAACACACACGCAATATGTGTTTTCATGCACTAAGTTAGAAATCATAAGTTAGGGTCCTAGTGTATGGATATGTCGGCCGACGCACCCACACTGGACTCCTGGAATAAAAAACCACACTCACTACAATTGACACTATTTTCATTCAAAAGAAAGATCAGAGACCTAGTTCATCCATACAACCGACTCCTATGATACCAAGTTGTCACGGCCCGTCCCACGGGGCCCATGTCGTGACTATCCCAAGCCCACCTTCCCTAGGCCATGGTCTAGAGACTTGAAAAAAAGGCATAATTCCCAATAAATAGGAAGGAATTTCCTTTATAACCTGAAATCACACACAACAGAGCACCCAAATGGATACAAAACCCAATGTAAACTGTATAACAAAGGAGTGATAAAAGTAATGTAGCCGGAAATACAAGCCCAACTGTAAAGTAAAAGGAAATGGAGAATAGAAAAATAGTTTTTGGGTCATCCTATAAGATTCCAACCTGTAGGGTAGGTGCAAATAGCCTCTACAAAACTCCACATCTGTCCGTCTCCTCCCTGTACCATCACACTGTATGGCCCCCCTCCAGGTGTCGTCCAGTCCTGGTACTCTCAGCCTCTGTCAGTGCTGTCTATTTTCTACATCCAACGCAACGAGGTGCAGGGATAACCCATGTAGGGGTGAGTATAACGATACCCAGTAGGGACCCAAATACACTCAAGGTCTCACAAAATCCAACAAGGATAAACCACAAAGTATGAAATCAACGGATAACCCCACTTAGGTATATTCCCATACATATACCTAAATTATCAATTAATCCATCTCAATCATGAGGAAAACACATAAGTTACTGACTCATCTCACATAGGTATAAAACAAATGTAGAGAGTTAGAGATGATTATATGTAGCCACTAAATCATATATTCTATCGAACCCAGGTAGGATCCAGGAATAGTAGTCAGAGCTATCGAACCCACATAGGATAATGGAATAATATCATGAGTTGTCAAACCCACGTAGGATCCAAGAACAATAGTTAGAGCTTTTGAACCCATGTAGGATCTAGGAACATTAGTCAGTTCTGTCAAACCCACATGGGATCCAGGAATAGTAGTTAGTGCTGTCGAACCCATGTAGGATCGATGAACAGTATTCAGTGCTGTCGAACCCACATAGGATCAAAGAACAGTAGTTAGAGCTATCAAACCCACTTATGATCCAAGAATAGTAGTCAGAGCTATCAAACCCACATAGGATCTAAAAATAGTAGTTAGTGATGTCGAACCCACGTAGGATCTAGGAACAGTAGCCAGAGTTGTCAAACCCATGTAAGATCTATGATCAGTAGTCAGTGCTGTCGAACCCACGTAGGATCCAGGAACAGTAGTCACTGCTTTCGAACCCACGTATGATCCAAGAACAGTAGTCACTGTTGTCAAACAGACGTAGGATCCAGGAACAGTAGTCAGAGCTATCAAACCCACGTAGGAATCAAGTTTAGTAGTCAGTGCTGTCGAACCCACCTCGGATCCATGAACAATAGTTAATACTGTCATACCCACGTGTGATCTTGGGACAGTAGACTGAGCTGTCGTACCCATGTAGGATCCAGGAACAGTAGTCAGAGTGCAGTCATCCATAGGTTTAAGCCCAAATCATGCTTGATTTCAAGATGGTCTAGACCTCAAGGAAAGTTTCAATACATCAACTACCATTACGTACCAATTTGATGTATCCAAAAGATCTCTCTTTCCAAATGAAACCCAATGATACAGACGGTGTGTCAATTGAATGCCCCATCTGAGAGTTATTGGATTTTCCATTCCAAGGGCCTGGTTGGAATTACATTCGATCCAACCTGGAAAAACCCCAAATATGTCCAAACCATGTGTGGGGTATACCAAACAAACCATATCCCTCCAAGGTTTCCATCGCGGTAGACAATTCGTCAATTGGACGACCCTAGCTCATGCTATGGGCAAAAGAGTGGAAATAGGTCATGCAGGTCCGGGTCCGGTCCGGGCCGACCGGACCGACCCGATCGGAACCTGCCCGAAGCAGGACCATATTGGTGTCTGACCCGGTCAGCTGGTCTGACCTGGTCCACGGGTCCTTCCTGGTCCACAGGTTCGACCCGGTCTGGATGTCTGACCCGGTCCATGGGTCCGACCCGGTCTGTGGGGGCGACCAGCTACATGGGGGCGGCCCAGCTCGCAAGGGCGGCCCTGCTAGCACTGGGTTCGGCCTGCGCTAGGTCCGGCACACACTGGGATCGACCCATACAAGTTCCACTATTGGCGGACTGTGGGGTCTGCCCTAGCCACTCCCATAGGGATGACCGCACCCCCTGTAATACAGAAATGACTTACCCATTTGAGGGGTTCAAACAGGCAACACGTGGTGCCGGTCCGTGTCATGCAGGACCCACACTGTGAGTCCCGCTCCTCAAGGCTAACCAAGTGGCTAATCGGCTCCCTATAGGCACGGTTGTGTTGCACCTCCTTCGATGACTGGTAGAGACGGCCACCCACCCCACACTGTCATGACAATGGTCGCAACCTCTTTGTCCACCATGGGGCGTGTGCTGCGCCACACCTTCCCCGACAACCCAGCGGCTCAGGTCTCTGGTTCCTCTCGCGGACGGCCTTGCGTCAGCCACCTTTACACCATCATGTCCCATAGGTCACGACCAACTCCTCTAGCAGCACAGTTCTGCCGCCTCCATCCATGCGGTCGGCTGACGTGTCAGCCGTCCTTCCTTTCGTCATCGGTGACGTTCACTTGTACCAACCGCAGGACACCGGACGAGTTCCGGTGGCCCGATTCTCGATCCAGAAGTTTCTGCACACTACTCGGGATGTCTCATTCAATCCTCAACCATCGTTGATGAAAATTTCTCAAACCAGACTCATGTTGTGATTAGCATCAAAATCAAAAAAGAAAGGCGGAGGGGATCAGGCTATGTTCATTTTTCCCACACCCTCAGTGTTAGAGTGATAGTATGCAAGTGCAATTCTTAATACTTGAAGGGGAAAAAAGATCGTGAAACAATTAACAAATCTCAAACCCCTACCATTGATCATTGTTCATTGACTACTTTCACGGAAGTGATGGTGTTGTCGTCTTTCGTCGCGTCCGCCACACACTTCCATTAACGAGCTCGTGCATCAGTTCATTGACTACAATGAGGAGGGAAGGTCAGTCAATGATATCCCATGTTGGTATGAGTCCATGGATGAAGGTCAATGGAGACCGTTCATTGTAGTCGAAGCCATTCTTTGTTAGATGAATGAGTTCTTCATTCTTCTTTGGCCAGAGATTTTCCCCCTAATCTCTCTATCTTCTCCCAAGTTCTACCAAAAGACAAATTCCAACCAAAATAATAGATTAAGTTAATCTATAATTTAATTTTTTTAAAAAAATTAAAAATGGGCGGATTAATTAATTGAGAAGGATTCAGCACATTATGTTTTAGGGGAGTTGAAGAGGCTCCCCTACGCTTAATGGAATAATTGAGAGTTTTTTCCCATTAATCGGGAGTTTCAAGGGGGTTTAAAACCCGGGTGGTCTCCACATCAATTTGCATGAAGATAAGTTTAGGTTCGGGTGGGCCCCGCCACCATAACCTCTCATGGTAGGTTAAGATTTGGTGGTCCGCACTTCCAACTTCCACATGGGTGGTTATAATAGATAAAATAAAAAAATGAGCTTATTTTATTTTATTATTTCCACAAAAAACCCAAATAATAATTTTCACCCTCGACCAATGACCATCGAGGTGAATGTCATCATAAGAAAATATTTTCACTGCGAGTTCAATGGTGCCCTCAGATTTCAATTCCGAGCACCAGTTCAAATGTTACAAAACACTGCTCGCACATTTAATGAACCTACCCGGAAAAAAGTTCAGAAAATTATTATCAGTCACCCTCGACCAGCGCCAGTCCAGGTTAGGCTCTTCCTAGGTGAAGCACACCCCAACGAACCCAACAGTACTCTCATATTTTAAATCTGAGTTACCATATAGATGTTTTAAATTTTATAGTAAAATAATTGTCACTTAATTATTTTAATTTCGGCCAAAAACTAACTTTTTTTTGTGGCCCACGCTGGACAATGTTAGTATATGCATAAATAAAGCATACCCTCATGAGTTCAGCGGTGGTCTCTAATTCTTAATATGAGCTACCATTTATGAGTTATAAGCATTTTAAAATTAAAATAATGTAATTAATTATGTGATTTATGATTATGCCATTTTTGGGGTTTCTTAGAGGTATCCCGTGCCGACTAATTTTAAGTAGCACCTAGGGTAAATTCGTCATCCTTGGAGCAATAATGCCCTTAGATTTATGATATGAGTAACTATTTAAGATTTATTCCACTTGTTTAGGAAAATTACTTATGTGCATTAAAATAAGCATAAAAAAACTTCTATAGATCATTCCTGGCACTCCGGGCCTCGAAATCGCACGCCGTCTGATTTAGAGGACTCATAAAATTCTCATATATTTAAAACAAATACATGGAAATTTAAGTTATTTAAAAAGGGATTATAAATTTTTATCATAAATCATTTTACTATATGATGTCTAGGAAAATATTTCATTGATTTTAGGCAATATATTTTTAAAATAAATATTAACAATGAACTTTTGGTATTACATTAGAGGTTTAGAGATTAATTTTCAAAATTTTATAACTTGTGCTATTGATTTTGATATTGGAATGTATTGAGATATATACTACTAGACATGTAACTCTTTTTTCGATACAATGTTATGCTAAAATATAATTTTAGTGTCTCTAGCATAATAAATTAATTATTGTAATATTTATTTATTGTAGAAAATGATGAATTGAAAACTAACTGATTCACATCCCAAGGATATAATTGTTCTTAAAAATATATTTATATCAAGTATTTATGGTTTTTTATATTAATTTAAAGTAAATTAATTATTAAACTTTAAGAAAATTATCTCAAAATAATATTTTTCAAATTATATTGGTATATGAGGAATCACATAATATCCTAGATCCTCAAAGATATATGGGTTTGATCCCTTTAACTATATATTCATCACTTATCATATTGTGATCAATTCCATCTATTACAATCTACTATTATTTATATTTTTCTTCCATATCCATAAAATTATCTTCCCCTAATTATCTCTTTTATAAGATCCATGTTATGTGTTATTCGAAATTATCATTGTATATCCATATCTCTATTATTAATATATTATTTTACTAACTACTTTACTGTGTTTTATTTTATTAAAAAAAATATAAAACAATTTATTACCATGAACATGTTTAAAATGAAGGGATGCTATTTTTCAAGGTAAAGATAATGCAACACCATGAAATTTTAAACTATAAACATTATATTCAAGAGAACGAAAATAAACATAAAAAACATATAAGTAATATAAGTTCCCATTAATTAATTATATTTTTACTATTTTAAATTAATTTAATATATTCTATTTCTTTTATGTCACGTAAAACCAAGATTCTCACGAGTTACATGAAATATAGAGTTTTATTGAAGAATAACATAATATTACCATAATTATTTAATAGTATATTATCAAAAAACCATTGGAATAATGGTAATTAATATGATTAAATTTGATATAAAAATATATAGTTTATAATTTTTTATTAGTTGTTATTTATTAGTAGAAATAATAATAATGTAATAGGAAAAAAATGTTTTAAAAAAATAGTAATTAAAAAAAATAAAGATCAGCCATGCATTGCAAACATAATATAAATTTCAATTTTAATTCTTTTTAGAATTAATGTAAAATACTAAACTCTATATGTATAATCATAATTCCAAAATTATATTATGGTGTATTTTAGGGAGGAGGTTTTGAAATGATTATATTTTTGATTAATATAGAAAAATACCCCATCTAAATCGAATATTGCTTTTTCAGTTATAAAATTTATAATTTCAAATTATATTTAGAATTGTTTTTAGTGTAACATTAATTATATTTTACATAAATTATCCCAATTAAGTTAATTTTTAAATTTTTTATAATGAATTTATATATATTAATTTTCTAAGCATTTGAACATTTTCACTCTCAAAACCATATTTCATATCATGTATGTGGGATTAATTATAAATTAAATCTTTCCACAAAGGTTAATTTAATTTTGATAAAAATATTAAATCTCTTAAATCAATATAATTTATATTTGAATATGAGTTCATGGTAATTTTTTACTATTAAAGTTAGTTGGTTCATTAAAAATAATTTACATTTGTTAAGGTCGGAATTGATTTACTGTGCATTTAACGAAAAATATATTGGTATAAATGAATAATAATCATAAGAAAACTATACTTTGGTAATATTAATACTAATAATCCTATATAAATATATAATGGTCTTTTTTTAATATTATCACATATGAAGAATGTGAGATCAGTAAAAGCATTTCAAAATAACAATCTATTTCCTCTTCCCCACATATAAAATGCCATACCATGTCCTCCCTTATTCATGACAGAAAAACTATTTTACTCATACATCCCAACCAAAATAACTTCCCAAATTAACATAAATAATTTTAGAGGCCATATTTTTGTCATAAATATATCTTTAGATGGAATTTGTGAGAACCCATGTTGGATACCTTAATAATATGTAATTTAATTCAATGAGAACCATTATTTGACTCCTCTCCCCAAATATTTCAATTGTTATTAAAACATGATGATATAATTAACCTAGTATAATAAAATTATTTTTTATGATTTAATAAACAGTTAAATGTTTTTAAAAAACTACTTAAATGAAATTGGTTTTGAAATATTCTTTTTTTTTGTACTGAGGACTACTTCCATGGGAACTGATGTCATTAATTATTTCAATTTTCTCTCGTAGGGTTGAGCCTGATGATGGATATAAGTATATATATGATATGTATAAAATATTTATACCATTTATTCACTATATTATATATATCTTTCAACCATTCATTCTTTAAGATATATGATAACATGTTTCATTTATACAATGGACCACCACCTTGGGAAGAAGTGAGATTCGTATTTCACTATGTTTTCTCATGGATGGTGATAAATATAATGTCAATGTATATATTTTATATAAATGAAATATATATTACATTAATTAAATGTAGATATAATTTTTAATTATAATATATGTCATTTTATTTCATTCAACTTCACTCATGTGATGATGATTACATCGTTCGGGTATTTGTGGACCTCCCCATTCATGAAGCGATGTGAATCCATATTCATTACCACACCACATGGATAATCAATATTTATATGTATATTTTAATAAATAATATGTAATTTATTACATCATGATAATTCTGGATTGTTAATATATTACTTATATTTTTTTCTATAAGAGTCATTGAAAAATTGAAACATCACTCAGTCGTACGTACGACCTACTATATCTATGGCTATATCGAAGATAATTTTACATAAAAATATTAAATGAGTTTCTTTAAATTTTAAATTGATATAAAATATGATAATTATTACATAATTACTATTACGCAGGTGATATAACTATGTACTATATGAAAGAACTGGATCATTCCAGATGATACACTCATGAGAGAACAAGGTTATTAACTCCTAAATCAATGGTGATAGGTATAGAAGGGTTTAAAAACTAATGATAATATATAATTAAAGGATCTTATGTGATAATATAAATTATAAATTGTTTCTTTAATACCTTGATTCGATTTCTAAAACAAATATTCAATATGTTGAATCATGTTAAACAAAAGGGAGTGTAACATAAGTGATTTCCTCTCAATTTTATTTCGTTAAGGAAAATAGTAATGTTATTTACCTTGATTATAATATACTAGGTTTATTAAAACACAAGAGTATTTTCTTAGTATTTATATTATTAAATAAATTTTATATTTTCCCTATATTACTTTTCATAGAACACCAAGAATAAATAAGATCTAAAATTTTATTATTTTAACTTTCCTATTATATCTTTGTAGTTGAATGATAGGTTTTGAAAACACTTAACCACATTTTAAAATATTCAATTTTCCAAATAATTTAAAATTTCCTAACTAATTATTTTTTAATACAGAAAAAACAGAATATGTGGTTGTGATGAAATTTTTGGTTATCCATCACAGTACAAGATATACATAAAACAAAATATATAATAAGAAATAAAACATGTAATTAAATCAAATATGATTTTTTCATAAATAAATTAGATTCCATAAGCTAATTCCAAGAATCATGATAGAGTTTCCCATGCAGACAAATGAAATTAATTTGTATATATACATGTTTAGTTATAAAAATCAATACAAGAATCCAAAAGTATACTTGTTATACAATGACAATAAAAATATTAGTCAGATGCAAAGAGTGAGCGACCCCAAAAATTATTAAAGAATGAATAATTGAGAGTAACATAAGTAAAAATGTTAAAATTATTTTAAAATACATTGAACATGTCCCAATCTATAATGCACTGATCCCACACTACTGGACTCATCATGTTTAAATAATGTTTATTTTTTTAATAAATAAAACTGAAAAAATACACTACATTTGATACATACTAGGAACTTTTACCAATCATGGTTTTGGAGATTTAGACAGAAATATATCATTTCAATTAATATATGTTAAAATAAAATTAAATAAATAATAGGGTCTTCATTTAACATCCCCCACATAGAAAAATACACCATATAATATTATACAAAACCTATAATCAAATGAATTTAAAACATATTGTTAACATTAAATATCTCTAGTAAGGTGTTTTAAAACATTAATAAATTCATTAAAAATAGTATAATGAAATAACCATATATAATTTAAATATAGTTTCATTATAATTATATTATAATACAATAATTTTGAAAATGATATTTTTCTCAAAAAAATGATAATTAAAATGATTATTGGGATATATCAATTGAAAAAATTAATTTTCATTCGGTCATTCTTGATACATGACACACCATACAAAAAAATTACTTCTACTAGTCATAAATAATATTTAACAACGTTCTATTAAGGCATATGGGTTCATCCCCCATAACATGTCAGTCATTATACTCGTTCCAATTTCTTAAAGCAGTTTAAATGGACAAGTATCTCTCAATCCCGACTCAAAAAATTTAAAAAATACGAAGATAAAATTATTTCCTCAGAAATAAAATAACCATTCATATAACATGTTATAAACAATTTCATCATAATTTCTAAAATCATTTGTAGTAGAATCACTTACTAAATAATTTCAGTACTTATTTTAATTTATAAATAAAATCGATACTAAAATATGGTTACATTTTATTTAAAATTAACAGAATTCTACTTATAAGTTAGGTAAATTTTATACATAATTATGATGGAAATACCAATGGGTTCATATATAATTTCACACATGGAATAATACCTTGATTAATATGATAACAAAAATAGATTACTATTATAATTTTAAAACTATGGTTACACATAAATATAAATCATAAAAGATTAATAATGAATTTATTCCTTTTTATATAGATTTGGAAATAAAAAATTTACCCCCATTTATAAATATAATGATGTATACACACACACACACACACACATATATATAGAAATAAATAATTGTTTACATGATACATTGAATGAATATTTTATAACATTATTAATCTCAATGATAAATGATTGTATTACAATATATTGGCATAGACATAAAATTTAATAAAAAATGAAAAAATTTATCTTAAAAAATTTGAATAAATGAATGATACATTGAATGATATGATAACATATATATATAAATATATTTAAATCTATATGTATATCCTTATAAATGACATAAGTTGATAAAATTTACCCCATACTTTAAACTTTTGAAATAAATTTTTTCATCAAAACATTTATCTTATAATTTCTGATAGAGATAGTTATATATATATATATATTTACACATTGATATACATTTCAAATATAATTTTATTAATATAAAATAAATCCTGACATAAATTCGTGTGATGGATGTGTTTGTAAGGAACATAAATTTAAAACCAATATTTATCAAAAAAAATATTAAGGTTATGAAAGAGGTTTGTATAAATTTTTGTATATATATATATATATATATGTTTTGATGAAATGAAACATAAAAAAATTCAACCATTTCGCTAAAATATTATATCACAATTAACAAAAATACATTCTCTTATAATACCATAAAACTGATTTGTTAAATAAAAATATAGTATTCCCCTTAACAAAAAGAAATGAATCAATACCTATTTTTGTTGAGGCTTGAGCACACCATATGCAACAAAAAAGGATGAAGATGATATTGTAGATTCTGAAAAGTGTGTAGTATGGGGTCAAACATAAATATATCTTTATGAGACTACATATGAAAGCTGAATGGGTTCTATTCATTCAAATTGTTTTATCTAATTAATTATGGGTTTTCCTGTACACACAAACCACTTAAATTTATATCTTACTTTTGGACATGTTTGTTTTATTATTATATTATAAAATATAATAACCATTTCATTGGTTTTCTTGCTTATGTTGTTTACTATTTTTTTATCATCTATCAATCTTTTTTTGTATTTTTCAGAAAATAATATTTTGTAAAGAAATTATTATCAAAATATTAATATACTATTATTCAATTTAACATTATTTAATTCACTAAATTTATATATCATGTTTTACTTTTTCTTATTCTTTTTATTTATTATTTTTTAATCTAAATTACATCTCAGAAAAAATATTTAACATTTTTAAATAGTCTCATTATATATACATATCATTCCATTGTTATATATATATATATCATATTCGGGTTTTAATTCAAATCATATTTCATTAAATTCATATTTAAAAGATCTTTTGTTATAATTTAATATCATTATATATTTATAATTTATTAATTTTATAAAAAAAAATATATTATATAAAAAGTAACAACCTCATATAAAATTTACCCATTATTATTATTAATATAATCATAAAAATTTTAAACCAAATTATAATTGTCAGAAATTATTTTTTTCAAACAAGTAGTGAATAATTAATTATAATTACATCATACAAATTAAATTGGATAAAAGAATATATAAATTTCATTATATATGAGTAAAATTTAATAATTTTATGTTTCTAGAAAAATTAAATTTTAAAAACTTACATTTTCCCAAAAATAACCAAGTAAATAATTTTATAATAACATTATCTATTAAATAAATTAATAGCGCATAAAAATAATATAATGTGTATAATAATAATATATGAAACACATTAAATATTGAAACATATGTTTAACTAACGAATAATATTTATCATATTTAAAAAATACATTTATTTGATGTAAATAATTTTTATTGAATATAATATTTTTGTTTAATGAAGTTTTTTTTGTTAATAACTTTTTATTTAAATTACATAGGGTGTTACCTTATTCCCCCTGAATAGAATTGTTCACAAAAAATATTTTCATTAGATTCTAGAAATATATGAAATTTTATCTTTAGAATAAGAATATATGAAACTAATAAACATATTTTCTATACTGATAACATCTAATCTCTAAAGTTGTCTAGACCATTAAAATAATACCAGGTAT
Source organism: Viscum album (assembly GCA_963277665.1). NCBI lineage: Eukaryota > Viridiplantae > Streptophyta > Magnoliopsida > Santalales > Viscaceae > Viscum > Viscum album. Next base: position 351,611 of record CAUJRU010000151.1, on the reverse strand, counting down.
AACACCCCGAGCCCATGCAACTGGACATAGAGCATATAAATGCAGTTTACTTTTTTAATAAATGAAACAAATAAAATACACAATATATTATATAAAAAATAATGTCAATTTTATATAAGTTTATCCCGTTATTATTATTATTAAAATATTAAACCAAATTATTATTTTATGAAATTATCTATTTCAATCTAGTAGTAAAATTTTATTTTTAATTATTATCATGAATATTAAATTAGATATATAAATATATATATTTCATTATATATGTGTAAAATGTAATAATTTATTATTTCATGAAAAATTTAATTATTCGAAACTAATATGTTCAAAAAATTACCATGTAAATATATTGATATTATCATTCTTTTTTTGAATAAATTAATAAATCATAGAAAATAATATATTGTGTAAAATAATAATATTTTACAAACATTAAATATTAAAACATACATTTAAATAATTAATATATTTTAACATATTAAAAAAATACTTTTCTTTGATGTGAATAATTTTATATGATTGTTATATTTTCATTTTATGAAATTTTATATTTAAAAATTTATTGTTATATTTAATGTGGTGTTATAAAAACAAAGTGTAAAAATGAATAGATATACGAAAAAATGATGAAAACTAAGTCAATATCTTATTTCAAGGAGATTCGAATACAAAAAATTAATTTAATAACTCATACATGGGATTCGAGACAACACACATCAGTTTCCCTTAAGTTCTCATTCAAAACATCCACATAATGTAGATCTGATGTCTGATTCCTACCTGAGACTGATTTTTGAATCCACTCTAAGTGATTCAAACTTAAAACATTATATGCACACTCCGCTCAGCTTCGACCTTTCATTCGAAGAAGAATACACACTTTACTCACACAGAATCATCTATCGCTTAGTCGCCTCTTCTATATCTATCAATGATTAAATCTCCAAATAATCCCTCGACTAAAAAACTAGACATTGGTGGAACACCCTCAATCCTAAGCCCAAAAACCAGATTCTCAATTATCCCATTTATTTATTTCATCCTTCCCTTTTTTTATTATTATCATTTCTTTATCATCAATTTTTTATATACCGTATTTTTTATAAAATTATATATATATATCTTCATAATTTTAGTTTTTATATTTCGATACATAGCATATAAAATATTATGATTTCATCATTTCATTTTTAGTCATAATTTTCTAACAAATAATAATAATAATAATATAATAATTTTCATAATAGTATAATTATATTTTCATAATTATAATTTTGTTAATTTATAATATAATATTCAAAATTATAATATATTTCATTGATTATGAAATAATTTTTCAAAAATTAAATTTTTATTTTTAATAAATTTATAAAATAATCAATAGTTAAATCTCAAAACAATATAACTTTATAATAGTTTTAGAATTATATTATTCTTAATATCACTATTACTTATTATTACATATTAAAACAATATATCATTAAATATTATTTTATGACACTATATTTCATAAAAGGTTAATTAATTTATATTTCATTAATGTGACTTTAAGTATATAAATAGTTCCATTTTAAAAAATAATAAAAATTAATGTAACAAAATTTCATGCCAGTTAAATGAAATCACATAGTTTTATAAAAAAAATGATAACATAATTTTTTAAAATTATAATTCATTTAGTAATTAGACTATATTTTTGGGATGTTACATTTTATCATGAAGGAAGGAATGGGGTCTTTTATAAATTATATTTCCTTTCCAGAATATTTGATTATCACTATAATTGAAAATTATTATTTAATTGATTTTGAAATAAATATAAATGTTGCGGTCATAGGAATAAAATTATATGAATTATATAACAACATTCCATTATTAAATAATTTCATAGGTCATCGGATCATTTTAATATGAATTCAAAATCTCAAATCTACAAACTCTCAAAAAATTTACCTTCCACAAAGAACTTGACCATTTACATTATGTAAGATGATGATAAATGGGATATAAAGAAATCATTATATGTGTATTTAAGGTATGACCTATTTTATTATGTTTGATTTATGATTTTTTAATAATGATGAATAATTAGGATATAAATCACATCATTTTTTATAGGAACAAATCATTATGGAATAAGAAAAAAATTAATGGTTAATGGTTTATGATGGAAGTTAAATGATAGATGTGTTTATTTAGAATGATTGCAAAATTTTTATATAGTGTTAAATCTTAAAACAAATGGAAATAATTAAAATTATATGGATTTTAAAAGGGTAATTTTTTTTGTAAATTTGGATGATTTTGTTACATGGTATCGGTACATTTGGAATGTGGTGAATATGTGATAGTTTTTGGAGATATTTATTTTGTTTTGATTATAGTTTAAGGTATATGTAGTCTATAAATTTATTATATTTATGAATATATTGGACTATTTAATCCTTTATATTTTTTGGGTATAAGATTGATGGTATTTGATGTGTTATTGGATTATATGATCTCAAGTTTTAATAAATTATGGGTTCCTAAATTTTTGACTGATAAATTAAAGGTATGTGATATCATTTTTGGTCAAATGTTGTAAGGGAATTTTTTATGATGTTTCATAAATACACCAAATTCTATGAGGATTGTATTGAAATAGTTTCATAAATAGAAAATATCGATGACAATGTGGAAACCCACCAATTCTAGAAAGGTTGTTGTTGTCAAAAAATTGAAGGTGGACAGAGGTCCATTTCCTACCAGTGACCTAGATGATAACGTAGTCAAATTGTAATAATTTTTATTTATTAAAATTTCTTACAGATTATGGTTTTGTTGATTTTTGGAACATATGATTATCATATTGAAACCCATGAGTTTAAAAGTTTATTTTGTGATTAAGTGATTAAAGTTATTTAAGAAGATGTTTACTATATAGGATTTATATTTCATTACGATTAACATAATACAAGGCGATTCTATTCAAATAATAAATGTTGTATTTTCTGTATGAAACATAATTAATTTATGGAGATTCATGTTATATATTGAAATAAATATCATACCTTGAATATTATCTTATTAGATAAATTTTAATTTTTTATGATACATCAAAAGTAATGTAATTTATTTAGAGAAAAATATTAAATTTTTCTTTGAAATTTATGAAAAAAATCCTTCTAATATTTGGGTTTCAATCACAAGCTGTGTTGTTTTTAATGAAATTTAGCAATATAAATTATTGAATGATAGAAACCAAATTTTTGTATTACTATTGAATTAAAAAGATTAAAGTAGTTTTCCCCAAATAAAAATTTAATATATTTATTGATCACTAATCTAATTTTAATTTTTCATGTTCTCATCAAGAAGAATAAAACAATATTATATGAATTATTTGATATGTAATTGTTTATTACATTTCTTTCGAGTAGAAAAAAAACTACACTACTCATTATATGGAAAAAAATTAGTTTTTAGTAGAAATTGTTTAAAATATGAAACTCTTCCTACCACGTGTTTATATTTCCTTATGTTCATATTATAAAATGTATATTAATTCCGAAACACTTTTAATGGGGGTTTGGAACAAAAGCATTATCAATTTATATAAGTACACGAGCATAAAAATTAAAAAATCAAGTTAATTCAACTAGATTCCACTTATCCAAATTCCCATTTATCTTTTCTATTTAGTGTTTTGGAATGATAGAACATAAATCATATATATCAATCCACAAGCATAAAATGTGGTTACAACTAAAACAATATCCATTTATCTAATAATTAATATGATTTTAGGAAGACATGATATTGTTTCTTGAAATGTATCCACAACATTGAACGTGATTTCTCCTTTTCACTTACCCATCATTACTCCTTGGGAAAAAAAATTTTAAATAAGGGTTGGGAAGAAAATATCATTAAGGGATATAAAAAAATTCGAAAAACCATTATTCAATGAATACTTATTAACATATATGTTAACTTTCACTAAGACATACATCTCACCCATAATGAATCATATACACTATTGTGAAACATGAGATTTCCATAAATCAGAGAAAACATAAATAACTCATAATTATATCTTGGGGAATTATATATTTAATTTTGTAACCCTCATAGCTAACTGATGATTGGTAACCCTTGTGGCTACCTAATAATGTAACCCTCACTACTACCTTATGGTGTATGTAATTCCGTTACAATTGGAGTAACTATACGACCGAACACCAATATACACATGCCCAATATAGTGGGGAGAGATATAGGTCCCAAACTTCTTCACAAATAATTACCAAGAATTGTTACATTATCATTAAATAAGAATACATGCATAAAAACATTCACTTTGACTATTGTAAAGAAATAACTACAAAAGAATATTTTATAAGAAAATTTCCTTAAAAATAATATATAATTGATATGAGAATAAAATAGAACTATCTTATTATGTGGATAATGTGTAAATATACAAAATATATGATTATATAAACAAAAATAATTTCTAAAAATGATCTTATTCCAACATATTTAATGATGTAGGAGGTTAACTTAATGAATGGAAATTGTGTTAATAATTCCTTAACCTCGGGTTCGTCTTATTTAATATTGTGGAAAGGGGTACGGAAAACATCATGTGGTGGATGCCTATGACCACAATGCTCCAAAGATTTTTAGAGGTATGATCTATGTCTTCACTATCATAGAGGTCCATTTTATTGATAGAGGTTCCAATCATACCTTCCATTCCGCAAACAGTTCATATAGCTCAGAGAATATTTTGGAGCCATTGGCTTGATCCATGGGAATATAAACACCAATAAGTGGGGATTCAATTATTATACACTAGTTTTAGTAGTGTGATATTACTCTTGGATGTGTGAACTTCTATTGGGATCTCTATGTAGTGGCGTTGAGGCCTTACGACGTCATCTTCGGCATGGACTGGTTATCAACTGTCCATGATCAGATCGACTGTTTTTGGTGCACAATGTGGTGTATCTATGGAGATGGGACTTGTTTCTCCTTTACCGGTGAAAGGGGATTTTTATAGCACTAGTTAGACACTGTTGATGAAGGGTGCCGCCGATCAATCAACAGTTGGATAAACTCACCCTTGGTATTGTAGACATGTAGAGTCTGTATTTCCCTATAATGCTGGATAAGTCAAAGTATGTCTTCCCTAAAGATGATATAGGATTACCTCTTATCAAATAAGATTTATTTTTCATTGACCTATACCCCTATATTACACTGATATCTACACCAACATATCGGATGTCTCTTGCAATGTTCCGGGAGCTGAGGGTGCAGTTAGAGGACTTATAGAGGAAGGGGATCGTAAGGCCCCTCTTTTCTACATGTGTTTCCCCGATGATGTTTACCAAGAACGTAGATGTAATAATGGGGATATTCATGCACTATTGGTTCCTAAATTTGGTGACTATGAATAATAAATATATACTGTCAGAAAGTGATGACCAATTCAATTAGCATAAGGTAGAGAGGTGGTCCTTGAAGATAGACATCGTGTCTGACTATCATCAGGTGTGAGTACTGGATGAGGGTGTACTGAAGACATCTTATAGATGTTATTATGGAACCTATGAGTTCCATTTGACGCCATTTGGAAACTTGAATTCCACAACATTGTTCATGGGACTCTCGAATAAGAACATCCATCCTTATCTTTACTGGTTCTTCTAGGTCATCATTGATGACATCTTGGTGTACTTGGTGTTAATGGAAGAGCATGCAACACAACAACGGATAGTCATTGAAATGTACCAACATCACCATCATTGTGGGATACTCTAAAACTGCTCGTTCTAGATTTATTAGGTCCACTTTATGGGAAACATCATTTCAGTGGCTGGAGTTGTAGTGGATCCAGAGAATATTGAGGCTTTTATTTCATGGGAACAACCCATGAGAGTGACTGAGATGTAGATTTTCTATGGTTTGTATAGATGATATCAAATATTTATGACATAATTTTATATGGTAGAAGCACCCTTATCAGCATTGAAATGAATGGAAAATCACTTTTTGTGGATGGAGAAGTGCCATTAGAGGTTCCTAGAGCTAACAAAGAGACTTACGAGTGCCCATATCATGTAGCTTCCCAAAGAAGGCATTGGGAAAGTAGTTTTTTGTGACATGACTAGGACCCAACTGTGTTGTTCCCTAATTAAATGGAAAGTGGTGATTTCCTATTTTTTGTAATAGTTTAGGAAACATGAGTAAAAATACACAAACCACAACCATGAGATAGCCACAATAGACTTGGTGCTGATGTCATGGTGGCACTACATGTTTGGTGAGAGGATTATAGTCTACTCCAACCAAATAAGTCTTATTTATATCATCTCATATAAGGACCTGAAATTGAGGCAACAGTTATATATAGAGTACCTCCAAAACAATGACATCAAGATAGTATATAATCCTAGAAAGGGGAATGTGGTGAAAGATGCACTAAACATCAGATATGGATTGCAGTTACTGATTGAGGTATCAGATAAGTTGGCCACAATGAGAATATTCTTCATGGATGAAGATGGAACATCTTATGATCTGTCGATGGTTGTCAATCCACTACTCTTACAACGAGTTAGGGAGGCCTTGCTCGTAGATGTCAACTGTGAGACTTGAAGTTCTCCATTTCCCATAGGGCAAGATCCTAATGGCTTTTGGAGAAGTGGGATGAAAGTCAACCTTTTCAAATGGTGAAATGTATTATGAGGGGAATTGTGAGAATATGTTTTATGTGACTTCCATACCTACCCTTTTTTTGTATATATTGTAGTGGAAAAGATGTATAAGGATCTTTGACATTAGTGATGGTTGAAAATGATAAAAAATGGGTGGAAATGGTCGTTTTACAATGCCTCACTTGTCAACAAGTGAATGATGATCATCACATACTAGGATGCATGGCACAACCACATTATATACAATAGAGGATGTGAGATAGTATCTTGATGGATTTTATGAGGGGATTACCATTAACATCTAGGGGAATGATACTATCTGGTACATCACTGAATGAATCACCATTTTGGCTCACTTCCTACCAATCTATGAGCTGGGATCGATAGAGGGATTGTGACACCTCTATTTTCTAGAGATAGTGCATATTCTTTTGGTGCCTTTGAGGGTCATATTATATTGTGATGCACACTTAATATCCAATATATGTAAGGTATTATAGGAGAAATTCATTACTCATTTACACTTGAAAATGGTTTGCCATCCCTAGAATGATGGTAAAATAGAGATGAATGATCTGGTGTTAGAGGAGATCCTTTGTGCTTGTATCAAGGATTTGTTCATAGTTGGGAAGTCCACCTACCAATGGTGGATTTTTTGTATAGAAACAATTATCACTTCACAATTGGCTTGGCACTATTTGAGATACATTATTTGAGGTCATGCATATCACCTCTATGATGAATAGATCTTGGGGAGTCAACACTCATTTGTTCAAATTTGCTAGTCTATCACAGAGAAAGTGTGGATCATCTAAGAGTATATGAGGACTACAATGAAAAGGAAAAAATATTATGCTGATAGGAGATGGATTCCATTGGAGTCTGATTTGGGAGATAATGTGTTCATTTGGGCCTCACATCAATAGGGACTATGATGATTTGGAATGACTGGTATGTTATCTCCATGATTCATCATAAAAATATAGATTATGAGCATATCTGGTGAGGTGGCATACCACTTAGATCTTACCCCACAAATGCAGTAGGTGAATGTTGTTTTCCAGATGTCGCAGCTGAGGGGGTACGTGAATGATCCTTTACATGTCATAAACTAGGGAATTCTGGACAATGATAATGGGATATATGCTTGTGGAGTTCCTAGTGGAGATAGAGGATTGACACGAGTGATTCATTCATGGGTAGTCAATTCCTCTAGTGTGCATTCATCGGTAGCACGAGAATATCCGAGAGATAAAATGGGTGTCACACCCAAACTTTGCGTTGATCCATATTTCTAAATTTTTTCCTTGTAATTTTATCTTCATCTAATTATCATTATTATTCTTTTCATATGAAATTCGGGGAGATATCGACTAGGGTTTTGTGCTTTTGTGCTGATAAATGAATGTTTTGACGTTGACATGCGACCTCGCTGAGGCTGCGCGGCCTAGCCCAGCTCATCGGGTTTTGACAGCATGCGATGCACGATCAAAACATAATTGTGAAGTAGTGTGACTTCGCCAGTGCCACCGAGTGACCCGCCCGTCGTTCAATTAACCAAATAAAAAATAATAATAAACAAATAAAATTAAAAGTCTTATAAAAAAATTATTTTAATGATAATAATATTATTATTATTTGAGGATGTTATTTTTAATATTAATATTATTATCATTATAATTATAATTGTTAACTCTTATTTTATTTTATTACAACCCTTTTATTATTATAAATGTATTTTTTTTTATGTTTTATGTTTTATTTTTATTTATTTATTTATATTTTTTCCATCCCCCCCTTTCATTTTCCTTTTCCATTTCTCTTTTTTCCCTCTTCCTATCTTCCTCCCCCTCTCTTGCACCACAACCTAGCCCCTCTGTAACCATATTACCCATTACAACCCTCTTTTATTCACGCTGTGCCGCCGCCGACCACATCCCTCTTCTCCCCTTGGGTCGCGGCAGCCTCCCCTCTTCCTATCGGACTAGCTCTCCCGGCCATCACCGTCCAAGAACCTCCACACACTGGACGTCCCACATGAGCCGCGCCCTACCTCCCCCCTCCGGCTGCTTCCACCTGCAGCCTCTCCAGCAGTTCCCTAAGGTCAGCGTGCCTCCCATGCTTGCGCATGAACCCCCCTACATTCCTTGGCCTTCCGCCCTTGCACCCTCTACTCATTCTGATGCACAACACCTCCCCATCGCATCCCCTTTCCAGTATGGATGGGTCCGTCATGACCTCTGCCTGCGACTCCACAAGTAGTCGCGACCCCAACTACTAGCCATCTTTCGTCCAACGTCCGCCCCTCCGGTAAGAAAATTTCTTACATGTGGTGTTTTCCACTCATTAGGGGTTCAATTTTAGGGTTCTAATTTTAGGTTTATGGTTTTAGTTCATGTTTTCGGGTTCACATTAGGTTCTTTTTTATGCAAACTGCAAGTGATTGATGTTTTGAGCCGAGGATTGGAGACTTCAACACCAAGGTAGGTGTTTCCGTGCCTTAAAATCATTAAGTTAATTTAATATGTTTGTTAAAATTTTTTAATGTATCATTTAGTTTTATTATGTAATGCGTTTGGTATTTTGGAATTTTTTTTTGTTTAAATGTTGAAATCATATTTCTATTATAGAGATCAGCTATGTTTTGGTTGTCCTTTGGGTATAGGGTTATTTTAGGGTTTGGCCGTAAATTTTTTTGGTTCAATTTTTCTGTAGTTGGTTTGATGTATTGATTTAGTGGTTTTATGATTTTGAGTTGACAACAACTTATTTTGGGTGCGAAAGATGTTTTGAAAATTCATTAACTTGTGTTTAATTTTTATATGGAATTCTTGTGTGAAACAGGGTGTGTTTTTGATAAAAATCCATTTAGTATTGCACGATTGTATTTTGTAACTTGTGCACTTGATTTATCATATCATGAAAGGGTTACATATTTTGTTTTAGTATGGCGGCGATGGGTTTCGGTTCACTATCAATGTTTTGGGGATTGTTGGGTTATATTTTTAGGCTGCAGCTGTTTTAATTTTGATGAAAAGGGTTAGGTATTTTGTTTTCAGGAGATACCCATGTTGTTTGAGCTGCACTTGACTTGCAGTGGCGTTTGCGCACCAATTTTTTTGGAGTTTCTACATGAAGTTGGTGGTTCCGCTCATAAATCTTGTCTGATGAATTTATTTGCATGTTTAATTAATTTAACATATTTTTTAGTTAGTTTGATGGGAGCGAAGTGGTATTATTTTATTCTCTTGAGATCTCATATGCATTGATTTGTTATTAATGTGTTTTTTTGATATTAGTGTGATTTTTGGGAAACCCATGTCAAGATGGTTTAGTGTTCTACAAATTGTTAAATTTAGAATTAAATGATATTTGTGGTGAAAATCATGTTTGGATAATATTATTTCATGTGTTTGGTTCTAAAGTGGCATTTTAAATAAAAACAAACTTATCATTATTGAATGAATTATTACATTGCTTGTTAGCACTTGTGCTAAACAACTCATACGGTTTCTTTTTAATTGGTGTAAGTGGTGTGGATTGAACTCTTTATGTGGCATTGTGTGTGTTTGGTTATGAAAGAAGGTTCGGTCGGTTTTGTGTGTAAATTGATCCTCTTCTCTTCAAATTTTGTTTATTAAAAATCATAAATGTTTTATTAAATTGTTATTAAGGATGCAAGTTGTTTTAATTGGTCGTTTAAGAAATGCCGATTATGTTTTGGAACATTTTAGTGTGCGTATTATTTCAAATGGCTTCTGTGTGTGCGAATGGGGGTTTTTGGTGTGTGTGAAGTTTTTATTGGTTTGAGTGTATGATTATGACATGTGGCAGGAACTTTGAATTACTTGAGCCCAAAAGGGAAGCCTGGGTACTAGGTGGGAAGACTAGACTAGCATGCTAGTGATACAGGAGTGGTCTCGGCCGAGTTTCACTTTACGGGACTGAAGCTTACAACACTAACTAAACATTGGATGATGACTGGAGACCACTACGGTAGGAGGTTTTCCCCTACCAGTGGCTCATGCACGGGAATATATGATATGGTTCACTGAGACGTGAGGTTCTAGGGTCCCACTTCTCGCTAGTATCTTTAGGGCCTCTCACATTTATTGTGCTCTTCTTTTGCTTTCTGCTCACCGTCAGTACATGGTGTAATGTTGGGGTTACCAAGAAAAGTGTGTGTGAGTGTGTACATGTGTGCGTGCCTCTATTTGTGCGTGAGTGTGTGTGTGTGTGTGTGCGTGTGTGTAAGTTAATTGAAGTTATTTTCATTTTAGAGAAGTTTCCCCATAAAAACCATTTTCATTAAAATCATTTAAGCACATATTTATTTTTATTCTGTCCATTGAAAATGTATTTGTCTTTTAATAATAATGCATGGAACCTTTTCTCGGTGGCATCCTACTGGGATTTTAGCTCACACCCTATATACACCCTTGGGTGTATATAGATTCTATTTCTTCTACATTCCAGGTTGTGACATCGTGCTCAGGGATGGTGGTTCAGGTGGCAGTTGGTCTTTTCAGGCAGTGTGGTGCTGATGTGGCCTCTCTTTTGCTGGGAGGTTTAGGAATGGGTTTTAGTTTCCGTTGTTGTCTTTTTTTTGTAGTTATTGGTTTGAATTATAGACTTTAAACCTATTCATAGTTTTAAGGCACATTTGGTGGTCTATTTCTAATTTTACTTTATTTATCTGGTTAGTTGTTCTTCTATATTTTATTTTGGGTAAAATCGTTCCCATGTGTTAGTTTTTATACCGGGGAACTTGTGCCAGCCCGTGGGGATCAGGAACGCCCTTCGGGCTTTGTCGGTGACCGGGTTGGGTGCCGGGTCAGATAGCGACCTGGCCTGGTTCATGAAAAAATGGTATCAGAGGGAAAGGATTGCTCTCTTGGGTCATTTTTTTGGGTTAGAGTCATGGTACTGGAGTTAAGGTTATCGGGTCTCGACTGTCTGACTACGTGTAAGGTGCCTGGCCAACACACCTCGTGGCCGAACTCGAGTTACCAAAGTAAGTTGATGTTTGTATACATCTTCGGTCAGTGTGGTTAATTTTGTTTAGGGGAAATGAAAAGGGAGTAGGTTTAGTTGTCCCAGTGTGTGGAGATGAGGGTGCTGTCCTACAATACTCTCTGTGTCGGTGGTGTGATTGGCGTATGACTGCCAACCATATGCTCCAGTCACCCACTGACACTAGTCTCCTCTTGCTTGGTTCATCATCCTTTTGTTTTGGAATCATGAAAATATTATTTTTAAGTAAAAATGATTTGTTTTGGAAAATGATTTGAAATGAAGCACTTTGAAAAAGAAAAAGATGTATGAGGTTTTAACAGTGTGGATTGAATGTTTCGGTTCTGCCAAAAAATGGAAATGTCTTGTTTTGATCTTTGGTGCCCTCTTAGGCTACCACATGCATGGGCGTATATGGAAAGAGAAAGGGTTAATGACACGAGTAGATGAGTGTATGGTTGGACATGAAGTGGGTGCCGGTGCGGCACAAGAACATCCATGTGTGAGGCCCATGGGACACGATTTGGGTTTATGCAACCCACCAGCTTTTTTTATTTTCAATGGTTTTGTTAAATGATAATTTGGTGTTTTAATAACTAGCAGTTTCATGGTGCGACTTTGTGTTTTTGAAATGATGTATGTGAATCATTTTGAGCTGAGAATCCTTTTAAGATGATTTGTGTTCCGAGTTTCAATTCTAATTTATAACTTGGTGTGTAAGGGTGTAGTTAGTGAATTCTTTTGAAAAGTTCTTCGGGAAGCCCTTGTAGTGGTTCCCTCTGCACATTTAGTGTTCTATTACCGTATGTCTTGACCATTGGACCAGTTTGATTTGGGTCCATGGTTTTCATTCATGACTAGTGTATTCCCCCCATAGAGCATTAACATGCAATTGAAATATGGCCACGGGAAATTCACCATTGGCCAGCCCTCTAGTTGATCAGAGGACTCTCTTCTTGAATTCTAGAATTGAACCCACCTCTCCATCTTTCAACTAAGACCTCTCATAGAGGGATGATAGATGTGAGGGGAGTTGAATAGATTTTTGGTCTCTTTGAGTTGTCTGAGTCATCGGGTATGAAGTTTGACATCGTGGCGTCTGATTGTTCCCCCTGAATGCGGTGAAAGAAATTCCAGTGGGGAAGGGTTTAAGAGATTTAGAGTTATCAGTGTTGACCGATGTCTTGAATGGTTTGTAGTGTTTTCATGAGCTGTAAGAGTCATGTTTGGTGACCTCATTTAGTGTGAGTTCTCTTTAATACCTGACTGCAAGGAAGAATATGCTTCAAACATCATGGCTCCAGCCATTGCCTTCGGAGTGAAGCTGACACGTGGTCAGGAACCCCAAGAGTGTTTGAGACCCCAAATTTATTTCTGTCACCAGTATCGGAGGTGAAGGCGGTTTAAAATGTTTTTTTTGGGGTTGTTCCATTTCTAATTACTCGTTTGGGTGCGTGAGGATTCCTGTAGCAGTGAGGAAGCATGGTCGTTTCGTTCCATAAAGTCCTGGGGGTCGAATCCCACTAGGTTTAATCACTATTAGTGGTCGTAATGGGTTGTGGTAGGTAAATCGGTCTCAGATTTGAATAGTGCTCATCCAGGGACGTAGTGATGTTGGTTGGTCTTAGGTCGTGGTTTTGACGCCCGATGGTCGTGGCCCCTCCCTCCCCTCCCCTTGTGGTGGGGTGCCTGGTCATCGTCGGGATGTTTTCAAAGTTTTGTATCATATTTTAGTCTAATGGAGGGGAGACCCACGTTGGGTCTCACATGAATGTCTCTGGAATGAATCGATGTTGGGCTTTTCTTTTATGGTGGGGAGCCTGCTCGGACCTCCCAGTGTCGTTTTTCCAGTCTCATCTTGGGCTTTGGTAGGTTCTTAATGGTGGGGAGCCCCTCAGGCTTCCCCATGTTGACCTTTTTCTTCTTTTTCTAAAGATGGCTTGTTGATAAGTTATTAGAGTGTTCCTTGAACATGGTTTGGCCTTTTTTGTTCGTTCTAGACAAATGATATGAGTTTCGTTTAATAGTGCTAGAGGTGTTTCAGCTTGTGAAGTTGGTTTCTGTGGGTGTGATAGTTCCCTTCCTTGATCAGTCAATTGGAGGTGTTTTAACTCTTTAGGGCGGGCGACATATATCAGAAAGTCTTTTTACGAGTTTATTGTGTTTTTCATTTTAGTCACCTTCTTTGAGCGCGATGTGTTTTCCTCTATTTTCTGGTTTTCATACGGACGCTCTTTGAACCTTAATGGAGTGTGTTTTTCTACTTTTGGTTTTGGTCTTAGCTGTGGCTTTTCGGGGACGGAAATCTTTATGGTTGGGAGAATTGTCACACCCAAACATTGCGTTGCTCCATATTTCTAATTTTTTCCCTTATAATTTATCTGCATCTAATTATCATTATTATTCTTTTCATATGAAATGTGGGGCGATCCAAACTGGGGTTTTGTGCTTTTGTGCTGATAAATTAACGTTTTGTCCTTAACATGCGACCTCACCGAAGTCGCGCGGCCTTGCCCAGCTCATCGGGGTTTGAAAGCATGCGATGCACGAGTGAAACATAATTGTGAATCTGTGCGACTTCGCCAGCACCGCTGAGTGACCCGCCCGTCGTTCAATTAACCAAATAAAAAACAATTAATAATCAAAAAATAAAATTAAAAGTGTGAAAACAATTATTTTAATGATAATAATATTATTATTATTTGTGGATGTTATTTTAAATATTAATATTATTATCATTATTATTATAATTATTAACCCTTATTTAATTTTATTACCACCCTTTTATTATTATAAATGTATTTTGTTTTATGTTTTCTTTTTCTTTTTATTTATTTATTTATCTTTTTTTCCTCCCCCCCCCTTTCCTTTTCCTTTCCTTTTCTCTTTTTTCCCACTTCCTCTCTTGTATGGTGACCTATCCCCCCATGTAACCCTTCTACCCATCGCAACCCTCCCCTCTTCACGTTGTTTCGCCGCCGTCCACATCCCTCTTTTCCTCTTCAGCCGCGGCAGCCTCACCTTTTCTCATCGGACCAGCTCTCCTGACCAGCACCGTCTGAGCACCTCCACACACCAGACGTCCCACATGAGCTGCGCCCTGCCTCTCCCCTCTGGCTGCTTCCACCTACATCATCTCTGGCGGTTCCCTAAGGCCGGCGCACCTCCCATGCTTGCGCGTGAACCCCCCTTACTTCCCTCGGCCTTCTGCCCTTGCACCCTCTACTCACTCCGATGCACAGCACCTCCCCATCGGATCCCCTTTCCGGTATGGCTGGGTCCATCACGACCAGTGCCTGTGACTCTACATGTATCCGCGACCCCACCTACTGGCCATCTTCTGTCCAGAGGCCGCCCCTCTGGTAAACCAATTTCTTCTTTGTGGTGTTTTGCCACTCATTTGGGGTATGGTTTGAGTTCATGTATTCGGTGTCACATTAGGTTCTTTTTGGTGAAAACTACATGTGATTAAAGTTTTGAGCTAAGGATTGGAGTCTTCAACACCAAGGTAGGTGTTTCCGTGCCTTAGCATCATTTAGTTAATTTAATATGTTTGTTAAAATTTGTTAATGTATCATTTAGTTTTATTATGTAATGTGTTTGGTATTTTTGAATTGTTTTGTGTTTAAATGTTGAAATCAGATTTATATTATAGAGATTGGCTATGTTTTGGTTGTCCTTTGGCTATGGGGATATTTTAGGGTTTGGCCTTAAAGTGTTTTGGTTCAATTTGGGTGTAGTTGGTTTGATTTATTGATTTAGGGGTTTTATGATTTTGTGTTGACATCAACTAATTTTAGGTGTGAAAGATGTTTTGACAATTTATTAATTTGTGTTTAATTTTTATATGGAATTCTTGTGTGAAACAAGGTGCGTTTTGGATAAAAATCCATTTTGTATTGTACGGTTTTATTTTGTAACTTGTGCACTTGATTTATTATATCATGAAAGGGTAGCAGATTTTGTTTTAGTATGGCAGCGATGGGTTTCAGTTAACTATCAATGTTTTGGGGATTGTCAGGTTATATTTTTAAGATGCAGTTGGTTTAATTTTGATGAAAAGGGTTAGGTATTTTGTTTTTAGGACATACCCATGCTGTTTGAGCTGCTCTTGACTTTCAGTGGCCTTTGCACACCAATTTTTTTTGGAGTTTCTACATGAGGTAGGTGGTTCCACTCATAATTATTGTTCGAATAATTTACTTGCGTGTTTAATTAATTCAGCATATTATTTAGTTAGTCTGCATGGAGTGAAGTGGTTTTATTTTATTCTCTTGAGATCTCATATGCATTGATTTGTTATTAATGTGTTTTTTCGATATTAGTTTGATTTTCTGGAAACCCATGTCAAGATGGTTTAGTGTTCTGTAAATTGTTAAAATTTTAATTAAATGATATTTATGGTGCAAATCATGTTTTGATAACATTATGTTTTGTGTCTAGTTCTAAAGATTCATTTTAAATAAAACCAAACTTATCATTAGTGAAAACATTATTGCATCATTTGTTAGCACTTGTGTTAAACCACTCAAACGGTTTCTTTTTAATTGGTGTAAGTGGTGTGCATTGAACTCTTGATGTGGCGTTGTGTGTGTTTGGTTACGAAAGAAGGTTTGGTTGGTTTTGTGTGTAAAATCATGCTCTTATCCTCTAATTTTGATTATTAAAAATCTTAAATGTTTTATTAAATGGTTATTAAGGATGAATGTTCTTTTAATTGGTCGTGTAAGAAATGAAAATTATGTTTTGGAACATTTTAGTGTGCGTATTATTTCAAATGGCTTCTGTGTGTGCGAATGGTGGTTCTTGTTGTGCGTGAAGTCTTGCTTGGTTTGAGTGTATGATTATGACATGTGGCATGAACATTGAATTACTTGAGCACAAACGGGAAGCCTGGGTACTAGGTGGGTGGACTAGACTAGCGTGCTAGTGATACAGGAATGGCCTCAGCCCAGTTTCACTTTGCGGGATTGACGCTTACAACACTATCTTAACAATGGATGATGTCTGGAGACCACTATGGTAGGAGGTGTTTCCCTACCAGTGGCTCGTGCATGGGAATGTATGATATGGTTCACCGAGACGTGAGGCTCTAGGGTACCACTTCTCTCTAGTATCTTTAGGGCCTATCCCATGTATTGTTCTCTTCTTTTGCCTTCTGCTCACCTTCGGTACACGGTGTAACGTTGGGGTTACAAAGAAAAGTGTGTGTGTGTGTTTACGTGTGTTCGTACATCTGTGTGTGCGTGAGTGTGTGTGTGTGCATGCGTGTGTGTAAGTTAATTGAAGTTGTTTTCCTTTTAGAGAAGTTTCCCCTTAAAACCCATTTTCATTAAAATCCTTTAAGCACTTATTTATTTTTATTCTGTCCATTGCAAATTTATTTTTCGTTTAATAATTATGCGTGGAACCTTTCCTCGGTGGCATCCTACTGGGATTTTAGCTCACACCCTACATACACCCTTGGGTATATGTAGATTCTGTTTATTCTGCATTCCAGGTTGTGACATCGTGCTCAGTGATGGTGGTTCAGGTGGTAGTTCAGGCAGAGTGGTGATGATGTGGCCTCTCTTTTTCTAGGAGGTTGGAGCATGAGTTTTAGTTTCTAAGGTCGTCTTTTCTTTTTAGTTATTGGTTATAATTGTAGACTTTAAACATGTTCATAGTATAAAGGAATGTTTGGTTGTCTATTTATAATTTCAGTTTATTTATCCGGTTAGTTGTTCTTCTGTCTTTTATTTCAGGTAAAATCGTTCCCATGTGTTAGTTTCGATACCTGGGCACTTGTGCCAGCCCGTGAGGATTGGGAACGCCTTTCGGGCCCTGTCATGGACCGAGTCGGGCACTGGGTCGGATAGAGACCCGGCCTGGTTCGTGACAATGGGAGTGGGAGGCTCATATTCATGTTCAATATCTCTTTCTATTTGACTATCCCCTATTTTTTCTTCAGAATTAACAGCCTAAAAGGGGGTAGTAATATAATAGCCTATAATTGTATTAATTGTTTTTTGAAAATTCAAAAGAGAAGTTTTCGAGACTATGCACTGTGAAGCCATGTATTTCTGAGGCTCAATGAGGCTAGAACGCATTTTTAAACTATTTTAAACATTAAATAAACATGGGAGATGCTGTTTATAAAATTTTGACTGGTGACTGGATCTAAAATATTAGAGAACCATTGAACCTAGAGCCTCGAGATTCACCTATAAATGACCTATCATTTACTGGTATAGGCCAATGGTGGAAAGTAGCATTTGGACATAATTAAAATAATTATGTATCAATTATTTTATTTTCAAATCCTTTTAACTCCAAAATGGTTACTCGATTTTTAAATCCTAGATTACCATTGAGCTCATAAAGGCGTGTTTTCCATAGTCAGAGCATATCCTTGACCAACGTGTGTTGAGGGAGAAACATTGTTTATTTGGACTTTTTACAAAAAATAAAATAATCTAAAAAATTTATTTTATTCAAAAATAGTATCCCTATGTTAATAAAATTTAATTACATAAATCAAATTTCATAATGAATCTTTATATAAAGCATAATAGATACACTGTTTGATAGGTGAAATAGTTTAATGGAGTAATGACTAACCATAATAGAAATGATGCTACAAATTTCTATTTTAATGAGATAATGAGTTTTGAGAAAAAGATATAGTTATAGAATTCCTCTTATAAAAAATGAAGGAGCCCTCTATAATGATAAACATCGAAAAATCAAAAAGTAGTGACAACTCCATTATAGAATGGATACAAGACCATAGATCAACGAGTGCCAATAGTTTTGAACAAATCATGAATCCCCATAGACGTATCATCAACAACAATGTTCAGTCCCTCTGATCAATGATTCATCGGATATGGGTTTATCATTTTGAATATTTGGAATGCCCTGTTCTTATCTCTAAACAATGAACATATATCAATCGAGGAATAGGTTGATCCATAGGTCTCTTGATCTTGAAGGATGGTGTTTTATCTTGTGGTTTGTATCAGGTTATTTGTTGATATAACCTTAATCTCCTCTTCCCATGTTTCAAAAACTATAACATAGAGGAATCAGTCCAACATGAACAAAGACCTGATTCCTCAATATTTTGGAATTATTGTGATAATCGTTACCACACTGCACCATTAGTGGAAAAGAGAATGCATGTTTTTAGCAAGGATTTATGTGACCCATCATGTCTGGGGGCCAGGACAGTTTGAGGAACAGAAAACCTGAGTGGACCCAATGGTCTGCAAAAGATATTGATGTCAACCGATGACTACGATGGTAGTGGATTTGGGTGGGTGGTGGTGCACTGAGGTGGATGACGTAGCTGGATGGGGCCTCTGAGGTGCAACATGGTACACCAGCACACATGCTAGTAGTCAGAGGAGGTTGATGCATCCAACAGGCTAAATCAGAGGAGTGTGTGATGGCTACAAGTTGTGGCGTGTGCTGGCATGCATTCTAGTGGTGACCGCATACAAGACATGGGGCTTAGCCGGCCACATGGTGGTACAAGATGAATGCATCCTATCATTTAGGTAGGATATGAGGTAGTCAGCACCACAGGCCTATCCTATGGCCTAAAAAGATGGGTTGGTTCCAAATCGCGTCGGACTCTGATCGGGTCGGCAGACCCAGACCCGACCAACCACTTTTCAAAACCATGGCCAGCACACTCAAACTGTATGCCTGATTGATGATACGTTTACATTTATCAAAATCTTGAGACACAGAATAGATTTTGACATGTTATATTGATAATTTCATGGAAGGTGAGATATGTTGAATGGATTGGGGAGTGGATTCTCTCGGAATCATGCACGCTACGTATGGGGATCATGCGGCTGGTTGAGACCCGAATACTGTTTTTGAGTGGGTCTATGTGACCCTGTATGACAAGATGATATGTGGACCTAAGTGGACCACCAATAATAAACTATGTTGGAAACCAAAACAAGAATCTCTATACATACCAACTATAAGCAGCCCTTTATGGACTAGAAATAAGAGACCATGTGTAGACAATATATGATGGACTATGTGGGGAGATGTTTTTTGTGACCCAAAAGACCCATGGTTGGGAATAACTCTGTGTGACCCAAGGGAGCCACAGTACTAATATGGGATGAGTTCCTCAGTACTCCAAAGTGTTCACTATAAAAACACAAAGTCTTTATTCCCATACTATAGTTTATACCTACGTGAGATGATAATACCTCATGTATACTTTACATTATTGTATTTCCCTTGTGTTTTTGGATCCCTAATGAGTATTTTGTTAATCACCCCTACACGGTCTTCACTTGCATGTGTCGTGTTGGGTGCAGATGAGGGCCACTTCGACAGAGATCTTGGTGGTTCAATAATAATTGGTTCTATGTGCAATACGATTTGATGGACGTACTTCTATGACTTCTGACATCCACTCCATTCCTACCCATCAAGTAGGGTTTTCATGTGGGGCTATTTTCAAAGATCTTTTGTACTTTCTTATTTTAAGTTTTTCTTTTGTTGGGTTTTTATTTAGTCTCATTTTCTTTGCAGCTTCTTCCTTATCCTTGTTGTCCTTCAATGGCATACAATTTTTACATTCCATATTTTTCAGAAATGGTTTTGTGTGTTCATGCATAGAGGTACCCAGGAAAATTCCTCCCACTCGTGGGATAATTACTTTGGTGCTAGTCTTCATCCCCTGGCCATTGGGAGGCTGTCTTGGGGTAGTCATGGAATGGGCCCTGAGGGATGGGTTGTGACATAATATTTAAATTGTATTGAACATTGACTAACAAGATGGTATGGAGAGTGAAATCATGCTAAATAGTTGACAATGGGAATGAACCATGAGTATCATTATGATACGGGGAATGAAAATGTTATACTAAGGCAACCTTGGAAGAAATTGATTGTCCACTATGCAAATAATTTGATATGTTTATATGAATTATATAATTTTTTTTCTTATTCCAATGTCATTATTTCATGCCTAATGATATTTTTTTCAACATGATTCATGTCGTATAAACATCAAACAATTATTCCATGATTCTTTTTTATGATATTTGATATAAAGGGAATGATTTAAACTTTTCATAATCCCTTTCTCAAACCATTACGATCATGATTATGTTTACATATCTCTCATTTCAACATTATTGAGTATCTGAGATCGCCCCATATTATATTACTTTTTCTGATTGTTTTGATGATATGTATTATATTTGATTCTACAATGAAGGGTTCTTGTCAAGAATACGTGGTTGAAAATAAATGTAGATCACATATGTACTTGTGTTTATGTTTTAATGTATCCACAGAAACTAGAATATTACAATATTTGGTTTTTTTAATGTAATGTATTATGTACTCTAAAAAAGTGTTATAATTTTACTATATGAATTTTGTGGTTTTATATAGTTGGTATCAGAGAGAAGGGTTATTAAAATATTAGAAATAATGATTATAATTCATTAATGGGATCTCTAGGAATATTACTAAGTATATTCTTAGGGATGATACTATTTATACGTATAAGGATCGATTAACATTTTTGAAAATATCTTCGTATTTTGGTGAAGGATAGAGTGAGTGCTTTCCTATAAATTCATCTCTATATAGAGACTATAAATGGGTGTTGTTCCATAAAATGTGTACCTGGCAGTGAAAAATCTAATAAGTTATTTTGGGCTTGACTCGGTGTAATGTGGAACATAACAATGAGCCTTACTATGCACCTTGTTTGACACTATTGGGGGATATTCTTGAAAATTAACAAACTCTTCATTAACAATTATAAATTATTCAAAAATAAATTTTAAGCAAATTTTTTTTAAAACCTATGATTTGATAAATTAATGAATTTGGTTTCATTATTATGACATGCAATATGTTATTTTTAATTGTTATGTGGGTTTCTAATATGATTAGTGTTTTTCCCATTACACTTTATGGTTTAATTCAATAGTTGGAACAAGAATAAATTGTGATAACAATGAATGTTTTGCATTTGGAATGTAAGGGAATGAAAGAAAATTCACTTCATAAGGGGAAATATTATAAAGATAATAAGTATGTTACTTGAGTATTGGATATACTTTTCAAGATAACGAGATCAAAAACAACCTGTAAAATGTTTGTAATGTTATTCCTATGTTATTTAAAATAAATTGAAGAATAACGAATAGATTATGGTTGATGTTTGTTAATACATGATTCATTTTTCATATTATTGTGATGAGGTATTAAGGAATACATTGATGAAGACTATGTAATGATTTAGGAATAAATTTTGGAAAATTATGTATTTATGTTTTGGAATTCAACGACTATTTTATATGAATCCTGAAATATATAAGTATTTTTAGTATATGTTTCGCATTACAGATTTTAAAATATATGATGAATGGTTTTGATTAATGGATGATAACCCTTAATGTTTTACTAATGTTAAGATAATTATGTTTGGAAAATATATGTTGGACGGTATTGATTACCTCAGTACTGAGAAAGGATTTACTGAAAATGTAATCAATGTTATCATGGATGACATTTTCACGTTCTTGTATTTATATAATATATCCAATAGTTTATGGAATAAGGATGCATTAATGTTTTACAAAAGTATTTATGGGAATTATTGTTATGACTATGTTTCAAGAGAATATATGATGAGGATATTCACTTGTTTGGAATGCGACAAACAAGACCTACATTGTCATATATGGGGGATCAATGGTAAAATGGTTTAATGTCCTTCTTTATAATTTTTTGGATATTTATCATTATTAAGTGTAATGAGGTTTCCCATTCATGGTATGTTTCACATAAAATAATGATGAAGTATTTATGTATTGAGGTTGTATTGAAAAACATAGATAAAAATCTATTTAGTGATTAACCAAATTTTGAGGATGTCCATAATTTTTATTTTAGAAATTTTTCAATGTTTTTTAGAGAAGGACATCATGTATATTCTGTGAAAACCTATCACATCAGAGGAGGCCACAGGACATGAAACCATTATCACATGATGATAAGTGTTTTACGCGTACCACTGGCCTCTGTGATGTCCTTGTTTGTGTGTAATAATATTTTTTGTTAATCATGTTGATGAATAAATATTAATGACAAACTAGTTGTGTAACTTATATTGTTTTTATATTAATTTACAAACCATATTTGTTTTTAAAAATTGTTTGAGAAAAATATTTTGACTTTTAAATATTTTATGGACCTTATGTTCCATTAAAAGTGTATTTTAGTGCTTCAGGCATCAAATCTAATTTATAGATATATATTCAATCAATTAATGGTTGAATTAGGAATTGATCACAACACAACCAAATAATGATGTTATGTTTATATAAATATATAATGTTAGTATAATTCACTATAATTAATCAATAAAATAATTAATCTACTATAGAAAAATAAAAAAATGATTTTCATAGTAATTTATTTTAATTGTACCAAGGGCCCTTTTGAATCATCACAAATTTGAGAATTTTAACCCCGAATGTTTTTATTAATCATTAAATTATTAATTTTCAATGAACTCAATCCCTCCCTATGAATATTTACACTTCTCCTCCATGTCCATGTTTTGATGTCCCACATATTATCTTCTATGTGGAAGACAAACTATGAGTTAATCTAGTTAACTGTTATGGTTCCAACATTGAATTATTGAAGGAGTTGTTAGTGTTCATTTTAAGTGGGTTTATATTAAGTGAATATAAAAAGTATTGTACCATTGATAACCCAATCCAATTTCAAGGAAAAATTCATTTCAAGGGGGGTAAAATGTAACACTGTTATTTTTTGTGAAATATATAATTTTTGAATTATTTTTTGTATATTCTTCATTTAATGCAACATAGAAGATATATTGAGTTATATAAGAGCAGCTAGTTTTTAAAGATTCATCAAGAACACCATGAAAACATTTCATTATACTGAACAACAATATAAGATTGAGGTACACACAACACTAAATTAGGTTTCCATCAATAATAATAACATGGTTTGTGTTACATGAAACAACGAGTTTCTATCAGACTGATTTTTTATAATTAATTAAATGAATTAGTAATAATGATACTTGTTTTTAAACTGATTGAACTTATATTTTAATTTTATTTCTAATTAGTTACCAGATAATTGTTTTAAAAGGAACATCATAATAAAATTTTGACTATTGGGATGATTTAAGAAGATGTTTCTAGACTTGGGGAAATGGTCTGAGAGATTTCCAATGAAGCTAGATAATTTTCTAGAGTTCTATACTGAGGAAGGAATGTTTTTAAGGACCAACATAGGGTGCATGGTCTGCTTAATCTTGCGGTCCAGTGGAGAAAATTATGCACTATATGGGTAAAGGATGAATGTTTTCTCACATTCTGCACAAGGTTAGGATAATTATGTGGGAAAAACCATATGATGTGTGTCTATTGTATATTGGGTGATGCGCATTCAATGTATGGTTTGGCTAATAGTGTGGTCCAAACCATGCACGGCACATATATATTAAAATGAGAATTAGTTTAATTTATTTAAATTAAATTAAAATATAATACACACCTCACATCACTCCTCCCTCACTCTCATGACATAGAAGGCTTGGTGTCCCCCCTTGGTGCATGAAAAATCTTTTGGATCCCCTATACTTCTTTGATTTTACACATATTTCCATTGGACATTGGTTCTATACTCTTAGGTATGAGCCCTCATTCCCTCCACTCCTTGTTTGCAGTGATTTCTCGGCCTATCCGTCACCCTACGATGTGCGGGCAAAACCATAGATAGGATTTTATGTGTTTTCTTTGTTTATTCGAATAAACTATTGTGAAAGGGGAGTTCCAGGGTGTGGTGGCCTGCTTTTCGACAACTGCCACCGAATGTGAGGGGGTTACTGTCGATTCACCCCATCACAATTGATTTATGCTAAGATACTATACTCACTGTTAATTTTTAACCTCCAATTTGAGTATATGATGTTGTTTAGGGGTCCCAGTTGTTATGTGTAGTTATTTTAGAACCATTGAAATGCTTATTTAAAAATTTGTATGTATATATGTATATATATATAATTATATATATACTATATGCATGTATTCCATCACAATGCGAGGACTAAATGGGTTTGGATAATGGTTTATATAAATATATATGGATGTATGTGTGCACAAGTCAATGGATGATTCAGTTAGAATGCACTAAATGACATGATATGGCATGGTATACATGATTTAGGGTCCCTGTCATTGACTCTTTATATAAGAATGCCTTAGATGAATCATTAAACGGGATTTTTATGAGTTTCTTAGATTATTGGATCTTCAGAGATTGAATTAAATTCACTAAGATATGAAATGTATTATTGTAGATAAATTAATGGTTTTATAATAAATTCCCTCGAATATAGAAATTGTTAATAATGTATTTCTTGTTATATTTCTTGTTTCCCATGAGAGTATGTTATGTGTACACCCGATGCATTATAAGGTTAAACTGGATATACCCCTTGGGTTTTCATAATAATATTTACAAGAATTACTTTTCCAATGACTCCTTTAGGTGTTCCATTTTACAACATCTAATGGGATGTTAATTATATAATGGATTTTTATACAAAATTATGAATTAATTGAATTAATTAGGAAGTGGTGAATGATAAGAACATTTTCCCTTATTATGTAATTGATTAATTAATCATGACCTTCCTTGTAAGGATTTTCCAACACGATTTAGACACAACTACATAATTTAGTAGGTAGTTAAAATTGAGATATTATAATAAAGAATATCCTATTGGATTTGTTAATGTAATTTACATGTAATGTCTTTTGAAATCTTTTGAAATTATTTAATGCCAAGAGCACATGAGTTATGAGAAGTATATGAATTAAATTGATGCAATATTATTGAATTTATACGATTTTTTTCCTATGTGAGATATATTATAACTAATCCATTTTGAATCCTATTAGGGCTGTTATGCTAAAATGTTCCCATGTCTGTATTTGATGGAATGCCCTTGAGCATGTCCTCTATCTACAATTTCTATTATAAGAATGAATTTCAAATTTTATTCATTTTCATATGGGAGTTAAATGATGTTTAATCCATGTTATAATTTAATTTATAGGTTCTACTTATTATCCTTTATTTTCACATGTATGTAATGGAATAGCCAAGCCTTATGAGGTTATTCCTTTTTTGAGACACCTTTGGTGGTACTTCATATTATATGCATTTGGTTTTCCAAATTTCATGCCTAATTAATCAGTTATGATGAAATGGTAAATAAAATTGGGTGAAATATGGATTTTGGCTGGAATGAATTGGATGGGATTATATATCTATTGTACCATTGTCCCTTGAGTGAACCTTGGATTCTATTCAAATTGATAAGAAGAGATCAATGGGGAAAATTAGATTAAGCAGTGAATGGACCATGGATTTAAGGGATGAGATAATATATGATGTATTAAATGTCTAGGGAATCATGGATCACTATAGTAATTCCATGGTTGAGCTCGAGAGGCATTTCATTATATGTTGTGAGTGATCCCTGGTAATTCTATATTGGACCACCAAATATGGGCTATGTTAACAAGGATATATACCACACCTAGTGTGATACTCTGATTCATAGAAGATTTCTAGGATAGGTTTGTAGGGTGTTGGTAGAAATTGCACCTTGAGTGATACATGAATTCCAATTTAGGAATGTCAATGAGGAGATCGTGTTATAATTGATTAGTGAGATAATATAACCTATGGATAATTAATCATGAAAAACAAAAGAATGTATTTTCCTAGAATTATATTGTTTTGATTACTTTATGAGGCATTTTTTGTGCTTATCGTTATATGAGGGATGACATTCCTCAGCCGGATATCGAGACTTATATAATAAAATATTTGAATTGTTTATCTTTTGAATAATGTAAATGGATATTAAATTAGAATATGTGAATGAATGGTGATTACTATTGATTACTTCCTTTCTTGTTATATACCTTTTTCTACATTTAGTATTGTATTTCTTTGGATGTATTGGGCTTGAAAATGCAGGTGCTAGAAAAAAGTGATTTATATCTCACAACATGATCAGTACCATTGGTCCATGAGTCGACCTAAATGTATATAGGTTTATGGAAAATGATTTTTCTATACTTTCTTTATATTTATGTTGGTAGAAAAGGACTGAGTAGGTTCTTGTGATGCTTCTAGTGATTCTATTGGGGCTTTTATGTATTTTTGTTATTTTATAATGTAATTAAATAAATATAGTTCTATTTTTAAATTTTAGATATGTATTTTCATGTATCATGCATGTGTTTTGAAAATGGTTGTGGGAATACACTATAATTAGCTGTTATTCAATGTTTCTTCCACTTCTATTATTATTACATTATATTTCTTCTACTGTTATATGAGTTTTACTATATGATTACTACTATAAACTCTGAGATTGAATGTATAGTCAATCCACTAAAATACCTCTACACCACCCCTAATAGTCAAAAGTCTCTGAAATATGTGGAGAGGATAGTGAAGCCATGTGGTGATTGGTCTGGTTAACAATATACTAGTATTTGGGTTTGGGACATTACAATGTGGTATCAGAGGCCATTCATCATTTTTTCTTATAGGTGCGGGATGGTAGACATGAGAATAGAAATGTGTTAGTTCTTGGTAAATATTTGTGTCTGGGACTGATCAACCAACTTATGAAAAATAAACAAGTGGTCTTGGTTGGGAATCAATGTTTATATTATTCAATGTTACAGTTGATGTGATTTAACAATGGGTGAATGTTTTATTTTATGAGGTTT
Source organism: Viscum album (assembly GCA_963277665.1). Taxonomy (NCBI): domain Eukaryota; kingdom Viridiplantae; phylum Streptophyta; class Magnoliopsida; order Santalales; family Viscaceae; genus Viscum; species Viscum album. Next base: position 324,049 of record CAUJRU010000151.1, on the reverse strand, counting down.
ATGGATTAATGGAATTTAAGGTAATTTGACCATGTATAGAATATAATGGATGTGACATGAACTGAATCATTATGGGAACATAGAAATTCAAATTCCATGAATATAATATTCCATGTATCTATATTTGAATGTTTTATGTAATGAATTATTGTGTGACTTCAATTATGACATGAATTATTTTTTACCTATTGAGGTTATCTATTAGCATGCCTGCTTATTTAGCAAGTCCTGATTGGGGTTTAACACGATTTCATGATATATTCCATGCTTTTTTACCTATAATATCATGCTATTTTGTTATATAAAATGGTGGAATGAATAGAAATTTGATGGTTTCTGTTTAGCTGGGATCCAGTTATCAATTAAAAGGTGTATGTGCTCCTTTATGATTTAGAAAAGGGTGACACATATACTCAAACCATCTCTATAACATTATAAATGTTTATAAACCTTTTTAAATTAAAAATCGAGCTAAATTTAATTATTAATTTGACATTTTTTAGATTAATGTGAGCCAATTGCCATCTGTTTGGTGTATGGGTGCATTATCAATTGGTAGGTGGCCACCCATGTGTCTGAGACTTTTTATAACCATGGTATGTTACATAATGTTTATAAATGTGAAATCTATTTAGTTCCGAATTTAAATGGGCATTAAATATTAAAATACATAACTGGAAGCAGGTATGCCAGTTGATTCACGCCTTTATAAGATGAACTATTCTAGTTATTATACATTATATGGATAAAAAAACAATCCAGGTTTGTTTTATGGGACCCTAGAAGGCCGTTTGTTGGTTAAAATACACCTAGTCTCTAAATTTCATATTTTTTCTTTGAGGTTTTAGCTATATTGTATTTCTAGTTCCTTATTTTTTAGAATAGTTTTTAGGGTTTTCTTAAATTTTCCAATGTTTTATATGTTGAAATGAATTAATGAAATGGATTTAATTTCAATCATAAAATGGTTAAATTATTTAGACCCTAATATAGGGGATGTTTAAAATGTTTTTGGAAATATTCCATGGAATAGATATGTGAGCAATCATCTGAAGGAAATTCCTTTCCTTAATTAGATTAAATGGGAAGGGCTCTTGATTCTATTAAAATCCATTTTAAATGAAAATTATATAGGGTTGTTTTCTATTCATCATAAGGAGCTAGCCCGAGATAGGTAGTACCATTATATTTTGATTCATTTCTTCCACTATAAGGTTCATGATGTTTTCTACCATTCAGGTGTCATCATCCCTAGTAGGATGGTTGGGTTTTATAAAAATGACACCCTTTGTTCGGAAGATGCTATCTGTAAACCAGCTATAACCGAACCTATGTAGACTATCAATAAGAGACCATTTGTGGACAAGCTATGATGGCCTGAGTGTGGAGAAGATTTTTGTGACCCGGAAGACTGATGGTGGGGAGCAACACTATGTGACCCAAGGGATCCATAATACTAATCTAGGATGAGTTCATCAGTACTCTAAGGTGTTCAGATGAACAAATCAATGAGTTTAATCGCATAGTCTAGATTATACCTATATGAGGTGATAGTAACTTGTCTAGACTTTCATTTTATGTATTTACCTTGTGTTTTGGGATCCCTAGTGAGTATTGTGTTACTCACCCCTGCTTGGGATTTTCACTCATGTGTTGTGTATGGTGCAGATGATAGGCGCTTTGATAGAGATTCGGTGGCTCGAGAATAAGCGGTGCCATGTGAAATACGATAGGAAGGACATGCTTCTACGGCTTCTGACACCCACTCTATTCCTAGCCTTGATGTAGGGTTCTCATGAGTGAATGTTTTCAATGATCTTTTTACATTTCTCTGTTTAGTTTGTCTTTTTTGGGTTTTTATTCTGTCTAATTTTCCCTGCATCTAGTACCTTAACACTGTTGTCCTTTAGTGGCATACATGTTTTTCTATCTAGCTATTCCAGACATGGTTTTGTGTGTGAATTCATACATGTACTAAGGAAAATGCCTCCCACTCGTAGGATAATTCTTTTGGTGCTATTCTCCATCCCCTGGCCTTTGGGAGGCATTCTTGGTGTAGTCATGGAATGATCCGTGAGGGATGGGTTGTGACATGATATGGAAATGGGATTGAACATTGACTACCAAGATGGTTTGGGGAGTGAAATCATTCTAAATAAATGACAATGAGAATGAACCATGAGTACCATTATCTTATGGGGAGTGAACTTGTAAAACTAAGGCAACTTTTCAAACAATTCCTTGATGGGTATGAAAATAAATTTATATGTTAATATGCATTATATAATTTTATGCCTTATTCTTATGTAATTTTTTCATTCCTGGTGATATTTATTTCGACATGATTCATGTCTTATGAACTTACAACCATTATTCCATGATTATTTTTTATGATATTTGATATGAAGGGAATTTTTTACACTTTTCATAATCCTTTTCTCATACCATTATGATGATGATTATATTTACATATCTCCCAATTCAACATTTTTGAGTATCTAAGATAACCCCTTATTATATTTCATTTTCCGGTTGTTTTGATGATATATATTATATTTGATTCTATAATGAAGGGTTCTTATCAATAAGACGTGGTATAAAATAAATTTAGATCACATATATACTTGCGTTTATGTTATACTATATCCAAAGGAACTAGACTATTACAGTATTTGGCTTGTTTTTTTGTGTAATGTATTACGTATTCCAAAAAAGTATTATAATACTAATATATGAAATGTGACGTTTTATATAGTTTGTATTAGAGAGAAGGTTTATTCAACTATTAGAATCAAGGATTATAAATTAATGGGATCCCTAGGTATATAACTAAGTATATTAATAGGGATTATACTATTTTCAAGTATAAGGATCAGTTAACATTTATGAAAATATCTTCATATTTATGTAAAGGATAGAGTGAGTGGTTTCCTAAAAAATCATCTCTATCTGGAGACTATAAATGGTTGTGGTTATATAAAATGTGTACCTATTAGTGAAAAATCTAAAAAGTTATTCTGGTCTTGACTCCGTGTAACTTGGAAAATGATAATGAGCCTTACTAAGCACCTTGTTTGAAACTATTGGGGGATATTCATGGAAATTTAAAAAATCTTCATAAACCATTATAAATTATTAACAAAAAAATTGTATGTGAATAAAAAATTTAAAACATATTCTTTTATAAATTAATGAATTTTTTTCATTATTTAGATTTCAAATATGTTAATTTTCATTGTTATGTGGGTTTCTTATATGATTAGTGATTTCCCCTTATTATATCTTGTTCAATTCAATATTGGGAACTAGAATAAACTATGATAAAAATTAATGTTTTAGATTTGGAATGTATGTGCATGAAATAAAACTTAATTCCTATGGGGAAAACTTATAATGATAATAAGTAAGGTACATTAGTATTTGATATACTTTTGAAGATAATGAGATAAAAAACGACATGTAAAATGTTTTTAATGTTATTCATATATTATTTAAAATAAATATGGGAATAATGAATAGATTAAGGTTTATGTTCATTGCTACATGATTTATTTGTTGTATTATTGGAATGTGGTATTAATGAATAATTTTATGAAGACTATGTAATGGTTTAGGAATAAATTTTTATGAATGAAGTATTGGTGTTTTGGATTTTAATGACTAATTTATATAAATCTTGAAATATATAAGTATTTTTTTATATGTTTTGGATTAAGGATTTTATAAGATATGATGAATTTTTTGGTTAAGGGATGGTAAATCATAATTTTTTTTACCAATGTTATGATAATGATTTTTGGAAAATATATGCTGTACGGTATTGATTACCTCTTAACTAAGAAATGATTTATTGAAAAAGTAATTTATGTTATCAGGGATGATGTTTACTTGTTCATGTATTTATAGAATATATTCAATAGTCTCTAGAATAAGGATGCGCTAATGTTTTACAAATTTATTTATGGGAATTCTTGTTATAACCATGTTTCAATGGAATATATGATGAAGATATTTACTTGTTTGGAATGTGACAACCAAGACCTACTTTGTCATATATGGGGGATCAATGGTAAAATGGTTTAATATCCTTATTTATTATGTTTTGGATATTTACCATTAGTAAGTGTTATGAAGTTTCCCATTCATGGAATGCTTCACATAAAAATATGATGACATATTTATGTATTGAGGTTATAATGAAAAACATTGATAAAAAAATTTTTTGTGATTAAACAAATTTCAAGGATGTACATAATTTTGATTTTTTATATTATATAAATTTTTTTAGAGAAGGACAACATGTATGTTCTGTGAAAACATATCACATAAGAGGATGCCACAGGTCTTGAACCCATGACTGCATGATGATAAGTGTTTTACACGTACCAATGGCTTATGTGATGTCTTTTTTAATGTGTAATAACATTTTTGGTTAATCGTTTTTATGAATAAATATTAATGACAAACCAATTGTGTAACTTATTTTGGTTTTACATTAATTTACAAAACATATTTATTTTAAAAAATGGTTTGAGAAAAATATTTTACTTTTAAATCTTTTAGGGGACTTATGTTCATTAAAAGTGCATTTTAGTCCTTCAGACATCAAATCTAATTTATGGATATCTATTTCATCAATTAATGGAATAATTAGGAATTGATCACAACACAACCAAATAATGATGTTACGTTTATATAAATATATAATGTTATTATATTTCCTTATATTATTAAACAATTAAATAAATAATTAACTCTAGAAAGATAAACAAAAAATGGTTCTATTATTAATTTATTTTAATTGTACAGAGGGCCCTTTTAAATCACCACAAATTTGTGAATTTTAATGCCTTATGTTTTTATTAATCAGTAAATTATTTTTTATCGATGAACTCAATCACTCCCTATGAATATTTACAATTCTCCTCCAAGTCCATGTTTTAACTTCCCACTTATGATCTCTTATATAAAATCCAAATTATGAGTTAATCTGGTTAAAATTTATGGTTCCAACGTTGAATTTTTTAAGGAGTAGTTAGTGTTAATTTATTTAAGTGGGTTTCTATTAATTGAATATAAATGTAATGTACCATTGATAATAGAAAACAATTTCAAGTAATACTTCATTTTAAGGGGGTAAAATGTAATGCTGTGATTTTTTGTGATATATATAATTTATGAATAAATTTTTTTATATTTTTAATTTCACGCAACAAAGAATTTAGATTGTGTTATATGAGAGCACCATGTTTTTAAGGATTCTTAAAGTACACCATGATAACATTTCATTATAAAAAACACTAATATAATATTGCGCTACACGCAACACTAAATTGGGTTTCCTTCAATAAAAATAACATGGTTTGTGTTACATGAAACAAAAAGTTTCTATGAAACTGATTTTTTTATAATTAATTAAAAGAAATAGTCATAAGAACACTTTTTTAAAACTAATTGATCTTCCATTGTAATTTTCATTCTTAGTAATTACCAGATTTTTTTAAATGTAAATTCGTAATAAAATAATGTCTGTTAGGATGATTTGAGGAGATTATTATGGACATCTGGGAAAGGACCCAGTTATTTCCTCTTATACTAGAGGATGTTTAGGATTTCTAGACCAAGAAATTCATGTTCTTATGGACCTACAGAGGGCACATGGTCTGCTGAAGGATGCGGCCTAATGGAATAAATTATACACCATATGTGTGAAGGATGAATGTTTTCGCACCGTCTGCATAGGGTTAGGATAATTATGTTGAAAAAACTGTATGATGGGAGTGTATTATGTATTGGGTGATGTGTGTTCGGTGCATGGTTTGTCTAACAGTGTGGCCGAAACCACTCGCGACACACATATTTTTAGATTAGAATTATTTTAATTTATTTAAATTATATTAAAATATAATAAACATTGAATATCACTCCTCCCTCACTCACATGACATTGAAGGAAAGGGGTCCCCCCCTTTGGGCGCACGACCCCTCTTTTGGATCCCCTCTATTTTTTTATTTCCTACAGATTTCTATTGGATTTTTGTCTTATTCTTTTAGGTATAACCCCTCCTACTTTCCTCTGCATGTTTGTAGTGATTTCTCGGCCTATACATCACCCTATGGTGTGCAACCAAAAGCATAGTTTATGGTTTGATGTATTTTTCTTTGTTTATTTGAATATACTATTGTGAAATGAGAATTATAGGGTGTGGTGGCCTACATTTCGAAAAATGCTAGCAAATGCGAGGTGGTTGCAGTCGATTCCCTCCATCATAATCGATTTGGGAAAAGATCATATACTCACTGTTAATTTTTAACCTCCCATTTGAGTATAATTTTTCGTTTATGTGTCTTGGTTGTTCTGTGCAGTGATTTTAGTACCAATGAAATACTCATGTAAAAATGTGTATGTATGTATGTGTATATATATAAGTATATAAATAATATATACATGTATTCCCTCACGGTGTGAGGAATAAATGGATTTATTTAATGGTATATATAAATATATATGGATGTATGTGTGCACATGTGTATGGATGATTCAGTTATAATGCACTAATTTCCAAGAGATGGCATGGTATACATGAGGTAGGGTCTGTATTGTTGACTCTATATATTCTAATGCCTTATATTTGAACATGATTTCTATGAGTTTATTAGTTTATTGGAACTTCCGAGTTTCAATTAAATGCATCAAGATATGAAATGACTAATTGTAGATAAAATATTTTTTTATCATAAATCCCACTATTGTATTTACTGTTAATTATGAATTTCTTGTTATATTTCTTATTTACAATGTGAGTATTTTATGTCTACACCCGGTAAATTAGAGGGTTAAACTGGATATACCCCTTGTGTTATCATAATAATGTGTACTGGAATAGATTGTCCTATGATTCCTTCAGTTGTTCCACTTTACTACATGTCATGGGATGTTAATTATGTAATTGATTTGTATATCAAATTCGGAATTATATGAATTAATTTGGAAGTGATGAGTGATACAACCTTTGTAACATATTATTTCAATAATTAATTATGCATGACCTACCTTGTAAGGATTTTCGCACTTGAGTTCGATACTACTACATAATTTAGTAGTGAGTTATGATTGAGATATTATTATAAAGATTGTCACATGGGATTTGATTATGTAATTTACACGAAATGTCATCTAAAATCTTGTGAAATTATGTAATTCCTAGAGAACATGAGTAATGAGAAGTCTGTGAATTAAATTGATGCAATATTATTGAATTGCTCCATATGTTTTTATCATATGTGAGATATATTATTACTAATACATTTTGAATCCTGTTAGTATTGTTATGATAAAAATTCCCATGTCCGTATTAGATGGAATGCACTTGATCATGGCCACTTTTTTCAATTTCCATTATAATAATGAATTGCACCTTTTATGAATTTTCTAATGTGAGTAAAATGATGTTTAAGCTATGTAATAGTTTAATTTATGTGTTCTTAATATTATCCATTATTTTCCCATGTGAGTAATGGAATGGGAATGCCTTATAAGGTTATTCCTTTTTTGAGACACCCTTTGGTGGTACATCATATTATATGCATTTGGTTTTCCCCACTGCATGCATAATGAATCAGTTATGATGAAATGGTAAATAACATTGGGTGAAATTTGTATTTTGGCTGGAATGACATGAATGTGATTATATGTTTATTGTACCTTTGTCCCTTGAGTGAACATTGTATTCTATTCAAAATCCTAATAAGGGATCAATGGGGTTATTTTGATTAAGATGTGAGTGAACCATGGATTCCATGGATGGGTTAAAAGATGTTGTCTTAAATATCGAGTGAATCATGGATCACAATAGGACTTCTAGGGTTGATCCTGAGAGTCATTTCATTATATGTTGTCTGTGATCCATGGGGATTTCCTGTAGAACCACCAAATATGGGCTACGTTAATAAGGATATATACCACTCCTAGTGTGATAACGGGTTTCACAGATGTTTTTTGGGATAGGTTTTAGGGTGTTTGTGGAAATTTCACCTAGAGAGTTACATGAATTACAATTTATGAATGCCAAGGAGGAGATCATGTTATAATTATTTATGTAAATGATGTATCTTATGAATAATTATCGATGAAAAATCCCAAAAATGTATTTGGTCTAGAAATATATTATTTAGATTACAATATGATGCATTTTTTGAGCTTATAGTTATATGGGGGATGACATGCCAGATCCAGATCTTGAGACTTATAGATTAAAAGATTTGAATTTTTTTTTATTTTTGATTAATGTAAATGGATATTAAATGAGAATATATGAATGAATGATGATTGATTTTGATTAATTCTTTTCTTATTATATATCTTTATCCACTATTTTTTATTTCTTAGGATGTATTGGGCTTGAAGATGTGGGTTCTAGAAAACACGGATTTTAATCACACACTATGCTTGGTAACATTGGTCCCTGAGTGGACCTACATGTATACGGGGTTATGGAACCGGATTTTTCTGTTGTTCATGTATCTTGATGTTTGTAGAATAGTACTAAGTAGGTGCTTCAGATGTTTCTAGTGATTTTATTTGGGATATTGTATCTTTTTGTTATTTTTAAATGTAATTAAATGAATATTGTACTATTTTTTCTTTTTGATATGTATTGTCGTGTATCACGAATGAATTGTGATACTGGATATGAAAATACTGTATAATTAGTCTTTATTCAATGTTTCTTCCACTTCTTTGATTATTACATTCTACTACATGTACTATTATCTGAGTTTTAAAATATGATTACTACTGTGAAATCTGAGATTTAGTGTATATTCACCCAACTAAAATACCTCTACACCCACTTTGGTAGTCAAAAGTCTCTAAAATATGGGGAGAAGATAATTAATCCATGTGGTGACTGGTCCGGTTGCTAGTAAATTAGTATGTGGGTTCAGGACATTACAATGTAGTATCATAGGTTGTTAATACTTTTTTCTTATAGTTTGGGGATGGTAGACATGAAAATAGGAATGTGTCGGTGTTTGGTAAGTATTTGTGTCTGGGACTAATCAACCCACTTACGAAAAATAAACAAGTTGTCTGGGATGGGAATTAATGTTTATATTATTCAATGTTACAGTTGATGTGATTTCACTATGGTTGAATGATTTATTTTTTGTGGTTTATGGATTTAAAGAATTTAAGGTAATTTTACCACGTATAGAATCAATTGGATGTGACATAAACTGAACTATTATGGGAACAAAAAAATTCAAATTCCATGAATATACTATTCCATGTATCTATATTTGAATGTTTCATATAATGAATGATTATGTGGCTTCAATGATGCCATGCATTATTTTATACCTGTTGAGGTAATCTGTTATCATTCCTACTTATTTAGCATGTCCGCATTGGGGTTTAACATGCTTTCACGATATATTCCAGGATTTTTTCCATATTATAACATGCCATTTTGTTATGTAAAATGGTGGAACGAGTTGAAAATTTATTGTTTCAGTTTAGTTGGGATCTTGTTTTCAATTAAAAGGTGTATGTTCACCTTTTAAATTTAGAAAAGGGTAACCCATATACTCAAACCATCTTTGTACCATTATAATTGTTTATAAACATTTTTTAAATGAAAAAGAGAGTTAAATTTGATTATTAATGTGACAATTTTTTGATTAATGTGTGCCAACTACCAAGTGTAAGGTGTATGGGTGCATTATCGATTGGTATATGGCCACCCATGTGACTGAGATTTTGGATAACCATGGTATGTTACAGAATGTTTATAAATGTGAAATCTATTTAGTTTCAAATTTAAATGGGCGTTAACTATTAAGATTCATAACTTTATGCAAGTACGTCTGTTGAGGCACACCTTTATAAGATGAATGGTTATGGTGATTATTCATTATAGGGATAAATAAACACCTAGTGGTTTGATTTTTAAAAATTATAGGTTTGTTTTATGGGAGCCTAGAAATTTTTTTGTTGGTTAAAACACACTTGGGCTCTAAATTTTCGATTTCTTCTTTGAGGTTTTTACAATATTGTATTTCAAGATCCTCATTTTTTAGAATATTATTTCAGGTTTTACTACAATTTAAAAAAATTTAAATGTTGAAATGTATTAATGAAATGGATTTAATTTCTATCTTGAAATGGTTATATTTTTTAGACCCTCATATTGGGGATGTTTAAAATGTTTTTGGAAATATGCCTTAGAACAAAGATGTGAGCGATTATCTGTAGGAAATTCCTTTCTTTCATTGGATTAAATGGAAAGGGCTATTGATTCTACTAAAATACATTTTAAATTGAAAAGAGATATGTTTGTTATCTATTCTTCATAAGGAGCTATCCTGAGATAGGTAGTACCATTATATATTGATTCATTTATTCCATTATAAGATTTTTGAGTTTTTCTACCATTCAGTTTTCATTGTCCCTAGTAGGATGGTTGGGTTTTTATAAAAATGACCCCCTTTATGGGAAGGGTGGTCATTTTATCATGAAACTTCATATAAGAGTGTGAATCTATTAATTCTTGTTCAGTAGGTTAGACATGGCCTAGAAATGGTCATGTAATTATAGGGTCATGTAGACCAATATTTTCTTTGGTGATGGATGAATCAGTACATCATCAACCGAGAAAACGGATGTTTTGATTGATGTTCATTTCAACTAATTTCATCATGATCCATTAGGTATATGATTGAACATGAAAGTATATATATGGAATGCATGTATGACATGTTGTTTCATTTATAACCTCTAGGTAGTTTGTTTGAAGTAATCATTACCATCATGTGTTCATGTAAAAAGAAAACATTTGAGTTTGTTTAAATCATGAACTTTGAGTTGTTGTGTTGTTTTCAGGTCATATCTGGAGTAGCATGAACTATATATTTGATAATAAAATTTTTCCAACTACTAATGAGGACTATCTAGGAAATTTATGATTGAAATGTCTTCAGTTTAATTTTGGATATTATGAAATCATTATTACCATATATGATCATGGACATGGATCATCACATAGGTCCAGGTGTATGTTAGGATGATTTAATAGACATATTTATTTGATAAGGTTGGTGGGGTGTGAAACTATTTAGAAACATCATTATTCTTGTAAGGTTTCCAGTTGTACTTTTTGAAATAACAAGAATGTCGTGGGTGGTATAGGCATTGGGGTTTGGATGATGACATGGTAGTAGGTGAAGGTGAGTTTGTTGTAATGAGTCGACCTACAGTGGATTGAATGATCTTCTTGGTGACTGTTGGATTACTCTTAGAGTGCTCTTTTTAATGATACAAGCATATCCCATATCATGGCGTCATCCATGATGCGCGAAGTGACAGTCAAGTATACACTCCATCAATTTTTAGAAGGTGTTTGGCTCGATTGTGATCACATTCTATGCTGGGTGATGGATATGTGGTTTTTTCTAAAAATCCGTTAATCTGAGGTGAATCTTGGGTTCCTGTGTAAGAAGAACTTGGATGGACTCAAAGAAGCATGATCCTTATTTAACATGACCTCTATGAGAATTCTACACTTAGATCAAATATTGTTCTTATGTGGCCTTCATGGATTTTTACCAACATAAGGCTTATTTATTGGAGCATGGACTGCATTGGGATAGTTCTTGGGACTCTAGGGTGGTTCAATAAGAGGTTATCCTAGACTATTAGTCATTCAAGGATGTTATTCCTTAAGGGTAATGTTTCTAGTGGGAAAAAATTGTTCTATGCATATATTTCTATTGAGGTACAATTTTTTTAAATGGACATATATTGGATGGTCATGTAATGTCAAAAAATGTTAAGTGTATGCTTATGTATACTTGTTTGTTGTGAATTATTTCGGGGAATGGTTGAAAGGAAATTCCAGCTCTGGGGAAATGACCTGATTGGGAATTGGCCTCATATTAATGATAAATCCTATGGTTTGGAGGACCTTTGTCAAGAATCATAAAAAGACGTTAACATGATCTTTTCTTTGTTAATAGGGACCGTTTAAGATCCACAATGTTGTTTTAGTTGGAAATGTAGTGTTGGATCGAGTTCTAAGGGTGATAGTGTCATGTTCCTAAGTGGTAAATAGGATTCATATGGAATTTTCTAATGGGATGTGTCCATTTGAATGAGGTTTCATGACCATTGTAGGTTGGGTGAAATAGATGTTTTTTCCCCAAGGAATCCCGTGTATGAGAAGTTCTAGTGTGGGGAGTTTGTAAGAACATGGTTGTTTAAAATAGATAAAATTCCTAGGAAAAAGAATTTTCAGTAAGTAAAAGATATTTCATTTTTAATATTTGAAATCCTAATTAAATTCTAAGAGTTTCTATTATTTAATGAGATGTTTTAGGACTTGGGGGAAAGGCATGACAACATTTCAATACAGATTGAGGAGAATTGGAAGCGTCAGGCTAGGAAAAACAAGTTTTTAAATACTTGTAGATGGTGCACAGTTGGTTCTCTGTCTGTTGAACAGTGTGGCCCGCTGCAAGAAACCATGTAGATAATTTCTAAGGGATGGAGGATTTTCATATTTTATGCACAGATAGGCTTTTACAGTAGGACAAACATTATGAGGGGGTTTCTTTAGTAGTTGGGGACGCACGATCGACACAAAGTTTGGATAATAGTGCGTTCAAATGCATTTTTGGCTCCCATTTATTACAATTTAATGTAGTTAATTTTAATTTAATTAAACTAAAATCCTGAAACAAAAATCTCATTTCTCCCCACTCACTCGAATGATGCACCAGGAATGGTGTGTCCGCCTTTAGTGTGCAACACCACCTTCGACACCCATCTCTATTTCTAATTTCTCACTTATTTCAATGTAATTTGTATTTAATTATCATATGTATGACCCATCCATCATTCCTACAACTTTTTCTAGTGATTTATCAGCCTATCTAGTGCCATATAGTGTGTGGATAAAACCCCAGCTTAGGGTTTGGTGTGTTTTAATTTTATTCTTCAGATCTATGGTTTTGTGAAGGGCCTTCTAGTGTGTGTTGATCCACATTTGTGAAACCACCACCAAAGATTAAAGAAGTTTTGGTAGATTCACTACATTGTCATCGATTTAGGGTAGGCTCCTAAAACTGTTTTTTTATTTTCATCTCGTATTAGAGTTTCTTATGATATTTATGGGTCCCAGTTGTTATGCATAGTGATTTTAGTACCATTGGAAGAATCACGTTCATATTAACAGAATGTATATATATATAATTATTCATATTCTCTATGTGCATATTCCCCCATTGAATGAGGAATACAATAAATGGATTATGGTTTTGTATAACTATATATAGAAGTATGCACACATGATTGGATAACGTCTTGATTTAGAAAGAACCAAATTCCAACTGTAGGATTTGTTTTCTTGAGCTATGTTCCATATCATTGACTCTTTATTTAATAATTCCATAGCCACATCTTTAAATAATATATTTTTATGAGTTCCCTTGTTAAATGGATCTGTATATCATGAATTAAATGCCTAAAGACAACAAATGACATGTATATTGATAATGTAATGTTATTGTAATAAACCACTTCAAAAGAAGTGTGTTGTCTTGAATATAAGAGACAATGATAGTGTTATGTCATGGTTTTTATGGATTGATCGTTCCATACATCTTACTTTTTCTATTGATATATGGTAGGTTGGTGCATGAACCATTATGTTTTGTTAAATGATGTTTCCCACATGAGTCGAATAAGGTCATGTAAATGTATGTGTTGTTTCGAATGTATTTACATTTATGTTGATTATTTCCCACATGAGTACGTTATGTCTATACATGGTGTATTAGATAAATAAACAAATAGCACCCATTTTTCTGTAATAATTGCAACTTGAATGGCTTGGCCATATACACCTTTATGCGTTTCCTTTTTAAATTGTAATGGAATACTAGTTATATAACTGAATTTTATACCAAATTGTGAATTAAATGAATTAATTGGGAAGGTATTAGTGACAAGTCACATGGCCCTAATTATTTCATTTCTTGATGAATCATTATTTCCCTTATAATTCTTCTCTTATGTGAGTTAGGTACTACTACATCATGCATTTGGTTTTTAATAACGAGAGCACGTTATAAAGAAATATCCATGTTAGTTGTTTTATGTAATTTCAATGAAATGGCTCTTGAATGCATGTGATACTATGTAATTTCTAGATAACACAAGGAAAGAAAATATTATGACATAAATTTATCCAATGATACTGAATTTAAATATTTGTTTTATTTTCCCAAGTGATTTTTATTATAAATAACTCTTTTTGAAGATTTATAAGCTTTTTAGGCTTATTATGCTAAAAATACCCTTGTGTGTGTTTGATATAAAGGTCATGAGCATGATATTGTTTTTGAATTTATATTATAGGAATAAGCGGAACATTGTTTTGTTCCCTCATGAATTAAATGAAGTTTAATCCATGTAATATTTTAATTTACATGTGATTCTTGTTATGAGAATTGTGCCCATGTGAGAAATGGATAGTCGAAGCCGTATGAGGTTGGTCCTTTTTTGAGAAACCATTTGCTGGTATGTTATATAAGATTCTTTTGGTTTTGACCTTAGAATGTTTAATGAATCTGTTATGATTAAATGATAAATAACATTGGGTGAATCATGAATTATTGTTGTAATTACATGAAAAAGCTTATATGTATGCTATACCTTTATCCATTAAGTGTACCTTTGATTCTATTGAAATTACTTGGATGATCTCAAAGGGTTTATTCTGTTTAATCAATGAGTGAAACATGTTTTCCATTGATGATCTCATAGAGCTTGGCTTTTGTTTAGAGTGAATCATGGATACCTATAGGGATTAAATGGATTGGATCGAGAGACATTTTATTATATGTCTTGAGGGATACATGGGGATACCCTATAGGACATCCAACAATGGACTCAGTTAACAGAGACTTATAGAACACCCATAGTTATATCGGGTTCCTTAGAGTTTCATCGGGATGAGCTTGTAGGGTGATGGTGTAATTTTCACCTGGAGAGATACTTGAATTCAAGTCTAGGAATGTCAAGGATGGGAACACGTTATCATTTATTATCTATATAATGTGTCCATTGATGCATACGCCAAACCAAAGTAGAAGCTTCGATTCACTATAGAATTATATTTTTTATATATGCAATTCTGAGGTATATATTGTGCTTACAATTATATGGTGGTTGCCAATCATGAGCCAGATCTCAAGACTTATTGATTCAATGAATCAAAATTTTTTAACATTTGATTTATATAAATGGATATTAAATGAATTCATTCATAGTAAGGATTCTTAATTTTGAGTAATTCCTGAACTGTTATATATCTTCATGCACCAATAGATTTTCATCGCACATGATATATTGGGATTGAAACTATGGGTTTTATTCTACAAATATTAATATATCACACATTTCTTAGGTACCAATGGTTCCAAATTAGACCTAATTATTTTAATTTCAATGGAACATTATATTTTTGTATTACTTCAATTTGGAATTTGAGTGAAAATGATATAATTGGAGCTCCTGATGCTAATGGTGATTCCAGTGTGATTTTCTAGATTTCCCACATTTTTAATGTATTGAAAATCATGTTTCACTATTTTCTACATTCATGTATTCGTTTTCAATTTTCAATCATACATTACGAAACCAGGGTTGGAAATACTCTTTAATGAGTTGTTATTTAATGTGTCTTCTACTAATTTTATTATTAATTTCTATTGCTAACGATGTTATCTATGTTTAAATATTAGATTAATACTATTCACTATGGGAATGAGGGAATAGAGTCCTCACTGAACATCCATTACAACCTCACATATTGTCACAAGCCTCTAGAATATGGAGACACATGCTAGAGGTTATGTGGTGACTGGTCTAGAAACAAGTTTAATGTAATGCTGGGTCTGGTATTTACAAAATCTAGGACAGGGTTGATTAACATAATAATATGAATACTAATAAAAAATTTCAAAATATTATTTATAATGTTTTTATATAAACAAATCATAATTATGATAAATCATATTATTTTTTTTCATGTTATTTTGTGTTTGAAAATTAATTTTACCTAAAAGGAATATCATTTTATTTCCTTTTACAAAAAATAATAAAATTAATTTTAGATAATTTTAAAAATTTTAATATTATAAAATAAAAAAAACCTTTTAATTAATAATTTCAAAAGTATCTTAGGGTGATTTTTATTTATTTTTCCAAGAAACATAATTTTTTTTGAATACTAAAAAATAAAAATTTCAAATTCAAAAATGAAAATTCACCTTATTAGTTAATATAGATAAAATATATTTCATGATGTTTTTTAATTCATAATAGAGAAATTGAAAATATATTACTCTAATTAATGTAATTATATTTTTTATTATGTTCAATTTATATAAAATATAATAATTAACTTAGGAAAAATCCCACTTAAAAACCTACTTTCTCACCACATCTATGAGATTAGCATTAAACATAATTTTACCTCTCCTGTGAATTGAATTTTGAAAAAATGGATATACAAAATTTTAGTAGTTATAATATTTTTTGTGTAAAAATATCAACATAATATTTTAAAAATTAGATTTTATTATGTTATTAAATCTAAGTACAATGATGAATGTAATATTAATATAATGTGAGGATTAAACCATTTTATGGACATATTTTGGTAATAAACCTTCTATTCATGAGTCTCGTTTGTTTTTATAAATTATTATATAAAAATGGGTACACTTAACTTATTATAAAAAATGAAATGTAGATCATTTACTTCCCCTATAAAAGGCCACAAAATTTCCCCTTTACCACAAATCTCAAGAAATATATGTTCAGAAATTATATAATCAATTCACATAACAACATCACTCCATTAATAATTGTGGCCTCCCATTTGGTTGAATTCCAACCAATGAATCGATTATCTACAATGAAAAAGAAGTTTCCCAAAGATAGGTAACACCATTAATTAAGATCCCTTTTTTAAATTTTATTCATCCCCCAACTGAATGATTCATATTTCATGATCATACAACAAAAACATTATCCCCAATATTCTGTGATGTTTAAATTTTTTTTTCAACTACAACATAAAAACACATATAATAAATGTATAATGAACTTATAGTGATTGTGTACGGTAAACTGATTCCTCAAAAAATGATATTGTTTGTTATACCATAACCTCAAATGATGGTTGGAAATAATGATGGATAATATATATTTATATTATATACATGATTTATATGTAAATATTTATTTAATCTATAAATAAAATTTTCATTATTTCAATTTTAGGTATATATGATATCTTTTTTTATAAGTATGGACTACCAACTATTTAAAGCAATGTGATTTGTTCAAAATTTACATTGAATTTATTAATGATGGGATTAGTAAAATTATATGATACATAGGAAATAATAAGTATAATTTTATAATGTTACATGCATATATATATATATATATTTCATTTACATTCTCTCATTCAATAAGCCATGAAAATAGAGACACCATTCATGCGTACATGTGACATGCTTTCTCTTTAAATGTTTTATTAATTTTCATATATTAAAATTTAATATATTATTATACATGTTCATATAATTAATATAATTGATATCTAAAATTTTTTTAACAGTCTTTAAAAATTAAAATATTGATTTAACTATGTTTACCAGGAAAGTCATGTCAAAACATGAATGACCAACTAAGCAGTTATTATCTAAAACTCTACATCAAGATGGAATTGTTTATAAAAAGGTATTATCTAGTAATTATAATGTAATATAAAGAATTATAAATATTAATATATTCATTTTATTGATTTATAATTAATTTATATTAAATATAAATGAGAATAGTATGAGTATACTGAGGGTCATGACCTATGGTAAGGAAATACCATATCGCTTGTTATTTCTATGAGATACATTCCATGTTCCCCACAAATTTATTTTGTGGGGTGTATTTTCTGAAAATTAATCTATTCATTGAGTCTTATCTGTAAATTAATGTCTATTTATATATCCATTATATGATAATTAATTCATGGTGGTTATGTTTCAAAGTTTTTTGAAGTTGGTAAGATAGTTTTGTATCAATTTTCCTTCATTGAGACACTGGATTTATTATACAATTAATCTATTTTAAAAGGTGTATATACTTCCATTTTACATGTTATATCATTGATATAATTATTTCAAGATATTTTAATCTTCATTTAACATGATTTCTTTATATGTATTGTATGATCCCAAAATACCCTTTGATAAGAGTTTATTGAAACATTCTTATCGTTTATCAGGATTATTTGTGATTATGCTTCTGTTAAAAAATATCATTATCCATATCTCATGAAATCTAATGATTTTTTTAGATATATATTTTTAAGATATCTCAATGAACTGGTATTATTTTCATTCTTTATATATAAGACAATTATGCAATTTTTTTTGGAATAATTTGATTGTATTTCTCTCTTCCTTTAGAAATTATCTATACGTCAAAACCCATGATTTAATTTTTAATGATATTTGATGGTCATTTTCATTGAAAAAGTATTTCTAAATGTTAATTTGTATTTTAGATCTTCCCTTACATGTTTTCAAATATATTCCCAAAGAACTTTTTTTTCAAAAAAATTAATGTTTTATAAAACAATTTCTAATACAGAATGGATATTTACCCAAATAAATGTCTTTAAATGATATTTCAAAATTATTTACCATCTAAGAATAAATTCATCGGTGACACTCATTACATTTTGGGGAAATTATTCAATGTTTAAATTCATACTATTTCCCGTAATGGATTATTTTTTTATAGAAATATTATTATAAAACCCATTTCTAATTTAAGTTTGATATGATTTTTTGTCCCACATCTTTTCACGGGTAATGATTTTGAAGAAATTATTATTAATCATTTATGATTTTTCAATAAGATATGATATCATTACTTTTTATGGTATCCATTTTATTTTATAGGTTATGATATGATTTTATATGATATTGTTTCACATGTTTGACTGATTTAATTATGACATGGGTGGGAGATATATCTCTCTCCAACGAATTGGGTGAAGATTTATATCTCATGAGATAGACATAAATGCCCTTAATATTGTACATTTACTACTAACATGTCCATGGATGTGAACCATGACTACCCAGATTTTATGGGTAATGAAATCGTACTACTAATATTGATATTGATATAAACTATAACCATTGAGATTGTAGGGGGAGTGAACTTATAAAACGAAGATGTCCCTTGAAGTGATTCTATTATTACAATGGAAATAATTTAATATGGTTATGTGTATTATGAAATTCCATTAAATATTATTATGTTATTCTATCATGGATTATTATCATTATTTCCTTATGATTCATGTCCTATTAATTTCCAATATCTATGAAATGATTCTAGTTTATGAACTTTTTTTCATATGGTATGATATTTAATTTTTAGGATATTGTTCCCATATAATTATGATAATGACTATGTTTACATATATACCTTTTTAACCTTAATGATAATCTATGCTAGGCACATTTTTGTGATTAATTTTCTCTTGTTTATGAAGATATGTGCTATGTTTGATGAGTATAAGAAGGGTTCTAGTAAATAATAACTTAGTGGGAGAAAATATTTCTCACAATTTTACCAGTGTTTATGTTTCCTTGTTTTCATTAGAAATATACTAATACAACCTTTAGGTGTCTGATTATGTAATTTATTAAGAACACCAATGAAGAAATCTAATGTTAATATTTGAAAATAGAGGGTCCCTATATGCAGGGATATGCTACAGGGAATAGATTTATTAAAAAAATATTTTGTAAACTGTTTATTAAAATATAATGTTAGACAAAAGTATGTATATAGTTTTACAATACTGATAATATATTCAGTTCTTCATGATGTTATTCCATGTATTATTCTTTATTTAAATATTGAATCCATCTGCTTCTGGCTACTCCCATCTGGGTTTCTACAGCGGGAAAAATATTTTTATGTTCTAGTTAATATTATGGATAACCATATATTTTTTTTAGAGTAGGACCTCTTATCTAATATTTATTTAAAAATTGTTTCTAATTTTTCTTCATTATTTAAATTTCCCCTACTTAATATGAACTACATGAATCATTAGTGAATAAAAAATACCATTTAACATATTTTGAATGGTTGATTATAAAGGTTCTTGAGATGTGTTTTCTTTATTTGTTAATCAATGATACATATCATCATCTTATGTCTCAACATTTCAAAAAAAATTACTACCAATAAATTCACTCATCTATAATTATATATAATGATTTTATTCTCTAATTTCAACTAATATACTATACCATACAGAATGTAGAAGTTGTTTAATTTATTGAAATATCTGGTTATGGAGTAAGTGTTTTGAGGTAAGGAACACCATTAATTATTTTGGCCAATAATCTATTAATTTAGGTCATATGTTCACCTTAATACATTCTGAATGTATTAGACATACTTTTTAATATATTATATCAAAAATTTCTATCATATTTTTTCATATCATTAGAATCCATGATTTTATACAAAATTTCATACACAATATCACAATGGGAGACATGATTAAAATCATTTGGCATAGGCATGTAAAATGAATAAAGCATACCACTATAATATTTTTCATATTCTATTTCATTAGAATCATACAATTTCATGAAATTCATCCTATGAAATTTAATATTGTCTAGAAAATTTTAGTAAAATTATAAAATTATAAAAATAATTTAGTCATTATTGTTTTTCAGTATCTATATTGTTTGGCTTTGATATTTATAGAATAAAATAGAGAACACCCTTATTTGATATCAAAATTTGACATATATATTTTTATGGATCATTAACTCAAGAACCATAAATCTAAAATAAATTTTCCATAGAGAACTCCTCCTAATAAAAATTATTGGTATCAAATAGGATTTATAACCTTTATCCAGTTGGAAATATCGAAATTTGAAAAAATTATATCAAATAGTACCCCCATTTTATAATGACTATTAGGATTGAATGATGAAAAATACATAAGTAGTTGTTATGAACTTTTTCCATTAATAATAACTTAATTTATTCATAACAACCCCCCATTCCATTATGGAAAGTGATATAGTACCCTTAACATTAATATAATATAATAAATAATGTAAAATAACAAAACATAATGGATTTTATAATTTTTTTGGGGCCAAGGATCCCCTTGTACAATACAAAAACAATTTCTCCATGTTTGTTGTTAATTTCACAAGCATACCACATTCCATGTGAACTCGATTGATTAGTCAAGGAAACTGTAACTTGTCACTGATATTTTTACATGGATATAAAATAGGACACACAACATCCCTTGAAATAGTTAACTCATGTGTGTCCAAAACTAAAATACATTATGTTTTCTTGGAAAAATTATCTTTGAAATCATTTGGATAAAAAAATGAAAATGAAATCTTAAAATATCATAAATGGAAATGATAATAATTGAAAGAATCATGAAATCCTTAAGATAAACCATGAAAAAGAATCAATATATTTTTTCCATGTGAAAATAGCATGGGAATTAATGGTGGAATAATGGATGAAGAAAATTATTAATTTTGGTCCGTCATGTATCATGCATATGAACCATTATAAATTTAAAGCAGTTTATGTCTGTGGGTTTAAAACCATTGGATTTTTCATGTAAAAACAAAAAATTATTAATGTATTTTTTTATCATAAGACATATATATGAATTTTGAGGCTACCTATAACTACACCCACCCATCACTACATTCCAAATTATTATACAAACATACACAAAATTCAATAACAACATTTAAAGAAACCACCGATTTTAAAAATATTTCATATATAAGACGATAATTTTATTTTTTATATTAGAAATATTGATATCTAATGAAATATTTAATGAATGATGATCACAAATAAAAGGGAAGTACACTGACACCACCAACATAGAATAAGTCAATAAAGGGAATATCATAATTGATTCCATAAATTATTATATATAAATGATACTTATATATAGTTATAAGGGATAAGAAGAATATATCATGTTAAATGATCACCAATTTAAGTGAAGATTTGTTAAAAATAATTAATTTTTTTTTACAAAAGATTATCTTAATTTAGATTTAATGAAAAATATAAAAGTTATTTTAAGGTGTATACAAAAAAACACTTTTCTTAATACCTGAAAGGAATAGTGATATTTATTCATTATAAGGTGAGTGATTTTATAAAATTATTTCTTTATTGAAAATATATAATGTAGTATAATATATAATGGGTAATAAATCAGAATGATTAATTGAAATAGGCTTGCGTATCGGGAGTAATTCAAAGAATAACATTATAAAATAGTTAATTGGTCATAAAATAAAGAACAATTGACATAAGTACATATTTTGGGAACACATACATAGAATGCTGGAGGAGTGTGTATATGGGTTAAGAAGTACATTTGGGTACTGAGAGTGATGGATTAACCCAATGGAAAAATGTATATTCAGGGATAATCGCATAGCATATATCTGAAAGGGTTATGAACATATAAATAATATCATCGATCATAAATTATATTGAATAATAAAATAACTCACAAACTGTTTAATATGTATATGATTTATTGTAATTTTATTATGTTCGTTTATGGCCTTTTTGATGTGTTGTAAGATTTGTGTTTGTCATTATACACTGATGGTGTCAATAGATTTCATGATTAGTTCCCTTATAAACATGTAGTAAAGATCATATAAAATGGGAATTCTTATCTAGAAATGAATATATGTTATTAATGAAATTAAAAAAGATTAAATAGTCTTATATATCATATTTTACAAATCTAAGGATACATTCATAGATACAATTTTAATTAAATTTTATTTATATTTATTTCTATTTTTTATCATTGCATTGTAGTTTGATTTATTAATTAATATTATGTATATATGATTATTTACACACACTAGATATGTTTTAATATACAAATAAAAATATTGATTAACCATTATAATTGTTTTATAAACATCTTTTATCGTGGTAATGAAAATGCAATGTCCAAGATGGTGGTAAATCAACACATCAAAAATGATGTTTTCATTTTTAGAAAAAAAAGTATGAGAAGAAGGCGTTTGATGAAGAATATTCAATTAAATTTATAAAATTATTGTATCTAAAATATATTGGAGCTATTATATATATTTATATTTTTGAGTTAAGGATATTATAAGAAAAAAAACAAAGTTTAATGAAAATTAAAATAACGAAAGGGGATTATACCTTTTGAATATCACTTATTGAGATCATTAATAAAGAACATTGAAATTGATTTTTGGGATAGATTAGTAATACTATACAATGCAGGAGATATTGGAAAAGTTATTTGGAAGAAATTGGATATGATTCAAGGTGTTGGTGGTGTAAGGAAAATATGTGTGGAGGGGTAATATTTATAGTGGATGAGAGTGATGTTCTTTATTATTTTATTCATTTATTAATAATTGTGGCTCAACAGTACCAGTAATGATGATTCATGTGACTACATACATTATCTAGTGCATGTTAGTTAGATCCAATGGTTCTTACATCACCCATGCCTCATACATCAAATAATATTCAGGTATACAGGTTATATTGTAAATTTCCATATTTTACTATTCATTAAAAATTAAACTTTTTATGAAAAATCCCAACATGTCCCCCTAAATTTATTTTTACATGTAGAAATCCTAAATAGAAACCATTTTCCTAAACTAATTTTCTAAATAAGAAAAATTTTATTTTTATTTATAATCATCATTTGTTTAAAAAATGCCAATTTTAGAATTATAACTTATTTTATGAAACATTGAAAAATTAATTAACTGGTTATTAAATTATCCAATAATAATAGGTAAACAAAATATTAATTTATCAATATATTGGATGAATTTAAGTTTTCTATTAAATTAAAATATTGTGCATATAATTGTAAAAAGACATTTAAATTTAAAAAATATACCACCACATAATTTTTCATTTTAGACATTTTTTTCTTATTTCATGAAATAAATATATCATATTTTTCATTCATAAGATACCTTAATTGTATTTATACACTCACATATGAGAATACTATTCTATTGGTCAGTTTATTAATCCAAATGGCCACTTTACCATTCCAATGATCTTGTCAATATTTAATAGTATATAACTCTTATTTTAATATTAGAGTTGTGTGAAATGAAATCTATCAAAGGAATTGAATTTCATGAAAGGATACATACTGAAAAATATTAGCAGGTTATAAATTATTCAAGTGAGTCACATAAAATTAAGAGGTAGGGTTGTGTGATTTCCCTCGAGAAAACACTGATGCTATTATTATATCATGTAAATTTTTTAGAATATAGACCAAAATAGATTCTTCTCCTTCTATCATTTCCATAGGATTTGGAGTGACTTCTGGAGTAAGAATGAGATTATACCCTCATTATGAAATTTTTGTAGGGATATATTCATACACATTCCTGATAATTATTTATAGGGTATGACAAACCAAATCATGTATGGGGGAAGAGATATAGTTTTTCATTTATTAGTAGCAGGGATATAGAATATATTTTCATGGAGTATCGTTAAACATTGATAACATGCGTCATGGGTATGGAATGGTGTGTGAACCTACTCATGATTTTTTATTATGTTTCTCTTGTATGATTCCTTGGATGCAACCAAACGGTGAAAGGTAGAATGGTTGATGGAGATTGGAGTTGGTTCTTGTTTTTAATTTTCCACTAAGTTAGAATGGTGGGGTTTAATAAAGGGTATATAGGTATGTCATTTATCCTAGATAATATTTTTTTACCCTATCAAAATTGTACTGGTTGTGTAGGACTGGGTGACATGGGATAGTCTACTGAGAGTGACATTCCCCATAATATTGAGAGTGGGGTGCCATGTGGAACAGATGGTAACGATTATTTCTAGTACCACTTGGTGTGACCACTATGATGATTGGATGAGGCTCATTGTGAAATATGAATCATCATACCTATGATGAAGAATAAATTCAGGGAAGTATTAAGGGGATAGGGTCCCCAAATATATTTTATAGAAATGTTTTCTTTTTTATGATTCAACAAACTTCATTGAAAAGATGGATGCAAGGTATTAAAAATCTAGAGAGATTTCAATGCTTTATCCATGGTCATGATCGTACCATTTTGGAGTTTTCACCGAATAACCATGTTCATGGATTGGTTTTGATACAGTAGTACCAAGATGACATCCATTGATCATATTATTACCCAACCGTAGGTGAAAATATTTTTATCGGATAAAAGGATGTCATTATATTAGATGGATGGGAGTTTGTAACAATGTGTTTTGTAATAAATTTGAAAAAATAACAATAATAACTATAAATTATGGATATCAATATATGAACAAATGAATAAATAATTATTTTGGATCCATTTTTTTTATTTGTTTCATTATGTGAGAAGATGCTTCAAATTTTTGCGGCACAATCATCTGGTTTATGAATTGACATCAGGTTCACCATTTTTCTTTGAATGGGGAACATGAAAATATATCTTGAAATTTTATGGTGAGAAAAATATTCACACTGAGATCTCCATATTTTAATTTCAAATGGTCTCAAACTAGCACTAATTTTTAGTTGAAGCATACCAACTATCTAAATATAAGAATCCACTTGGTTTTGTCTAATGAGGTCTTAGAATATACATGTTACATGCAGATGTAAGGTGATGATCATACAACCTAGTTATTGGTGGTATTATTTCATAATCACGAAATATATTATATTTTTAATTAATATTCATCTGTGCTTTATATTATTATTTGTCTGGACTATGTTTCCTCGACAATAAATTTTTTATCATGTCATGAAATTAAAATAATCCATATTTTTCTAAGGTTCCTATTCAATGGTAAAATATTTAAATAGTTTAGGTTCTTTATAGATTGTAAAATTTTGTTGATAGCTCTGATATTCTCATATGATGTATTATCATGTGAGTGGTCTTTAGCCTCATAGTTTGGAACTTTGTAATTTAATGATATCTTGTATGAAAAAGATGGTACTAACATCTGCATTAGTCCCATAAGATGTGATTCATACGTATCTATTTGAAATTAATTAAAACCAAAGATTTTTAAGTTCCACTTAATGAGACACATAGTACCTATAATCATTATTTTTTTGGTCAAAACCATGTATTTTAACATTGTTCTGTAAGGACATATACGATGATGGTTCCTTGAAATGAAATTTGTGGGATGTACACTGAAGTTCCTTGATGGTCCTTGAAGAGGCATTCTCTCCCATGTACAATATGATATTTTTTGGAATATGGGCCAACAAGGATTATTATGAATGTTTCTCAGAGTGAATATGAACCTGCAATATGGATAAATACAACTTTTAATATTACCCAGAGAATATTCTGTGGATTTTGGGGTGATCGGATTGGACTTCAGAGAGGATATGTATTCATGTTTGTCTAGAATCAAACTAATATTGTTTGGAAGATTGGATACTAAAATAGATAGGATGAGCATATTTTATTCATTATGAATACTTTTCATTGATTAATAAGGCATATGTTTGGACCATACAATAAATTTTATTTACATTGGTGGAATTATAGTGGCAGATTCATAAACGGAGACTCCCCCATTGTGGGTAGTTGATAATGCTAATGTCATGGTTGTTTCTAACCTATAAAACCTCATGATTTGTGATTCATATTAGAATGAAGAGTGTGTGGAACATATTACATACAACATGATCTCATTAATCTTATTGTAGATGAGTCTAGGTTGATGGGAGAGTAAAATGGATTTTAGTGTGGTTGTATCCTATTTTGTTTTGGTAACATGGATAGTCACATATAGATACTAATCTATATATATCCTGAAAGATGGAGGTGATGAGGGGTGTGTCATTTTTCATGTGGATTAATCCAAGAGGTATTCCCCTATCCTCATTATAGATACCTTTTGAGGATATTCCACTATCCCTTAAAGGGAAAATAAAGAATGACCAACTCAATTATCATCATGAATTGGGAGGCTCTTGCCACCACTTACATGGTCTGGACAACTATTACCTTGTGAATTTATGATTGAGGACTTCTGAAGGATCCCACTTGTCAAGAAGGTTACCAACATGATATAATTAACAATAGAAATTTCTTCTCGAAAGGTAAAATTTGTTTGCCTCTTTGTATGATCAATATATCCATTTATTTTGTGAGAGGCATTAGCTTGGTGGTTCATGAAGGGGTGATTCGTGAAAGGGGTCATGTCGGTGATTTTTGAGGGGCTCTTCAAGAAGTTTTTTTATGGTGATGGGTTCTTCAATAGTTCAAAAATTGGACATGGGAAGGCTGAGCACTTCACATTGGGGTACCAAGACTAACAGAACCCATCTTACATACCATTCTATATGAAAGATGATGGTCAATAAAGAATTCTTCTGTATGCAGTTCATAGAATGTCAGTCCTCAAATGGATTCTATATGTGAATAAATAACCTATATATAAATCATTTCAATATAGACAGCTCCAATTGCAACACTAACTGATTCTTATTCTATATTTCCATTGTGATACGTTGTCAATTATTACCTCTTTAAATAACTCTCTTGGATTCAACTACGAACGAAATAAACTCTTGAGATATACATGAAATGAAAATACACCCCCATAATTCTATATTTGGGATTTTTAGAGGTATAGATGTAAAAACTCAACCACAATATGTAATGGATTTTGTTTTTTTGTGGTTACCTCAGCCTAGAATGTTAATTTTCATTTTAGGGGGTAAAAAATATAAGCCCCACCTACAATGTGATTAGTCATTTTGGGAATCTAAATATATCAAATCTCCCAAAAAAATTTATTGTTCCCTTTTATGGGAATTCAAATAGATATATTTCCCTAAAATTAAAAATCCTATGGAGGTAGAAAAAGTAAAACATCTCACCCCACAAACTAAATTTTATTCTGGATGGATGCATTTTGAGGGAACTTTAGATTGGATCTTCATTTCAGGCATCTCAAGGAGGCTATATAGGGATAATTTCTCTCATATAGAGCCAAAATTATGGGGATAATTTTAAGATTATTTATATATAAAATTTTAATCTCCATGACTTATCCTCATGGATCATAAATCATCTATTCCCAAAATGCATAAAATCATTCTGATCATTAATTATATCATTTCAAGAATGAAATTCCATAGTGGTATTCCAATTGAGATGAAATATCATATAAAAATCATACTGTTTTTGTGAGTATTAATCATACATTTTATTATATTTTAAAAATATAAATCAAAATAAAAAACGAAATTAACATTGGGAATAATTTTTTATTAAACATATAATCTTACAATATCATATAAAATTAATGATTGATATAACCCACTTAAATGAAATTCGGTATTGAAAACCATTACCAAAAAGAAACATTAATGTTAACTTAGAAATGAAAAAAATAATTTTATTTAAATTTTTTAAAAAAATATTAAGAATTAGTTATATAATATGAAAATAAAAATATATAGACTATGAAAATTAAATCATTGCATAATATTAAAATATGCATCATAGTAAAGAAATTGATATAGAAGCCTTTACCTCAGTTAATACTCATCACCTAGTTTTTTTAATTTCATGAATAATAATCTTATGTTTATTAATAACATTATTTATAAACATTTTATAGTTTATTATTTTTTATATTTATTACAAGTTTTCTTAATTTACTAAATCAATTATGTTCAAATCGATATTCCTAGTGATATTGGTCCACACCTCCAAAATGATTTCAGTAATTTGAATATGGAACATTGGTTCATTATTCCATCATCAATAGATTTATAATCCGGAAAAAATTAGGATTTCTATACATAATATTTATTTATTATTAGAACAACGAATTATGGATTTGAAAACGAACTACATTTCAATCCTGGAGATGGTAAGTTGTATGTACGCATTAGTGACATTAAAATTTTTCAAAAATATTGAAGGAATGAAAATTATAATTATATTATATTTATAAAATTATAATTATAACACAAAAAAAATATTATATTATTAAATATAACAATATTTAATAATCATGTGATGTGGTTCCAAAAAAAATCACACCGCTTTGTGGATACAGTAGTCCCAATGCATGCACAAACAAAATCATTATTTTCAAATGTAAATAGAAATATATAAAATTTAATGATACATTATATTACATGAATATTGAATATATCATGATTATAATACATATAGTAAACATATAATTAAAACCATCCATGAGTGGTGTTGATGGAAAATTAATTATATCAGTTTATGGGGTGGCAATCCACCGTAGACACGAATAACGATTTCACTTCCCATTTTATTGAAGAGGAGATAGATATTGGGTATTGAAGTTTTATTAAAATATTTCAATTTATAATAGAAAATAATTTTATTATATAATAATTTATTAATAATATATTATTTTTGTGGAATAATAAATAAATTAAAAACTATCCTTAAAAATGGTACATATTTTTCTGAATCATCATTATTTTTCACCAAAACATTTCAATGGAGGTCATTATAATAAATAAAACAACCATAGGATTTTGATAGGGATGTTAAGAATATAATTTTTAGGTCTTGACTATTCAAAATAGTTTTTTAGGTTTCAATATGGGTTGATAGGTGGTTTGTGTTTATACATGGGGAAAAGGAAACCCATGTAATTTAATATAAGATTATAATATATTATTGTCATGACCCATCCTCGGGGGCCCGTGTCGTAGCTACACCAATCATTCCTTCTATATTCTAGGGTTCGGCAACTAGCACCGAAAAGGCCTATTACAATAACGGGACGACATTACCTTTAATCCATTACAATCAAAAATACAAAGAACACAATAAGAAGTAACCACGATGTAAACTGTTGTACTAAAAAGGTGTTCCGTAACTAAGGGGTTGGAATACAAGCCTAACTGACGAGTAGAAGTACAACTGAATAGAGAAAAAATGTATTAGATCATCAACTGAAGAGCCTAACAGAAGTGTAGGTACATATCGTCTCAACAACACTCCATGTCAAGTCATCTCCTCTGTGTACCACTTGGTTCTGGCTTCCTCATGTCTCTGCCCAGCTGCTCATCATATGCCCAAGACACAATATGTTGTGGGTGAAGCCCGTGTAGACATGTGTATAAAATTTTTTCTAGTTGGGGACCCTGATACCCCTGAAGGTATCTCAATGATCCACAAAAGATAACATCTCATGATATACCTCAAAGGTAATATCACAAGCATGATCTAAATCATGAAGCACATAGAAAAAGAGACAGCCCACAACAAGTATACAAATCAGATACCACGAATATAGATGATGATTATTAAGTTATATAATCTTATTCCATTTAGTTGTTCCACAACAAACCCACAACACAGTTTTTCCAATGTCGATCCACACAAGGTTTTATGCTATTGATCCACGACGGGTCCCTCTAAGGCTTGTCCTCATCGGGTCGTACAATTCTAATCCACACAAGGACACTAGAATGCTGATCCACAAAGGATCGCTGAAATGTTGATCCACACAGGGTCGCCGAAAGGATGATCCACACAGGGTTTCTCGATGCTGATCGACAGAGGGTTTCTAGTTGCTGATCGCCGATGGTCCATTAAAAAACTATTCCTCGTTAGGTATCTATGGTGCTAATCTATAAAGGTTCTCCATGATGCTGATCCACACATGGCCTCTCCTCCCAAGACAGTCGGTCACATGATTTCCACTCAAAGCACACTTATTTTTGGGAGAACCACTCCTCATGACATCAGTCATATTTCAAATGGAATAGAGTCCAACAAAAAAGCATACCAAAGGGACCACCCTATCATAGGGGGCACAACATGACAGACGATGCGTCGATTAGATGCCCAGTCTATGAGATATAGGCACTTTTTTAAAATGTGCATGGGTTGATTAGAGTCTGACCCAATCCCAATCACGCATTAACCTCAATAAAAACTCACTTATACTAACTAAAAATTAATTCCTTTCTCAAGGGTCTTTATTTCAAATACAACTCGTCGATTAGATGCCTGGTCTGTTAGTTACATCTCATTTTGTGAATTAGGGGTGATCGCATCTCGGTCTTGACCGACTCGGTCGGGCCTACCGGAATATGCAAAAGGGAAAACTTCCCAAAAGGGGTCCCAACGCCATGGACGACTTGTAAAATGGACACATTGTTCATTTGTAATATGTTTTTATTTATTCAGGGATAGGTTGGGTCTAGGCCATGTATGACATGGTCAGGCTAGCACGACACAACATGTCCCTAGGTCTATCAGACCCCGCCTGGATCTGGCATGTCTATGGGAAAACTGGTTCCCTGAGTATGTCCCATCGATGTCAGTCTGATTCACTAAGACTGGCCCATTATGGTTGGCATATTGGTTTGTGGTCTTGGGACCTTGGTTGGCACTGCCTGCCGGGTGGGGCTTGGCCAACACACACTGGCGCACTAGGCTGCGGGTCCAGCCCAACCCACTCACCCAGCCCATGCTCGGACTGGTCCACCAGAAGGTGGACCATATTCTTTTCTAGAACTTCAGTTGTGAGGCCGTTTCTCCTAACCGGCGGGGTGCTTCCGCACCCCATGAAACAGTCAGGCGTTTGGCCTAGCGGCTTCTGCCAATGCGGTGCGGTTCGGGACCGGGACGCGGCTTCCTGCCTCGTCTTGCAAGTCGTGGATTTTGTCCCTGGAGGCACCTGTAGATGCCGCCATTGTCCCACCCGGCCAGCTGGGGCAAACCGTCATTGGCAACTACGGCGCCTGACAACTCCACTTTTCCCGCCGCCCGCAGCCAGTCGCCATGGGTATCCTTTGGCCACCGCTAACACAATGTGCCGATGGTTTTCTCTACGGGCCATTATAAATGTTCGAGTGGTCCAATATTGGTGGCGCCAATGCCTAAGAGGATCTTGGGTCACCTTCGTTGCTACGTTTACTTTGATTTCATCCTCCCACTCTGTTTAGAATGTCATTCTAGAAAAATGAGACAATTACCGAAGCGGCTAAGGATCCAAGCCTTAATCAGTTAGACCCAACCCTCCATGTTAATATTGTATCAAGCGGTCTAAAATTCATCTTATAAAGATTAACTGTACAACAATACCCCCACCGAGATTATACGTCCATAGACAATGATCGACAAAACCTCTTTCCTTATTGTCGTTAGTTTGTAATTCAGTGGTGCTCGTCACCACTCGATTACATTGGCCTCCTCCTCCATGTGGTTGGCGTCGTGGTACTTTTCCCAAGTTTCGTCAGTTAGTGAATCTATGCCAACACCCCTCCACAAGAACCATATAAATTAGAATGGGAGAGGTGGTTAAAATTCTGAAAATTTATGAGGTTCATTTAATTAATGAACCTCCCAAATATCTAAAGTATGGTTAAACAACGAATATTGAAGGAAATTAATGGTTTGAAATGTCTTCAGTCTCACCACCACTTCTAATACATTGTAGAAAATTATACAAAATAAAGTAACATGACATGTTATTTTATTAATCATTAAAATTTAAGAAAAATTAACGTTTTCCCATGACCCACATCATAAAATGTGAAGCCTCCTTTAAGTGAATCCCAATGCTACAGATTCAATGGTGCCCTTATATTTTTAATTCGAACACTAGTTCAAATGGTAGCAATCTCCACACAAACGTTTACTAAACATTTCGTAAAAATGTTTATAATTTCATTACAGGCACACCGGGCCCTGGAATCACCACCATCAATTTTTACAGAATCCAAATAATTCCATGTCATAAAAAAATAACATTGAAAATATAGGTCTTTACATTCTCCCCAGCTTATGGATTTTCATCCACAAAAGAAATAACATAGATTAAGGAAAAAAGGGGGTTTTGAGCATGAATCTAAGCCTCCCACTCCCATGTTATCTCTTGGAGGTTCCCATGATTCCAGTGAAAGTGCAGCCGAGGGAATGATCATCCACCAATTACCAACTTTTGATGATACTCAATCTCTATTGGAACCTCTGTAAATGTCTCCCCATCATCAATATCTAGCTCAACTCATTTGAAAACAATCGATGGATCATGCACATACTTCCTCAGCAGCGAAAAGTGGAACGTGCCATGCACCCGATGCATCTAAGTGGGAAGAGGGAGGAAATGCGCCACCTCACCAACTATGTTGAGATCCAGAAAGGGTCTAATGAACCTCAGATGTAAATTTTTTCCTAACCAAATCTCTGTAAACCTCATCTAGATGAGACCTGTATGAAAACATGTTCTCCCTCATCGAACTCCAATGGTCTGTGTCTCCTATCACTATAAGAATTATGCCTAATATGTACAGTCATCATCTGCTCCTGGATGATCTGCACCTTCTCAGTAGTATCCCATAGAATCTATAGAATCATAGGTGCTGACTCCCCATGGTTTTCCTATAAGAGAGGTGATCTGCATGGTCGACCGTACAAGGCCTCAAACAGTGCCCTACCGATGGTGGAGTGAAAGCTGTTGTTGTACGAGAAATCCACCAAGGTCAAGTGATCCTTCAAACTATTTCCAAAATCTATGAATCATGCAAGAAGCATGTCCTCATGTGTCTAATTGGTATGATCTATCTGACCATCCATCTGAGGATGAAAGGATGTTCTCTAATGTAGATAATTCCCAAACGACTATGGTAATCCCTTCCTCAACTGGGATGTGAAACGTGTTTCATGGTCAGAGATGATCGTCGATGGAAACCCATGAAGACATACAATATTTTGTTTGTAGAGGTATCCCAGGACCTCTACCGATCCCCTCTCTCAGATATGTAGGACGTGGGCTGACTTGGTGACTCAGTGAATGATCACCCAAATGGAATCATGGACCCTGGATGTATGTGGTAGCCCTGTCACAAAATCCATGGAAATACCATACCTCTTACATTGTGGTACCTTTAATTGCTGCGATAAGCCCTCTAGAACCTGATGTTCATACTTCACATGATAACAAGTGAGGAATCATGAAACAAACTCAGCCACTGCTTTCTTTATCCCTGTCCAATGGTGCCAATATTAGATGTTCTCGTACATATTCACCACACAAATATGTATTTCCATAGGGGAAATTTGTAACTCCCTAAACAACTCCTCCCATAGCTCTATTGGTACTATGGTGCTTCCTTAGAAAAGGATAGCATGCTCTCCACCTACTAAAAAACCAATTAGGTGCATGTCCTGAGGACATATGAGCACATCGAGCCTCAGAATCAATGTCCCAAACCTATGCCTCCTGAAATCACTAATGATATGGGGGAGTGATGGTGATTGAATAGAGGTAAGCTGCTCCACCACTATCCACAAAGTATTTCCACAATGTGGTTAGATGCTCTATCACCACACTCAAAACAACAGACCATACCTCCTTTGGATTGAGTCTTCCACTATATTTCCCTTCCCGGGAGTGTAGAAAATCTCAAAGTCATATTCTTGAAGGAACTCTTTCCAATATAGATGTCTCAGGTTCATTTATTTATGTGAGATGATAAACCTAAGACTCTCGTGATTAGAGTAAATAGTAACTCATTCACCCATCATGTAATTTTTCCACATCTTCATGGAGAAGACCACTGCTACTAAAACCAAGTCATTTGATGAATAGTTTTTCTCATGTTGTATTAGATTTCATGAATCATAAGTGATCACTGCTCGCTCTTACATTGGGACATATACATTTATATTCCCCAATGCATCAATATAGACTAAATATGCAACTCCCTATTCTGGTATACTCAAAATGGGGGCACTCATCAGTCTCTACCTCATCTCTTTAAAACACTGACGACATATCTCCTTCAACAAGAAGGTTTTCCCTACTTCGTAATCTTAACAAGGGTATCACCACTCTTGAAAAGATTGTATGAGTGTCTGGTAGTACCCAGCCAACCCCTAGAAACTCCTCACCTCGATCACACTCCTAGGTGGCACCCATGGTAGCACAACTTCTATCAATGCCGAATCCACTTCAACATGAGACTCTGAGAAAACGTATCCTAGAAAGTCGACCTCCCATTTCCAGGACTGGCACGTCAAGAGATTACCATAAAGCTGGTTCTCTTAGAGTGTATCAGGATCTATCTATAAATGATATGCATGCTCCTCATCTGATGTCGGGTATATCAAGATGACATTGATTAAGACTACCAAAACGTGATTGAGGTATGGTTGAATAATCCCTTTTATGAGTCCCATGAACATTGTAGTGACATTGGTCATGCTGAATGGCATAACCAAGAAATCATAGTGGCCATACCAACCTCTGATGGTTGTCTTCTGCACTCCCTCATCACATAATCAAAGCCACTGATAGCCTGATCTTAGTTCTATCTTTGAAAATCAACAAGCTCCCTTCAATTGGTGAAATAAATAATCATTAATCGGATCTGGATACTTGTTCTTCACCTTCATCTGGTTCAGGCATCGATAATCCACACAGAGTGTCAAACTCTCATCTTCCTTCTTGGGAAACCAAATTAGGGTTTGCCATGGAGAAACAATTGGCCTTATGAACACCTTCAATAGTAGGTCCTCCTACTATACCTGTAACTCACAATGATCTGTGGGAGCCATACAATATGCTGGTGTAGATATTAGTGACATCACAGGGTATAGGTCGATGTAAATGTCAACCTTTCTAAAAGGAGGTAGTCCCAAAACATCATTAGGCGAGACATCAAAATAATTTCCACTACTACAGGATTGCTCGGACTCTCAACATTAACTACTCCTAGGGTATAACATTTAAAAGGATGAGTGATCAGCTGCACCCTCTTCTGGGTAAGTCCATCATGCACTACAATGGTTCCATTCTTGTCGTTGAAAAAAAAACTCGTCCCAAAATTGTAGACACACGAAACTATACACCTAATACAGTCCATATGAGCATGAACTCTAGCTAACTAGTTAATACTGAAGATGACTTCGTATGGACTCGACACCACTACTAGAATATCCCACCTGAAGCTCTCGCCTCCATGTGTAAGATCAATCTTTCAGCAATAGTGTGTAATTGTGGAATCCTCAGTCGTAGGACTCTCTAATTACAATGTTCATGGATAAAAATCCACCAAAATCTCTATGCTCCAATCGAGGGTTGTGTCTATGAAATAGTAACTAACACGTGTGTTTATAATTACTAGAGATAAGGTGGAGTAGTGAGAAATCATAACTTGAATCATCTATTGAGCGTCGTTATTGTAGGCCTCTACTGAATGGAGCTGGGCTTGTCCCTATCCACCTACTCCCTATGGTTGGGGTGGACCACCTGGAGGTGGTGGCAGTAGGACCTCAAATCGTCATCCACCACATGCTGTATGACCTGCTCCTCTACAACGTTCGCAACCCTACCGAACTGCTCTCTTGAATCTCTGCCTCTTTCTCAATAGTCCCTCAACCATCTGTTGGTCATTAGTGTGGTTGGTCGGCAGTCACGATCCTTGTGACCCTACCCACTGCATGTGAAGCATAGTCTTCTCCTCTACTGGCCTCATGTATGTGTAGTATCTACTATTAATGCACAGAGCATTGAGTAACAAGAACAAACTCTTACCTAATGAGCCCATCATAATATACCATGTTGAGGGTCGCATAATAATTCATATTGAGTATCAGGCTCCACCATATCCCTGCTGGTCCTTGGAAAAGTATGGAAGATAGGATCACCATCTGGTCGGCTAGTTTCCCAACCATGGGAAAAACTCTTGCCACAACCTCCAACCATTACTCTACCGCCTATGAATACATCTCACCTAGAACCTTTGAGGAATCTTCCACTGGAACTCCTACTATTCCCTCAGTCGGAATACCTCTACCACTAGTGGGGCTGGTAGAAACAGCTGACCAAATGGTACTGGTTCTGCTGGTACACCACCTGATGGTACTATTGCTGTAAAAGGGAACTACATCGAATCCTTATTGCTCGGTGGGCCTTCATTACAAATAATCACTAAAATCTGGGCTGCCACTCTATTTTACAACATCCTAAAAGAAAAACAGGACACCACGATCAATAATTTATACCTGGTGTGCTGACTCAAAGAGATAAAAAATAAAACACTTCCAAATCACGCAAAATCAGCGATTTCGTGTGTCGAGTCAGAAATAAAAATTCAGTGACCTTTTTTATGGATATTTCCATTGTCGCACCAACACATGCCTCCCCAGACAAAAAACTACACTCCAATAACCTTAAAATATTGTTCTATTAAAAGATCAGAGTCGATGTTCTTTGGTTGATCTGACTCCTCTAATACCACTTTGTCATGACCCATCCCCCAGGGCCCGTGATGTGACTACACATAGCTGACCATCCATTGTCTAGGGGTTGATTACTAACACTGAAAAGGTATATCCTTATAATGGAAAGATGTTTTCTTTAATTTTGTACAAACCCAAAAACCAAGAACACAATAAGAAGCAGTCACGAAGTAAACTATTGTAGTAAAAAGGTGTAATGAAAGTAAGGGGCCGAAATAAATGTACAACTGAAAATTTCAAGAACAAAAAATATAAAACAACTCATGGATCATCCAACAGTGATCCTACCATAATATCAGGCACAGATCATCTCCACTGCACTCCACGCCAGCCCATCTCTTCCGTGTACTGCCTGGTCCTTGCTCCCTCAAGTCTTAGCCTTGCTACTTATCATCTGACAATACACTACAAGGTCCAGGTGAATCCCATGGAGGGTTGAGTATAACAATACCATGAAGGGGACCCTAAGACTCCCAAAGGTCACTCAGTGATCCATAATGAAAAATATCAGAAGATATAACTCAATTGTGATACCACAAGCATGATCAAATCATGAACCACAACAAAAAATATAAATCTCACAACATGTATACAACTCAGAGACAGGTAATATAAATGATTAGTCTTATGTTATATAATATTATTCCATTTAGAAGTTCCAAAACTGATCCACAAAGAAGTTGTTCCATTTTCTACCCACATAGCTTTGTATGTCGGTGGCCCACAATGGGCCTCTCTAAGGCTAGTCTTCATCGGGTCTCACACTCCTGATCCTCATAGGGTCGCTAGAATGATGATCCACACTTGGTCGTTGGAATGATGATCCACCCAGGGTCGCATGAAGGCTAATCTACACAGGGTCGCTTGAGGATGATCCACACATGTTCGTAAGTTGTTGATCCATGATAGCCTATTCTAAAAC
Source organism: Viscum album (assembly GCA_963277665.1). NCBI lineage: Eukaryota > Viridiplantae > Streptophyta > Magnoliopsida > Santalales > Viscaceae > Viscum > Viscum album. Next base: position 285,655 of record CAUJRU010000151.1, on the reverse strand, counting down.
TGGTCCTCATTGGGTAACTATGATGCTGATTCACACAGGGTCTCTATGATGCTGATTCAACAAGGGTTGCTACTTCCAAGATAGCCGGTCAGACGTTTCTTGCACAAATCACTCTTGTTTTAGGGAGAAATGCTCCTCAAGACATTTTTCATATTTAAAACATTATGAATTCCTGCAAAAATAAAACCCAAGTGACTACCCTGTCATAGGGGTCTCAATGTGAAAGATGGTGCGTTGATCGTACACCCATTATGTGCGATATGGGCACTTTTTTAAAAAGGTCCCTGTCAGATTCGAGTCTGATCCGACCTAAGTCACATGTCAAACCTTTTCAAAACTCAATTAGATTATGTCCAATGGACCACCTAGTCATATGGGTCCCAACTCCAGTGATGACGTTTCAAACAGACACATGTTTCTTTTGTTACATGGATTTATTTATTTGTGGACCAGATGGGTCTGGGCCCCATCCTACATGGTCAGGTCAGCCTGATGCAATGGGTCCATTGGTCTACCTGACCCAGATCAGGTTTGTCCTGTCAAGGGTCAGTCCAGTTGAGTGGTTACTTCCTGTCTGGGTTGGTCCATTGGTTCACAGGCCTGAGCCGTGGTTGGCTCGAATTGTCGGGTGGGGCTTGACCCACCCGCACTGGGCCACTTGTCCGCGGGTCTGGCTTGGACTGCAAGGTAGGTGCTGACCACAACTGGACCAGTCAAACAGAAGGTAAAGCAACTTATTTTCTGTCACCACAGTTTCTGGGATATTTTTCCTAGCTGGTGGGGAAGTACCCCACTGCATGAAACAATCGATCATTTTTCCGAATGATGTCAGAAAACGCAGCACGACACAGGGCCACACCGCACCCTCTTTTCATGGGCTGATGGCCATGGCTGCTACCGATGAAGGAGACTGGAGGTGACCCCATTGTCATACATGGCCATCTCGAGCCAGCCGCCTATGGATGCTGTGGCGCACGACGATGCGCCTCTTCCCACTGCTTTCAGTTAGTCGCCTCATGTCTGCTCTGGCCACCACCGACCACATCAGACATGGAGGGATAGCTATTTAATCCACAGACCACCGTATGTGTTCTGGTGGTCCATTTTTTGTGCGGTCAACACTTTCAAGGATCTCAGGTCACTGTCGTCGCTGCGTGTCCTGCAGTTCCTTCTTGTATGTCGATTTGGAAAACTGATCCATCAAAACGAGACAAATATGGAAGCAACGGAGGGTCCGAGCCTTCTTTGTTTGGCCTGCACCCTCTCTGTTAATATTGTATCAAGCTGTTAACAATTTATCTCATAAATATGGAATTTAAAACAATACCACACTTCGATTAGACATTTGATGATTATAATCGACATAACCTCCTTCGACATTTTTATGAGCTTGTGATTCAATGGCGCTCGTCACTGCTTGCTGAAACCCGTATCTTCCTCCATGTGGTTGGCTTCACGGTACATTTCTAGAGCTTTGTCACTTGTTGATGTCGTGCCAACACCCCTCCCTATGCTCCATATAAATAGGAGGCCAGAGAGGTTAACGTTCCAAAGAATTTACGATGTTCTTTTAATTAATGACCCTCCCAAATTCCAATGGTCAAGTTACAAAATGGAGGAGTCAATCCAATTAATGGATTGACATGTCTCTGGTCTCAGCACCTCCTTTTATTTTCTTGAGAAAAAGAAAATAATTAAAATGACATAACATTTTAGTATATTAATATTTAGGAAGTCTTCTAAATTATGTTTTTCACCCAACCAACTATGGTTCAAGTGAATCCTCCATTAGGTTATACTTGGCGCTGTAGATTCAATGGTTCCCTTGGATTTATTATCTAAGCACCAGTTCAAAATATAGAAAACACAACCCATGAATTTACTGAATGTACATTAAAAAATGTTTATAAAATAATTCTGTTCACACCAGGCCTTAGAATCATGTGCCGTTAATTTTCACATACTCGTAATAATTCTATATAATAAGAAAAAGAACATAGAAAATGTAGGGATTTACCAATATCATCATAAAAATTATAATAATACCAAATGGACAAGGAATAAAATTTTGTGAAATATAATATTGACACTTTTCATAAATTTTTTTTATAGATTTTTAATAATCATTATAAATGTGATCTCTGGGTTTAACACCATGTTAAATCGAGATTATTCGTAATTTTAATAACAAAATTATCCAACATAATGTGTCATAATTATACATATTAGATTAAAATTGGATAATAAATGAAAAAATGATGAATTTGAGATCATTTTACAGCATAATTTCTCAATTTCATAGTTTCATTTAATTTTCACCAATTTGATCAAATAATATATTACATAAAATATCCATATTGTCAAATATTAAACAATTATTTTTATTTGAAATTAAATACATGATGAAAATAAATGATTTGTAGTATGAAAAATATAAACATAAATAGTAAATCAATATAACTAGAAAATTATTTTATAACCATAAAATATACAAATTAAATTAGTTTTTATGTTTTGAAAAATTTTTACCTAGATTTTTCTTATGTGTGAACAAGCATTGTTTCAGGGTTGTATAAGAATTTATGGTGTATATATAATAATAAAATTTTAAATTATAAAACAATTATGAAAATAATTGAATTATAATAAAAATAACTATTTATATTCATTCAAAATTAATTTCTATCTCAGGGAAAAAAAAGTCAAATATTAAATGAAAATAATGCATGATTTTTTATTTTTTTATTTTAAATTATTATATAGCTCATTTTCATTGGAATGTGTCCCAAAAATAAATTAATCAAAAAATTACAGTGATAAAGGCCTAAGGAAATTAATAATATATGAATTATATTAAAAAATTGTGTCCATATAACAAACTTTTAACCACTGTCAAACTTATATACCATTTTGTTATGGTGATTTTTTTAATATTATTACTATTTATTAGAAAAAAATAAATTATTCACATGTCAAATAATATTAATTACGGTGATTCCAAATACAAAATTCATTTTACCATGATAATTCCTAATAAAGTGGATATTTTAATATGATAATGAATCCTCAAAATATGTTGAAAAAAATTTTGTATGAAATGAATTTTTGATGAAAACAATTATCTAATATTAACTCTATGACCGGTAGTTATCAATATAAGATTTTAAGTAAATATATATTGATATATAATCTATAAATTTCTTTTAAATCATTCAACATTATGTGTTATTTGATTTTATTAAAATTATGAATTAGTTTTAACATAAAAATATTTTTTCCATAATAAAAATGTTTTAATCCAAAAAATAAACAATGACCAAAATCCCGAATAATGACGACTATAAAGTAATATATAATACTATTTCCTAAAAATTAATTATGATTGTATGAATTAATTCAATTCCAAACTTAGGGTCTCTTTCAAATTTAAAAATTTATTGAATAGAATTTACCATATTAACAAAATGGGTATTTTTAGCTATTCACATAAAAATTCTTGTTTTCAAAAAAGTCCCAATATTGCACTCTCAGATAAAATTATTATTATGATTCCAAAATGAGATTATTTTTATAATTTCTTTTTCATGATGTTCATTATTTTAATATTTATTTTCTATCTTTAAAATAATGATTTTTTATGACAAGTTTATTTTTGAAGGGTGTAAAGACTTCTCTGATAATAATGTCCTTATTTAACAATATGATTACCTACAGAAAGAAAATGAAAAAATATAATAAAAGAGTGTATTAAAATTCATACATCCAATTAAAATATCTAATTTATTTGATTTATGTTAATATAGTATATAATGGTTTGTTTAGGTTTGGCATTGTATGTTATATACATTATCTAATATAATAATTTACTTTTTAGATAATGTGGTGCAAAAAATTGTATAAAAATTGTACATCTAAAAAATATAGTTAAAATATTAACAAAATAAAAAATATTAATAAATGTTTAAAATGGATTCTATTATTTTTGAAAGGATAATAACCTTGAAAAATGAGAAAATTCAATGTTAATTTATATAAACAGATTCATATCTCTCTTACAATACGAAATTTGATTTTTAAAAAAGAATAAAAAATATAATATATATATATATATCAATTTTATAGTTAAATAATAATAATTATTTAATATAGTTTAGAGTTATTCATTAGAGGATATAGAGGAAACATGTTCTTCAAAAGGATCATTATATTTGATGTTTGAATTTAATTAGCCACTGAAAATCATAACATCTCCAATAAAAAAAGTTGAATTAATTTATAACTAAATATATTATGTATAATAATTTTAATAAAATTATCATGATATTTAATCATGTGAAATCATCGAGGTAATCATGGAAATAATTCAGAATAAAAAATCCCTAGATTATTGGTTCAATATTTGGATAACTCTATGAGAGGATAACTCAATTATCATTAATAGATTATGATCTATACAAAACATATAATTCAAGAAAATGGTATGTGTATAAAATTTGTGTCATCATGCATTATTTATTTACCCAATGTGAGGTAATATATTTAAGTCCCTTTAACAAAATTTGGGTTCCTAAATGTATTATTCAACATATACATGCAGTTTGAAAAATGATGATAAGTATTCAAATGTGTCATTACAAAAAAACAACTTATGTTTATGAATGTATCATTCAAATAAAATCTTTATTTATAATCATTTTTTGGATACCAATTTTATGTTGAAACATCATTTTTTGTTCACTGATTCAACACGTCCTGAAAAAATGAAGAATACATTATATAAAATAAATAACTAAAAACTAAAATCAAATAAAAGAATTAAAGTAGCCCTTGAAATAATAAATAATAAGTTAATTAAATATAAAATATAAATACATTTTATTCAAATTTATTATAAAATAAAATTCAGTGTCTATTATTGAAGCACCCTCACCTGTTTAACAATATATTGTGCTCCGAGCAGGTTGGACACTGGCAATTATTCAGGCCTTCTATATTCCAATGGCTGATGACTAACAATTATGATATAATTAATTGATTATGGGGAGATGATAACCTTAGGTAGTCATAATAATAATTATCCAAATATATATAAAAAATTTCAAGAATGACAATAATTTAGAGTATGAAAAAAACTCATTGGAGGCACAACTGAGATGAAGAAGTAATAATCAACAAGGCCAAAAGCCTAAATACCTTTTATAGAGAAAACATGTCCTAGTAGGTCAAAGAAGGAAAATGTAAGAGGTTTTACCATGGAAGACAATCTTAGTACATATATTATTATTTAAATTCTCATATGGGTAACTCTCACGCAATCTAGGAACCACCATGTTCCATTTCCATATATCCCATGAAAATATCCAATTATATCACTATTTTCCATCTCTGATAAAATTTTCAATACATTTCATCAAAACTGTAAAGACTAAACCCATATCAAATGGCATTTGTAGGATGTGATAATGAACCCAGTAGGTCATTATAACTCTGAACATGATCCCCAATATATATATATATATTATAACATGTGTCAATAAATATATTTATATATAGGGTAATGGTTCCATTAACTGTTTCCTTAGGAATACCCTAATGAATGATACTGTTCTGTGAACCTTCAGGTTCCTCATTAAGATATGTCACATGGAACCTTAGGTTATATGCCAACTTCCCTGTTTCCTAATGATATTCCGAATCAATATTTACTTATTCCCTATGTCAAATAATCCACAAAACATATCAAATCAGTAGCCCATTATCCTAAGGAAAATCACTTTGTATCCTCAAAAATAAATATTCATCGGTTCCACAATCTATGTCGCATGACACAATGATATTCATCAACCCAATACCTCTTTTAAATGGACTCACATATAATGGGGACCTCAATCCACCAACTGATTGTCTGAAATCTATCTCACAATGGTTCGTCACCATCAGCATGTCATTCTATAAAGAAAACCCAAATCATCTCTAATGGACAACACCATCTATTATAACAAAAAATAAACATGTTTTTCAACCCACAAAAAGTGGTTTGCACCACCTCATCTGAGTCCTATCTATGTGAACATGAACCCAATGGCACATCATACAAAATGATGAGTGGAAATCACTGAAAAAAGCCACATAATCGTGATCTGTTGTACCCATGGGAGATTCCACTATGTCCTAACAGTTAACCTCAAATAAAATCACACATTCATTTACCTAATCCTCAGGACATCATTGCTTCAATCCAAAATCATTTTTCTACTACATATTAATAATCCGCAACCCATTTATACTAGACCATGCACTCAACTAGGAGACTGTGAATCCTCAATCCATTTGTTAAATATCACCCAAATCCTTCTGACTAGATTGTCAGAGCCCAATAGAACAAATTACATCAATATTAGTAGTTGAGATTAATTAATGAAACAATGTCAGCTAACATGGAAAGGATGGTCTAAGAACCTCACTATATATATCGATTTTTTTTAAGAAAGATAACTTCCCATGGGAATTCCATATAACAATTTGAACTATTTAATATTATGCATTAACTAGTTAGAGTTTATTTCATAAAATTAACATAACATATATATAAAAACCCCAATGACACATTCAAAATCAAGAAGAAGTCTAGAAATCACTATCATTGGACAAGTAGTAGATGCAACATATATTATCATTACGTAATATTGATTTTAGTTATTATTTAACATTATTTCACGTTAAGGTTATTTTCAGGATTAAATTTATAGAGAGTTCCTCCCTAACTCATACATGAAAACTCTAAAATAATAAATGGATTATTATATTTAATATAAAATTTTTCCATTATAATTATCATTTAAAATATATCAATATTTAATTCATTGTATATCTCTATGACTTTCAAATGGGATCCTTCAACGACCTTACTCATCCTGAAATCCTGTTGAAAACATTTTAAAATCCAATGATGTGAAAAAATTCATCATAAGGGATACACAAAAAATTAAAACATTAGTTCTATCAAACCATGAATTCTTAAAAAACATTATAATAATGTAATAATTTTTAGTATTATGAGGTAGTAAATACATTAATTTGAAAGTAATATAATTTAATAATTTTTTTAATAATATGATTACAATAAAAACAATAGAATGTATAGGTAATATATAATAGTATCTTGGGACATCATTATAATTTTCACTCCTATAAGTATAATATCAATGTGGTCAAATTTTATAAATGTCAGCAATAAAAATTTAATATTCTTATATCCATCTTCCATAACAAATTCATTTGAACAATATAACAAACTATCCCATCAATGGATTATTAGGGATCCACTCATCCTTGGTTTATCACGTAATAACCCATGAAAATTCCAAGAACCTTTATAAAATCGTAACAAAAAATCAATTTTCAACATGACACACATTATGTCTAATTTTTACTCTAAATAAAACTTTTCTTGTAATTTAGAAAATGAATTGATTTTCACAATGTATTTTCAATAAAAAATACATATAAAGGTAAAAGGGGTCTCATTTACTTCAAAAAATACATGAAGTCTTATATAGGAATTAAAATCTAAAAATATTCATAAATATTACTTTAAAATTATTTTGTATCCAAATATATATATTTAAAAAACATATCATGAATATTGACTTGGGGAAAATAAAGAGTATTTATAATTAGTTTGTCCCATACCTCATTGAAAAATATTTAATAATATACAAATTATAGAATACTATTCAGAAACACAATTAAAAACGTGAGTAAATAAATTGTTGATATGACATGTAAATGGGGATTTACATGAACCTCATAAAATAATGTGGTTGTATGACCTCAAGAAATTCCTCAATGAAAGAAGATTGAGAGGGAATATCTTTCCATGAATCCAACTTGTCATTTGTGAATTTATCATCCCGTATAATAATGTTATGTTAAATATATAATTTATTATTAATTGTTTTCATTTTTTTTCATCACTTTATCATCTCTTATTATAATAATTTATACTAATACTTAATCAGTTACCTTTACATAGGGAATTTAGTCCATATTTATATTATGTGTCATAAACATCTACAGTATGTTGGATTGGGTCAAAGAGGGCCTTATTTAAATATTAACATTATAATAAAAATTACATTTTTTCATATTTATACACAAAATTTACATTTAAAACCAATATGTAAATATGTTAATGAAAAATGAACCAATATTACAATGCTGGGGAAAATATGTCTCATTTATGGATGAGCAACATTCCCATTTTCAATGATCATTATAAGATGTTTTAAAGAAAAATTTTCCATCAAAAAATATTCATTATATATATAATTGATTATTATTATTATTTATTCTTATAGATATACATTTATTTATTATATTTTAATAGAATTCACATCACTTCAATGAGGTTATAGTCCACACTTTAAGGAATGATGTTATCTGTTTTTCATTTTTAGAAATGGTAAAAAGTAAATGATATGTTATAGTTAAAGAAAGGTAATAAAAAAATTAATAAAATATAAATTTTATTTAAATATTTTTATTATTAGACTTATCATTAATACATTATATGTGAAGCATGATGAATCTCATCTCTCTGTGGATGTGGCAGTCCACACGTCCACAAATAATGTAATCTAATTGCAACTAAATGTAATGAATAAAGGTATGTGTTATATAAAACTTAAATAAGTATTACTAAATTTTAAATATCATTTATATCAAACAAAATAAGTATTTCCATTATAATTCTCTGAAATGATATCTATTAAAGGAATAAAATGACATAATTTTTCATGGTATTAATAGGGTATACACACAAAGAGTAAGTTCATTACCAATTTTATGGATGTTTGTGTAGTATATGTTAAAAAATTACAATAAATTGTTTAGTGTATTATTATATTTATGTTATTATATAAGAATGGAATAATATTAATTGAATATGTGGATAATGAAACAAAATAGAAGTTCATGTTGAAGAATGTTTCCTCTTTTCACGTATCTCCTTCTAGACTACACAAACTGCATCCTTGTTTTGATATACCACCAATGTGAGACTTCTCAGATGATGTTATCGATCTAGGGAATCCATATATGTATGTTCTTATCTAGAATATTTGTTTTATAGTTTTGAATATGTGAGGGAACGTTCATTAATTTTAATGTAAGAGGAGAAGTTGTATTACTGTAAATATAGAAAGGAAAACACATTTGAGATAACTTCTTTAAATAATGTGTCTCAATAATGGAAAATTTTACATAAAATTGTGTATATTTCAGATTCATTGTAATAGAAATACTTTGGACATGTTTCTATTTCAATTTTATAGTTATGATTAATGAAAATCAACTAACTAAAAACATTTTTACCTTAATCGACGCAATTAATTATAATTTATTTCACTAATGAATTTCGTAAAAAACAATTTTTAATAAAATATAATATATATTATTCTTATTCAAAATATTAGACGCATTATGAAAAACTCATATATATTATGTGGGAGAAAATAATTTAAAATTAATCCAGAAAAGGGGATGATAAAATAGGTTTTAAAAGATGACATGATAAAATGTTTACTTTGTTTTTATATCAATATACAATGTGAAATTGATTACAATGGGATAAATTACATTTATTGATATAGAATTTATCTAATTATAATTTTAAAAAATTAATTTCATAATATAAATATATAAATAAATTAGACAAAGAAATATGTTTTCAATTCGAATTTTGTATTTTCTAATATTCATAAAAAATACTTCTACGAAAAATTCCAAAAATTATCTCAATGTAAATAATTGTATTCACCATTAATTTTTTTTGAAATATAAATATTATAAAATATTATATATTTAATTTTTAAATAGGTGTTCCATTAATATTTTATAAAACTATTTTTTTATAAATAAACTTTTGATGGGAAATGATGTATTATTTGTACCATATGTCTATAAATTCAATTAGATGAATGCCAAAACATTATGTGAATAAGTTCAAAATTTTTACTGTTACTCTTATTTATTCCCACTGATATAATGGCTAATCAATAAACACTATATTAAATATAAATAATAATAGTATATTATTGTTGGTATAACTATGTCATGCATGCAATGAAGGATTCATAATATTCTCATATTTTCTAGTTGTTCATGCTATTAGAAATAGAATTCCATTTATTATAAAATTAACATATAATTTATATAAATTAATAAAATTTTAAAAAATATTTATATTTTTAAATGGGTCATTAAATTCTTCCCCCACTTTGAAATTGTGTCCTATAAATAATATTATCATATATGTGGGGATATTTTTCCATGATAGAGTTTTTAGATTATCTACTTTCCTCTTAAAACATATAATTTTTCCATTAATCATTAACATAGTGAATTAAATTATTCCAAAACACTTTCACTTCTCATTAATGATCCGGAAATGGTTATTCCATATAATAAATATTTTTTTCAATCTATGCTATATCTCATCTTAAAACATGGGATGAATTTGGTATATATATCATTAACATTGAAATGTAAAACATGATGACTACCATGGATAAAATCATAATCAAATCCACTCAGTTGTAAACTGCACCATCTTTTTCCATGATATTATATGGTCTAATGAACCATCGACTTGGATTACCCTTCTAACCTAAACTCATAACACTTTTCCATTGAGAATATTTTCTAAATACATGATCACCTACCTTAAAATATTGATCGTGGCTTGGGTTACCACGTAACATTTATGCTTATGTTGAGAAAATGTGTCGCTATATCATCTAAATAGGCTATATTATTTCCCAAACAAGATCTAATCACCTCAATATGGTTTCTAGTACGTCATCCTAAAACACTAGTCCTCAACACCAATTTCCATATAATTACTCAAATTTTTGCGTATGAATACATGAATGAAAAGTGTTATTATAAAAAAATCAATCATATAAATATGTCGATACAAACATTCATTGTAATCAATTGATAATGAATGTGGCATGTCTAATATTTTTGAAACATTCACTCATAATTTCTGTCATATTAAGTATGAAATTTGTGTACTGATATTTAATTCACTACACAACACATTCATATGTCATTTCAAAAAAATTTATTTATTCTAAGAATCATGAAGTGATATATTAGAGGGTGTCACTACTTATAACATGGTAATATGTTTTGAATACACTCTTTAATTCTTATCTAAATAAATTTTATCTTTAATGGGAATGAAATTTATAGATGTTGGTAATAGATCATAATAACAAAAATTTTATTATAATGAAGAGATGTATTGGCAATCCCAATGTGAAATCTATTTATATGGTCTCCCATTTCAACAATGATACTGAATATTTTGAATAAAAACTTTTAGAAACTATAATTATTTTATAACCTATAGATATAGAAAACATATCATGGTAAACTCAATAATATATTTTTCATTCCATCCTACCAGAAATTATCTCTAAGGACTTTTTAAATATCATTTCTTCCCAGATGAATGGACCATGAGGAACTATAAAAATCAGTCAAAAACATCCCATAAACTATCAATCAAAATTAACACAAAATCATTATTCATACTGCAAGAAAACTTCATCATTAATATTTAAATCATTGACCTTTCCTTTCATAATGGTTTCTACCTTTCATTTAAAATAATTATCATCCTTTTATGCTTTCATAATTCTTTATAACTATAGTAACGTCACTAAAAAAGGAATATATCACTTCTTTATATCTAAAATGACTAGCCCAAAATTTATTTAATCTTTAGCTAAATGGTGATATGAAAATTTAACATGGTTTATGTAATATTATTTTTTCAAAAAAAATAATTAGACACTTTGTTTTTTTCTAGTATACTAATGAATAGTAAAATCAGAATAATTTATTTGTATGAATAATTATTTCTATTAGGTTGAACACTATATGAGGGAATATAAACATAATTTATTTTGATCAGTATATATTTAAAATTTCACCCCATAGAAATGATGCTTCTAAAATGTTAATTTTTTTTAAAATATGTTAATTCAATAAACTGTGTACGTTAATATATTTCATGTGTTTTCATTTAACGTGATGTATAGTAAATTAATGTTTCATTCCACATAAGGACACAACCAAGACCTTTTAATTATGTTTCATAGTAGATTTTGAAATAATTAATTCTGGAAGGCATGGATTTGATGAAACCATTGACCAATATTATTTTTAGTTCTTGAAAATAGACATTAAATTGTTCTATACAAATAATCTAATATTCCTTTCATCTTAAAAAATTTAGTAGGATATGTTACTGTATAATTTTTTTAAAAACATCAATATTATCAACCTGCTAATCAAGGAAAACAAAGAATATTTTGGTATATTTGTGGTTATTGACCATTATTCAGAAATATTCATTTTAGTAGGTTCAATATTTATTACATAATTTGAATTAATGTTAAAAAGGAATGGATTTTTTTACCTCCAAAATTCATAGTTTCAATATTTTGAATTTTGATTCTTTTATTTTTTGTTTTTAATTAACATCAAATAGATTCTATTAATATTAAAAATAAACATTATAATATACCAAAATGTCACCAATAAAAACATCCAAAAACCTATCAATGTGTCTTTTTTTCTATATTATATAGAGGAACCATAGGAAAATATTTCTGATAAAAAATATTTATAAATTCATCCCACTCTATGGAATAAAAGATTTCATATTATATGATATTCATAATCATTTACTACCACTAGTTAGAAAAACCTGAAAAATAAAAAATAATAAATTTTAACATCATTTGATCTGAACATCCCCTGAATTAGAATATACATTCTAGAAATTTAATCCATCAATATGTTAGCACATATTTTTGTGATCCTCTAAATAATGTGGGATATTTTTTGACAAAATTATCCACTCTTTTCATGTTCCTCTAATTTAGTTATGATTTCTCTCTTTTATTGACACAACTACAATTTATATCTTGAGTTTACTAAGCCATCAGTATAAAAAAATATAATCTAATTCCAACCAACTCAGGATGCTGATTTAGAGGGATGTTTTCTATTTTTCCATTCTAAATACATCTTCTCAATTTATAGTAGGGATAACCATTCTAAGCAATCATTTTATTTATTAAGGTATTTTGTAGTAATTAAATTATACAACAATATTACATTATCACGTCTTTTCATATGATATGAATTATAATTCCTATAACATAAGAATTATATATTCTTGAGTTTTTTTATATAAATTACATTCATTCATATGGAATTTATTTTTAGGTTTACTTTTCTAGAGAATTAGGTCATAAATCATACGTAACAAAACCATAAAATAAAATGTGGCTCCAACCAATTTTTATATATTTTCCCCATAATTGAAAACATTTAATGTTACAAAATATTTATTTTTGGGAAAATATCTATAATTTTCAACTTCAATCCTTACTTTCCTTAACTATCCTTAAATACTAAGAATATGATTTGAAAACTGTAGGATGAGAACCAAAATCTCAGTAATGGATACATAGAGTAGGAAAACCATTAGTAATATAAAAACATGAAGACCCACGAATCATTATCATAATATAATATGTTTCTCCATTAAGATGTTTTAAATAAATTCCTTTGAAAATTTTCTCATTCCATAACTTATTTTTTGTTATAAAAAAATTTCATTAAAATATATAGAAGGAATATATAAAACATTTTGGTATATAGGGAAATCATTATACATTTCACTATTATAAACAAAATAACAATGTTTTCAACTTCCATACAAGTCACTCATACATATGTAATTACCATATAGACTTATTTAATTCCCAATAAAATATATAGATATCACAGTCCCACACATCATTTGTTTATTATGAAATAAACCTTTAGTGAGTTTTCATATACCCACCCATCAAATGTCCCAGTACCGTTATATATGCATAACACATAAAAGAAATAAATTTTAAGCATTTAAATTTTAATATTTAATTTTCACTATTAATAAAACAGTTCCTGTTATTTAAATAATTATTCCCTTTTCAAACATCATTTTTAAAAACAAAATACCAAGAAATGGAGAAAAAATGATTCTTTTATAAAATAACATGATTCATTATAGAGGAATTAAAATATAAAAATAGGCAAAAAGTTTAATTTATAATAATTTTATATCATTATGAATAAATACTTAAAATAACAGTAAGAATATTTACTAGGATGAAATAAAAAATAATTTTAAATCATATTATCCCTTGAAACCTTAGAATAAAATTTACAATATTCCTCACGAAAGAATAAAAATCTAGAAAAAATTATGTTAAATTATAATAAATAAATTAATGATATTATATTTGAATACCTCTTTATAAAAACATTTTACAATATGTTGGGAGTATAATATCAATATATACCTCAATGACAAGATAATGATACAAAATTCCATTCACTACCTCTAATATGTCTCGTGTATAATTATATAAATTGTTTACACTATTCAAAGACACATTATTGTATTTCATTTCTAGTATTTGACTTATTATAATTTTTAATAAATCTACTTAAACAATATAATTTTTTTCATGTGTTTTGACCATATTCAGTTTATGTATAAAAAATGAAATTCAGAGGACGAATACGATCGAAAAGGTCATTATTTTAAAATATTCACAATAAAAATAATTAAATAATTATCATATTTATACATAAATTATAATTTTAAAACATCAAATAAAATATCATTATAAAAAATTATTTAATGTTTCAATTATTGAGACATTATGCAAGACATAGACATTAGCACTGTTCCAATTTGTCAATGATCATTATGGAAAGGAATCAATTAAAAATTATCTATCCATAATTATAATTATATAATAAATAACCTATTTTGAAATAATATATTCTAATAAATATATTTATATTCATGTATATTGAATCATATTGCAATGATGAGGTGATGGCACACACATACATGAACGATGTTATCACTTTTTTAGTGTCATAAAATGTATTAAGGAAAATAATATATTATACTTATAGAAAGCTAATAATTTAATTAATATAAAAAAATTTATTTATATGAAATAATTTTATTTATATTAAATAATTTTTAAAACACATCTTTAATTCAGTCCATGTAAATCATGAATGTCTGACATCGCTTTGAGAAGGTGGTCGTTCATACTTCCACAAGCGATGTTATCATGTTCCATGAAAATGTAAAGCATGAAGCTATGTGTCATATAAAAATTCCATAATTAATAATAAAATGTCATTATAATATATATCATATAAAAACATAATTTCCAAAATTATTTCCATCCATTATAGGTGGTAAGGGAAAAATTAATGTTATATTTTTGTGAGGTGGTAGTCCTTAATACACACGAACGGTATAACTACTACAAATTAAATCGAAGTGTGTGGAGGTTTAGGAATATGAAATTGAATAAATAATATAACTATAATGAAGATATTTTTAAAAAAAATATAATAATGGAATCAGAATAATTTAATTGGTTTATAATGAAATAAATCATAAATTCAAATTGAATATTGTTATCTCATTTTCAGGTAACTCCTTTTGGTTTCCACCAAAAGAATTCCTTTGCTAGATTTATGCCAAATGATAGGATTCTAGGATAAGGGGAACTAAATTTTGAGGATATTTGGTATGGATTTGGGTTAGTTAAAAGGATTCATATTGAAATGAAGTGCGAGGGGGAGGGGGCGATAACCCTTTAATATAAAAAATGAGTTAATTTTTTGTAAATTCAAAATTGTAAATAATATTGAGAGGTCTCCATTACATCATGTTTCAAAATAAAGGTACTTGTTTTATAAAATGGATTTTAATATCCTATAGTGTCCCTAGAATAGGTTTTTGATATATTTTTAGTTCATTTTATCACATAACATTAAGGTTTAACAACAATGTGAACTCATTTTTACCTTAATCAGAGTAATTAGATTAAACTGATTTCACTAATATTTTTGAAAAAAAAAGCTTACCATATTAATTAAATAGAAATTATTCATTTCTAAATAATAATTATTTTCAAAATTCCAAAATTATTAATTAAATAAATTAATTTAAGTTTAATCCATTAGATATGGTGACAAAGAGAGATTCAAAAATGAATGTGTTTAAAAGATTGTAATGATTCAAAGTATAAATTAAATTTGAAATTTATTGAAATGACCTAAAACATTTTAAATTATATTATATTGAATTAATTATACTTTAAAACAAATCATTAATGTAATTTAAATATAACAATATATTAGATTAGAGTACAATTTTAAATTAATATTCGGTATTCTTTCGTATTCTTGAGAAATTGAATCTTCTCTGAATAATATAAAAAATGCAACAGAAGTAAATTTTTATTTAATTATTAAGTGGGAAGTATTATATTTTATCATATAAAAACAATAAGTGTAATTTTTTTAAAAAACATGTGATCAATTAAAAGGCATTCAAACATTTATATCTAAAAATAGAGTTTTTAACTATAAAGCTGGATATTTTATTATCTTATTCTTATTAAATCTAGTGGATGAATGAAAAAAATATTACAAAAATGTGTACTAATAATATTTATAGAATTATTCATTCTATTAGATATTATAAATAGGCAATTACATCCATATTAAATTAAAATATTAATAATATCTTATTCTTAGGTATTATATTGATTTGAGTGATATGTAATATTTCAACGAACCTCATTCATGTGTATCGTATACTCTACTGGATATAGTGTCCAATATTTTCAAATAATTTTCTAAATTTTAAATAATAAATATTAAAAATACATATTATATCATTACATGGTTTGTAACTTGTAGGCCCCCACATGTCTAATATAATATTCCAATTCAAGATAGAATGAGAGAAATCAACATTTTAGGCAAATTACCTCACAATAAAGAAAATTATAATGAATTGATTTATCACTCTGTATGGTGAGATAAAATAAAAATATAAGTTAGTAGATATATTCAACAATGATTGATATCAATCTTGACCGAAAGATCATAAACATGAGCATGAATGATAAATTTGGCTTAAAACCAAGGTGAGGAGGATAAATGGATATACACAATTTACACTGTGCAAGGAGGAAGAAATGAGGAATAAAAATGTTAAATACATGGAGAAAAAAATATTCAATATTAACCAAATAAATGAGATTCAACATTTTGACTCATTTTTTATTTAGCATTGAATTATCCATTCAATGCACACTATCCAATCACCCCATGCACATAGGCATGGTGAATCTTATATCAAAATCTGCACATAAATTGATTTTATTAAATTTTAAAAACTACAGAGCAACTTCAAAGTGTATTCAACCCACCCAAAAGATTTTAGAACTTGTAAAAACTATTTTTGATTACTCTCATTGTTTCTCCTAGGTGGTCTCACAGTTTCCCTAAAATATGAGCCTATTTTTGGATTCCCTAAATTAGTGTTTTTGGGGTCTGACGCACAAAAAAAACATGAGGCACACATTAAAGGTTAAAACGCTATCTAAAAATAATTCCATTGGAAATAAAAATTCCATATTTACATGATGATGTTAAATATAAATTATCTTCAATCCATAAAACATAAAAATTAAATAAGGATGATGATTTCAACTAACTCAAATACTATGTATTTTATAGTCTACAAATCATAACATATATCATCCCCACTATATCTTTCATTATGATGATATAGAACCAAAAATAACCAAATCATATATATCAACCTACACTACCATAATCATCTGACATATGTCAAATCCCCTTATAGTTCTCCATACCATATGTGATACAATCACGATCAATTTCGACTAAAACATAATTTATCAATGGGCCAACGACCATCTGTAGAATAAAATTACTCCCATGGTGCATTATCAATCCTATACACATTCATGTTCTCATATCATTCCCATGTCATATCTCACATCCATCATGTCCTACATCTAATTAGGTGCCTATCTCATACTTTTTTAATAGTAAGGAATGATGAAAATATGCTTCTCATCAGATACCCATTGATATTTTATCTCAATAGATTATAAAATTTACCATGAATCATATATACATATTCATTCCCTTTACAGTACTGATGGAAATGTGCCTCATACATAACCTAAATATCATTGATGATTAAAATATAGATTATTTATAATGAAAATCATATATATATATATATTAAAGAAGATAATTAATTCCATCTTACTAATTAGTTACATGTTAGTTAAAAAAATTAATATCTTCCACCGTATCATCCAAAGAGAAAAATATAAGGAAACCCAGTCACACCTACGATGTACCTATAACAAGCACTATTTCATTAGCTTTCCCTAAACCTAAAAGATCTATTTCATTCACTACACCTGATTCTTGAAAACATGATGAATAAACTCTCTAAAGATCTACAACAATTACCATCTACTAGACGTAATGATAGGTCCCACTATCTCTTCCACAACATCTGTATACTGGTGAATACCAAATATTATCTCCTAGTACAACTCCAAGACCTAAATCAGTTCCATGAGTTTTAAATAAAACCTACCATCCTACAATCCAAGAGGGATTACAAAAAAACTCACCATGGACAATCTAGTACCACACCAGACACTCCCTCAGAACCTAATCAAAATGGGTCCAAAAATATCATAGATTCCCATAATAGAATCCTTGAGGTGAATAATCTCCCAATTATGGCATTCCCAAACATTTAGCATGATTTATATTATGAAAATCTTCAAGTATTAGATTCCTTCCACAGGAATCATCAACTGTTGGCTCACCTAACATTTCAATTCATCTCGAGTATGATATGTCATTCAATTTTCCAAAATCATTCATTGCATGATTCACTGCCTTTATGATTGAGGTATTCTTGAAGATATTTACCTGGACCCTGATTACTAGTGGGATAATCATTTTATGAATTTGTTGATATAAATTCGAACATTTGAATAAATTTGATGAATAAAAATGTAAATTTAAAATATTTTATGTTATGTGGATGGATATAGAATTTGATACAAAATAATGCAAATGAAGAAAAATTTATTTAGCTGAAATAATTTAAGATGAATCATGAAGTGGTGTGGAGAAAAAAAATATTAGTTCATGAAATATTGATGCCTCAACAAGGTAATGGAATATGATGATGTATTTCATGTGAATAATTTTTATGAGATTGAAAAAACCTGTTGGATATTTATATTAAATGTCATTCAGATCACTATAACTGTGAAAAATGATAGATTGTAGGATGGGATGACATATTGCAGCATGTTTGACCCCACACATTATAATTTTTTAATTCATTTAAATTATATTAATATGGAAGAAGACCGAGTTTCAATAACATTTATGCCAACAAATGTTACAAATATTGAATCATTTTTTTTTCAACAAGTTACCCTTTAGGATGATGCATAAATGAAATATTTGATGGAAATTAATGGAAAACCCCCTCATGACACATCGAGATAGATTCCATAGTGAATTAATGGATAATCAATCAAAGGGATGCTACGAATGATGGCCTACTATAGTTTTGTTTCTACTTTTTTCCTTTTTTTATTATCTGATGTATTCAATCCTTTCAATCATCTCCACTACCTTATACAAGTAGGGTTAGTAACATTGAGTGATCATGAAATATGGAATAATTAATAAATAATATGTTTGAATATTATCATTTAATAGAATAAATCATTTTCCCTTTCTTATGAAAATTTGTTTCAATTGGTTGTCCGATTTATATTTCGCAATGATTTTATGTTGGGGTTATATTATAATTATATCAATTAATTTTTTTGGATGATACATTCCTCCCTCTATCAATATTGAGTTTTTTTAAATAATATGGTAGGGTTGTATAGTGAGTATTCGTAATTAATTGACATGTATGGATAATTGTGATAAGGAAAAATTTTTATTAAGGAAGAAAAATTCTTAAGATGGAACTTCATTAATATAACAGAACAACTAATTAAAACATCAAAAACATTTTAATGATGGTAGATGAAATGATACTTGGTTAGGGATTCCCTTATAAACACCATTTTTATAGTGTGAGAGATTAATAAATAAGTGTAATCTCTCCCTTAACAGATAATAGAAGTATAATTTTTAAAAATTGGAAAAAATGATATCATAGAACTAGGATCATCCAGTCACTATGAATCTCAATAATTTTTAACTAATCAACTTAAAATTACTATCTGATTTCAATTTTTTAAGACAATACAAACTCAATTGTTTAAAAATAAACCAAACATGATATTTTTATTCGTACACATCTTCTATTGAAAACATATGATTAGTAAAATACATACAATATAATAATTAATGATTTTTTCAGAGATATATTGTTTTCATGTGTCAAATTTCACAAAGTTTCCCAGATGTATTTTTTTACAAAAAACACTTAAAAATGGACCATTATTCAATCAATAATTAAATTGAATTTGAAAAATAAATTTTACAATGAACCCCCATTGATAAAAAAATAAAATATAGTTTGATGAAATTACATTCAGATATTCATGTGACACTTCCATTGAATAATAATATTAAAAATAGTTTAGTATTAATATTAAAATGTTATTTTTTACAAAAACCCACTAATTCATCAAAATAAACTCCTTAAATAAATTTTAATATGATAGAAAAATATTATTCATTGTTTATAGTATCAAAATAAAAATCATTTATAATGTAAAAATAATTTGGTAAAAATACATTCATTATCATATAATGTTTATATAGATATTAGTAGTGTGTTTATACATATTCCATTAACATACTAGCAAGATCCCTATTGTTGAGGTGTGCGATGTTGATACTTTATAAGAGTGGTTGGACATACATGGTTTAGGATGTTATCTCAGTGATTTTTAACTTCTCACATAAATGGTTAATCACAAGATGATGTTAGAAGATCCTATATTAGAATGGTCAAGGGTAAATCTCAGTGATGTTTTATCCCACCTATGCTTCAAAAATGGATTTTATATAGTTTGATACTACTGGTAGAGGCCATCATGTCCCTTCGTATGTGTCAATTAATCTATTTAGAACCCTGTATTTATAATAATCATGTGCTCATTTTTCATATATATATTTCCAATGGTACTGATTTCTAATGGTCTTTTAAATGTGATAGGATATAATAAAACCAATGAAGATAATGTGTTCTGTATAACCATATTACATAATAATACATTTAATTTATTTATAATTCAAACATTATTTATAAATATTTATATGTATACAATTTTTCTACCTTATGAAATATCACTCTATAAATGTTAAATTCCCACACTAAAATAGATGAGGGTAACTATGTTTCACCACATCCTCTAGTACCTAGAATACTTCTTCAAACATTTGAAATCTCAATTAAACATTGAGTAGGTGAATTATTATTTTCTGTAGAACATTTTCTATATGATCTAATATCTTCCCGGAATGCTCCCAATGTGATAGATCATTCTAGAGTGGAACCACCCATGGATTGTTTACACGTGATGGGTTAAGAATGTACGTTCTAAATGTGGATACTTGGAATACATCATTTACATTCTATATTTTAGGTGGGAATTTTAGTCGTTGGTCCACCGCACTAATGTGATTTTGTGTATCAATGGGGAACATGTATCTCAGACTACTATTTCCATTCATCCCATATCACATCACTTTAGTCCATGGTTATATATGGAGGAATAGAATACCTTCAACATTAATATCTTGGTATCACCGATTACTATCTTCCTGGCTCTTTTATTATCACCGAGTATCCTTGATGTAATTTTGAATATCTTAACCATTTCCAACATTTCAAAGAAACTTTTAGGACCTAGTAGTTTTTATTCCCAAACATCATCCCAACATGCATGTTTAATGTACCACTTCCCAAAACAGATATCATAGGGAACCATTTGGATTATTGAGTGGAAACTTCTTTTTTTTGTGAAATAGACTAGAAATATATGTTGGTCCCATAATATTTTAAATAATATTGTGCATTCCCTAATCATTTGTCTATGTGTCATAATAGTCTTGCCAGATTGGAAATAAATACTAGAGTGATAGTTTGTTCTAAATGTAACCTCTTTATTGAGAGAATATTGAAGTACCATCTAGAACAAGGAGGTGAGTCTCAAAAATCGATCTAAAACAATAATTACATGTGCTGCAAGAATGATCATAGTTTCACTAATGTATATCCCAGAATGATGATATATTAAGAAGTCAAATCGAATCACAGTGATGTGTAAAATCTTTATAAGATGATCCAACACACACCAGAAATAATTGAATTATTTGGATGTATTCAATTGTCTAATAAAAAATTCCATTGTGATGATTTTCTATTTCTATGTAAGAAATTGTAATAGTTTCATCATTTCCATAGATTTTTCCCTTACACATTCACTTTTTGACACACTATACATCATGTTCAATATTCAAGGATTTCTATCTTCATATTTTTCATCATATAGTGTTCATAGAGATATTAATATATCTTTGGGAATCTAGGATCAATATAAATGGTTGATCTATGTGCATCATCCAGTAGTTCATTATTTATCTTAGGATTTGATGGAACACATAGTCATGACCCAAATCTCACAACTCTTTATTGATTAATATTTAACTATGATTATTTCTGTTTTATTATGGATTCCACTTTTTTTAGAAATCTAAATTCATTTCTATGAGATTGGTTTATATTTTCTATAAGGGATGGTTGAGAAATAAATTTACAATGGAATGATGATGTTTCCCCCTTTATGATTCCCTTGTATATCCTCATTAATTGTATGAAGATCAGATTACACTAAATTCTCATTAACTCTATATTTTTTGTATCATTTTTACATATATTCTATTTCAAATTATTATCTTTTCTAAGACAGTATTGGATAGATCAATCATAGTTCTCTATCATCTCTATTAATATTTTTTTGGGCATATTCATATATTTATATATGAATATATACTCAATCTTTTTTGTGATCCATATATATTCAACACATCTACCCAAATAGATAATGCCTCCATATTTTCCAAGTGATGATCACTACAATAAACTCTATATCCTATGTTGTGTATTATTTATTGTGAAATTTCAAATGCCAAGAACATATTCTATGACTCTGATGTCCTTCATAAACTCATAATCCGAGTCCTTATTCATTTCATAATTGAATTCCATGAATAGTTATCCACTTGTGGGTTTTGTGAGTACAGGTTCAGTCAAAATCATAATTTTAAAATCATTGATTTCCCATTACATTCATCATTCCAAGGAAACGTGGTTCCCTTCCGAGTAATCTTATAAATCATGATTTAAAATTACAATAAATTTTACCCAAATTGATGATAAAAATCATTTATTAGAAGGAAACTAATGGTATATGTCATATTAATTGGCCTCATCCTTCTTCAAATTTATTTTCATTTTAATCAGTCAATTGATATCCAATTTCATGTGATGATATTTTATACGAATGATACATCCTTTAATTATAATTCATTGTATTTTTACATAGAAATAAACATAACATTGCACAAAGTCATCTAAATCATGATAAAGTGGTCCTCAAGTTCTTTTGTGGGTTTAGAGAATATTGGAATATAATCTATAATCAATACCATAAATATGTTAAGGTAATATCTAATGTCTCAATTCATAAAGGCCATGAATATTTATAGAGTATTAGTGAGCCCAAAATTAATCAATGTGAACTTATAATTCTCATACCTCGTATGCAATGTAGTCTTAGGAATATCCTAATTCATCATCCAAACACGATAATATTGTGAGAAAATTCTATCATGGAGAAGTATTGTGCTCCACAAAGATAATCGAATATGGAATCAATCTGATATAGAGGGTAATTTTTATTTTTAGTGTTCTTTTGGTACTCTTGATAATCAATGTATAGGGGCATTAACACATCATTATTATTTGTGAAGAGGATTAGTGTATCCTACTATAAAGCACATCGACATATGACCAATTCATCTTGATTATTCTATAGGTTTTTCATCATCTACTAAAATTACACACCAACCATTCCATATGGATTAATGTATAATGGTAATTTTACATGTATAATATCCATTGAAAACTCAACCTTTTGTATAGGAGGGAGACTAGAAAATTCTTCAAGAATCAAATATGTGTATTATATCATAATGATCTTGTCATCATGGATGAATCTTTCTTTAGATAAGACCATTTATTGTAGATTCTCTTTATCATAGGGAAATAATACTATTGTTGAGATTTTGGTGCTAGAGAAGATTCATCCTCCTCTTTAAACATGCATAATAATAGAGGATTGATTCATCATACAAAGAGTGATTCCCTTCTCACAGAACATTATGATGGAATTATATTGGGATGGTCAATTCATGCCTAGAATTGCGCGAAATTCCACCAAATATAGTATGGAAAGGTTCTATAATAATTTCATGACTCATTGTTTTTGGTGAGGAGTTATATAAATATGATGAAATAATTTACCCAATTTCTATTTTTAGTGATGACTCTACTTCCATTGCTTATGGTGGTGTTTTTATAGTTCAATTAAATTTTCGTGATATAAAGGATTGTGTAGAACTATTGATTATAAACATACCGTTCACTATTTTTTTATTTATGAGAATTATATAGTATATAAAAATGGATGAATATTTATAAACTATTAACCACCTTAATATGAATACAATGACATTATAGGGATTACATATAAATTACCCTTATTTACATTATTTATTACTTTTTAGGCTTCATTATTTGTTATCCATGATATATTTTATAACATCTAATATTATTGGAAAATTTTTCCCTTAATAATGGTTCAAAATTAGATTATTAATTTACAAAATCATATCCCCCATGAGTGTTAATCTAGGTGTCTAGTAAGACATGTTGTCCCGAACTAGCTTATGCTGAGTTATGCCTTACTGATCGTGTTGGAGTTATTATCACTATATACATATATTTCAAAAACACACCAAATTTTTATATATAGATAGAGATTTATTTCCCCAATAAACTGATTAATCTATTCTTAAAAAAATCATAATGTTAAATAATACTTATTATTTTCCCTAAGGATTTCACTTGAGTTTTCTAATCCCATTCCCAAAAATAAAAAAAAATCCTATGATACCAACTATAACTACCCTTCTATTTATTACACATTAAATGATAATTTATTATATAAGAGTAAACTTTTTATTAATGAGAATATCAATAATATTAGTTTCTTGTATAATTAGGAAAATAAAATAACATTTGGATTATGTAATATAACAACATTATTGAAAAATTATTTAATAGGCTTCTAATTTTTTTGGATTTTAAAATTATAGGGGAAAAATATTATCATTTATAAGAAGGGGGTGAGAAATACATCCTAGTATTGGAATTAACAGGGAATAAAGATATGCATGTTAGACAATATAAAAATACATGTGATAAAAAGGGACCTGAATGATTTGTCATGATAAAACAAGATAATCACAATGTGGGAAATGTGGAAACAACCTAAAATACTACATTTGAAACATATAACATGGATAAAGAACGTAATATCATGATATAAAAAGTCCCCCAAATGAATAAGGCTAAATCTCTTCAAAATATGATGTAGCATGATACAGAACACTACTAAAATCATTAGAGGGCTATTTAAATATAGGCACACCGGTCACATTGATTTCATTCTCATGATTTAGAGTGAAAAAATAGTTCATAATAAACGGAATCAATTATCAATATATTTTGTTATAAAATTATGATATTTGTTACAAATATATTTTTTCCCATGTTGAGTAATTATATGTCATTAAATGATAACACCATTGAAAAGAAAATTTGTATAGTATTCACTACACAATTTTTGTGTCATTAAAAACCATGGGGAATTATTTCAGCATAATGATAACACTGAAAAATTCATAACAATTGTTGATATTAATGAACGGGGTCTCTCATCATTTTAACATTAAATAATATGTAATAGGGACATGTATGTGAATTTCAAAACATAAGGTGTTGAATATTAAGGGTATGAGATAATAAAGAATTTGATTAATTAAGAGAAGGCGAGGATCTATTACATGATTGCATGATATCAATTGATTAATAAGATCTTCATGTTAGAATTGTGGAATATTGAGAGGAATATAGGGAGTTTAGGGATGTTTAATGACGTTCTCAATGTATTTTTAGTAATGTTAAATTGGATATAATGTGTTTGAATAGGAAATATGTGGGTAATTAATTATCATTTCCTAGAAATAGGTTTTAGACTCTAAATCATCTTATAACCCAAACCAAAAACATTCTGTTTTCTATTCCCATGGAATATGAAAAATGGGAGTTTTTTTAAATATATAATTTGTAGTAGAATCAATCATAATAAAATAAAACCATTACTTATGTGGAATTGAGTCATACTCTTAATGAAATGTTTTTAAACCCTTGAAATATATTTTATGTTTTGGAGGATTCATAATGACTTTTAAAAATTAACCAAATAAACCTTAAATAAGGTTATATTAAATTGGAAACATATATTTGGTTGTGGTTTCAATTTATATTGTTTAATAAATATCTTTGGGGTCATTATATTGTCTTAATACACATGGAATTTTATAGGGTATTTAAATTCTCCAAAAAAATGACTATCTCATAAAATTATCAAAAAATCACTGTTGGATAATTTCAGAATTACGATTCAAAAAATAATATGAATTTTATATGAATAATTTTATAAACATTTGAATTTAAAAAATTATTAAAAAAATCGACATTTATTGATAAATGATGGGTTTTAGATAGTAACAATTTTAAAAACCCAATAAAAACTACATTAGACTTCATAAAACTTATATGATTGTTAATATTTAATAAAAAATATTTTATTGTAATAATAAATTATTATTTATATAAAAATAAATTATTTCATAAAAATAATTTCCTAAATATAATTGTAATATTACTCAAAATTATTATTCATGTTTTATAGTGTCAAAATAATCTTTTATAAAGTAATAATAATAGGATGTAATTATAATCATTATAATATAATTTACATACAAATATTTCTTGTGTAATTATATATATATCCATTTTATATATCATAAAATGTTTTATTGGTATGGTGTGTGACCATAAGACTGTTGTTCGATATACATGGTTTGGGTCCGGATCTTGATTAAATTGATTTTCTCCCATAAATAGTATTAATTTTTCTTAAACTGTTAGATATTAGATTGGGATTTTTCAATGAAATATCATAGTGATTATAATTTCCTCATAATCACTTATAAATGGGTTACATATGGATCTATCTTATTATTGAATACCTGCACTGCATTTGTCTATGTCAATTAGAATTTTCAAAACCCATTATTTTTACAAATCAATCAATCACTATTCAATGACATTATTATCAATAGTAATGATTCTAAATGTTCATTAAAATTATATATAGAATAATAAAACCAAATAATTGAATTTGGTTTATACGAAATTATTATATAACAATACATTTAATTAAATCATAAGGGAATGTTTATTTATAATAGTTTGTGTCTTTACAACCCATATATGGTGTGAAAATTAGCTTAGCATGCCCCCAAAAACATGTTCCAATATTACGTGAATAATATTTAGTTTTATAATAAATATAAATTAATTACAAGACACAAATATTTACTAATTATATGACATCCTTTGTCCTCAACAACCAAATGGAAGTCTCTACCTAATTCGACCATCGTGGGTATGTCTCAGAACATGTTCTCCTAATATATATATATATATATATGGATTACAACATGTGGCATCATATATATATTTATAATGGGGGTATCAATATATTAGAACCTATGTAATCCAATTAAGTAATATTTTATTTGGCGAATCCTCATGTAACACCCCAAAATATGTCACAATCCACAACTTTCATCAATCAATTACATCACATCCTAATGAAATTATCATGGAATATTTTTTTGGTCTCTCATGAATCTTATTAAAAAATCCTCATTAACATAGTGTCCTTACATCGTATGACATCATGATATATTTACTCCAATAATAATCATTTTCAATGTTGATTCCACAACCAATGTACCAAAGAAGAGTGATATCTGTCTTCCAAATATCATGGCCCAATGACCTCAAGTCTAATCGGAAGAATAAACATCCATCCAATGGTTACAACACCATCAAATGAGGTTTTATCACCATATATGTGGCATTATATGGTTATCACCCCCAAGATATCCTTTTATAATAACCGTCCCCCAAGACACAGAGTGTATATGTTCTTCCCCACACAATAATTGGTCAAAACTACCTAATCTATGTACTATATTTGTGCACATGACTCCAATGAACCATTAACATACTAGAGTGAGAAAAAATAAACCAAATGCATAACTCAAATCATCTAGAACTTCATTCTCTTATGTCTATGTTGATTATTGCTCACTGTCAACAGCATATCAAGTCACACAAATCTTTCCCTCAATTTGACGAAATCATCATGTAAATATAAAGACATTATCGCATCAACTTAGGGAACATAATAATTTCATGTGCCCCAATACATTCACTCAATATGATGAACGTGTCACTTATAGCTAGGTGTTAAAAATATCTATTGGACTAGCCTCTCACAATCCCATAGAACAAATCAAAATAATATATAACTTTTATTTTATTTAAATACACACATCCTTCCTAAACTATCCAGAGAACTCCATGACCCAAAACATGCATAACCATTTGAAGTGAAGTAAGAAAATTCCCAAATATATCACCAGTTGATCAATTTTAAAACATTCATTAATTAATAACTTTCTCACTCAGACCACCCAGAACATGTATATATGAAAAAACCCTCAAAGGGATGTAAAACAATTGAGAAATATATGAAAAAACAAACATAGACTATTATGTTCTCTATTGTATGATATTAGACTATATAATGATTAAAAATATAGATCTGGACATTTCAAACAGACTCCCTAAAAATGGAGAAATAGATTTCATTTATTTAAAACAAAATATGGTGAGATAAAAAAATAAAATTAGCTAACTTATTGAATTACATACCGATTAACATTCAATGAGATTAAAATATAAATAAAGGGAGCTCAGACGATGATGGCCCATCATATAATAGATGAAGAAGAGTAATACAAATCCCCATATACACACATTTGATGGAGGAATAAATTAAAAATAATAGGACAATTATAGAGAGGGGTAAATTCATAATTTCTTCCAAAATAAATGAACCACATAGTATGGTCCTAAGGTTTGGTTTATCATGAACCAAACATGTGGTGGTAAATTTCAAAGAACCACATGTTCATGGGATAGACACATGGTTTTCCAAACTATGAACATAAATTGGTACTCACCAAAAAAAACTACAGAGGCCATACATGGTCATGCACCACCACCTGAACATTTTAAAAATTATGTCTATTGTTGTAAGAGTGTCACATGATTTCTCTAGGGATGCCATATGGTGTGTCCAAAACCTGGGACTCTATATTTGTTTTCCTAAAACATATTTTCTAGGGTACAATATGGCCAAAACTCACCTGATGCACTGAGGATTGATTAGAGCAATAAAATACATCTAATAAAATTTATTAGATCAATAAAGCTCTAATTATTAGGTTTATAAGATTATTATAAGTGTTGAAATTTCCACTAGAACAGAAAATTGAAAAAGATTTTTTATTTTTAACCCACTCAATAAACTAAGATGTAATAGTGAGAATCAAAATTAATGGTTAATTAATGAGAATGTTTTTGATCAATATCTATATTCCCATCTATCTCAACATTTTTTATGATAAACAAATACATAAACCATCAAATTAATGTTTTGTAAAATGATTTATAATTGATATTAAACAACTATAAATAAAATGTTATTACGAATATTTAATGTTAATTTTTCAGGTTTATTTATTCAAATATATCTCCCAATTTTTTTAATGAAATTGAAATTTAATAAATATAATATAAAAAATTATGTTTTAAACAAACAATGCGAGTATGTTACATATGTCAAATTAAAATTATTATGAAATAAATATAAATCAATGAAAAAAAATAATATAAATAATAAAACATAAATACAATATAAAATAATCAATATAATTTCCCTTTTTAAATTTTTTTTAATATTAAATTAAATTTACATTCATGGAAAAATGAATTAAATTACATGGGAAGGATTACATTATAGATTGGAAAATAGATTAGAATTTATAAAATTAGATTCATAGGAAATCAAATCTACGACATATGTGGACCAATTATCAACTTGTCCATTAAATTTTTGAAATGATTTTTTATAATAAGATTTTTCTATCTCAATAATTTCATTGAATCATCAGCCACCCTCAAAACATTAAAATATTTAACAATCAACAAAAAATATCAGTCCTAGAAAATTCAAAACACTTCTCAATCATTGTTCCATTTTAATATAGAGTAACTATAACTCATAGTTTCTTATATTTTATTATTTTAATCATACATTAAAAAAATATAGTATCCATTGTAAAAAAATCCCAATGAAATAATTAAATATTTTAATCCATTTTAGAATGATGATTATATTGAATCTCATGCCTTTTTAACAAATCATTTTATTATTTTGTCTATGTGTTTAAAATCGTCATTTATTTGAGCTAGAGAATCATACATAATGAATATAATTTTTAAAAAAATATTGATATCATTGAAATGTGAATTTGAAACTATCACATTTCAATGATTTATAACCTAGTTAGTTATACCGTTACTAAATGTATAAAAACCCCTAAATAAAACATTCATTCAAACATTAATATTAATTTTTATCACACTCACAATATATTTTTGGATAGATATTCATTTTGGAAATCACTAATTCCAATAGTAGAACTACCATATTTTTTATAATGTATTATGAATTTATTTTCCTATATAAAAACACATGAAAAAATTCATTTAGTAATATATTGGTCAACTGTTTAAAATTTTGAATCATCATTAGATTATGTGGTCACTACCTCAACCATGGATAAGGGTCCTCCAAAATAAATTAAGTGAATTTAAAAAAAATTCAACCCTTCAATAAATGATTATAATAACACTCCATACATGTCTATATATTTTGAATATTATCCAACATTCTTTTCCATATATGTTATTTTAATATAATCTAATTTATCCTCAACAATTTAAATTATGCCATAGTTGGAGAAATTAGATGTGTGGAATTCCATTTTTCATTCATAATGGTATGCATAAGAAGTATCAGATAAAATTTATTCTACCCTAAGAATGTCATGATCATAATATTCTTCTTCAATAGTGGTATTCTTATCTCTTTTATAGTATGTATGAACCATAACAACAGTACATTCATACTTAAAAGAAAATTATTGATTTTATTTTGTAAACTAGTCATCCAAAAATCCTAGAATATATATTCTCAACTATGACATGGATCCTCATTCATCATACAAAAATATTCCTATATTTGAGTAATCTTATACTCTAATAACCACTCTCAGTATAAAAATATATCCTCATACTTATGAATCCCCAATGTCCTATACATCATAGTTTTTAGTTATAGTATAAATAAATATAAAATGATCCATTTAATTATCATCACCATTTGGGTAATCTTTTTCTACACCAAATTGAATATTACATGGCATAAAAATTTATTAAATAAAAAAATTTCTTTGATTTATAATATAAATAACATCATTTTCATGAAATTTATAACTAGTTCAAATACAACAAATAATTCCCCACATGTATTTAATAAAAGACACTATCATAAAATTGGAATAAAAATAAATTTTCAAATATTTTTGGTACAACTGATTCATGTATATAAACATGTACCCATGTATAATGAAATACAAGTGCCTTATAATTGGTAAAATGATATATATTTATATAAAAATTGTTGGAACCACATTGTGTATAAGTTTGTATTTGTTATCAATAGTTGTCAATGAAGATCAAAATGAAGGAGATCAAAAAGTACTCCAATGAAATGGAGGATTGGAAGATCAAAATGAAGGTGATCATGATGTACTCCGCTGAATTAGAGGAATGGTGTTTTAGACGATTGTTGTACTGATCGTAAGTTCAAAGAACATGTGTCAAAGGTGATACATTGTATACAACAATAAAGAATGTGAGGTGTAATCCATCTGATGATGATTGAAGAAGAATGAGATTTGATGAAGACCATGCAACTCTTCATGATTGCATGAGAACCATGAAAGAGGCTTCTTGAAGACTAGAATAGTATGTTTTTCATGAAGAAGAAGAAGATGGTTTCAGAAGAAGAAAATGTGGAAGGGATTGGCATTTTGTGACGGTCATGGACATTGGACTTCTGCGATATCCATGCACATCA
Source organism: Viscum album (assembly GCA_963277665.1). Lineage (NCBI taxonomy): Eukaryota > Viridiplantae > Streptophyta > Magnoliopsida > Santalales > Viscaceae > Viscum > Viscum album. Next base: position 253,115 of record CAUJRU010000151.1, on the reverse strand, counting down.
CATTGTCATATAAGATGATGATGTTGAAGATATGGCTTCAAAGAATACATATCACAATATTGGAGTTTGTGATAAAAGCAGAAGAGTTGCTGAAGGATACATATCACCATGAAGAAGTGTTGTTGCATTGATCGTGCATGTCAACAAAGAAAACAGACGACATACAAATTTGATGAAAAAGTATTTTCCATGGTGGCATGTCGAGTTCGAGGACTATGGATAATGATCCATGTTTTATTCATGGATCATCGACAAAGGAATGGAAGATCTGGATGTGGACTAAAAGAGCAGATACAAGGTGGCGTCATTTTCCAGTGTTTGCCAAATTTTTGGGGTGAAAAATTTGGAGGTTGGTGAGAATCACAAAAAGTGGATTCCCAGGAAGATCATAATTTAATATGGAAAAGGAATGAGTTTTGCGAAGATGGAATCCATGGATTGGATTTCGCGAAGACCAAAAAATGGAGGCGGTGATTTTTTGCGATGACGTCAAGCTTCGCGAATGGAAGAGGGTGGAGAGCTTCGCGATGATGAAGGGCTTTGCAAGGGAGATTCACGGCGATGAAGGGCTTTGCGAGGGAGCATCGCGGTGAAGGCGCAAAGGAATGATGACGATGATACTCTGCGATTACGATGAGCTCCGCGAACCGAAAATTTCCGTAGTGCTTCATGATTTTGAGGGAATTTCGGTGGGAACTTTGGTGCTTCGTGATTTGAGGTTTTGTGGCTCTGACTTCTCACGGAAGGGTCGAGGGTCGGTGGAATTGCTTATAAATACATGTCGATCCCCTCAAGATAAGCAGTGAGCTCTCAACGAAAATCCTTTGCTCTCAGTTCGCAAAGGTCACTCGCGAAGGTAGTCTGCTTTGCGAAAGAGGAGCATCGCGGCAGCTATTCTAGCTCTGTGAAAGTCTTGCACCCCGCGTTGGCTCAGTGAGCTTCGCGAAGAGGCAGAAGCTTTGAGATATCCGAGCATTGTGAAGGCTGGAGCATCGCGAGAGTGCTTCGTGATTGAGCTTCACGAAAAGGTAGGGGCTCTGCGAAGACTTGTTTTAGCTTTCCAAAATTAGGAGCCTTGCGAAGTAGGATACTTTGCGAAAGCCCATTAAACATTTTTTTCCCAGTGGACAAGGTAAAAAGGGGTATTCATCAGTGGATGAAATTTGGACATCAACAAAGAATCATTTATTGAGAAATCACAAAAGTGATTTTGATTCAGGAAAACGAAGACAAGGGGATATAGTGCATTCAGTCATTGCACTAATAAGAAGGATTGAATTAAAAAGAGCATCAACTCAGGACTCTGATGTAAGAAAAGTCTCATGCTGAACAGGAGACAATGACCTTCATGTATATCTATTGAAGAGACCTTCACGTCTATAAACTGAGTGAGACTTCACCAATGGTAGTGAGCCAGGGGGAGTCAACGGGAGTGACCCGAGGGACGTAGTGAGTTATCCCTGACCTTCTGTGAAGGCAGTGAGCCTAGGACAGAGTCACTGTACCCAAACCTTTGTAATCTACAGCTAGTAAAGCAAAGTGGATTTTGGTACGACCGAAAACCTGTCGACGTAGGCTCCTTGAACGTAGCCCTTAGTGGTGAACCAAGTAAAAATAGTTGTGTCATCTCTCTACATGTGAATGTTTCATTGCTGATCATATCCATCATAAAGGTTTAAGTAGTTCCTACCAACTTGGGAACAAGATCCACAACTTTAAGAAGAAACATTTGACACCTTGATTCACCCCTCCCCTCTCAGGCTGTCCCGGGGTCCTACAAGTGGTATCAGAGCGAGGTTGACGTATGTTGGATATTCTCCAGTAATTCTATTTAGAAGAGGATTTGAGTTTCATTATTAAAGTCAACAATGAAGAGCAGTCTTGATGAAGATTCAGTAATTTCTGAGCAGAATTCTACATCTAGAAATACCATGACAAATAGGAAAAAGAAAGAGAAGAAGCAGCTAAAGAAGTCCCTCATATCCAAAGAAGATTCAGTGTCTTTTTCTCCATGCCATTCCAATAAGGAAGAAATATTAGGCTTGGATAGTATCGAGCGGGTGGATTAGAATTCTTCCAAGGAAAGGATGACACCCCTAATTCATGATTTCAGGAAAAACTCAAAACATATCTTCATGATATTTTGGGAGAAAGGGTTGATATTATTTTTAGCCTATTCCAATCTATGCAGGTTGAGATCACTAGATTAGAAAGGGATGCAGAAAATATGGAAAATGGGTTGGAATGAAATGTTCTGGAAAGTATGAAGCTCACCAAACAGGTGAATGTCTTTAAAGAAAAATAGGATGTCAATAAGTCTCTAAAAGAAAGGATCCATGAACTTGAAGCTAAGATGAATAAAAGAAATGAAGTCAAGATTTTTTGTTTGGAAGAAACTTCCATGAAATTCGGAGAACTTGACTCTTTGTTACAAAACAAAGTTAAGATGCATGAGGATGATGTTGAAAGATTGAAGAAGACTTGTGAAGAGAAGATGATCATGATTAATGATCAGAAGATTGTCCATAATAATGAAAGTCAAAAATTGGAAGCCCAATTGAAAAATCTTGAGAAGACACATATTGAGACTCCACAAAAGAATAAAACAAGAGATGATGGTACTCAATGTTCATTGGGGGATACTAAAGTTGAAGTACCTCCAACATGTGACAAGAAGATTATGAAAACTCTTGAGTGTCCATCTTAAGAATCAGTCGCTGCTGGTACTCAATGCTCACTGGAGGATTCTATTGTCAAAAGACCTCCAACATGTGATAAGAAGATCATGACTTCACTCATTGATCTATCACAAGCAACTGAGAAAGTGAAGGTACCATCCAAACCATCTTGTACTCATGTTTCTAAATACGTTCCTACAATCAGTGGTGGTTGGATGAAAAGTTCTAAGCAAGTATGGATGAGGAAAGGTGAGAGGAATAAACCTACAACCATGGATCGGGTGGATGAGAAGGAAAAGGAGGAAGTTGGTTCCTCAAATAGAGCACAAAAGATTAAGATTATGGATCAACAACCTCATAAAGAAGAAACAAAGAAGAAAAGATTTGTGGGCCAATGTTGGTGCTGCAACAGATTTCGGCACTGTGCACTGGATTGTTATTACAATCCATTACATGGAAAAGAACATGGAAAGCCTATATCAAAGGGAAGGAATCTAGGGAAGAAGAAGCAACATCCGCATACCCAGAAGCATCTTTTCACTGCAAACAGATTTGGAATTCTTGATAACATATGTGATGCATGCAACGGCAGAGGTCACATGGAAAGTACATGCCCACATAAATATGCTTTCATTATTGATAATAAAAGAATACATCTGATGCCAGAAAAGAATGAAGCAGCTACCTTGGGATGAAATCAGAAGAATGTTGTGAACACACAATTTCCCAGGAAGATCTCAAGAAGGGAAGCTGAGAAGACCCAGGATTTTAGATCCATTAAATTGATGGGTCACTCATCCAAAGGAAGAACTAAGTGGGATGAAACACATATGAACCCATGTGGAAGATCCAAACTAGCTGCAATAGTTTCAAATGACATATTGGTCATCTGGCCAGAATATTTGAAAAGAATGAGGAAGCTTGAAGATGAAAAGGCCAAGGCTGGTGACAAAGGATAGGGAAAAATTTCACATGATGAAGACAGAGTTCATGAGAGATTGAAAACCAAGAGAATCACACATGTCAAAGATGTTCTGTGTGAGAGATGCAAGAAATATGTTCACATTGCAAAAGGTTGTCTAACCTAAATACCAGAACAAGAAATATTCCTCAAGAGGAGTAAGAATGTATCATTCATGATGGCTATTAAGCAGAACAATTCTCAACACAAAGCAGAAGGGAATGTGAAAAGAGCCATTCCACATCAACACATATCATAACATATGTTGAAATGTTTAGGCATGAAGACTGGAGTGAACAGAGGAACTTGGTTGAGAAAAACAGCTCAACCCTGCAGCTCATATTGATGAAGCATGGAGGAACCACCTTAATCCATTATTCATTTGTGTATTGTATTTGTGATAATAATATAGGGAATTGAAGGTGAAGCATCTCTCAGGGGGAGAACTTGAGAAGAAGTGAATGCTGTCAACTCTTGATAGCCAAGCTAAAGAAGTTTCCATCCTTAGTATATTCTTCAATTTATATTCAACGATTATGATGATGAAGGTTCACTCTTTATGAAGTTGATGATGAGTGTTTCCCATAAGGGGGAGAAAAATGAAGAAGCTTCCATAATCACTGTGTCAATCAATATCAACTCCAGCTGGACTCAAAAGCAGTTACTCTTTGAATTTCTTGAAGAACATGTCAATGGAGAAGGTATGCCATTTCTCAATCTCTATCTCTTGGTTACTCAGATCAAAGATCATTCGACAACGGGGGAGTAACTAAATTGATCAGTGACATAAGAAGAATGGATGTTCCCCAAGGTCACTTATCCTACAGATATCACTTGAATGTTTTTGATTAGTTTGTTGATGTAAGTGCAGGAATTTCAAGATGATCATTCCCTATCACATTTTATTTCTTATGCCTGAAATAAAAGTGGTAAAACCTTGAAGACAAAATACATGAGTTCTCATCTCATGTTGGTATCATGATCTGTGAATAATGGAAAACCTTGTTGACTTAATCAAATCCTCTTGTTTTTTACATCGAGAATTTATCAAGTAGACTTAGAGTGAAATGATTAATGAATCACTTCATAAGTATGGATTGATACCCTCTCTACCATGCTCTTTGTATTTCTTGTCAATAAGGGGGAGAGAAACTGAAATGATTGTTTGAAAAGAAAAGTTGATTGAAGAGAAGATTCTCATTTTGACATCGACGAATTCATTTTAGAAGATGTATAAGGCATTGACAACAAAATACAAAGGGTGAGATTGTTGGAACCACTTTGTGTATAAGTTTGTATTTGTTGTCAATAGTTGTCAATGAAGATCAAAATGAAGGAGATCAAGAATTACTCCAATGAAATGGAGGATTGGAAGATCAAAATGAATGAGATCATGAAGTACTCCTCTGAAGTAGAGGAATAGTGATTCAGATGATTATTGTACTGATCGTAAGATCAAAGAACACGTGTCAAAGGTGATACATTGTTTACAACAATGAAGAATGTGAGGTGTAATCCATCTGAGGATGATTAAAGAAAATGTGATTTGATGAAGATCATGCAACTCTTCTAAATTTCATGAGAACCATGCAGGAGACTTCTTGAAGACAGGAATCGTATGTTTTGCATGAAGAAGAAGAAGATGGTTGAACAAGAAAACAATGTGCAAGGGATTGGAATTTTGTGATGGCCATTGACATTGGACTTCTGCGATAGACATGCAGATCACATTGTCATAGAAGATGATGATGCTGATGTTATTCTTTCAAAGAATACATATCATAATAGTGGAGTTTGTTATAAAACCAAAAGAGTTGATGAAGGATACATATCACCAAGAAGAAGTGTTGTTGCGGTGATCGTGCTTGTTTACAAAGCAAACAGACGACATACAAATTTGTTGACAAAGGATATTCCATGGTGGCATGTCGAGTTCGAGGACTGTGGATAATGATCCATGTTTTATTCATGGAACATCGACAAAGGAATGGATGATCTAGAGGTGGACTAAAAGAGCAGATAAAAGGTGTGGCCATTTTCCTATGTTTTCCAAATTTTTGGGGTCCAAAATTTGGAGGTTGGTGAGCATCGAAAAAAGTGTATTTCCAGGAAGATCATAATTTAATATGGAAAATCCATGAGTTTCACAAATATGGGATGCATGGATTGGATTTTTCGAAGACTAGAAAAATGGAGGCGGTGATTTTTCGCGATTACGTCAAGCTTCGCGAACGGAAGAGGCTGGAGAGCTTCGTAGTGATGAAGGGCTTTGCAAGGGAGCTTCGCGACGATCATGGTCTTTGTAAGGGAGCTTCGCGGCGAAGGCACGAAGGAATGATGACGGTGATACTCCGCGATTACAATGATCTCTGCAAACCAAAAATTGTCGTAGTGCTTCGCGATTTTGAGAGAATTTCGGCGGGAACATCAGAGCTTCGTGATTTGAGCTTACGTGGTGCTGACTTCACACGGAAGGGTCGAGGGTTGGTGGAATTGCCTATAAATACAGGTCGACATCCTCGAGAGAAGCAGAGAGCTCTCAACGAAAATCCTTTGCTCTCAGTTCGCAAAGGTCACTCGCAAAGGCAGTCTGCTTTGCGAAAGAGGAGCTTCACGGCGGCTATTCTAGCTCCGTGAAAGTCTTACTCCCCGCGTTGGATCCGTGAGCTTCGCGAAGAGGAAGGAGCTCCGCGATATCCCAACATTGCGAAGGCTTGTGCATCGCGAGAGTGCTTCGTGATTGAACTTCGCAAAAAGGCAGGGGATCTGCGAAGACTTTTTTGAGCTTTCCAAAATTGGGAGCCAAGCAAAGTAGGGTACTTTGTAAAGGCCCTTTCAAAGGTTGTTCATCTAGTGGATAGGGGAAAAAGGGGTATTCATCCGTGGATGAAATTTGGACATCAACATAGAATCATTTATTGAGCAATCACACAAGTGATTGTGATTCAGGAAAACGAAGACAAGGGGATCTAGTGAATTCATTCATTGCACTAAATAAGAAGGATTGAACTAAAAAGAACATCAACTCAGTACTATGATGCAAGAAAAGTCTCATTTTGAACAGGAGACAAATACCTTCATGTATATCTATTGTGGAGACCTTCACGTTTATAAACAGAGTGAGACTTCACCAATGACAATGAGCTTAGGGGAGTCAACGTGAGTGACCTGAGGGACGCAGTGAGATATCCCTGACCTTCTGTGAAGGTAGTGAGCCCGGGACAGAGTGACTGTACCTGAACCTTTGTAATCTACAGCTAGTGAAGCATAGTGGATTTATGAACGACCGACAACCTGTCGGCGTATTTTCCTTGGACGTATCCCTTAGTGGTGAACTAGGTAAAAATAGTTGTTTCATCTCTATGCATGTGAATTTTTCATTGCTGATCATATCCATCATACAGGTTTAAGTAGTTCCTACCAATGTGGGAACAAGATCCACTACTTTAAAAGAAAATGTTAACACCCTGATTCACCCCTCCCCTCTCAGGGTGTCTCGGGGTCCTACAAAAGTAATATTCCTAGAATCACTAATCATTATATGATAAAATACCTGATTGTAATTAACCAACAAATTCCAGTAAATATCTATATACCTACTAAAGTAAGTATTTTTACAACTACGTGTCACTCCAGCAGCTATCCACGCCTCCAAATTACTGGGTTACCTCCTTCTATTTCTCTCCCAACCCCGCCCATATCAACCCTCATCTCTCCATCGCCTCTGAATCCCTAAATACCTAGGGTTTCAGATCTCCCAATTTCTACAACCTCATTTCTCATTTTCCCTCCACAATACGGTGATACCTCTCCCATTATCTCCCACAAACCGTGCCTCTCTCACGCGACTCCAGCACCGTTGAGGAGTACAATTTCGGATCTGCAGTCATCTGCAACTTCCTTCCCTCATCTTCGCTCTAGCATCCATCTCCCATTATCTCCTTAAAATACCGACCACTTCACCGTGCCTCTCTCTCATGACTCTGACACCCTCGGGCTTACCCTCGCCGACATTTGAGGCCTCGACGACCGACTCATTGATGAACTAGCGACTACGGTTTCTATGTATTCCGTATAACAAATCCTAAGGTTAGGTTCTTAACTCACGAGTAGGGTTTCTCTGTACTCACAACTATGGTTTCTCTGTACTCGCGACTAGGGATTCTCTGTACTCGTAACTACGGTTTCAGTCTACTATTCTAGGGATTATTGGGTTTGGAATTTCATTTTCAAGTAGGATATTCCCTCCCGCATCATCTTCACACATTAGGTACGTGATTACTATCCTATTCATGAACCTTAATCCTTGATTCTTCATTACTGTTAGCACTTTGATGGTCTTGGCTTGGTGACTTCTTATGTGTTATTTTGAAATTAGAATTGTGTAATGTGTTACATTTTAATGTGTGCTTGTGAGGTCATGACATGATGCTGGAGGAAGATCGGGAGGTTCTCACTTATCAAAGTGGATTTTCAATTATATATAAAAAAATGGATTGTGGACGGTCACATTGCATACTATTCAAGTTACGTGACCATGTATATTACTTTTCACTATAGATTCCTCATTATTTTGGTTAAAAAAATTATGTAATGCATTTCATGGACCTTGGAAACAGGCCAACTGGGGTTGATGTGCTGGAACTGTCTAGGTGTGAACATTTTATGATCATTTTCAGTTTCGATCTTGATTGGAAGAAAATTTAATCCTTTTGGTCTCAAAGACGATGATTCAAGTGATTTACATCGCCTAGAAAGTGCAAACATTTGTATTTCTTAGCCTGTTTCAACACGTGTGGACATGACTTGATGATGGAGGATGATCGGGAGGTTCACACTTATCAAAGTGGATTTTCAATTATATATAAAAAATGGATTGAGGATGGTCACATTTCATACTATTCAAGTTATAGGACCAAGTATATTTTAAATTCTGATTCCTATATGTTTCTTATTCCTTTTTATCATTGTTTCTTTGACTTCTGTTCAGATTATGCTGTTTGAAAAGAAGTTGCAAGGGTTCTTTCAGACCCTTCATGCTTTGGAAAAAACACTTGGTTGTAGGTATATTACTTTTCTCTATAGTTTTATCATTATTTTGGTTAAAAAAATTATGTAATTCATTTCATGGACCTTGGAAACAGGAAAACTGGGGTTGATATGCTGGAACAGTCCAGTTGTGAACATGTTATGATCATTTTCATATTATATCGTGATTGTAAGAAAATTTAATCCTTTTTGGGCTCAAAGACGATGATTCGGGTGATTTACATTGCCTAGAAAGTGCTAACAGTTGTATTTCTCAGCCTTCTTCAACACGTGTGGACATGACTTGATGCTGGAGGAAGATCGGGAGGTTCACACTTGTCAAATTTTCTTTTCAATAATATATAAAAAATGGATTTTGGATGGTTACATTGCATTCTATTCATGTTATGAGACCAAGCATATTTTAAATTCTGATTCCTATATGTTTCTTATTCCTTTTTAACATTGTTTCTTTGGGGAAATATTATTTTTTATGTTTACCTGTCATGAAATATTCTAATTAATTCATTTTTTAGCAGTGACTTATTTCTTGGGGTAAGATACATCAATATGGTTACCAAACTTGTCGTCTTTGTAAACAGGTTCTGTATGCTTGCTCCTTTTATAGTTTTTCTTCTAACACCTTTACGAAACTATTCAGTTGATGGAGTCATCATGTTGACTTCATTAAATCATTTTCCATCAACCATTGCAGGTATGCAATTATTCTCTTCAACTAGGGGGCTGCAGATTAGTACAATATAGTCATCATGTCTGATTTTATCATGTGAAGTTAAATAAGTTACTTAAAGAAGAAGTGGAAATTCAAATAGGGGATGCAAATTGTTTTTTTGTTTTGACCTGTTGTAGTGTGTAAATTATCAGTTCCATTTATTTCATATTTGATTTTAATTTAAGGGGAATAATCAGCAGGCATAATTTATGTGTCTCTTCCAGTAATATTTTCAGTACCATCACCTTCTGGTGTTGAGCTCTTAACCCCATTAACATTACTGTCACCTACTGTTTATGTGTTTTCTAGGCAAGAAAATAGTTTGAAAGCATTGCATGTTCCTGTTGAAGATTGTATCTGACTGTTTTCTGCATCATAAATAAACATCCAATTTTTTGGGCTGGAAAACCAAATTGCATGAAACATGATGAAGCAATGATATTGGGTATGTTTTCATTTTACTTTTCTAAAATGTAATAATCCATTTGATTCATTTTTTCATTAATAATAAATTTATCTATCATAAATCCAATGTTTTCCATTACTAACTGTTTTTTATTCCATGGTGACTTGAATTTGAATGGTTCAATCATTATTCAATTACTTATTTGAAATGTATGATACTTCATCTATTTTATTTCATCTATGTTTCTTATATCTACTTCTTCCATTCCATTATATCTTATTGGTAATGTCTGTTTATGTCACTTGTATGAATGATTGTTCTAAACTAATATAAATGTATCAATGATGTGTTTTCATCTGATGTGTTTCATGATTTATTCTTCTAACCTAATTGAAAAATAGATGGGATAGATGATAAATCATACAAATACAGCTCAACCAGAGACTGAAGTGTTGTGAAAGGGAGCTGCTATGGTAAGCCTTTCATTGAATTCTTGAATTCAATTACTGAAAAAAATCAATTTATGTGTTTCATATGTTTTAAACTATTTTCCAACTAAGATAATTAATTTTTTTGAACTATTAAATATGATTTTTTAGTGTATAAGTTCAATAGAATTTATGTATAGGAAAAATAAAAATACTCTACATTGTTTAAGTTCATATACATGTATTTCTTTTTAGATATTGCATTAACAATTCCAATTCCTGAAAACCATCAAACTATATGAATTGGTTTTACAAATTTGTGAAAATATAATCATATATATACATAATAGTTTAGCGCTCAGTGATTGAATATTCATAAACCGATTCAATAAAATAATTTCACCTTGACTGTAGATTAACAACATTACCATAACCTACTATTTTTGTGTTTTCATCGTAGGAAAATAGTTTGCAAGCATTGCATGTTACCATTGAAGATTGAATCTTATTGTTTTCTACATCATAAACAAACATCCAATTTTTTGGGAAGGAAAACTGAATTGCATGCAACATGAGGAAACAATCATATTGGGTATGTTTTCATTTTACTGTTAGGAAATGTAATAATCCAGTAGATTTATTTTTTCATTAATAATCAATTTCTCTATCATAAATACTCATTTTTCAATTACTAACTATTTTTTATTCCATAGTGATTTGATTTTTAATGTTTCAATCATTATACAATTACATATTTGAAATGTATGATGCTTCATCTATTTAATTTCATCTATGTTTCTTATCTCTAATTCTTCCAATTCATCATGTCTTATTGGTAAAGTCTGTTTATGTCACTTCTATAAATGATTGTTCAAAACTAATTTATATTTATCCATGATGTTTTTTCATCTAAGGTGTTTCATGATTTATTCTTATAACCTAATTTATAAACAGATGGGAGAGATGATAAATAATATGAATACAACTCAACCACAGACTGAAGTGTTGTCCAAGGGAGCTGCTATGGTAAGCCATTCAATGACTTCATGAATTCAATTACTGAAAACAAATCATGTTCTGTGTTTCATATGTTTTAAATTATTTTTCAACTAAGAAAATTAATTTTTTTGAACAATTTAATATGTATTAGTGCTATATAAGTTCAATAGTATTAATGTACACACAAAAAACAAATTATTTGCACTGTATTAGTTTAGATACATGTATCTCTTTTTAGATCATGTATTAAAAATATCAATTCTTGAAAACCATTGAACTATATGCATTGGTTTTACATATATATGAAAATATAATCATATTTATACATTATATTATAGCGCTTAGTGATTGACAATGCATAAACTGATTGAATAAAATAATTGCACCTTGACTGTAGATTAACAACTATAATGGTTTCTACTCTGTTAAACTTTCCAAAAACAATGGTTACAACCCAAATCTCTGGATTGAAGGCATTAGTTTCATGTACATTAATAATCTTGCATGTTATTTATTCTCTACACTTTTATGTGAGTTATGTTTTTCTTCTAAACAAGTCATGCGATATTCTAAGCTATTCCCTCGACCATGCAGCGAGTACGACCAGGTATAAACCACTTTATAATGTATAAAACATGATTTTTTACAAGATATTTAGGATGAACATCTTATATTTCAGTCATGATTGTATTGGAATCTTCAATACAGATCAATCTCTACAAAATCGATATTCAACTAGATCCTTGATCCAGGTCGGTATACATGATATCCTAGGCTACTTTGGGACATCCAATTTTCTATAAAATCATGCCACATTGTTCCTTCAAATGGATTGAAACTGGAAAGTCATCCTATATTCATGTAATCCACATATAAATTGAAAATTCATAGATTATTAACAGTACACTTTTTTTTGATCTGTCTCTATTGACTTCCCATCAATCTTGTACTACATTTCCAGTACAGTTACTCTGTATACAATGGTAAACTACTATAGGTGGAATAATGTAATTTTTCCCAGTTTAATTATCATCTTTCTACTATAAACTATATATTAAGTAGAACACCATAAATTTTTTTCGATCAATGATGTATAAACAAATGATTTGAATGAAAACTAATTGGTCCCGTGCATTTGCACAGGTGAAGTACTTGTTTATATAAATTAAAAGTTATATCATAACATTGAACCATCCAAAAATAATTGAACTATATACCTAAGAAAAATTCACTCGATATAAAAAATATTTTATACATAAATTAAAATGAAATTAATAAGGAGGCATAAAAATATGATCAATTTGTAATTTTGAAACTAAAAAATAAATTTCCTTTAATTTTGATGATAAAATGTCTACACTATCTCAAATGATGAAATCAGTGTTCCCATTAATTTTTTTTTAAAAATTTTTTAATATCAAATTCATAATTTCCACATTAAAAAATTAATTCTATCCAAATAAATTAATAAAATTTCTTCAGCCTAATATTGGTCTCAAACAAAAATTTGATGTCAAACAAAATCCTTTATTGAAACCAAAGAACCATACATGATAATTTTTTCTTCTTAAATTGATTGTGACTGACATTATTAATGTTTTTTCCTTCTAAAAATCAAAAATAGGTAAATGGTTTACTGTTCTCAAAATATATGGTTTGAAATATTGAGTGTTCATAAGATCACTAGTTCAAAAGATCAAAGGTAGGATATGGATAAATAAATAAACACATATGTTTATATCTAAAATTATAATTTCTGAAGTTGGAAATTTATTATATCATTAATGATTTATAAAAATAAAAATTCTTTTTTGGGATAATGTATATGAAAAAATGGATTTTTATTAAAATTAATTAATGGATGAATGAATAATAGGAATAATAACTATTTAGAAAAAAACATTAAACATTAAATTGTGATATAAATGTATCAATTTAAATATTTAAGGATTCAAATGAAAATAATTAGTCCTAAATACGCTTTAATAAAATAAAAAATCACCATAGTAAGTGTATTCGTAATGTTATCCACAATTTAATTTCTAGTATACAAAAATTACAAAGAAATATCCCCTATATGGGAATTATCTAAATGAAATAGATAATACATATTCATATTAATATTTCTATACTGAGTTATAATTATTTTCAAATATTTATTTAACTAATATAATCACATAAAATAGGATGAAGATGAGAAATATGCACAAATAATAGAATATTGAGTCTCATTTACAACACATGTACACATGAACTACCAACTGAATTGTGTTCTACTCTAGTGGTTAATAATGAAACTAAATGTTTCATCATAGTATTCCAGGGAAAATAGAATTAAATAAGAAATTATCTATTTATAAGGTTCATTTTCTATCTAAACATTATCCCCAAATATCACCATGAAGATATAAAATTATATCAAAACAATCTTTTTTTATAAGGAAATTATAAAGGAAAACAATTTTAAATATCACAAAATATAGTTAACATTAAACTGATGGGACCTTATTGGATTTCTTTTAAATATGGAACATATGGAAACAAAAAATAATATATATAATATATGTGTGGTAACATATAATAAAAATCTAATCATACCTAGATACAACTTATAGTGCACTGGTTTACCATCATCATTGAAATTATGTTTTTATAACAAATATGGATTTTATATTGACTTCTATTATAAAATCCTAACATTTCAAATGAATCAAAATTATATATAATTTCATTTATAATATTTCAAAAATAATTTTATTATCTTTAAATACACAAAATAAATTTCATAAACCCACAGTACTTCATTTTATTATACATTTTTATATGATTTAAGAATTAATTAAAAATAATTTGATTGTTATAAAAAATAAAATAATGAAAATACATTCAATATAATAAAATAATGAATGAATTTATTTTTTAATATTAATTGGATCATACATACCTATAGAAAAACTATTTTGTCATTTAATGGTGCTCATTATAATGATTTCGGCCAAAGAATCCCATAACAACCACCTTATAATATAACATTAGCATAGATAAAAGATTAAATCCAAAATGATTGATTATTTTGGCAGTTTTCTAAAACTAGATTATATAAATGATACCAATTTTACATTTGTATTAAAAAATAATACATAAACAAATATATAATATAATAAAATTTATATTTGAAAACTCATTGAAGGATATCTTATAAATAATATTTATAAAAGCAAAAAATTAAGATTTATATCAAATTCACAACAAGGGTTAAGTATAGTAGAATTAATAATGAATTAAATATAAAAATTAACATGAAAATGTAATTTTATATCCAAAAATTACATTTAAATAACATTATATGTTAAAATAAACATGGGAAATTAAATAACTAATAAGAAATTCAATTAAATCAATAAAATGAGAATAAAGTGCATTTATATACATATTCGCAGTGAAAATCATCTGGAAACTAAAGAAATTAATTTAATCCAATAAATGAAAAATTATTGCATATCATGTATCTATCACAAGAACCATTATTGTCAATAAAATTCATAAGAATGTTTAATCTATAGGTTAAAACTTGTTTTCATATATCATAAGTGAATCTTCCTATGAGTCTATAAATGCATCACTGCTATATTTATAATCAATAACCAATCATGTTTTACTATCCTAATTAATCCTCATATATCTAATAATCAATTTAATTAATAAATAATGTTCAATAGCATCATATATCCATATTCAATGAAACATAATAATTCATCAAGAATTCAGAAATTAATCAACTAACATTTATAGTAATCCGCATATATAAAAATGGAATATGGTTTAGGATATAACCATCTGAATTAAAAAAATAATATGTACATTTAATAAAAATTTAATTCCCAATGGATAATGATTATAATAAAAAGATTGTTTCAAGAGAATATTTACAGTCATAATAGAATGTAATATTGTTCAATAACATTTATCTCTTGTTAATTTTCAATATGAAACCCCTTGGATGAAATTACTCAATGTGATACATAAAATTCTATGAGGAATGAATAATTCATGATATTTCTACACAAAGCAATTATATGTACACAAAATATAATGTTTTAATATTCACAAATACGTATAAAGGAAATGTAAATTTAGATAATATCCCACACATTACGTTTCGATGTGGTTAAATTTTACTTAAAATTATATATAATTGTTTTAATAATTTTATTAACTAATAAAAGAGACATATTATTTTTTTGATATTATATATAATCATTTAATAACATCGTATTTCCCATTCATTAATTATATTTCATCAAATTCATTGTTTCGGGTGTTAATTCCAATGTTTTATCATGCAAACATTATCATGATTGTCTTGGTTTTTTTCAAGGTATATAGATCCATATTTTATAAAATTATATTAATTTTATAAAATAAAAATTATTCATTAAATATAGTTTTATAACCATTATTGAATGTTTATCATGGAAAACGAGTCACATCTCATTGTGGAGAGAGTGGGTTGTATGTATTCTTGATCAATGATATCCGGCCGTTAATCGGTAAAATGTTAAGTAGAGGGTGATATATTAATTAATAATAAATAATATCATGTTATAAGAAAAATATATTCCCATAGCTTCCTCCATTATAACCATCATCATACAGTGCTAATAAAATACAAATTACCCCACTTCACGGTGATGACAATCCAAACATACACACACATGAAGCTTTTTTATGATGTATAAATTATGTGATATTATTTTATAATAATATACACATATATAATACTATATTTATTACATTATTCTGGAAAAAATAGTGCAATATTATGTATAAGAAAGACTAAAATTAAAAGAGTTGGTAAATAATATTCATCATCTTCCCTGAACATCCTTTATATATTTTCTTATGGGACTTAGTGTAGGGATCTTGGAAGGTCTATATCCTCAAATAAGTTAATTATGTGTGTAGAGAGGTTAAATTTAATAGGTTTAATTAAGAATTAAGGATGATTGTGGTTTAAATAATTGATAGAGTTGGTTTCCTTTTATAATTGAGGTGATGGGATGTTTTGGGAACTCTCAAAATATTAAAATGATATAATTTATTATTCAATTAAAAATGAATAAAATATATATAAATTTAAGACAATGATATTATTTCTATAAAAACTATCATAAAATAGGGTGTAATACATATTTAGGTCACATTGTTATCCAAATCATTTGGATTTTAACCTTATTTAATCACTTTACCAATGGATTTTTACTCATTATGTTTTAATATATTGAAAATAAATTACACAAATTCACATAAATAGATCACTAATAAAAAAATATAATCTTTCAAAATAATTTCTCTAAATATAATATTTCTATAAATTTTATACCACATAATAAAAATATATTTATTTTAAAATATCATCAATTCCAGTTTTAAATACATTAATTAATTTGTCTCTTAAAAGTATAAATTTGATATTATATCAATAAACCAATTATTTTGATACATACATAACATATCATTTTTATCTATTAAAATTGTGTGTGACATTAGTTATTTCTAATTATATATATTTTAATATTTTTAATATAATATAATTGTCATTTCAGTTAATAAAATAATTATTACATCACTGTTTTGAATACATTTATGCTAATTATTTAGTCACTAAAATTTAGAATAAATTCACATAAAAAATATAGGTATTTTAAATTTATAAATACTGTTTATGTTTGAAAATAAATTTTTATATGAACATATATTGAAGGTCTTTTACTTACTAAAAACATTGGTTTAACATGATTGACTTTTCATAAAATATAAAACAATAATTAGATTAATGTCATACATGTTTATGAAATTGGTAATCAATTCATCCCATGGTTTATTTTCATTCATAATCAATCATAAAATAAAATTAAGTAAATTAAATGGTCATGTTTTTAAATATTTTCATTATTATTTATACATATCATTGCGCTAGTTACACGTAGCAATGGGTATACAAATTACAATGTTGACTTTTCATATTGCCTAAATGTAATGGATTTGTTTTTAATAAATTTTAAAATACTGATAAAAAATATACAATACATTTTTCATAATTAAATACATTGATTTAGAAAATCTTAATTTAAAATTATTACCACATATGGGATGGGAAGATGAGTTTTTAATGGGAAAATATTCAACGTTTTGAAGTATTCTAATATAAAAATACAATATGAAAAATATTAAAATGAACTAAATTTTATAATTAGATTTATAATTGATCTTAATTTACTTAAAAGTCATCATGTAATTTATCTTTATAAATAAATAAATAGAAAATTTAATTATCATTTTAAATTATATATTTTTCACTATTCATCAAAAAATAAAACAAATAAGAAAAAAACTCACAATAATATAATATGAAATGTTTATTTATAAAATTAATTTTTATTTCACATTAAATTTATAAATGTGTAATGAAATTGTTTTAGGACCATATCTCCCTTAATATATGACAAAACATCTATTATTGAAATAAATCTTTTTATGAGAAAAATAAGATTTATTATAATTTTATGCCTATCAATTATATTCTATTAATGTTAAAAAACTAATTAATATATAATATAAAAATATCATAATTTTTAAAATACTATTAATTCCCACCAATTCAATGCCATGGTTATAATAATGTACAAATTCATTATTTAATAGAGTGTTGAGTAAAATGTATGATATCATTGTGGTTTAATTTAAAAGGAGTCATATTATAAAATTTATGGCTGTAAAATTCCACAACTATAAATAAATTTTGTCTTCATTTTTCAAATATGATCTCATTAAATATGGTTTTTTTAATTTTAAAATTACATTTCAGGAAACCCACATTTTAATTAGGTTTATGTAAACATCACCAAAATAAGCGGGAAAGGGTAATGTGACGGTGGCAAAAAAATTTGGATTTTGAATTGAATAAAATTATTTTCAAATGATAACATGGACATCAATGAAAAATAAATCTATCGTGTTCTTTTATATAGTGTTAGAGAACATGGTAATAAGAAATTTTTACATCAAAAAAATCATAAATCTGTGATAAGTTAACATACCACATATTTATCTGAACAAAAGGTAAATGGATACCTTCTTTTATACAATTATTATTTTATGGAGTTGAGAGATAAATATTCTATATATAAAAATCAATTTTAAAAAATAAAAAATATTCTAATCTATGTCACAATCACAAACATATCATTTCATTATACTTTGAAATTTATACCCTTAATCTATTACACAAGAGAATGGATTTTTAGGATTACTTTTTTATTATGCCTGAACTAAAATTATTGAATCATGATATCCAAAATGAAATAGTTTAGCCAATAAATATTTAATGAAACAAAAATTTTAAGAATATATTATCCAAAAATAATATTCATTGTTCAACTGAATCCATTCCATAATTAGCCAATCTTAACACTCATTCAAAATTAATCCTCCCAAATTCAATTTTAGAAAATTTAGAAGCAAGGTCAGTATACGTCGAAAATAATATTTAAAATAGGATCCTAAAACAACATAATGTAACTCATTATGTCAAATAAAAAATATATAAATATCTTGATCAACTTATAACCTTTAGTAAAACATGAATCCATCATAAAAATTGCATGATATAGAATATGTACTTCATAAATAATAACATGTTGTAATAAAACATGTTTTACATAAATTATCTAATCGATAAATATTCCATAAACAACTATTTATCATAAATAAAATCTCATGTTCTTTTAGAAAGTAAAAATTTCTACAAAATCACTTATTTTGGACATTAGATTCATTTATAATTTTCTATTTAGTCTATAAATAAATGATATTATAGTACTATAACTATTAGTTTCATGGTTTTTATAAGTATTATAAAACTGATAATTTCATTTTTAACATAATTCTTGAATTCAAGAACATGAACATTAACAATTTTACTACATTCTTAAACTATTTACTAATATTCATCATCTTGTTCACACTTCCTTTTATATGTAATTTTTTGTATCATCATCATCACCACTATAACTATTATATGTATGACCTTGAAGAATCACATCAAAAGCAATAAAATTGGATCTTTGATTAGAATAACTCCCACACATTTCACATTGGAGACATTAAACCATTGATGATTACATAAAGTGTCCATTATTATCATCCATTATGTTAAAAAATTAATTTTTTCTTGGAAATTACACCATTTCTATCCTTTTACAAATCCAAAACATTTTCTCATTACACCAATTCATCCACATGGTTGTTTCCACTCGCATTATCAATATAAATGAAACTGAATCATATTTTCTTCATTATCTCCTCTACTCGAGCTCTCATTGAAATATATCATTATATGCTATTGTAATTCCAAGGGTCAGTCAAAGTTGTAGTTTTTAAAAATGATAACTGATTATGAGTAATAAATTTATCCTTGACTCTAGTCATTATCAAAATATAATTAAACAATTGACCATTAAAACAATTACTTGTAGTTTAAATCATTTTCTAAAAATAAAATTCATATTGTAACCAACAATAATCATTGTGGTAAAAAAACATAACAATGATAATTTTTTATAGGTTTCCTAAATGATGAAACATTATCAATATATGAAACCATATATTTAACCAATGTCAACTAGTTTAATTAACAAAATAATAGTATAATATCAAATATATATACATATCATATAGGTAATTAATATGTTTATATTCTATAATCTATTATTTATTAAATATAATTCCCAATGTTTTTACTAAAATTGATTTGATACCAACTATAATGACCATGGAATCAAAATCTTTTTATAGGTTCCATAATCAATTTCATTTCCAAAGTAACAATATTCAAATACAGAAGGAGAGAATGGATTAGTATAGTTGAAAAATATTATATAAAATATACCCTAATTATATTTGGAATTGAATATAGAATAAAATAAAAAATATATATATTAAATGTTTGAATTAAATAATCATTCAAATATATCATCTTTATAAAATGGGGAATTGAAATAAAATAAGGGTTATCTAAAATACTAAGGTTAAATTATAGTGGAACTAATACAGAATCAATGAGATTAATTAAAATGGAATGGTAATTAATATAATATAAATATATTTTTATACACATTGATTGGGAAAAACAATATAGAATAGTAAATAACTAAAAATATACGACAATTAATCAATAAAAAGAAAATGAAGTAAATCCATATACCTTTTTATAGTGGAAATACTCTAAATAATTATAAATGATATCATAATTTTTGGAATGATAAAATTATAGATGTAACATACCTCCCACATGAACCACTACTGCCAAGACCTTTCACAATAGGAATTATTCTATAGGTAAAAAAAATTTATTGCAAGCTTATTTGAATTTTCCTATCATACTTATGATGCATCTAGGGGATATCTATAACTAGGAGACACCCATTATCTCTCATCCAAAGACATCTTCAAATATCATATAACTGATTTTTTAATAATCCTTGTTCTTTATCACTAAATATCAGTATTGAATAAAAGATACATATTTATGAACATTTCAATGATTAATTAGCTATCTTAAAAAATATATACCATAAGGTTAATGTAAAATGGTTTACGATATTATCAAATCCACCATAAAATAATACGTATATTGAATAATAATTTAATATCCAATTTAATTAGACCTTTACAAATGGATTGTTTCAAGAGAATGTCAATAATCACAAATAATGTGATATTATATATTAACTTTTATAACATGGTAAGTTTCTTACTCAAACCCCCTTGGATGAAGTAATTCGATATAAAATTTAAAATACCCTGATAAATGATTAATGCATGATATTACATGTCAAGGGAATTTCTATACAACATTTATATATTAATATTTGAATATTAATAATGACATCACAGTGGAATTTACATTGAGATAGAATCTATTACGTTAAACTTATTTTTTTGAACATTATTTATCATTATTCGTAATAATTTTATCATGTAATTAATTTATAATATAGGATTTATAATATTTTTATATCTTCTTATTACACATTCATTAATAACATTTCATCATTTTAGTGGTTTCATGTGTTAACCACCTTGTTTTCTCATGTATATTATTTTCATACATGTCCCATTTATATATCATTTTATATAAATATATAATTTTCAGAATGGTATTAATGTTATAAATATCATACATCAGTTTTTTCTACACATTTAGAATCATTATTTAATGTTTACCTTAGGAAATTAATCACATTGAATCTTGGATACAATAAGTTGTATATACATAAGAGTGAAAATATCGTTTCAATAATGGGTAAAATAGTAAGGAAGTGGCAGAAATATTAATTATCTAGAATAAATATAATTTAATAATAAAAATTTATATCCATTACATTCCTAATTATAACCATTCGTGAATTGCATTGGTGATAAAAAATGTAGACCAAAATGTGGGGATGGTGTCACGACCCATCCCCTAGGGCCCATGTCGTGACTACCCCAGGCCCACCTTCCATAGGCCAGGGGCAAGTGACTAGCACGAAAATGTGTTTTCACTAAAACTAGGAAGATATTTCTTTTTTAACTTGTAACCTCACATAACCAAGAACACAATAAGATATAAACACAAGAAAACTGTATAACCAAAAAAGAGTTGAAAGTAAAGTGGCCAGAATACAATCCCAACAGTAAAGTTACAAGTACAACTGAAATAAAAAACAATTGAAGAAAGAGGAAAAAAAAATTGGATCATCCACCAAGGTTCCTACCTAATGTTTATGTATAGATTGCCTCCCTAGCACTCCACATCCACCCGTCTCTTATACGTACTAGCACACCGTATGGCCCACCTCCAGGCACCGTCCAGTCCTGGTACTCTCAACATCAGTAAGCATTGTCTGTCATCTCCATCCAACAAAACAAGGTGCGGGTATAGCCCATGTAGGGGTGTGTATAACGATACTCAGTAGGGACCCCAAGACCCTCATGGTCTCACAAAAACCACAAAGGATAAATCACAATGTATGAAATCAATAGATAACCCTACTTAGGTATATGACCATACAAATAACAATGTTATCATGTAATCCATCTCAAACATGAAGAAAACATAGAGATACTAATTCATCTCAAAACCCATTTTTTAAGGGTATTAACAAGTAACATACCCAGTCACATCGTCAAACACCTCATCTCTTAGAGATCCCCTCCTCCATCGAGTATAGCGGGCCTACCGCGTCACACAGAGGAGCTTCCAACAAACCTTGGTCTACTGAGGTACTCCTCGTATTGAGGATCCTAGGTCTGCCGCATAACGCAGAGGTGCTCAACACTATGGATCTGTCGTGTCACATAGAGGGGCTCCCCATAATGACTTGTTGAGGTATTACTCTTATTGAGTATTGTGGGTCTTCCATGTTACACAAAGGTGATCCACACCGTGACCTACTGAGGTACTTCTCCTATCATTTACCATGGGTCTTCCACATCACATAGAGGTGGTCCGCACAATGGGTCTACCGTGTCATAGATAGGTGCTCCCCACTCGGGCTGTCAAGTAACTCCATGTCGAAAAGGTCAACAGTCATCATGTGTCAGGAAGCTACTGGGTTCCCTCACTATGATCGCTTTCCTCCAAGAGGATCTGCTGCATGAGATACTTTTTGATACTCTAACTACCATTAAGTCCAACTAAAAATCATCTCAAAGGACCTCCACATCATCAGGGTCTCAATGCAACAGACGGCGTGCCAATCAGACGTCCAGTATTTGAGTTATTAGCCTTTTTGTCCTTACGGCCCGACCCGTTGGGTTCGGCCCGACCCGCTGGGCGGTCTTCCAGGCCGTGAGGAGCCGCGGGGGTTTGGCCACAGATGGAATGAGTCCACATAGAGACTCGGCCAGGGCAGTTCATCTAGTAGGGTGGAATCAGTGGGGTATCTCGGTCGGAGTATCTCATTGCCATGGGGCATCTCGGCCAGAGCGGCCCAGCCGCGTGGTGGCTCTGCCAGAGTGGAACAACAAAGTATAATGAAGGCGGCTTAGAGGATGTTAGGGGCGGCTTGGCTTGTTTGGTGGTGGCTTGGAAGAGTATGACTACATCTTGTCCCGGTCGACAATGGTGGCTCAGACCAAACGACGGTGGCCGTGGGGCAGGGGCTGTGGGGCCGTGGGTCGTGGTGGTCGTGGGTGTCGTGGAGGGGCTGAACCGTGGGGGTGCTGCAAGGGTGCGGAGGTCACAAGGATGTATTAGCCATGGGGAAGTTTTGTCACTCCATCACCTTCATCGTGTTCAACACCACAAATCATCAAAATATTTGTGAAGGGGTCGGGCCAGGTTTGTTTGGACCATACCCTCCACGTTAGGGTGGTAGCATATGGTTCAACAAGAACATGAACATTGAACATGAAATCCTATCCTCCCATAGTGATTGTTACCAAATCTGTAAAGAAATCATCCATGTTATTTGTTTTAAAAAGGGATGAACATGGGAATATAATCATACACAAATTAAACCCCTACCTTGTTTGATTGTTGAGGACAAAGAGGGAATTCGATGTTGTAGACGTTCGTCATGCCCATCACACGCCTATGATCCTGAGCTCATTTGTCAGATTAACATTCTTAGATTGAAGTTATTATTCGTTGTTGAAGATTTACACCATTAGATTATTTCTAGGTGAATAAGGTTGAAATCATGGTCGGCGTTCGAATTGATTCTATGGAACTCATGACCTGAAAACTTGTTCTAGCTAGTGTGAAAATGTTTATCGGGTGAGACACAAATGATGAACATTGACATTTATGTTGAAACACATGAGACTGAAAATATATTATCATTTATTGGACATGAATATTATATTATCATGATAATAAATTGTTTATTTATATGATTTAGACCATGCTTGTTTTTAATCTCTGGCGTGTCCATGCGTATCCTGTGATACCAAGTTTGATTTTTGAACACATGTTTTTTCTCAAATAGACCACGAGACCCAAGTTTCAGTTTTAACACATTTGTATGTTTGGATAATATTTTTTAACCTTTAGATTCTATATTTTTCTACTATATTTTTTGATACTATTATAATGTGATGTATTAGTATATGCTATGTCATTTTTGTTATATGCATGGTTGGAAAGTGAAATTTGGAACCATTATATCCTAGCATACCTAGAGGGGGGGGGGGTGTTTTCCAAAATTTAATATGAAATGATGATAGGATATAAATATATGACAGGGTATGATGGACTTGTGGAATTAATTTATACAAGAAGATCATATGGGATCTAAATTGAGAGGCAACCATGGGGGCATGATTGTCTTTGGATACATGACCCGGGACACAATGTGAGGGAATTAAATAATTGTTTCCTAGCCTGATGTAGTATAAAAATAGGAAAATATCATGTCATGACTATGAGAGTGATAAGTAATGATGTCCTTATGACCTAACATGATATTATTATCCTTTTAACTTCAATGGGAAACATGTGGTATCCTTATGATCGACACTAGTTCATAACTTTTGTTATGACTAAAGTTATTATATGGAGCCTAAGTACGAATGAATAGGGGTTTGTTACATCTTGGGTAACACATGAATGCTAATTATTTGATTATATGTTGTTTTCTAGTGTAATTATTTATTATCATGATAAACACTCTTATGAAGGTTCACTCATGTTAATGACACATTGGTGTGGTCCTATTGGGAGTATTCTCAAACCATACTTAGGAATCTTGATGATCATGTGTAATTCATGATCATGTATTAAATGAATGATTTTTCACTAGGGAAAGGGAGATATGAGACAAATCATGGTAATCATAGGTGGAATTTCAGATAGACTCAATCATAAATCCATAGTATTTTATTTTCTTATATATATTACTCATACACTTGTTTAAACCACCTCATTAGGGGTCCTCGATTTATTATTCTATGTTAAATGAGAAAATATCCATGCCACATTTTATAATTAACTATTAATTCAAATATTTTATATTGGTTTATTATTGGTTTTATTGATTCTGGGGGAATAGTCTAACCAATAACAATGTTAAGACTCTCGTTGCTTGTCAGAAACCTCTTACATTCTAGGACATTTAGATGGGTCCATGGGTAAATCTTTCTCAAACTCAATGATTTAGTTCGTGGCATTAAAAAAAGGTATCAGTGGTTTTTTCCCATTTTCATTATTGTAAACTATGTATTGGTTTAATTAGAAAATATTTTGTTATCATGGAACCCAGAAAGGGGAGTTTCATGTATACCTAAAAAACACTTGTGTAATGGACCTCTAATTTAAAATTTTTGGAATAATTGTCACAATTTTTGTTTTAATGTATCATGTTGATCTTGATTATATTTTTTTCGTTCTATCTAATGAAATTTGGGTTCATTATTGTTACATGACTAGGAATGAAGGATCACATTCCAAATACCTACTTGTTTTTTTTCATAATTGTTATTTAATTAAATCTCTATATTGTTCTATCTATGAAGGATAAACCTTTATTATCTGTTGAGTGATATATATATGTACCTTATATTGTCATATATCAATTTGTATTAATTGGTTACACTTGAAATGTTATTTTGTTAAATATAAATATATATATTCTTACAACTAATGTGTAGGAATTTATGACTAAGCTTGATCCTTGGATTGAACTATGAGGGTTATACCATATGTGGGGATCTCCTAGGATAGATCATATGATAGAAATATAATATGTATTACATATAACTAGATAATTAATTTGATACAATGGAATCAAATGATTGGTTAGAAATTTAGAAAATGCCACATCAGAGATGCTTGACTAGACTGCTTGGTGGAGGTGGATAGAATGCTACCAAAAGGGAACAAATTTCAGTTATACCACCAATATTTCAGGAGAAAGTCTCTAAGTTGGTTCCCATACTTTCTTTATTTTTTCTATTGGAAGGTCCACTTCATAATGGAGTCTTACAAAGAGTTTATGTTCATGGAAGATGAGTTTTTTTATGATGTTTGATTAATCTCTAGAATCTATGATACAACAGTATCCATCTTTAGAGGGAACTAGAGGATATCATGATGGAATGGATGAGGTTTATTACATTGGTGGGATCATAGATCTACTGGAAATTCCATATGACCATCAAGTGAAGTTTGTTTTCCTTCTTTCTTCATTGAATTTCTTGGATTTGGTGGAGTGTTATTATCTTGGTGGGGAACATGAGTTCTGACTTGGTTGACCATCATGGAATATTTTTCAATGATTTTCTATTGGTATAGTTAAAATTTAATAATAATAATAATATTTCATGGAGGATTATCTAGGTTTGATTATGGTGTATTCTTACTCAACATGTTTCATCATGATTATACACTATTTTCTCTTTTTATTTGGAATTGGGTATAGAAGGACAGAATTTTAGAGATTTTCCCTATTTTGGATATTAGATATCATGAAAATCATTTGGACCTAATGATTTATATATAGATTATTTGGAAGGATATGATTATTAATACAGGTTCAAAGGATTGATGAATTACATGTTTTCGTCTAGCTTGTGCCAGACTTATTAGTGAAAAATATAATACTCATAAGAGGAAGAAGATGATTAGTTCATGTGAATAAGTAGATATCAAGAAATGTACGTGTGATTTATAACATGTACAAAGGGATATAGTGATCCTTAGTGTTTTAACATTGTAAATAGTGGGTAGTATCGCAAATTCTATCTAAAGCCTTAGATCAAGTGTCCTTATTTTTGCAGGGTAGGAATCCTATATAATTTCTTCTTGAAGGAATCATAGAAAAGGTCTTGTGGGGATTCATGTTTGATATATTCATTTACCCATTGAATATTCCAAGTCCCCGAAATATAGGTTTAGAACTCATAAATGAAAATAAATCAAGAGATTCATTAATATTTGTGACATGGTTATGGATCATATAAAGGAAAAATGATTGTGATGGAGAAGTTTTAGACCAAATATTGAGGGGAACCACTAACCATTTTAGATAATCACTTAAACACCTAAACTCTTTCAAATAATTGATTTGATACAATTGTTTATTATTAATTTATATATTTCCAATTTTTTTATGGGTTTGACATACCAGTGAAGTTTTCTTTTGAGTTCCTTTCACTCGACACACCCATGGGAATGAAATTTAATCATATTCAATGATATTAACAATTCCCATTGTATTTAATAAATATAAAAAACTATCGGAATTCCTGTAACATGAGATGAATAACATCAATATGATATTCAACATGGATAGGAAGACTAGTTTTTGGGTGAATATTGACATCAACCAGAGATTTCTATCATTTATTTCACCTCAGGGAGAACATTTTGTGGTAATATGTGAGTGGTATGCTAGAGAAAGTATAATAAAAATATAATTGATCTAGATTAGAGTTATCATATGAAAGGTGGTATACATGGTTCATTTTCTGGAACCAACAATAGCTTCTTCCTTAACTCCAATAGTTGACCTGTATCTGGATATATTATCAAAATATTTTCCCCTCCTCATATGGGAATTTAATTTGAGATTCAGCTCATGCTAGGAGAAAAAAATTTCGATTCTGCATATCATATGACATTATCTATATTGAATAAAATAAATGTACTGCTCAATAATTTGGAATTGAAGGGTTTTATTAAAATAGAAACAATAACATGGGGTTCTCCTGTAATGTTTTGAGAAAAGAAAGAATATAATATTCCATTTTTGTGGATTATGTGATGCGGAATCAAGTGTTCATGAAGAATTGATTCCCATTTAGGTGTATCATTATCTAGTTTAACTAGTTTTTTAGACCCTAGTGGTTATCTATGTTTGAATTACGATCTGGCTACAACCAACTTCTTTTCTGAGAGGGTGATACTCCAAATATTACATTTAAGAGTATATATGGACTATATAAGTATCTCTTCAGGCCTTTGGGGATCATAAAATGCACAATAAGTGTCTGTGGATACCATTAATAAGACATTCCATCCATATCTTGACTTCTGGGTTGTGGTATTTTTGGATGATAATGTGATATATTCCATGACATCTGATATTCAATCTATGCATATTGAGATTATATTGAGAACAATCGGAGAAAAATGTCGTTATGTCAGATCATCGAAGTGCCACTTTTGGATTCAGATGGTGTGATTCCTCAGTCATGTGATATTTGAGGTACTGGAATCCAAGGAACCATATAATGTAGAGGTGGTGATATCTGGGGATTGTCCAATGATTTTTTTCATGATTGGGATCATTATTGCTCTTGATGAGTACTATCAATACTTTATCTAGAATTTCACTATTTAAAAAAATAGTTTATAGTATTAACCAAAAGGGGAAAAGTTAGAGTGGTTTGAATAGTGTAAAGAGTCTATCCTAGAGATAATTAAAATATTGATTCCAATAACAGTTTTTAACATTCTAGAGACATGGATTACATAAATAGATTATTGTGATTCTTCATGATTTGGATTGGGTGTTGCGTTGATGAAAATATTTTGGGTATTTCTTATTAGTCATGTTTCTTGTAATTCTATGAGAAAAAATACATGAAACATGCCTTGGAATTGCCAACATTGGTCCTCCCTCTGATGTGTTAGTGACATCATATCTATAGTAAGAGGTTTGTTGTTTACACAGACCAGAAGATCATCTGATATATCATCTCTCAAATTCATATGAACATGAGTCGATGATGTTAGGTAGAGTATCAAACTAAATTATATTTTTAGATGGATTATTCTATTTGGAAGTGTAAATTCATTGAGTATTATGTCAAACATGAGATTTTAGAGATGTAGGAGATTTTAGAGTTGCCTTCATAGGAGGAATGACGTATGATGATTTTTATGGTAATTTGGATAGTGGATGCATCTGTGTATCATGGTATGGTATGTGAAAGTAGTCCAAGATTCAAACAATGAGTGTATGGTGGTGAGTTAAAACTTAGTGTGGTTTGATTCAATTATAGGGTGGTCTTAAAGAAAATAAATTTTTGATGTACTTCCTTGTAAGTGTTGTAGTTCTAGATATAATGATATTGGAGCTGATGAGAGGCTCTCATGATTCGGAATGGATAGTGAATCTAGAGTTGATAAAGATGTAAAATGAAATATGGAATTAGTTTTGGTGTCCCAACATGAAAATAGACACTGCTAATTTTGGATCACGATGCTATGTGTATCAAAGGGTAAAAACATATAGTCAACATCAGGGTGTGTTTCATCATCTACTTCAAGCACTTATGTGGATGTGGGATGACATGATAATGGAATTCAGGATGGGTATAACCTAATCCCCAAGGATTTGTGATATCATTTAGGTGCTACAAGATTAGATGATAAATGTAACACACATTTTATTGATCTAGTAAAATAACTTTTTAGTTGAGTTGGGAATGATATATGTCAAGAGTATTTTATGAATACTTGGAGTCCTTTCTAGTACCATATTATTTAAGGACATGTGTTCTATATCATTGTTTTAGAAAGGGTTGTATAAGGTATTAGGGAAACGTCTGGAGTTGAGTATGAAGTATGATCCACCGAATGATATAAATTCATAGCGGATGATTCATATCATTAAGGATACTCTTCAGGCATGAATCCTAGACTTCTATAGAGCATGGGGCAAGAATTTATGCTTAGTGAATTTATCTTTTAAAAATATATTCTATGATTCTATTGGGATGTAAACTTTTAATTTTATCTATGAACTATAATAACAATCCCCACTATGTTTTAATGAGGTGGTTGAGGTAGCAGTTTTTTCGATGATTACTGTGTATGTGACCTCTAATAGAATATAGATTATTGAGAAGTGGTCAGTCACTTCCCCAATTTGGAAGTGATCATATTCTAACCAGAGGAGATACCCATTATATTTTACTGTTAGTTACTATTTTTTATGGGTTCCACATTAGATATAAAATCAATGTTTTATGAAGTATGTGAAATATGAACCATGGGTATTTGGGACAATATTAGGTCACTGAATGCATCATAGAAGTTTATTACCAATACGACCTTCCTTCATGTAATAAAGTCATGCATGATGTGTTCTATATTTCTCTCACACCCAAGATACATTATAAATTTAGTTCATTTGATGAACTTTGTGGAAATTTGGTTCAAAAATAAAAAAATATTTGTTGTTTCTGCTCCTACAGATCACTGACTAGGGTGAAAAGGTGTTGTGTAGGGAATATGGTTCATCTGGTCTAATTCCTATACCAAAATCGATGGAACTAAAAGACTAAATGTATGTGGGAATCTAATTCTAATGTTCAATGTATTTAATTATTCAATATAGTCATCTAGACATGAATTATGGGGTTAAAAGTCATTATTGGGTAGAATTAGGACAACCAAATTTTTAGTGGATATGTTATTGTATTTTTCGAATTATCTTTTGTGGTGTTATTGGGCCTTTTATTGTCTAATCATGGGTCCAATAGGTGTTGGATGTTATGGGAAGATTAATTTTGTGTTATATATTTTATAGGTTAAAAACATGAATCACTATAGTTTGGTATAATTGATGGATGTCCTTAATGTAAAATGTTAAAAGAGAATATAGGATCAGCCATGATGTGTTTCTGAGGAAGGTATTGGAAGATTATGTCTTGGGACACCTCACCATTCCCATTTAAGAGGGAGTCATAAGGAAAAAAGGTTTAGGAAAGGGGAAATCTATTTTGATGGATGTTTTATGGGAATGTACATTTACACTACAACCATACTGTAGGTATTGGTGGAGGATATTTCAGTGGTCGGTCCAACTTTTAAAGAGACAACATGGCCACCTCCTCCCTCTATCCATGAATGCATCAAAGGTTAAATTCATGAATCATCAATTTTGGGTCCTAATTGTGATTTGAAATCAATTCATACCTCTTTTATTTGATCCATCTCCCTCCTCTTTATTTATTCCATCATTCTAATGATTTTTTAGAGTATTAGTGTAGTGATTTAGAAAAAATTCATTATTAAAGCTAGAATCATGGAAGATACGTGCTGCATGATTCTCATTCCATGATATCAATAGTTTATTTATCCATTTTATTTGAGGGGAATTCTTTTTTATCTAGAATTTTGGAGATTGAGATCTTCTTTTCATATTTATCATTTCCAAGAGCATTGAATTTCCCAATCCTTCTGTTAAACATGAATACTACCATTGACGATGATTTTCATTAAGTTTGTGATATTTTACTCCAATGATTTTAATTCTCACTCAATCTCACTCATGAACTACTCCCATGTTGTAATTGATTATAGGTTAATATTTTCAGGATAACTTGTTCCAATCAATGTGAATACATGGCTTCAGTGACAATTCTATTGATGAACCGTTATGATAAATTCAGCACACATGATTTAAAAAATTCATTACCATATAGACGCCATGTATATGATGTTATAATGATATTACATTGTGTGTTGATATTCAATAGACCATTCTTAAGTTTGATCAAGTGCGTGTGTGTGTGTTTTTTTATAGCACATGAGACCGTGTTTGATGATTAATCCCATGTGTGTGCATGTGTAATCCATGAGACCCATGTAAGTGTTTTGTTATATGTTTGGATTTAAATACTATGACCCACCATTAATATTAAACATTGTTACTTAGGGTGTGAAGAAACTATCATCATATGATGACTTTTATATGCAATGATGTTGTTGTTTTATACATTGCACCAAACTATCATGTGGAATAATTGTTGCATGGTATCTTTAGTGGGAGAACTTGTTTAGACAGAAAATCTGTCATGATTTCAAGATTGAGGTAGAAGATAGGGCGTGATGGAATCATGTTATTACACATTTAATGATTGTTTTCTAATATATAAGACCTTTGATGAAATAGTGTCGAATGGTAGTATTTGGAGACAAGACCCAAGAAATGTCATCAGGGCCTGAGGGACATGGTTCCTCTCCCAATATCATTTTAGATTAGGACATCCTGATGACATCTTCATGGGAGAGATGGGGAATGGTTCCCTTTTGGTGAATCCTAAGACGCTTAGCCTTGTGACTATCATGGGATATAATTTGTGACTATGTGGTTTATCATGATCATATATTTCATTATGACTACATTTATATTGTAGAGATAATGTAGGTATGTTCAGTTGTTTTTTGTGTCTTAGATTGAGAATGACTAATCAATATGTTATTATATGTTGTTTAATTAAACATGTATTTATTATCTTGACACATCATCTTATGAATGTGCACTCTTGTTCACGAAACATTAGTGTAGTAATTCTAGGTTTATACCAACAAACATCATAGGATTCTCAATTCACCTGTAGATTAATTTTCATTGATATAGGAAAGGTAAATTCCCATGTGATAGGGAGCTAGGATATAGAGAATGTTGATCAAAGGTGGTACCATGATCGACCCTTGTGTGATTTCATACTGTTTTATCTACTAATTTGTGTCACTAATAATATTGTTTGAACTACAACTCTAATGGTCATTAGTTTATTATTTTATATTCGATGCGATACTTCCCATTATTTTATTATTTATTATTTATTCTACTATTTCGTGTTGTGTTATGTTAATTATTATTGATATTGGGGGTATAGTATTTTAACACACCTAGTTTCTAGTAATTAACCACTTATTTATAATCCTTTTTTGTTTTTATAGTTTATGGGTGATGTTTTGGAAAGTATGGTGGAATATAGGAATGTTTTAGGGCCTTTTAAATAGGATCACGATTGGGGCATGGTCAGCGAAAACTATGAAAATCTCACAAGAAACTGTGTACAATGAGACATAGGATAAAGGGGAAGGTGCACGATAAGTTCCCAATGTCACGAACCAACCCGGGTCGACCCTGAACCAGTCACCCGAGTCGGCCCGCAACATGGCCCTAGAGGCATTCCCGATCCTCCCGGGCTGGCGACAATTGCCAGGGAATCAACAGAGCCTATGGGAACAATTTCTCCCAACATAAATAAATAAGGCCGCAAAGGTAATACAGAGCAGCACAGAAAATATAAACCAGACAAAGTGACTAAATAGGAATATGCGAAAAATAAAATTGACCAAACACTACGTCCGAACAAACTTCGTGCGACCCCACGGGTCGCTCTCCGACTCAACAATCAAGCGTCACCCTAGGCGAGCACACTCAAGCTATAGCCTACACAAACACTAAAAATAGAAAAGAACTATAGGAGTGAGTATTAAAACTCAGTAGTCTAGCCCAATATCTATTCCCAATGCACTACCTTTAAAACAAAAGAAACATCATTTCACGTTTGAACTACAATTTATAAAAGTATGTTTTTCTAAATATTCTACTTAAAAACAATTTACGAACCATTGCCCTTAACCATTTCCAAATTTCGGTTCAATTCATTAGCGTCAAAGACAATTTAGGAAAAGGGAATGTGATGTTTGAATTTTCAAATTTATACAAAGAGGATTAAACACTTCATTTGAAGACCATTTTTAGAAACCTAATCAAAGGAAATTTACCACATTCCAACGAAAAAAATACAACAGAATGCACAAAGTAAAACACACAGCAAGGGAAATTTATGTATACATGTGAGCATCATAATCATTTCTACAAGAAAAAAAAGCTGAATAGACATGGGTGAACCTAGGAGATCGAGAATAAACCAGAAGACACCAATACATGAGAAATCATCCTTATCAACATGTGACGATGAAATCAAAATGCACAATACGCTCGACCATCCTCTCTCAGGCAGGTCGAAGGCAAATCCTATAGTAATATACCCAATATATCCACCTACTATGGTCCACTGGTCAGTACCATAACCTACCAGTGCAACAATCATTCTTAGAAAATGTTCTCTCAATATGCCAGATTCCCATGTCTCAAGTGTTTAAAAAAAGGGGGTGAGCCAACCGATTCCAACCGAGCATCAAATCAGATATATCTATATATAAAGCACAACATACATCACCACGAGCCACTCCATGGGACAACCTCTTGCCTTTAACTACTTAATTAATTTGGAGCTTCTACGTATGACTTCCAAAACAATCAATTGGGACCAAGGCATGAGAGTTGTCCTAAGAGGATTTTTATCAAAACATTTTCATTTCCTTCCATAAAGTGCCAAACGAGCATTAAATATATTTCACAATCAATACTCAAAAAAAAGTACAACTTCTTTATAAGAAAAAACCCAGTTTAAAACCATCTAACGAACCCCCCAAAACATCACTTCATAGGCTGCCATGGTTTTTATAAAACCAAACCAAACCATTTTATTTTTCCAAAAAAAACATTAAGAGCCAACCAGGAAATTTCTAAAACAAGCCAAATTACTTGTTCACACTTCAAAAGAAGTCTTTTCTCATTAAACCAGAACTCTATTTTATATTTTGTGAATTATGTTTAAAAGACGAACGAGCATTCTTTAATTATTGGGTGTCTGCTCGTCAAAAAAATATTCCAAGCGTCCTGTATAAAATAAACCTCTCTTTTTACACTAAATAATCATTTAATGATTAACTATCTTATATAAAAAATTAATTATCGTATATTATTTCACATTATTTAGAATAAATAAAATATTTATTTTGAACAATTAGTGTGCGTGAATAGTAGGAAATAATGTAACTTAAATTTTAAAAGCAGTGCAGCGGGAACCTACCTCAGATACACGACACGATGTAACGACGCGCATTTGAAAAAGCATGGTAATGTCCAGTGTAACGCCCCGACCCCAGCTACCCAGAGTCGGTGCATTACTTCGTAACATTGGCATGATCACAAAAGATCAAGTCTCGAAAGACCGATTAGTTTAGTAGCCTTGGAAACACTAGATACATTTGTAAACGTTACATTGCATCATAAAGTGAAAAACAACAATAACAAAGTCTCCATAGTCCACACTCATATCCTCTTCTCACAATCCCTGCAGGTCATTCATAAAATAATTCTTCACATCCTAGAAAATATTAAAACATTGAAAGGGGTGAGCTCAGATACTCAGTAAGGATAACAATATTGCGGAAGCTTTCATAAATAAACATAATAATTTAAGGCAATGTATAACTAAAACAAAAGCCTTTTAAACATGAACATCAACATAATATGGAAAAAGTAAAATGAGATAATGCCATTTACTTCTTCACATGGATATTCTACTGGTCGAATAATCACATGAAATATCATTAACCACTTTCATAATGTGGGAATGTATAATGCCAGACATTCTGAAACATTTTGTCAAGGCCTCGGCCAAGACGTCTAAAATGATTAAGGCCTCGGCCAAAACCATAAATCAAATTGGGAAAGGGCCTCGGCCAATTCCACGTCTAGTTGTCTCATGAGACCTACCGATGCATCTAGGAGCAATAGTGGGCTCCACCCGTCACTTATTAAGTCCAATACATTCCTCATATGAATAGGTTTAAACATATCATAAACCATAACATAATCGTATCACATAAAACATGCATAAAGGAAACATAACATTTCCACATTTCAATCACAAGATATCAATACAACACATTGATATAATAAAAATGCTTTCAAAACCATTTTCAATACCAAAATAAAAGAAAGTTAAAATGTTGTATTTATTTTTCATTAAAAAAATGATGGCTTGTAGAGGAAGCCGAAACTCAAATAGTGGTCATGGCGGTGGAGAAGTCGTTGTCTCCACATACGTACGACAGAAACATTCCCTTTTGTCATTTATTAAACGCTTCGTATAAAAAAAGATTCCTTTTGAAATATACGTAAAAGTCAAAGGGGTTTATACACCGTATAAAAGAAAGTTGTGTATAAAACCAAATATGCCTCAATGAAAGGAGATTGAGACGAATTCCTTAAAATAATCATGTTTTAAAATAAAATAGATCTATTATGTGTATTCACTATAGGTACACATGAAGAATAAAAAATAATATATAATAATATCATGACATAATTTGAAAGTAGGAGATTAACCCAAAGAATGGAAATTGGGTTAAGAAGTTCCCTTACCTTGTGTCCAACTTGACTCAACCGTTCTTTAACCTCCTGAATAATGAACTAGAGTTAATATCTATATTATTAAGAACCATTTTCAATTTCATTATCCTTTTTATATCACTTATTACAATGTTATGAACATTATGTAATTATTTAAGTTAATAACGGTCGTTTTGTCGATCTTTGGTAACTTGAGTCAATAATAAACTTCTTATAATTACAAGTTGTTCATGTGGTAGAATATACATTATATCCAGAATTATATTCATGATTTAGATGTCATATATATCTTATATATACATTATATACATTCATTTATAATATTACGTAACATTTAGAGGTAAGAAATGAAATGCACCGTTCATGGAGACGGTAAGCCGTACGTACGCATGAACGCTACTTTCATTTCAATTTCATATTTAATGGAACTAAATCATAATGATATAAATGTATAATATAATTACATTATAATATAGTGTATAATACCATTTACTCCATCCTTTATACAACCCACATATGGCATAAACTATTCAAATCACTTTGAGGGGGCAGTAGTCCGCACTTCCTAAAATGAAATTATCGCGTTTTACCCATAATGGAAATAATAAATTATGACATAAATGAAAAATACAGAAGCATAAGTAAAACATAAATATATTATATATCATATATAAAAATAGTGACATCTTAATGGCCACCTTTGAAGGTGTTATATGAGTGTTGAACAATCATCGTTTCATGAGGCAGAAATTCGCTATCCACAGAAACCGTATATTCTTTAACCATTAGATGTAGGTGTGTGTAAGTGTAGCTCGAATAATTCTTATAACAACATCATAGTATATTGAGGATACTGGTGTTGTTACAAAAGAAATGAATAAAAAGAGTTTAGGGGGTTGGAGAAGAAAAATAAAACAAAACAACATTAGAAAAGACATTACCTCAAAATCAGGTAACTCTTTTTGATTTGAGCCAAAGGCTTCCTTGAGAAGCGTTCTGCCCAAAGTGAGGCTTCTAGGAGTAATAGGGGGGAGTTGGGAGAGTATTTGGGCAGAGGTTGGCCGAGCCAAATGGCTTGAAGGTGTGAATAAGGTGGGAGAGTTGGGGGCCTTTTATAAGTGGAGAGGAGGGGAACACTTGGAAAGTAAAGAAAATTAACTTTATTATAAAATGAGTTTCGGATTTTAGAGGTCCCACACTTATATAATTCGAGGATAAGATTATAATGGTTCTAAATCGACTCATCCAATAGATTTTTGACAAGTGTAATCCTTGGATTTTACATTATCTTTTCATTTTATTAAAATCGTTAAATAATGAGGTCATCGCTGCATCATCATGATGTCATAAATAATTTAATTTATTTAATGTATAAAAATTATAAAATAAATACTATGATGTAGGAAATCTTTTTAGATTTCTAATGAGTATTTATAATCAAAATTTGGACTTGTGTAACCCCACATTAAAACTGTTTTAGTAAAACAACTGATGTTTGTGTCAATTTAATTTTAACATTAAATAAATATATATTAATGTCATTTTCCAACTAAAGTGGCTCCATGGGGTCCCCAAGTTGACCCATGGGTTGTCTTGGTCGGACATGACTCATCCAATAAGATTAGGACAAGTGTCAAGCTCATATCATATTATTAAAACATTGTTTTTACCTTAAACTACAGTAATTACCTCTAATCGTGATTAAGAACTTAAAAGTTACTATTCACCAAAAAATTATTTTAATCTCATTGAACCACATTTTACTTATTAATGAAAATCATGTATGTCGGATTTTGGAAAATCAAACCACAGAAGTTGTAATATTTCATTTAAACGAAAAATCAGTTATTTAACTACCACTTAGTGGTTTCACTATTCATCAAAAATTGATGTTTTTCAAAACAAGGCCAAAATTTCACCCTAAGATATAATTGATATTATGAATTCAAAAATGATGTCTATTTTACAAAATTCCAAACATATAAGTTGCATTAATTAATTTTATAATTAATTCCCGCTGTTACGACAAATAGCGTGTTTTTAAGAAACAATTTATATCAAAAGATTGGCAATTGTTTATGTCCAATTTCAATGTTAAATTAATTCTAATGACCACCATTGGATAAAATGGTAAAAATATATTATAATTATACTTTAAAACCACTAAATAGTATAATTTATTACTATAAATTATTATTATTAAAAAATTTGTTTTTAAGTAATTTTCACTATTCATAAAAAATTGGAAGTTCTCAGAAAATTACAAAAAATTCAACTTTGGATAATTTCGATATTACGAATACAAAAATGAAGTCCATTTTGAAATATAAAATTTCTATAATTTTAAAAAGTTGTTATTACTATTCATAATGGCTACTTTGATTAGTCGCGGTGTTTTAGAACTTGAAGGTGCGTACAATGCAAGCTATTGCATTATTGAATGAGAAGCGTATCATGGAAGCTCGGGGTGTTACATTCTCCCCTCCTTCAATAAATTGCGTACTCGAAATTTGAAATTTTTCTTTGAAAATAAAAGGTTGAAAAGAGAAAATACCTTTGAGGAAAACCCACATCGGAATAAGAATAATAAAATTTAGCCTTAATAAAAGGGAAAGGGAAATGAAAAAGTCACCACCCAATTAGGATCTCGATTAGGAGAACATTGGTGGCAATTAGAGACATATAATTGGACGAAAAACGTAAATATTTGTAGGGAGTGATTGAGGTCATCAATCACAATCAACTGTCAAATTGAGGGCCTCAAAGCCTTCAATCTATGTTGATTTAAAATATCATCAGTTCAACAAGACATAAGGTATTAGGATAACAAATTTTTTTGTTTTAATATCCCTTTACTAAAGCTTAAGAATTAATTAATTCATTGAATAAGAGATAGGTATATATATATTTATGCTTGACAGTTAGAGTTTCAACCATCAACTCATCTTTCACTCAAAAAGATAATAGAACTCAAAAATATTATACTTAAACTAATTGTATAAGGTTACAAATGTTAACACATACCATTTAGATTAGTAAAATTATTTTGTATTAACCAGGGACTTCCTGTAGGCTAGTGGTAGGAAATAAAGGCTTGTCGCACTATGGTTGTGGGTTCGATTCCTGCAGCTTTGTTCGACGCAACGGGTTATTCCCCACCCTGCAGGTTGTCCTTTTCCTAAAACTATAGTTTCATAATATTTCAAAAATAATCTTCATAAATTTTTTAACCTTTAACAATACTATCCAAAGATCAACTTAATCCACTCCAACCTTTATAGTTATCCAAAATACCTCTGTCCAGACTTTCTCTAAAAGGTCTCTTAATTCCAAAATCAGTTTATCAGATTCCCCAGACAAAGTAAAGTTTCTCTTATTGTCACATACTAAAAATATAATTACCTTCATCATATTAAAACCTTACTGAAATCAACAAGTACTGCAGTACAATCCTTATTTATATATCACATTATTCTAATAACACGAATATAATCCATGAGTCCAAAAGCACCAATACATTAGTTATTCTGCTTCAACTGTAGTAATAGCATAAGATTGTCCTTGATCCCTTGGCCTTTTCTGAGGTAAGTTTCCTTGACGCTTAGGACATTCATTTGCATAATGCCCCATTTCCCTACAATTGTAGCATTCAACTTTGACAGCCTCTTTCTTTCCCTTGCAATCACGAGCTTGGTGACCCTTTTCTCCACATTTATAACAAACTCCCATTCCTTTTAGGCACGTACCAGGGTGATTCTTCCCACAATTATCACATAATGGAAAATCCTTCTTTCCCTTTTTCCCTTTATCTATCTCTTATTCCACCTTTCTCTTCTTCTCTTGCTTTACTTTGTTGTCATAAGACTTAGAGAATTCCTTTTCTGTTTTGATAGCACACGAGACAATATCTTCATATGATGAGAAGGATTGTGATACTAAAGCTCGACGGAGAAATGGTTTTAACCCATAAAAGAAACGATCAATCTTACTCCTTGGGTTACGTATATAATCGGAAGCATGCCTCGCTAACCTTGTAAAGTTAGCCTCATACTTTGTGACATTCTCATCCTCCTTCTGCCTCAGACTCAAAAATTGCTTTTCCATATCTGCTCGATGGTCACGAGGAAAGTATTTTTTCTAAGAAAAGCTCTTTGAACTCCCTCCATTCCATATTCGATACGTCATCATCTTCCTTTGTGTTTTGAATCAGCGACCACCACTGATCGGCATCTCCAGTGAGGCGGTAAACTGCCATGACAACCTTCTCCCTTTCACTACTCCCCAAGGCATGGAATATTTTCTCTAAAGAATTTATCCATTACTCAGCTACTATAGGATTTGTACTCCCATTGAAGGTTGGTGGTTGTTGCCTCAGGAAGCGGTATAACATTGATCCTCCACATTGCGGATCAGGGTGCTCCATACGAGTAAGGTTATTATTCATAACCTGAGTGAGTTGTCCCAGTATGGTAATAAGTTGATCAACACCAGTTGTATATCCGGATCCACAATAATTATCTTGAGCAGGAGGGCAATCCCTACACGGAGTTCTTGCATTGATACGGTTTCCATTCCTTCCACTAGGCGCCATTTCTAAACAATGGCATAAACTAGATTAGTTTATGAATCAAAATACATAATTCCATGGATATAATCCATAATCATAAAAAGAAATGTTTTCTTTGAGGAAGTATATACTCATAACCCTTCATAGTGGTTTGTAAATAAAATGAGAATTATCCTAAGCATATCCCCCGGGAGTGTCGTAACGAAGAGTGCAGCAAGGCCCGTTGTCGTGCACCAGTTCCCGTTCGAGTCTAGCTCAAAGAAGTGTTTTCGGGTTTTACCCCTAGGTACATCTGTGCCAGCGCCGCCTCTACTTGCCCGTATCCAGACAGGGATGTATTGCTCGGAAAACTCACAAAATATCTACAATAACAAAATTTTAGGAAGTTCTTCTATACAAATCCTCAAAGTCTATCTTTGGGTTATGTGCTCTAATCAGAGTTTATCTAAATCTAGCTTCCAAGGATAGTACTAAACTGCCTCTGATACTAACTGTAACTCCATGACCCCAGCTACCCAGAGTCGGTGCATTACTTCGTAACATTGGCATCATCACAAAAGATCAAGTCTCGAAAGACCGATTAGTTTAGTAGCCTTGGAAACACTAGATACATTTGTAAACGTTACATTACATCATAAAGTGAAAAACAACAA
Source organism: Viscum album (assembly GCA_963277665.1). Classification (NCBI taxonomy): domain Eukaryota; kingdom Viridiplantae; phylum Streptophyta; class Magnoliopsida; order Santalales; family Viscaceae; genus Viscum; species Viscum album. The sequence goes on along the minus strand of CAUJRU010000151.1, from coordinate 211,595 downwards.
TAACAAAGTCTCCATAGTCCACACTCATATCCACTTCTGACAATCCCTGCAGTTCATTCATAAAATACTTCTTCACATCCTGGAAAATATTAAAACATTGAAAGGGGTGAGCTCAGATGCTCAGTAAAGATAACAATATTGCGGAAGCTTTCATAAATAAACATAAAAATTTAAGGCAATGTATAACTAAAACAAAAGCCTTTTAAACTTGAACATCAACATAATATGGCAAAAGTAAAATGAGATAATGCCATTTACTTCTTCACATGGATATTCTACTGGTTGAATAATCACATGAAATATCATTAACCACTTTCATAATGTGGGAATGTATAATGCCAGACATTCTGAAACATTTTGTCAAGGCCTCGGCCAAGACGTCTAAAATGATTAAGGCCTCGGCCAAAACCATAAATCAAATTGGGAAAGGGCCTCGGCCAATTCCACGTCTAGTTGTCTCATGAGACCTACCGATGCATCGAGGAGCTATAGTGGGCTCCACCCGTCACTTATTAAGTCCAATACATTCCTCATATGAGTAGGTTTAAACATATCATAAACCATAACACAATCATATCACATAAAACATGCATAAAGGAAACATAAAATTTCCACATTTCAATCACAAGATATCAATACAACACATTGATATAATAAAAACACTTTCAAAACCATTTTCAATACCAAAATAAAATAATGTTAAAACGTTGTATTTATTTTTCATTAAAAAAAATTGTGGCTTGTAGAGGAAGCCGAAACTCAAATAGTGGTCATGGCGGCGGAGAGGTCGTTGTCGCCACATACGTACAACAAAAACATTCCCTTTTGTCGTTTATTAAATGCTTCGTATAAAAAAAGATTCCTTTTGAAATATACCTAAAAGTCAAAGGGGTTTATACACCGTATAAAAGAAAGTTGTGTATAAAACCAAATTTGCCTCAATGAAAGGAGATTGAGACAAATTCATTAAAAAATCATGTTTTAAAATAAAATAGATCTATTATGTTTATTCAATATAGGTACACATGATGAATACAAAATAAGACATAATAATATCATGACATAATTTTAAAGTAGGAGATTAACCCAAAGAATGGAAATTGGGTTAAGAAGTTCCCTTACCTTGTGTCCAACTTGACTCAACCGTTCTTTAACCTCCTGAATAATGAACTAGAGTTAATATCTACCTTATTAAGAACCATTTTCAATTTAATTTCCTTTTTATATCACTTATTACAATGTTATGAACATTATGTAATTATTTAAGTTAATAACGGTCGTTTTGTCGATCTTTGGTAACTTGAGTCAACAATAAACTTCTTCTAATTACAAGTTGTTCATGTAGTAGAATATCCATTATATCCAGAATTATATTCATGATTTACATGTCATATATATCTTATATATCCATTATATACATTCATTTATAATATTACGTAACATTTAGAGGTAAGAAATGAAATGCACCGTTCATGGAGACGGTAAGCCGTACGTACGCATGAACGCTACTTTCATTTCAATTTCATATTTAATGGAACTAAATCATAATGATATAAATGTATAATATAATTCCAGTATAATATAGTGTATAATACCATTTACTCCATCCTTTATACATCCCACATATGGCATTAACGATTCAAATCACTTTGAGGGGGCGGTAGTCCGCACTTCCTAAAATGAAATTATCGCGTTTTACACATAATGGAAATCATAAAGTATTCCATAAATGAGAAATACAGAAGCATAAGTAAAACATAAACATATTATATATCATATATAAAAATAGTGACATCTTAATGGCCACCTTTGAAGGTGTTATATGAGTGTTGAACAATCATCGTTTTGTGAGGCAGAAATTCGCTATCCACAGAAACCGTATGTTCTTTAACCATTAGATGTAGGTGTGTGTAAGTGTAGCTCGAATACTTCTTATAACAACATCCTAGTATATTTAGGATACTGTTTTTGTTACAAAAGAAATGAATAAAAAGAGTTTAGGGGGTAGGAGAAGAAAAATAAAACAAAACAACATTAGAAAAGACATTACCTCAAAATCGGGTAACTCTTTTTGATTTGAGCCAAAGGCTTCCTTGAGAAGAGTTCTGCCCAAAGTGAGGCTTCTAGGAGTAAGAGGGGGAAGTTGGGAGAGTATTTGGGCAGAGTTTGGCCGATCCAAATGGCTTGAAGGTGTGAATAAGGTGGGAGAGGTGGGGGCCTTTTATAAGTGGAGAGGAGGGGCACTCTTGGAAAGTAAAGAAAATTCACTTTATTATAAAATGAGTTTCGGATTTTAGAGGTCCCAAACTTATATAATTAGAGGATAAGATGATAAGGGTTCTAAATCTACTCATCCAATAGATTTTTGACAAGTGTAAGCCTTGGATTTTACATTATCTTTTCATTTTATTAAAATCATTAAATAATGAGGTCATCGCTGCATCATCATGATGCCATAAATAATTTAATTTATTTAATGTCTAAAAATTATAAAATAAATACTATGATGTAGGAAATATTTTTAGCTTTCTAATGAGTATTTATAATCAAAATTTTGACTTGTGTAACCCCACTTAAAAACTGTTTTAGTAAAACAATCATGTTTGTGTCAATTTAATTTTAACATTATATAAATATATATTAATGTCATTTTCCAACTAAAGTGGCTCCATGGGGTCCCCAAGTTGACCCATGGGTTGTCTTGGTCGGCCGTGACTCATCCAATAGGATTAGGACAAGTGTAAAGCTCATATCATATTATTAAAACATTGTTTTTACCTTAAACTACACTAATTACCTCTAATCGCGATTAAGAACTTAAAAGTTACTATTCACCAAAAAATTATTTTAATCTCATTGAACCACATTTTACTTCTTAATGAAAATCATGTATGTCGGATTTTTGAAAATCAAACCACAGAAGTGGTAATATTTCATTTAAACGAAAAATCAGTTATTTAACTACCACTTAGTGGTTTCACTATTCATCAAAAATTGATGTTTTTCAAAACAAGGCCAAAATTTCACCCTAAGCTATAATTGATATTACGAATTCAAAAATGATGTCTATTTTAAAAAATTCCAAACATATAAGTTTCATTAATTAATTTTATAATTAATTCCCGCTGTTACGACAAATAGCGTGTTTATAAGAAACAATTTATATCAAAAGATTGGCAATTGTTTATGTCCAATTTCAATGTTAAATTAATTCTAATGACCACCATTGGATAAAATGTTAAAAATATATTATAATTATACATTAAAACCACTAAATAGTATAATTTATCACTATAAATTATTTTGATTAAAAAAGTTGTTTTTAAGTAATTTTCACTATTCATAAAAAATTGGAAGTTTTCAGAAAATTACAAAAAATTCAACTTTGGATAATTTCGATATTACAAATACAAAAATGAAGTCCATTTTGAAATATAAAATTTATGTAATTTTAAAAAGTGGTTATTACTATTCATAACAGCTACTTTGATTAGTCGCGGTGTTTTAGAACTTGAAGTTGCGTACAATGCAAGCTATTGCATTCTTGAATGAGAAGCGTATCGTGGAAGCTCGGGGTGTTACATCCAGTGCCCTAAAAAATAAATATCAAGGGCTCAAAACACATACCAAAACTTATTAGAGCATGCGTAACGAAGCTTCAGGGAGAAACGCTCACCTCGAAACTGAAGCGCGATGACGACACAAACTCGGAATCGCTCCGTGCGGGTTCTAAAACAATAATACTAACAAAACGAACATAAGTTGATAACCCCATGACAAAGAAAAGGCCAAAGTAAGAATAATAATAATAATAATAATAATAATAATAATAAAATTAATAAAATTAATAATAAAAATATTAATAATAATAATAACAATAATAATAATAATAATAACAATAATAATATTAATAATAATAATAATAAAATTAATAATAACAATAATAATAATAATAATAATAATAATAATAATAATAAAATTAATAATAACAAGAATAATAATAATAATAATAATAATAAAATTATAAATAACATCAATAATAATAATAATAATAATAATAATAATGATAATACTAATGATAATCAAAGTAAAAATAAATGAAATAGAATAAAATAAAATAAAGATTGGGGGGGTATGCGGCTGGCCGTGGAGTAGCGGCGAACCAAGAGAAGCTTGAGCTGGGTCGCGCGGTTGGTGGGAGGATCCGTCCAAGTGGTGTTTGCCGCACTAGGAGGGAGGGGGGTTCTATGCTGGCAATGTACGGCGCATATAGGGGAGTCAGGGTGCCGGGTACCAGCAGCGTGCAGGAGGGGGGAAACAGCGCCAGGGTGTAGGGGAGTCGAGGGCGAGCTGACGGTGGAGGTGCTGGGCTGCACGGGCTGAGGCAGGACTGAGGGGGAACCCGCCGCTAGAGAGGAGGAAGAAATGAGGGACAAGGTGAGGGGAGGGAGCCTATTGGACGGCGGCGGGGCTCGCCATAGCTCGGTCAGAGGGCTTGTAGGGGCGAGACGGAGCCAGGGGAAGTGAGCACCGGAGAGGGGAGGTCCCCTGGCAGGTGGAGAAGCGAGCACAGGTGGAGGTGAGCAGTGGGGAGTGGTCTTGAGCAGGGAGGAAAGGAGGGATGGGGCGCTACTGTGTGACAACAGACAGAGGAGGAGGTGGCGTCGTTCTGGGTGCATGCGGGCCGAAGGAGGCAGGGGGTGCGGAACTTGGCGCGTAGGGGAGGAGCGCTGAGTAGGGGGCCAAGGCGGAGGACGGCAAGGGGCAGTAGGGGGCGCTGGAGATGCTCTGCACTTCAAAGGAGGAGAAAAAATAGGGGGGGTGGAGGCGCACAACGCTACAGGAAGGAGACCCCCAAAATAAATAAAAAATTGGGGAGGGTGCCATTAGGGTTAGAGAAAAAAGGATGAAAAAAAGAAACATAAATGAAAATAAATGAAAAACAATAATAATGAATAGATAAATAAATAAATAATCAATCTATAAATATACCTCCATAAAAACCTCAATAAATTCTAATAGTAATAATAAAAATTTAGTACTATTATTAATAACAATAATCATTATTATAAACCTCATTAATAACAATAATACTAATAAAACTTATGTAATAAAAATTTGGGTCAAACTTTAATAATAATAATAATAATAATAATAACAAAATTAACAACTAATAATAAAATAAATATAATAAATGAATTCATATCATCGTTAATAATATTAAAATTAACGAAAGGACAAGCAATTTCATGGGCGAAGCCGTGTGGCATCGTGTCTTGTCCGCACGTCCAACGTTGTCGAACCCAAAAGTGCGCTTTTTATCGAAGACTCAAAAATCTTATCTGAGACTAAACGCGAACCAGAGAAAAATAATTTAAAACCAAAAAAAATCATAAAATAAAAATAAAAGCATGGTTTGGGGTGTGACACCCAATTTTTCAAAATCATTCGTCATCCATGGATAAATTTTTTGTTTTGAGATAATGGTCCTTTTCATGCTTTTCTGATATTTTGGAATTCCTAAGAGTCAAGTGTGTGTGGTTCCTACTTGATGCAGTAACTGGTGCAGGGTTATTGCATGATTTTCTTACACTTTTGATTAACTGTGCACAATTTATAAACAAGAAAAAAATGTTCATCTAGTTTGGTTTTTTTGTTTAAAATAATTTTCTTATTTTGACCCAAAATCCTCATTTCATTCCTTCAATGTCTGGGGAGGATTTCCTAATCAATTTGGGATCAATTTTGAGGTTCTTAATGGTGTGTTGAAGCCCAAATATCACGATATGTCATTATTATTATTAGTTTTTCATGGTTCCCCTTTGATCTACTTCTCACTATATATTAGTATCAAAGATATACATCTTATGTGGATAGATCAGAGGTATTTTATTCCAATTATTATGATATTTGGATTTTTTTATTATAGGGGAAGATATATAAGGTGTTTTTTGGATATTTGGCCCGGTTTAATTGGCGTCTAAATCATATTTATGGTTTTATCTAGTAAACCTGAGGTATGTGGATTAACATTCAAATACTCTATTTATAATATAATTTATTATTTTCAACTTCATTTTTTTCATGAACATGGTAGTGAATTTGATGTGAATTGTATGTGGGAAAACCATTTTAGGGATAGTTTAATGAATTGTGGAATTTAGTCATTTTTTGGGGGGTAGAATTGGTAAATGATTTTCAAATGATTATTTTAAAAATATTATTTCGTTCTGGTGCATGGAAATGTGTATTCAATAAAAGGATGGTTTTATTGAAACTTTTGTGGAAGGTTTGTAATGAAATTAAAGTTTTATTAAAAAGGCTGAAATGGTTATTTTGGAATTGGTTTTTGCATAATGGTTGTGTGTTTTAGTGTTCATTCACGATAGATAAAGGGTAATTTGTCTCACCCAAAATATCTTGGATGGATAATGGATAGGTATTTCCAAATAAAAATTAGATTGATATGGGTAAGGAGTCTCCCCAATCCATAGTGGGATGGATAAAGGGTACTGATATCCCAGTAAACAAGTTTATTAAGTGACATATTATTTAATGGATGACTCACCACACACAAGAATAATTAGGTCTATGTTTCATGAATTTTTGGGTGTGTTGATATGTGTAATGGAAGGTGATATGCCAAAATAGAATTTGTAAAATGCTTTAAGAGAATTTTTTGGATTCTTTCTTAGAACATCATTTTGATTTGTGAAAAATTCTTTGCTAAAAAAATTGATTATATTCTAATATGAACCATTATATAAATTATTTTATATAATGTATTTTATAAAAAATTTATAACCTTTGATTTACTAGTGTCATTAGTAGGGAATTCATTTTGGGAAATCTTAATGAGTTTCATTACTCACCCATACTTTTGAACATTAGTTACTTTATAGATATCGTTTTTTTGTACAAAGTAAAAGATAAAGAATCACATTTATCTCGTGGATCATAGTGATTCATTGTCCAATTATGATATTGTATCATGGTGTATGTGGAGAGTTTGGGGTTTATGGTCTTTTATATTTTTGGATTGGTTGTCATCAGTTGTGGTACTCTTATGTAGTTTGATTTTGAAATAAATGGAACTCATTGAGTTGTATTTTATTTATATCATGCATCAAGTAGTGGTTAAGTTGTTAATGAAATGTTCTCTAAGATGTTTTTTCTAATGAAAAAACGATCCCCAATTATAAATAAAGACCTTGAAATTTATTTCCAACCTTTGGCATATTGGTGATGTCTCTTAAGGCCATATAATTTCCTTCCACCTTCTTAGGACAATGTTGTGGTGTGGGATGTAACAATGGGTATCATTATGGTCCTTGTAAAAATATTTTTAAAACTTGTGGTAGTAGTCTTGGTAAGTATTTGTCTTGTTATTTGTTGTTTGTCTTGAAGTTGACAATTCATTCAGGGTATTTCCTTGAGTTGGGATCTTTGAAAGGAGTAAGATTTTCGAAACATTAAATGTAGTGCATAAAAAATATAGCTAACTATTTTATGCTGAATATGAAGATACCAAGGACATGGGTACATAAGTTTTTCAAATACATTTATATTAATTATAATCATATTATCACGAGTTTCATGATTAATAATAGCAAGAAATAAATTCTAGAAATGTACTCCCACTAATAGTGCATATCTCATTTTTAGTAATGATTTGATGCATTTTTTTTAATTTTAAAAAATGTTAATATTTTTTTCAAATGCATAATTTTTATAAAGATCATCATTGGGGTATTTTGAAAATAAACTTTTTTCAAAAACATGTATAGAGTTCTTAAAAATGGTTGGACATAGAAAATGGATGATTCTGGAAAAGAACTATTGTGATAGTATTATGTGGTAAAATTTTAAATTACAAGAATGTATTTAATAAAGTGTGAGTCTTATGGTGTTTGTTGTGTTTTTATAAAATGGAAACTTGTAAGCATCAAAAGATACAATCGTAATATTATATTGAGAATGAGGTTCCAACTAACACAAACATGAACCAATAGTTATTTCAAAGTATCCCTAAATATTTTCAAGCAGTTGAGTCATTACTACAACCTAATACCATTTTTACAATATTTTTCACTACTGAAAATATAATTGAATGAAGTATAATTGTCTTAATTATAGGTGTTGAGAACTCTAATATAAAGAGAATGAGGAAGAGGGACACCTATTCTAATAGATGTTGAACATATTAGAATCACATCTAAAGATGAATTATCCTTCCTCTCAAGACCCAATAGAAATCATTGATGTTTGAAATGTTGATATACAACTAATTTGAAACAATAGTGTATAGAACCATGATGAGCATGCCACAATTGAAAAAAAATATGGGGAATATTAAGAATTATTGTCATAGTGCTCTATGTTTTTGGCCTGAGATGGATTTCTATGACATAATCTTGAGTATGGATTCATTGAAAATAGTCAAGTCTTGTATCTACTGTTATATACAAGGTTTCAGTTTTACAATGGATGATAGATTTAAACATCTCTTTCGAGGAGACTAGCTTATGAAGGTAGGTGAAGTAGGCTTGTGAAAAAAAAATATAGAAAGATCGTGTAACATTTTTTAGAATATTCATTGGCATCAACAAATGGGATATAGAACAATAGTTTTCCAGCATCAAGGGATCTATTTTCGGATGTGTTTCCCCAAAATATCACAAGGTTACAAATTATGAGAGATGTGGGGTTTATAGCTAATATCCTTTTTGATACCAATCCTATTTCCATTCCATATTATCAAATATAACCAATATAATTAAGGTATCTAAAGGTGTTGTTGGAGGATAGATAATGAAATCGTTTCATTTGGCCGAGCATGCCTATGTAGAAATTTATGGTCTTGTTTGTGAAAAATTCAAATGGAACACTACATTTGTTTGTGGATTATCATAAGATTAAACATGTAATGATAAGGAATAGGTATTCACTTCCTTGTATTGGTTGATTTTTTTTATTAGTGTAATGGATCATTGTGGTTCTCTAGGATTGACGTGAGATTAGGATATCACTAATTGTATGTCTAGAAGGAAGATATTCTAAATATATCTTTCAAAATCTAATATTTATATTAAGAATATGTGGTGATTTCTATTGGACTTACCAATGTGTGAATAATACTTATAGAATTGATTGGGAATATATTTCATCTATATTTGTATTCTTTTATGGTTGTGTTTTTGGATGACATATTGGTGTATTCAAAGACATGGGTTGTCCCTGTGCAACACATGGTGACAATGTATGGAATTTTGAGGGATCATCATCATAGTGGAAATTTATTGAGGAGTGATTTTTGGATACAAGAGGTACATTTAAATTCCCATGTAATTTCTGAAAGAGGTTTTTATATGGATCTATAAAAGATAATGAACTTTATCTCTTAGAAACTGTCGAAGAAAGTCATCTAAATATTGTGTTTCATTATATTATATGTTTATTACTAACACTTTGTTCAGGAATTCACATGACTGTATTTTCATATGGAAGCTTTGGAACATAATAATTTTCCATTACCTTGTAATAAAGAATGTGAGAATTCATTCCAAGAGATAAATGTTTTCGTTACACCATTACCATTTTTGTCTTTTCACAGGATGAGGACAAGGGAACAATATATTATGATGATTAATGAAATGGGTTGGGGTGTGTTATCATGCAGGGAGACCGTTTTGCTTCTTATGGACCATGGAATTTATTGTTACATGATAATAACTAAACAACATATTATTTGGTGTTAGTTGACATAGTCCATTCTTGGAAGACTTGGAATCATTATATCATTGGTGTGAAGATTACTATTTTTATGGATCATAAGTTCTTGAAACACATTTTCTCATGAAAGGATTTGTATATGAAACATAGAATATGGACAATGTACCTTTAATTATATGAAATTTACTTGATGTATAAATTTGTTAAAGGTAATTCAATGGTAGATTTGTTAAGTAAAAATTAATATACTCTATTTGTAAAAGAGGATTTAGATCAATGGTAATTTATATCACTGATAGTAGAAATGTTCTTTTAATGTGAAGAATGGGGTGATATTGAGGTTTTCTTCTCATTTTATTTGGTTCATGATCTATTCAAATGGATAAAGTGGAATAGAAATATGATTTTGAATGTATGAAGATGAGGTAAAAACTCAATGTTGGGTTGGCCATTTAGGGATGTATACTAGATGGTACTTTAGAACTATGGTTTAGAAATTGGATGGTTATACCTATGACCTATTAGGATAAATTCATTATGCTTACCAACATTCAATATGGGCCATTCATCTAATATTACAAATGAGGTAGAAGGCATTGAATGCTAAGCATTTGTGGATGGGTATGAAAAAGGAGGTGGATGCGATTGTTTTGAGACTCTTAACATGATGGCTGGTAATGGTAGATAATTTGTGACAAGAAGTTATATTTAAATCATTACCTATCCCTATTTATATATTTGATTAGATAGGTATTGACTTTGTATGTAGTCTCCCATGAATAGTTTAGATACATGATTCCATATGGGTGATAATGTATAAACTAACAAAGTCATCCCATTTCATCCTAATTCATGAATCACATATTGTAGAAGACTTGTAAAAAAATTTATGCAAGAAGTTGTAAGGATGGATGGAGTACTAGTTTAACTAGTGTTAGATTGATATTCTAGGTTTATATCTCATTTTTAGAAATACTTACATAATTTGGTTATGGATTAGTTGAAAAAGAGAACAATGTAACATCCTCATATGGATGGTCAATATAAATGGATGATGGAAATGTTGGAAGACATGTTTCATGCTTGTATAATGGATTTCAGTGTCTCATGGGAAGATAACACAATGATATTATAGTTCTTATCTAAAATTAGTTATCAGTCCTTGATACACATGGATATGTTTGAAGGATTGTATGGGATTCCTTTTCATTCTACACTATGTTGGGTGGAAATACGTGAGATATCTGTAGTTGGGTGGAGCCCTGTCAAAGAAACCATGGAGAAGATTTAGTTGATTATAATAAGGATGGAGATGGATCAGAGTCATCAGAAATCATATATAGATCATTTTCGATAGGTTGTATCATTTGAGTTGAGTGATACTTTTTTCTTGAGGAGATATCCACGTATTGGACATCAATGTTTTGGGAATTAGTGAAATTTATATCCTCAACACAAATTCTCTTTTGAGATACTTGAATAGTTTGGTGAGGTGGAATATTGGTTGAAATTTCCTCCACAATTTTGTATTGTGAAAAATGTGTTTCATGTATCTCAGTTAAATATATATCATCCTGATTCGGGGTATATATATCTCAGTTTCTTTGATCTACTTACACTATGGATTTATATAAGGTCGTTAATGCCAAATATGTTCATATTTTTATTTTTTGATGATATGGGAAGATATCTAAGGTGGGTTTTAAGAGAATTTACATAGTTTCATTGGAGTTTGAGTTCGATTATTTGTTTTATCCCTAAAACAAAAGATAATAGGATTCACTATTAAATACTCTATAATATAAATGGTTATTTTCAAAATGATTGTTTTTTTTTGAAAATGGTGGTGAATTTAATGTGAATTTGTTATTGGAATCCCCCATTAGTGATATTTAAAAGAATTATAGAAATTTGTCATTTTGTAGGATGTGGAATTTGAAACATGGTTATAAAATTTTAATTTTAATATGGTTGTTTGGATTTCATGGATTGGAATGTGTTTTCAATAAAATTTTGTTTTTAATTAAATGGTTCATTTAAAATAGTTTTAATGAATTTGTAATTTTTTTAAAATAGAGTTAATGGTTGTTTTGGCATTGGTGTTTGAGTTATGGTTGTGTGTTCATGTTCCTTTGGGATGGTTAAAAGATAATAAGTCTTTTGTGGATGTATAAGGGTCTAGTATTTCCCCCAAAAAAATTTTAAGGATAAGGTTAAGGCATCTCCCCCATCACTATTGGGATGTAAAAGGGTCCAAGATCTCCCCCATCAAATGGTTTATTAAGTGGTTGCTTAGTAAATTGATGAATCACCACTCACGAGTATAGGGAGATAAATGTTTCATGTATGGTTGGGTGTTTTGATATACTGAATCGAATGAGTTATTCCAGAATGGAATTTGTTAAATGATTTTAATGCATTTTTGGTTTCTTCCTTGGATATTGATATTGTATTGTGAAAACGGGTTTGCAATTGAACTTTTTTATATTGTTTCATAAAATATTTTAGAAATTGGTTTATATAAACAATTTTATAAAAATGTTCTAACATTTTAAATCCTAGTGGCTTGAATAATGAATTCATTGGGGAAAACCTACTGATTTTCATTACTCACATCTACTTTTGAACTTTAGATCCTTTATGGATATAGTTCACTTTGATAGGGGAAAAGGTAACGTATAACATTTGGGCATGGAATGTTCTTTTAGTTTTTTCTTGCAATGGGTGAATCATCCACCAATTGTAAATTATCCCTCACCATTTATTCCCAGCCTTTGGCATCTTGTGGATGTCTCTTAAGGACTTGTAACATCCTCTCACCTTCTTAATACAATGGGGTGGCACAATATATGACAAGTATCCCCACTAATGGTTTAGGGAGTCCCCTTGGTAGTCAAAAGCATCTTCTATACGAGTAGACATGTATGAGGCCATGTGGAACTATTGATCCGATTAAGTTACTCGGAATATAGGGTTACAATACCAAACAGAAGAAACTAATCACAAAAGAGTCCAAAGAAATATTAGGAGAGTATAGTAAAATAAGGTTGTAGATATATCTATGTGTTATACATGTAGGATATGAACTATGTATTTGAAATAAAAGAGATTTATGTTATAAAAAAGGGAATTATTAAATATTTTATTTTAAGAAGGAATGGTTTATAATATATTAATTATCATTAAATATTATATTTTGAAGGAATGTTGAATTTTTGTTCTTATTCCTCATATAATATAATTATTTAAAGGTAGAGTAGCTACTAGATAAAATTATATTATAGAACAAATTTGATATGGAATAATGTGATGTGGATGTATGGATGTTCATGTTTTATTGAGATGAAATTTTAGAAGAAAATTTGGGAAAATTAATTTATATTATTAGAGATATATATCTGTTACATTGATGAGATTGAAGAAAATATGCACATAGGAATATTTCCACTATTATTAATATTATCTAGAGTTTTAGTTTCTTTTATGATAAGTAAAATTAAATTTCTAAAGAATTACTGATCATTTAATGAGTTATTAATATTTAAAATTGGAATACAATTAACCAATGGAATTCACTGGATAATCAAATATTTAATTTTTATGTATATTTCATGTATAAATTATTCATTAACAATCATTTCATTAAAATGAGTAAGAGTGTTACAAGTTTATAAACTGTTACCTTCACCAATGTAGTTGGTAAATGATAAGATGTTGGAGTAACCCTTAGAAATAAGTGAACTTCCCATGAACCATGAACATTTAATGAGTCTTGGGAGGTAGTGAGATTATCCATAAAAGTTATTAAATATGGGATACTTGGTAAACATTCTCTTACCTGATCATTATATCCAAACAAATTACAAGTTATAGTGGATCCATGGTACAAAAATACAATACTGAGGGTATTATCTTTGAAGTTTGATTTTAAAGGTGAACGAAGTCAAATATTTATGTTCACTAAAATGTAATAAATATATATACACTTGTTTTAGTGTGGAGAATAATTCAAATGTTAAATAGTTTTCCTTCTAACGAGGGAAAAAGATCCTTAATATGTATGCTTAAAGGGAAAGATTTAAAAAAATTAATTATTATAGCACCATGATTCTACCCCCCACCCCATATTAGGTTATCCACGTTCCCTATATGTCCAAAAAGACCTAGTAATATGATTATAAAATACATATAAAAAATTAAAATATGTTTATAACAATATAGATAATCCAAAAGTGCTTCATCAAGGGAGAGTGACTTCTTTTACCAAAGGACTTGTTTTGCTTCATCAAGAATACACCTACTATATAGTTTTTTTCTATTAAAAAATTATTATAGAATTATATTAATACAAATTTATCTTATCATAATAACTTATTAACATTTAGAATTTTTTATTTACCATTCATCAAATATAAAAAGTTATGATGATTTACTCATTTTTGTAATTCCTATTTTGATACGGTATTTTTCTATTTATCTTTATATTTATCAATTTATTTAATTACTTATACATGAGTAATAATATATAAAATTATAGATACATACGTATACATTATATGTTACACTAATCATATGTGAAGTTAGTGAAAAAATAGATAATCGATTTTTCCCTCGTATGCAGTAAAACAATCAATTAATAAGACATTCCTAAAGTGAGATAAAAATTATATATATATATATATAATATATATATTTTTTTGTAAAATTATATAGAATAATAAAAATATTAATCTTCACTAACTATCCATGAAGGATGTGATATCTAATGATTGTAAAATGTCCTTGTTGGTTGCAAATGAAACTAATAACGAGACATGTCAAAAGTAAGGTAGAATTAATATAAATAATATATAGTGTAAAATAATTCTATAATATCTTAATAAATTTTATTTTATGAATATGTTTTAATAAATTATCATAGGTAGTATATAAATGGATGTCATTGTTGGAAAATAAAAGAAGTATAGAATAAAGTGATGAGAAATTATAGTTGTGTCTTCTTTAATAATTACTTTATTACATCTGAATTAATACATAGATGTATTCGAGTGGGGTGAAACTAGAATTATTTAAATAACATTAAGATGATTTATGGGAGACATACTGGTATATTTTGGGTGGTTAGTCATATTTTGGAAGTGATATACCAAGGGGTTGTGAGGAGGTATTTATAATTGGAGGGGAGGAACGTTATGTGTTAAAATAATGAATGAAAGATTAATTGATGACGAGGAAATTAAATATTGGTATTCTTTGGGAATGTAAATTTAATTCAATTTAAAATAATCAGGATTAAAATTTATAAAAAATTCTACCACCATTTTTATTAATTTTTACAATATAATTTAAAAAAGAAAATTTAATTAATAATGGAATAAATTATCTTATTAGGCATTGAAAATTAAAATTAAGGCATATAGTTTGTTTTTCTATTATGTTTTAAATTTATCATATGTCATATTTAATGAGATTTGTGTCCATGAATCCATTTAATAATTCAATCATTAATTATTACATCAATATTATAATATAAAGCATACATTATTTTAAAATAATTTTTAAATATTTAAAAAAATAATATTTTTTAAAAAAATTAAAACTAATTAAAAATTTATAATTTCAGAATTGTCAATCCAAATATGAAATATATTATTTAAAAATAGTTTTTAATCTTAAATAATTATAATTTTTAAAATAAAATTTTAACATTTTGGTATTTAGGAAAATATGTTAAAACATGCTTTATTAAAAATATATTATTGTTTTTTTCAATTGTTCATTAAATTGAATATATATTTTATATAACTGTAATATTTATTTATAATTATTTTATATAGGGGAAATATAAAATTCTAGCCCCTTTACTATTTTAAAAGTTAATTTTCATATTCTAATGTTCATGTCACAATTTCAACTATAATTTTAATATTCTAAAGGTACATTTTCATGACATGTCTCAGATATAATCATTCTGGTACATGTTTCAAAATGGCGTGTAACCCATAAATAGTTCCTCTAAAATGGTAATGTTTAAATACTACTCCAAAATTTTTAAACCCTATGTAATGAGATAAATTACTCTATAATTACAAATAACTTAGGAGAAGAAATCACTAATTAACTCCTCCAAAATAAAGGAAAAGAGAAAATAATATTATTAATAATATAAATTAATGAATATAATATTGAACCAAGACCTAAAAATAAATACAATATAAAGAAAGCGCTTATATGGAAGCAATTTTGCCTCCAAAATTTTTATTCCATCAGAATGTAATTTCCATCATGGTTAACAATTTCAACCAATAAATTTGTAAAAATAATATATATGTAATAATTATGAATGTAGAATTATAAATAGTAGTTCTCATTCCATACTCTCTCATAAAAATGTATAATAAGCAACCTAAATCCTAAATGAATACTCACAACAACTGGCTCATCACTATTAAAAAGTCAACAGTAATTTTCTCCATAGAAATTCTCACAACCAATAACAAATAAATTAATATCATAATAATCTGTAAAGGAATATGTATAGAAAAATACCCTTCATTTCCTTCTCTATAAAATAGTAAACCATAGAACCAAAACACTTTACATATTAGGGATACCACCAATCCCATATCCACAGACAACATCAATGTAACCACATAACATATACAACCACAAAACGATGGAAAAAACCACATACCACAACAATAGATCACATTCCATAACCACAAATCATATCACTACCAAGATGAATCAATTATAATGTCAATGTCGTTCCATCCAATCATAAATTTCTTAACCACTTATCCCCATCATTATCCCATAACCATAAACCATAGAACAAAACTAACATAGCCTATACTATGTTTATAGCTAGAGGGAGGGGATTATTAAAAAATCTATAAAACCTTCATATATATGTTGAAGAAGACACCCAGAACTAAAAAATAAAATCGATGTCAGTCATGTTACATAACATGGAAGTGGTACGTAAGAAATAACCTAATAATAAAATTAATATATAATGAATAAAATACCAAACCTTGAGTCCACATTCTATTATGACACCAAAAAAACTATATTCATATTTACATTATCACTATCTCAAAGAAATAATTAATGCTACCTTTATACACAACAAATTGTAAACAATCCATAACTAAAAAATAACCACACAACAACAATATATATTACCATTTCACATTGAAAATTTATGAATCAATCAATATTCATTATGAGACATACAATTATAACTACTTACTATTAAATAAAATATTTTTGGATTACCATTTATTTTTCACCTAATTTTTCTATCCATCTATTTTTTCTTTTAATCACAACATGAACAAATATATTATATTCCCACAATATTTTTGTAATATTTAGGCCAATGATATATCATACCACCACTGATAGGGTGGTTAATCAATGGTTACCAAAATAATAAATTTTAAAATATTTTTTCACAAAAAGGGTTATTAAAATTGAAAATTAATGAAATGATGTGAAGATGAGTGATATAGTGATAAAGAATACACATAAATTACAATAGTTTATCCATATACCACTCACACTTTTTATCATTATATTAGGACTTGGTTAATAGAAGTTATTATCCCGCACTAAATATTTTATACTTATTATCAATACTAGTGAAGAATGGATTGGGAGGATATTGTTAGACTCCATGTATAATAAATAAAGATAGGATTAAACATGAAAACCAATGTTCACTTCCAGCAGAACAACCAACATTATAGCTCGTGTTGTTTTTTCAATGAAATTATATTTATTCATTATAATTAAAATAATTATAATAATAAATATAGTGAACGACAAAATAAATTTAGACTAAAATATAAGTTATACATATTATGTATTAATGCAGTCTTTAATACTAGAAAAATTATAATAGGCAAGTAAATATAAGTGTAAAAAATATTATAAGGTTGGATGATTCATCATCATGGACACCTGTGAATATTACTATATAGAAAAATATTACCGAAAGAAAGAATAATTTAAAATATAAAAGTACTTTCAAGGAAGAAATGAGAGGAAAGAATATGTGCAATTTTAGAGAGTAAAATATGAATATATCCGATTATTGTTATATATCTGATAAAGTATCTATTAAGGGTAGTCATTATAAGATCCTTGAATGTAATATATTAGATATGATAATTTTTTTTTTATTTTTGTAAACTATATTTGAATGAATATTTTCTATAAAATATATATATTTTTACCTAAAGTGTAGTTCAAGATAAATTTATTATATAAACAAGTTATATACTAATTATGTATTTAAATTATTATAATTATAGAAAATATGTTTTATTTAAGGTTATTTCTTTATCAAATAACTTATTATTTATTTTAAAAATGTATATTACTATATATTTATATGTATATTTATTATTATGATAATTTTGGGATAATGTTTTCAAGGTGGTTATGGGGTTTTTATCATAATATTTGTTATGTAATGTTTTAATTTATATTAATAAATGTTTTAATTAAATATAAATAATTTTTAAACCATTAAAGGATATATTTAAATTAATTCCATTCCATTATCTAATACCCTTTATTCGTTGATTATATTGATTAATATTATCAAATGTAATAACTAAATTTGAAATATATTTCTTAAAATAAAATAAACATAGAGCTCCATAATTTTTCAGATCGTTATAAATGTGAAAAAGTACAATTTTAAAAAATATATTACATGAAATTGAATGTTCCGGTTTGATGTAGATTAAATTTTTATAAATATTTTTTCTTGTAAATAATGATCATTTTAAGATTTCTAAATTCTAGTTGAATATTATATAAGGACAATATGAAAGTCATACTAAAATGAGAGCTTAGTTGGGTCTTGATTGTTCATGATGATAATCAATTTAATGGTTGTGTGAATAAAGGTGAAATGTGAGTTATGGATGGACTATATTTTAGGAAAACTATGGTTATAAAATTAAATGGTAGTTTTCTTCACAATTAATAGGGAATCATATGATGAATTTAGATAATGATACCAGAACATTCCCTGATAAAATATTTATTATTTTAAAATATCATTAATTATTTAATTGAAAATGTACCTTTGTGATATATCTGTAAATAGGGCCAAAATCATAAAATTTACATACATTCAGAATCTTTGTTCCCATCTATATTGTTCCCATATTTCTTCCCACAGTACATTTATACTTGGTTTTTTGTTTTTTTAAAAGAGATATTCCATTGTGACTCATCATCAAGGTGATCATTAAAGAAGGATTCAATTTGACTATGTGACTCAAGTTAAGGGATTATTTTTATTAAAACTTATACTCTTAAGACATAAAGTGGTCATATAGTCTCTTTTCCAAGTATCATACATGAATAAATTTTCTATGATCATCACTAATGTTTTATTTATACTACTAAAAACTAAGGTCAATTATAAATTTAAATAAAAGTATGTATTTATTAGTGAAACATAAAGTATTAATAATTCCTTTAGATGATATTAAAAATTAGTGATCTATATGTTATATTTATTTTATTAACTTTTATTTATTAATTATTATTTAAAAAAAATATGCAACACATTTGTATGATTTATTTTGATAAAGAGTGGGAACGAAATTATATCATCCCTTAATCAATTTTATAATGCTCAATATCATAGCAGTTTACTCTATTTAGGAAACTTTCATCTTTCTTTATTGATATGTTAAAAATGGTATTGTTTCAGTTATCCTTATCCATATTTTAATGTATTCTATAGTTTTATATGTTATAATACATAATATTATTCAAGGGAAAGGGGTAGTTAACTTCATCCATAATTTTACGTTTTCATAGCAGTGAGCCTTGACATATGTTTATGATGAAAGATATTATAATTTTGATGTATTTGATAATATTTTTTCTCCAATCTTGTTTGATATATGAATATTATACATGGTTTTTATTTGATGAGTTATGATATTTTAAAAGAGTATGGGTTTTTTTGTAAATAAATACAATCCCTAAGATTCATTTTCCCAATCTTTTTCATGGGTTTTATATAATCGTACTATTTTTTAATTTAAATCCTTGGATTTAGTGTAACAAATAGTTTATTTCCTGAATAAATCAATTTTTATGATCCTTTAAATGTTAAATGTTTATATATGCAGTTTAGAACTTTTATTTGTTGGATATTTCATGAAATAACAATTTTTATATATTCACACGGTTTCTATGAAACATTTTAGTCTTGATTCCATGATTTTAATGGATAATTTTAAATTTTATAATTAATTTTTAAGTGTGTAACTAATATTTATATGAGATAAATGTTCTATAAAGTGGACAATTTTTCATAGTTTTCATGTTTTACAATGGGTTAACACGTTTTAATTTATATTCCACACATTACGAACATATTTATGCTTATCCCATGTTTCAAAATATTTTTATACTGTTTAATCTTGTATATAATGATTGTAAAGCCCATAGTTCAATAATATTGTTTTGTTATTGAACAAAATAAAAGAGAGATATGTTTTACTGGAAAAAATAACCTTAGGTATGGGTTTTGTTATATACTATAATTTCAATATTCATTAAACCAATAAACAAAATTTGCATTGGTATGTAAGTGATGCAATATTTTTATAAGTCAAGAAATTATGTAATGGTTATGGTCTATTATTTGTATTTTACATCAATGTAGGGTTTTAATTACATTGGATGAATGAAGGTTATCAGTTGTTGTTAATTTAAGAGTTTTATAGACCACATGGGGTAATCAGAATAAGGTTGATCATAATTTTAGGGGCATATAAACACATTTTATATATTATGTGATGGGATTTTAAGGTATGTTATGGAATATTGGGGGTTTTTTGGGTTTAATGAATAATTCATGATTAAGGTATAAATTATCTTTCTATTTGGTATGTGATTTGATTTTGAGGTAATTATTGTTTTCTTGTACAAGTGAATTTTTAATTTTAGGAATATAAGTCGGGTGGCATAGATAACCACTAGGATTTATAAGTGATTTGGTGATATTTTGATTAAATTAATTTTGGGAAAATTTTGTGGTGATTTTGGAATATTACATGATAAAGGTATATATATAACATTATTTTCCAGTATGTAATTTTATATCAAATTGGTTAATATTATTTGAGAGATAAATATTAAGTAAATTCGTGGAAGTATATATTTTTATTTTAGTTTCTTATCATGGAGTCTTGTGTAATTTTATAACAAAATTAACTAATATTTTTACTATAATATATATTATTTAATTATTATTGAGCTTTTTAAATTTTTGGATGATTGTTAATTTTATTTTAGAGAATATATGATTATAGTTTCCATTTTTTAGGGTTTACCAAATTTCGGGGTTTCTTGAGAAGTTAATAATTTCTATAAAATAATTTATGTTAATGTAATTATTAGATCTAGGTTGATAAAATAAAATTAATCATTATAGTAAAAAAAAATTTATAATTATGACCTAAATATAGCTTAAGATGAAATTATTTTCTTGAGGTTATAGTATAGATGTTTCAATATCTATGGAGTGGTGATGTTTTTGTAACTTTTGTCAAGAGTTAAAAATTTTGAATGTGTAATTTCATCAGGGTGATATTTCAATTACCATGGTTCATGAATTTATTATTATTTGGATAAAGTATATTTTTTACTTATAATGAAACTTATTTTCAAATTAATGCTATAAAAAGACAAAATAAACGAATATTACTATATCACTCTAACAGAACATGGAAGAATACACTCTAAAAGATTATAAAATGAAAAATATAAAAATAAAGGAATGTGAAAATAAAAATAATAGTTTTAAATAATAATCATCATGCACTCCCATGTAGATAAATCAGTCAAGAAAGATTATATAAAAAATGAAAATACTTTGAAAGATATAGGGTATTTTGATGGTGAAATGAGAGGAAAGACCATGTAGTTATTTTAAGGTGTCAATGTGACAATTAAAGGTTGTTTATATATATATATGATAAATTATTAATTAATTCTTTTCATTATGAGATCTAACAATAATAAGTTATAACATATTATTGGGTTTTTATATTAAATAAATTTTATATTATATTAACATTCATTGATGAAAAATTTTGTTCACTGTGTATGAATATTTATCTCAATTTTTTTGAGAAATATTTTTATATATAAATAATTGATATACTCATTATGTGTTTAACAATATTATGATCATAAGAAATAAGCTTATTTAAAGGTTTTATATATTTGTATTATTATTTAATGAATTTATTAAATCAAAATTTTTCTAATAAATGGATAAATATATATATTTATATTGATATTTATTATTATATTTTTGGTAATATTTTTTTAAGGTATCTATGATTTGTTATTTTAAAAGTTAGAACTCAAATTATAGATTGATTTTAATGAAAAATTTAATTAAATTACAATGTTCTTAATATTTTGAAGGGATTCATGACTCAATTTCCATTAATTCAGTTATATCCTTTTTTTTCTTCACTATATGGAATTGAATTATAGAATGACATAGTCTAATTGAAATTATTTATTTAAATACGAAAATATTATCACAACATGATTAATCATATCAATATTAATGAAAAAAATATTATTAGGATCATCATTTAGTATGAATTTATAGTTTTTCAATACTTGGTAAATAAATTATTCAATAATTTATATAAATATTTTAAATATTGGATGGTAATATTTTCATAATTACATCATGGCCTCAAGTGACTTAAGAATTTGGATTAGGTGTTCACCCTAGTTCTTGGGCAGAGTCCCATCCAAAATCCCTATATAATTCAAAACTTAGTGGTTGGATAATTATCTGAATATATCATTACAATTGAAGTGAAATTACCTGACACATCAAGACCCATCCTAAGATTTTAGAATGATGAGGATACTAACCATGTCCTTGCTCTAATTGGGTAGGGTCTAGTTACTAACACAAAATAGGCAAATCATACAATATTGTAGGACTTATCCTATATCAACAATCAATAGAAACATACATCTAATGTATATAAATAAAAAAACACTATCATCTTATATATATGCATTTGAAATATATATAACAGTTGCATAAGAAATATAAATCAAAATAAAGACCACATAAGAAATTAACAAATAAGTTATACATACCGTTATATTTTTAACATGATAGACCCATGATATAATAATTCTCCCCTTCACTACAAAAACTATTAGGATGATCAATAAACTAAAAATTAACCACTTATATATATAACCATTGTTACCTACCATTAAACCCCAAGAATCACTAGGCCTATGATCAAGATAAGATGTTATAAATCCACCAATACCACCTATTAACCCAGCATAATTTTCACATACCCAAAATGTGTTGTCAAAATTCATATGTAAGGGAGATTATAAATCTACTCAGATGGAATCCCCAAAACCACAAAATATAAACAAAGAAAATAATTAATTAAGATCCCCCTGTGCAAAAGATTACTTTAAAGAAAGACTGGATAAGATCCTGATATTATATACAACAATAAATCATAGAGATTCAATGAATACCTTGTAATTTATAATTTATTCCATGAAGGACTCATTTAATAAGAAATAAAGGGTGCTCAAATTACTAAATAGACTAAACTAATTTAGTTGAAAATATAACTATATGTTTCATATTGGGGGAAATCATGTTATTTCTATAGATTCAAAAGTATCAAATTTTTTGATATTATTATACATTATTCCATAGTAGAGATAAAAACAATAATGGTAAAAAACTCTTTATTGAAGATATCACATCAATTATGTTTGTAAAATACCCACCATCCATCAATTCATGTTCACAATTATCAAACCCTATATTGGATCCCATTCCTTAACCAAGGAAAGATGATGGTCAAGGAATATCTGAGAACTACTATCATTAATACCAATTTATGATAAGTTTCGAATCACCTTTTTATAAATTATAAGGAATGTATCTCACCTTAATGAATGATACATATTAGTAATTAGGGAATCAAATCTGATGATATAAGATCTCATTCAGTAGGTATGTTGGGAGAATATTAACCCTTCAAATAATTGGGTAGTGGAACCATGCACTACCCTAGATCATATATGGTGGTAACCAACTCAATAGATAGAATATCCCACACACAAGGTATGTTGGATGAATACAACCCCAACATTTGAGGATTTGGGGTACTCTATTCCAATCACTAACTACCTACTTGGGGGTTTCTAGCCCCAAGAATGCTATGTTCATCATAAATGAACCCCATCATCGACCATAGAGAACTAAATCACAGATCTATAAATATATTTTAATACAAACCTTATTGTATGAAAAATAAGAATAACTCTTTTTTATGTACATGAAAAAAATTCATATATGAAATTTAAATTTGTGAATCTAACACATAGTGAAATAGATGTGAATATTTCTGCATAGATGGTATGGGACACATTGTGGCCCTAGGAACACAACCTGGTACACTATGGAGGGACTTATCATTCCATGCTAGGCACCCCATTCTCCATGGTAGATAAGTGTGTGTGAACATAGATCCCAGGTGATCCTTGAATTCAGTGCCTCCCCTCTAGGTTGGGAGGGACATACCCTACCGGAGTGGATCACCAGCCCAACCATGTGGTTAGTCTTCATGTTACAAGCCCCTATTCCATTTATGCTAGTGGGGATTATTTGGAATCTCTTTCATGAATGCTAAATTTTTCATGGGATTCCGTCTAATACAAGTGGGATATAGTTGAATGGGGTGGAAATCTATCCACCCACGAATCATATTGCTTCAAATTGAACTGTGGTCACTACATCTACGACCTCCCCTTACCCTAGGATACCACTGACACCACAAACTTCTATTGTTTTTGAACTATATTTTCACAGTCACATTATCCCTTCCAACAACAAAATAATGATCCACCTAAAATCACAATCTCATGTTCTGTTTCCTACTTTCACTATGACTCTTTCTCTCTACCAGTCCACCTCAATCAAGTTATCTCACCACCATGGATTCTTCACACATACTATCATACCATAGTTCCTCTTCATGTCCTCAAATAATTCCTCATACCACCACTATCCCCAAGTCATGTTATTTAAGAACTTTGGTCATATGTGTTTAATGATAAGAGTGAGGGAAGGAAATATAAGGTGGAATTTGGGGAAATTCTATTAATTAACCAAACAGTAATATTTCACAATCACCGAGAAAAATTTTGGTCTGAATAATTTTTACCATATAAACTATATAGTATAATGATTCAAGAATTAGATAATTGGGATTTCAAATTTCCTAATGAGGTTTTGGGGAAATTTTTATAATCATCCATGAATAAATCGTCATGAATAAGGTGTTAATTTAGGATTCATGAATTGAATCCACAAAGAATAGAGAAATAAAAATAAAAGTATACATCAGGTTGAATTATTTATTATTGATGATACAATCCACATTAGTTACTATTGTAAATGATTATGACTCAATTTTTTATTTTACAGGTCCAATAAATTCGAGAAAATCCACTATATATTTCATTTTCAATATTTTTCTAAAATCCTAGTGTTTATGTAATTTAAAAAATATATTTATAAAATGATATTTAAATAGTTAAAAATTAGGTTTTATTGGTAATTTTTTAAAATAAATATCATAAACATAAGTCCCGAGTATAACATAATGGAACCCAAATTATAGCCATCCAAAATTAAAACTATCACCCCAAATGTAACTGTGATATAATATTTATCCTATAAGGATCTTCATTGAAGGAAAATCATCAAACTCATGAATTCATTTGTTTATAAAAAAATAAATTATATTTATTACCTTATTCTTGAAACCCTATAATGTGAAAAAATACACACTGGATCATGTTGGGTGTAAAAAACAAACTACACGAAAAAAAAAACAAAAAAATTATTTGAGTTCTTATATTATGGTAAATTTACTATTTTAACCTGATATAGGAAGCATGACTCTAATATTAAAAATTAATATATATCACAATCTTGGAAAACAAATTGCACAACATAGAATGTAATACCCATAATTAATATAAAGGAATCACTCGATCAAAACATAGAAGTGCTAGAATAATCTATATTCAATATTTTGAACAATATATTCTCATATATATCCATTTTTATACCTTATATCACACATTTTGATCTACATTGGATTTGACTACCATTGAATAAATTTTCTGATCATGGAATAATATTCTCTTGCACTGGTCAAACATATTAATCACTTATGAGGGGTTTTCGCCAAAAAAAATGGCACATTGGAATTTTATTACTCACTATATGATCCAAAATTCCCATTTATTTTTTTTCACATGGTCAATCATTTGTTATTCGCTTGATTCTTCAAGGTAAATCTTAATCACCATGTAAAATTTGACTATAGTCATTCTCAGAATAAACTATGACACAAGAGTATTCTAAAACAACCATTTAAACCATCCAGTTATTTGTCTCTAAATAATAAAGTGACCAAGTTATTTTGTATAACCATTTTATCTAGAATTCATAACTAGTGCTTTTATCTCATCCACAATGCCATTTTCAGTGAGTTCTCATGTCATATAATGGGTTTGTTCCGAATTTATTTACATCAATTCATTCATTCCATCTCCAAACACCATATTATCCACTATGGAACAAGTTTTAGATAAATGAAAAATAAAAACACCTTCAAGACTCACGAATGATTTTCTTCAAGAAACAAATAAAGGAAATATTTCAACATTGAATTCATAGAAACATCACACCAAAATATATATTGGGTTTTTTTGAGAGTTTAATAACTCTATATGTAAAAAATTATACTATATTAATCATGTATCAACTAATTTCAACACATAAAAACCCATTTTTTAATTCAATTAATAAGGGATCATTACTCTCCAACAAAAAAACACACTCCATGGGAACGTAAATACCCCCTTTGTATTTATGGGAATTGAGAGAATCAATATTTTAGTTTTTATAAAACATTCAACTTCCTACACCTAATGTATCCACTAATAAAAACATAAAATTTTATTTTAATTAATCATTATATACAAAAGTAATTAGATACACTCCTTCTTTACAAGAATATCTCCTTCTTATTCTATCTCTTTTTAAACGAAGGAAATTGAATTAAACAGATAAAATAAACTAACAAATGTAAAGGATTTTTTATAGATAATGACCTCTGAAAAAACACTATTAATTTCTAAATTGAATCCATCATCATGGAATTTATCAATATATCTTCCAAAATATTCATTATTAAAACATATTCCTATGAAATATCTCCATATTATAGTTTTTAATTGATTAATTGCTTCATGAAATCAATTGGTTTTGAACATGAATATTATATTGGATCCTATAAAATATATATTTCACTATGATTATCATATCAAATCATCAATGGCTATGATACATTCACCCTTATTTCATGGGGAACTAACTTCGTTAATATTATTTGTGTTTTTTCTTGTAATTCTAAATTACAGTCGCCTTATATTATGAATATGGTGAATGGATTATACATTTTGGAGTTCCAATAAATGCATATTCCTCCAACAATGAATGAAACACTATAAAATTATTTTATAATAACTCTATTTTGGGTAATTCAATACAATTAATATTTCATTAAGTATCTCTGGATTTTTTCATTGATGATTATGAAGTATTTTAGGTGACACAAGAATAAAAAAATTTAACTCGTTAAAATTATTCAATATATTAAAATAAACATAATTTTTTTAGTAAATTGGTTTTCTCATTGATTGGGTCGTCATATGGAAAACTTGAGAATTGATTTTTTAGGACACATGGCATACCCTAGGAATGATATATGGTTATCCATCTATGAATTTTATATTGAAGGAAATCATTGGTTAGTACATTAAATAAATTAAATATTAACATATATTAATTTATTAACATTTAAATGTTGTAATCTATTGAATATATATTCCATTATAGAAAATCTACCAGGTTAGATTCATAAACCTATGATACTAGACATGAGGAGTAGGAGAGAAAACATTGTCTATAACAAGTTGAGACCATGGATTTAATATAATCAAAATGATGAGATTCAGGGGACCCATAATGAATACATTGTAATATTTTTAAAAATATATTATTAACATTTTCTTCTTAAACATTGATGCATTATTGATTTATGGTTTTTTAATTTCTTCATTTCCATCCTTTTGATTCATTTGTTAAACATGGATCAAAAACTTTCTTAGTACGTGCTTTTCATTCTCACATGATCTAGAGTTGTAATTATCATCCTTGATTGTGATTTTTTTTGTTTCATCATGATTATAACTAATTTTGGTTTTCATTATTATGGTCATTTCTGGAGATCACATCAGCCAATGATAATTATAATATTATTTATGTGCCTCTCCTATATCCATTCAACACTTTCATCAATAGTGTCCCATAGAGTAATTGATTTGAAATTACTGGACTATTTTAAGAAATATTTAACCTCTATATTCATGGTGTTAGGGTGAATTAAATGGTATTGATTTTTTAATGGAAGTTGCGCCAAATTTCTGGTGATGAATCTTTGTATTGGATCCCAACTTTTTCTTATGTGTGGAAAAAAATTATACACAGGCATCAAGAATCCTAATATTTAGCCTCTAGATATTGTAAATCGTTTATCAGGGGTTTATTAAATTGATAATAGTGGTTTGGGTGAGTCTAACATTGATCATGCATATTTTACCTCTGATTGGTGCCCTATCATTGTAATGAATGGTGAAACAGTCTTTGTGTTTTTAATTGAAAGTACAATTTTCAGGGCATTTGTGACAAAAAATCCCCAATGGTGATGTTTTCCATTTCAAGATTAGGCCTTGTGCATTGATTCATTTCATATTTGTTTTAATAAAATGTAGTATCTAATGAGATGTGAGGAAGAAACTGTTTCTGGTACATGAAACCCATTTACCTACTATATAATATTGATGAACAAATGACCCATTCCTCAGATTCTAATGAAAACTAGGGTTTCAGTCAACTATATGTATCACATGTTTCACGGAGGACCGAAATGCAATGTGACATTGTCTACGTGCCTGATCCATTTACTAGAAGTAAAAAATCAATTATTTTTGTGTCCTACGTGTTGGGTACCTCAGATTACACCCATTTTACCCCTTATTTTCTATAGAACCCATTTTCAGGGATGAACACAACATGGATCGTGGGTGGTCCCACATGCCATGTTACATGGATGATGCACCAGAATGTGGGTTTAATACATTGAGTGTAGGAGTTGGACATGGAGAGGCTTTAAATTCAGGAGAAGTATTCTTATACCATTATGGTACAAGTCATTCACTACATTTGGAACATTATACCTAACATATACCTTTATTAGAACCATAATGTGGGAATGCGACTAATCTATTCTGAGTAATTTTCAATATAGGGTGAAATAGTGGCCTTCCTTTTTGATTCATTGATACAAATGAAAGGTAAAATAAGTGGGATGAATAATTCTTTAATACATATCAAATTGTAGTGGAAAGGTTCGATCATCAGAGATATCTAGGGTTCTGTACTCCAATATCGCTCTAGGGAGTAGTTCCCCAATATCCTGTATATAGGTAGAGTTGATAATCAACCATAATACATAGGGAGTGGATCCTATATATTTGGAGGGTTACTCCCTCATCGTCAATCTATAGTGAGGAGTGGGTCCTCCACTAGAGTAGTACTCCATCCATTACATAGACCAATGGTGGGGATGGGCCCTCCACTCTAATTCTTGTGAGGTTAGACAATGTTCATGGATTCATATTTGATAGTTTTTTGATTATTATGATGATTCATAAATCATTGATTGATATAAATATGGAGATCCCTTTATATCTGAAGATGAATTTATTTATGATAATATATTATGTTTGTTCTATTTTCCATCAGTACTTATGGGTTGAGTTGAATAGTTTTATTTATTTTCCTTCTTATTGGATTTAAGGGTGTCATATTGAATATGCATATACTCACCCCTATATCAGATCTTTCTAAACAATTTATTCATTATAATGATGATATATTGTTTAATAGTATCTATGCCAAACCTATTATCAATGGATCATTAATTATGTGGGGGCATTGACCATGTTTGGTGGTTGTACTCCATGTTTCTTAGCTGGTATCACCCATAAATATTTAATTATAGATATGTTTTATTTTTTATTTCCTATTTATATATGGCTGGGAATGATTTTTACCCTTATAATATTTTTTTACTTTCCCTCACATTGCTATGTATCCTAGATGTTTTTCCCTGAACACTTTACAATCTAAAAGATACAACTTTGTTATATATTAGAAATATTGTATGGATTAGGGCATTTCTTGATCGTACATTAGGATAAGTCCTACCATTTCGTTGTTATGCCAATATATTAATTTTCTTTATCCCCTGTCACATTGGAGATTGAAATGGTGTGTCACTCTTATCTTATTACCAAACCATGTGGGGTGTTAATTTGTCTATCCATGATATAATGGAATTCGAGGTGGTTCTTTACTAGGAGTGATGTTCAGAGTTAAACATGTTGTGAGGCTTGGAATTGGATGTTATTGAAACAATTTTTGACCATATCATGTTTGGTTCTTAGGATAGAGAACCCAGTGATGGTGTGGAAACCTAGGTATCCTTACACAAAGACTCTAACTACCAATTTTTTTACTCAAAATATTGAGGTAATAATTTTGGGAACACCATTGATGCCTGAATAATATAGGATTAGGTATTTTGGATTCAATTTCCTTGTTGAGTCTGCTTCGTAGAAATACTCTTTGTTTGTGGTATGTATTTCTAATTTTCATGATTCTTCTTCAATGATAGCCTGATAATATTTTGAGACATGGTCATGAAATGGACCAGTTGGGTAATAAGGCCTTATTAAAGGTACATATTTTAGATGTGTTCCTTCCATGAAAAAATAGAGTAGCGATTCTATCATATAGGAAGCACATTAACCAACATAGGATGGAATGGGATGATAATTGTCTATATGATGACAATATGATAGTTTTAGATGGATCAGATAATGATATACATAGTGAAATAAAATTTTTTATGTTATAAAAAAAGAAAAAACTAAATTTTAATATGTATATTGACCTTTAGGAAACATATCATTGGATCAAGGCAGTGTTCTAGGATTTTTTGGATTTTGTAGACCCCATGTGATCAATTGGTTTAGCTAATATCCAGCCTTCTGATTTGAGCCTTAGTGTGCTGGTGAGTCCTATAATTGCAATTCCATGGTGAAGTGATTCTATCTTTGGATATATCTGAGAATCTATTTCAATAGAAGTACTATCAAGTAACCCCAATTATAAATTATGTTTATTAAGTAGTTGTGACTTGGGTCTTCCCCCTTTTGTGAGACCCCTCCTTAAATTTTGATCCTAACAACTAGAAAAAATAAAATAAATTTTGGGTGTTTGTGGATCCATGTGTTTCTGATGTGTAATCAATATATCAATATTTATGGAGCATGTAAAGTTCAACTTTCATGACACATTATCTTATGATGTATTTTACATCCATGTTGGTGACATATTATAACCCAAAGCATATAATATTGTGGTGTGGTTAAAAGATTCCTTTTATTTATATATTTTAAATTTATTTAGATGTGATTTAGTGTTGTTATGAACATATTTTATGGAAAAGATATAACAAAGAGGAAGGATAACATCATGTAGAGGATGATTATAAACCAGAGGTACGAGGAGGGTGAAGGGGGTGATCAAGGGTATGATCCTTGAATTCGTTACATTAGCTATACTTTTATAAAACATAGGTGCATCAAACTTATTAATTTTTTAATTCCCTACATTATACATATACTTCCCATTGGAGACTTTAGCTCATCCTTTGAAATTACTGACTCATACTAAGGAACTATTGATGATTGCACTTCTCTTCATGAAATATGACTCAAATGTTAGAGGATATATATTATCATTGGATCTTTTTATTGTGGAAATGACACCCTATGATGTTTTACAGTGTTTCCAAGGAAGTGAGATTATTTTTCCTTCAATGGTTAGATATAATCATTGGAAGATCAGGATAATATCGTAATTAGGAGAATACCACTGAATTCTCATTAGTTGGATAATATTACATTTGGAGAAGTAGAACATGGGATCTTTTAGTTATTATAAGTTTTGGATGATTAGGTGAGCTTGTTCGCAAAAGACATTATATGTTTACCACTCATATGGTGAATTGGATTATTCTTTGTATTACACCACTAGACAATATCGATACCTCTTGTGCTATATCATATTTCCCCTCATAAGCTTCCAGAGATGACGGTGAAGTTGTTGGACTCAAAAATATATTTTATCTGGCCTAGTGTGTTCCCTAAGGTGAATTCTGTGTCATTATTGAAATAGTAGGTTGATTTCTTGATTCATTTCATGTATTACCATCTCTTAAATCAGGTTTTGACCTATGAAATGTTCAATTTTATAAGGATTCAGGACCTCTTCCACCTATTATATGTCATGATATGGTTCTTAGTGTTTGACATCGAGTTTAGCTATAATAATTTTATGGTTCATGAGAATTGTAAACTGAAGATGAAATTCATTGGTTCTCCATGTATTATGAGTTCTTGCTAAGACTATATTGTGTCCCAAATTCCCCTAAAGTGTTCATTTCACTAATAAACTTGATCCTTTAGACATTATTAGATCGATTCATTCATTCCATCCTCAATGTAATTTCCATATACACCATATCTGAGGTTGTGTACATAAAAGTTTTAAGTAAGATCATAGACATACATTAAGAGAAAAAAATTTATGTTATTTTATTGATGTGAAATTTTTTCATATGATAGGTTCCATATGTAGGGAATGTAATCTCTAAGAATGATGTAGCTATGGATCTAAAAAATGTCAGTATAGTTTTTTTAAGTGATCCACACAAGAGTGTGTTGTATATGTGGAGTATCCTTGTTTTTTCAAGGCACCACAGGAGGATTTTATGAACTCTTACAAGATTATAGACCCTTTGATTTCGCTAATGTATAAAGGGAATCCATTTTCTTAGTCTGAGAATTGTTAGATCCTTAGAGAAGATGAGTAAAATCCTGATTAGTCCTAATGTATTGAGACCACAATATGAGGGATTTTAGTACATGGTTTTTTTTCATTCCTTTGGATATGGGATCAGATAAATTTTTGTGAAGATGTAGGTAGTGATTTATTATTGGTTGATGTAGTACTGATCCAATGGGATGGACAACAGAGCCCATACGTTGGTTTTGGTACATTCATGTTCACTATGAATATTTACAGTTTTTATGATCCTTGTGAGTGTTTTTTTTCTTATACCAACATAGATATATCTATATCTCTAACCATGGAACTTTAGTGGTGGCACCGTGGTGAAAGAGAGGGGTAAAAAACACAATTCTTTGGGTGGTGTGGGGTTAGATTCTAGAGAGTTAACTATTTAGAAAAATTATCATTCCCCCAAGATCAACCCATCCGGCCAAGTCACTCATTTTCTAATCGGTTGGATTAAATGAGACGCAACCCACCCGTACTGCCAAATTGTTGTTTCAAAGCATCATTGATTGGGCCATATACATCAAGGATGATTTATATATCCTCTTTAATGACTCATTCATAGTTGGGGCTCTTTCTAGAGTTCTCCCGTCATGGAGAGGTGGGGTTTCTTGGTGTTGAGGGTTTAAAAATTCCACACCTAGGGGATTGACTTTGAAAAAAAATATAAAGTATATATATACCTAGAGTTATCATAACTTGATACAAATTAATTTGTTTCAATTTCTATGAGACTATCAATTTGAGATGGTCTATACACCGAGGAATGTAATTTTTTTGGAAAATTCCATTTATAAGAAATTATTTTCTAATTTGGTTGAGGAGGAGACAAATCATTTTTATCATTAATGATGACCCTAGTGGATTAGTGGGGAAGAACTTATCTTTAGTAGAATATACAAAATATACCACTTATTTATTTTTCAGGAGAGTCTTGTTTGGAATCTTATTTTTTTAGAGATCAACATGAACATATATACTAATAAAATGAATGATATTTGTTTCCTAAATTTGGGGTGCACATCATCCTATTCTAGTGACAGATGATGATTTGAAACATGTTTCATAAAAAGGCCTTATCAGAGTTTTCTACATCCTAAGTTTTGGTAAATTTTTGAGTAGTAAAGAGTTACCATGATATTTAGTGGTATTTTTTGAAGGATGGAATATGGTAATGTAATTTTGTGTTTTTTTTGTTTTTTGCCCCATATGTTGGTAGATAAAGGCTGCATTACAGGTTCTAGTCTATCTAAATCAACCTATTGAATTTTCTGAAATGATTTAGGACATAATGTTGATATATTTTTCATATCTATTCCACATAAAAAGAAAGTTGACAATTCTATATAGTTTATTATTGGACATCGTAACAAGTTGGCATACTTAATTTATGTTTGAGTCTACAATTTGGTTGAGAGTTATGAGTGTTTTCACATGAAAGAGATTACCAGATTTCATAGGATACTAAAGATGGTTGTGTCCTAACATTAACCATTGTGTAATTAATATTTTGGTAAAATTATTATGTGTATTATGTAACCTATATAGGGAGGAGCATAAAATTTTACCGTAAAATAGATGACATATTTGAGTGAACCATCCATGTTAATAATTTTGAATGAGATATTTCATGATGGTATTCGGCTAATGATGGGGGATCCTTTACTATTGGTGGATATACTATATAATAGAATCTATCACACCACTATTAGAACAAAATAATTGATGTAGTAATATGAGAGGCCCAACTTGTCACTCAATTGATAGAATTGGGTGTTTGATAAATATATTGTTAAGATATAATTGGTGCATGAAATGTTCGAGATGGGTTTTTGTAATCAATTTGATAAAAGCTCATTGCTGAATAAAATATTACAAATCCAAATGTTTTAGACCATTTGAGTTAAATAAAGGTGGATATGATTTTATTGAGTCTCCCCAAAACATGGATTATGTAGTTTTGGATAAGGAAGTGTAATTTTTTTATGGTTCATCAGACCGTGTGACAATATGTATAGGTTTGATAAGGATTCATGTCATTTGGCCTTATCCCAACAGTTGGAAAGATTTCCTTGAATATTATATGTTTTATATATGATTGGTTACATTGACCACTCAAACATAATAGACTATAGATAGATCAAAAATGATTATATAGCCAATTTTTCATAGCACTCAACAATGATTAATGTTTGAATGGAAAAATATTTTGAATATATTAACCATTCCCTTAATTTGAGTACTTTGGAAATATGAGAGAATACATGCGAGATCTTAAATGTATGAGGGCCTCATGAAAGCTCATTACCCTTCCAATTATTGGGTATATTAGTTTTATGAGGTGGAAATCTTTTAATATTTAAATAATGTGACTACATTAGTTTTGGGAATTTGAACTATTGAACATTTCATAAAGAGTTTTTTTTATTTTCCATCATATTTGGAACAGTTCCTAATAGTCAAAGGAAAACAAAAATAATGTACTAAATATATTAAACCATTTATGAAAATAATTTTAGAACGACTGGTTTTACCCATTATATGGGTGTCATATTGGAAATATACGACAAAATTTGTTTTTGGGATGAAGGGTTTATCATACGTGTGACACATGGTCGGTCAATTTTAGTCATTCCCTGGAAAGAAGTTATTGGTAGGTGCATAAAATAATTTAAATATTAGTTTAATTTAATTTATTATTAATTTACTCTATCATATACTCTCTCTATATGTCATTAAATAAAATTTCCATGGTCAGCTACATAACTATCATAGATTAGAAAGGAGGAATATTTAAGCCACAGTTGGAAATCATATGATCAAGACAGTTGAAATATGATAAATGAAATGAGAAGATTCATGGGATGAATGATGAAAATATAATAAGAATAAATTACATCAATAGGTATCTTGTTATTCTATAGTGATAAAACCTTTCTCAGGGTAGGGTTCATAACATTGTGAATTTACTCTATTTTGATTCGTTTGTTAGAAATAGGTTATACATATCCCATGTTATTAGTTTTCATTCTCATATGATAAAATGATTTTGATCAGTCAAATTGAATTTTATTATTTTTCATTGTTTCACCACTATTATCACTATTGGTTTCTATGATTTTGAGAATTGGTTTGGATTGCATCTATTAGTGACAATTCTCAATTTGTATATCATCCTTTTTTATTTTTGTTCAAAAAATTCATCATTATTGGACCTTAGGGTATACAATTTGGAATTATAAGAGCTGTTTTACTATTTAAAAACTTAATAATTCATTATTGATATGTAGAAAAAAATTATGAAAATAGTTATGGATGGATTGTGAGGCATTAACCTATTGTGGGTTCTGGTTCAGGGTATCAGATCCCCACATTAGAAATGGGAGGCACCGTAGATTGTTTGTGTTTTGTGGGAATCCCAATTTAAGGCCACTATGAGATAAGAATCGATGATTTGGGATGTATTCCCTTGATTTTAGTGTTTTGGGCGAGTTTATAGTGATTCATTTATGTTTTATTAAATATTGAGACCCCTTTGTGGCAACGAGTGCTACAATAAACCTCATGAAGTTCGATGGAAGTAAAATTTATTGGCCATTAGTGACTAGAAAATTATGTAGGTAGTGATTTACATTCCCATATTAGGACTTGTATATATATTCAAGTGATATTTGAGATGAAAATGAATGATTCAATGAGATGTATGTAATAAACTATGTTTGTGGTGGATAACACAATTACAAATTTTGTAATATAGTGGAACACAAAAAGTGTGCATAGAATTGTCATGAACACTAGGGTTTCAATACAATATATGTATCACATGCTATGTGAAGGACCCACATGATAGGTGTCCATGTATGGGTATCCTATATCGGTATTGTCACTACAAGCTAAGGAGGACAGAGTTGCCTACAAGCTATGTACCTTAGAGTACACCCAATGTACCCCTACTCATCTAGAGAACCCGTGTTCCGTGAGGAACATGGAATAGACCCTTTATGTCCCCATTCACGATTTCACCTAGACAAAACACAATATATATGGGTTTTACATTCTTAGTGATGATTCGGGATATGTTTAGGCCTCAACTTTATAATACACATCGTGTACCCTTGTGGGAAACACTGTGTACTACCCTCATAACCCTCTAACTTGCATATCTTCTCCTTATAGAATTATATATTGGACTACGAGTAGACTATTATAAGAAGTTTTTCATATAGGGTGTGATTTTGGCCTTTATTTTGGAATCATATATTTGACATTAGGTGACATGAGTGGGATGGTTTTTTTCAATGATACTCTTCCAATTTTAGTGATCGTGATTTATCATTTTAGAGCATCCAAGGTCGATACTCTCTTACTTCACCAGGGAATAGGTAGTCCATATACAATATATTGGTTGATTATATAACCCACCACATTACATATGATGTAGGTTTTCTATATTTATGGAGTGGTAATCCCCCATCATCATGCTCTTGTATGGAGTGGGTTCTGTGCTAGAGTTGTCCTCCCCTGATTGTTGATCATAGTGGGAAGTAGTGATCCCTCCCTCTAGATTATTGTGTGCTTTCATTTGGTGCTTGGAATCAGATTTGAGAAATTTTATACTTCCAAACTGACTCATCATTTATATCTTTATATGACGTTTGAAATCTCTTTTCACTCGTTGATTGGATTTATTTATAATTGCATCTAATTTTGGGTTTCATCAAACTCATTCAATTGTGGTTGAGTTGAAATTTTTTTATAAAATTATATTCCTTCTAGTATATGGGAAATCCTAATGTGTATGTATATATTTACGCTGCATTGGATTTTCCCACACATTTCAGGAATTATATAGAGGATAAATATGTTATTAGTGGCTATGGTGGACCTAGAATCTGTGGAGTTTGCAATATGTTTCATTTTTGATCATCATTGGAGTTCAGAGTCATTGAACCTAATATGGAATCTCCCATGATTTTTCATTTATAGATGTTTTTTGTTTGGTTCTCCCCTATATATTTGGTTAGAAATATATTTTTCTACTTAAAATGTTGTTTTATTTTTCGTCACTTTGATATGTATCCTATAGGTTATTTCATGCATTTTTTTCTCTATAATGTATATATTTTTTGTTATATCTATCAATTGTTAAATGGATATGGGTGTTTGTGTGTATACATTTACTTCACTATAAGGCCACTCATTTTAATGATACTCTTACTTGACACTTTTCTCCACCCCATACCTATTATAGGCGAGCTTGGGTGTCACTCTTGGCTTACTATCAACCCTTGCTAGGTCCCAATGGGTTGGGTTATTACAATATTCTAGTATTAATTATTTGTTGTGAAATCTAAATCTGAATATTAATAAGGATTATTATTGTGTCTTTTTCATACCTTTTTGTAAAAATGAGTTTCCCTTTAATATAAGGAATGAACCATTTCACTACCATTAGATGAGACTACCTTAAATTTCGTTTTAATCACATATAATGTGTAAATATAATTATAATGTATGTTCAGGATTATTTCATGTGTTGTAATATTCCAAAAAACCATTTGTATTAAATTTGATTCATAATTATTTATCCTAGGGAAACATGGTCCCATGTTCAATATGAATATAAACCTCCATTAATTATTCTATTTCATAATCCATCAAAAACATGTGTTAATATTTCTCATATGATTGAAAAATATAATTTTATATGATTATAACACGAATGCCCTAAAAATTTCATCTCACATATACTACATATCCTAAATCATTTCCTCATTTTGGTATCCAGATTCTCCTTGATTCTAGTTAAAATTGTTTCATTGACAAAAATATCATGATGTCTGGGACTGTGTCATCTCCTATGGCACAAATTGTGCTTTCCACATGCCCATTATTTAATTACATACCTCTTAATAGGTTTCTATTATTTTAATACCATTATTGGAGATTTTTTAAGCTCATATAAATATATATTAATTTTTCACATCTGAGAACCAGCACTATCAAATATAAAACAGTCTGATTGCTCAATAAAGGCCACTCCTCATTGTTTACCATTCAAAAATTATGAAATTACATATATTTGTAACTCGTTTTAATTAAATTAATATATTATTAGATGAAATATTTAAATTTTATAAATACATTAAATTATAGAAAATGTATTATAGAAGTATAAACCCTTATTGTGAAACCATCATATTAAAATAATGTTATATTTTTTCCATACTAGTATACATGTATTATTATGATTATTTCTAAAAATACATGTTCTTAAAATCATATTCATTCCTTTTATACATGAAAAAAATTCCCATGATTCCTTCTTCTCAATATATTTCAACATTTATTCTGTTATGACTATCCAGTCCCTAGTCTGTAATACATCTTCAAAAAATATTTTTTTAATTTATAAAAGATAGATGTTATAATAGTATATTTATAAAATTCTTCATGTTTTTCACATGATTAATACTATTTCAAATTAATTTTTTAGGATAAAAATGTTTTATATGATGTTTTAATATAAATCATATATAATCAAAGCCTTACTCAACAGTATAAATTTCAGAATAAATGTTATGGCATTAAAAACCTGATTTTATATTCAAGTATATCATATGATTTCCAAGGATTGAACCTTAAATATTAGCAATACCATATCATATTCCTATTTAATTTGTGAAATAATATTGATTTTCTTACAAAATAACAACATAGTTATCTATGATCATCCAATTATTTTTAGTTTAACAATAGTAAATCATTCTCCTAGGTTTATTGGTAAATAATATCCCATCGTTAGATCACTAATCAATCATTCCAAAATTTCATCCCTTGATATTTATATGGAATTATTTATGTAATTTCTTCTGACTCTTAATGATCCAAATTTTTTTGAATCCCATATAATTTTGTGTATTGAAAAAATTTGGTGATAGTAATAACTAGCTGAGAGTATAGATTGTTTCAGTTGTGTATTTTATCTTAATGTACATCGAGGTTCCATGTTTTTATAACATGGTTTTTCCCATTTTCACCAAACTATAGTTATTCTAATCAGAAATTATTTTCCTTAGAGAATTATTAAATCACTATATTATTTCCATATTATATATATATATGATGAAAATCATTTATTCTTATATTTAGATCATTTTTTGAACTGATTTTTGTATAACACATCCTATTTAATTTTTCTAACACTTCCCAAAATTATTAATTATCTCATGATATTTTTATTTACTTTTTTTAAATTTGACCTTAGTTGTATGAGTAAAATCATTACTAAATTTAATGAAATACATATATCTATTTTTTGACTTCAATTCCATTTGACTACAGCCAACGAAATGTATTGAATCAATAGGTTTCATTGTTTTAATATCCAACACCTTGTTAATGATATTCATTATTTTTTCTTCGTAACATGTTTTTCATATTTTATGTATCTTGTAATTAACCTTTGAATGAATCCTAATGATTTTTTATTTCATAAAATTTGATATATTATTTTAACAAAAATAGCGATTCAATCACTACCATATGTCATTCCCTTAATCCATGTTCAAGAAACAAAGTTCTCAATAATTGAAAATAAGAAATAAATATAATTTTTTTTCACCATTAATGATGTTATTGAAATACTTCAATGTTCAGAAGACATATCCACCCTTTTTATGGATCACCTCATCCACATTTTCACAAAATTTAGACACTCATGATATGGAAACTCAACCTATCAATATATAACATGATCCTAGATTCATGTATTGTATTACTAATTTTGAAGCTTAAATATTTTTTTCATTTATTTAACTATAAAATATAAAATATATATCTCATACATCATGCTTCTAGATATATTTCAACAGTTTTTTAATTATTGGTTATGGAAGATGGGAAATCACTATCTATAATCCATGGCCATTTTTGTTTCACTACATTGTAATCCACCTCAACCACCAAACATTTTCATGATAAATAATTATCTTGAAATATTTGGAGTTATAATTCCTCTTCAATTTTTCATGTAGCATTATATTACAATTATTAATGGTTTTTCTTAGTTGCTCACACATCCCACAAATTTACATAAGTTAATCATTGTAATTATGATGTTATTCCTTCTCTTTTTCATATTTTCTTGGATAGCCTCTATGTACATTATTTTGAATAACCATTGATACATTGAATATATTGGATATATGGATTGAAATATTATTCCATCACACATACCCTTTTTTTCAAAAAACACACTAACACCATCATATTCATTTAATTAAAAATAACTTTTTTTGAAATGTAGTTCGTCAAACTTTTCTTGATGAAATTAATTTATACAATTATATTTAACCTATTAACAGTTTCAATTAAACTCATTAACTAGTTGATTTACAATAGGATTAAAATATGATTATTCATAAACAAACATTCATATTTTTTTATTTTATAGCAACACCACATAGATTTAAAATGTGTTTTTTACTTTATTAAGGGACAAAATAAATTTATTTCCCTTTCTTACAATTTAATCCACCATTTCATTTATATTATTCAGTATCCAATATGTCAATTCAATGAACTATAATAAATTATTAATTATTTTTTATTTCATTAAAAAATTTCTCATTTTCTTTTAAATATTAACAAACATCGTTTATAAAATTTAGAAAAAAAAGTGAATCTTGTTCAATAATTTGTGGGCACCACATATCTACTCCTTATGTGCCTTTACATTATCATTCTTCATAATTAGTTTGTTATTTCAATATCAGCAATTTGGAATTTCTCTTCAATAATATTTTTTATATCATCCATATTCCATGAAAAGTAAACGTATATCTCATTAATATCCTTAATTTTTAGGTAACACCATTTTTTAAGAAACTCATTCTAATTTAGTATTTATTTTTCTTCCATTATTGTTTTTTGAATTCTATCATTCAGACCAAAAGCTTTATAAATTGCTATAATTCCAATAGTATATCTCTTTATTAATTCTCCTCATTTGTATTTCATTATTTATTGACCCCTTAATCTTCAATAGTATTTTTTTAAACAATATGTGTTTGAAATGAATGCGTTGTGTCTTTCATTATTAGAATTTGATTCATTGTCATTAGATTCCCAATTAAGATATGTAATGAATTTTTTAGATAAAATTACATTTACTTGAGGAAATTTTTTTTCCATCCATTTAAATAGTTTATCCTAATAATAACACATGAAATAGGGTTTCTCCTAGTTGATCTTTTTTGTTTAACCAGCATTGACAATTTGATTATTTATATTCTAAAAATGAACTGGAATGTTTCTAATATTTCAACAATTGAAACACTTAAATGTAATCTTAACCCTATATTTTATATTTTTTCATCATATACATTTTAATATGATTGTTAAAAACACATATAAATTCATTTAATCGTCTTTGACATGAGTTTCTTCCTCATGTGGTTTTCTAATTATAAGACTTTTCACGAATTTTGAGGCTTCAAAATATATTTCCTTCTTATATTTTATTTCAATACTAAAGTATGAATCTCTATTTATTTAACATAGAATAAATGAAGTGTTGATATTATAAATTATATAGTCATCTATGTCTTGTTCCAATAGGTAAGAGTATTTTGTATCATATTAATCCAAGAGTATCATCATCGATTTCCAAACCTCCACAGAATCATTAAAAAAATATCTAGATATGTTTATTTATATTGTAATGTTGTTCACCCAAATGAATAAATATAATAATAATCATGTTATCCAATTCAAATATCACCAAATCAAGCCAGAAATGTTTATAATAATTTCATATTTACTTTCTTATGTCAGTTATTTCTATTATAATGCTTTATTCAAATTCTACTTACTACTTTTGTACCCATAACTAGTTCCAACTCATTCTCTAATATTATTGAATGTAACAAATTGATCAATCTCCAATTGGATTGAAGATAATATTTATCCAATAAAATTTTTTCAATACCAACTTGTAAAATGTGGACACCATCCTTAGTGATATCAATAACATCCATTATAATAGAAATAAAATATGTAATTAACCACAAATTGTATGTATGAAAACCTTTATCATTTAATAAAGGAACTTGTTTTTTGTAAAGATTGTTTATTAGTTAGGTATATCACTTTGATTGAAAAATTAATTCCATTCAGAATAAAATATATTTCCTTTTGTAAATTAATAGAACAAATATGTTAATATCTATTAGATTGTCTTGCAATGATAAAAAGATGAAAAGACTGTAACCCTTTACAACTCCATGTGTATGACACAAGTAATATTAGACCACCTCTATGATGGGGTGAATTATTCATCACCAAAACACTAACACATTTTTCCACATCCCTAGTTAATGAGATGGTTAAAAATGAAATAATGTGGTAACATGAGATAGAGTGTGAAATAAAAAACCCAAAAAAAGTATTTTTACAAGGTTTAATCACAAATTGAATCATGTTTATAATCAATATGGAATGCAGGTTTTGTTCATATTATAAATAATATTATATTATTATCAACAGGAATGAGGGACTAAGATGGATAATTTTCTTAAACACCATGTGAAAGAAAAATAACAAGAATAAAAATGTAGATGAATATTTTCATCCGGAAAATATGTTCCTCTAGAATTTAGATTACTTGTGAACCCTTTTTCGTTTACCTAAATACTAACCAAAATCAACAATGAATTCCCTATGGAATTTAATGTTGGTTATCTTATAAATTTGAACCAAATTTATTCTGCAATTGAATGTTTTTTATAGGAAAAAATGAAACTCTGTATATTAAGATTCCCTATTTCATGGCAGGGTAGATTGACATTACCTGTCCTTATGACCCATGCCGTGACTACCCCAAGATCGCCTTCTATAGTCCAGGGGGTGACGAATAGCACCAATGGCATAAATACCTAAGCTGGGAAGGCATAGCCTTTATAAATGGTAAAGACACACAATCAGAGTACAACTGGAAGATAACACTAAGTAAAAACTATATACAAAAAGGAGTGCTAAAAAGTAAAAGGGAAGAAAATACAATCCCAATAGGAAAATACAAGTACAACTGAAAATGAAGTAAAACTGATGAAAATTATAGCTGTTATTGGGTCTTCCTCTGGAGTTTCCTACCTGATGGGTTGGTATAGATAGCATGCTTAGCACTCTACATCTGTCAGCATCCTCTGGGTACCGACATGTTGTAAGGTCCACCTCCGGGTACCGTTCAATCCTCCTACTCTGATCCATAGTCATCTTTGTTTTTCGTCTGCAACCAACACAATGAGGAGCGGGCATAACCTGTGTAGGGGTGAGTACAATGATAATCAGTAGGGACCCCAAGACCCTTAAGGTATCACAATATCCAACATGGATAAACCACAAAGTACGAAATCAAATGATTACCCCACTTAGGTATATTCCAATACATATACCTATGTTATAAAGTAATACATCTCAAAAAT
Organism: Viscum album; assembly: GCA_963277665.1. Taxonomy (NCBI): domain Eukaryota; kingdom Viridiplantae; phylum Streptophyta; class Magnoliopsida; order Santalales; family Viscaceae; genus Viscum; species Viscum album. The sequence continues at coordinate 167,186 of CAUJRU010000151.1, read as the reverse complement.
GAGGTAAACACAAAAGTTACTCACTCAGATCATATAAGATTTTATTATATGGATAGTATCAATCTGAACACTTAGATGCTAGAGAACTTGTCCTCTATCGAGTACAGTGGTCCTGTCACATCACACAAATGTGCTTCCCACTAACTTGGACTACTGAGGTACTCCTCCTATCGAGTATCGTGGATCTTCCATGCTCACACTAAGGTGCTCCCCACCGTGGGTCTACAGTGCTCATAGAGAGGCACCCCCCTCATATCCTGCTGATGTACTCCACTTGTCAAGTACTATGGGTCTGTGGTGCTCACACAGAGGTGCTCCCCACTATGGGTCTGCCACGACACCAAGCCGCTCCCCACAGGGCTAGTCGATTCACTTCGAGTCGAATTAGTTATCATTGATCACGTCTCAGCAAGCTACTAGGTTCTCGCACAAATGTTTTTTCTTCTCTGGAAGATCTTCTACACAAGATACTGGTCGATACCCCAACTATCACAAGGTCCCACGTAGAAGTATCTCAATGGTCCACCTCATCATAGGGCTCTGAACGCAATAGATGGTGAAACAATCGGACGCCCGGTCTGTGAGTTATTAACCTTTTAGTCTTGGGGCCCGGTTTGGATTCATTTACGAACTAACCTGACCGTATCTGAAATATACCCCAAACTCTAGTCGTGTATTCTCAAAGGGACCATCGTGTTCCAAGAACACCAGCACCGTTTAAATTTCATCAAACATATGTCTGATGCCAAATTTATGGCCAAAGAATATAATTGGTTAGTAGAGGGCTCGGGTCCAGTCTGAACCGGTCGGACCAACTCAGCCCAACCCAGACTGAGCCGACCCGGTCTGGGTCAACCCAGTCAGAATCACTGGGTCTGACCCGGCCCGTTGGGTGGGTTAGCCAGTTATGATCAACCTGGTCTGCTGGGCCCGGCCAATGGACTATGAGAGTGGTTCACCCATGGATCGGTGCCAATTCGTCCCAGAGCGTTGTGAGGGTGCATCCCGACACTTCTTGGCATGGATAAGCCCGGTTGGCACGACCAGGCCGATTCGGCCAAGGCGCTGTGAGGGGGTCAACATGCCGGCTCAGCCGGGAGGACAAAAGGGGGGACGGGCAGGCCGGCAGGCAGGCTGGGTGGTGGCGAGGTAGTAGGGACACCGGCTCGGTCGGGGGCCACGAGGCAGTCGGGCAGGCCAGCAGGTCAAGTGCGCATGGGAGGTGGGGATACTGTGTTGGGGATTGTCTAGAAGCGGCTCGACTAGGAGGGACGGGGCCTGCCAGGTGCGGCTAGGTGGGCGGATAGGCAGGCAGCCAGGAGGTGGAGAGGAGGGCGGCCAGGGAGGTGGCTAGGCGAGGGCCAGGTGGGCGGCCTGGTGGGAGGCTAGGTGGTGGCTTGTTTAGGGTGACACATGGCTAGGCGGGCCAAGGGTTTGGAAGGGCACATGATGGTGAGGGGTTCCACCAGGGTGCATGGGTGGCACGGGCGTCCGGATGGGAGGGAGGTCGGGCCGACACGGGTTCGGTCGGAGGAGGTGCAGAACGTCATGGGGGCATCACGGTTCACGGAGGCCATGGGTAGTGCGAACATTGCCGTTGCTGCCACTTTTGCCTCTTGCATCATTGCCATGCCGAAGATCAATCATAAAAAAGATCGACGGAGGGGTCAGGCCATGTTGGTTTGCCCAGCACCCTCCGCATTTAATGGTAACAATTGGTTCTCAAGAATGAAGAACAAAATTCCACCCACAAAAGATAAAAATCATCATTCTTCATTTTTAAATGAAAGTAAGAACATGTCACTTAAAATAAACTAAACCCCTGCCTTTGTTTCATCATTCGCCGTTCGTCGTCAGAGTCGCGGAAGGAAGACGGAGGAGACTGCCATTCATTGCTTCCACTGTACACTTCCAATCCAAGCTCGTGCATCAGTTCATTGATGACGATGTGGAGAGAAAAAGCATTATGTCGGTAGGTGTCCAGGGATGAAAGTCGAAGAAGAATCATCGCTTGTGTTCTTTGAGTTCTTTGTTGGGAGGGGTGTTCTTCGTTTGAGAGGATATGTTCCTCCACGTGCTCTTCCTCTCCCAAGCTTCCACCAAAATGAAAGTGCCCAAAATAATAGTTTGTCTATTATTTTAATCGTTGGCACAAAAATTCAAAAAGGTGAATTAATTGAAAAGGCTCCCCCAATTTAATTCATTAGGTTTGCATATTAATTGGGGAGTTGGTACAATTTCAAAAACCAGGGGAGGTGGAGAGGCTCTCCCTCATTAATGAGGGAGAGTTGAGAGGTTATGCTCTCTTCTCATTAATAGGGGTCGGGTGGTCCCCACCTCTATTATTTAAATGAGAGGTTATGGTAACTGGTGGTCCCCACATTGTTACCTCTTACAGGTGATTATATTCAGGTGGGCCCCACCACCATAACCTCTCATGGGAGGTTAGGGTGTGGCAGTCTCACCTCCACCTCTCAAGTGGAGGTTTAACCAACAATCACACAAATGGTAGCTTTAAATAAAATAAAGTGTTATACACTATATTGTATTATTTTTTTTGTTAAAATCCAAAAACTAAATTTTATTATCAACAATTTACCATCGAGGTGAAAGTGTTCATAAGAGAATACTGGCGCTGTGACTTCAATGGTGCCCTCATATTTCAGTTCTGAGCACCAGTTCAGAAGTTATAAAATCCTGCTCATATGTTTACTGATCGTACCAGAACAAAATGTCATAAATTGATTTTGGGCACACTATTCCTCAGAATCAAGCATCGTAATGTTTCACAGACTCGTAAAAATCCCATGTATTTATGAAAACAAATTCTCACAGAATTTCAAAATCTTTAAATTCTCCCCACCTCATGGATTTACATCTTTCTAAGCTACAACTCAAACTAGGGGAACAAATGGGGGTACTGAGTTCGCATCTGAGCCTCCCGCTCCCATGTGATCTCTTGGAGGTTCTCGTGCTTCCAGCGAACATGCACAAGAGGTATCAACCATCCATAAAGGACTCAATCATGCCGATCATCAATCTCCACTGGAACCTCCGATAAAGTCGCCCCATCATCGATATCCAGCTCCCCATGGTTGATTATGTGCGAAGGTTCATGCAAATATCTCCTCATCTGAGATACGTGGAAGATGTTGTGCACCTGGTGCAACTGAGGTGGAAGATCTAAGTGGTAATCCACCTCGCCTACTCTGCTGAGGAACTAGAATGGTCCGATGAATCATGGAGATAACTTGCCGCCCCAGCCAAATCTCCATAGACTGCATCAAGATGAGACCTATAGAAAGACGTGGTCTCCAACCTCGAACACTAGAGGCCACTGTCTTTTATCAGCATTCGACTTATGCCTGCTATGTGTAGTCTTCATCTAATCCTAGATTATCTGCACCTTCTTGGTGGTAGATCGCACCATCTATAGTCCCACTAGTTCTGACTCCCCTGTGCCTGTCCAGCACAAGGGTGATCTCCAAGGTTGCTCGTACAATGCCTCAAAAGGTTCCATACCGATATTGGAGTGATAGATTTTGTTATATGAAAACTACACCAAAGGCATGTGATCCTCCTAGCTGTGACCAAAGTCGAGGACACAGGCATGAAGCATGTCCTCGAGTGTCTGAATGGTCTGCTCGGTCTGACCATCTCTCTGAGGATGGAAGGTTGTTCTTAGGTGAATTTGTGTCTAGAAATCCTCCTACAACCCATTCCATTTCCGGGAAGTAAACCGTACTTCACGGTCATAGACAATAGAATAAGGTACTCTATGTAGCCACACAATCTTCTGCACATAGAGGCGTCCCATGTTCTCTACTAAACCCTACTCTCTAATCGGTATGAAGTGGGCCCACATGGTGAGTCAGTCGATGATCAAAAAAATCAAGTCTTGACCTCTGGATGTATGTGGAAGTCTCATAATGATGTCCATGGATATCCAGTCCCACTTCCACTTTGTGACCTCTAAGGGTTGGACCACACTCGCTAGTACCTTGTGCTCTGCCTTCACATGCTAACAAGTGTGGCACTGAGAAGAAAAATCTTCTACTGCCTTCTTCATATCAGGCCACCAGTGCTGTCATCGTAGGTCCAAGTACATCTTTTCCACTCTTGGATATAACGATAGAGGGGATGTGTGGAACGCTCTCAACACATCCTCCTGAAGTGACACTGGTACCATAGTATGACCTCTGAAGAAGATGACGTGCTCTCCACCTTCATAAAATCCATCAGGTGCCTGTCTTGTGTATATCTGAGCACGTCGTGTCTCACAGTCAGTGTAACCATGCTATGCTTCCCTGAATCGCTAAAGTAGTGGGGATGTGACAGTAAGGGATTGAAGAAAGGATGCTCTGTCTTTATCAACAAATGATATCTGCAAGGCAGCCAGTTGCTATGTCACCTAGCCGAACAGCTGTATACTAGATCTTCTGCTGAGTGAATCTGCTACAACATTCCCCTTTCCAGTAGTATAGACTATTTCAAATTCATAGTCCTAGAACAACTCAATCCATCCTCATTGTCTCAGATTCATGTCCTTCTGAGAGAAGATATACATGTGACTCTTGTGATCAGATTATATGGTAAAATGATCACCCATCAGATAGTTTATCCACATCATCAAGGCGTAGACAACTGCTTCTAACTCCAGGTCATGGGTAGCATAGTTCTATTCACATCGTATCAGTTGTAGAGAACCATATGCAATCTCTGCTCACTCCTGGATCAAGACACACCTATGTCTGGTCCATGATGTGTTGCAGAAAACTACCTACCCTACGCCCACCTCTGGAAGCCTCAAAATATGTTCACTATTCATCCTCTACCTCAGCTCCTAAAATTGCTACTGGCATCTATCTGAACACAGAAGGAGTTTCCCCTTCTTCAACAAGGTTGATAGTGGTTCTGCAACTCTAGAGAGGTCTGGAACGAACCTTCAATAGTACCCAGCAAATCCCAAGAAACACTGTACCTCCATCACACTATTGTGTGGCTCCAAAGAAAGTACCGATTCAATATTCAATGGATCTACTTCTACTCTATCCTCCGAGATGATGTATCCCAATAAAATAACCTATGAATCCAAAACTGGCACTTCGAGATCTTACCATAAAGTTGGTTCTCTCTGAGTGTGTCTAGTACTACCTGTAAATGGTAGGCATGATCCTCCTTAGTAGTGGAGTAGATCAGAATTTCATCGATGAAGACTCTGATAATGAAATCAATGTAAGGCTGGAAAATTCTATTCAAGAGTCCCATGAACATTGCTGGAGTGTTGGTTACAACAAAGGGAATAACTGAGAACTCGTAGTGGCCATACCGAATCTGAAGGCCGTCTTCTACACATCCTCGTCTTGAACTCTAAGCTGGTGATAGCCTGATCTGAGGTCTATCTTCAAGAACCACTGAGTTCTCTTCAACTGATCAAAGATATTTGTCAACCCTTGAGTGTGGGTACTTGTTTTTCATGGTCACCATGTTTAGATGACGGTAGTCGACAGAAATCCTCAAGCTTCCATTCTCCTTCATGGCGAACAAAATCAGGGCTGCCCAAGGAGAAACACTGGGCCAAATGAATCCCTTCCCCTACAAGTCCTACAGATGTACCCCCAACTCATGAAGCTCAGTGGGATCCATCTCATACGCTGGAGTAGATATCGGTGCTTTCCCGGGGTACAGGTCAATGTAGAAGTACACCTCTCTGCGAGGAGGTAGACCTACAACATCATCAGGGAAAACATATTCATACTACTCCACCACTATAGGATATGTCCAACTCTCCACATCTACTTCTCTAAGGGTATGTTAGGCCCACTGATGAGTGATCGTCTTCACCCTCCTTTGATTAAGTCCTTCATGTGCTGCAAATGATCCCTTATCGCTGGTGAAGGTGAACCTTGTCCCATCCATGCGGACACACCACACTTTGTTCCTAATACAGACGATATGAGATCAGATTTTAGATAACTAGTCCATACCCATGATGACATCGTATGTCCTCGACGATGCTATGAAGAGATCCCAACCCAAGCTCTCGCCTCATAGAGTATGCTCAGACTACCGGCACCAGTGCGAAATCGTGGAGTCTGCTCCCGTAGGAGTCCCTAGATATAAGGATCGAACTAACGGATCCATCGGAATCTCCGATCTCTGAACGAGGGATTTGGAAATGAAAGAATGACTGGAACCTACGTCTATAAAAAATGAAACTAAGGGGAAATATACACAGATCGTAGCTCGAATCATATCTGGAACTCTGTGATCATTGCCTCAGCTGCCTGGAGTTGAGGCCCCCCTTGTCTAACTACTCCCTGCGGTCGGGGTGGACTGCCCAGTGGTGGTGGTGGTAACACCTAGAATCATCGCCCGCCACTAGATACACAAACAACTCCTCTGCCACGCCCACCAACTCTATTCGGACCACCACAACTGAATCTTTCCCTCTACTTGGGAGGTACCTCAACTGTCTGGTGATCATTTGAATGGAAGGTCGAACAATCACGATCTATGTGACCCTCCCCTCCACACGAGTAACACTCCATTATCATAGTAGGTAATTAACATCCCCTGGTTCCCCACACAATATATATTGAGTCTTGTGGTTGTCCACCCATGTGTCTGGTCCTCTTGGACCATTGTGTCATCTGTCTATTTCCAACTGCAGAAGACTCACCCACATGTCGACTAGTAGTGGGTCTCGCTACTGGTGACTGCCCAGTAAGGAAACTCTCCACTACGAGGGCTCTCTCTAACACCCCCGCCTGTGGTGGGATGCTGAGGGAGATCATCAATTCTCTGATCTCTTCCCTGATTCCTTGCTTGAATGTTCAAGCTCTGAAGAATAGGTCACGCACCATATATGTGGAGTAGCATGAGAGGTCAGTGAACCTCGCTGAGTACTACGCCACCATCATACTACACTTCTGTAGATGTAGTAGTTCCTATATCTGCACTCCACGTATGGTGGCTTGGACAAACTCCACCTGAAACATGCTCTCCATGACTACTTAGAGTAGCACCGCCTCGTCATGCACCTAGAGAATCAGGCTCCACCATCTCCCTGCTGCTGCCTAAAAGATACTCAATGAAAGGATCACCATGAAGTCTACTTGTGTCCCTATTAGCCTGAAGCCTCTCACCACAACCTCCAGTGAATCCTCACCCGCCTGTGGGTCTATCTCTCCGCTGATCTTGGGTGGCCTCTGGTGATGGAACTCGTGTAATGCGCTTAAGAGGCATGCATCATCTACTATTGGGGCTGGTGGCATCAGTGGCCAAACGAAAAGTAGTGTCGTTGGAGACTCCATTGGTAAAGGGCCCGTCACCGAGTCCTCGTCACTCGGTGGGCTATTAGTGCATATGACTATTGGCACTCTAACTGGTCCTCCACATGGAGGCATCCTAAATTAAACAGATATGTCATTGTCAAAATACTATACCTAGTGAGCTAACATAGTTGAGATGACTTAATGAATTTTTTTTGAAAACACACACACAATCAGTGTTTTCATGCACTGAGTCACAAATCAGTAGTCAGGGTACTGGTGTATGGATACATCGGCCACCAAACCAATCCTGGACTCCCTAAATTGAAAACCACACTCAGTACACTTATCATTATTGATTAATAGAAAATAATGATCAGGGTCCTATGATATATGGTAAAATCGACTCCTCTGATACCAATTTGTCATGACCTATCCTTGGGACTCATGTCGTGACTACCACAATAATGCCTTCCATAGTCCCAGGGTTGGCGACTAGCAAAAAAGGCATAAATCCCTAAGCTGGGAAGACATTTCCTTTATAAATTGTAAACAAAAAAAATCAGAGTACAACTGGAAGAAAATATAAGTACAAACTATATACAAAAAAGAGTGTTGAAATGTAAAAGGATCGGAAATACAAGCCCAACAAGAAAGTAAACGTACAACTAAAATGCATGTAAAACTGAAGAAAAGTAAAGCAGCTACTGATTAATCTTCTAGGGTTTCATAAATGAAGGGTATGTATAGATATCCTGCTCATCACCCTACGTCTGTCAGCCTCCTCCATGTACCGAATCATCATAAGTTCCACCTTTGTGTACCATCCCATCCTTCCACTCTAATCCTCTGTCAGCTTTGTCCGTCATCTACAACCAACATAATGAGGTGTGGGCATAGCCCGTGTAGGGGTTAGTAAAACGATACTCAGTAGGTACCTTGTGACCCTTAATTTCTTACATAACTCAACAAGGATAAACCACAATGTTTGAAATCAACAGATAACCCCCCATAGGAATATGCCCATAAATATACCTATGTAATCATGTAATTCATCTCAATCATGAGGTAAACACAAAAGTTACTGACTCAAATCAAACAGGATTTTATTATTTGGATAGTATCAATATGAACCCTCGGCTGTTAGAGAAATCCTCATCTATCGAGTACAGTGGGCCTGCCATGTCACACAGAGGCACTTCCCACTAACTTCGACTACTGAGGTACTCCTCCTATCAAGTACCATGGATCTGCCATACTCACACAGAGGCACTCCCCACCATGGGTCTGCTACACTCACACAGAGGTGCTTCCCCTCATAACCTACTGAAGTACACAACGTTTCAAGTATTTCGGGTCTACCGTTATCACATAAAGGCGCTCCTCACCATGGTTCTACCATGACACCAAGGTGCTCCCCACTGGGCATGTCGAATCACTCCGAGTCGAATTGGTCAGTAGTTGTCAAGTTTCAGGAAGTTTCAAAATTCCCACACAAATGCATGCTCATCTCTAGAAGATCTGCACCACAAGCTACTGATCGATATTGCAACTATCATGAAGTCCCAAGTAGAAATATCTCAAAGTTCCACCTCGTCATAGTGGTCAAAACGCCACAGATGATGCATCAGTGGGATGCCCAGTCTTTGAATTATTAGCCTTTTAGTCCCGGGGGCCCTGTTGGATTCGAGTATGAACCAACCTGATCATATCTCAATTATACCTTGAACTCCAGTGGTGTATTATAAAAGCTACCATCACATTATAAGATTACATGCACTTCTAACAGTTCGTCAAATAGATATTTGGTGCCAAATTTATGGCCAAAGCATGTAATGGGTCAGTAGAGGTCCCGGGTCCGGTCCGACCTAATCAGATCGACTCGTCCAAACCCAGACCTGGCCAACCCGGTCTGCGTCGACCCAGTTATACTTTATGGGTCTGACCCGACCCATTGGGTGGGTCAACTCATTATGTTAGGCCCGGTCCATTGGGCCTGACCCACCGGACTGCAAGAGTGGTTCGGCCCGGGCTAAGGGTAAGTTTGGCCCAGAGCGTCGTGAGGGCGCGACCCAACGTGGATCGATGTGGCTCGGCCTGGTGGGTGTGGACAGGTCGGTTAAACTAGGGCACTATGAGGGGGGCTGGGACGCGAGATCGGTTGGGAGGCCGCAAGGGGTGCCGGGCAGGCCGGCAGGCCGGGCGGCCGTGAGCGAGTCAGGACTCTGGCTTTGATGGGTGGCCATGAGGGGGCTGGGCAGGCCTGCAGGCCGGGTGCTCATGGGTTACGTGGAGGCCGGGTCGAGGGAGGCCCTGGAGTGGCTCGTCCAAGCCAGCTAGGGGCGGCCAGGGGAGGCCAGGCCAGCGGCCAAGTTTGTCCATGTGGGCTACTAGAAGGGTGGCCAGGCAGGCGGCCAGGCGAGCGACCATGCAACAGGGAGGCGGGCGACCAGGCGGGTGGCTAGGAGTTGGCCGGTTCGGGGTGACACGCGGCCAGGTGGCCCGTGAGTTTGGCATTTCACGGGTCGTTGTGGGTTCGGCCGAAGGTGGTGCAGAACCCCACTGGGGAGGCGCGGATCACAAAGGTCGTGGGTAGCACAACCTTTTTTGTTGCCGCCTTCGTTGCCCCTTTCGTCATCTCCAAGATGATGTTCAATCATAAAAAAGAATGATGGAGGTGTCGGGCCATGTTGGTTTGGCCCGCACCCTCCAATTTTAGGGTGGTAAAAATTGGTTCTCAAGGAAGAAGCACTAAATTCCACCTGATAAAGATAAACATCATCATTCTATGTCTTTAAGAGAAAAGAAGAACATGGAACTTAAAAGAAACTAATCCCCTAACTTTCTTTCTTCATTCTTCATTCGTCGACGAAGTCACTGAAGGAAGACAAAGGATACCATCATTCTTTTCTTTCTCCGCACACTTCCAATCCAAGCTCATGTGTTGGTTCATTGACAACGATGAGGAGGGAAGATGCTCTACATCATTAGGTGTCCGTGGAAGAATGTTGGAGAAGAATCATCACCGAAATTATTGACTTTCTTCATTGGGTGGGGCGTTCGTTGTTGGAGAGGATAAGTTTTTCTAACTGCTCTTCCCCCCCCCCCCAGGCTTCCACCAAAGTGAAAGTGCCCAAAATAATAGTTTCTCTATTATTTTAATTGTTGGCACAAAAATTCAAAAAGGTGAATTAATTGAAAAGGATCCTCTAATTTAATTCATTAGGTTGGCACATCAATTGGGGAGTTGGAACAATTTTAAAAACTAGGGGAGGTGGAGAGGCTCTCCCTCATTAACAAGGGAGAGTTGATAGGTTACTCTCTCTTCTCATTAATAGGGGTCGGGTGGTCCCCACCCCTACTATTTAAATTAGAGGTTATGGTCTCAGGTGGTCCCCACGTCTTAACCTCTCACAGGAAGTTATATTCGAGTGGGCCCCACCACTACAACATCTCCTGGGAGGTTAGGGTGTGGCAGTCCCACCTCCAACTCCAATGTGAATGTATAACCAACAATCACACACATTACAACTTTAAATAAAATAAAGTGTAGTACACTTTATTTTATTAATTTTTTTATTAAAATCCAAAAACAAACTTTTATTCTTGATCATCTACCATCGAGGAGAAATATTCCTTAGTGAATACTGGAGGTATGAATTCAATGGTGACCTCAGATTTCAGTTCCGAGCATTACTTCAATAGATATAAAATCTGTCTCGTACGTTTATAGAACGTTACCGAACAAAACATCAGAAATTGATTCTGGGAAAACCGGGCCTTGAAATCAAGCGGTGTAAATTTTCGCGGACTCGTAAAAATCCCATGTATTTATGTAAAAATAATTTCCATGAAATTTCAGGGTCTTTACATAGATGTCCAAAAAATCCAATTGATATTGACATATCTTCATAGATCGCAACATTTTGATAATCCATTTTACATGAATTCATATATATGGAATTATAATTCCATGGAATAAAACAAATGAATATATAATTGGCGTCCCCAAAACTAATCATAAATGTCTATCTCATGTGGTCGTCTTTACTTAAAGGATCTAAAATAGGAATTTAATTTCATATCTTGAGAATTTTAACTCAGCATTTTTATGTTCCCAGTGGTCACCATGAGACATTCCCTTGAAATATATTTCTAAATATCTCACAAAATGGACACCATAATATATGATTTCTTATCATCTTGAAGGGCATAAGGTTGATCCATGATTCCTATTTTCGTCCTCCCCATGGTCTGATGCTTAATATTCAAGAGTGAATATCAAAGAAAGGATTTTTTATCTTGAGTTTTTTAAAATACATCTTTTCTCAACTCTCACACCATGTTTATTAATTCACCCTTTCAAAAAAAAAGGATTATTCATAATATATTCATTCCTTTATATATATATCAACAATAAATAAAACTTTACCCAACGATGATCATGTTTTCATCAAATACAATATGAATAAAACTATAAAATTCATGAATCAGTTGTGTTATGAAATATTTCATAGTAATATTCCTTTTCTAATGTTCCCAAAACACCAAAAAATGATATAATCATATTTTATTGTTTATCAACTGCTATTGTAGAATCCTAAACTATATTGAATATTTCTCAATTGAGACCAAATAAAATAACACCTTTGTAAATACACTTATTTAGGGATCTTCAATCTCCAAACCAATAGTGCAGTCACTATGGGATCTTCATAATTTATTATCTATCCTATTACTGAGTAAGTAACAAATTTATCCAACTCATCCTCTCTAAACTACAATAAAAAAGCATTAATATAACCATATCCTCCCTCATTTACATCATTACACTAGACATAACCAAGGCACAATTTTTGTTATGAAAATGATATGATACCACAAAAATCACATAATATATAAAAAATTCACATATCTCCCATCCCCAATATAAATACCCTAGAACTAGTAGTCTAGAGAAAGATAAAATTTCCATAAATTAGAAATAGATAGAAACAATCATAATCCCAAGAACTGAATAGTTTAGAAGGACATTTTAAACTAGATACATACACTAAATGGATATTATATTTTGAAAAACCTATAATTCATGAATTGTTTTTTGGAGAATGCCATTATTCCCTTTAACATATCCCAATATGTCAGGAATAACACTTACTAGTATTCTAAAAGAATGAGACATAATAAATGGGTGCGATGAAATAGATAGTAATAGTATGTCTATAATAAATGCTATCATGAAAAAATAAGTACAAAAAATATGGTAAGATAAATAATTGGAATACATTCTATTTAAAAAGTAACTAGATAATAATATACTAGGAATAAAAAATGATATAATAATCCATATAAATAATAACATGATCTTATAACATAACCATGGATATTATAACAAATTGAACAATCACATGGACATCAATATCTGAATTCATAATGTTTGAATAAATAACGTTGGACATTTGATACTTACAATGGAGGCCTCGTCCCAAGAGAAATAATATAAATGTGTAAGGCCTTAGCCTAGACTAAATATAGTTTGTATCTTGGAAAATATTGATTCATTGAGGTGATATAGTAAGAACTACCCATCATGTACTATAAGGACCTGAACTTAAAACATTACATAATATTGAATTAAATTAAATATTTCACAATGATAATCTTTTCAGGTTTAGAGTTTTAGAGAATTTGGACATAACTATTACATCTCAAAGATTACCAAGTAGACACATCTACTCAGTTTCCATTTTTTCTATAAAATAAAAACTCTTGAACAAAAGAGTCATGATTAGTTCCTTGTTTTAGATAGCGTGACATTTCCTTGATACCATACTTGACCCTAGTCAACTTTCATTCTTATGATAAACATTTCAAAAACATGGGATGAGCATAAAAAGCTCAGTAAGGGTTGCAACAATATGAAAATAAAACATTAGTCCATGTATAAATAATAATCAATGAAATCATACTTTACTGATAAAAAATAATATCTTTATCATAGCTCATGAAATCATAAGATTTATGAATAACTCATAGAAATCATAATACATAAAGGTAACTTGATGCATTCATAACATTATTATGTAGGTAGTAACCCTCATGGTTACATTTGGAATACCCACCACAGTATATTCCCTAAATCTCTTCGGAGAAACCTTAGAATTTAACCCCTTCGCATTACCCAATTTAATAGAGAGCTATATCGGGCTCACCTGCCCTTATTTTATCACGGAACCACACTTCTTCATAAATAATTCCCAAGAACCATAACATAATCGTATCACATAAAAATGCATAAAGGAAACATAACATATCAACATTTCAATCACAATATATCAATACAACACATTGCAATAATAAAAAAATTATCAAAACCATTTTCAATACCAAAGTAAAAGAAAAATAAAACATGGTATTTATTTTTCATTTAAAAAAAAGTTATGTCTTGTAGAGGAAGCTAAAACTCAAATAATGGTCACAGCGGCGGAGAAGTCGTTGTCACCGCATACGCATGACAAAAAAACATTCCCTTTTGTCATTTAGTAAAACGCTTCATTTAAAAAAGATTCCTTTTGAATAAACGTAAAAGTAAAAGGGTTTTATACACCATATAAAATATAGTTGCGTATAAAAAAATGCCTCATTGAATGGAGATTGAGACAAAGTCCCTTACAAAGATAATATCCATAGATTATGAATAAATCAATTACACGATTATGTGTGGAAAAAACAAATACAGTTAAAATAATAGGATATTTAGTGTAAAACAATCGGAGGTCATCCACACATATTTATAATACGACATAATCAAGAAGTAGAGGTTTTACCCAAATAATTGAAATTGGGTTATGCAGTTCCCTTACAGAAATTTGGCAGCCTAACGACGTCACTTTAAAATTCAAAAAATGAGTTGATGAGAGAGAAAATGGTATCTCATCACTTCGACATAAAATTTACATCAATAAGGATATTGAAGAACATATCTCATCATAATAATATGTGAATTAAAATACATAACAAAACAAGTCTTTTAAAAAGATGAGGGTGAATGGTTCCCTTACCGACATGGGTAACATTGGAACCGTACACCCCATGAAAGAAGGACTATTCAAAATTGATGTAAATACCCATAAACGAAATTATATTACACAAAGATTAGAATAATGGGAGGTACATACACAACTCAAAGTAAATAGTGTAAAATGTAGCATGAATCTCATGAGAATAAAAGTGAGATGAAAAATCCCCTTATGAAAATTTAGCAGCCTAACGGGCCTACCTAAAACTTCAAAAATAGATTGATGAGATCAAAAAGAGTCTCTTATCATATTAAAATAAAATTTACATCAATAGGAATATAAAAGAACATCCCCCAACATAAGAAATAGGAGCTTAAATTATGTGACATAAAAGAGAGTACATAAAAAGAAAGAGAGAGGTAGGATCCATTACCTCGTGTCCGAGTTGAATCGATCGTTCTTTAATCTCCTGAATAATAAAATATTGTTAATTTATACTTTAATAATAAACATTCTTAATATCATCATTCCTTTTATATCATTTATTACCATTTTATGAACATTATGTAATTATTTAATGTAATAACGGTCGTTTTGTCGATCATCGGTACTTGAGTCAAAAATAAACTTCTTATAATTACATGTTGTTCATGTTGTAAAATATCCATTAAATACAGAATTATATTCATGATTTATATATCATTTATATAATATATATCCAATATATAAATGTAATTATAATATTACATAACATTTAGCGGTAGGAAATGAAATGCACCGTTCATGGAGACGGTAAGCCGTACGTACACGTGAACGGTAGTTTCATTTCTATTTCGTATTGAATGGAATGAAATCATTATGATATAAAGGTATATTATAATTATAGTATATTATAATATATATAATATCATTAAACCCATCCTTTATATGTCCCACATATGGAATTAACGAAACAAATCACTTTGAGGGGGTGGTAGTCTGCACTTCCTGAAATGAAGATATCTCATTTACCCATAATGGAAACAATAAAGGTATTCCATAAATGAAAAATAAAGAAGCATTTGGGAAAAATAAAAAAAATATATATATCATATATATATATATATATAGTGACATCTTAATTTCCACCATGAATGGTGTTAGAAGAACATTGAACAATCCTCGTTTTGTGAGGTAGAAATTCACCATCCACAGAAACAATTTGTTTTATAACCATTAGATGAAGGTGTGTGTAAGTGTAGCTCGAATCCTTCTAATTAAAAAATCCTAGTATATTTAATATAATTTTTTTATTAAAAAATAAAAAATAAAAATATTTTAGGGGGTTGGAGAAGCAAAATAAAACAAAAGAACATTAGAGAAGACTTTACCTTAAAATCTGGTAACTCCCTTTGGTTTGAACCAACAGGGTTTCTTGAAGAGCTTTATGCCTTAGGTAAGGCTTCTATGATGAATATTTGGATGTGGAGAGATAAAATGATCAGAGTTTGTCCAAGCCAATGGCTTGATATGTGTGGGTAAGGAGGTAGAGGTGGGGGCCTTTTATAAGAGGGAGGAGTGGCACTCTTGGAAAGTTATGAAATGTTACTTTATTTTAAAATGATTTTCGGATATTAGAGGTCCCAAAATTATATATTTCTAGGATAAGGTTATATGGGTTCTAAATAAACCCATAAATTAGGTTTTTGATCAGTTTAAGTCTTATATTTTACGTTATCTTTTCATTTTATATAAATCATTCATTAATGAGGTAATCGCTTCATCATCATGGTGTCATAAATAAATTAATTTATTTAATGTCTAAAAATTTAAAAAAAATACTATGATGTAGTAAATATCTTCAGCTTTAAAGTGAATATGTATAGTCTAAGATATCGTCTATGTAGACAACGTTAAAATCATTTTACATAGGTGTTACATACTTTGGTTACATTTTCCTTTCTTTAAAAAAATATGATAAAAGGTCACTATCACACTAAATTGATTCCATGGGGGCCCAAGGTTGGCACAAAGAATACCATGGTATTCCATGAAACCACAAGTATAATTAGGACACATGTTGGTGTCATTTTATATTTTTATGATATTATTTTATTACCCTTAACTACCCGGTTACTAATTAAACACAATAATTAAAGATAATTACCGTCGTTACTACTCATAATGTCCAAAAACAAAATCATATTAATTTAATTATTTGCACCTTATGATTAAAAATATGGAATCCATTTCATAAAATTCCAATCAAAGAAATTGTAGTAATTAATTTAAAATAATTCCGGTTGTCAAAACCAAAGACGAGTTTTTAAGAAGTAAAATCTATCAAAACATTGATTTGTTTTTACATCCAATTTAAAAGTGAAATTACATACAATGACAAAAATTGTATTAAATGATAAAAAAATAAGTAAATTTATCCCTAAAACCAATTAAAATGACAATATATCTATATAAATAATTTGGATGAAAAGGCAGTTTTGAATTAAAATGCAGTTTTTTTCACTATTCATTGAAAATGAAAAGTTGTCAGAAATATATCAAAAATTCACCCTAAGCTATATTTGATATTCCAAATTAAAAAATGATATCAATTTAACCATATTAAAAACATATAAGGTGCATTAGTTAATTTTATAATAAATTCCCATTGTCAAAACAAATAGCCTGTTTTTAAGAAACAATATCTATTAAAAGATTGACACTTGTTTATGTCCGATTTCAATGTGAAATTAATTAAAATTATCAAAATTGGATTTAATGGTAAAAATTTATTTTGATTACACTTTGAAACCAATTAAAAATATAATCATACCATATAAATAAATTAGACTAAAAGGAGGTTTTGAATTAAAATACATCATTTTACATTATTCATTAAAAAATGAACTTTATCAGAAAAAAAAATTTAAAACAAGTAAATTTTGATGTCCCGATTCTAAAAAAGAATTTTATTAGGTAAAAAATAACAGATAAAATTGTCAAATAGTGGATTTAAAAAGGGTTCGCCATCAAAAGGTGGTTAATCGACCTTTTAATGAATATTAGAATATTTACGCTTAAAATTCGATTCATTCACATTTTAAGCATCTATCATTTATTTAATAAAGGTAAAAATATTTGACAAGCATATATAATCAATTTTTAGTTAGTTCTGTACATTTATTCCATTACATCGGCTAGGATATTACTACAATTTACAATAATATTATTATATTATTATTGTGCATCGTAAGATTCAAAGAAGCTCGTTGTTGCGTATTGGGTACACCATCGAACATAGTGTCCCCTTTAAAGTAATATTAATATTATATTCAAAAACATTAATAAATATGAAAAAGTAATATTTTTTATTTACCTGGGATGTTACATCCTTCCCATGTTTTGGGATTTGTGTCCTCGCAATTTTAAAATTGGTCTTGGAAACTTCATTGAAAGCCCCGCATCGGAAAAGGAGTAAATAAAACTATCACATTAAAAGAATGAAATAAAATTACCAAGGTCACCCAAGACGAAAGGTACTAGGATTCCATGAAAATATTGATATGGTAGAAAAAAAGGGATATTTCTTTATGGAGAGTGATAGAAACATGTTTAGGAGAAAGTTAACCACCAGAAAATCACAAACTTGAGATGGGTTAAACGGTATTCGATTCCCTAGTATGAAAAATTAATAGACAAATTTTTTTAAGTAACTATATATTTCCCAATTTTTTAGTCCTCAACCAAAACCAAAACCAAAAAAGTCAGTACAAGATCAGATAATCCCAAAAATGGATAATCCTTTATAAAAAAAATCTATTCTTAATCTCCGAAATTTGTCAAACAATACCCAAAGTTCATCAAAGACCATTCAATAAACATCTATCCTTAAAATTATTCAAATTTACCAAAACTAAGATTGAAACCCAAATCTCTGAAGTATTTAATCACATAGCCTTCCAAGATAAATCATAACATTTATCTCCAAATAACATCAGCTTCTCTTAATGTCTTGTATTGAAAAGTAATTTTCTTAATCACATATCTTCCATGATAGGATAATAATTTCCATAGATAACACAAAATAAACTTACTCATGATTCATAAAATCATTTAACTAAAAAGAATTAGTCAAACTAACTAGGGACTTCATGTATTCCAGTGGTAGGCGATAAATACCAGTTGCACTTTGGTTGTGGGTTTGATTCCCATAACATCATCCAACGCGATGGGTTGTCACATGGTCTGTGTGTTGTCCTTTTTACAAAACTATATAATTCTTAAAACATTCCCCCATGAAGAGATAAAATCTTTAAAAATAACCATAACATATTTTACCAGAAAGGTTATCTAATAACTTTAATTTTGCAACCGAAAATGTATTAATTTTTAATTGCCTCAAATTCAAGGATCATATATTCCCAAATGGTTATTTATAACTATGTCCACAAAAGTACAGATAATTATTCCATGAATAAAATTTTCATATATCAAACATCTCGGTTACACAAATTATAAAAAGTCTTCTAATGTAACCACATCATCAAAAGAGACTTAATACTTTTAATAATTTCACCATCCTAAAATCTACCATAACTCTTGAATACCTTATATGTTGAATTATTACTCATTAAACATTCTTCATGATCCATTAACGATTCCTTTCAACTTATTCTGAAATACATCTTTCCTACAAACAAAATCATGAATCATATCCTAGGATTCCAATAACTGGAACACATATGTTACAAAATAATCCATACCTTTTATTGAACATTGTCAGTTTCTTCATCCTCAATCGGATTGGCATTAGGTATTTGTAAATGAATATTTGTATGATCTTGGTGATACAATTACCAAAACATCTTCATAAGACATGTGTTTTCATAATGACCATGCACACAATATTTAAAACCTTCAATTGATCCCTCAAAAAGATCTTTTTCCCCTTTCATCGAGTCAATTGAATGCTTCCTTTTTCAATTTAAGGTTCTTGCTTTATGACCTTCATTTACACATCTATATCATCTTTATATCCCTTTGAAACATTTTCCTAGGTGTTTCTTTCCAAAACATGACACATAGGTTTTTGAACACACTTACATTTATGATTATTACATGAACATCCGTAGGGATTTGTTTCTCGCATATATGATGCCTTATAAAAATAACCAAGGTTAAGGTGGTCAATCATGAATCCAGATAGTTGGTTGAGGATAAACACAAGAGTTATTATTGCAGCTCCTATATCATTCAGTTGCTCATTCTGATAATGGTCACAGTTTCCTTTACATCCATTGTTACTTTGGTTCCTACTAGTTCCAACCATTTTGTAAAACCAAAAAGGTAAGTGTGAGTATATCATTAAAATAATCATATAATAATATGGAAGATAAACACTAAGATATAGTTATCCATGATATTTCAAACTCATTCTAACTTTCAAAAAAACAATGACTCCATCTAATATACTACCCATAGTGGTTATACACAACTTGTCACCTATGCTTAAACCACACTCTAACCTCTAATGTTATCTAAACTGACCTTTGATACCAACTATAAGGACCCAGCCATAAAACATTACTTAATATTGAATTAAATATAATAATTCACATTGAGGATATTTTCTGGTTTAGAGTTTTTGGGAATTAGGACATAACTATTACATCTCAATGATTATAAAGTAAACACTTCTACTTAGTTTCCATTTTTTTAACAAAATAAATACTCTTGAAAAAAAGAGTCATGTCTAGTTCCTTTATTTAGATAGGCTGATATTTCCTTGATCCCATCCTTGACCCTATTCCACTTTATGTCCAGTGAAAAACATTTCACAAACATGGGATGAGCATAAAAAGCTCAGTAAGGGTTATAACAATACAGAAATAAAACATTAGTCCATGTATGCATAAGAATCAATGAAATCATACTTTACTCATAAAACATAAGAACTTTATCATACATCATGAAATCATAAGATTTATGAATAAATTATAGAAATACAAGACATAAAGGTAACTTGAGGCATTCATAAAATTCTTACATAAGGAGTAACCCTCATGGTTACATTTGGAATACCCACCATAGTATATTCCCTAAATATCTTCAAAGAAACCTTAGAAATTAACCCCTCCACATTACCCAATGCATTGGAGAGCTATATCGGGCTCAACTTCCCTTATTTTATCATGGAACCACCCATCTTCATAAACAATGGCCAAAGAACCATAACATAATCGTATGACATAAAACATGCATAAATGAATCATAACTTTTCCACATTTCAATCACAAGATATCAATAAAACACATTGATATAATAAAAACATTATCAAAACCATTTTCAATACCAATATAAAAGAAAATTAAAACATGGTATTTATATTTCATTTAGAAAATGATATGGCTTGTAGAGGAAGCTGAAACTCAAATAATGGTCACGGCGGTGGAGAAGTCGTTGTCACTGCATACGCACGACAAAAAAACATTCCCTTTTGTCATTTAGTAAAACGCTTCATATAAAAAAGATTAATTTTGAATAAATATTAAATTGAATGGGGTTTATACACCATATAAAATAAAGTTGTGTATAAAACAAAATATGACTCAATGAAAGGAGATTGAGACGAAGTCCCTTACAAAGATGATATCCTTATATTAAGGATTAATCAATTACATGATTATGTGTAGAAAATATAAATACACATAACATAAGAGGATATTAAGTGTAAAAAAATTGGATTTCATCCACACATATTTATAGTATGACATAATCAAGAAGTAGAGGTTTGACCCAAAGAATTGAAATTTGGTTAAGAAGTTCCCTTACAGAAATTCGACAGCCTAACAACGTCACTTTAAAATTCAACAAATGATTTGATGATAGAGAAAATGGTATGTAATCACTTGAACATAAAATTTACATCAATAAGTATATATAAGAACATATCCCAACATAATAATATGTGAATTAAAATACATAACAAAATATACCTTTTAAAAAGAGGGGGGTGAAAGGTTCCTTTACCGACTTGGGTAACTTTCGAAACGTACACACCATGAAAGAAAGACTATTCAACACTGATGTATATACCCATAAACAAAAGTATATTACACAATGTTTATAACAATGGGAAGTACATACACTACTAAATGTAAATAGTGGAAAATGTAACTTGAATCTCCCAAGAATAAAAGTGAGATGAAAAATCCCCTTATAAAAATTTAGCAGCCTAACGACACCAACTAAATCTTCCAAAAATGTATTGATGAGATCTAAAAGATTCTCTTATCATATTAACATAAAAATTATAGAAATTTGAATATATAATAACATCCCCTAACATAAGAAAGATGAGTTGAAAGTAAGTGACATAAAAGAGAGTACTTAAAAAGAATGAGAGAGGTAGGATGCTTTACCTCGTGTCCGACTTGACTCGATCACTATTTAATCTCCTAAATAAAAAAATAGAGTTAATTTATACTTGCTTAAGTACCTTTTTTAAGTTTATTATTCCTTTTATATCATTTATTACCATTTTATGAACATTATGTAATTAATAAAGTTAATAACGGTCATTTTGTCGATCATTGGTACTTGAGTCAAAAATAAACATCTTATAATTACATGTTGTTCATGTGGTAAAATATACATTAAATACATAATTATATTCATGATTTAGATATCATTTATATCATATATATCCAGTATATAAATGCATTTATAATATAACATAACATTTAGAGGTAATAAATGAAATGCGCTGTTCATGGAGACGGTAAGCCGTACGTACGCATTAACGCTACTTTCCTTTTTATTTCGTATTTAAGGGAATGAAATAATAATGATACAAAGGTATATTATAATTCCAGTATAATATCATTAACCCCATCCTTTATACTTCCCACATATGGCATTAACGAATCAAATCACTATGAGGGGGCGGTAGTCCGCACTACCTAAAATTAAGATATCGCATTTACCCTTAATGGAAACGATAAAGGTATGCCATAAATTAAAAATAAATAAGCATATGGAAAACATAAACATAATATATAAATCATATATAAATATAGTTACATCTTAATGGAAGCCATGAAAGGTGTTAGAAGAATATTGACCAATCATTGTTTCCTGAGGTAGAAATTTTCCATCCACAGAAATATTTTGTTCTTTAACCATTAGATAGAGGTGTGTGTAAGTGTAGCTCGAATACTTATAATAAAAAAATCATAGTATATTTAAGATACTGGTGTTATTAAAAAATAAAATAATAAAAAGATTTTATGGGGTTGGATAATCAAAATAAAACAAACGAACATTAGAGAAGGCTTTACCTTTAAATCGGGTAACTCCCCTTGGTTTGAACCAAAAGGGTTTTTTTGAAGAGCTTTCTACCTAATGTAAGGATTATATGATGAATAAAGGTATGTGGAGTGATAAAATAATCAGATTATGGCCGATCCACTGGCTTGAGAGGTGTTGGAATGGAGGTAGAGGTGGGGGCCATTTATAAGAGAGAGGGGGAGAACTCTTGGAATGTCTTGAAAAGATACATTATTATAAAATGATTTTTGGATATAAAAGGTCCCAAAATTATATATTTAGAGGATAAGGTTATAAGGGTTAGAAATCCACCCATTAAATAGGTTTTTTATAACTTTAATTTTTAGATTTTATATTATCTTTTCATTTTATTTAAATCATTCATTAACGAGGTAATCGCTGCATCATCATGGTGTCATAAATAAATTAATTTATTTAATGTCTAAAAATTATAAAAAAATACTATGATGTAGGAAATAATTTTATCTTTCCAATTACTATTTATAGTATAATATATAGTTTATGTAGACAAATTTCAAATCGTTTTACATAGGTGTTACATATTTTGGTTACATTTTCCTTTCTTTAAAAAATATGATATAAGCTCACAATCACACTAAAGTGATTCCATGGGGTCTCAAGGTTGGAACAAGGCATACCATTGTATTCCATGACACCAAAAATAGAATTATGAAAAATTTTGGGTTCATTTTATAATTTTATGATATTATTTTATTACCCTTAACTACTTGGTTACTAATTAAACACGATAAGTAAAGATAATTACCGTCGTTACAATTCATAATGTCCAAAAACAAAAGAGTATTAATTACATAATTTGGACATTTTGATTCCAAATATGGAATCCATTTTATCAAATTACAAACACAGAAATTTTATTAATTAATTTAAAATAATTCCCGTTGTCAAAACCAAAGATGGGGTTTTAAGAAGTAAAATCTATCAATAGATTGATTTGATTTTACATCTAATTTGAAAGTGAAATTACATAAAATGACCAAAATTGTATTAAATAATAAAAATATAATTAAATTAAACCTTAAAACTAATTAAAATTAAAATCTAACTATCTAAATTATTTGGATGAAAATGCGGTTTTGAATTAAAATGCAGAATTTTTCATTATTCATTAAAAATGAACATTTGACAGAAATATACAAAAATTCACCCTAATCTATATTTGATATTACAAATTAAAAAATGATATCAATTTTACCAAATTCAAAACATATTAGTTGCATTAATTAATTTTATAATCAATTCCGCTGTCAAAACAAATAGCGTGTTTTTAAGAAACAATATCTTTTAAAAGATTGACACTTGTTTTTGTCCAATTTCAAAGCGAAATTAATTCAAATTACCAAAATTGTATTAAATGGTAAAAATATTTTTTATTACACTTTATAAACAATTAAAAATATAATCAGATCATATAAATAAATTATAATAAAATGAGGTTTTGAATTAAAATACAACATTTTACACTATTCATTAAAAATGAACTTTATCAGAAAAATACCTAAAATTTATACAAAGAAAATTTTGAAGTCCCTATTATAAAAAAGAATTTTATTTGGTAAATTATAACATATAAAGTTGTAAAAAAGTAGATTAAAAAGGCATCGACATCAAAAGGCGGTTAATCGTCCTTTTAAAAAATATTAAAATATTTACGCTTAAAATGGGATTCACTTGCATTTTAAGCATCTAAATTTTATTGAATAAATATAAAAAAAATTTGACAAGCATATATAATCACTTTTTAGTTAGTTCTGTTCATTCCTACCATTACATCGGCTAGGATTTTACTACCATTTACAATAATATTATTATATTATTAGTGTGCATCGTAAGATTCAAAGAAGCTTGTTGTTGCGTATTGGGTACGCCATCGAACATAGCGTCACCTTTAAGGCAATATTATCATTTTATTCAAAAATATTAATAAATATGAAAAATTACTATTATTTATTTACCTGGTGTGTTACATGTACTATGTCCAATTCATTCCTTCTATGAATAAATAATATAGCTTTATCAACACGCCTAAACAAAATCAACATCTTCCTGTATTAGAAGAACTAGTCATAAAGAATATTGACACTTTAAGCAATAAAAATAATCATAAACTGTACAAAGAAATATGATTAATGGAATAATTAGAGTATATACTAAATATTTGTTTCAAAAAATGATATTGGCATCTATGCAAATAATGTAAAGATTTTACTAGAATGTTTCTTGGGGAAAATACCCTCTTCTTTAGAGAATAATTTATAAAATCAATAAATTGCGCAAATAATAATAAATAATTTCATTTTAAATTAACACTATAAACATTTAAGGGATTATTTAAAGAATTGAGGTTTTATTGTGGAAGAAAAAAATTCATAATTTTTTAGTTAGAAAAACATTAACTTCACACTTTTATAAGAAATGTATTAGAGTTCCCTATTTTAAAAATGATACGAAATTTCCTTAAAATTTTTTTGGGAAAAATAAAATAATGGATAAATTACATTAAAAAAGATTATAATAATAAAATAATTGTAATTTTTTTAGAATGAATGGACAAGGAAGTTAAATATTTATCAATTAAGATATAAAAATAAACAATCGTAATTAATGGTGGGATTGTGAAATAAACCATTACCATTTTAGTATATTTTGAATCATATGTCCCATGAATGAAATAAATTATAATGAAACATTAAATAAAATTAATAAAATATATGTATGATATAATATATAAAATTATTAGTTTTTACACTACAAAAAAGAAATAGTTGGTGAATATGGATTATGTCTCATGGAAGTTAATGTGAGACGAGAGACCCATACCTCTATTCAAAGTTTATTCGTACGTTCTTTTAAAATACTATATAAAAAATTTATATTTAATTTAATTATATAATAATATATATCATGTATTATATTATCCATTTATAACATTTTAATTCACATTTGTTAATGATCTTTTTACCGTTATCATTATTTTAGGTGTGAACTTCTTTGTTTTTCTAGTATTTTTGGATTCAATAGTTTTGGCCCTCTTAATTTTATTATGTTCCCATAATATCCAGAATATTATTTATAGTAAATAATATATATTGAATATATATATAATTATATTCATCCATAAAAGGTAGAGATTGAAATGATTTACATCATTCATGGAGAAGGTTGACCATACGTACACCTAAACAATGTTTTCATATTTTAATGGATGGAACACAAGAAATTAAAAAATAATTTACCAATAAGGAATAATAATTATTTTACATTTATCAAATATATTCATAATTTCAATATTTATAATAATCAATGTTAATTGGTAATAAAAATGAATTACACTACTATGCGGAAACGGTAATACGTATGTACACAAGAGTAATGTTTTTTTTCATATGATAGAAAATATTGTGAATTTTGTCACCCCATATTCATAATAATCTATTAGTACAATAATTATACTATATTTATTAATTTTGGATTGGTAAAACACATAAAAAGGAACTATAAAAAGAAATAAACATGATAGAGTTAACAAATATGATTACCTATTCTTTAATAAATCACTTTAGATCTCTTCTTAAGGGAACTAAAGTTGCTATTTGGAAAGGTAAAAACATAAATATCATGGTTATGGATATTAATTAGATTAATTATCAAGGTTTAGTTGAGATATATTCCTCATGTTGGTGTATATAATTTAAGGATGAGGTGACCATTTAAAATTGATGGGAGGCGTATTCTTGAAATTTCATAAAATATTTAACTAATATATATTATTTCTCATTTCCAAACAGATCAAAAAAGAAATAATTCTAATAAAAGGTGAATATCTGTACAAATTCATTAATTCCATAATATTTGGACAATTTTAGGATGCGTTTTCACCATTATCATTTTGTTTTTCCCCTTATCATCCATTTTGAAGAATACGATACTATTAACATTTTATACACTATAAGAATCAGTAATGTTACTATAAAATGTAAAAAGCAAAATAAAAAGATCCCTTAATTTTTATGAATCTAAAAATTTAATAAATTTTACCACTTAAAAGAATATTTTTTATTATAAAATATCAATAATTTGAAATTTTATAACTATTCAGTACATTTAAATTAATAATATCATGAAAAAATTATAGTTAGTATCAAAATATTTTATAATATACCAATCATTTCCTGATAATATATATAATTTGTTATCAATTTATTTATGTCAAATTATATTAATTCTAATGTTTTAAATAGATTTTTTTTATTTTTTCATCAACTAAATAATTATTTTCTCAATATTGTCTTAAAATTTTTGGTAATTATTTATTTGATAAAAATAAAAAATTAATTAACATGATTTGTATATATGTTTTTTAATTGAATATAATATTTATAGTCTAAAATATTACCACAGTTACCACATATTTAAAATATAATTGTTATTAAAAACAAGAGTTTGACATGTTTGTATTCTCGTCAAATAAATTAATATAAAGTTCATAATCACATACAAATGGGAAAAAATACATTACAAACAAATATCGAATAAAATGAATGAAATTTAATCATAAAATAAAATAAAGTATGTTTCAGGTTCATTTTCTAGTCCAAGTCATTTTAGTTTTAATTTACCTAATTTAATAATTACCATGATAACAAAAATTAATAAGGTTACTATTCATATGAAACAAACAAAAAAGATGCCTATTTTATAAATTTTTAACTAAAAAATACAAACTAAGAAATCAATTTTTCAAAACTAAAAACATAGATGTTATATAATTTAATATAAAACTACTCTGTCAATACACAATGAAAGATCGTTTCTCAAAAAAAATTCTTTTTTTGTATAAAATGGTTTTTAAAACAAATCATACTATAAAATTTATTCAAATTAAATTAAATTAATTATTAATAATATAATATATTTTATTTTACTTTGAAAACATTTTAAAAAAAAATGAATATTTTTAAATGGTTGAAAAAATACAGTATTCAATAAAAAAAAAGTTATTTTAAACTATTCATTAGAAAATAAATCATTTCTAAAAAATCATAATAATTCAACCAAATAAAATGTTGATATTATGATTTTAAAAATTAAATAATATATATGTGTGTGTTCAAAAAATTAATTATAAAATTTTCCAAATAAAAATAATTTATGAAGAAAATTACTTCTAGAGAATAAAAACCTATCACGTACAACTATGTAGAAATTTAAGAAGAATTAATCAATGAATTTGTATTGAGTATGTAATTTATTTATATATTTAATAATTTATTTTACTATTAATGAACTAAAATTTAATTTCTAGTCATAACAAATATAGTTAAATAGTAATATTTTTGTGTTTTTATGCTTATGGTTGCATGTTGTAAACATTATTGAACGTAATGTTTTTTTAAAATATCATTGGTGTTACATTCTCACATCCTTAAAATAAAATTTTCCACACATTTTGATCTTTTTAGTAGTAATAAATTATTTTTACTATGAAAAAAGATTTTTTAAAACATACACAATTTATAGTTTGTATGAAATATTCTCTTAACAAGAGATAAAGGGATGCTTGACTATCACCACAAAACAATATTTCCAAAATAGAAAATCCTTTGTGGGAAGTGAAAACATAAAAATGGTAGAAAATTTTAATCCCCAATTAATGATGGTGGGTTATTGTTGTAAATGTTCAAAATAAATTCAATGTTCTAGATAAAGTAAAAAACCAAAAAAACATAACTCAGTGATTAGTCAAAAGACTATTGATTCATCATATATGAAGGTATTGTGATAATAGTTTTTCCACGATCCTTTTACAAGATATCAACATTTATTTTATCATTTATACATAGAAGATAAGGATATATAGTAATGTTATATTTTTCTTCTTTATTGGAACAACTTCATCCTTTGTTTTTCGATCAATTATTACTTCATAAATTTTATTTTTATGGATAAAGCACTAAAATTATCATTTAATAGAACATTAGCTCAAAAATATAAGGAAACACCTTTCCTCATTTCTACAGATATCATTAATTTCCAAAATTATCAACACAATTTATCCACGTGAACCCAAATTTCAACATAATCCATTCAATAAATTTTTAACATAATGAATCATCCAAAATACATTTGTCCAAATTCAATGTCCTATAAATTAAATGTATGGTCACTAAATTTTAAAAATAAACATCACATTATATTCAAAATCCAAAATATTATATCTATAAATTTCATATAGAAAATACTTTAATACCATGATCACCATAAAACATTAATTAAAACTTGCATGATTCTAAAAAAAATCCAACCTTATCATATATATTCCAAAAAAACATATAGAAAACTCTATAAAATATAACATTAACCATCCAATCTCTATGAAATTTCATAGTCACCAATACTCTCTCATAAATATATCTTTATCATTATTATCATTACATTGATAACATATTATTGGTTATCGTTACTCAATCATGTGTCTTCTATAAAGATCAAATTTCTACAGAATCTCAATACCTAGCCATCATTACCATTCAACATATTCTATCAAATCCATAATGAAATATTTCTAGAAGAAAATACATATACAATTAAAAATTATTATGACCATAATTTAGTTGATAATATATTACTATAAAACAACTCCTGAATCTAAACCAATTTTTATTAATCATTCCACTTTTTTCTTAAGATATTTACTATTATTTAGCATTTTATTTATTAATACTTCATTCTTTTTATATTCCACATATATGTTCTTCCTCATCAGTAATATAACCATTTATCAAACAATAATTCTTATTATATTCATGATATTTTACCATAGGACATCAATTTTTATAATTCCAATATCTTCCACTTTTAAAATCTTGAACCATTGATAATACCTTATAAAGTCCATTATTCTTATCCATTACATTATCCAAATTTATTATATTTCCATGAAAGATTAATTCTTATGGTATTAATTTCCACACATAAATTTTTTTACTATTTATTTAAGGAACTTTCTTTGGAGTATCATTCTAAAATTCGAACATGATGGAAATGATGGTTTCTCTCTTCCGTGGTCACCATTACTCAGGTTCTTAGAATAATTAACCCTTCTCTTAATTGGTGTGTATGATAGTTGGATAAGGTGCATGTATTTAATCATATAAAATCATAACTAATTAGAAATAATGAAAATATCCTTCACCCCAATCATCATTCCATTTTTATTCTCTTCAACACATTTTCTAACAGATTCAATATTAACACAGTTCCTTCTTGTTCCTCAAATTTCCAAAAAAAAAGAATAGTGTGAGAAACACTAATAAAAGTGGTAAATCATAGAGTTATGAGGAATAATATACAGGATATCAAAAACATGACAAATTATTTTTAATATAATTATCTTTATATTAATCTAGGTTAATCATGGTTATCATAAATTCAAATACATCATGATAGTTTGTAATGAAAAATCAAATTAACCTTAGAATATCATCCTTCATTGTCACACCAGGTGCACCGTAGTATTATGTTCATGTACTAGGAAACTCTCAAGTCAACCAAATGATCATTTTTTAGAGTAATTACCCTTTTTTAAATCTCTTTAAAGAACCATGTCTAATTTTCGTATCCATATAGAGATCTATTACTAAAAAACACATAAATTTATCATACCAAAACATTACATTGTTATTATATGCATATAATCAATTTCTATTATAGGGTTATATTACCAAATATATGTTACTCTAATTATAATTCCCAAACTTCTAATAAACATGATTTGGTATTAATTATAGAGACCCAGAGCCTAGTATTGTAGAGCAGTTGGTTAGTTTATTACAATAAAACTAGATACTATGAATTATATCCCAAAGGAATGAATAGTTTAGTAGTACTATTAAACTAGATATATACTTCAAAATTACATAACATATAATGAAGTGTATAATATACAATGTGTTTTAATTTTAGAGTTCTACTATTTCCCATAGCATATCCTTATATATCAATCAATTAAAAATTCCTAGAATCCAAGAAAAAAATCATAAGAAAGGGGTGATCAAAAATTCATAGTGAGGGTATGTATAAATTTGATACTAACATGAATAAATAATAATAATTAATATGAAATTATAAATAATTGAAACAAAAAGCATTTAAAAAATAACATGAACATAATATAATACTACTAAAGAATGATAAAAAATTCAATATAAATAATCCCACGATCTCATAATTTATCCTTGGATATTATAAATTTTTAAATAATTGCTTGGATATCAATAAATGAATTCAAAATTATGAAATATATAATTTCATACATCTAAAACATACCTTCATGGCCTCAGGACATGACTTATTACATTAATGGGTAAGGCCTCAACCTTGTCCAAATCTAGTTTATATCACACGACCTAGAATTAAATCGAGTGGATATATAATTCCATGATCAATTATTAAAAGTCTAATTAATTTTTCATATAAATGAATAATAATTCTGAATCATCATTCCACAAAAAATGATCAATAACAATATGTATTTTAATAACATTATACATGCAATTTTAGTACATTCCTTAGAAAAAATGATAATAAACCTTCAAAATAAATATGATGGTTGGTATTGTAAGAGTACATCCTCAATATTAGATTCAACAAATGATGTTGATAGATGAAAATACATTAATGATATTACTAGAATTTTTCTTGTAGAAAATATACTTTTATTTTGAAAATAATTATTAAAATATAAAAACAATGCAAATAATAAAGAAATAATTTTATTTTAAATTAATATTGTAAACATGTAAATGAACCACCAAATAATTTTGGCATCATGATAGATATAAACTCTATTCAAGACATCTTATTTTAAAAAACATTCCTTTCACACATTTCATCGAAATGTCAAAAATTACCATGTACATAAATAATGAATAGAATATTCATTATAAATTTTGAATTTTTTTTAAATGGGTAAAAATGAATTTAAAAATCATTGGTGAAAAGTAAAAATATAGTTCAATTTTTTTTGAAATCATGAACATCGAAGATTAATATTCATCTACAAAGATGTAAAAATAAGCATTCTCAAATAGAGATAAGATTGTGAAATAAAACCTTAGAACTTATAATTATTTTGAATCATAATACCCATGTTTGTAATAACATCAAAAGAAACATTTAATACTATGACGATAATGAAATTTAAGTTATAATATATAAAAGAGGCCATATATAAACCACTCTGAAGAAATATGCGACGAATAGTACATATCTCACATCAAAGTAAAAGTGGGATGTGAAACCCTTGCCTCATTTCAGACATTAGTTGTATTATATTTCAAACACATGTATAATAAATAGATATTTTTTATAATTATATCAACATATATATGACGTAATGATCCCTGATTAGGCCAAGACCACACAAGATGACCATAAATGGCCAAGCCCAACACTGATAGATTGAATTCCCTTAGGCCCCCACTGCATGTTGACCCAAAAAACATCAGGAATTGTCCCCTTCCTGGTGGGGTATATAATTCTACACCCCCAAAACATGAACTCGTTACCACATGATTAACATCTAACCAGAAACCATTTCACATAAAACTGATCTATTAGCCCAGTGGTTTATATAATGCTTCTTGATTAGTTATTAAACTTATGCTCATGGGTTTCTGTTGTGGGGGGGAGGGGGTGAAATAAAAACACCACTTGGTAGGGGAAAATACATGCAACACATTTTCTAGTCCAAAATGCAGTGGGGTCCCGAGAGCCTACTATCTACTGGTGTCGGGATTGGGAGTGGCGGGTCTTCCAATGTGGACATCTCTCAACCGGGGATCATTATAGAAAAATAGGTACTTATAAAACTTCTTGGATATCTGTTAAAACTATGATCACATTTTTGTGTTTCATGGGATGTGAATTAAAAACCTCTCCTGACATGATATTGTTCTTTCCATGTGTTATCATGGCTGACATGTGGTGGGGTACTAAGTGCCTGATATTTACCAATGGTGGGCTTTGGCATGGGTGATCTTCTAGTCTGGTCTTGGAAAAATCATGTATTATAACTTATAATTTCTTATATAATTCATTTATAACATTTTATTACACATTTTTAATATTGTTTTACAGTTATAATTATTTCAGGTGTTAACTTCTTTTTTCATGTATGTTTTGAATATCTAGATAATTTACCTAATCCATTACTATGATTATAAAATATCTATATTTATATTCATGGATTAAATATAATATATAGTAATCATTTATATAATTATTGTCATATATAATATATATAATACAGAAAAATGAATTACACCATTCCTCGAGATGGTTGGTAGTACATATACATGATCGTTGTTTTCATTTTTTAATGGATGGAAAAAATAAAGGTAAAAAATAATTAAAAATACTATAATATATATTATGTCATATATTTCATATATATATATATTCATTATTACCATATTTATAACCATATAAGTAAATCAGGGTAGAATAATGAATTACACTGCAACATTGAGACGTAAATTCATACATATGTATGAGTGACGTTTTTGTTATTAATAAGATGGATACGAGATTGAATATGGATGTTCTATAATAATAAAACAACATAAGTGTATTTTTTATATCATGTATATTATTTTATTATGGTTATATAACATGAATAGGATGTACAAGAATAAATAAACTTTAATTATTTAAAAATGATGATTTCATTCTTTAGGGACTCACTTTATATCTCTTCTGAAGAGACATATGGTTTCAACTTTGGGAGGTGAAGAACATCATGAAAATGTATAAGGATGTTGATATTATTAATAGTCAAGGTATTGTTGATATAATTTTCTAAATTTGGTTTAAAAATTGATGGAATCAGTTCCCTTTTACAATTTAGGGGACATGCATTCTTGAATTTTCCCAAAAATATTAAATTAATATAAATTATTTATCATAGAAAAATTTATTAAAATGAATATAATTATAATATAAGGTGATGAAAAATCTAAAAAACATAAACAAACCAAATTTGTACTAATTCATATATCTACACCATTATCTATTAATTTTAACACCACATTAACAGTTTTGACCTATAACCATACTATTAAAATTTTATATAGTCTAAGGATAAATAATGATACTATGAAATGAAAAAACCTATAAATGGACCATGGTATATATTATTGACCATATAAAATTAATTTGGCTGAATCAAAGATTTTTAAAATTATATCTCATTTTAATATAATTTTTTATAAAATATCAATACTAACAATTTTTAGAACTATTCATTACTTTTACAATCATAATATCAATAAAAACCTTATTTTTAAAAATTCATTTTATTATATCTCTAATATATAACGTTAATATAAAATTTTTGGTATCACATTATTTATATAGTATAATAAAACCTTTAGAATTTAAATATCAATTTTTTATTTTTCCAATACTTATGTACTTTATGGATCAGTATTATGTTAAAATTTAAGTAAATTATTTATTCAATATAAATTATAAAGAAATTAAAATAATATATATATATTATATTTCAAAATAATTTTAATAGTCTATCATATCACCTAGATAAACCAATATAAATAATATTATAGTTTTCAAAAACTAGGGTGTGGCATGTTTTAATTTTATTGATATAAAATACTAATAAATGTCATTATATAATCAAAATTTACAAAAAATTACTTATAACCAAATAATATATGATTATTGATGATAAAACTAATATAATATGATTATGTCTTGTTTTAGGGTCATTTTCTAGTCCGTATCATTTAATTTTGAACTTTATCTACCTAATTTACCTTATACTATGGCACCAAAAATTACTAAGGTTTCTATTAATTTTGACATGAATGGGACCTAATTTTGAAGTTTGGAACCCCTAAATCTGAAAATGAATTCCATTTTAAAAAAACTAACAATAGAGAACTGAAAAAATATAATTTAAAATTTGACCAACTATGCATAGTGAAAAACAATGTTTTTGGGAAATTAAATTTTATGTATATATATGATTTATATACCATATTAAAATATTAAATTTATTTAAAGGTACATAATTGGGTTATTATTAATATGTTATTTATAATTAAACATTTGAAAAATTTTAAAAGAAAAATTTACTATTCATATGGTAAAAAAATAACGTTCCCAATTAAAATGGTTATTTTTCTACATTCACTATAAGATAAATCTTTTCAAAAA
Organism: Viscum album; assembly: GCA_963277665.1. Classification (NCBI taxonomy): domain Eukaryota; kingdom Viridiplantae; phylum Streptophyta; class Magnoliopsida; order Santalales; family Viscaceae; genus Viscum; species Viscum album. Next base: position 132,304 of record CAUJRU010000151.1, on the reverse strand, counting down.
CATTAAAAATAATTTAACACTAAGATAATTATTATATTTTTATTTTCTAAATTCTATAATTTTTATATAAGTCCAATAATATAACAATAATATAATCTAAATAAAAATAATTTGTGAAGGAAATATATTTATGAATAATAAAATAACATTTATTACAATTGCGTACTTATTTCATAAGAATTAATCAACTAATTTTTACTAATCAGGTAATTTATATATGTATTTAAAAATTTGCTTATTTCTATTAATACCGTGCATTTTAACAACTATTATTTAATGGGTATAAATATATAATTATAATTCTGTGCTTGTATAACCATAGTGTTTTATGTTGTATATGCTACTGACCATAGTATTATTTTCAAATCTCAATGTGTTATACCATCATTTTTGAATTAATATTAAATATTACATAAAATTTCAATGAAATAAAATAACATAAAAAAATTAAAGATTCATCTATCAATAAGATATTAAAGTATTAATATAATTTATCTGAATTATGAATATTATATCCTATTAACAATATGTAATTATACCATAAAAATTATCAATAGACAACAAAACAATCAAGATACATCACGAAAATAATAATAAATCATGTAATGAATAATCACACTTCATCACTTTATTTAATTAATGTAATATTCGTTATCCTCATTGGTTTAATTTTTTATCCTTATTAAAAAATAGATTAACCATACCAATCCAACATTAAAAACATAATAAAATAGATAATATCTTAACCACTTAACATTAAGTGAAATATCAATAAGCATAACTTTAGAGGAAGAATACTTCAATGATAAAAAATACATAACATTTGATACTGACACTAAAAAAATAATAAACATTAATATTTTTTATAGTCCTTGAATAGAACATAAAAATATTAATTAATATCCTCAATCAATCCATTATATGTAAAATAACACAGTAAGAATAGAGGAACATAATATAAGGATAATTTTTAAAGGAAGAGAATCTTATTGACTGAATTCAAGGAATAAAATTCCCAAAAAGACATTCAAAGATCCTAATAAAATCCACAAGATTCCTAGTGTTCAAAAAAATTTAATAAATGAAGGTATATGAAAATTCATTAGAATTTATATTTTATTATTGATGTACCAAAAACCATAGTGTGATGGACCGCATATCAAGAAAATGTGGTAACATTAACAAACCCTTTTGAAAATCACGATGTGTTATCCCTTTCAATTGATCCGAACAATATTTAAAATCGATGATACTAAGTAAAATCACAATATAATAGGTTTATCCATTCAATAAATATTTATCTTCTATAAATAATGATCAAAATATAAATCCCCTAATTTATTTTAAGATTCACCCTTAAAACATCATTGTGCAACTACAATCGCAACGACTAAAAGTCACTAACCATAGTGGTTTCAAATAATCATGGAATAAATTACCATTATAAAATGAAATTTTCATGGCATAATCTCCCAAAATATAGTGTTAAATGTAGACATATAAAAATAACATTCTACTGATCTACTAAATAATAAATTACATTCAAATTAATTGTAGTTGTAATATTATTTGGCTGAAAATTTAATTTTTAGTTAAAACACAACTCCTCTTCCACCATCCATCTATAGAACTAATTCTCAAAAAATCACACACCTATAATATAATAAATTATAATAAATATAAATTACAGTTCCCAATATTATATACCTCTCATAGGATTATCATCCAAAAGATAAAATAAATTCTAATAAATTGAAACTCTTAAAAAACATTATATTATAATAGTCATCAATCAAGACCACTTACATTAATAATCCCAAAACACACACCAAGAAGATGGGATCAATAAAAAAACATCTATATACTCACATCAAACATATATTAAAAATGAATTTTAGCCTTTTGTTAGAGAAATCTCATCTATATTGAAAATAATAATAAAAAAATAACACTCTAAATATATATTGAACACACATATCTTAGGAAAAAAAATTCAACATTATCACTTACCTATCACGATTTGTCTTAAAATAATACTACCATTTGAGATAACTGTCAACTAGGAATCACATTATTGAAAAAAATAAATAATGTAAAAATAATATAAGCAATAACATCAATTAATCTAATCTATAACTAAACCCTCTTACCATACATTAATATTTTCATAAAATAAATACAAATTTATGTTTGTGAAATTATTTTATAAAATAATTTAACCTTCAACTAGAGAATAGTTCAACATCATGAAAGTTTTCATGATTTTTATAACATTTTAGGATTTTATAAAACCTAAATATTTTATTTTATTTCATTTTAAAATAAAAAAAATAAATTTAGATCATTACTCATCTAAAAATAAACACCAAAACAAAAATACATTTTTTTTAAAATACAATTAAAATATTAAATTCACAAAGACCTTTGATTAAAATTTATAATGATCATTTAAAAATGATTTATTTTTGTTTTAATATTTTTATATACTCTTAAGACTAATCAATATTCAATATAAAACTTTTTATTTATTATCTCAATATCTATAGGTTTCCTGAAAATATATAAATTTTGACTGAAGAACAAAATAAATCATGAGGAACTCAAACTATTATGTTCCACCACATTGAAAATATACTAAAAAATCCCCAATAATAGAAAAACAAGGCCCACATACACCTAAAAAATAAATATTCGTCCTCTAAAGGATTCCCATTCCATTTTACATAAAAGAAATATAATGTCCAAGATTTAAAACATTCACTTAACCACTTTTAATCATTTGAAGAAAGATCTTGTCAAAACATCTTATCCTAGATTGGGATTCGTATATTTTACCATGAAACCACTAACATTCATCTACATCATAAAAAATGAATATTGAACATTTGGATTTAAATTAAATATAAAATTTCATGTTCATGTGGCTTTAGTTGTGATGATTTCAAAAAAATTCAAATATAAATATATACGAGCGATCTCCATGAAAATGTTTACAATATCCTTTAAGATAAAATTTGAGAATAACATGAAAAAATTCATTCTTTTACCCCTAAGAAATAAACTCCTTCTTAAAACACTTAATATTATATTCAAATTGATCTCATCCATGCATCTATAATTATCTACCATTAGTTATTAGAAAACCCTCACAATGTGAACTAAAAAAATAAGGAACTATTAGTTGATCTAAATTGATACATGGCCTATATATTATTGATCATCACACTGAGAGTTAAACTACTATATATACACTATTTTGTATTAATTTTTCATTTTTTTATAATTTAGACATAAGAATCCTGTAATGAATTGTTTCACGAAAAAATACATTCATGTGTTTTGAAGGTGTGTAGATAAATTATTTCTTAAAAACTTTATCATGAATATGTTTTATGATAATTGATGCTATGTTTAATGAAATATATGGTTATATTTATCATGTTAATAAAACCTAGGTGTGAAGGGCTCCTTAACACAATAAAATAGCTTAGAATTGAATAAGAGTTTATTATTACAGAAGAGTCACTCAAAAATGATTCACGGTGATATTATTATGAGGAAACATAAGGTTTTTTAATGCATCTTAATTTTGAGAAAATTGTTATTTGGAATGAGGATTCTTGGGAGAACTACTGGAAATCTTATCATAAATTAGATTCAAATATGCAACTATTAATTTTTCACTACATTGTGTCTTGGCCATGAAATATTTTTAAATGACTGTTAATGATGATATTAAATGATCATACCATAATTAATTATATCACACCATGACTGTGATTATATATTTTTGGAATCATTGTAGATTTAGACATAGATATATGATGAAAACATTTGATCTAATGATCAGAAAAATGTTTTATCAATCCATGATGATTTTTAGGACTATAAATATGAACAGTAACCTTTAAAAAATGAGGATTTCATAATATAACTTATCATACATTTTACAGATAATTATAGATTTTATTTGGATATAAATTAGTAGATTATTAATGGTATGAACATTATCAAAATTTATTATTGATAGACACATTGGAAAACATCTAGATTATTCTTTTATAAATACCAATAAGGCATGATATTACTAAATTCTTTATTATTTTTTATAATAGGTCAAAAATGTGGACTAAGGGATCATAACCATTGCACACCAAGTATTATCAACACAAAAAATATATTTTGTGAACATTGTAAAAGAAATTTATTATTGGTGTTATTTATCTATATATATCAAAAAAATAACTTATCTTCATTCACGAACCTCTCCAAAAAACACAAATACATTAACATGTTAGTGTTTTGGAAACCATAAATTCACACCAGCCCGCTTACAATGGTGGTGAATATTTTCCAAGGCATATTGTAACGTCCCAGTTCCAGAAGCCACCCAGAGGCGCCCTGTACCCGGTTGGTCACACAGCCTCAACCGCATTTCCCCAAACACCAGAGGCTGCTAACTAGTAGTGAGGGCCTTGGGAGTGATTGTGGGGAAACTATGTCCTCTATGGCAGAGTACACATCGAAAGAAGAATAAAAATGCAATAGCAGAAGCAGTAATAACCAAAAATATAACAGCGGAAGACTAAATCAACAAACTGGAGCACATATGTATATATGAAATGATGCATGATACATAACTAGGAAAGTATCCAAACAAGTCACAATGTTGGAAAACACTATAGTACCAAAAAAAGTATAAAAGAAAGTTAAACATCTCCTTAGCATCGCAAGCCAATGCTTGGTCCCATGCTCCCCTACTCCAAGGAATCAAGTCCCAGAAGTCGAAGTGTGCTTGCCCTTGTCTATACCTGCAACAACATAGTCTTGTTTGGCCCAAAAGCATGGCCCAAATAGGGTGTTAGATAAAATACCAACAGCTAACCACCCAAATCTCTATTCCTAACAGTCAGTGAGTATATGGAAGGTAAAAGCACAGTAAGCAGTAAACGGAAACAACAAAGCAGTAGGCAGTAAACAGCAAGCAATAAAATAGGATGATACATTGCAGCAATCAATCTACAACCAAAGAACAGAACAAATAACTAAAAGCCGAAAACCATCTGGGAAGTACTCGCAGTCGTCCCGTCCGATCATATACAAGAAGTACCACAACCCTCTGGGCAGTGTGCTCAGCCTAACACTTCTGGCTTGGTCATACACAATTATGAGACTCTCTCGGGAATCTCACTCGGTCAATTCCCCTTATAGTCTATGGTAGTCAGGGACTCTCTTGAGGGAGATCATATTGTCTAACCATCTTAAACCCAAGGTCTAGAGACTCTCAGAGGAAGCTATCTCGGTCAATTCCTCCTATATCCTCAGGTATACCACAGACTCTCTATGGAAGCTCACTCGGTCAATTCCTCCTCTAGCCTAGGAAGGTTCTTAAAAAGATTCAAACAAGGTAAGACTCTCTGAGGAAGCTCACTTGGTCAACCATCCTGTTGTTTATAATATCCAAGACTCTCTGGGAGCTCACTCGGTCCATCCCCTATGTAGTCTTCAATATCTAAGACTCTCTAGGAAGATCACTCGGTCTATCCCATATAGTCTATAGCACTAGGGTCTCTCAACCCCATGTCAGTCTATGCATAATAATGCTATAAGGAAAAATTACACCTATAGAGCTACTTGGATATCCAAAATACACCTATAGAGCTACATACTTAACAGTCAACAAGGCAACAGGCTTGTCATGAGTTTTCACTTCAACCTATAATCGCAAGGCATGGATCAAGTGTAGCAGCCAAAGGAAACTGAGTCCCAAAGGTCGTAAACGAAACAAGGCAAGGGAAAATATGTCCAAGAACAAAAAATTATCTTCTAACATGGTCAGATTTATCTCTACACAAGCATACAAGCAAGGCAGGAAAACAACGAGGGCAAAAAGGTAAACACGTAATACCCCATTCACAGGTATTGGTGGAAATTGAACATAAAATTTAGAGACTTTGAATGGTAAAGAACATACCACCTACCTCTATCCTAGGAGATCAATATACTTGTACCACGATGGATTATTCCCCATAGAACATCGTAGATCTAAGAAAACACACAAAACGTTCAACCATAGATAACTTGAGGAAGAGGAAGATTTGAAAAAAAGGCTCAAGCATAAGGAAGAACTCACCGCTGTGCTTCCAACGCAATCGACCGTGCTCGAATCAGAGAATGAACCATGATGTGGGGGATTAGGGAAGATCCGACCATACAGGTCACCCTCGAATGAACCAGACTGAGAGGAAGATGAATATGGCGATTAGGCGCGACCCCGGTCCGTTTAGGAAAAAAAAGAAAAGTACACAGTGTGTATTTTTAAAGTACATGGCGTGTAGTGGGTTTTTCCATAATCTACCAAAATTGGCCTCCACGTCACCCCTACACACCATGTGTGTGTCCCGGGCATGGCCAGCACACGGCTTCGAGCCGGAGAAGAGTACAAGGCGTGTACTCAGAAAGCACACGATGTGTACTTCGAAATTTTCCAAAAACTCCATTTTTCTTAAAATCTCCAGAAAAAGGAAAATTGAACCTGAAACGAAGATGGAGGTTCTAAAGAACTTCCCCCCTTAAAGAAATTCTTCCTCAAATTTCCCTAGATGGGTGTAGAAGAAGAATCCTCGAACAGCTCCGGCCACTGTGATCAAACCTCGGCCTCCCTCTCCCAAGTCTCGTACTATACTTGCACGTGCTGACATAGCACTCATACTAGAGGAACATACTGGCATCAGATAACCTTTATACTGCGATAAAAAATATGTATAGGATGATATTCAAATGAAGCATCCACTTCGAGATCAACCTCCTAGGGCTGGAAGACATGAGATAGTTCTGAAAATTAACGTCAGAACTAAGAGATGTGGAAGATGTCGTGCATAGCCTACTACCTCTGAGGTAGCTGCAACCGATAGACATCCGACCCAACTCTCTCCAAAACCTCAAACGGCCCGACGTACCACGGTGAAAGCTTACCCTATCTCCAAATCCTCTTGTGTCCCAAACTCTGTGCGACACGCAGGAAAACATGATATCTAACCTTGAACTCCAATGGTCGTCTCCGCTGATCAGCATAAGACTTCTGTCAAGACTGTGTTGTAGCCAACCTCTTCTGAATCAACTCTATTTTCTCTGAGGTCTCCTGAACAAGACGAGGTCCTAGAAAATCGTATTCTCCTTCCTCCAGCCAGCATAAGGGTGATCTGCATGGCCAACCGTACAAAGCCTCGTATGGTTCCATCTGAATGGTCACCTGAAAAAATATGGTATATGTGAATTACACAAGAGGTATATGCTTCTACAAAGGACCTCCTAAGTCTAGAATGCAATCTCAGAGCATATCCTCAAGCACCTGGATCATGCGCTTAGACTGGCCATCATTTTGGGGATGGTATGCTGTGCTCAAAAGTACCTGTGTACCCAAGTCCTTCTGAAGTCCCTGCCAGAACCGAGAGGTAAAGAGAATATCCCTGTCTAAAACAATGGAGTGTGGAACTCCATATAGATGTACAATCTCTCAGATATACAGTCGTCCTAGATCATCAACACTGAAGGTCTCCTTGATCGGCAAGAAGTGTTCTACCTTCATTAGTCTGTCAACGATGACCCAAACGACATCACTTCATCAAGGTTTCCTCGACAACCCAGTCACGAAGTCCATCACGACATCGTTTCACTTCCACTCCAGAATGAGTAACTACTGTAAAAGCCCTATTGGTTGTTGATGCTATACATTCAGCTTCTAACAAGTAGAACACCTCATGAGAAAACCAGAAACGTCTCTCTTCATACCTGGCCACCCGTACTGGTGATGAAGATCCTGATACATCTTGGTGACGCCAGGATGAACTACCCAAACTGTGGAATGGAAATACCTCATCAGCTCCTCATGTATGTCTGCTGGCACCCATACACGTCCTTGGAAACACAAGATCTCATCCTCACCCACTATCCACCAAGGAAGAGGGTCCCCTCCTAACACACTCTCCCGCAGGACTAAGGCCTCTGAATCTGATAGATGCCTCATTCATACCCGATCAATAAGTGTAGAGGTAACAGCCAAAGATGAAAAAAAAGTCTCTCCCTGGTTATCGTGCACCTCCAGATGCATCTCAGAGAATAGAGGCATAAGCTGCCACTCATTGAAGGCCTCCAGAACTGCCAGAATTTGGTTTCATCTGCTCAATGCATCTGCGATTGCATTGCCCTTTCCCTTCATATATACGAGATCGAAGTTAAAGGACTGAAGATAATCGACCCACCTGCGCTATCTCGGATTCAAATCGTGCTGATTGAAGATATACTTGAGACTCTTGTGGTCAGCGAAAACCACAATGTGCATTCCTAGTAGATAGTGTCTCCAACAATGTAAGGAATTAAAAAATGCTACCAACTCCAGATCATGCATTGGGTAATTCCTATCATGTGGCCTCAACTACCGAGACCCATACGCAACGACTCCATCTCCCTAAATGAGCATATCTCCTAGACTGGTACCTGAAGCATCACTGTAAATAGTGTAGCCCTTTCCCATCTCTAGAAATACTAGTATCATTTCTGATTTCAACCTCCCTTTCAGCTCCTGAAAGGTTGACTCACAAGAATCTGACCATAAAAACTACACCCCCTTCTTGGTCAGACCTTTCAACGGTGCTTCTAGGTGTGAGAAGTACTGAAAGATGAATCTGTAGTATCCGACAACCCCTAGGAAACTCCGCACCTCAAAGACGTTCATCGGCTGCTCCTAGGAAACTACAGATCTCATATTCTCTGTGTCCACTAGCACTCCTGTCTCTTTGATAACATGACCCAGGATATGAATCTGATCTGTCCAAAAGTGGCACTTCGAGAGTTTATCATATAGACAATTCCCTCTCAGTGTACTCAAAATGTTCTCAAGATGTGTGGAATGGTCGTGTCAAGTGTGAGAGTACACCAAGATGTCATCCACAAAGACCACGAAAAAGGAGTCCATGTACGGATGGAACTCTCGGTTCATTAATTCCATGAAGACCGCAGATGCGTTTGTAAGATCGAACGGCATGACTGTGTATTCCTAAAGACCATACCTTCTCTTGGAATATATTAGAGGTATATCTGATGGTCTAACGTGAAACTGATGATAACTGGACCTCAGGTCGATCTTCGAGAACACCCGGGCTCCTCGAAGCTGATCAAAGAGGTCAGCGATCCTCAGCAAGGGATATCGGTTCATGACCGTCAACTGGTTCAACTTCAGATAATCCTCACAAAGCCGAAGGGTACCATCTGCCTTTTTAGAAAATAGGACAGGAGAACCCCATGAAGAAGTGCTGGGTTGGATGAAACCCTTTGCCTGCAACTCCTCCATCTTCTTCTTGAGCTCCTACAACTCAGGTTTAGCCGTCATATAGTAAGGAATGGACAACGCTGCCACTCCTGGCACGAGATCAATCGAGAAGTCTACCTCACGCTCCAAAGATAAGCCTGAAAATTCCTCTGGAATGACATCCCTGAAACGATCCAACACTGGGGGAAAGAATAACTGTGATGTCCCCTAGTCTTCCAGATATGGACTGGGAATCTGGGCTATAAGTTCCCCTAGCACATGATGCTTTGGTCCATATCTACCTGCCTGGACATCCCACTCACCTCTATGAAGGAAGGATCTGCCCTCTAGTGATATGATACTCACCCTGTGGTGATAGCAATCGACGACTGCCTGGAAGGGAACCAAACAGTCCATCCTGAGAATGACGCGATAGACCGTCATCTCTAGGACATACAGGTCCCATAAGAAATTACACCCCAAAACCTCAAGAGGGAACTCTCTTCATTGACATACACTAGATGTCCTCATTCCCAACAGTGTGTCATGAGTCAACACGTCGGCAGATGAAAAGATACAGATCCCAAGCCTCTCTATAACCGCAACAAAGATAAAGCTATGGGAATCACCCGTATCATAAATAACTAAAGATAAAATTGAGGCTACTAAGATCATACATCGAACTGTAGAGGGGCTAGGATCCTGCTCCTGATAGGTCTGCTCAACGGTAAAAGACTGTCCTGCACTGCGGCCCTGCACCCCTGGCTGACCGCTCTGAGCTGATCCACTCTACTGTCACTGATGACCTGGTGACTGACCACCACGGCCGTGACCCCCAACTAGGCTTGAACGGCCAGAGGAAATCTAGTTTCTTGACTGGTGGGAAGCTGGTGAAGCATCTCCCGAACACAGGGTCATAGAGGAACCCCTACCACTAAATGAAGGTGATAAGATGTGACAGAAACATTGAATATGGCCCATCTTTCCGCAAGACCGGGACTCCATCGGATCGCTTTGGCACTGAGGCCTAGTATGCCCACTCCTACCGCACTGGTAGCATACAACCTGGCTGCCAGAAGAGGAATCCCATGAACCTCGATCTCCCCGAGAAGACTCTCTGGGATGCTTCCTGCTGTCCGTAAGCAGAACACCAGCTCTGGATACCGACCCTCCATAGCTCACTACTTCAGAATCTATCAAATTGCGTTCAGTGATCAGCAAATGATTGATGATGGAGGATATCGAAGTCAACTAGAATATATTCACCTAGGAACGAATCTCCTTCCAGAGACCGTCCTCGATCATCATAGAAAGGAACAACTCATCACCTGTTGGGATCGGTGTGAAACGTTGTAGCTCAGTGAAGCGGGACGAGTACTCCACAATAGAGAGAGTACTCTACTGGAGACTCATAAACACCCATGATCTATCGGACCCTAGGGTATCCGAATAGAAGTAGACATAGAAGGTGCATAGAAACTCATCCCGAGACATATCATGCTGATGCGCTGACTGTGAGATCACCACCCACCAACTTTTGGTGGTTTCCCGGATCATATAAGTAGCAATCTTTACCCTTTTCTATGGACGGATCTCTAGGTGCTCAAAGATGGTCAGTGTGGCCTCTATCCACGACTCTACTACCTGAGGTCCTCCATCCCCTAAAAATGTAGGAGGATGATACTACTGGAAAACCTGCATCAACTCAGCCATCGATGGGGCAGGAGGAAGCACTCCCTAGATGGTAGGCATCATCCTTAGAAAGTCCTCCCTGAACTGCCCCTCCGCGCCTGCCACTGGTATGACAGCCAGGGCCAGGGCTGGCTTGATTGGAGGATCAGCAGGAAGTCCCTAATCAGCCATATCTAGCGTCTAATCACTACCTGACAACAGACGTACAACCAGTGGACGTCTCAGAGGCATCGCTCAGAAAAATCAAAATTATACTTTAGATCAGAAATAATGACATAGAACAAATGAGTACAAAAATGAATAGGGGAAGAAAACAAACAAGGTTACAAAACCTGACTACACATCATGTATAAAAAATACACAGAGTGTCTTCTTAAGCCACAGAGATGGGCATGTACCCCTGCCCTATAGGTCAAGTAACACCTAAAACTAGACGGCGTGATGACCCAACACACGACCTGTACTTGAAGACTATACCCTGCCCGAGTCTCTTCACATGGCATGCTCACATGGTTCAAACTAACCTCAGACTACATGGCATGTTCCCTTGGGACACGGTGTGTACTAGACACTGACTCAGTGACCCATGTTGTTAGTTACATGGATGTCTACACAGGTGGCCCTTACAGGGTGTGTTCCGAACAGACACGGCGTGTATAGGGAAAGGTGACACTGGCCCATGTTTTTCGTGACACGGCCGGGTACCTGGGCAAGACTACACGACATGTTCCAAAAGCAACGCGACGTGTCTAAGAGAAAGTAACGCCGACCCATGTTGTTCGTGATAGGGATGGGTAACTGAACAAGACTACACAACGTGTTCTAAAACAACACGGCATGTTCCACTCGAGCTTCCCTGACCTGTGTTATTAGTGACACGGCCGAGTACACGGCGTGTACCTGCTATACACGGCATGTTTCTGAAGGTATTTCTACACCAGCGTGTCCCTGCTCACACGGTCAGTGACATGGTCTAAAAACTACACAACATGTAGTCAAAAATTACATGCCGTGTATTCTGGGTTTCTCTAGGCAGTAGCTTAGAAACTGCTCAAAAGCCCAAAAAACACAGAAACAAGACAAAGAGGTTCCAAATTCGGATCTCTGAGGGCCCATACTCCCCATGAATAAAATCTTGGAATCCCGTACAGTCATGTACAAGAGAAAACAATATCATGATCCACCAATTTCCGATCCAAGAGGTCCCATAACACCTCAGGAATCAAAATTTGGAATTTATTTAAACAAAGTACAATACAAACAATTCTCTAAAAAGCATCAGAGATTTTTTTTCAAGAATCTATCACAACATCATGCATAATCTACACAATGTCTATCACAACATCATGAAATCTCTAATGCACCCTAAATCGCATGGAAAGAATGCATGGCATGTGATTTCTACAGGTGTCTATATGATGTGTGAGATGGCATTCCCTCATCTCATCGGGTTGCGACAGAAATAAAACCATAATATCAATACAATAATAGTACAATCATGTGAATCAATCTAGGTGAACTCATATCAATCGTAAAATCACAAAACTAGAAACTATAATAAATGAAGTAGTATGGCTTTTCCCAGTACACGGGTTAGCTACTCCCGGGAAAAACTTATTTCCAAGTACTGAATCCATCATATCCCTGGATAAGGTCTCCAAATAGTAATCCAAGAGAAAATAATTCCTCTAATACTACATTGTAACATCCTAGTTCTGGAAGCCACCCAGAGGTTACCTGTACCCGGTTGGTCACACGGACTCAAGCGCATTTCACCAAACTCCCGAGGCTTCCGACAAGAAGTGATGGCCTAGGGTGTGATAGTGGGAAAACTATGGCCTCATTGGCAGATTACATAGTGGAAGACGAATAAATGTGGAATAGAAGAAGCTGTAATAACCCACAATATAACAGCGGAAGACAAAATCAATAAACTAGAGCACATATGTATATATGAAATGATGCATGATACATAAATAGGAAAGAATCCAAACAAGTCACAATGCTGGAAAACACTATAGTACCAAAACAAGTACAAAATAAAAGTAAACACCTCCTTAGCATCGCAAGCCAAAGCTTGGTCCAATGCTCCCCTACTCCAAGACATCAAGTCCCAGAAGTCGAAGGGCACTTGACCTTGTCTATACCTACAACAACATTGTCTACTAGGGTCCAAAAGCATGGAACAAATAGGGTGTGATATAACATCCTAGTAGGAAACCACCAGAAGATCTATGCCTAACAGTTAGTGTGTATATGGCCGGTAAAAGCACACTATGTAGTAAACGGCAACAACAAAGCAGTAGGCAGTAAACAATAAGCAGTAATACATGATGATACATAACAGCAATAAATCCAAAAAACAAGAACATATCATTCAACTAAAAGCTAGAATCCCTCTGGGAAGTACTCGCAGCCATCCCCTATGGTCATATCCAAGAAGTACCACAACCCTCTGGGCAGTGCGCTCAGCCTAACCCCTCTGGCTTGGTCATAAGAAATTATGATACTCTCTAGGGAAGCTCAGTCGGTCAATTCTCATTATATTCTAGAGTAGTTAGGGACTCTCTTGAGGAAGATAATGCAATCTAACCATCTTATCCCCAAGGTCTAAAGACTCTCTGAGGAAGCTATCTCGGTCAATTACTCCTATAGCCTCAGATATACCACAGACTCTCTGAGGAAGCTCACTGAGTCAATTGGTCCTCTAGCCTGGAAAGGTTCTTAAAAAGATTAAAACAATGTAAGACTCTCTAAGGAAGCTCACTCAGTCAACCCTACTGTAGTCTATAAAATCCAAGACTCTCTGGGAGCTCACTCGGTCCATCCACTCTGTAGTCTGTAATATCTATGAATCTCTGGGAAGCTCACTCGGTCTATCCCTTATAGACTACAGCACCAGGTTCTCTCAGCCCCGTGTCAGTCTATGCATAATAATGCTATAAGTCCAATGTACACATATAGAGATACTTGGCTAACCAAAGTAAACCTATAGAGCTACTTAGCTAACAGTCTACCAGGAAACAAGCATGTCATGAGTTTTCACTTCAACCGATAATCGCAAGGCATAAAACAAGTGTAGCAGCCAAAGGCAAACAAGACCCAAAGGTCGTAAACAGAATAAATCAAGGGCAAATACGTCAAAGCACAAAAAATTATCTTATAACATGGTCAAATTTACCTCTACACAAGCATACAAGAAAGGCTGGAAAACAACGTGGGCAAAAAGGTAAACATGCAATACCCCGTTCACGAGTATTGGTGGAAATTGTACATAAAACTCAGAGACATTGAACGGTAAGGCACAAACCACCTACCTCGATCCTAGTAGATTGATATAATTGAACCACGATGACTACTTTTCCCTAGAACGTCTTAGATCTGAGAACATGCACAAAACATTAAACATTAGATAACTTGAGGAAGAGGAAGAATTGGAAAACAAGGCTCAAGAAGAAGGAAGAAATTATAGTTGTGCTTCCAATGCAATCGAACGTGATTGAATCAGAGAATGTACAAATATGTGGGGGCTTGAGGAAGATCCGGGCATACGGGTCGCTCTCGGATGAACCAAACCTAGAAGAATATGAATATGGCGATTAGGCGCGACCCCAGTCTATTTTGTGAAAAAAAATTACACGGCGTGTATTTTTAAAGAACATAGCGTGTAGTGGGTTTTTCCGTACTCCACCAGAATCAGCCTCCACGTCACCCCTACACACCGTGGGTGTGGTCCGGGCACGACCAACACATGACTTCGAGCCAGAGAGGAGTACACGGCATGTACTTAGAAAGTACACAGCGTGTACTTCGAAATTTTCCAGAAACTCCTTTTTTCTTAAAAACACTAGAAAAGGGGAAAGCTACCTTAAACGAAGATTCGGTTTCTAAAACATATCATTTAATATTTGAATATAATTTTAATTAATGATATTATTCGATGTTTATCAACTATTATATGAAATAGCACAAGATCACAAGTAGGGGATTCAAGAAATACTATTTGTATAACACATGAGGTGAGGAAGACAATATTATATTAATGGTTAATTTATTCTCTAAATGGAACATTAATATTGATAACATATCAATGAAATCAATAATTTTAGAGAAATTATAAATAGATCGACGGAGATTTTCAATTTTACATTGACTAAGTTTGGGGAGAATTTTAATTATCTATTGTTTCTCATCTAAAAATTTCAAATTAATTATATGAGACCTCGTGGTGTAATAATTAATGTCATTATGTATCATTATCATATATCAAGAAATAAATAAATGTATGATGTGATTAAAATAAGAAGTATCCACTATTAATCTTATATAGAAAACAATCTCACCATGAAATGGTCAACAAGAAATATTTCCAATAATCATTAATCCAATTTATAATAAAAATTCCATTAAAGTAATGTAATGTATATATATCCATGAAATAATAGAAAATTTTTTCCTATGAGGACATATGAATGATCCCAATGTTTTTATAGTTTCAGTTTTAATTTTTATACTTTAATTAGAATAGATATATTATTATTTTACATTAGTACTAGTGTTTATGAGATTTAAAATTTTAATTACCTATATTATACCTCGCACTATTTTATCAAGTCGATACGACCAACACCACTAATATAAGAATGTTCTATCACTTGGTAAGTATACATGAAAGGATATCTATTTACTGTATTATAATCATTATTGTGTCTATGAAAATAAAATAATGTATTCAGGTATGTTGTACTTATTTCTACAAACTAGTAGCTCCCAAATCTGTTAAGTGGACTCCAATGTCTATAAATCATGACTCAAATTCCCACAACAAATTCCTATAAATTTTCATTATACATAGTAAGAACATTAAACATAATTTATTTTTGGTTAAATAATCCCATTATCTAATTTAAGAAATCTTAATTATTAAAATCTTCAATGATGAAGATAGAACTGCCACTTTATCTATGAGTCCATATTAATTTAAATTATAAAAGAATTACTATGACTTAATATTTGATAGAATGATTATTTTTATTGTTCATAAATTTTATTATTTTATATTTTACATGAATCTTTAATATTATGTTTTTTTTATATAAGAGAGTAACCATATTATGGTAAAACATATATGTGTAATAATATCATTTAAATTCCATCAAGTTATATTAATCCAATTATTTTGATATCTTTGTTCTAGAGTCCATAAATAAAACCATGCATCATGACTAAAATAAAATATAAAAATTGTGGCACAATAAAGAGTTTTAGATATTGGTTTTTTTATTTTTGTGTAGAATAAAAAATCATGTAACCCTATAAGAAAATTATTTTATTTGGTTTCAGATCATGTTGTTGTGTTCCACCGATCCTACTTTGTTTCATTTGGGTTAGTTCCACATCAGTACATCATATATGTCATTAATAATTTCCATCCGCATGGAATATCCAACCTCATATATACATTTACTTCACAATTAGGAGAAGGTAACCAAAACATTTTATATAAATTATTCTAACTATAGTAACACACACCCTTACATAATTATTAGTGAGGGACGACTCAATGAAATCCATTTTAATTTATTAAAAATAATTGAATATAGCTATGGAATATGCTTTTTAAGAGAATCCACACACATTCATAGGTCTGAATAAGCTCATAATCATCTATATATATAATGAATATGTATTTAAAAAAATATCTTACATTCATTTCTATTTTTTATTTTATTAAGATAAAAGATGTGGGAATTAATCTAGTTGATAATATGATTAATAATTTGATTCATTTTAATTTATTTTCTATAGAATTTGTCTTATATTTTTTCATTATTTGTTATTATAAACAAAATAAATAAATTAAATTTATATAAAATTCAATAAAATAAGTGTATTTATAAATCATTGATGAAACATAGCGTTTTTTACCCAAACTATTTGGTATAGTACTTTTTGGTATATAGTTCACTCACACAACATATCGTGTACATGATAAGTGATGCAATATCATTGACTACATTATTACAAAATGAATCATGTGATTCATGAAAATTACACCAAATTTACCAATTTAATTCTTGTCTATTGTATACTATGCATAGGGCATCTATGAAATGTAATATTTAAATTTTCACTATGTTCTCTAATTTTGATGAATGTAGAGTATAAAATATATGATGACCATAAATACGGGTAATTTCTAATTTTCAACATAATTAATAAAATTTTTTAATATAATATGAAATTATTCATCTAACATGTACTATCAGTAAATGATACAATAATACATATTTATGTGGATTAATTGATTAATTAATTTTTTTTTCATAAACAGAAATGATTCATGGTCTGTATAAGAAAACTACAATTCATGAATGTCTCATCACTATATTTCCTCAATACTCACATAGGGAAAGTTCATGTTATAAACTACATTAATTATTGGGGAAACAAAATTTACCAATGTTATGCATTAGGTCTCCTCTTTTTTATATGGACTTTTATGCGACCTAAAATAAATAAACTACTCATCTTGGAACTATGTTTTCTACCATGAACATGCATGGACATTATGATGTGTTATTGAGTTACATGACAAGTTGTCTATAAAAAAGTTTTCTATTATGTCTTATTAAAAATGATGTGTGCATTTAATGCAAACCATTGTTATTTACTACAGGAAAACATATAATTAAAAAAATTCATCCGAGTTAATAAAACACTGGTGCACAACATATACCAGTCATATTTATTCTATGTTGCCTTATATTATAAGGATTGAATTATTAGTCCCTAAAAATGGATCATTCATATGTTCATCATATGTTTTATCCAATTACAGTTTATAAGTGAAATAGGAAATTAGGGGAATAAGTGATCTAGAAATTTTGATTAATAAAATGAATTTATAGAAATAAAAAACCATATTTTAGAATATGTGAATCGATCAAAAAAACTGTAATTAATTATATATTTAATGAGACCACATATATAAAACTTTAACATCATTGGATGAATTATAAGAAGCTATTAAGAAATATCCAACTCAACTTTTTTAATCTTATATGGAAAATCTAAAATGTACATATCTGCGAACATCTTGAACAATAATTTTTTACAATTATTATTGAAAAATAACTCTATAACCCAGGGAACAATTGTTCACATTAAATTATTATTAATTTAAAAATAAAAAATCACTTATCTTCTATTTATTCAATAATATAGTTTTTGATCATATGATGACCATTAATTTTCAGGTTTGTTACTCTAATGAGTACACAGAGAAGAGCCCCTCCATTGTTGATATATGGATGCACCATTAATATCGAAATTTCACTGATGGTATTGTATATGCTAGTGCAATAGTACTAATCATATTACATCAGTATTTTTGTCACAACCATGATGACATTGTACTATGAGTATCTTGTCATTATTTTTATGGTATGAGAAAAGAGTTTGGGAGGATGAGATTCTCTCATGCTTGAGAGAAAACCATGATATGTTACTCTTTAAAAGATAATTTTATAGAGAGGAATGGTGTTATGTACAACACCTGGTAACCCTCTATGAAATTACATTACAGCCTAATTAGAGCCTCAGAAATACATTTTTATATTAATTAACTTTATAAAGATCCTCAATAATATATTAAACCTAGAATGAACTCCATCTTGTGTAATATAATAATTAAATCAAATAATTTAATATAATGTGCTAAACCATTCAATGATAAATATTAATTTACAGTATGGTGAAAAAAAATTTATTATTGGAAAAATATTATGGCTTCTTATCCCTCCTTGAAATTAATTTATTTGCTCAATTGATATTTAAATATATATCATTCATTCAATAAATAAATAAGTAATTAAATATTATACCCAATCCTTTTAAAAAAATATTATATTATTTATATGCTCAATAGAATTGTTATTTTAATATCCACATAATGAAATAAATATTAAATTTAGATATTAATAACAACATAATTTCTTGTGAATTAAAATATATCTATAAATAATATTCAATCTAATTATTAAACAAATACCTTAAGAATATATATTTTATTAATATTTTCAATCACTAAAATATGAAGAAAATTCACATCTTAGTATTGGGAATAAATTTTATTCAATATGATAAATATAAATAACAATTAATTGAGATAAAATAATCACTTTTTATGACCCTCTAGGATTATTCGTCAGCAACATTAGGTTTGAAGACCTATATTCCAATATCAGTATCTGACATCCTATAATGGAACCCAAAATAAAAAAAGTTATTGTCACAACATTAGCAACATCATATGAATGATCACTATGTATTATAATCCCATTATCATGATTACCCATAAATTTGGTTGAACCCTAAAATAAAAAACCAATATTCATGATTCATATGTTATTAACTATCTAAAATGAACCCATCTATACAACTTTACCTTGTAATTTATTTCAACTAATTCATTTCAATCAAACGGACAATATACTGACTCTTATAAAGGCAGAAGGGACAAATCATTCCTTGAATTATTCATTTCCTTCATGTTTCACCCAATATAGTCAAAATTTAATGATAATATATTATCATAGTTTTGAGAAATAAATTTATATTTGTGACTCATGATATGTATTAATAATAATCATAAATTCTAATGATCATTACACATAATCACAAATAGGTTCATTCAATGACATATAAACACATGAATTCCTACATGTGGTTATGTTCTAATAATATAATTACGTAATTATTACTAATTAAAAACAACAGGATATGTATTATCATCATATTATAACTAATCAAAATTGAATGTCAAAATACTACGTTTCATATCATATAAATCTATCCATTTGTAAAAAAATATTGGATAATATCATCATAACACTTCAAGGTTTTCAATATAGTGGGAAACTACTGCATCCTTTTAAATACAATAGATATTATTGGACATTATCACATTAATATTACAATGACGAACAATCAATATATTATTTATTATTTATTTATATTCAAATCCATTAATATATTGTAAAATGAAATTATAAGATAATTTTTTTAGGATCCAACTACAATATATCCTATTATTAATATGGGATGATACCACTTGTATGTGTATGTGGTGATGTGGAATAAGAGTAGTCTAATAATAGTTTTACATACCAATTATGTATCTTTAATTGTTTTATCCATCGATATTAATGAATATGGAAACATTATTGTAACAACTCATTTAACTATGTAATTTTTATTGTATTATGTTTTTGGAGTAATTTTTTGTTGTTTTTATTTGGGATTTTTTTTGGAATTTTCCTTTTTCTCACAATTTGGGGAACATGGTTTTGGAGTTACTTTTTATGTACCACTAAATGGGTAAATATCTATTTTTTAAATTTTAAATACTTTAAGATATATGGTTATCACATTTTTGGGGTGACTCTAGTAACCATGTACCTTTTCTTTTTCTCTATTTTTCCTCAAACATGAATTGAAATGATTTAAGAAGATCCCTAAATAAGCAAGAAATATGGAAATATTATTGAAGAGTGAAATTTTATATGTTATTTGATGATGAAAAGTGTTATTTTCTTGAGATAATCCATCTCAATACCTCTTTCTTATGTACTGAGAACTAGATAGTTGGTTCATGATTTCCCATATCAGGTAGCCTAACCACACAAGTTATCACAATCCACATAAAATTGAATTTATAAAATTTACCCTCATGTTTTATGAATACTAAGTGATTCCTCTCTTCTCCCACTCATTTTTACATTATATAAACACACTATATGAGGATGCAACCACATTCATATGGATTTTCATGAACCTTTAGCCTCATTTGTTATTGATTTCATTTAGTTATTCCCTATGTTCCCCCTTTTTCAACTCCTTTCCCTTTTCATTGGGTTTTACTCTATCCATTTACCATTTTGGGATATTGGGTTTGATTTAAGGATTTGAGGATGTTTATTCTTGGGGTTTTTTGGGTTATATATATCTTATGGTCTCGTAAATCATATTATACCATTATCCATCATATTCGAGGAATTTTGGATTGGTTATCACTGAATAGAGGTAGATTCTATTCTTCCTTTTCTTATATTGACATTCCATTTATATATTGATAGTTTTAAATCCTTTATTTATTATATTAAACCAATGTTTTATGTATTTTTTGATTGTTAAAAGTCTTTTAGGGTGGTTTTCAACTTAGAACAGCTATTTTACTTAAAATTTTATGCAATTCTTTTAAAATACATGTCCTTTTTAAATTTTTAGTAATAGGTTTTAAATATAATGTTTCCATTACAGTGATTTTACCCCATTTGGGATATCAAATGAAATAGGATGTTTGGTTATTGAATTGTGGATTTTATAACCTAGTGATTTAAATAATGATGGAAAATTTCAAGTGTTTTGAAATTAATGAATGAGGGTTTTTTTTAAAAGATTGTGATGTATTAAAAATAACTATCCTCAATTAGTAAAGATGTTAATTAAAAATGGATGTTTCATGGCCCTTGATATTTTTAAATAAAAATGGCTTAGTTATTTAATTTTTCATACCAATGTTTTGGTCCATAAAAATTGGTAATATAATTTATAAATGGACTTCTAGATAATGTTTTTAATAGATAGTTTAGTGTGAAAATTCAATACATTAAGAAGTAACTTGAAATTCTAAATTTTTTATAACAGTATATTTGTAACATTGGATGATTTCCAAAATTTTAGGGTGAGTGATACACCCTATTTGAAATTATTTTGTATTATCACCTTGTGGGGGGATTTTTCGTAGTTCTATATGTGATTTGTGGCCCAAGGGGAATGCCATTTATTTAATGTGTTTGGAATGAAATGCGGTGGTAATTTTTTTTTGTGTATGTTTGGAAGGTGACATTTTATTTCATTCTATGAGGAATAAAAGGGTCCTAGATATCATTTATGGGGTTTATTTGGGTATAGTTATTCTTTTTTAAATTATTTCCACCCCACTGGGTCGTGACCTTTTAATTATAATGGTTACTATGTTTTCACATTAGGGTTTATGTTTACATTATCCATTCAAACATTATA
Organism: Viscum album; assembly: GCA_963277665.1. Classification (NCBI taxonomy): domain Eukaryota; kingdom Viridiplantae; phylum Streptophyta; class Magnoliopsida; order Santalales; family Viscaceae; genus Viscum; species Viscum album. The sequence goes on along the minus strand of CAUJRU010000151.1, from coordinate 110,217 downwards.
TCATGATGATGCATAGAATAGAAATAAATTAAATATGTATAAGGGCACATATTTTTTTATTTTTCTTCACCCTCATTGGGCTACAACTAATGAGAATACTATGGAATTGTACCAATGTACCGAATCAATGAAAAGTCACTTCCAATACAAGGTTCATGGTAGACTCACATTCCTTCCTGGTTCACAACCATAAAAATTTTGAAAAATCATAAATATCTCAACTGAATTATGCTTATTGATCCTTAATATTAATCTTCATTTGATTATTTGAATGAATATGGATTAAAACACATTTTATTCATCATTAGGTTCCACATTCATCCACATCATGCATAGAAACATGTCGTAGATTGACTATGAAATCCCTTATAGTTTATATATGTTTTTATTTCATGAAAACCCTTTTTCAATCATTCATGAAGGTTCTCAATTCTTCATGAAACGTTCTTATATCAAGAAACCCCCAAATTTTTTGAATCTCACTACTTTCATTATGATCACAAATAGTGAGAAGCTTAGATATCTTTCATGAAATTTCATTTCTCTATGAAACAAATAATTGTATTCAAATTTTTTCATAGAGAAAAAACATCTTGAACCACCATTGTTAAAATACAACAATTGGTTTTTTATTATGGCCTACTCCCTTTGAATGAGGGGGGTATCCAAAAATTTACAGAAGTTTCCTCCCTTTCATGTATCTTCTAATATTCCCAATACCTATTCTTGAATCACTTTATTAATTTTCATGAAGATCCCTACTATGATGAAATGTTCAGAAACATTTACCATTGGTGAATCTCTCATATAACCACATAATATACCATCATTCATTTATGACTCATCCATAATTAATAAAAGTCAAATACATCAAAAAACACATATCCATTTCAAAAAAACATTCACTCTTGAAATAAAAAAACTTTTTGAACTCTATTACATTCCCATTTGCTCATTATAAATCCCTAGAAAAACTAATTTTGTTAATCTTAATTCATTCTACCAATATTGAATAGAAAAATTTGGCCCGGACTGGGAAACAATTCCACATTATAAAAGAAATTTACATACAGATTATAAAGTATCCATTCCTTTATCATGGATATTTTTCTAACATACCTTGTCAAAATCTTATTGGAGATCCACAACTGTCTCTATCAAAATATTCATTCAACCATAATAATCAACCTAAAACACTAAAAAGTTACCATGGAAGATTTTACCTATAATTTCAATGATATATTGATTCATGTGAATGATCACCTCTATTTGATATATGTCAAAAAAGTCTTAGTAGAATAATCGGTGGTCGGGATAACTGCAAGACATAGTTTTGTGTATGTTTTGAATATTGATGGAGGCCCATTATATTGATTAGGATAGTGGAATTGAGTATGTGTGTTAGATCTGGGGAGCTAATGGGGGATATTCTTATGGGTTGTGCTTATATTTTCCTCATGGATGTTTATATCTTATTGTGTTTATGAGAATATTTGTGATCATATTGATTCATAAGTTTTATATTAGGTATCATGTCTCAAGTTTACACCATTTTAAATTAGTTTTATGATGTCACATATGATAATGATATCCATTATTAAATAAATTAGTGGTTATATTGTTTATAGATTATTTATATACTATTATATTTACTTGATTATCATACGTTTATTCAATTTGTATTACTTTTTTTAATTGTAGGTTCTATTCATACATACTCTTGTTTGAGAAGTGGTTTTATTAACTTTCAATTGGTCTATAAAAACGATCGGAATCTATATTTGAAAATAAAAGTACAATTATTACAAAATTTTTTCTTGAGAAGTGATTTGAAAGGGGATAACATTCTTAAACATTGTTTTATTGATTCAATAAAATGTTGTTTTTGGGTTTAAAAGTGTTCAGTCAATGTTTTAGAGTTCTACCATGATTTTTTAGAATAAAGGTGTAGTTTTATAATAAGGTATAAAATCCCCTGAAATTTTTTCCTTTAAATTTTTCATTTAATCCAAATAAAATTATTTTTTTAAATGCTTCTGCACTTTTGATTTTTTAAACATGTATATTGAAATCATGTTTTCAATTTTGTTTCAAAAATAGTGTAAAAAGTATTTTATTTTGTGATAATTTCTCTCAATATTTGGTTTCAGATATTATGACATGTTTTTCTCACAACCTGTATATATTAGTTTGTATAAATATATTCTATGATTTTCCATTTAGTTTTTATAGCTTTGTCCTCTATTGAGTTGGGTTGGGGGTTGTTTTGGATGATTGTATAGGGATGCGAAGAGTGATTGTGGTCACATATAGATTATAGTTAACAATTTCACTTTTATCTCCCCTTTTTCGGTTTTATATGTATTTTATTATTTATAGATTTTTTATTCCAGTAGTTTTTATTTATTCATTTCTGTTCCCTATGAGTTTGTGAGGATGTTGTGTTTATTATTTTTTAATTTTGTAATTTCTTTATTTTATTTATTCTTACTTCAGTGATACAGATGATTTATTCTAGATATAGATGTCTTACTAAGAGGAAAATTATTTCTAATGATTATGTTATAACACCCTAGCACCGGTTTCTAGCCTAATGCAATCATGAAGATTCCTCATTTATGTCTCAAATAGTTATAAGAGTCTAATGGAAAAGTGTCTTGGGTTGGTTTTGACATAATGAAATCATAGAATTACCTCTTATTATTTTCATTGTGGATAAGATATCTATAAACTAATACCCCCTTAATAATCAAAATGATTGTGTGTAAAAGATCATATCCATCTCCTAATCACATTGAAACTTTAGTTGTGAAAGGTGTTTTAGTATTGAGTCAATTTTTGAGTTTGAATTTGGATATCATTGAGGTATTATGGTATATTGTGATGATTATTTTATATCCATTTAGTGTATCACTAATTTTGAGGGCCAGGTTAAGATTCAAATGTAAATGTTTTGAACCAACCAGGGGTGCGTGATTAGTAAACATGGTTTATTAAACTATGTGTTTGTTTAGAATAATGTATCTATAACTATGATAGTTCTTGATGCATGGTTGAAAAAATGTTTATTGGTACATGCATCCTAACCATTCACATTACAATTTCCTCCCCATATTTTTTAATGTTTCCTCCCCTACCACCATAACGATTTAAATTTTAAATACAATTTTCATGTTGTCAAAAATGAGATTTTCATGGTGTTTTTCATGGAATATGGTTTGATTAATTGTTGTTGACTCGAGTATGATGTTGGTGTGATTGGTTTTTCCCTTTAGGGACTTTATATGATGAGGTGCACTTTTTATTGTTTTAATTAGGGAATGCCATTAGGTTTTTTCATTATAAACTATTTTTATGTTTTTGTGGATGTATGTTTGTTTTTTAATATTAAAAGAATTTGTGATAGGTTTTTTTCTTATTGGAGATCCACAACTGTCTCTATCAAAATATTCATTCAACCATCACAATCAACCTAAAACACTAAAAAGTTACCATGGATGATTTTTCCCTATAATTTCAATGATATATTGATTCATGTGAATGATAACCTCTGTTTGACATATGACAAAAAAGTCTTAGTAGAATAATCGGTGGTTGGGATAACTGCAAGACTTAGTTTTGTGTATGTTTTGAATATGGATGGCGGCCCATTATATTGATTAGGATAGTGGAATTGAATATGTGTGTTAGATCTGGGGAGCTAATGGGGGATATTCCTATGGGTTGTGGTTATATTTTCCTCATGCATGATTATATATTGTTGGGTTTATGAGAATATTTGTGATCATATTGATTCATAAGTGTAATATTAGGTATCATGTCTCAAGTTTACACCATTTTAAATTAGTTTTATGATGTCACATATGATAATGATATCCATTATTAAATAAATTAGTGGTTATATTGTTTATAGATTATTTATATACTATTATATTTACTTGATTATCATACGTTTATTCAATTTTTATTACTTTTTTTCATTGTAGGTTCTATTCGTACATACTCTTGTTTGACATGTGGTTTTATTAACTTTCAATTGGACTATAAAAATGATTGGAATCTAAATTTGAAAATAAAAGTACAATTATTACAATTTTTTTTAGAAGTGATTTGAAAGGGGAGAACTTTCTTAAACCTTGTTTTATTGATTCAATAAAATGTTGTTTTGGGTTTTAATATTTAATATCGACGGGAATAAGTAATTTTGTGAAATATATAATTATGAGGGTACTAAAAAATGGGTAGTTTTACAAATGAGATTCCAAAAGTGATTTGAAAATTAGATTTGAAATGATGTTCAAAATGTGAATTACATCAGGAAGTTCAAATGGTTCCTTTTAATTTTTTTCCCTTAATTAATGGAGCACTAGTTTATTAATTAGTATAAATGACATGATTCAGTTTTCCTGTTGGTTTCAATGTATCTCATGGGAATATCTTGATGGAACATGGGATGTTTTTTGGATACTTTATGTCATTCATTCTTTGTTTCATATTTATCAAATCTATTATTGACTCCATCCATACTCTAAGTGGATATTGATAATTTATTTATGTTTTAGGGCCTCTTATGTTAGTGACTTCTCCACTTTGTTATGTGTTAGTTAAAAGTATATTATGGTACTATTTTAGAAAGTTACTTTTTTGGAAATGTCTTGGTAGTTAATCCTTCTAGATGTTTTTGTGTGATCTCATGTGTTTTCCTTGAATGGTTGTATATTTTATGAATATTATTTTAGAATTAATTAATGGTTATTTATTCATTCTTTTTTGGAGGGAAAGGTATATCATTATCACTATGTAGATATTTTGGATATTTTGGATATATTTTTGTTTTTGGGAATGGGTATATTCCTTTTTATTTTAGTATCATTCTTTTGGTAATTTTTGTGTTATTTATGTTATGAACTCATTGAGTTAAATTTTTTATTAAGATGATAATGGTTGAAATTTTGGTTCGAACATGTGTAATTAATATTGTTGTTTTCTATTGGGTAGTTAATAAATTGGTAAATAGAGTTTTGTGAGATTCACCCTGTAATAATACATCATGTTGGATGTCTTAGTTTACCAATAGAGTACCATGACAGGGATCAAGATACAATATTGTTTCTCATTGTGGATTTAATGTATGTTATCCCTTATGTATTTTATATTTTTCCTATTTGGTTATTTTAGGTCCTTATGATTATATATTTTAATGAGGATCGTTTTCCTTTAAGGAACTATGAATTGGTTCCTTGGATGGTTCCTAGGTGTTCAATGGAATACCTATAGATACATTCTCATAGTTATTATTTCAATTCCTTTAATTTTTTCTATATGGTCACCCATTAAGATAATTTATAAGTGGTGGGGATATCTTTTTCGTTTATTTATCCTCTTTAGATCATGTATCAATAATAATTGTTGTGTTTTCATATATACATCTAATAGTTGTGTGGTCTTAATAATTCTTAATTGAGGAATAATTGATGTTCATGAGTTTTAATCCATAAAACTATTCAGTTATTTACCATCCACCTCGACACATTACATGGGGTGTTATTGGGACTCGTTCCAATTACATACATATTACCTAGGGATGTTTTGTAGTTAGAAAGTGAGATGATAAGGAGATTTTAGCACCACCTATAACTGTATCTTATAGTATAATAATATATTTATTGGAATAATTTCAATTTAATATATTATATCTTTGATTTTTAAGTTCTAAAATTGTTTCTTCTATACACAGTTTGGGGAGCATAGTTTAGGAGTAACATTATAGCTACCTTACATGGATAGGTTTATAATATTTATTGGACATGAATTGTAAAAATTTTCTCAGTAGTGTGGTGTTGGGGTGAATCATCATAGTAATCATAAAGCTCCTAATTTCCATGATTCTTCTTGAATGAAAAATTTCTCATAGCTAGGATAACAATATAATAATAATGTGATAGGGATCTATGGTTCAACAATAATTTTCAGAATGTAGGAAGATTGGTAGATAAACTATACATGTTTTCTAAGAGAAAACATGTGAACACCTTTTTCTTATGTAGATTAGACCCTTTTATTTGAGAAAAACATACCAAACTGTATATACTAATCATGTAAAATCCCCAAATATATATAAAATTGAAATTCCAAAAGATCCTATTTAATTTTTTGTTCATTATATTCATGGTATCTTGTCCCTCTCATTTTTCCAATCAAGTCGTGCACCATTGGAGTTCCTCTCCCCTTTCCATTTGTTTTTAAGGCTCTAAAACCTTTTTTATTATTGATTTCTTAAATGTAAGACATATAATCACATTATCTATCCTTCCACTTCCATTTTTTTGGGTTTCCTATATCTTGAAGACCCCAAATGTTGCAGGGTAAAATATTAGGTTTTAGGATTATTGATCCATAGGGTTTTTAATTATCATGTATTTCTTGACATCCGTTGAGGCAATTGGGAGCTTTCACCATATAGGGAAATGACTTCTATCTTGGTTTCTATATAATTTATGTTGAAATTATTCTTATTTTTATAAAACAGTAATGAAATTTATTACTTGATAGTTTAAAATTACTTATTTGATTAATTAAATTCTATTGTTATGGTTTGGTTTGTTTTTTAAAGTTGTTAAAAATGGGTTTCTACATATAACAAGTCTTCAACATGGTATTTCAAGTGGTTCATGAAATTAAACATGTTGTTAAATTTTTTACGTATTATTTTTAAATAAAATATGCAGTTTATGGTGAGATGGATCTATTTGGGCGGTGAAATGAAATGGGATGTATGGTTATGATCATCTTGTGGATTTTTTCTTGGGGATTAAAGTATATATTTAAAATGTAAAGTGTTGTGAAATTTTCAAAAGGTGAATTTTAAATATTGATTACTATTTTAAAATGTCATGACCTCATTTGGGTCATAATTTGAATTTCTATGGATGTTTGAATAATGTTGAGTGTTTTAATTGAATATTTGTAGGTTATTAACATTTCTCATCCAGTGGTTTGGTGAAAATTAATTTGGATCTTGTTTTTAAAATGAATTTCAATATTTTTATTTTTAAGAATGGTTTATATAGTTACTTAAAACTACTGAGAAGTGATATGGAATTGTTTTTAAACTGAATTTCAGGATATTTATTTTATGTAATGGCTTGGAGAGTGACAAAAAACCATTGAGAAGTGAAACGGAATTCTGAGCCTTTTAATAGAGGATTTTTTAACAATTTTAGTCATTTCTAAATGATTTGGTCAGTGTAGGACCATTTTGATCCCCTTTTTGTATTATTTCCTTGAGGGGATATTGTTCTTGTTTATCTTTGTGATATGTGGCATGAGGGGTGTGTTTTATATTTCATTTGTTATGAATGGAATTAGGTGTCACTATTGATTATGAGGGTGTGAGAGGGATGTTTTATTTATTTAATTTATATATTGGTGCATGTGTATTTTTACCCCCATATCATATATATCTAGGGATCACTATTAGAATATATACTGGCCATGATAAATTGAAATTATTATTTAAATTGTGTTCTGACAAGTGATTAAATCCTACTATGTAACACCCCAAGCTTCAATGGTGCACTTCCCTTTGAATAATACTGTAGCATGTGCTGTACGCAACATTGATTTCTAACACACACCACAACCAATCAAACTAGCCGTTATCAATAGTAATTACCAATTTTTGAAATTTTATTAATTTTATCATTCAAAATGGACTTGATTTTTGAATTTGTAATATTGAAATTATCTTATGGTGAATTTTTGGTATTTTTCTGAAAACATTCAATTTTTGAGGAATAGTGAAAAAACACTGAGTTATAGTTTAAAACCGAATTTTTATTTCAATAATTATATATTTTATTTAAATTTAATTAAGGTCAAAATATATACATAATACCTATATAGGTTCAATGTAATTCATTTGAGTTAGTTTAGAATAATTGTAGATATAAAAAAATTTAATTGAACTTTTCACCGTCTTTTACCCACCTCATAGAAGAATTTGGAAATTCACATAAAAGGTAATTTTACCACTTCTATGAGTGGAATTTAAAAAATCCAGGAGGAAAGGTTAATATAAAGGAGTAAAATTTGGTTCAATAAGATAAAAATAATTTTTGGTGAATAGTGACTTTTTACTTTTATTTATAACAGTTAAAAGTAAATAGGGAAATTAAGTGTAAAAATGATATTTATATTACCCTAACAGCTGTCCTAATTCTATTTTACAAGTGTATCTCGACCAAAAACAACCTTAGGATTAAAATATTATCATTTATGTCCAGTTGGATTAGATTAGGACATTTATTATTATTTAATTCAAAGATGAGTTAAAAGAGTTAAAATCAAGATTTAATTACTAAATCATATTTAATATAGGGTTATGCATAATATAAATTCGATTGTAAATATTCATTAGAAAGATAAAAATATTTACTACATAATTGAAGTTTATTTAAAATTTTTAGGCATTAAATAATTTAATTTATTTATGACACAATGGTGATGTTGTAATTACATAATTAATGAAATATTAAAATAATTGATATTATAAATATCCAAATAAATGTAATTTGAGACTTTTTATGAATTACACGAATTTTATAGGTTAATATGACATGTTAGTATTTATTTAAATATGTTTTTTTGAAGAAATCATGCTGCTATGATTTTAAAAAAAATCAAATATCAAATATTGTCAAAATTGACATACAAGAGTTTTTAAAACAAATATTATATTATTAATTGATATTCTTTTCTTAAAACACTAATGTTCGGCCAAGAGGCTTAAATAATTATAATAGTATCATAAATTAACCACTTTAGGTTCTCTTGGAAGTATATGTTATGTTTATTTACTATATAATATAAAAATACAAAGACACACGGTAAATGTCAAACTATTTAACTAAGAGTTAAATATAAATGATAAGGTAAAAATAGTGACCCAAACTTGTCTAAAATCTATTGGTTGAAAGAATTTAGACCCATCCCTACATGAAACTTTATATAATCTACATTGGATCCATTTGAAACTAAATATGAATTTTTTATAAAATAATATTTCTAGCTTTTCCAAAGCTGCCCCTCACCCCTCTTATAAAAGGGCACTCCCCCTTCTCTCAATTTCATACCATCAAAGCCTTCTGGCTCGGCCAAACCCTGCACAAATATTATTTCAACTTCCCTCATTCAACCTATAGGCCTTTTTTATCATAAAGCCAACCTAGGGAGCCCTTTTTATGAAATCAAATGGAAGAACCCAAAAAGATGTAATTTTTTCACCACCCTTTTTCATGTTCCTTTCTTCTTCAACTGCTTATTTATTTGTTATTACAATTCTAAAATAATAAATCCAGTATCTTATATATATATGATATTATGTTATTATAAATATGGTTCAACCATATTCAGTATTCTATCCATCCTTTCATTGACATATCACTATACGTGCGTACGTACGACTTACCGTCTCCACGTAATGGTATAATTGTAATTCAAAACATTATTATTTGGATGAGTATGATAATGATGTGTAATTTAAGTAAATAATAAATATAACATGATAATTATTCTGTATATATGATATACCATCCAATTATATATTATTTTAATATCAAAATAATGATATTGTCGCATGTGCGTACGTACGGACTACCGTCTCCACGAACACGATGAGATTCATTCCCCATCATATCTATTCAAGTAAAATTCTCATTTAATGATTAAAAATAATGTTTAAGGACTTTATGTCATTATGGATATGAATAAGATACAAAATTTCCATAACAAACATAGCTTATGTAACAAAACATATAAAATAAAACGAGTAAGTTAACACCTAAAACGATGATAATACAAGATATTATTAACAAATCAATGTTAAAAGATCATATATGATACCCTAATAATGTATATGATTATTTTATAACTTAATAACAATTATTTCACCATTATACCGGAGGTCAACCTACCCTTAACCAAGGAAAACTACAAGGTATGGGTTTATTTCACAATCTCTTCATTATCCGAGGTTGTTTATACTAAATTATCTACTGGGACATCTTTATCATCCACATCCATGTATCATAAAAATGTATTTAAAATCATTCTTAATATTTTACAGACTATGGGTTAAAGTCATTTATACCCTTGTTGAATTGTTATCTGATGTTTATAAAGGAATCTTTCTGTCGTTTTCCTAACAAGGTCCTTTTTAACCTTTTAGACAAAATTATTGTAAGAATGTCCCTTTTTAACTTATACGGAGGGTGCGGCTATTTTCCACCATTATGAAATCGTCTAAGCTTCACAAACAAGCTTATAAAGAATATTTTCAATGTAAATGGTTTCTTTTATAATTATGTGACTTTTAAATGATTTCCAAAAAAAGGATATTTCTCTGAAATAGTTTTGATTTCAACTATGTCAACATCCTTTGATGGATTTCAAGATTATTTGATGCTGATTTATTATGATACAAAAATTCTATATTGAATTAAAGGTTTTATGAAATTTTTTACTATGGATGTGTTATTTTTATACCATTCATGGTTAATGGAGAAAGTATTGACATTTCGTATGATAGTTTTAATACTAATGTTTATGTTATGTTTAGACTTGTTCATATGAGGAATGCATTGGACATAATAATTGATGGGTGGAACACACTATTGCTCCTCAATGCATTGGTAGGAATCATGAGACAAACTAATGTCTTGGAACAAGGCCTTGAAAAAATCTTATTTGTAGTCTTGGCACGAGGCCTCGACTACGTGGTGATGATAGTCTGGCATTATGCATTCCATCATTATGAAAGTGGTTATTGAAATTGTATGTGATTATTCGACTAGTAGAATATCCATGTGAATAAGTAAATGGAATTATTTCATTTTATTTTTTCCATATTATGCTGAATTTCAAGTTCAAAAGGATTTTGTTTTAGTTGTACATTGCCTTAAATGTTTATGCTTATTTATGAAATTTTCTGCTATATTGTTATCCTTACTAGGCATTTGAGCTCACCCTTTTCTATGTTTTATTTTTCCCAGGATGTGAAGAAGTATTTTATGATCGACCTAGAGGGATAGTATATGGGTATTTGAGTGTGGAGACAATATGTTGTTGTAGTTTTCACATTATGATGTAATGTAAACATTATGAATGTATCTAGTTATTACAAGGCTACTAAACTAATCGATCTTTCGAGACATGATATTTTGTGATAGTGATAGTGTTATGTAATAATGCACCGACTCTGTGTAACTAGGGTCGGGGAGTTATAGTTTGTATCAAAGGATGTTTAGTACAAGCATTGGAATCTAGATTTAGATAAAATCTGATTAGAGCATATAGACTTAAGATGTACTATGAGTATCAGTATAGAAGAAAATCCTAGAATTTTGGCATTATAGAGATTTTGTGAGTATTCTGAGAAATAAATTCTTGTCTGGATATGAGCAGGTAGAGGCGGCTTTGGCACAGATGTACCTAGGGGTAAAACCCAAAAACACATATTTGAGGTAAACTCGAACGGTAACTGGTGCACGACAATGGGCCTTGCTGCACTCTTGGTTACGACACTCTCGGGGGATAGGCTTAGGATAATTATAATTTTCTTTATAAACCATTATGATGGTTTTATGAGTATACACTTCCTCAATGAAAACATTTTTATGATTATGGATTATATCCTTAAATAGTTCAATTTATGTTAAGTGTTTTACAATTATTGAATTGTGCGTTTTGATTCATAAACTAATCTTGTTGATGTCATTGTTTAGAAATGGAACCTAGTGGATGGAATGGAAACCTTTTAAATGAAAGAACTGCATGTAGGGATTTACCTCCTGCTCAAGATAATTATAGTAGAGCTGGTGATGCAAGTGGTGCTGATCAGCTAATCACCATACTTGGACAACTCACTCAGGTAAAGAATAATAACAATTCCCGTATGGATCACCTAGATCCACAACATGGTGGATCAATGTCAGATCTCTTCATGAGGAAAAAACCACCAACATTAAATGGGAGTAAAAATCCCTTAGTAGTTGAGAAATGGATAAGTTCCCTAGAGAAAATATTTCAGGCTTTGGAAAGTAGTGAAAGGGAAAAAGAAATCATGGTAGTTTATCGCCTAACTGGAGATGCTGATCAATGGTGGTCAATGATACACAATGCAAAGGAGGATGATGAAGTATCAAATATGTAATGGAGGGAGTTTAAAGAGATTTTCTTAGAAAAATACTTTCCTCATGACCTTCGAGCAGATATGGAAAAGAAATTTCTGAGTTTGAGATAAAAAGAGCATGTGAATGTCAAAAAGTATGAGGATAACTTTACAAGGATAGCAAGGTATACTGTAGATTATATACGTAACCCAAGAAGTATTATTGATATTCTCATTGATGGGTGAAAACAATTTCTTCATCGAGGGTTAGTGTCAAAATCCTTCTCGAATTAAAAAGATATTGTGTCATGTTCAATAAAGAGAGAAAAATAATTCTCTAAGCCTTACAACTTTAAATCAAAGCAAGAGAGGAGGAGATATACTGATTACTCTGGGAATGGAAATAAGGGGAAGAAGGGAAAAGTTGAATATCTATCCTGTAGTAAATGTGGGAAGAAACACCTTGGTACTTGCTTAAAAGGAATGAGAGTCTATTATAAGTGTGGTGAAACTGGCCACCATGCTCGTGATTTCAAGGGGAGGAAATAAGCTACCAATGTTAAATTCTACTACTACAGGGGGATGGGACTTTATGCAAATGAATTTCCTAAGCATTAGAGGAACTTACCTCAGAAAATGTAAAGGGATCAAGGCCAATCTTATGCTTTCACTACTGGTGAGGTAGAATCTCTGAATGACGTGGTGGTAGTTAACTTAATAGTTTCCTCATGTTTTGAAAATTCATTATTTGATTCTGGATCATCGCGTTGTTTCATATCTTCCTAGTTTTCTAAGAAAATTAGATATTTCCAATTTGATCTAACAAGGGAGTTGTCAGTTAAAAATCCTAAGAGAAGTATCATTGCTAAAAAGTTCTGTGGATCAGTCCCTATTAGTGCATATAAATGGTCTTTGTCTGTGTATCTCATTGCCATCCCTATGATTGAATTCGATATTATCCATGGTATGTATTGGCTTTCGGACCATGACGAAATAATTAATTGTAAGAAGAAGTAGGGTACTATTTATGATGATGATGATAAGGAAGACCGTATCTTTAGAGTGGAATCATCACCACCTAATTCTTACCTAGATCCACCCCTAGTAGGTCAATGAAATTCAATTATTGGGGATGAAGAGAATGAAATAATTGTGGGTAAGGAAAGGAATGCTCAAATAGAGGATGTGTATATTGTAAAAGAATATGTATATGTGTTTTCGTAATATTTACCATGACATCCTCCAGAACGAGAAATTGAGTTTTTCAATGATATAATTCATGGATCAAGGCCCATATCGAAGACCCCTTATAGAATGGCCACTATGGAAATTGTTGAAATAAAGAAACAACTAGAGGAATTGAGTAATAAGGGATTTATTTGACCTAGTGTTTCTCTATGGGGATCCCCTGTCCTTTTTGTTAACAAGAATGATGGATCCATGAGGTTATGTATCGAATACAGGGAAATCAATGTTGTAATAATAAAGAACAAGTATCCCCTACCTCGCATTGATGATTTATTTGACCAACTGCAAGGAGCTTAATACATTTCAAAGACTTAACTTCGATCTCGATACCATCAGTTGTGTGTGATGAAGGAAGAAATTATGAAGATAACATTTCAAACTAGGTACATGCATTACGAGTTTACAGTAATGCCTTTTGGGCTGACTAATGCACCCTCTGTATTCATGGATCTAATGAATAGATTTTTCATGGAATATCTCGATGATTTTGTAGTGGTATTTATTGATGATATCTTGGTATATTCAAAAATCTACGAAGATCATGAAAATCACTTGTGCATTATCCTGAAGACTCATAGAAGACATGAATTATATGGGATGTTTAGAAATTGTGATTTCTGGCTTCGAAAGATTTTTTTTCTTGGTCATATTTTCTCCAAAGATAGAATCTCTGTTGATCCTTCTAAGAACAAGGAAATCCAAGAATAGCCAGCACTGACGATTATAACTGAGGTATGCAATTTTATTGGTTTAGCAGGTTATTATCAGTGTTTTGTCTAGAATTTTGCCCAATTAGCTAACCCATTAACGAAGCTCACACGCCAAGGGGTCAAATTTGTTTGGACAAAAGAGTGTGACGAATTTTTCGAAGAACTAATAGAAGATTAGTAAATGCTCTTATTTTGACTCAACCTATGAGGAATGATGGGTTTTTTATTTATAGTGATGCATCAAAGAAAGGACTTGGTTATGTCCTTATGCAGAATCATAGGGTTATTGCCTATGCATCACGACAGCTGAAAATTCATGAGAAAAACAATCCTACTCATGATTTTGAGTTATCTGCTGTAATATTTTCTTTTATGATATGGAGACATTATCTCTATGGTAAAAAATGTGAGATTTATACTAATAACAAGAGTATGAAGTATATTTTATCATAGAAAGTACTCAACATGAGGTAAATGAGATGACTTGAACTACTCAAGGATTATAATCTCATGAAACACTACCACCTGGGGAAGGAAAATAAGGTGGCAGATGCTTTGAGTAGAAAGGATCATGGAGTTTTGAACAAGATAAGAGTTGAAAAGGATCCTATATACATGGATCTACTAAAAATAGAAATGGGAATCACCATGGATGGTGGAACATCAATTATTTTTCCAATGGTTTCCAACCCATATTTACTAGAAAAGATAAAGAGTTCTCAAACTGATGATGATGAATTTCAAAAGAAAATTAAAGATATGAATGATGGGAGATTGAATGTCCTTGTGTATGAAGATGGAATTTTGAATTTTCATAAGAGACATTGTGTTCCAGATATTTCGGATCTAAAAAGAGATTTGTTGGATGATGCTTAAAGTTCCAATTTCTCTATACACCATGGGAGCTCCAAAATGTTTACATATATGAACGAACATTTTTGGTGGGACAACATGAAGATAGAGATTGCTGATTTTGTGTCAAAATGTATGGTTTGTCAACAAGTGAATGTTGGAAGGCAACAACCTGGTGTAGTATTGCAACCACTTCTCATACCTGAGTGGAAATGGGATAATATCATGATGGACTTTGTAGTGGGACTACCAAAGAATCATAGAAGGAATGATGCAATATGGTTCATTATTGATCATCTTACCAAGTAAGCACATTTTCTTGTTATAAGGGAAGATTTAGAACTTGAACATCTAGCAATACTATATATTAATGAAGTTGTGAGGCTTCATGGAGTTCCCCTATCAATTGTTTCGGATCATGATCCCCATTTTACATCAAGATTTTGGAAAATTCTTTAGAAATCCATGGATACTGAACTTTTTTTGAGCACTTCCTACCACCCTCAAATAGATGGACAATCAGAACAGACTATTCAAACCTCAGAATACATGTTGAGATCATGCTCACTTGACTTTCAGGGTATGTGGGATCAATATTTACCTCGGGTGGAATTATCCTATAACAATATCTTCCATTCGAGTATTCACATGACACCATATGAAGCGTTATATGTAAAGATATGTCGCACACCAACCTGTTGGGATGACATTGGTGAAAGAAAACTTGTAGGCCCAGAACTAGTGGAGGAAATAATTGAAAAGGTAAAGGTAATCCAAAACCACATCAAAGTAGCTCAAAGTAGGTAGAAGAGCTATGCCGATTAATGAAAGAAGGATTTGATAATTCATGTAGGAGATCATGTTTTCATGAAGGTATCTCCATGGAAGGGAGTTATACGTTTCGGTAAGAAGGGTAAATTGAGTCCAAGGTACATCGGACCTTTCGAAATTCTTGAACGAATTGGGGCTGTAGATTACCATTTGGAAATGCTGCCATGTCTCTTCAAAGTTCATGATGTGTTCCACGTATCACTGTTGAGAAAATAAATTCCAGACCCAACGCATGTACACACATACAAGGAATTAGAACTGGAACCCGATCTGTTTTATTTCGAAGAGAACGTCAGGAATCTTGATACAAGACAACAAGTGCTAAGAAACCGGATGACTCATCTGGTAAAAGTTCTATGGAGAAACCATAAGATGGAAGAGGCAACATGGGATCCCAAGGATATTATTATAAGGCCATGGCCTTAAACATTACTTAATATTGAATAAAATGAAAAATTCACATTGAGGATCTTTTCAGGTTTAGAGTTTTAGAGAATTAGGACATAACTGTTACATCTAAAAATATTACAATGTAGACTCTTCTACTAAGTTTCTATAGAATAAAAAACTCTTAAAAAGAAACATTTCTAGTTCCATGTTTTATATAGCACGACTTTCCCTTGATCCCATCCTTGACCATATTCCACATTAAGTCCTATGAAAAACATTTCAAAAAATCTTTGGGTGAGCATAAAAAGCTCAGTAAGGGATACACAAAGAATGAAAACTGTTAGTTTCTCAAACATCAAGTAAACCATGTATACATTATCAAAGTAATACCTTTACCTTTATGAAGTAGTAAAAACTCTTCACTTAATAAAATATCATTACTTACCCTTTTGTAACCAAAGGATTACTATAATACCCATATAATGAACACATAACATATAAAGGTAACTTGGGACATAAACATACTTAAGTGGAATAACCATACAGTCGACTTACACAAATATCACATAATGGAATAGCCATATGGGCAACTTCCGTACATACTTAATGGAATATCCATACGACCGACTTATTTACCCAATGAATTGGAGGTTATAATGTAACCACCCATCCTGGTATTCACAGCACCACCCGTCATATGTTTTATCATGTAACCACCCATCAAATGTCCAAGTACCATTATAAAAATCATAATACATAAAAAAAATTTAATGGAAAGGAAACATTTCCACACTTTGATCACAATATATCACTTAAATATATTGCCATAACAAATCCATTATAAAAAACCATTTTCAATACCAAAATACATAAAAGAGTATATGGTATTTATTTCATTTTAAAAAAACATTACGTCTTGTTCAGGAAGCCAAAGACTAAATAATACTCACAACAGCAGAAAAGGACATTGTCACCGCGTACATTAAAAGAAACATTCCTTTTTGTCGTTTTGTAAAACACTTTGTAGAAAAAGATTCCTTTTGTATAAAAGTAAAAGTCAATGGGGTTTATGCACCGTATAAAAGAAAGTTGTGTATAAAATGAAATATGCCTCAATGAAAGGAGATTGAGACGAAGTCCCTTACCTTGGGTTTGACGTCACTCGATTATTCTTTAACGTCCTCAATAATGAACATGAGTTAATTTCTATTTCCTTAAGAACCATTTTCAAGTTCATTATTCCATTTATATCACTTATTTCCATTTTATAAACATTATGTAATCATTTACGTTAATAATGTTTGTTTTGTCGATATTTGGTTCTTACGTCGAAAGTGGACTTCTTACAATTACATGTTGTTCATGTGGTCAAAGGTTATTTATATCCAGAATTACATTCATGATTTGGATAT
Organism: Viscum album; assembly: GCA_963277665.1. Lineage (NCBI taxonomy): Eukaryota > Viridiplantae > Streptophyta > Magnoliopsida > Santalales > Viscaceae > Viscum > Viscum album. The sequence continues at coordinate 92,605 of CAUJRU010000151.1, read as the reverse complement.
CATATATATTATATATATCTATCATATACATGTATTTGTAATATCACATAATCATTTAGAGGTAAGAAGTGAAATGCACCGTTCATGGAGACAGTAAGTCGTACGTACGCATGAACGCTACTTTCATTTCTGTCATATTAATAGAATTAAAACTAAATAAGAGGTATGTATATTTTAATTCCAGAATTATATTAATCATTTAGATGTAACATATATCATATATATCCATTATATATATGTACTTATAATAGTACATTACATTTGGGGATAACAAATGAAATGCACTGTTCATGGAGATGGTAAGTCGTACGTACGCATGAACGCTACATTCATTTCTATCTCATACATTAAAGGAAAGAAATAATAATTATATAGAGGTATATTATAATTCTAGTATAACATCATATATAATAACTTTAAATCCATCCTTTATACATCCCACATATGGCATTAACGAATCACATCTCTTTGAGGGGGCGGTAGTCCGCACTACCTAAAATGAAGATATCGCGTATAACCATAATGGTAGCCATAAAGGTATGACATAAATAAAAAAATACAGAAGCTTATGGAAAATATAAAAATATTATATATCATATATAAATATAGTGACATCTTAATGGCCACCTTTGAAGGTGTTATATGAGTGTTGAACAATCATCATTTCATGATGCAGAAATTCGCCATCCATAGAAACAGTATGTTCTTTAACCATTAGATGTAGATGTGTGTAATTGTAGCTCAAAATATTCTTATAACAACATCCTAGTATATTTACGATACTGGAGTTGTTACAAATGAAATGAATAAAAAGAGTTTAGAGGGTTGGGGAAGCAAAATAATACAAAAGAACACAAGTGAAGACATCACCTTAAAATCGTGTGACTCTCTTAGATTTGAGCTTAAAGGCTTCCATGGGAAGACTTCTTCCCAATGTGAGGATTCAAGGAGTAAGAGAGGGATTTGGAGAGACAAAATTGGCAGAGGATGGACGAGTAAAAGGCTTTGGATGTGTGGGTAAAGAGGTAGATGTGGGGGCGTTTTATAAGAGGAGAGGAGGGGCACTCTTGGAAAGTAAGGAAATGTTACTTTATTTTAGAATGAGTTTAGAATTTTAATGGTCCCACATTGATGTGTTTCTAGGAAATTGTGATAAGGGTACGAAATAAACCCTTCCAATAGGTTTTTGACATGTGTAGGCATTAGATGTTACATTATCTTTCCATTTTATTTAAATCGTTAAATAATGAGGTAATTACTGCATCATCATGGTGTCATAAATAATTTAATTTATTTAATGTCTAAAAATTATAAAACAAATATGATGATGTATTAAATCTATTTACCTTTCCAATGAATATTTATAGTCAAAAATTGGATTTTTTTTACCCCATGTAAAAATTGTTTTAGTAAAACAACTCATGTTTGTGACATTTTTATTTTAACATTAAATAAAAAGTTATTAATGTCATTTTGAAACCAAAGTAGCTTCATGGGGTCCCCAAGTTGACCCATGGATTGTCTTTGTCGGCCATGACACACCCAGCGAGGTGAGGACATGTGTCAAGTTCATTTTATATTATTACAACATTATTTTTACATTAAATTACACTAATTAACTCTAATAGCGATTAAAACTTAATAAGTTACTATTCAACAAAAAATTATTTTAATCCCACTGAACCACATTTTACTTCTTAATTACAACCATGTATGTCAGATTTTTGAAATTCAAAACATAGAGGTGGTAAAATTTCATTTAAACAAAAAATTAGTTTTTTAAGTACCACTTAGTGGTTTCACTATTCATCAAAAATTGATGTTTTTCAAAAAAATACCAAAACTTCACCCTAATATATATTTGATATTCCAAATTCAAAAATGAAGTCCATTTTACAAAACTCAAAACATATAAGTTTCATTAATTAATTTAATTATTAATTCCCGCTGTCAGAGCAAATAGCGTGTTTTTATGAAACAATAAGTATCATAAGATTGACACAATTTTAAGTCCGATTTCAAAGTGAAATTAATTCCAAAGGCCACTATTGGATTTAATGGTAAAAATATATTCTAATTTCACCTTAAAACAAATTAAAAATATAATCTAATCATATAAATATTTTAGATTTAAAAGTGGTTTTGAATTAAAATACAACATTTTATACTATTCATTAAAAAATGAACATTATAAAAACAAACAAAAATTTACACAAAGTAAATTTTGATGTCCCAATTCTGAAGAAGAGTTTTATTTTGTCCAATATAAAGTATAAGAGTGAACAAAACTATATTTAATGATGGTTCTCCATCAAAAGGTGATAAGTGAACCTTCAGTGAAAACTGGGGAATATACTCCTAAAATTGAATTCTTTCCATATTTTAAGCCATTATCTTTTATTAAATAAAATTAAAAACATTTAAAAAACAAATATAAACATATTTTAGTTATTTCTATCCATTCCCACTAATAAAACGGCTATGTGATAACTACCATTTAAAATAAAATTATTTTATTACTAGTGTGCAACTTAAGATTTCAAAAAACTCTTTGTTGCGTATCAGGTACACTATCGAACATAGAAACCCCTTTAAAGTAAAATTAATATTTAATTCGAAATTATTAATAAATATGAAAGTGTTTTATTCATTATTTACCTCGGATGTTACATCATTCCCCTGTTTTGGGAATTGCATCCCCGCAATTGTATTCACTTATCAAAATAAGTGGGGGGTATTTATTCCTCATAGAATTTTCAGATTCCCACGTTGCCTCTTCAACCATATGGTTTTTCCTCAAAACATTTACCAGGTGAATTACCTTATTTCGCAACACATGCTCTCTTCGGTCAAGAATCTGGACTGGTTGTTCATCATAAGATAGGTTCTCTTCTAGCTGATATACATTTGGACTCAAAACATGAGATCGATCTAGCATATACATTCTCAACATCGAAACATGAAAAAGATTGAGTACCTGAGATAAACTCGGAGGTAAAGCCACTCGGTAACCAACTGATCCATATTTCTCTAGAATTTCATATGGTCCAATGAACCTTGGACTCAGCTTTCCTTTCTTACCAAATCTCATCACACTTTTCCATGGAGAAACCTTGAGAAAAACATGATCACCTACCTCAAAATATAGATCCTTCCTCCAGTTATCCACATAACTCTTCTGCCTACTTTGGGCTGTTCTCATGTGTTTCAAAATCAACTGAACTTTTTCTACCATCTCTTCTACCAATTCTGGTCACATCAACTTCCTTTCACCCACTTCATCCCAGAAAGATGGTGTTCGACACCGCTTCCCATATAATGCCTCAAATGGTGCCATCTGTATACTGGAATGAAAAATGTTATTATAAGAAAACTCAACCAAAGAAAGATGTTGGTCCCAACTTCCCTGATAATCCTTCTAACAAGCTCGTAGCATATCCTCCAAGGTCTGAATTTTTCATTCTGACTGCCCATCTGATTGCGGATGAAAAGCTGTACTAAAATTTAATTCAGTACCCAGTGACTTTTGAAGGCCTTTCCAAATGTTTGAAGTAAACCTGGGATCACAATAGGACACAATGGAGAGAGGAACACCATGTAACATGACTATCTCTTTATGATACAAATGGGAAAGTTGATCTAGGGAAAAAGTATCTCGTATAACAATAAAATGAGCTAATTTAGTCAAGTGATAATCAATAACCCAGATTGAATTATTACCTATATATGTCATCGGTAATCCCATGACAAAATCCATGGATATATTTTCCCATTTCCACTCTGGAACTAGTAAAGGCTGAAGTATCCCTTTCGGTAACTGCCGCTTTGCTTTAACCTACTGACAAGTCAAACACTTCACAGTAAAATCAGCAATATCCCTTTTCATTCTATCCCAACAGTAATACTCCCACAGATCTATGTACATCGTAGTATAGCCAGGATGAAATGAAAACAGGGAACTATGAGCCTCACATAACAACTCATTAATCAACTATGAATCACAAGACACACATAATCTCTTCCCAAACCTCAAAACACAATCATTATCAAAGTTTAATTCAGGCAACTTACCCTTCTGAACCAGCTCAACCTTTTTCTGCAACTCACTGTCTTCCCTCTGTGCTTTCTTAATTCTGTCTGATAGGGATGATCTCACTGATACCTGAAACAAAACAGAAGAACTTCCTACACCAAAAACTTCTATACCAAATTTCATCAAATCAAAAACCAAAGGATTTCGTTCCAAACATAGCCTGGTTAATGAAGCATTACATTTTCGAATCAAGGCATCGGCCACTTTATTTACTTTTCCCAGATGGTAATGAATTGTACAATCATTGTCCTTGATTAATTCTAGCCATCTCCTCTGTCTCATGTTCATTTCTTTCTGAGTGAATATATACTTTAATCTTTTGTGATCATTATATATTTCATACTTTACTCCATACAAATGATGCCTCCATATTTTTAAAGAAAAAACAACAGCAGCTAATTCTAAGTCATGTGTAGGTTAATTTACCTCATGAGTTTTCAACTGATGCGAAGCATAATCAATTACCATATCATTATGCATAAGGACACAACCAAGTCCCTTCAATGAAGAATCACTGTATATAACGAACTCACCATTCCTGGAAGGATGTTCCAAAACTGGAGCATTCACCAATCTTCTTTTTAACTCTTGAAAACAATAATCACATTCTTTTGTCCAGATGATCTTAACACCCTTACAAGTTAGCTTATTCATTGGACTAGATAACCGTGAAAAATTTTCAACAATCCTTCGTTAGTAACCTTCCAAACCAAGAAAACTATGGATCTAGGTTACATTTGTGGGTCTTGGCCATTCTTCAACAAATTTTGTTTTAGAAGGATGAACAATTATGCCATCTTTTGAAACAATGTGTCCCAGGAATGAAATTTGTTGTAACCCAAACTCACACTTGCTGAATTTCCCATATAATTTCTCTTCTTTCAAGGTTTGTAAAATAACTCTTAAATGACTTTTATGCTCCTCTTTAATTTTAGAAAACACCAAAATATCATCGATGAAAACAACCAAAAAATTATCCAAGAACTCATGGAAAATTCTATTCATAAGGTCCATGAATACAGCAGGTTCATTTGTTAACCCAAAAGGCATAACTACAAATTCATAATGGCCATATCTAGTACAGAACACAGTCTTCAGAACGTCTGCTTCTATTACTTTCAACCGATGGTACCCCAACCTCAAGTCAATCTTCGAAAAATACTGAGCTCCCTGGAGCTGATCAAACAAATCATCGATATGAGGTAAAGGATACTTGTTCCTAACTGTTATATTATTCAAGGCTCTATAATCAATGAAAATTATCATTGAGCCATCTTTATTTTTAACCAACAAGAAAGGAGCACCCCATGGTGATGTGCTAGGTCAAAAGAATCCTTTATCTAATAACTCCTGCAATTGTTTCTTTAATTCTAAATGTTCAACTTGAGCCATTTGATAAGGGGGTTTTGATATTGGCTTAGAATCAGGAACTAAGTCAACCGTAAATTCAACTTCCCGATCATGAATAATACCAGGAAACTCATCAGGAAAAACATCAACATACTTATTTACCACTGGCACAACATTAATCTGAACAGTTCCTTTATTTTCAAAAATATTTGCAAGGTAACATTAATTTCCATCTTTTACTAGTTTCTCAACTTCCCGATATGTTATCAAAAGAAAGGGTTCATTCTTGTACACAAACTGAAGATCATTCTAAAAACAAATCATTTTAGCTCTGCAGTCAATCATAGCAGGATAAACAGAAATCCAGTCCATGCCCAAAATAACATCAAACTCTACTAGAGGTAAAACAATAAGGTTTCCTGGTAGATTCTTTCCACACACAAGGATAGAAAGGTTCTTATAATTCATTTCTGTTTCAACGTTCCCTCCGTGTGTTTTTACCATAAGTTTAGGATTTATATCTTGAGATGGAATTTCCAATTTAAAATAAAACTTCTTAGAAATTAAAGAATGTGTAGACCCTAAATCAAACAACACATTGGCATAATCTGAACAAACAAATAGTGTACCTGATACTACTTCATTCGATGGCCCAATATCTGCTGAAGTTGTTGCAAAGGATTTCACCACCCCTTTCAGCTTGTAGTCGGGCTGCTTTCCCCTAGTTTAGTTCTTCTCTAGACACTCATTTGCATAATGACCCATTTAATTACACATAAAACATCTCACTGCTGGCTTTTCATTGCCTTCTTGATCATCTTCTTTATAGTTACGAGCAATATGACCAGACTTACCACACCGAAAGCACTTACCAAACTTGGATAAACATTCTCCAGGATGCATTTTACCACACTTCTCATAGGATGGGTATTTGGTTTTCTTACCTCCTTGCTTCTTTGATGAATTCTTCCCCTTTTCTTGCCAACTGGACCTCTTATTCTGTTGTTTTTCAAAGAACACCTGATCATCGGCAAACTCCATTTCCACCTTCTACGCACATCGAACAAGTTTTTCATAACTTTTGAACTCACGAGAAGCTAATGCCCTTCGATAATTTGGCATTAACCCTGAGTAAAAACAGTTTATTTTACTATCAAGATATCCTATGAAGTTTGGAGCATACCCTGCCAATCGAGTGAACTTTGCCTCGTAAGTAGCCACTGAGTCATCCTCCTGACTCAATTCTAGGGACTGTTTTTCCATCCTAAGATGAACCACCTTAGGAAAATATTTCTCAAGAAACATACCTTTGAATTTGTCCCAGTGAAGATCCTCAATCTCATCAGTATCCCTGATATTTTTCACCATCGACCACCATTGATAAGCTTCACCTTCAAAATGGTAAACAGCAAGACTAACCTTTTGATGTTCTGAACACCCCATGACATCAAAAATCTTCTCCAGTGCTTTAATCCACCCTTCAGCTTGCACATGGTTAGATGATGCTCTGAATGATGGGGGATGTTGCCTCATGAAATGTTCCACCACTGACATGTTACTCTGCGGTTGATCTGGCTGATCTCATTCATGGATACCACCAACATTTATAGCCTGAGTCAACTATGCCATCACTGCAACGAACAGTTTAGTTCCGATTCCGACCATCTCAGGTTGCTGATTTGGAAGGTTTTCTTCTTCCTTATGTCGTCCCAACATAGATTCTTTGTTTCCTCTACGGAAAACCATTATGAACATAGAAATATCTTAGGTGAAGCAACATGGATATCTTTAAATTCTATATCATTTAAGTCATACCATAAATTAACATATAATTTAACAATTTTCTAACTCCAAAAGATGTCTAAACCGACCTCTAATACTAACTATAAGGCCCCGGCCTTAAACATTACTTAATATTGAATTAAATGAAAAATTCCCATTGAGGATCATTTCAGGTTTAGAGTTTTAAAGAATTACAAAATAACTGTTACATCTCAAAATATTACAAAGTAGACACTTCTACTAAGTTTCCATAGAATAAAAAACTCTTAAAAAGAAACATGTCTAGTTCCATGTTTTATATAGCATGACTTTCCCTTGATCCCTTCCTTGAACCTATTCCACATTATGTCCTATGAAAAACATTTTAAAAAAACCTGGGGTGAGCATAAAAAGCTCAGTAAGGGATACACAAAGAATAAAAACTATTAGTTTTTCAAACATCAAGTAAACCATGTATACTTTATCAAAGTAATACCTTCACCTTCATGAAGTAGTAAAAACTATTCACTGAATAAAATATCATTACTTACCCTTTTGTTACCAAAGGATTACCATAAAACCCATATAAATAACACATAACATATAAAGGTAACTTGGGACATAAACATACTTAAGTGGAATAACCATACGGTCGACTTCCACACATATCTCTTAATGTAATAGCCATACGAACAACTTTCATACATACTTAATGGAATAGCCATACAGCCGACTACCATACCCAATGCATTGGATGTTATAACGTAACCACCCATCCTGGTATTCATAGCACCACCCGTCATATGGTATATCATGTAACCACCCGTCAAATTTCCAAGTACCATTATAAAAATCATCAGACATAAACCAAATATAATGGAAAGAAAACATTTCCACACTTTGATCACAATATATCACATAAATATACTGAAATAAAAAATCCATTATAAAAACCCATTTTCAATACCAAAATACATAAAAGATTATATGGTATTTATTTCATTTTAAAAAACCATTACGGCATGTTCAGGAAGCCAAAGACCAAATAATACTCGCGGCGGCGGAAACGTTCATTGTCAGCGCGTACGTTAAAAGAAACATTCCTTTTTTTCATTTTGTAAAATGCTTAGTAAAAAAAGATTCCTTTTGTATAAAAGTAAAATTCAAAGGTTTTTATACACCGTATAATAGAAAGTTATGTATAAAACAAAATATGCCTCAATGAAAGGAGATTGAGACAAAGTCCCTTACCTCGGGTCCGACTTGAGTCAATCGTTCTTTAACGTCATGAATAATAAACTTGAGTTAATTTATATTTTTTAAGAACCTTTTTCAATTTCATTATTCCTTTTATATCACTTATTTCCATGTTATAAACATTATGAAATCATTTAAGTTAATAATGTTTGTTTTGTCGATATTTGTTTCTTAAGTCGAAAGTGGACTTCTTAAAATTACATGTTGTTCATGTGGTCAAAGGTTATTTATATCCAGAATGACATTCCTGATTCGGATATCATATATATCATATATATCAATCATATAAATGTATTTATAATATCACATAATCATTTAGAGTTATGAAATGAAATGCACCGTTCATGGAGACGGTAAGTCGTATGTACACATGAACGCTACTTTCATTTCTATGTCATATTAATGGAATTAAAACTAAATGAGAGGTATGTATATTTTAATTCCATAATTATATTAATCATTTAGATGTAACGTACATCATATATATCCATTATATATATGTACTTATAATAGTACATTACATTTGGGGATAAGAAACAAAATGCACTGTTCATGGAGACGGTAAGCCGTACATACGCATGAACGCTACTTTCATTTCTATCTCATACATTAAGGGAAAGAAATAATAATGATATAGAGGTATATTATAATTATATTATAACATCATATATAATAACTATAAATCCATCCTTTATACGTCCCACATATGGCATTAGCGAATCACATCACTTTGAGGGAGCGGTAGTCCGCACTTCCTAAAATGAAGATATCACGTATACCCATAATGGAAGACATAAAGGTATGCCATAAATATATAAATACAGAAGATTAAGGAAAACATAAACATATTATTTGTCATATATAAATATATTGACATCTTAATGGCCACCATTTAAGGTGTTATATGAGTGTTGAACAATCATCGTTTCGTGAGGCAGAAATTCTCCATCCACAGAAACAGTATGTTCTTTAACCATTAGATGTAGATGTGTGTAAGTGTAGATCGAAAGCTTCTTATAACAACATCCTAGTATATTGAAGATACTGGATTTATTACAAAATAAATGAATAAATATTGTTTAAGGGGTTGTAGAAGCAAAATAAAACAAAATACCACAATTGAAGACATCACCTTAAAATCGGGAGACTCTCTTAGATTTGAGCTCAAAGGCTTCTTTGGGAAGACTTCGGCCCAAAGTGAGGCTTAAAGGAGTAATAGAGGGATTTGAAGAGACAAAATGAGCAGAGGTTGGCCGAGACAATGGCTTTTGAAGTGTGGGTAATGAGGTAGAGGTGGGGGCCTTTTATAAGAGGAGAGGAGGGGCACTCTTGGAAAGTAAGGAAATGTTACTTTATTTTAGAATGAGTTTCGGATTTTAATGGTCCCACATTGAGGTGTTTCGAGGATAAGGTGATAATGGTTCTAAATCCACCCATACAATAGGTTTTTGACATGTTTAGGTCTTAGGTTTTACATTATCATTCCATTTTATTTAAATTGTTAAATAATGAGGTAATCACTGCATCATCATGGTGTCATAAATAATTTATTATACATAATGTCTAAAAATTATAAAAAAATACTATGATGTAGGAAATCTTTTTACCTTTCCAATGAATATTTACAGTCAAAAATTGGATTTGTATAACCCCATGTAAGAATTGTTTTAGGAAAACAACTCATGTTTGTGACATTTTTTATTATAACTTTAAATAAAAAGTTATTAATGTCATTTTCCAACCAAAGTAGCTTCATGGGGTCCCCAAGTTGACCCATGGATTGTCTTGGTCGGCCATGACACATCAAATGAGGATAGGACACGTGTCAAGTTCATTTCATATTATTACAACAATATTTTTACCTTAAATTACACTAATTACCTCTAATCGCGATTAAAAACTTAATAAGTTACTATTCACCAAAAATTATTTTAATCACATTGAACCACATTTTACTTCTTAATGAAAACCATGTATGTCAGATTTTTGAAATTCAAAACACAGAGGTGGTAAAATTTCATTTAAACGAAAAATCAGTTTTTAAGTACCAATTAGTGGTTTCACTATTCATCAAAAATTGAAGTTTTTCAGAAAAATACCAAAACTTCACCCTAAGATATATTTGATATTCTGAATTAAAAAAGGAAGTCCATTTTACCAAATTCAAAACATATAAGTTGCATTAATTAATTTAATAATTAATTCTCGCTGTCAGAGCAAATAGCGTGTTTTTATGAAACAATAAGTAACAAAATATTGACACTAGTTTAAGTCCGATTTCAAAGTGAAATTAATTCCAATGACAACTATTGGATTTAATGGTAAAAATATATTCCAATTTCACTTTAAAACCAATTGAAAAGATAATATAATCATATAAATAACTTAGATTAAAAAGAGGTTTTGAATTAAAATACAACATTTTACACTATTCATTAAAAAATTAACTTTATCAGAAAAATACCAAAAATTTACACAAAGTAAATTTTGATGTCCCAATTATAAAGAAGAGTTTTATTTGGTCCAATAGAATGTATAAGAGTTAAAAAAACTATATTTAATGACGGTTCACCATCAAAAGGCGATAAATGAACCTTTAGTGAAAATTGGGGCATATACGCCTAAAATTGAATTCTTTCTGTATTTTAAGCCTTTATCTTTTATTAGATAAAAGTAAAAACATTTTAAAAACATATATAATAATATTTTACTTATTTCTATCCATTCCCGCCAATACAAAGGCTATGTGTTAACTACCATTTAAAATAATATTATTTTATTACTAGTGTGCAACGTATGATTTCAAAGAAACACTCTGTTGCATATTAGGTACGCTATCGAACATACCAACCCCTTTAAAGTAAAATTAATATTTAATTAGTAAATATTAATAAATATGATAATGTTTTATTCATTATTTACCTGGTATGTTACACTTATGATGAAGAACCACCCATGTATTTTCATGCTGTAGTATTCTAGAATTTTTTAGGATGAAATTATTTGAAGGAGGGGAGTATTTAACAACCCAAGATTCCGCATTACACTTCCCTTTAAATAATACAGTAGAATGTGTTGTACGCAACTTCGAGTTCTAACACACACCACAACCAATCAAACTAGCCGTTATAAATAGTAATACCCACTTTTTGAAATTTTATAAATTTTATCTTTCAAAATGGACATCATTTTTGACTTCGGAATATCGAAATTAGCTTCGTGTAGATTTTTGGTATTTTTCTGAAATCATTCAATTTTTGATGAATAGTGAAAAAACACTGAGTTATAGTTTAAAAATGAATTTTTATTTAAATAATTATTTAATTTATTTAAACATAATTAAGGTCAAAATAGATACATAATAACTATATATGTTCAATGTAATTCATTGGAGTTAGTTTAGAATAATTTTAGATATATAAAAATTTTATTGAACTTTTCGGCGTCATTTGCCCACCTCCAAGGAGAATTTGGAAATTCACATAAAACGTAATTTTACAACTTCTTTGAATGGAATTTTGAAAATCCGAGAGTCACAGTTAATATTAAGGAGTAGAATGTGGTTTAATAAGATAAAAATAATTTTTGGTGAATAGTAATGTTTTACTTTTATTTACCACGGTTAAAAGTAACTAGGGTAATTAAGGGTAAAAATGATATTAATATTACCATAACACATGACATAATTCTATTTGAAAAGTGTTTCTTGACCAAAAACAACCTTAAGAATAAAATATTATCATTTAGGTCCACTTGTTTTAGATTAGGACATTTACTATTATTTAATTCAAAGAAGAGTTAAAAGAGTTATAATCAAGGCTTAATTACTAAAACATTTTTAATATAGGGTTATACATAAGATAAATTCTATTGTAAATATTCATTAGAAATATAAAATAATTTCCTACATAATGGTATTTTATTTATAATTTTAAGACATTATATAAATTAATTTATTTATGACACAATGGTGATGTAGTAATTACCTAATTAATGAAATATTAAAATAATTGATATTATAAATATCCAAATAAATATAATCTGAATATTTTTATGAATTAAACTAATTTTATAAGTCAATATGTCATGTTAGTATTTATTTAATTATGTATTTTTAGTAATCTTACTATTATGTTTTTCCAAAAAATCTAATACCAAATACTGTCAAAATTGACATAAAAGAGTTTTTAAAACAAATATTATATTATTAAATTATATTAAATTCATTAAAATATATGGTTTGTCCAAGAAACTTATATAATGATAGGAGAATCATTAAAGAACCACTTGGGGTTCACTTGGATGTATATGGTATGTTTATTAACTATATAATATAAAAATACAAAGAGACATGGTAAAAGACAAACTATTTAACTAAGAGTTAAATATAAATGATAATGTTAAAATAGTGACCCAAACTTGTCTAAAATATATTTGTTGAAATGATTTAGACCCATACACACCATGAACTTTATTTAATACACTTTGGAGCCATTATAAACCTAATATGAATTTATTATAAAACTATATTTCTAGATTTTCCAAAGGTTCCCCTCACCCCTCTTATAAAAGGGAACTCCCCCTTCTCCCAATTTAACACCTTAAATGCCTTTTTTCATGGCCCACCCCTACCCAAATATTCTCTAAACATCCCTCACTTCAACCTAGAGGCCTTAGTGTGATCAGAAATCGAACTTAAAGATCCCTTTTGATCAAACCAAAAGGAAGAACCCGAAGAAGAGGTAATGTTTTCACCACACTCTTTCAAGTTCCTTTCATTTTCGACTTCTTATTTATTTTTTGTTTCCATTATAAAATAATAAATCCAGTATCTTATATATATATACTATTATTTTATCATAAATATTGTACAAACATATTTAGTATTCTATCCATCCTTTAAATGACATGTCACCATAAGTCTGTACGTACGGCTTACCGTCTCAACTTCGTGGTGTAATTGTTATTCAAAACATTATTATTTGGATGGGTATGATAATGATGTTTAATTGATGTAAATAATAAATATAAAATTATAATGATTCTGTATATATGATATACGATCCAATTATATATTATTTTAATATCAAAAGAATGATATTGTCGCTCGTGCGTACGTACGGACTATCATCTCAACGAACGCGATGAGATTCATTCCCCATCGTATCCATTCAAGTATAATTATCATTTAATGATTACAAGTAATGTTTAAGGAAATAATATCATTCTGGATATGAATAAGATACAACCTATCCATAACAAACACGACTTATGTAACAAAAAATATAATATAAAATGTGTAAGTTAACACTCGAAACAATGATAATACAAAGATATTATTAACAAATCAATGTTAAAAGATCATATATGATACCATATTAATGTATATGATTCTTGTATAATTTAATAACAACTATTTCACCATTTTACAGGAGGTTAACCTACCCTCATCCAATCAAAAGTAAAAGGTAAGGGTTTATTTCTCAATATCTTCATTATCCGAGGTTGTTTATACGTAATAATCTACTAGGAACTCTTTATCATCCACATACATGTCCCTTAAAAATGTTTTTTGAATCATTCTTACTATTTTACAGACTATGGGTTAAATTCAAGTATACCCTTGTTGACTTTTTATATGATTTTTATAAAGGAATATTTCTGTCGTTTTTCTTACATGGTCCTTTTTAACCTTTTCGACAAAATTAAGGTAAGAATATCTTTTTTTAACTTATACGGCGGGGGTGGATATTTTCCGCCATTATAAAATTGTCGATGCATCCCTTAAAAGATTATAAGAATATTTTCAAAGTAAATTTTTTCTTTTATAATTATGTGACTTTTAAATTATTTCAAAAAAGGAGATATTTCTCTCCAATAGTTTTGATTTCATCTATGTGTACATCCTTTGATGTATATTAAGATTATTTGAAGTTGAATTAATATGATACAAAACATCCATATTGTATTGATGGGTTTTTGATATGTTTGACTATGGATTTTTCATTTTTATACCATTCATGGTTTATGGAGAAAGTATTGACATTTTGTATGCTAGTATTAATACGAATGATTATGTTATGTTTAAACCTGTTCATATGAGGAATTCATTGGACTTAATAAATGATGGATGGAGCCCACTATAGCTCCTCGATGCATCGGTATGTCTCATGAGACAAACTAGTGTCTTGGCACAAGGCCTTGAAAAAATATTAATTTTAGTCTTGGCACGAGGCATTGACTTTGTGGTTATGATAGTCTAGTATTATTTATTCCATCATTATGAAAGTGGTTATTAATACTGCATGTGAGTATTCGACTAGTAGAATATCCATGTGAATATGTAATTGGCATTATTTCATTTTATTTTTTCCATATTATGCTGAATTTCAAGTTTTAAATGCTTTCGTTTTAGTTATACATTGCCTTAAATTTTTAGGATTATTTATAAAAGTTTCTTCTATATTGTTATCCTTACTGTGCATTTGAGCTCCCCCCTTTATATGTTTTATTTTTCCTAGGATGTGAAGAAGTATTTTATGAATGACCTACATGGATATTATAATGGGATTTGAGTGTGGAGACATGATGTTGTTGTATTTTTTACTTTATGATGTAATGTAAACTTTATGAATGTATATATTTATTCCAAGGATACTGAACTAATCGGTATCTCAGGACATTATCTTTTGTGATCATGCCAATGTTATGTAGTAATGCAACAACTCTGGGTAACTGGGTTCAGGGCATTACATACTAGACCGAGTGAGTTAGTGAGATTGATTTTATCTATTATATTGAGGAATATAAAAGGAGAGATTATTATGGACCACAATTTCATTTTCCACCCAGAGGGTTTATCACCAACTTGTTTGATGATATTACCAAGGATGATGCAGATTCAGTAGTACTATACTAGTTATTATGTCCACATTTTAGACCATTGTACATAAGCCTTATGGGGTTTCCCCTGATGTTAATATCTATATGATATGAAATATTTGATTCTGTTGTTTATTCCTTGTTTATATCCCCTATGGTTTTTCAGATTATTGATTCTTTATTCCATTAGTTTCTTTGGATCGTTGGTTCTATATTAGTTCCCATTATTTCTTTCTATTATTTTGGTAGTGGGTTTATTCAATTTAAAAATTGTTTTTGAAATGTTTGGAAATTAATCAAAAAAATAATCCCTTCATTCCAAACGAGTAATTGAGTATTGATTTGAATAAGGATATGTGGGTTTTACCAAGTTCTATGGATTAAAAAAAATTACCACTTTTGGATTTTTAAATTCATTTGGAATAATGTTTAATGTTTCACTCAAATTTCTTTTAAAAAAATGGTTGTGTTACAGAAAGGTATAGAGACATATGAAACATTGTTTTCTTCTGATTTTTTGTTTATTCTCAATAGTTTATTTTTTCAAAATGTGTGGGCACAATTTAGTTTTTTTATACTTGTGCATTCAAATCCTAATATTAATAATATTTTCAAACAAGCATAACATGGACTATCTTTTATAAAAATTTTAAAAACTATATGGTTCTTACCTACAAGTCTTAGTTTTGCACACACACTATGTATACCAATTGATATATGAAACTCTTATGGTTTTCATTTTATGATCCTTGGCATGACCTATATTGTATTAGGATATGGGTTGTTCATTATGTTTGTCTTGGGATATGGAGAGTGATCATGGGTCACATGAAGAATGTGGGTAATTTTTTTCCAATTTTTTAGTTTCTTATGTATTAGTTTTTTTAACATTAATGATTATAAAGAGTTTTTTTGTTCATTTATATTCCAGGTATTTTTTTTGTAAATGATTCATTTATTATTTTTCTATCTACAATTCCTGTTATTTTTATGCTGACTCTAATGTGGGAGTTTTATTACTGGAATAGATGTATTATCACGTGTTAAATAATTCACAATATTCATGTTCTTTGACATTTTAATTGTTTTACATCTTGGGATGACCATGAATTCATTTCAGTCATGTACTATATTAGATAGGTAGTCTGATAGATAAATATTTGGGGTTGGTTCCTAAAAAGTGTTCTGTTGTGGATGTAAGACATCATTATAGAAACTACATACAACCGAAGTATTATTTATTTTATTTTATTTGACTAATCATTAATTATTGTGTTGAGTTTTATGTATTTTTTATCTTCTTTTTATGACTTTCTATGAAGATTATGGTGATTTGTGTTTTTTTCTTCCAATACATCAAGATCCAGTGGAAACATCTGATTATAGGAGCACCCAAATCTTGTTATATCCATTATGAATAATGTTTAGAGTAGTATATATGGGTGTATTAAGGTGTAGTTCTACTCAAATAATTCGTTTTAAAACCTTATTCAATGCTTTAAAGTTAACAAACATAAATAATTCAGGAATCATTCTATTTTTTATGTTTGTTTATTTAATGTGATTTTACTTGTTTCCAATGGATGAAATAAGAATTTTGTATGGTCTAGGTTCATATGTTCAATGAGAAAAATTTTTATTTGGAAGGATGTTGATATTGTACTATCTCAATAAAAAATTCATAGAAATTATGCTAACTAGAATGAAACCCTAGAATATTGACAAACCATAATGGGAGTGGATGGAGATAATAGTTTTTATAATCATTATGTTTTCATTGGATATGAATATATACATAAAAATTATATAGGTAGAGGAAATGGTAGAGTTTGATAAATCATTGATGAAAACTTATGGGATGTCAAAAACAATGAAAATGGTGTTTATGATGTATATAACTCTCATCCTGAAGTTATCAAAATATAATTCCACAGAGAATTGTATAAATGAATTTAATATAATTTTTTAAAAAATATATAATATGTGAACGTGATGTTCATTGATGATATCTGGGAATATATTATGTTATCATTCCAGTTAGAGAGTTGTAAAATTATGATAACGATTATGATTAATTATTTTATGAGGAATCACTTAGTTATTGTGGATGTTAAAAGACTTATCCCAAATCACGGGCTCAGATAAAAAGAGGTTAAATAATCTTCTCTTAGTGATCTCAATACATATGGAAGAGGCTGATCACCACAACAAAAGTTATTTCAGAGGTATTCAAATAATAAGGAACATAGAAGAATCTATTGAAAATTGGTTAGTACTGTACTAGATTTTTGGTACTGTGGTATGATAGGGAATCATAAAGGAATACTATATTGAAATAAGGGTTATTTCAAGATATAAATAATTTGATACTACATGTTCTTTAAATTCTATGGTATTTAATAGTGAAATTCATCCATTGTAGAGTGTGTATGTTCGAAATAAATATTAATTAATTAATTTTTGGGATTAATTTCACTCCATAACATAGAAGGGATGTATTAAAAATTATGTTTTTATAATGTTTAACAAGGTGGAATTTTTTGATGATGATTCTCTGAATAATATAAGTGATGGTGATGTGATGGTATTGATTATGTGTGAATCATTCCATGATTTAAAGATAGTTGGACACATATTAGTTTTTTAGAAAAATATAACATCCATAGGAGAGTTTGATGAGGAATTTTTATAATCAGATCAACGGAGTTTTGTACCCAAGAATATAATTTATAATAAAATGGATGTTCAAGAGGCATAATAAATGTTTTAATGTTGAACATATTGACATTATATGTTGAATTAATGGTATACTCCAGAAGAAACATAAAGATTCATTCAAATTGAGAGGGAGGAAACCTTATTGTCAGATTATAGATTAAGTTGGCATGGATGCATGAATACCTTCCATAAAGTTATTGTATTCTAATGTCTTATCTCTCTATGCATATAAATGTTCTAAAACATCATTCCACTATAAATGTTGTTCTTCTTATTAAAGGATGAAGACAGAATAAGAAATAATTATAGGGAAATCATGGCGGTGAATGGGGTACAAATTAATGATGAAAATCATTTCTAGGAAATATTATCATGAATAGTTAAACATACTACCATATAGAAAAATATGATCACGGTTTAATTAAATGATTCATAATTACATAAATATTGGTAAATAATACATTTATCAAATAATAATTGAAGGAGGAAATTTTCATGAATCTACTAGTGAATTTCAATGATAAGTGTAATAAGTAATTTGAGTGAATGCTAAATAAGAGTCTTTATAGAATGAAACGATAACCATAACAATGGATCTATAAGTATAATAAATTCGTGATATAAAATAGTTTCATACAGTATAGAGTGCACTACTATTTTTAGTTGATGGTATTTAATGATGGACGTTTTATGTTATTGCTCATGTATGTGGATGCTATTCATTTTTTGGTCCATAAATTAGCAAGATTTAAGAATGAAAGAAAGAGTTATCCTAAATCATCGGGTTGAAATATATTGGTAATGATAAGAATAGTATTGGCATGAAAAATGGGTTATATAAAAAAATTTGGAATCCATTCATTATCATAAAAGTTTTATTATAGAGCCCCAAACTAGATCCACTCAATGGGGGTGAATTACTGGGTTCTTTTTCAAGATCCTTTTGAATTTAACCTTTTTGGATGTTTGAAGACATGATATCTTATTTAATGAAGACCAAATTCTTTTTTAGCAATACAATGAATGAAATTTTAATCAAATATGTTTTTTTCACGTTTATAAAAAATCCTACACATTAAGATGTACAACCTGTGGTTGTTTCACAGATTCTCTTATCACTATAAATTCATAGTGATTACAAGTGATCAAAAATTTAAAAAGAGGATTAGAAAGGAAAAATTAATTCCCTAAAAATGATAGATGAAAAAGAATATCTAACATGTTCTTTATGATGATGAATAACATAAATGGTTATGTAGTCACATGCGCTTGAATATAGGAACTGCCTACTGTTCACTTCTCCCAACATCTTGTAAGTATAATTTGAACAGAACACATCCTTCTTCCATTATTTATGAACACACTATCCAAATGAAAACTATATATTTATTTTATTTTAAGTTCAATAGTGTGAGTGCATACTTTTTTATCTTCACAATTCCACCATTACCATCACACAACACCATTGTGTAAGAACTAAAAGCATGAGACTCCACTATCATTCATGTAAGAATTTGATTTAAGGTTTAGGATTATATTAACCATTCAAACACACAAAAATCAAAATAATTGTGTTAATTTAGGAATAAGTTAGGAATTTCACACAAACCAGTAGAAACAAAAGTAGGATATCATGAAATAATAACACCTTTGTGGAACTAGGTTCATTGTGAAACACTTTTAGAGTGTTAGAAACATTAATAAGGCCATAATGATACACCTTCTTCCTTGTTTAAGCTTGATGCTTTTTGAGAAACATTTACATTGAATAAAGTGAACACATTTTTTATATTATTCCAAAATAAACATAAAATATGACAATGAAAAATATACTGGGTTCTGATTCATATCCTTTCACAGGTGAGCATCCTAGATCATCACACTACCAAGATCCTCTTTTCATGCCAAATCAATGACTCCTATAAAGCATTGAGTTTTATATTGTGGATAATTTGTTTATTAAAAACATGGATTAATCATGTTTATTAAAAAAACTGATTTCATTGGAATCTTATAATTTCATCATGCTATAATGTCCCCATGTGTTTCCTAACACAATCGCATGAAAATATTCTATATACGATGTAATCATCAACTCTCGAATGTCATCTAAATATAACATTTTTATTTGGTCATGGAATATTCTTAAACTCAATTATATGAATGAATAATTCTAGTTACATTAATAAATATTCTTGGTCTCCTCATATCTCTATCATTTCCTTCAATTAATCCTAACATGTCTATTTTTTTTAGTGATAGATTGGATGGTTCTCCGGAGAGATGGTTTACCATCCAGGTATGGGGGATGAAGTCAATATCCTATTTAAAATGAATGTATCATATCATATAGATCAATATACCACCATTATTTATAAATTCTTAAAACACAAGAATAGTACATATAAGACTCACTATCCCATATCAAATATTACAATGATCTGGGGTGCAGTTTATTACCAAACACATACAGAAACTATATGAGACAACCATAGTGGATCAACACCTATAATATCATGTACCGCACACCACATAAGATTTATACCACCAAACTATCACAACGCTATTCATGTGCCAAAAATGCCATTGGGTGTGCAATCTAATTCCTTATGCACATTCAATTCTTGGATTATACACATCCCAGGATCTCTACCACCATACGTGTTTGCCCCGGACGTGTTCCCTAGGTGTGTTGGACCCAACATTTTCAAAAAAGTGCTAATGTCAACCCTATATAGGGCTGCCAAATGGTTGGCCTAATTTTTATGTTATCCAATAAAAATAATAACTAAAATTCTAACTGGGAATATAATTCAAAACCATCATGAAGAATATTTCCATAGGATCTTATCTTCTCATATTAAGTATGAATATATATATATATGTGGAATTCATAAATTATTAATGAAAATTCATGTTTTCATGGAATTTGAATGTATAAAAATATGTGAAATATTCCCTAGAACTTGATATTCAATATAAAAGTAGATAAATAATTTTCGGAGATAATAATTTGGCATTTTGAAACATGAAATCCACTTCAAATATATGAATCCATCACAATACTCTAAGAATCTCCACTTGAAACATCTACAAACCATACACATATTTCCACATTATTATTAAAAACATGAAGCACCAACCCCAAAAATATCTCCCTTTATTTTTTTTTGTTATTAACTACATAGAACACTGTAAAAGAATCAATATTTGTTCTCAACACTTTTATCACCATTATTGGGAATCAAATTAAAAATATATCTAGGACTTCTAATCAACTTTTTATCTTACCTTTGAGGATTTATTTCTAGAATATTTACGAGATAGGGAATATATCACATGGTTTTCTGCAGAAAATATCCTTTAGTGAGTCAAGTATAATTTGAAATATGCTAATACTATAAAAAAGAAGTGATATATGAATAAGGTTTTCAATACTATCAATTATCCACCATGAATGTGAAAATTATTCTAGGAAAATATAAAATATTATTCAAAAAAGGATTACCAAAAGAAATCCCCCTCTATCCCAACCTTTTACAGACATTTTTTTAGAATAAACATATTTTGGGGGTCTCAACCATGGTTTATAATGACTTGGAAGGTTCAAATCACCCATATTCATCATTAGGGTCTCAAATATGTCCATATGAACATTTTTGTTGATGGTATCCTTCAATTGATCTAAAGCTGGAAGAAATTACAATATTATGTCTCCTTTGGAGTACTTTTTCCATGTAGAAATGAAATTTTATATAAATATCAATTGATCATTAACTTTTTGTGTGATTTTTATAATGATCTATTGAAAATTTATTATCATAATGGATTTTGAGCTATTTTTAAATTTTAACTCATCAATATTCTAATTGTTCCTTTATCCAATTAATTTTTCTGAAATATCTAGTTGCAAAAAAATATTAAGTGTCCAATGTACCCAAGGTTATTGAGTTTAATATCAAATAGATACAGCTCAAACAACTATCTACCAATAATAAAATTCCTCTTGAGGTTGACCTTCATTGATCACAATCACCATCACAATCATCTTCTATAATCCCAAAAGATTTATATTTTTTTCTTTTCATCTAAATAATACTATAATTTATATTCAATTTAATATATATTATAATTATATTAGTATATATAATATTTTAATCCCTTTGGATGATTATGATATCAAACATAGAGACTCACAACATGTAAATTATCTGGATAGAAGATGTGAGATTATTTAAATTCCTAATAAATCTTATGAATTTTCTTTATTGTACATGGTATTATTTTTCATCTTTAGACATATTCAAACCCTCTAAAATGAGAGTAAAATATTGTTTTGATTTTTCAATTTAAAATTTCTTTAATTTGTCTAGAGTATATTTTGTGGTATAAGAATGTAATACTTTATTTTTGAGAGATCTTCAATCCTAAGTATTATTTTAGCTCTCAACTAATCATCATCTAAAATTGATGTTTCATTAGGTGGGAATGATATTGAAAATATTTTTAATTATGACTAGAAAAAATTAACTCTTCCTCATATATGATAAAAACATGTAAACCAGTTTTCATTTATTTGAAATACATGTTTCTATCCACTTGTTCATTGAGAAACATTATCTCTTTCATGAAATTGTCCATCTTTGAATATTAGGCCCTTAAAGTACAATTTTTAGACATATAAATCCTTCTGAAATTTTCAGAATATTGTGACATTTTTTATATAGAAACCCATTAGTCTTATCAATAAATATAAATTATTCAAGATGTCCATTTAAGAAGGATGATTCAAAATACATTTGATATTTCATTTGCTACCTGTAGGCTGCAATAGAAAATAGTATTTCAATAGCTTCCAATATTACCACTGTAGAAATGGTTTCTTTGAAATTACCCCCATATAATTCTAGGTATCCCTTTAAAAAAAATTTTGTTCTATTCCATTTAACCTTACCCTTTCCATTTATTTCATTTCTATATACGCATATGGTTTCAATGATATTTTTATCACTATGTCTTTGAACAAGATCCTATTTGGAATTGCTTTCAATATGAATCACATCTTCATTAAGAAAATCAATCCATTATCAATGGTCAAGGAACTATATTTATGATTTAGGCAAAATTTTAGAAATAAGTGATTTTTTTTTCAGTCATCGAAGTTCTTTTATTTTTTAATGATTTATTATCCTATCATAGATTTCTTCTGGTTTCCACAAGCATAGACTATTTGTAATGACCTGAAATTTGGAATAAATATTGTTTCCTAATTTCATGTGTTATTTTATTTTTATACTCAACAAAACTGTTTCATTTGATAACATGAGTATAATTAAAATGAGACCTTTGGGTTTTGACTGCTCTATGACCATTGGTTAATATGAGCACTGGAAACTAATCTTTTTGATTATTGTCTCTAAATACAAGTGATCATGGTTAATTAATATAGAAAGAATATTTGATGGCCTCACTCAGTAGTCTTGGACCAATCGAAGCCCATCTAACAGAACTTGGGAAGGAGGTAGCACCACTGGGCTTTTCTCTGGTCCAATCCCGATCCGAACTTCATCGTGTGAAGCTAGAACGAAATAACCTTCGCGAGAAGTTCAAACTGATAGAAATTACTACTTGAGCGATGTTGTCTGAGCCTCCCTCAGATTATCTCACCTTATAAAACCTTACACTTAGGTCCTATGCTGGTGTGATAAGGGACTATGTAAGGAGACCATTACTTTCTTGTGTAATCCTTTGTTTTAAATAAAAATTTTGATTTCTTCTTATGATGAATTTTATGAATTTTAAAATGTCCGGATAAATATAGTATGCATATTTTTGCTGAATTTTAGAGAAAGGATATTTTAAAAAAATGTCTACGTAAACCTTAAATAAATAAAAATGTGTAATGATTTTCAAAAAATGGTCTTCTACAATTATGTTTAGTACAAAATTTAGAGTCTAATAAGATCAACATAATTTTTGATGAATAGTAAGTTATAAATATTTATTTTATGCTTAGGATTAGTAATTTGACCAAATGGATTAATAATATCACTTAAAGAAAGTATTAATATAATCTAGGAACCTTGATTAAGTAATGTGATTCAATAAAATGGTTAAATAATAGTTTCATAAATTATTATTCAAGTATTAGTTTTTTCTAGTGAATAGTGTTTTTTAATTAAAAATTAAATTAAAATTATTTAGAAAATTATTTTTATAAAATGGATTTCTTTTTTGAACTCCGAGCATCGATATTATGTTAAGGTAATTTTTGGGGATTTATCTGAAAAAATGAATTTTCGGTGAATAGGGTATTTTTTTAAAAATTAAATTACAAATATTTAGAAATTTTTTTTATAAAATGGAGTTCATTTTTTAAATCAGAGCATTGATATTTGGTTAAGGTGAAATTTTGGGATTTTTCTGAGAAAGTTGAATTTTTAGTGAATAGTAAAAATGCAGTTTTAGGGGTTCAGTATGTTTAATGACATCATAACTGTGTCATGATGATTTAATGAGATATTATAAGGGTTGGATGACCAAAGGTGATGAATTATTGTATGGGGGTCCCCATGTGGCCTAACTCAATGGGAAATACCATGAGAGAGCCCATGGTTTTGAGAAAACTACTTGTGAGGTGTCCCTTGGCCATTAATGCCTTGTCCCATCACTTTCCCTATAAATACCAAGCCATCCTCTCATCCATTTGACTCCCAACTCTCCCCCAACTATTCTATAGCCTAATTACCTCCCAAGGAGTCCTCCCAAGGTGCCCCAAGCCCTCAAGGTCCCATCCTTTGAGTTTTAAGAGTTACGTTTAAGGTAAGGGATCCAAACTCTCTCTTTCTTTTCAAATACTCTCTTTCAAGTCATTTCATTTATGTTACATGTTCTAATGTTGGAGGATGTTATTTTATATTCCTCTTACTAACCTTCTCATTTTCATATTATGGGAGATCCCCAATTAATCTCATCATTTCATTTAATGAATGTTTAAGTACAGCCGTTAGGCTGCTGAAATTTTAAGGGATTCTTTCACCTTTCTCATTTTTCAAAGTTCTACTTTCATTTCACGTCTTTCAAGTTAAATTTTATTATGTTGAGGTGTTATCTCTATATCTATCATACTGATATTTTATGTTCATATGATGAGAGACCCTCTTTTATCTCGTGAATTCATTTTTGTTGATGTTTTAGTGGCGCCGTTAGACTGCTGAATTTTTAAGGGATTCTTTCACCTTTCTCATTTTTCAATGTTCTACTTTCATGTAATGCCTTTCATGTTCCTTTTTATTATGCTGGCGAATGATCTCTAAATATATCATACTTATCGTTTTTGTTCATATGATTAGATACCCTATTTGATCTCATCAATTCATTTTTGTTGATGTTTAAGTGGCGCTATTAGGCTACTGAATTTTAAGGGATTTTTTTACATTTTTCATCTTTAAAATTTCAACTTTCATGTAAAGTATTTCAAGTTCCTTTTTATTATGTTGGGGTATGATCTATATATCTATATTACTGAAAATATATGTTCATATTATGAGATACCCTATTTGATCTCATCAAATCATTTTTGTTGAAGTTTACGTGACGCTGTTAGGCTTCCAAATTTTTATAAGAGAAATCATATTTTTGTCTTCCTTTCATGTTCTTCATTTCATATGGTATGTCTTTCATATTTCATTACCATGTTCTTAAATCCTTTATATTCTGTTCCCCTACTATTTTATGTATCATTTATGAGTGGGTGACCCATGTCCCCTCTCTTTTGAATGTTTTCTAAAACCTCGTAACATAGCCATTATGCTGCAGAATTTCTATCTCAAAATGTCTCTCTCTTTTTCTAAAGTTCTATCATTTTATTATGTAAATACTCAAATATCTCTCTTCTATAGGGGTATTAAAATATATACCGTGTAACACCCGAGACTTTTATGTTATATAAACCATCAAAGGAATCTTTTTCTACCCAACACTTGCTTGGCTTGCTTTGCACGCAATCGCGATCTTCCTCGATAGCTTGCGTCGTACGCAATACCGAGTTTCACTAAACAACAATATGCTATTAAAACAAGCCGTTATGAATAGTAATAACCACTTTTTAAAATTTTATAAATTTTATTTTTCAAAATGGACTTCATTTTTGGACTTAGAATATCGAAATTAGCCTAGGGTGAAATTTTGGTATTTTTCTGAAAACTTTCAATTTTTGATGAATAGTGAAACCACTAAGCGGTAGGTTAAAAACTGAATTTTGCATAAAACTTAATTTTACCGCTTCTGTGAATGGAATTTCAATAATCCGAGAGACACGGTTAATATCAAGGACTAAAATGTGGTTCAATGAGATGAAAATAATTTTTTGGTGAATAGTAACTTTTTACTATTTTTACCGCGGTTAATAGTAAATAGGGTAACTAAGGGTAAATATGATATCGATATTACCCTAACACATGTCTTAATTCTATTGGACAAGTGTAATTCGACCAAAAACAAACTTAGGAATAAAAGATGACCATTTAGGCCCACTTGGATTAGATTAAGTCATTTATTATTAATTTATTTAAAGAAGGGTTAAAATAGTTAAAATCAAAGTTTAATAAGTAAATCATTTCTAATATGGGGTTATACATAAGCTAAATTCGATTTTAAATATTCATTAGAAATCTAAAAAGATTTCCTACATGATGTTATTTTATTTGTAATTTTTAGACATCAAATAATTTAATTTATTTATGACACAAAGATGATGCAGTAATTATCTTATTAATGAAATATTGACATAATTGATAATATAAATACCAAAATAAATGTAATTTAAGACTTTTTATGAATTCCACTAATTTTCTGGGTTACTATGATATATTAATGTTGATTTAATCAACTTGGTTCGAACATATAATTCTGTTATGACTTTCACAAAAATCATATATCAAATAGTGTTAAAATTGACACAAAATAGTTTTTAAATCAAATATTATATTATTAATTGTTATTTTATTCCTAAAAATCTAAGGTTCTTCCAAATGACTTAGATAAGGATATATATATTAATAATAAACAATTTTGGGTTCGTTTGGCATGTTATTGTATGTTTATTAACCATATAGTGAAAGAAAACAAAAAGACATGGTAAAAGTTAAATTATTTAACTTAGAGTTAAATCTAATTGATAAGGTTAAAATAATACCCTAAACTTGTCTAAATCCTACTGGTTGATAGGATTTCGGCCCATCCCCACCTTATCTTCGAAATAAGACCCTTTGGAGCCATTATAAACCGATTTTGACTTTAATATAAAATAATATTTTGAGATATTCCTAAGGTGCCCCTCTCCTCCCTTATAAAAGGGCACCTCCTCCCCCTCCTCCTCACACCAATTTGAGCACTCAAGCTCGGCCAACCCCTGCCATTTTCTCCTCTCCACTTCCCTAGAATAATCCTAGAGGTCCTGGTCTTCTCCAAAGACCAATCTTAGTTCCTTTAGTGTGGGATTCAAAGAGGCGTTCCAAAGAAGAGGTAATATCCATTACCAATCTTTTCAATTTCTTTATTCTTCAACTTCTTATTCTTTAGTTGTTTCATGATAAAGTAATAACATCAGTATTACTTACATACTGATATGTTATTATAAATATGAAACAACCCTAATTCACCTTCTATCCATCCTACGGAAAAATGAAATCACCGCGCGTGCGTACGTACGGAATACCGTCTCCACGCCGTGGTGTAATCTATTTTCCACCATCACCTTACAAGGATGGGTATAATGGTGTAATGAGTAACTATATATGATTATTATGAAGTAATATTGATACTGAAATAATATATATATACTCCAATACAATTCCACGATCATAGGAACGATATCATCACTCGTGCGTACGTACGGAATACCGTCTCCACGATGTGATGCGACTCGTTCTACATGATCTTCATTTCATAATGATTATATAAATGAATTGAATGAATGAATATGGTATATACTACACTAATACCATTCTGGAAATGAATTATCTATAACCTAAAGATAAGAATAAGAATTTATTCGACAAAACATGCATAAGAACAAAAAGTTATAAAGACCCGAGTAACAAGTAACAATGAAATATTACTAACAAGAAGCTAATAATATGACCATATATGATATCATATCAATATGTATGATTCTGGAATAAGTCAATAACATTATTTAAACCATTATACAGGATCTTCGGACATGAACAAAGCAAATTGGACCTAAGGTAAGGGAAATATCACAATCTCATTTTTATCCGAGATTGTTTATTCGTAAGTATTCACTGGGGTGTATTTTATCATCCACATCCATGTTTCATCAATATGTAATATTATTTCCATCCACTTACAATAGTTTAAATCCAATTTTACCCTTCGGTGAGTTTTTAGTAAAGAATATGAAAGGAATCTTTTGTCGTTTTTTTCGTACGATGTACTTTTTGACTTTTCCGACAAAAGTACGAAGAATGTTTTTTTTAACTTATACGGCATGGATGGATTTTTAAAACATTATTTCCAAGAAGCTTCCTTTACAAGTTATCAATTTTATTTTTAATCAACTTCTTTTATTTTAAAGTTGTATGACATGTTATGAAAGGAAAAATGTTTTTGAAGTAGAAAGGATATCTTCCTCAAGAATGGAGTTCAAGTATTTTATCAAAATTATTTTCCATCTAAGATAATAAAAGGGTTCTGTTTTTATCCCTATTATTACATGGATTTGATTATGTTGTGATGGAAATATTTTTATGAATTCCTTTATCTTATATGAATTGTTTTATGATGTCATGATGTTTCAAGAATCCCATTTTTGTTACATGTGTTATGCGATGATGTATGTTTTATGATTATGTGGCACACATAAGAAAGGATTCATTATAAGATGGGTGGGACCTATATCTCCCTCCAATGCATTGGGTAAAGATTTTATATCTCATGAGATAGACATGGCTGGAACCGAAGGTTATTTCGGTTCAGTGATACATGACTGAAACGAGGAGTGAACTCGGTTCAGAAAGGGACCTTGTCCACTAAGATAGTCTTGGCAATGAGTCATGACTAACAAGAAACGATTTTCCATGATTATGTGTGCATGCCACAAAGTTTCAAGTTTTATGTTATGATTATGGGGATCTCATTTTCACTTCTATGATTTATTCCATGTTAAGATATTATGATCTCTTTTGCAGGTTTTGATTTTCAAAAAGATATGATATGATTTTTATTTCTTTTATTTTCCCTTGCTGAGCATTTGAGCTCACCCTTTTATGTTTTCTTTTACCCAGGTCAGGAAGATGGATATTAAGTAGAATATGCTAAAAGGGACCCTATATATGATGAAATAAATGGGAGACACTGTAGAATATTTATGAACCATTTGTTTATGTTTCCCAGTTTCTAAAGACACTATACCTATACGGTCCTTTGTGGTTTTGTCATATGTTGTAATAAGTGTTCTTCAATTTTTGAAGTATTAACAATGTATGTAAAGTATGGGTCGTTATAGTTGGTATCAGAGCAAAGGTATAGTCAACCTTTGGAAACTAGGATGTGAAAGCCTTAGTAAGAACCCTAAGGATAAGTCTAAGCATAGAACACAATCTTAGAAATGGCTATGAATAACCTAGGATAAGCCCATAAGCATGAAAATTTTATTCTTGAATTATGTGGTTTCCTATTATAATTAGTGTTGCTCACACTATTCTTCTTGGTTTTAGTCAATGGCTAGAACCCGAAGGAACCGTGTTAATGCGGAATGTGATGGGCAATGCAATGATTGTCCCCCTGAGCAACCAAACGATATGGGAGCTGGAATGCAAAATCTTGTAGCCATGCTCACACAACTTTCTCAAGCTATGAATCATGCAGGATTTCCAAACGAGCAAAGGAGGGAGCAACATTCTGTTGAATCCTTCATGAGGCAGCGTCCACCTTCTTTCAGCGGGTCTACTGATCCATTAGTTGCTGAACAATGGATTAGTACTACTGAAAAGATATATTCAGTTCTTCAATGTTCTGAGCATGATAAAGTCATCCTAGAAGTGTATCGTTTGGAAGGAAATGCGGATCAATGGTGGAATCTTGTTAAGAATACGAGGCAAAGGGATGAAATTGAGTCTATGGAATGGGACGAGTTCAAGAACTTATTTTTCAATAAGTACTTCCCTCGTATTCTCCGAACAAAGATGGAGAAAGAGTTCCTTGAACTGAAGCAAAGGGATGATGAATCTGTTAGTACCTATGAAGCAAATTTTACAAGACTTGCAAGGTACGCTTCTGGTATTATTATCCAACCTGAGAGTAAGATCGATCGATTCTTTAGTGTCTTAAAACCAAGTCTTCGAAGGGCGTTAGCCATACGGGACTTCAATAGCTACGAGGAAATCGTTCGATGTGCTCTCAAAGTCGAGATAGAGATTGGAGTAACCCATCAGTCACATGGGTTTGATAAGAAGAGGAAGATGGAATTCAAAGAAAAATCTAAAGAGCACACGGAAAAGAAGATGAACTTTCCCTTATGCTCAAAGTGTGGAAAGAAACATGGAGGGAGTTGTCTTAAAGGGACAAGTAAATGTTTTAAATGTGGAAAGGAAGGTCATCGGGCATTTGAATGCCGTGATAATGGGAAGAAGATGTCTAATGATGCAAACAAAGGAAGGGATACACAGAATGAACCTACTAAACTTCAATGTTTCAAGTGCAAGGACATGGGGCATTATGCCAATCAATGCCCAAATCCAAGGGTTGATGATGATGGTCGACGTCAACAAACTCTTAAGGCTAAAGACAAAGGAAAGTCACATGCAATTTCTATCAGCGATGTGGAGTACGATAACGATGTGGTGAAAGGTACACTTACCATCCACTCTAAAGTAGCAAATGTTTTATTTGATTCTGGATCCACCCACTCTTTTATTTCTGAAGACTTTTCTAAGGGTATCACCGTATTACCTCAACAATTAGATGTTGAGTTAGCTGTGACAACACCTAATGGCACAACAGTCGCATCAGAAGTTTATAATTCTTCTCCGATCAAAGTTTGTGGGAAAGTGCTTCCTGCAAATCTTGTGATCCTTCCTTTAGTGGAATTTGATGTGATTCTTGGCATGGATTGGATTTCTCTACATGGAGCTCATATCAATTTCCAAATAAGGGAAGTCACATTTCATATTCCAGATCAACCTAAGATCGTCTATCAATGCAAGGATGAACATAACCTTCCAGTGGAAATTTCTTCCATCTTATGGGTATTGATTCCACTAAATGAAGGTTATTTATCTCAAATAGTTGGTGAGAAACTCACGATTATGAATATGCCCATTGTACGGGAGTTTTATGATGTCTTTCCGGAGGAATTACCGGGTCTTCCACCAAATCGTGAAGTTGAGTTTTCAATAGAACTCGTACCGGGTGCTTTGCCTATTTCAAAGACACCTTATAGAATGGCCCCAATTGAGTTGCAGGAATTGAAGAAGCAACTCCAAGAGAATCTTGATAAGGGATTCATATGCCCTAGTGCATCACCTTGGGGAGCACCTGTTCTATTTGTTAAGAAGAAAGATGGATCAATGAGACTCTGCATTGATTATCGAGAACTTAACAAGATCACTATCAAGAACAAATATCCTCTCCCAGGCATTGATGACTTATTTGACCAACTACGCGGAGCTCAATACTTTTCCAAGATTGATCTTCGTTCAGGGTATCATCAATTAAGGGTCAAAAGGGAGGATATACCAAAGACGGCTTTCCGTACAAGGTATGGACACTATGAATTTATAGTGATGCCATTTGGTCTTACTATTGCCCCTGCTATCTTCATGGATCTAAGGAATAGAGTCTTTAGAGACTATCTTGATCAATTTGTGGTAGTCTTTATAGAAGATATTCTTGTCTATTCAAAGAGCAAGGAAGATCATGAAGATCACTTGAGAATTATATTGAAGACCCGGAGAAAAGAGAAGCATTATGCCAAATTTACCAAGTGTGAATTTTGGCTTCAAAAAGTTGCATTTTTGGGTCATATAATCTCAAAAGAGGGGATATCTGTGGATCCAGCAAAAACAGAGGTTATCGAAAGATGGTCAAGACCAACAACAGTAACTGAGATCCGAAGTTTTCTTGGTTTGGCTGGTTATTATCGACGTTTTGTAAAAGCTTTTTCACGATTATCTAATCCACTCACCAAGTTGACTCGGAAAGGAGTTAAGTTTGTCTGGACAGAGGAATGTGAAGAGAATTTCAAGGAGTTGAAAAGAAGGTTATCCAGTGCACCTGTGCTCACACTGCCTTGTAGTGGAGAAAGGTTTGTGATCTACAGTGATGCATCCAAGAAGGGATTGGGGTGTGTTCTTATGCAAAATGATATGGTGATAGCTTATGCCTCACGACAGTTGAAAATCCATGAGCAAAATTACCCAACACATGATTTAGAGTTGGCTGCGGTAATCTTTGCATTAAAGATTTGGAGGCATTACCTTTATGGTGAAAGGTGTGATATTTATACTGATCATAAAAGTTTAAAGTATATTTTCACACAAAAGGAGTTGAATATGCGTCAAAGAAGATGGTTGGAGCTGATTAAGGATTATGACTGCTCAATCCATTACCACCCTGGGAAAGCAAACAAGGTGGCAGATGCATTAAGTCGACAAGACCATGCTAGTTTATCCATGATGAGGATCACAAAAGATCCAATATTTATGGATTTACAAAGGATGGATCTTGGAATTATAATGGAAGGGGAAAAATCTTATCTTTCTCAAATGAATATTCAACCATCTATACATGTGAAGATTAAAGAGGAACAGAAAGAAGATGTCGAGTTACAAAAGAAGGTGAGAAATGTTCCTGAAATCAACCTTGATTGTGATGGGATAATAAAGTTCAGGAATCGGGTTTGCGTTCCTCCCATCCCCGAATTAAAGAATGAGCTGCTGGATGAGGCTCATAGTTCGTCATTCTCTATTCATCCTGGAAGCACGAAGATGTATAGGGACCTGAAAGAGTACTTCTGGTGGGATGGCATGAAAAGAGATGTTGCTGAATATGTCTCTCGATGCTTGGTTTGTCAACAAGTTAAAGCTGAGAGACAGAAGTCTAAGGGGATGTTACAACCATTACCCATACCCGAATGGAAATGGGAAAACATCACTATGGACTTTGTCACAGGACTTCCTAAAACATCCAAAGGCAATAATGCTATCTGGGTTATAGTTGATCGTCTTACAAAGTCTGCACACTTCATTGCTATTAGAGAGGATTTCTCTCTAGATCAGCTTGCCAGGATATATGTAAAGGAAGTTGTAAGATTGCATGGAGTACCACTTTCTATTATATCTAATCGGGATCCGAGATTTACCTCGAAGTTCTGGCGAAGTCTTCAGCATACTCTGGATACAGAGTTGAGTTTCAGCACTGCTTATCATCCCCAGACAGACGGTCAGTCTGAGAGAACAATTCAAACCCTAGAAGATATGTTGAGAGCTTTCTGTATGGATTTCAAAGGAGGTTGGGATCAACACCTACCTTTGGTGGAATTTTCTTATAATAATAGATTTCACTCCAGTATTCAGATGGCTCCTTATGAAGCTCTCTATGGAAAGAAATGCAGGACTCCAACTTGCTGGGATGAAGTTGGGGAAAGAAAGCTATTAGGACCTGATCTCGTTGATGAAATGGCAGAAAAGGTCAGATCTATTCAACAACACATAAGAGCAGCTCAGAGTCGACAGAAAAGTTATGCCGACAACCGAAGAAAAGACCTAGAGTTTGAAGTGGGTGATAAAGTGTTCTTACGAATATCTCTCTGGAAGAGGGTTATGAGATTTGGAAATAAGGGGAAGTTGAGCCCTAGATATATCGGTCCTTTCGAAATACTGGATCGTGTTGGGAAGGTAGCTTACCGATTGGCGCTTCCACCGAATCTCTCTCAAGTTCACGATGTGTTCCACGTATCTCTCCTGGGAAAGTACATACCAGATCCTTCACATGTACTCAGCTCAGAAGTTGTACCGCTGGAGCAAGATCTTTCTTATGAAGAACAGCCGATAGAGATTCTGGATCGTAGCGAAAAAGTCCTACGAAACAAGACCACTCTCTTGGTGAAAGTTTTATGGAGGAACCACCAACTTGAAGAAGCTACATGGGAGCTTGAGGATATGATGAGGGAGAAGTATCCTCATTTGTTTGTTACAAAGTGACGAATTTCGAGGGAGAAATTCTTTTTAAGGGGGGTAGAATGTAACACCCGAGACTTTTATGTTATATAAACCATCAAAGGAATCTTTTTCTACACAACACTTGCTTGGCTTGCTTTGCACGCAATCGCGATCTTCCTCGATAGCTTGCGTCGTACGCAATACCGAGTTTCACTAAACAACAATATGCTATTAAAACTAGCCGTTATGAATAGTAATAACCACTTTTTAAAATTTTATAAATTTTATTTTTCAAAATGGACTTCATTTTTGGACTCAGAATATCGAAATTAGCCTAGGGTGAAATTTTGGTATTTTTCTGAAAACTTTCAATTTTTGATGAATAGTGAAACCACTAAGTGGTAGGTTAAAAACTGAATTTTTCATAAAACTTAATTTTACCGCTTCTGTGAATGGAATTTCAAAAATCCGAGAGACACGGTTAATATCAAGGACTAAAATGTGGTTCAATGAGATGAAAATAATTTTTTGGTGAATAGTAACTTTTTACTATTTTTACCGCGGTTAATAGTAAATAGGGTAACTAAGGGTAAATATGATATCAATATTACCCTAACACATGTCTTAATTCTATTGGACAAGTGTAATTCGACAAAAAACAAACTTAGGAATAAAATATGACCATTTGGGCCCACTTGAATTAGATTAGGACATTTATTATTAATTTATTTAAAGAAGGGTTAAAATAGTTAAAATCAAAGTTTAATAAGTAAATCATTTATAATACGGGGTTATACATAAGATAAATTCGATTTTAAATATTCATTAGAAATCTAAAAAGATTTCCTACATGATGGTATTTTATTTGTAATTTTTAGACATCATATAATTTAATTTATTTATGACACAAAGATGATGCAGTAATTATCTTATTAATGAAATATTGACATAATTGATAATATAAATACCAAAATAAATGTAATTTAAGACTTTTTATGAATTCCAATAATTTTATAGGTTACTATGATATATTAATGTTGATTTAATCAACTTGTCTCGAACATATAATTCTGTTATGACTTTCACAAAAATCATATATCAAATAGTGATAAAATTGACACAAAATAGTTTTTAAATCAAATATTATATTATTAATTGTTATTTTATTCCTAAAAATCTAAGGTTCTTCCAAATGACTTAGATAAGGATATATATATTAATAATAAACAATTTGGGGTTCGTTTGGCATGTTATAGTATGTTTATTAACCATATAGTGAAAGAAAACAAAAAGACATGGTAAAAGTTAAATTATTTAACTTAGAGTTAAATCTAATTGATAAGGTTAAAATAATACCCTAAACTTGTCTAAATCCTATTGGTTGATAGGATTTCGGCCCATCCCCACCTTATCTTCTAAATAAGACCCTTTGGAGCCATTATAAACCGATTTTCACTTTAATATAAAATAATATTTTGAGATATTCCTAAGGTGCCCCTCTCCTCCCTTATAAAAGGGCACCTCCTCCCCCTCCTCTTCACACCAATTTGAGCACTCAAGCTCGGCCAACCCCTACCATTTTCTCCTCTCCACTTCCCTAGAATAATCCTAGAGGTCCTGGTCTTCTCCAAAGACCAATCTTAGTTCCTTAAGTGGGGGATTCAAAGAGGCGTTCCAAAGAAGAGGTAATATCCATTACCAATCTTTTCAATTTCTTTCTTCTTCAACTTCTTATTCTTTAGTTGTTTCATGATAAAGTAATAACATCAGTATTACTTACATACTGATATGTTATTATAAATATGAAACAACCCTAATTCACCTTCTATCCATCCTATGGAAAAATGAAATCACCGCGCGTGCGTACGTACGGAATACCGTCTCCACGCCGTGGTGTAATCTATTTTCCACCATCACCTTACAAGGATGGGTATAATGGTATAATGAGTAACTATATATGATTATTATGAAGTAATATTGATACTGAAATAATATATATATACTCCAATACAATTCCACGATCATAGGAACGATATCATCACTCGTGCGTACGTACGGAATACCGTCTCCACGATGTGATGCGACTCGTTCTACATGATCTTCATTTCATAATGATTATATAAATGAATTTAATGAATGAATATGGTATATACTACACTAATACCATTCTGGAAATGAATTATCTATAACCTAAAGATAAGAATAAGAATTTATTCGACAAAACATGCATAAGAACAAAAAGTTATAAAGACCCGAGTAACAAGTAACAATGAAATATTACTAACAAGAAGCTAATAATATGACCATATATGATATCATATCAATATGTATGATTCTGGAATAAGTCAATAACATTATTTAAACCATTATACAGGAGCTTCGGACACGAACAAAGCAAATCAGACCTAAGGTAAGGGAAATATCACAATCTCATTTTTATCCGAGATTGTTTATTCGTAAGTATTCACTAGGGTGTATTTTATCATCCACATCCATGTTTCATCAATATGTAATATTATTTCCATCCACTTACAATATTTTAAATCCAATTTTACCCTTAGGTGAGTTTTTAGTAAAGAATATGAAAGGAATCTTTTGTCGTTTTTTTCGTACGATGTACTTTTTGACTTTTCCGACAAAAGTACAAAGAATGTTTTTTTAACTTATACGGCATGGATGGATTTTTAAAACATTATTTCCAAGAATCTTCCTTTACAAGTTATCAATTTTATTTTTAATCAACTTCTTTTATTTTAAAGTCGTATGACATGTTATGAAAGGAAAAATGTTTTTGAAGTAGAAAGGATATTTTCCTCAAGAATGGAGTTCATGTATTTTATCAAAATTATTTTCCATCTAAGATAATAAAAGGGTTCTGTTTTTATCCCTATTATTACATGGATTTTATTATGTTGTGATGGAAATATTTTTATGAATTCCTTTATCTTATATGAATTGTTTTATGATGTCATGATGTTTCAAGAATCCCATTTTTGTTACATGTGTTATGCGATGATGTATGTTTTATGATTATGCGGCACACATAAGAAAGGATTCATTATAAGATGGGTGGGACCTATATCTCCCTCCAATGCATTGGGTAAAGATTTTATATCTCATGAGATAGACATGGCTGGAACAGAAGGTTATTTCGGTTCAGTGATACAGGATTTAAACGAGGAGTGAACTCGGTTCAGAAAGGGACTTTGTCCACTAAGATAGTCTTGGCAATGAGTCATGACTAAAAAGAAATGATTTTCCATGATTATGTGTGCATGCCACAAAGTTTCAAGTTTTATGTTATGATTATGGGGATCTCATTTTCACTTCTATGATTTATTCCATGTTATGATATTATGATCTCTTTTGCAGGTTTTGATTTTCAAAAAGATATGATATGATTTTTATTTCCTTTATTTGCCCTTGCAGAGCATTTGAGCTCACCATTTTATGTTTTCTTTTACCCAGGTCAGGAAGATGGATATTAAGTAGAATATGCTAAAAGGGACCCTATATATGATGAAATAAATGGGAGACACTGTAGAAGATTTATGAACCAGTTGTTTATGTTTCCCAGTTTCTAAAGACACTATACCTATACGGTCCTTTGTGGTTTTGCCATATGTTGTAATAAGTGTGCTTCAATTTTTGAAGTATTAACAATGTATGTAAAGTATGGGTCGTTATATACCGTGTTTTTCTATTTTAAATTCTTGGATTTACATACATGAGACCCACATTCATTTTCTATGGGTTTTAAAGTGACACAAAGATCATGTCTTTAAAGTAGTTTTTAAAAAGTTATGATTATGAAATGAAACCCATTTATTTTATGCTATATGTGTTGTTTATGAAATGATAGATGATGATATATGTGGCTCACATGATGATAAAGCCAAATTAAAGGTTGTGCCTTGATAGCGCTCTAATGCATTGGGTAAAGACTTAATCTCTAGAGATCACCATTTAGACTAATACCAGGGTGAATAACCTTGGTAATTTTTATTGACACCTTGGTGATGGACCATGGTGAAACGTAAATGATTGTATTTGTAATATTTTTTAGCCAAATCTTCATGTTATGAAATACATTATTTTTATTATGATATGCCTCATGATTTCATTCTCATGCCTTAATGTTCTTTTTCATGACTTTATTGATGTATCTCATGTTCACATGTTAAATGTTTCCCTTATTTCACTTACTGGGCCTTTTTCTCACCCTTTCATTTTATGTATGCTACTAGGATATGAGATGCTGTAATGAAATTATGATGACAAAAATGAATAATCCTTTCTTGTTTTTAAGAAGAATGTTTTTTTTCTCATGTAATAAGTTCCTTGTTTCCAAGCCACTAAACCTTAACGATCCTCAATTTCATAAAATGTAATGAAAAGTTATGTTATAAAAAGTCGGGATGCTATAGTTGGTATCAAAGGATGGTTTAGTTATTTTTGGAAATTAGGATATGAAAAGTTTAGGAAAAAGGCTATAGAAAAGTTTAAATAAAGGAATTCATCCAAGTGTTTTGTTGAGTATTGAGTAAGGGGTTGCCATGAAAATGCATCCCTGTCTAGATACGAGCAGGTAGAGGTGGCTCTGGCACAGATGTACATAGGGGTAAAATCTGAAAACATAGCTTTGAGCTAGACTCGAACGGGAAGTGGTACACAGTAATGGGCCTTGCTGCACTCTTGGTTACGACACTCTCAAAAGATATGATTTGGTAAATTCATAAGCTTAGTATGTACAATTATTAAAGGAACGAAGATAAAATAAAAAAAAGAATCACAAAAGAATATATCATCATGGATAACCTAGATTGGAACATAGGGGATCACAGTTTAGGGTATACTTTCCATCTATAAGTTTATCCTTCTATACATAAAGTTTCCTTTTAATGATTATTGGTTAAGTATTCAAGCCGCTAATTATACTTTTTTTCTTAGTTAATGGCGGGAAATAGAAGAACATGTCCCAACAACCAATGTGATAGGAAATGTGATGATTTCCGTATTGATATGACAGAGATGACGAGGGATCAAGTTGAACATATTGTGATTATGGAAAACCAGTTATCAAAAAATCACAATTAATAATTGGTACCTAGTTGAATGCCCAAATTCGTCATGAAAGAAGAAGATGAAGTCTCAGGGAGGTTCATCTGATAATGTTAATAAGGGAAAGAAGACCCAATTTCCTTTGTGCATAAAGTGTGGAAAGGGGCACCAAGGAGAATGTCACAAAGGAACCAGGAGTTGTTTTATGTGTGGGAAGATAGGTCATATAGTAGCCAATTACTTTAAAAAAATGTATAATGTGACGAATGGAGATAAGGTTTGATCTAATGTACCTTATACATTTTGATGTCGTAAATGTGGAGAATTTAGACATTATCCAATAAAATGATCTCTTAGAATGGAAGAGAAGCATTATGAGAATCAACAATCTTCTGGGACAAGGGAACAATGCAAGTCCTATGCTGAGATGGATCATGATGACTGAAGTACATGTAACTTATTCATAATACTTGTATATTTCATGTTGTATTTTAGTTCATTCTCCATGAGCATATCTTAAATGTTTTCTAAGAACATGAAGTCACAAAATAATATGGTTTTATATCATTAAGGAAAACAACTATTGTTATGTACCACATGTTGATATAGTGAAGTTGTTCTTCTTAAAAAAGGGTGATTAGGGGATTAAAATATGATTACTATTTTGGAAGACATACACTATTTTGGGAACCCTATTTGATTGAGGTAAAAAGATTACTATGGTATTTTCTTTGAGTAGTAAAGGTTGACTTATATTTTGAAGATTCGATGAATTTAAGGAAAACTTATAGTAATTTCGGTTACATATGAAAATGATTAACCTATCTTGGGGAAAATGTGATTAGGTTAGTTACTTTTGTTATAAGATGATAAGAGTGGTCGATGTTGTTTGGAGATGAATGATAAATTCTATCTTGGAAGACTATGTTATGAAATCATTCTTATAATTGGGTTCCAATATTAGTTTGGTTTATTTTGTGGAATTTTAAGGACAATTATTTATGGAATGTTTTATGATGAACTTTTGGTAGTACCATGGATCTTTGATTATTTGAAAGTAGTTTCCCTTCCAATGGGATTCTTTATTTTTGAAGATTTGTTTTATCTTACCCTTTCTATTTTTGGGATAATGTTTAAAGATAGAAGAAATTTATAGTTAAAATTTTGTGGATTATGTGACTCTCAAGAAGATGATTCTTGTGTTTTAATGAGATCAAGTGTTTTTGAATGCTCATCGTTTGGAGAAAAGATTAGTTTTGGTAGAAACTTATTAAATGATGAAACTCTACTTGAAGGTACGTACATTTCCTTATGTTTTTATTCTATGTAGTAAATGAATTCCTAAAAATTATGAAAAGGATCTTAAAACAAAAACGTTGTAGGTTAACGTTTCCTACTGGGTAATCAAAGACCGTTTACACACATCATAAGTTTGTGATTTTATCGTGGTTAACTTTCTCCTAATCATTTTTCTATCAATCTCACTCAGAACATGACCCTTTGTTTTCTCCTCCATGTCCATGTTTTCCTACATGGAATCCTAGTGTTTGTTAACTCGGGTGAACTTTGTACTTCATGTTCTTTCTTTTAATGTAATAGTTTAACTGACTCGTTTTCCGATGTGGGAATTTCAATGAAATTTTAGAACCCAATTTTAAAAATTGAGAGGATGCAATTTCTTAAGGGGAAA
This sequence comes from Viscum album, assembly GCA_963277665.1. NCBI lineage: Eukaryota > Viridiplantae > Streptophyta > Magnoliopsida > Santalales > Viscaceae > Viscum > Viscum album. The sequence continues at coordinate 51,609 of CAUJRU010000151.1, read as the reverse complement.
AGATTGTAACAATGATAAATTTGGAATAAATATTGTTTCCTAATTTTGTTTGTTATTTTATTTTTATACTCAACAAAAATGTTTCATTTGATAACATGAGTATAATTAAAATGAGACCTTTGGGATTTGACTATTATATGACCATTGGTCAATATAACCGCTGGAAACTAAATGTTTCGATTATTGTCTCTAAATACAAGTGATCTTGGTTAATTAATATAGAAAGAAGATTCGATGGCCTCCCCCTGTAGTCTTGGACCGATCGAAACCCATCTTACAGAAATTGGGAAGGAGGTAGCACCACTGGGCTTTTCTCTGGACCAAACCCAAGCCGAACTTCATCGTGTAAAGTTAGAACGGAATCACCTTCATGAGAAGTTCAAATTGATAGAAATTACTACTCGTGCGATGTTGGCTGAGCGTCCCTCAGATTCTCTCACCGTAGCACACCTTACACTTATGTTCAATACTGGTGTGATAAGGAGCTATGTCAGGAGACCATAACTACCTTGTCTAATCCTTTGTTTTAAATAAAAATTTTGATCTCTTCTTATGATGAAGTTTATGAATTTTCAATTGTCCGGATAAATGTAGTATGCATATTTTTGGTGAATTTTAGAGAAAGGATATTTAAAAAAAATATTTACGTAAACCTTAAATAAATAAAAATGTGTAATGATTTTCAAAAAATGGTCTTTTACAATTATGTTCAGTACAAAATTTAGAGTCTAATAAGATCAACTTAATTTTTGATGAATAGTAAGTTATGAATAGTGATTTTATGCTTAGGATTAGTAATGTGACCAAATGTATTAGTATTCTCACATAAAGGAAGTATTAATATAATCTAGGCACCTCGATTAAGTAATGTGATTCAATTAAATGGTAAAATAACGGTTTCATAAATTATTATTCAAGAATTAGTATTTTCGGGTGAATAGTGTTATTTAATTAAAAATTAAATTAAAAATATTTAGAAAATTATTTTTATAAAATGGATTTTATTTTTGATCTCAGAGCATCGATATTATGTTAAGGTAATTTTTGGGGATTTTCCTGAAAAAAATGATTTTTCAGTGAATAGTGTATTTTTCTAAAAATTAAATTAAATTTATTTAGAAAATTATTTTTATAAAATGGATTTTATTTTTGAAATCAGAGCATTGATATTTTGGTAAGGTGAAATTTTGGGATTTTTCTGAGAATGTTGAATTTTTAGTCAATAGTAAAAATACAGTTTTAGGGTTTCGGTATGTTTAATGACATCATAACGGTGTCATGATGATTTCATGAGATATTTTAAGGGTTATCCGACCAAAGGTGATGAATTATTGTATGGGGGCCCCATAAATCCATGGGAAATACCATGAAAGAGCCCATGGTTTTGAGAAAACCACTTGGGAGGTGTCCCTTGGCCATTAATGCCTTGTCCCCTCACTTTCCTTTTAAATACCAAGCCATCCACTCATCCATTAGACTCCCAAATCTACCCCAACAAAGCTCTAGTATCATTACCTCCCATGGAGTCCTCCCAAGGTTCCCCCAAGCCCTCATGGTCCTAACCTTTGCATTTTAAGAGTTATGTTTAAGGTAAGGGATCCAAACACTCTCTTTCTTTTCAAATACTCTCTTTCAAGTCATTTCTTTTATGCTCCATGTTATTATTTTGGAGGATGTTATTTTTTATTCCCCTTACTGTAATTTTTATATTCATATGATGGGAGATCCCCTCTTACTCTCATCATTTCATTTTATTAATGTTTACGTGGCGTCGTTAGGCTGCCAAAATTTTATGGGATTCTTTTACCTTTCTCCTTTTTCAAAATTCTACTTTCATGTCAAGTCATTAAATTTACTTTTTAGTATATTGGGGAATGATATATATATCTATTATACTGATATATTATGTTCATATGATGACATATCCTATTTTATCTCATCAATTCATTTTTTTTGTAGTTTAAGTTGCACTGTTAGACTGCAGAATTTTTAAGGGATTATTTCACCTTTCTCATTTTTCAATGTTTTACTTTCTTATCATGTCTTTAAAGTTCCTTTTTATTATGTTGGGGTGTGATATCTAAATCTATCATAATGATCTTTTATGTTCATATGATGATAAACCCTATTTTATCTCATCAATTCATGTTTGTTGATGTCTAAGTGGTGCCGTTAGGCTGCTGAATTTTAAGGGATTCTTTCACCTTTCTCATTTTTCAAAGTTCTAAATTCATGTCAACTATTTAAAGTTCCTTTTTATTATGTTAAGGCATAATATCTATATCTATAATACTGAACTTTTATATTCATATGATGAGAGACAATTTTTGATCTCATCAAATCATTTTTGTTGAAGCTTAAGTGATGCCGTTAGGCTGCTGAATTTGCATAAAAGAAATCTTATTTTTGTCTTCCTTTCATGTTCTTAATTTCATATGGTATGTCTTTCAAATTTCATTAACATGTTTTAAAATTAATTATATTCTGTTCCCCTACTATATTATGGATACTTTATGAGTGGGTGCCCCATGTCCCCTCTCTTTTCAATGTTTTCAAAAACCTCGTGACATAGCTGTTATGCTGCAAAATTTCGGTCCCAAAATGTCTCTCTCTTTTTATAAAGTTCTTTTATTTTCATAAGTGAATACTAAAAGATATCACTTCTATAGGGTTATTAAAATATATACTAAGTTGTTCTATTATAAATTATGGGATTTACATACATAAGACCCACCTTCCTTTTCTGTGAGATTTAATGTGACACAAAGATCATGTTTTAAAGCAGTTTTAAAAACGTTATGATTATGAAATTAAAACCCATTTCTTTTATGCTATATGGGTGGTTTATGAAAGGATTAATGATGATATATTTGGCTCACATGATGATAATGATAAATTTAAGGGTGCACCTTGATAGCGCTACAATGCATTGGGTAAAGACTTAATCTCTAAAAATGACTATTTATACTGATACCTTGGTGAATAACCTTGGTAATTTTTATTGACACCTTGGGGATGGACGTTGGTGAAACAGAAATGATTGTATTTGTAAAATGTTGTAGCCATATCATCACGTTATGAAATACATTATTTTTATTATGTTATTCATCATGATTTCATTCTCATGCCTTAAAGTTATTTTTCATGACTCTATTGATGTATCTCATGTTAACATGTTAAATGTTTCCCTTATTTCCCTTACTGGGCCTTTTGCTCACCCTTTCCTTTGATGTATGCTCGCAGGTTATGAGATACTTTAATGAACTTAGGATTAACAAATGAAGAATCCTTTCATGTGTTTAAGACGCATGTTTTTTCCCATGTAATAAGTTCTTGGTTTCCAAGACACTAATCCTTAAGGATCCTCAGTTTTGGAAAATGTAATGAAATGTTATGTTATAAAAAGGCAGGATTCTATACTATTGTTCAATGATATTTTTTTTCTTCCACATGATTATTAAATCATCAGTAATATTGTGTTTTAGATTCCTATATCACCACTTTATCATATGTGTATTCTGAATAAATAATTCTTACAGAAGGATCAAATTGAAATTGTTTTCCACTAACATTTTCTGGAATCATTCTATTATCTTCATCATCTAATTCCAAATTTTTCTACATATCTATTAGACATTAAGGATAGTTTTTTAATAATTTTCACATCATAAAAGTATTCCATTTTTTTATTTATATTATTATATCCTCAATATTCATTCCCATTAGAAAGATATCAATGAAAAACTCCTTCCACATATTTCTCATCAAATTTCCCCAGATCTGTGTCTTTGATTTTTAAGATGCAAGGAATCCCATAGACTTGAATGTACCAAAATATAGGTATTTTTTTTGTAAAAAAAATCATAATAAGTCTAATAATTGATTCATAAAATAAAAAATATTATTTGAATATGAAAAATAATATAGAGTGTGTCCCTCAAAATCAACATTTATCTACCAAAATCTGCAAGCATAACCCCTCTCATATTTGTACAGTGCTTTGGTTCATTATATTAAAAAACCTTTATTCTATTTATGGAGTTCTATATTGATTAAATATATTATATTTTCAATGTTTATAATCTAATTCATTTTTTATTCATTCCTTTCCATTGATTGATCTCAATTTCATGATGTGAATACCGATCTCTCATTCATCTTTCCTTCATACATATTGAACATATCAACTACCAATTACTTGATTACATAAAAATAAATATCTTATCAATATTGTGAAATCATCAATGAATATTATTAATTAAAATTCACCTTATATTGATTTGAATCACAATAGGTCCACACAAATTAGAAAGAATTAACTCTTATGGCCTTAATGATTTTGTGTCCACACTATTTTGTTTACTTGGAACAATTTTTAACATTATTATAGGTTGGAAAAACATGATCACTATCTTGGATTATTTATATAATATATATCTCCATATTTTAATTATATATTTTACTCAAATTATTTTTATTGATATGGATACCCTTTCTGTTCCACATATTGTTTCCTACTTTTTCAGAGAGATAAGATGAATTATTGTGGCTCCTAATATGAAATAAATTTCCACCTATTATTTATCCACTTATAATAATCATTACAATAAAAATTATCTTGATAATACAACTATATTTATTAAGTACAACCTCATTTCCTTCATCACGTAATTGACTAATAGTTAATAAGTTTTGCATGATCCCTTCTAAAAATAAATCACTATATAAATTTAGTTAAGATGGTATAATTTCTTTTGAAAAAAATTCCCTTAATTTTCAATGATAACTATTTTAAAGATGTCTCATTACATACATCATGTTCATAAATAGTTTTTAGAATTTCGGTATCACCTGTCTAGTGTGAAAAACAACCACTATAAAGAATCCATGGTTTCCCCCTTTGCAAGAATTTAATGAAACCTCCACAACCAAATATTTTTAAATAATTTATTTATATTTAATTTTATAAATTTTATAAATTTGTTTTTGTATATTCTGAAGAATGTTTAGACAATTTTATTGTTATTTAAATTTATGGTAACATATCTAACATAGGTCCTTACATTCATCAGACCGTATTTAGTTAGAATTCACACAATAGTTTTCATTATATGTTTGCATTACCAAAAGTCTATTTGTCCTACTATCTAGGAGGGTCCCCCAAAGCCCTTAAAATTTTTGAGTCATGGGAAGAGGTAGTTTGTACAATAAGAAAAAATCATTGTGTCTATAAGTTTCTTAACTCCAATAATAACCACTGAATTTTTATTTTGTAAAAAACCATGGAGAATTTAATTTTTAAATAAGAACTAAATTATTTTTCATAGTTTTCAATGAACCCTACTTCATATAATCATTTAAATTACTTCAAATAATTATCAATTACTGTGAGAGTTTTTATCAATACATGATTTCCTCAAACTGATAATGAAACTAACAATACTTGGATGTATAGATTAGTATTTTCAAATATATTCGGCTGAGATCTTACATGATAATTAACAACTATTTTATTCATTTTTAGAATATTTATTATTTACATCGACATCCTTGAAATAATAAATATTCACCTTTCCATAAGAGTTATCATACATGATTAATCATGAATTATATTGTTTAGGATCTTTATCCATCGTGGATATCTTCATTTCTGATTCTCTTGTAATTATTTCATGCTAAACAAATTTTACCTAGGGATGTTTAATTAGATAAATTTAAACAAATTTCTTTTTATGAAGATAATTCTCATAATTATTTAGTACATCTAATTCATTATTATATTTTTTGAATTAATTCTTGAGACCACTATTTTTTCCAGACAAACAACATGTTCTTATTTCATCATGTGAATCATATAAGCCTCATTTCATTATTCTTCTTTAATTTTGGAATTGTCATATTTTATTTTAACATGTCACAAAATTTTAGATTACATCCTATCATATTTATTTCTTGAATAATCACATGTGTAATAAATACATTCGTTATCCTTTTTAACATTCAATACTTTTTAATTCCAAATGAATTGGTTTTTTCATTGATAAAATTTCATATATATTTTGAAATATTTTATTATTAACATCCAATATGGGATTTCTTCATCACCTTAACACAATTCCATATATTTATTCATTTTTATTATTAAAACAAAATTAACAACAAAAACCAAACTAAAACATTCAATATCACTATTTTCATTGTAATTTCCTTTCCCCTTTAATGATTTTTGGAAATGATAGTTATTGTTTTTTTTTATTCTCATAACTCTAACCCTATTAATATGAATCAATTTAGGGTTAAATAATTTATACCTCCTTGATTTGATGTCTATTAATGGATTTGAAATCCATTTATTCATTTTTCTTTTTCTGGAACACTAATTTTATTCTCATCTCATAGTTCTTCATAGTATTGTGTAGTTCTCAAAGATACATGTCTTGTATTTTTTCCAAATATAAAATCTATACCTAAAACATATCAATATATTTTCCCATTGATTTTTTTAACAAAATGAAATCATCTAATTTTCTAGAAAAACATTTGATATGGATAATAATTTCATTATCCATTGTGTAATATTCATCTACACTTTCATCATAAACCATTTTTATATATAGAAATATATCCCCATTGATTTTAAATTTTTCATCTTTGATTTTGATGTTTCATCCATATATATTCTCAAGATTTCCCCACCATTCATTAGATTTCTAAACTTTTTTCACTTTATTGTACAAATTTTTTAATAAAAATTGCATAATATAATTTATTTCCATCCCATAAACATCATGATTTATTTCATATTCAACATTCATGGTCCCATTTCTTACAATTTATGGGTATCCAACTATGATAGAAACAATCACATACATCTTTTTTGATAATAGATTTGGAATCATTAGATTCATTCATGCATAAAATTTATTTTCAATTAAATATATACCCATTGTTCTATTAAAATAATTTTTATCCTGCATATTATATTACAAAAGAGAGGAAATCAGAGGAACCTGGTTTCACTAACTTCCCATTGTAGTTCCCCATACAGGATAAATTAGGGGGGTTAATAAGTTGTTAATTTTTTAAATTCTTCTTCTTGAACATTGAGGATGGTTAAAGCTGAAATATCTCATTCAATGAAGTCTTACATTTACTTTATGCAATAAAATTAAATCAATAAAAATGATAGAAGGATTTTTACAAGGTTATAAAAAACCATACTCATTGTCATGATCATCTTATGGAAGTTTCATGGATTATATTATTATTGTATAATCACAGTTATTACAAGTTATAAAAATATTCAGTTAATAATATACAACATAAATCCATGGCCTAAAAAGTAAATGTGATACATAATATCCTCATTATTCTTTACTATAGATAATATCTCTAATAAATATGTAATTATATGTTCATAAAAAGTGATATTTACACAATTCAATTATCCATTCCATGCGAAATTCTAATGTTCTAAATAGAATACCTTCGGTCATTATTTTCGCACAAAATTTCTAACTCACCCATTTTATTTCTTTCAAATTAGGATAAAATGTAAGATTACATTTTATTTTCTCTATAAAAATATTTTATAGGCTTCGTTCATGGACTTTGTGTATAACCCTATAACCTCAAAACTCATCCTATTCAACTATCCAAATATCCATATCATATTGAGTATCCCAAGACACAATTTCAGAAAAACTTATACTTATATTACTACAATGAAATATCATAGATCTTCAATTCTATAGATACATTTTATCAAAATTCAATAAATGAACTCTTGTGAGAAATTGTATGGGTGCATTGAAATATCATTGAATGAGGTCTATTATTTTCAACCTCCCTAAAATATTATATGAACATAATATTATAACAAAACTACACCATAATTCAAATTACTAATAAAACCATTCTACAATTTGGATATAGAGGTGGTTTAGAATCCATTATCACATGTCATTCAGGTCTACAAAAATAATTCCCTATAAAATTACACCAATCATAAAGCAAAAAATATCCCTCAACTTCAATCCCAATAAATTTATGAATAAATTTATCCCTCCATGGTGTTGTTAATCCTACCCATTATATCCACTAAATTTTGATTTTTAAAAAAACAATCAAGATTTTCATTTTTAAATAAGAACTAAATTAATTTTCATAGTTTTGAATGAAACCTACTTCATATAATAATTGAAAATTACCTCAAATAATGATCAATTACTATGAGATTTTTTATCAATCCATGATTTCCGAGAAGTGACAATGAAACCAACAGTACTTGGATGTATAGATTAGTATTTTCAAATAGATTTGGTTGAGATCATACATAATGATTAACAAATTTTTTGATCATTGTTAGATGATTTATTATTTTTATCGACATCATTGAAATAATAAATATTCACCTTTCCATAAGAGTTATCTTACATGATTAATCATGAATTTTATTGTTTAGGATCTTCATCCATAGTGGATATCTTCTTTTCTGATTCTCTTGAAATTATTTCATGCTCATCAACTTTACCTAGGTATGTTTAATTCAATAAATGTACATAAATTTATTTTTATGAAGCTCATTTTCATCATTATTTAGTACGTCTAATTCATTATTATATTATATTAATTAATTCTTGAGACCAGTATTTTTTCTAGACAAACAACCTATTCTTATTTCATTATGTGAATCATATAAGCCTCATTTCATTATTCATATTCAATTTTGGAATTTTCATCTTTTATTTTAACATGTCACATAATTTTAGATTACTTTCTATCATATTTATTTCGTGAATCATCACATGTGTAATAAATACATTAGTTAACTTTTTTATCATACAATACTTTTTAGTTCTAAATGATTTGGTTTTTTCATTGATAAAATTTCATATAGATTTTAATATATTTTCTTATTAACATCCAATATGGGATTTCTTCTTCACCTTAACATAATTGCATATATTTATTCATTTTCATTATCAACAACAAAATTAACAACAAAAACCAAACTAAAACATTCAATATCACGATTTTCATTGTAATTTCATTTCCCCTTTAATGATTTTTGGAAATGATAGGTAAGGTTCTTTTATTCTCATAACTCTCATCATCTTAATATAAATCACTTTAGGGTTAAATAATTTATACCTCCTTGATTTGATATCTATTCATGGATTTGAAATCTATTTATTCATTTTCCTTTTTCTTGAACACTAATTATAATCTCATCTCATAGTTATTCCTAATATTGTGTAGTTCTCCAAGATACATGTATTGGATTTATTCCAAATATAAAATCTATTCATAAAACATATTAGGATAGTTTCCCATTTATTTTTTGAACATAATTGAATCATCTAATTTTCCATTAAAACATTTGATATGGATAAAAATTTCATTCACCGTTGTGTAATATTTATCTACACTTTCATCATCATTCATTTTTACATTTAGAAATATATCCCAATTAATTTCAATTTTTTATCATTGATTTTGATGTTTAATTCATATATATTCTCAAGATTTTCCCACCATTCATTAGATTTCTAAAATTTTGTCACTTTATTATTCAATTTTGTTAATAAAAAATATATAATATAATTTATTTCCATCCCATAAACATCATGATTTATTTCATATTCAACTTTCATGGTCTCATTTCATACAATTCATGGGTAACCAACTCTGATAGAAACAATCACATACGTCCTTTGTGATATCAGATTGGGAGTCATTAGATTAATTCACCCATAAAATTTATTTTCAAATAAATATATAACCATTATTAAATTAAAATAATTTTTATTCTCTATCATATATTACAAAAGAGAGGAAATCAAAGGAACCTGGTTTCACCTACATCCACTTGTAGTGCCCCATACAGGATAAATTAGGGGGGTTAATAAGTTGCCAATTTTTCAAATTCTTCTTCTTGACCTTTGAGGATGGTTAAAGATGAAATTTCTCATTCAGTGAAGTCTTACATATACTTAATGCAATAAAATTAAATCAATGAAAAGCACAAAAGGATTTTTACAAGGTTAGAAAAAACCAAACTCATTGTTATGATCAACTTATGGAAGTTTCATGGATTATATTATCACTGTATAATATAGTTATTACATGTTATAAAAATATCCACTTAATATTAAACAACATAAATCAATGTCCTAAAAAGTAAATGTGATAAATAATATACTCATTATTCATTACTATAAATAATATATCTAATTATTATGTAATTATATGTTCATAAAAAGTGCTATTTACACAATTCAATTATCCATTCCATGTGAAATTATGATTTTTAAATAGAATACCTTCGGTCTTTATTTTCACACAAAATTTCTAACTCACTCATTTTATTTCTTTCAGATTAGGATAATATGTAATATCACATTTTATTTTCTCTATAAAAGTCCTCTATAGGCTTCATTCAAAGTCTTCGTGTATAACCCTACAACCTCAAAACTCATCTGCTTCCACTATCCAAATATACATATCATATTGAGTATCCCAAGACACAATTTTTGAACAAACTTATACTTATATTACTACAATGAAATATCATAGTTCTTCAATTCTATAGATATTTTTTTATCAAAATTCAATAAATAAACTATTGTGAGAAATTGTATGGGTGCATTGAAATATCACTGAATTAGATCTATTTTTTTCAACCTCCCTAAAATATTATATTAACAAAATATTATAATGAAACTACTCCATTGTTCAAATTACTGACAAAACCATTCTACAATGTGGACATAGAGGTGGTCTGGAAACCATTATCACATGTCATTCATGTCTACAAAAACAATTCCCTATAAAATTACACCAAACATAAAGCATAAAATATCCATCAACATCAATCTCAAAAAAAAAAAAATAAGACCCATAAAATAAAGGGAAATTTTTTACTTATTTTTCATTGGGATTTTACAAGAACGCAGTTTCTGATGGTGCCTGATTCCGAGACTCGGTGTGCCCGGAATCATTTTCCGATGTTTGGCTCGGGTATGTTTAGTGACCGAACGAGCGGGTATTTCTAACTTTTTAACCGGTGCTCGGAATCAAATTCCGAGGGAACCAATGGAATCACATCGCCGATAATTACTTAGAAACACCTTTTCTGATGTTCTGTTTTCTTGGGTGTGGTTTTTAACATTTTTGGGTTAAGTAAAGGAATAAAATAAAAATGGTGCGACCAATTTTTATTTTACTTAAAGTTGTTTAGCCTAAGCTAAGTGTTTGGAGCGGGACCCATAATATCCTTCCCACTAGGTAGGATATTTTTGAGGTGGGTCCCACACGAGCCCCACCATTTCGTTCAACTTCCTTAACCCCCTTTTAGATAAGGTAACACATCTGCACCCCAATTAAGTGGAAGTCAACCCATGCGTTTTTTGTGTGTATGAAATGACTCAATTAATTTGGGCGGTTTAAAACATTGAAATTAATTGGTTTAATTGATTGTTTCATTATTGATTTTAAAAACACATGGCTTGAGAAATAAAATAAGGAAAACTCTTATTTTATTAAGGGTTGTTGGGTTGTGAGAGGTTGTGGGGAATTTGGTTAATTTCTTGAAGTTCTTCTTCCTCGACGAAAAACGCAAAGAACGTCGACCTCCGACGATGGACGACGGTGACAGACACCATCCTCGGAGATCTACGACCCGACGCGCATCACCTCATTCGTTCATTCTACGTAAAATGAAGGGAGACACCATTCCTCCGCGACACGACGATCCGCCTTCTTCCGAGATGATCAATTCCACGACGTCCCTTTCCGCGACAACCTCGTTCGACGACTACGCTCGAGGTAGGGGTTTATTTTAATTGTTTGTTCATGATTACTTATGCCGCCTTTCTTCATTTCAATTTCAGCCACCTAATATCAAAATAACAGAAGGAGGTTGGACCAAATGAACACGGCCGACCCTCCTCCCCCTTGTTGGTTTGATTTTTTTGCGGTATGTGTAAGGTGGCGCGGTGACAAAGCACTTCCCGAGAAATATTAAAGGAAGGGCGGAGAAGCGCGGCGTCATCGCGCCACACCGTTGAAGACGAACTAAACCGCGGCGCCATTGTGCCACACCAGAGAATCAAAAAGGCACAGCGGCCAGAGCAGGGCCTCGGCGGAGCAGGGACCGGCGGCCAACTCCCAACCGCCAGCATCGAAGCAGGGGGAACGGACCGCACCGGTCTCGTGGTGCAGCAGACAGCTGACCGGAGCAGGCCGGCCGGTCAAGGGGAATCGGCGGGGGTCATAACCCCCGCATGGCCAGCTGGAGCACCCCCCCCCCCCCCCCCGCATGGGTGCCGCGGTTCATCGCTCGGCTGTTACTGCCGAGCCACCTGGCCGATCTGGCCAGGCTGAGCCCGCCATGCCGGGCCACCCCAAGCCCGGGCCAGGCCATGCCCACCGGGGCGGGCCGTGCCCTAAAGGGTAGGACTGGGACCCGGGTCGGGTTTCCCTAGTTCGGGTAGCCCCAGGGGGCACCGGGCCGGGTCAGACTGGGCCCGAACCCCCTACTCCCTGACATTTTTCTATCTTCTTCCCATAACATGGGCATCAGACCACTTATCGACCCATCGTCAGCTGCGATGTAATCCTTGGATCGAGATGGTAATTTTGGTATATTACACTCAAGGTTTTGGAGAACTTTGGGTTCGGTCGGGTTGGTTCGTACACGAAACCAACTGGTCCCTCGGAGCAGAAACATTTATAACTTGAGCTCCGGACGTCCGATCGACTTTCCGTCGATTTTGATGGATTCCTCTTAGTGAGATTGACCTTTTGGCTTACTCCACTCGAGTTTTGGACGTAGTTGGTGTATGGTTGGGTTGGTTTGGACTTAAAAACCAACCGGGCCCCTGGGACGAAAAAGCAAATAACTCTCAGACCGGGCGTCCGATTGACGCGTTGTCTGTGATGTTGAGTTCCTATTGATGATACAGAATTTTTGGATACATCAACTTCAAACTATGTGTAAGTTGATGTATCAGCCCCTCGTCTCGTGGAGCGGACCCTCCCGAACGTGCTTGTTGTGTCCGGGAACCCTAGAGCTGGCTGCGACAGCGACGACGATGACGACAGTACAGAAATCCCCTGTGGATTCAGCAGCGACGGCTACAACACTCAGCGATCCTATGTGGATCAGTGATACCGATCCTGTGTGGGTCAGATCATGTGTGGGTCAGCGCTCAACGTTCCTATGTGGTCCAACACCTACAGATCATGTGTGGGTCTGATACTGTGTGGGTCATTGTGGGGGTTAGTTACCTATCGATACTTTGTGGTCCATTGCGGGGGTTAGTACCCATCGATCCTATGTGGGACCGACGACTTAGATGAATTAGTGGCTACATCTGATCATCTCTATCGTCTTACGAAAAAGTATACCTATGTGAGCTGAATCTTGACTTTCCATCCTTATCTTAGAAATGATTGGAGTGATATCCTATGTGGATTATGTTATTCTTTCTTGTGTACACTAGGTTGTACTTGGGCATGGATGTTGGAGCTGAACTGGAATTGATGACTTAGGAAAATGTATGGTCATATACCTAGGTAGTGTCAGATGTTACTTCATGATTGAATCTTTCCTTTTTCGATTATCCTTTTTGGATTTTGGGAGACCTTCGGGGGTCTCGGGGCCCTACTGAGTAGCTTATACTCACCTCTGCATGGGCTATGCACACACTACCTTGTGTTGGTTGCAGACGACGGACAACGTTGATCGTGGTTAGGGCATGCAGAGCAGGTCGGTACCTGGAGATGGACCACTGGGTGGGACGTACTTGGATCGGAAGGCTAGACCCGAGGAGCTGTGGAGGCTATCTTTACCCACCCTTCAGGTGGGACTTCCGGTGGAATTCTCGAGGCTGAGGATTTACTTTTCAGTTTCTGTACTCCCCTTTTCAGATGTACATTACTTTCGGTTTGAGTTTGTATTCTGGCCCACTTACTTTTCTACACATACTGTTGTACCCAGTTTTTACATAGTGTTTACTTCTGCTTGCTTGCTCTATGGTGTTTGTTTACTTTACCTTGGCAATGGCTTCCCTTTCTACTGGGAATTACGCCTTGGTGCTAGTCACGAGCCCCTGGCCTATGGAAGGCGGTCTTGGGGTAGTCACGACACGGGCCCCGAGGACGGGTCGTGACAAATTGGTATCAGAGGAGTTTGTTTCTATTGCAGAACTCTGGACTCTGATCTTTTCCTATGTGAAGAAATAGTGTTAAGGGTATTGAGTGTGGTTATCAGTCCAGGGAGTCCAGTGTTGGTGCGGCGGCCGACGTATATGTACACCAGGACCCTGACTTCAGATTTCTAACTCAATGCACGAAAACATTGATTGTTGGTGTGTTTCATGTTTTCTTTGTAATTACATTGTGTCAGCACACCAGGTATACTGTTTGACCATGCCGCACCTATTTTTTTCAATATGGTCCCACGACGGCAGCCAGCTATGGTTCCGAGTATTGTGCGGGACGACAGCCCGCGAGCGACGAGGCTTCGGTACAGGGCCCTTTGACAGCAGAGGCACCAGAAGTACCTATACCCACCGAGCCACCGATGCTTCCAGCCCTAGCCGCTGACGATGCACAACGCCTTAGTGCACTACATGGGTTTCAGCGGCAGCTACCGCCCAGGTTCCATGGGGAGATGGACCCACATGCAGCCGAGGATTGGCAAGAGGCAGTTGTATGAGTTTTCAGATTAGTGAGGACACCAGCTGACCCCATGGTGATCCTCGCAGCGAGTCTCTTGCACACGGAAGAAGGAAGATGGTGGAGCTTGATGCTCTAGGTGCACGACGAGGTATCCCTCCTTTGGAGAAACTTTGAGAGCCTCTTCCGCTCGGAGTTCATCCCAGCCAACCTCCGTGCGGTGCGCATCTAGGAGATTCTACAGCTGCGTTAGGGTAGCTTGACGGTTGCCGAGTACTCGGAGAGATTTACAGATCTCTCGCGCTATTCGACGGACATGGTATGATACCCATTCTTTTCGGGCCCGGACCTTTGAGCAGGGATTGAGGCATGAGATCAGGGCATCACTGATCTCCTTTAGAATTCTGACGCAGGCAGGGGTACTGAAGTGATCCCTTCTCATCGAGAGCTTCTTTGCTGAGCCTACATCAGCAGCGAGACCTACCACAGGGCGGCACACAATAGAGTCTTCTATAGCAGGAAATCGATAGATGACTCATGGGTCCAGGAAGACCAGACCCTCAGCCAGATGACCTCATGAAACTGGATCAGAGGTGCGAGGAACACATCGTAGATCCAGTCTTTCGAGAGGCAGACAGTGCTATGCATGCGGCGGGCAGGCCCACATAGCTCGTGACTGCCCGACCCGCCGTACTGAGGAGTAGCAGACGGTTGAGGGGCCACCCAGGAAGAGGAAGAGGGTCAACCGTGGCTCTCCGCCAAGAGCAGGCGAACGAGGCAGAGGAGTTGGTTGAGCGGTAAGTGGTGGGCGACGCTTTGAGGCTCTACCACCCCCACCACCAGGAGGTCCACGTCGACGACATGGAGCTGGCGAGCAGAGACAGGCACAGCTCCAGGCAGTGTAGGCCTATGACCACGGTGCACGCGAGATGATTCGAGGTACTATCTCTGTCTATTCCACCCTTGATGTAGTTCTTATAGACACTGGAGTGAGTCATTATTTCATTTCCGCTACCGATGTTCGGAGCACTGAGATTCCAACGGAGTAGTTGGCTCGATCCTTATGGCTAGAGACTCCTACAAAAGTAGACTCGACGATTACGCACTGGTTCCAGTAGTGTGAGCTTTATCTAGGAGGTGAGAGCTTCGGCTGGGATCTTCTTGTAGCGGCGTCGAGACCTTACGATGTCATCTTGGGCATGGATTAGTTATCTACAGTACATGATCAAATTGACTATATTAAGAGCATGGTGTGGTGTGTACGCACCGACGGGAGCAGGTTCACCTTCACCAGCGAGAAGGGAGCCATCGCAGCACATGATGGACTCTCGCAGAGGAGAGGAAAACCTATCACTAATCAGTTAGCTAGCCTCATCCTAGGATCAGTTGATGTTTGGAGTCTTGGTTTTCCTACAGTGGTGGATTAGTATGCAGACATTGTCCCCGATGACATCCCAGGGCTACCTCCTCGCAGATATGTAGACTTATATATTGACCTGTACCCCAGGACAACCCCAGTATCCACTCCAGCGTATCAGATGTCACCCTCTGAGCTTTGATAGCTACGAGTATAGTTGTAGGACTTGCAGGGAAAGGGATTCATTAGACCCAGTGTTTCACCCTGAGCTTCCCTGGTATTGTTCGCCAAGAAGGTGGAATGGAGCTTGCGACTTTGTGTCGAATAACGTCACCTAAACCAGGTAAAAGTGAGGAACAAGTATCCACTACCGAGGATTGATGACCTCGTCGATCAGCTCAATGTAGCACGGTGGTCCTCAAAGATAGACCTCAGGTCAGGATATCATCAACCCAGAGTTCAGGATGAGGACGTGCAGAAGACGACCTTAAGATGTCGGTATGGCCACTATGAGTTCTTGGTTATTCCCTTCTGGGTGACCAATGCTCCAGCAGTGTTCATGGGCCTCATGAAAAGGATCTTTCAGCCAAACCTTGGTCGATTTTTCATGGTCTTCATTGACGACATTTTGATATACTCGATGACTGAGGAGGAGTACGGCAACCACTTACGGGTTATACTAGACACATTCTGAGAGCACCAGCTTTATGTAAATCCCTCTAAGTGCCAGTTCTGGATACGTGAGGTCCACTTATTGGGACATGTCATCTCTGAGGCGGGTGTTGCGGTGGATCCTGCGAAGATCGAGGCAGTGTAAGCTTGGAAGCCACCAAGGAGAATGGCAGAGGTGCAGAGTTTCTTGAGACTAGCTGGACTTCCACGCACTTCTAGAGGTCACAACTCCATTTGGGTAATTGTCGACTGACTCACAAAGTCGAATAACTTCTTACCCATCAGAGAGCAGGGCCCAGTGGAGAGCTTGGGATGCCTCTACGTTCAGGAGATTTTACGGCTTCATGGTGTGCCATCATCCATCATCTTTGATCGAGATGCTCGCTTTAATTCCCGGCTTTTTAAGGGGTTGTAGAAGGCATTCGGGACGTAGCTACGTCAGAGCACCACCTTTCACCCCCAGACAGATGGTCAGACGGAGAGGACCATTCAGACTCTCGAGGACATGCTCCGTGCATGTGTCCTCGACCTTGGTCGCATCTGGGAGGACCTGCTACCCTTGGTGGAGTTTGCGTACAACAACAACTACCACTCCAGCATCGAGATGGCATCTTATGAGGCATTGTACGACCGACCTTATAGATCACTGTTGTGCTGGACAGACCCTGGGGAGTCAGCACTTGTGGGACCGGAGATGGTCCAGGCCACGACGGAGAAGGTCCAGGTCATTCAGGAGCGGATGAGGACAGCTCAGAGCCAGCAGAAGTCTTATGCTGACAGGATGTGGAGGCCACTAGAGTTCTAGGATGGCGACCACGTCTTCTTCCTGGTCTCACCTCGACGTGGATTACAGAGATTTGGCCGAGGAGGCAAGTTGCCTCCATGATTCATCGGACCATTGCGGGTCCTCAGTAGGATTGACGAGGTGGATTATCACCTAGCTCTACCACCTCAGTTGCACCGGGTGCACGACGTCTTCCACATATCTCAGCTGAGGAGATACGTGCATGACCCGATGCATATCATTGACCATGGGGAGCTGGAAGTTGATGATGGGGAGACTTTTGCAGATTTCCTTGTGGAGATCGAGGATCAATAAGAGGGGGTCCTACGTGGATGATCGATTCCTCTAGTGTGCATTAAATGGCAGCACGAGAACCTCCAAGAGAGGACCTGGGAGCGGGAGGCACAAATGCATGCTCAATACCAACATTTGTTTCCCTAGTTTATGATGTATCTTTAAGGGGACATAAGGCCCTGAGGTGGGAGTGATGTAATGACCCGTAAATTTCAAGGGAATTTTTTTGCTTAATTTTGTTTTTGGATTTTACAAGAACGCAGTTTCTGACGACACCTGATTCCGAGGCCTGGTGTGCCTAGAATCATTTTCCAAAGATTGACTCAGGTAAGTTCAGTGAACGAACGAGTAGGTTTTTCTAACATTTGAACCGATGCTCGGAATCGAATTCCGAGGGCACCGATGGAATCGAAACACTGGTAATTACTTAGAAACAGCTTTTCCAGAGTTGTGTTTGCTCGGGTGTGGTTTTTAAAATTTTTGGGTTAAGTAAAGGAATAAAATAAAAATGGTGCGACAAATTTTTATTTTACTTAAAGTTGCTTAACCTAAGCTAAGTGTTTGGAGTGGGACCCACAATATCCTACCTACTAGGTAGCATATTTGTGAGGTGTGTCCCACACAAGCCCTACTATTTCGTTCAACATCCTCAACCCCCTTTTAAATAAGGTAACACACTCGCACCACAATTAAGTGGAAGTCAACCCTTGCATTTTTCTATTTATGAAACACCTCAATTAATTTGGGCAGTTTAAAACGTTTCAATTAATTCATTTAATTTATTGTTTCGTTTTTGATTTTCAAAACACATGGCTTGAAAAATAAAATAAGGCAAACTCTTATTTTATTAAGGGTTGTTGGGTTGTGATATGCTGGGGATAAGTTTCTCAAGTTCTTGAAATTCTTCCTCCTCGACGAAGAACGCGAAGAACGCCGACCTCCGAAGGTGGACGACGGTGAGAGACTGCTTCCACGGAGATCAAAAACCAGATGCGCATCACCTCGTTCTTTCATTCCACGTCAAAGGAAGGGAGACACCATTCCTTCGCGATGCGACGATCCACCATCTTCCGCTGTGATCAATTCCGTGACATCCCTTTCCGCGACAACCTCATTCGACGAATACACTCGATGTTGGGGTTTATTTTAATTGTTTGTTCGTGATTACTTCTGCAACCTTTCTTCATTTGAATTTGAGCCGCCTGATATCATAATAACGGAAGGAGGTCAGACCGCACGAACACGGCCGACCCTCCTCCCCCTTGTTGTTTTGATTTTGTTGCGGCACATGTAAGGCGGCGCGGTGCCGAAGCACCACGCGGGAAATATTAAAGGAAGGGCGGAGAAGTGCAGCGCCGTCATGCCACGCCAGAGAATCACAAAGGCACCGCGGCCAGAGCAGGGCCGCGGCAAACAGACCAAGGCCGTGTCGGAGCAGGGACCGACGGCCAACTCTCGGCCGCCGGCATCGGAGCAGGGGGACCGGCCCGCGCCGGTCCCGTGCTGCATCAGCCGGCCGGCCAGAGCGGGCCGGCCAGTCAGGGGGAAGCGCCCTGGGTCGTAACCCCTGACTGGCCAGCTGGACCGACCACCCTCATGGGGGCCGTGGTTTCACAACACGGGGGGCATCGCCCCCCCCCCCCTTTATTGCTCGGCCGTTACGACCGAGCCATATAGCCGAGCCGCCTGGCCAACCTCCGACGACGGATGACAGCGAGAGACGCCTTCCTCGGATATCGACGACCCGATGCGCATCACCTCATTCTTTCTTTCAGTGTCAAAGGAAGTGAGACGCCATTCCTCCGTGACGCGACGATCTACATTCTTCCGCGGGGATCAATTACGCGACGTCCCTTTCCACGAAAACCTCATTCAACGACTACGATCGAGTTAGGGGTTTATTTTAATTGTTTGTTCGTGATTACTTCTGCCGCCTTTCATCATTTCAATTTGAGCCTCTTGATATCACAATAATGGAAGGAGGTCGGACCGCACGAACATGGACGACCCTGCTCCCCCTTGTTGGTTTGATTTTGTTGCGGCACGTGTAAGGCGGCGCGGTGCCGAAGCACTGAATGGGAAATATTAATGGAAGGGTGGAGAAGCGCGGTGCCGTCGTGCCACACCGTTGAAGACAAACTAAACCGTGGCGCCGGCGCGCCGCGCCAGAGAATCACAAAGGCACCGCGGCTAGAGCAGGGCTGCGGTGGAGGAGAGCAGCGCCGTCATGCCACGCCGGACCGACCAAGGCTGCGGATTTAGGCCACGACGGATCAGGGACCGGCGGCCAACTCCTGGCCGCCGGCGTCGATGAAGGGTGAGCAGCCCACGCCGGACCCATGGTGCAGCAGCCGGCCGGCCGGAGGGGGCCGACTGGTCAGGGGGAAGCACCAGGGTTCATAACCCCCGATTGGCTAGCTGGAGCGGCCCCCCGCATGGGGGCCACGGTTTCACAATGTGGGGGGCAGCGCCCCCCCCCCCCCCCTCCCCCCTTCATCGCTCCGCCGTTACGGCTGAGCCACCTGGCCAAGCTGGCGAGGCCGAGCCCGCCAGGCCGGGCCACGCCTTGGTCGTGCCAGGCCGGGCCACGCCCACTAGGCCGGGCCACGCCCTAAAGGGTCGGACCCAGACCCGGATCGGGTCGACCCGGTTCAGGCCGACCCAGGGGGTACCGGGCCAGGTCGGACCGGGATCGAACCCCCTACTCCCAGACATCTTTCGATCTTTTGAGCATAACTTGGGCTGCGGACCTCTGATCGGCGCACCGTCAGCTACGATTTAATACTTGGATCGAGATGGTCGTTTCGTTGTAATGCACATAAGGTTTAAGAGAACATTGGGTTCGACTGGGTTGGTTCATACATGAAACCAACTGGGCCCTCGGAATGGAAACACTTATAACTTGGGCTCCAGACATCCGATCGACGTGAGTTCGATTTTGATGGATTCCTCTTAGTGAGACGGAACTTTTGGCTTACTTCACTCGATGATTGGATGTAGTTGGAGTACGTTCAGGTTGGTTTTGACTTAAAACCCAATCGGGCCCCTGGGATGAAAAGGCCAATAACTCTCAGACCGGGCGTCCGATTGACGCGACATCTGTGACGTTGAGTTTCTTTTGACGATACAGAATTTTTGGATACATCAACTTTAGAATATGTGTCAGTTGATGTCTCAGCCTCTCGGCTCGTGGATCGGACCCTCCCGAAGGAGCATGCTGTGTGCGGGAACCCTAGAGTTGGCTGCGACTACGACGACGATGACGATTGTACAGAAATCCTCTGTGGATTCGACAGCGATGACTACAGCACTCAGAGATCCTACGAGGATCAGTGCTACCGATCCTTTGTGGGTCAGATCCTGTGCGGGTCAGCGCTCAGTGGTCCTGTGTGGGCCATTTCCTACAGATCCGGTGTGGGTCCGATCCTGTGTGGGTCATTGCGGGGGTTAGTTACCTATCAAACCTTTGTGGGTCATTGAAGGGGTTAGTACCTATCGATCCCGTGTGGGTCTGAAGGCTTAAATAAATCAGTGGCTATATCTGATCATCTCTATCGTCTTACGAAGAAGTATACATGTATGAGCTGAATCTTGAAATTAAATCCTTATCTTCGATAAGATTGACTTCATATCCTGTGTGGATTACGTTATGCTTTCCTATGTGGACTGGGTTGTACATGGGCTCGGATGTTGGAGTTGAACTGAAATTGATGACTTAGGTATATGTATGGGAATATACCTAAGTATTGTCGGATGTTATTTCGTGATAGAGTCTTTCCTTTGTGGATTATACTTTGTGGATTCTGGGAGACCTTCGGGGGTCTCAGGGTCCCTACAAAGTAGCTTATACTCACCCCTGCATGGGTTATACCCGCACTACATTGTGTTGGTTGCAGACGATGGACAACGTTGATCGTGGTTAGGGCTTGCGTAGCAGGTCGGTACCTGGAGGTGGACCACTGGGTGTGACGTACTCGGAGCGGACGACTGGACCCAAGGAGCTATGGAGGCTATTTGTACCCACCCATCAGTTGGGACTTCCTGTGGACAGCTAGAGGCTGCGGATTTACTTTTCAGTTATTGTACTCCCTTTTTCAGTTGTACATTACTTTCTGTTTGGGTTTGTATTCTGGCCCACTTACTATTCCGCACTTACTTTTGTACCAAGTTTTTACATAGTTTTTACTTCCGATTGCTTTCTCTACGGTGTTTGTATACTTTACAAAGGCAATTCCTTCCCTTTCTACCAGGAATTACGCCTTGGTGCTAGTCTCCAACCTTTGGCCTATGGAAGGCGGGTTTGGGGTAGTCACGGCACGGGCCCCGAGGATGGGTTGTGACAAAATTTATGAATAAATTTATCCCTCCATGGTGTTTATTATCCTAGCCATTATATATTATCAATGAAAAAACATATTGACTGATCCTTCTTATTGTGAGGGATTCCCCTAGGACAAGGTAGTATGCACACACTAGCCTTGGATATTCTTACGTATTATGGATCATAAAATCCAGAACCGTTAAATGATATTTAATTCCATTTTAAAACATATAAAAAAATAATAGAAATAATATTTAGTCAATTAATTCCGATCATTAGTAAACGTTCAATGATTCTGAGAGTTAGCATAACACAACGAAAATGGTTGTTATACCAAACAAAGATCGAATAAATCTCAAAAACATAACACAATAATCTGTATATGTTGATTCATTATAATATAATTGAATGATATGAGAATTAAATTTCATATTTATAAAATATGTCTTCCAAAAAACTAAAAATATATTTACACAAATAAATAATAAAATTAAATGAAAAAGAATATAAGTAGTAGAAATATACATTTAAACAGAGATAAATGGAATTTATTTATAACTGTAAACTGAAACCTAGATTGTAAAATGATAATAATAAAAAGGGAAAACCCATTAATTTCAATTCCTGATATACCCTAAATAAAAAAATAAATATGCAAATAATATTTGAACTTGTTTGAGAATATGTAATATAATAAGTGATTACATGTCAAAAAAATGAGGAATTGATAAAACTAATGGGGTATATGATTCTTTTTCTATGGAAAAAGGGCCTATGTAAACAAGGAAATATCAACATGGGTGTTTTACTATGAAAATTTGAAGGATTAGAAGAAATAGTGAACATTACTAGACTAGAGGGTGAATAGAAAATTCATAATGAATAAACATGTGGCATACATAATACCTTCCAAAAATTAAAAATAAAACTAAGAACAAGATCAAAACCACCTTAGCTGGGCATCGAAGAAACATTTTTTAAGGATGGTTGAACTGCTAATAGAAAATGTTGGTGTGAAGCCCTAAAAGCCTAGTGTTTTCATGATCATCAACATCCTGGATTTTCTCATATATTTGATTTGGTTTATATCAAGTATTGCACAATGATATCCTCCAGGGAGGTTGCAACATCTCCAGGATCCATTGAATGACTATATCAAGTCGAAATTGATATCCTCTTCCTCCTAAAAGATAATAAAAATGTTCCTAGAATCTTTACCTTTAATCTAGCTTTATATATCTCTTGGAATTGCGATGTAGCTCTCTACAAGCCCAATCCTTCAATTTAAAATCTTCAAACAAGAGTAAGAAGGGTAGAAATACAGCAGGAGAATAATGTTTTTGAAAACCAAAAACAAACATTAGATAATGAATGGATGATATTGATTCATACAGAAATCCCAATAAAATTATAAAATAAATAAAAAACACCAAATAAAGGATATTAAAAATTCGATGTCATAGTATAATCGATGACATAGAAGAGTTATGAGATGTTGCGTAAGGGTACTATGTAAGGGTACCTAATTAAGTTATAAGGGTACCACATAATGTTTCTACATCCGTTATTTAATGGAAGCATCCACAATTTATGGGTATATGGCCATTGACTTGACGGCCATCATACCCACTATGTGAGGGTCACCTACTAATCCAGTAAGGGTATTGAAAACTCACATAATGGTAAAGACCCCCTCATATAAGGGTAGTCAGGTATTGTGTATGGGTACATACCACTTATATAAGGGTTAGGACCCAACTATGCAAGCGTATACATCTCAAAACTCTGATAGATAACTGTATCAATGGACACACATGTAAGGGTATGTCCATGGATACATATGGGGTAGAGGATATTTTATAAGGGTAAACTAGAAGAATAAACACACATATAAGGAACCTATGGACTTACATATGGGTAAACAGACACAAAAAATCCTTATATAAGGTTATAAATACTCATATAAGGGTAGAGGAATGGATACATAATGGTTTATGGGCCTCAGGAAAGGGTAAATAAAAGCAATAGAGATCATATAATTATATTAAATATACTCACATAAGGGTCAAAACAAAATACCTTGTGATGAAAAAAAATTAAGAAAACATATTGATACAGATATTTAATTAACATCACAAAAAAATGGGATACCCAAAACATTAAATATATACCTTGGAATAGAAATACATACGGTATTTATTATGAAATATCATCCCACCCTCCACCTGGAAAATTAATATTATAAACCAAAGGATGAGTATAAGCCATATAACTTTTCATCATCAACTCAAGACATTCTAAACGAGAAATGAAAAAGAGTGGTAGTATGAACCAAAATATTCTCCCTAAATGATTCAACATTCAACATGGTGCATATAATTTAGTGATTTCATAAAACTTATAAACCTTATTATAATTTAAAAAATTTCATAAAATTACATGATATTATCCATGCCTTCTCATTCTTGAGTCCATCTTTGGGATGATGCCATCAAGAAAAATAGGACATGAAAAACACATTCTGTAACATGTCCCAAAAACAACTCATTAGTTCTTACAGAACACCGAAAATAGAGTATTATCAATCCAAATACTAATCTTGGAATCAAGTACATAGATAATCCATAAATAGACACACTATAAACTTGTGTAGTCATGAAAATAGAAAAGGAATGGAACAAAGAGAGAACATATAATAAGGGAAAAAATCTATTCATAATCCACATATAAATATAAAATAATCAAAAGAACAAACATAGAATAAATCACCCATAAGATATGTATAACAATAATTCCACCTAAATAAAATCAAATTGGAGAAATATTCAAATAAATGGAAACTACTATGATAAAAGAATGCAGTATCACCATTCTAGGAAAACTCTAAAACATGTGAAAATGGAAAGGATTCCATCATGAGACCCAATGGAGAACAGGAAACTAAAATCACAAATTATATTATAGTTTTACTATTGGAAAACCATTCTATACACAAAGATACCAAAACAAAATATGTTAAATGGGTCAAATAGTTAATACAACATTCTAAATGTTCAATTAATAAATGAGTAAGAGTAATGAAACCAAAATAATTCCAAAGCCTAAATTCTAAACATGTGATAGGTCCATAACTAGAGACTATAGCCATAAAGGACACAGAGAACCACAATGAGGCTTATTAAAGATCAAACACTAGAAAAATGTAAGACACTACTAACAGAAGATCCTATTGACACACATCACTAGAAAAAAACATTCAAACATAGTCCAAACTCATACATAACCCACTATTACCCTAGAACCATATATATAAATAGGTATAACCTACCAAAGTATATATAATTCTTAATCCGGAAAATAAAATAATGAAATGATACATAAAAAACTATAAATAATAAATGTAAATTATGTCCAATGATTGAAAATGACCTAGATAAAAGATGAAAAACAAGAATGTTGTAAATAAAAACACACTTAAAAATCATTTAATGATACAAAAATGATGTTTAAAATTTTAATTATGTAAAATTAATCTCAATTAGTCAATGACACATTTTTTGTGGGAATCTCCTAGGATGAGGTAGTCTACATTCACTTTCTAATGATATTCTTGTGTATTTTTTCTCAGAAAATTTGAAACCAAACAAAGATATTGATTTAGAGTTTATAACATATATACTCATAATCATAAAAAACATGTTCCTGTTGAATTATAAATATTAAAAAAATTAAAATGAATCTAAGGGTGAATATAACCCATTGTAAATTGATATTATAGCAATCCAAGATTATATATTTCTCAAAATAGAATTAAATAATTTGGTCAATATGATTTTATAAAATAAAATTAAATCATGTGAGAATTATATTCAAGATAAAAAAACCGCTTTCTATAAAATAAATTTAAATCTAAACACATATTGAAAAATGATAAACAAGAAATAACCAATGTGGAAACAAAATACATTGAAACAGTTTACACTAGAATTTATTTAAAACTATAATTAAAGAAATTGTAATAAAGAATCAAAATGATTGAAGTGAAGTATATTGATACTTAAAAAGACATAATATATTCAAAAAATTCAAATCAAATATTTTATTTTTAATATATTAGAAGGAATCCAATAAGATATTACAAGTAAACAAAATAATGAAATTAAAATAGAATAAATTTCATAATGATTTACATGATTCGACAAAAGGGTATATGGGCACAAATTTGGATCGTTTGAGGTGTTTCACTATAATGAAATAAAACCAGAATAAGAAATTTTGAACTTAAATGGAAAATTGGAATCAAAGAAAACTTAAAAGGAGAACACAAGAGGAACACATAAAACATTCAAAAAATATCATGAAAGAAATCTCAGAACTGGACCGAAAACCGTTTAACAATAGTTGGAAATACATTTATTGAAAAAGGAGGGTTGAACTAGTAGCATTAACATTGATGATCAGTACATAAGGAATAATGCTTCAAATATAATTTAAATTATGGTCTGTCTCCTCTATCCAAGATTTTTTATCCAATATGTGACGTTGCAAACAACGAGGGGGGTTTAAAGAAGATCGATATCCATTGAAAAACTCCATGAATCTGAAGTTCTGATTCACGTGAAATAATGAACCAAAAACACGGGGCACGAAAGATCTCCATTCAAGATCTATCTCCCAAACCATCAGGATAGTTGATACTCTCTCCAGAAGCCTAATCAATCGATTTATTATCTCTGATTTTAAAGAATATGCGTTGGAATACTGAGAAAAAAGATGCTTGTTATAATGGAACAATAAACTAAAAATAATGAATAGATGAGAGAATTTAAAACTTAATAGACTACTAAAAGAGATAAATAAATAAATAAATGTATAATGTTTATTAAAAAATTATAATGGTATAACTAGTGACACATAATGTTTAAGAAGATAATGGTTAAGGGTACTACATATGGATTCCCGGTTAAACATAACAGTAACATTTAAGGGTCCTAAAACAATGACATAAAGGTTACACCCACTATTTTAGTGTAGTTATCCACTCATGTAAGGGTCATACCAACATCATTATGATCATATTTCACTCATGTAACAGTACCAGCTACCCATGTAATGTTAAATACCCACTCAGGTAATGCTATTCACATGTTGCATAAGCGTATAACCCGGTTGCATAAGGGTCAAGACCCAGCTACATAATGGTATAAAGCTAAATACCAGGACACATAAGATTATCAAGGGACACACATGTATGTGTAATTCCCGGTATATGTAAGGATCATAGGACATTACATTTAGGGAAAACCAAGAGAGAAAATACCAACATAAGGGTATCTAGGGACATACATATGTGTATGAGTGACACCAAATGCTTACATAAGTGTACCAAAACTCAAGTAAGGATAGAGGAAAGGATATATAATGGTTTGGGGACCACATATAAGGTAAAATAAATGAGTTAGTTATCTTGTAAGTGTCATTAATAGACTCTCTTAATGGTCAAAAACAAAGACAAGGGGATGAATAAAAAATGGAAAAAGCATATTAATGCCAACATTCATTTAAAAATTCAAGAAAGAGGAAACTGAAAACAACATTTATTCATCACACCACAATGGAATGAAATCATATCATTCTAGGTATCCTTGTATATCGCTATCTTTATAATGACATAGGGTTCATGAAAATCAGTTTTTGCATCATCGTTTATATCCTTTTCTCAAAGTTCCAAGAAGAATGGAATGTCCTGCTACATGAATATATCTACTAGAGATTCTCTACATGGACTCAACCGCTTTTGTAAAAGCTTGAATCCTTGAAAAATCAATTGTTAGGGGAAATTTTTTTGGATCGTGATTAAATATCTTATTCTCCGTAAGTCTATTTTTGGGTATAGTGAACGTTTTATTTCTATAGAGACTCTCGTGTACATGCATATTTTACTCTTATGTATAGTTATATGATCACCCTAAACCATTACAAGTCCCTCCCCATTTTGTTATCGATGTTTTGGATCATGATTTCGTTACATAATCACCTCCATCTCCAAGAGAAGGTAAATACTCAATGTTAGTGAAATTCCCATTAATACATCATGAAATCAATTGTACACAATTAGTATGGTAAAAATATATAACCCAAGGTGAGATTCCTTCCTTTTTATTCATAATCTTAAAATTGTTGTGATGCAACTTGAGAAAAAAAATTTAAAATTCTACTTTTATGTTATATCATTTTCACATCTGATGTAATATCCCTGATATAATGTGTTCCTATTCCCACAATTAGTGACTAGTCAAGACCCTATTGTATGAGATAAAATTTATATGATGTAGGATAGTGTATACACAAAATATTAGTGGATACAATGTCAAATTAAAAAGTTTTTAGGGATATATCACTTCATTTCAGTAAAACACAACAAAAAACCCATTGAACAAAATTAATTTCTTTCAATACAAATTTTAAAATAATTATAATTAGGAAACATATTTCATTTTAATTAATTATATTAATGTGGAATATATATATATAAATTTGGATCATCAGACTACAATGGAGGAGGATGAAATCCACTATTATTTAGAATAAGATGTATTGAGCAATTGTACATACATATTCACAGAGATATGGTTAATGCTTCTAGGAAGGTCCAACCCGATAAAACATCCCTATATTTATAAGTAAAAAAAATGAAATCTAAATGATGGATCTTATATTCTTGTTCAAAATTTTAATGTAATTTTGAAAAAAGATTTTAATTTTGTTATATATAATGTCTTTGTTTTCTATTATTATTGATTTTATCATAGTATTAACACAACATTATATTAAATAAATATTGTATTATTAAAATTAAACATTTTAAATTATAAAATGCCCTATAAAAATTAGGAAAATGTTATATATTTAGACATATAAGGCTCTCATAAATAAAATATTGTTAGATGTTATTTTTGTAACATCCTGACTAGGAGCCACTAAATAGTTCCTAGAGCTAGTGGGTCACATGGCCTCTAGAGAGCCTTCCCATATGCCAGAGGATGTTGATAAGTATATAGGTAATATGGTGTTTCATTTGGAATGATAATAAATAATTCTAGAGTGTAACACAGTGGAGTAATAACACCAATCAATATCAGAAGCATAATATAAATTGTCATAAGAGGTTACTTCCTCAAGACTGTTATAATAATTAAACCAAAAGTATTACCATATAAAAAATAATTTATGTCATGTATATATGAAAAATGGTAGTAAATACATAGAATTGGGAACCCAAATCAATACATATGTCCATGGTACAAAAGGGCTGAAAATTAACTATCTCATGCGAGGATCATTATCTTCACTTTTTCTCATTCTCCCCTGCTCCTCTACATAATCAACCAATAATCATAAAGTGTAATATTTCCTCAATATTTACCTATATCTATAATGTCATTTAGTAAACAACTGTGGCTTGAAAAGGCCTTGAGATTACACTGAGTATAATACATACAACAATGACTATAAAAAATCTAGTCCCTATAATATAACAAATTTTTTTTGCAGTATGTCATTGGTATTACAACAATTTGTGCAATATATCAAAAGAACATGTGATCTTTTAAGAAAACCATGGGTCCCTGTGAAAAATAATTTGGAAGCCATAAATAAAGGTAAATATAAATTAATTATTAGTAAACACAATAAAATTGTAATCAAGAATCCATAATCACAAGCTTCCTTGTACTCATGATTAAAATCCACTACGTCCTATTCTGAGTAATCTAGTGTCAAAACACAAGGGTATGATAAATGGTATAATGTCCAATTCATCACAATCTTATCAAGCCTTCATGGGTCAGATCCAATGTATAAAGGCTATGACATCTCATGAATTCTTAGGATCATCTCTATTGAAACACAATAATGATTTGGGAGGTGCCCAAGGGGTATGTCCATAAAGCATTTCCAAGGTGGTCTACTAAATATGGATCCGAGGAGTTGAAATTTTCTTTCGATCCAATGTAAAAAATATCCAGGGAGAAAAAACGTTCATCTCATCATATGGAATAAGTATCATAGGGATAATATTGTTCAAGACATCCACTAACATTATTGGGATCCACAAACTAGATATTTGTATGGAATCTAGTGGATTCTGTATCTATGTAGTAGAATTATCCAAGGAATCCCCTGCATTATCAATTCATAATCTCATTTCATAAAAAATTTCATTATCACTCACACAAAATGATTTCATTCAACCCATTCCATATTTCCACGTTTAATATTTAGTATATTTGTTCATAAATAATCACTTTCAATGGAGGAAGAAACCTTATCCTATAACTCAATAAATACTCATTTAACTAAATTATGGTCCCACTGAAATGGAGAGGTCACACACACCAAAAAGGGTGGTACAAAAAATGGAATATTCAATGACAAACCTAATGAGTGGTCCAAATTGGGGATAACAAACTCCAACCATAAAATGGAAAAACATAAACAACCTAAGTAGATACCATAATTTTATTAGAGGTATTAAATTAATTTTATGAGAAACAACAAAATGTCCATCATGCATCACAATTCTATCACATTATATAAAACATCAATATTTTTGGGAAAAGTATATACCGCCTATTGTATGCCATGGTAGAACACTCTTACATCATTAGCTCCTAACATGGTCTAGATCAAACGAAAATGAATAACTCAAAAATAAGCATGAAAATAAGGTATAAGAACCTCCAACAAAATAAAATCATGGAGGAGAAGAGAAACAATGAAAGGAGAAAGAGGAATATAGAACTCACCAGAACATATCCAACAAGACTGAATGTGGAAGAATTGGAGTTAGGATACTTAAATGGTACAAAATATTATGTTAAACTTATTGGGAGATCATACAATAGTCCACAAATTCATGAGATAATATGGTGTAGTGTGTGTAGAAAAAATGACTCCCTTTATATTATTTTAAAAACTAACCATGGAAATTTATATAGTGCATAAATTCATTAAAAATCGTGTAATTAATAGTCATTTCCTACTAGGGAAATCTCATTAATGTTCATGAATTGGCCAACCTAGGACCATACACAACATGTAATGAGTACACACCATGTATCATAATTATTACTGATTTACATAGCCTCACACTTTCCATTATCTCCCTAATTCCTTCCTTCTAAAACAACCCAATGGAAACAAATTATAGAATTTAAGGTATATTAAAAAATATGACCTAAAAAATGTTTTATCCGAGAATAAAATGATTTCAACATCATAGAAAAGGAAATAACCAACAAAAATTCACCTTAAAAAAATAATCCCCAAATTTCCCTTAATTGGGAATTTAAACATCAGCTGAGAAACATTCCACCCATTGTACATGTTTGTTTTAATCCTTCTACAATGTTTCATTCTGTAAATGGTCATTCATTCCCAAAACTCATACAAGAGGAACTGACTGTCAGTGGGGGTCCATCATTCTCATGTCAAAAATTCATATATGATTCTCCTGGATATACACATCTACCTACATATTAAACTCATCCAACAAAATTGTATGGGATGGTCGTGAATGATAACGATGCAATTGAGACACCTTAATGAAATCATGAATCGATTTATTCCTCTATGGTTAATAAAAATAAGAGGATTCCAACATGAATCTCTATACAATCTCAAAATACTTGAAATATTATGGTGAAATATGAACCTAAATATCAGTCCTTTTCTGTCTTAACCGCAGGGAGATACATAAAAATACCTGATCCTCATCTTCAGACTCTTATGGTCATCAATGAAGATTGAATTAATATTTATGTCTAGAAAATTTTGTATCCAAATGCTTTCTGATCAATGATACCTACTACAATGTCTGTTGCATAATACATGGTTCAATAATCACTACCTCTCAAACCTATAGCTTGCACAGTGGTGACCGTGACTGAAAATAAAAATCCTCAAAAGTATCCATATATATTATTCCATGATACTGATTATTGTTGGAGAAGATACGAAATGAAATATTTCTCTCCCAACAGCCCTCGATATAAAATATTCATTCTCTATGAAAGTCCTCATAAACTTGTATAGTGTTATATAATGGTTTTTTAGAATATTTTTGGAATACTATGCCAAAAATCATCTATATACCAATACCCTCTACAGTACATTCCAAAAATTATATGTAAATCGGGCATCCAAAATCAATACAATGGTATAATGGACCCCGTGAAGGCACATAGTCTCACATATATGAATCCTCCCAATATCATATAATGAGATTCCGTCCCTAATCTCAACCTAATGGGAAAAATTTGGGAATATATGCCCAAAACCCATTCAAAATCACTACATTGACGCGACCTCAGAAACTTGATCATGATGTCCATAGAAGCATCTTACCATTTCCACTCGAGTATGGTCACCTGTTTTAATAGACTACTTGGATTATAGCATCCCACCTTCACCTATATATAGGTGAAACAACTCTTAATAATATTATCTATATTATAATTCATACCGGACCACCAAAATTTGTAGTGTCAATCACAAAACATCTTGCTAACACTGATATGTACTTCCCAAATTGAAGTCCGGAACTCTCAAAACCACTCATCAGGTTTTTATACTAGAAGAAAAATGTTACCATATATGTAAATAATTTAATCCTCACCAATATTCCAAACAAGAGGTAGTTCGTCCCATCCCATGCTCTCTTGTAGGACTAGGCCCTCAGCATCAGATACCCATCTCATCCACACCCTTTCCACAAGAGTGGAAGTCACTATAATTGATGAGGAAATATTATACTATATTCTATCCAACACATGTAAGTTTATCTCTAAAAACATTTATATAATCTTCCACTCACAAATAACCTCATTAACTTCTTGTATTTGAGTCCTCCAACTCAGTTCAATGAATATTGCATTTCCCTTTATGGGAAAATATAGAATTTCAATGTAAAAATATTGTATGTATTTAACCCAAATTAATTTCCTAATATTAATGTTAAACAATGTATTTTTGTACATGGGTATTTTATGATCCATGTACACTAAAAAATGATCTCCAAATAAATAATTTCACCAATAGTGCATGGAATATACAACAATGACTCACATGAGATTGTGCACCAGGAGAGTCTTCTCATGTATTGTCTATCGATGAGTCACTTATTCAAACACTCATTCCTCTTTTATCAAAACTACTACTGTCCTAATACTTGATGGTTCACAATACACATTCCATCTCATGTTTGGAACACATTGAATTAGGACCAGTACTGAATTTATTCTCTCTTTCAACTATGGATGATTTTTTCTACAGGAATCTGACCCAAAAATCATCACATCCTACCTTTTCAATCCTGTATTGAGTGATTATAATTGCGGGAAGTACTGTTTGAAATTCATTTAATATATATCTATACTCATGAAACTCCACACATCAAATATGTTATTGTGATGCACAAAGGGAACAATATTTCTCACCTTATCTAGGTCAATTGATACTCTTTTCACTGGTATAATGTATCTAGCATGTGAATCTTATATAGCGGGGGCATCTATTTTCCACCGTTATAAAATTTTTGATGCTTACATTACAAGATTATAAGAATATTTTCAATTTAAATGTTTTCTTTTATAATTATGTGACTTTTAAATTATTTCAAAAAAGGAGATATTTCTCTCAAATAGTATTCATTTCATCTATGTCTACATCCTTTGATGGATTTTAAGATTATTTGAAGTTGAATTATTATGATACAAAAGTTCCATATTGTATTGAAGGTTTTGTGATATGTTTGACTATGGATGTGTTATTTTTATACCATTCATGGTTTATAGAGAAATTATTGACATTACATATTCTAGTTTTAATACGAATTATTATGTTATGTTTAAACCTGTTCATATGTGGAATGCATTGGACTTAATAAATGACGGGTGGAGCCCACTATAGCTCCTAGATGCATTAGTAGGTCTAATAAGAGAAACTAGTGACTTAGCACAAGACCTTTACAAAATATTAATTTTAGTCTTTGCACGAGGCCTTGATTATGTGGTTATTATAGTCTGGTATTATGAATTCCATCATTATGAAAGTGGTTATTGATATTGAATGTGATTATTAAACTAGTAGAATATCCATGTGAATATGTAAATGGAATTATTTCATTTTATTTTTTCCATATTATGCTGAAGTTCATGTTTAAAATGATTTTGTTTTAGTAATAAATTTCCTTAAATGTTTATGCTTATTTATGAAAGTTTCAGCTATATTGTTATCCTTACTGGGCATTTGATCTCACCACTTTCTTTGTTTTATTTTTCTCAGGATGTGAAGAAGTATTTTATGAATGACCTATATGGATTGTATAATGGGATTTGAGTGTGGAGACATGATGTTCTTGTATTTTTCACTTTATGATGTAATGTAAACTTTATGAATGTATATAGTTATTTTAAGGCTACTAAACTAATCTGTATTTCGAGACATTATCTTCTGTGATCTTGATAATGTTATGTAATAATGCACTGACTCTGGGTAACTAGGGTCAGGGCGTTACAAACTAGAGTGAGTGAGATAGTGTGATTGAGTTTATATATTATATTGAGGAAGATAAAAGGGGAGATTATTATGGACCCCAATTTTCTTTTCCACCCATAGGGTTTATCACAAACTACTATGATGATATTACCAAGGATGATATAGATTTAGTAGTATTATACAAGTTATTGTGTCCACATTTTAGACCATTGTACATAAGCCTTATGGGGTTTCCCCTGATGTTAATATCATATATGATATGAAATATTGGATTCTGTAGTTTATTCCTTGTTTATATCCCCTATTGTTTTTTAGATTATGGTTTCTTTATTCCATTGGTTTCTTTGGATCGTTGTTTCTATATTAGTTCTGATTATGTCTTTCTATTATTTTGGTAGTGGTTTTATTCAATTTAAAAATTATTTTTGAAATGTTGGGAAATGAAATCAGAAAAATATTCCCTTCATTTGAAATGAGTAATTGAGTATTGATTTAAATGAGGATATGGGATTTTTACCATGTTCTATGGATTATAAATTTTTTTACCACTTTTGGATTTTAAATTTCATTTGGAATAATGTTTATTGTTTCACTCTTATTTCATTTAAATAAATGGTTGTGTGTTACAAAAAGGTATAGAGGCATATGAAACATAGTTTTATTGTGAGTTTTTGTTTATTCCCTATAATTTATTTTATCAAAATGTGTGGGTACAATTTAGTTTTTTATACTTGTGCATTCAAATCCTAATATTAATAATATTTTCAAACAAGCATAAAATGGACTGTCTTTTATAAATATTTTAAAAACTATATGGTTCTTACCTAAAAGTCGTGGTTCTGCGCACACACTATGTATACAAATTGATATATTAAACTCTTATGGTTTTCCTTTTATGAGCCTTGGAATGGCATCCCTTGTATTAGGATATGTGTTTTTCATTATGTTTGTCAAGGGATATGGAGAGTGATCATGGGTCACATGGAGAATGTGGGTAATTTTTTCCAATTTTTTAGTTTCTTATGTATTAGTTTTTTTAACTTTAATGACTATAAAGAGTTTTTTTGTTCATTCATATTCCATGTATTTTTTTTCAAATGACTCATTTATTATTTTTCAATCTACAATTAATTTTATTTTTAAGCTTAATCTAATGTGGGAGTTTTATTATTGGGATAGATGTATTATCATGTGTTAAATAATTCATAATGATCATGTTCTATGGCATTTTAACTGTTTTCCATCTTGGGGTGACAATGAATTCTTTTCAGGAATGTACTAGATTTGATAGGTATTCTGATGGATTAATATTTGGGGTTGGTTCCTAAAAAGTGTTCTCTTGTGGATGTAAGACTTCGTTATATAAACTACTTACAACTGAAGTATTCATTATTTTATTTTATTTGACTTATCAATAATTATTGTGTTGAGTTTTATGTAGTTTTTATCTTCATTTTATGGCATTCTATGAAGATTATTGTGATTTGTCTTTTCTTCATCCAATAAATCAAGTTCCAGTGGAAACATCTGATTAGAGGAGCACCCAAATCTTGTTCTATCAATTATGCATAATGTCTAGCATAGTATTTCTGGGTGGATTAAGGTGTAGTTATACTCTAATAATTCATTTTAAAACCTTATTCAATGCTTTAAAGTTAACACACATAAATAATTTTGGAATCATTCTATTTTTTATGTTTTTTATTTAAGGTGATTTTACGTGTTTCAAATGAATGAAATAAGAAGGTGGTATGGTCTAGGATGTTATGTTAAA
This sequence comes from Viscum album, assembly GCA_963277665.1. Lineage (NCBI taxonomy): Eukaryota > Viridiplantae > Streptophyta > Magnoliopsida > Santalales > Viscaceae > Viscum > Viscum album. The sequence continues at coordinate 15,164 of CAUJRU010000151.1, read as the reverse complement.
TGATAAAAAATTTTATTTGGAATAATGTTGATATTGTACTATCTCAATAAAAAATTCTTATAAATTATGCTAACTAGAATGAAACCCTAGAATATTGACAAACGATAATGGGAATCGATGTAGATTATAGTTTTTATACTCAATATGTTTTCATTGGATAAGAATATATACATAAAAATTATATAGGTAGAGGAAATGGTAGAGATTGATAAATCATTTAAGAACACTTATGGGATGTCCAAACCAATGAAAATGGTGTTTATGATCTATAAAACTCTCATCCTAAAGTAATCAAAATATAATTCCATAGACAATTGTATAAATGAATTTAAAATAATTTAAAATAAAAATATATAATATGTTAATGTGATGATCATTGACGATGTCTGGGAATATATTATGTTATCATTCTAGTTAGAGAGTTATAAAATTATGATAACGATTATGATTAATTATTTTATGAGGAATCCCATATTTATTGAGGATGTTAAAAGACATATCCCAGATCAAGGGCTTAGATAGGAAGACGTTAAATTATCTTCTCTTAGTGATATCAATAGAGATGGAAGAGGCTGATCACCCCAACAAAAGTTATTTCAGATGTATTCAAAGAATAAGGAACATAGAAGAATATATTGAAAATTTGTTAGTACTGGACTAGATTTTTGGTACTGTGGAATGTTAGGGAATCATAAAATAATACTATATGGAAATAAGGGTTCGTTCAAGAAATCAATAATTTTTCCTACATGTTCGTTAAATTATATGGTTTTTAATAGTGAAATTCATCCACTATAGAGTGTGTATGTTCGAAATAAATATTAAATAATTAATTTTTGGGATTAATTTCACTCCATAACAGAGAAGGGATGTATTGAAAATTATGTTTTTATAATGTTAACCAAGGTGTAATTGGTTGATGATGACTCTTTGAATAATATAAGTGATGGTGATGCGATGGTTTTGATGATGACTGAACCATTTCTTGATTTAATGATAGTTGGACACAAATCAGTTTTTTAGGAAAATATAACATCCATAGGATAGTTCGATGAGGAATTTTTATAATCTGATAAATGGATTTTTGGACCCATGAATATCAATGAGAATAACATGGATGTTCAAGAGTCATAAGAAATGTTTTAATGTTTAACATTTTTCCATAATAAGTTGAATTAATTGTATAATCCATAAGCAACAGAAAGATTCATTCAAATTGAGAGGAAAGAATCCTTAGTGTCAGATTATAGAATAAGTTGGCATGGATTCTTGGCTACCTTCCATTATTTGATCTCATGGAGGCTCATAGTTCATTGTGATATTAATTGATAATTTCCATAAGGAAGGATTCAGTTTATTTTTATAAGCACAAATCAAATGAATATGATGTTTTTTTCATGGATGAAAATTATGAAGAATGATTCCCCAAAAAAGATAACGAGATTATGGTTTTCCAATAGTGGTTAGCATAGTGGAAGGTTATTTTGGAACTTTTATACGCATAGAGAGATAAGACATTAGAATACAATACCTTTAATGATATGATATAAATGTTTTACCAAAATAATGAAATGGACTATATCAAAAAAGTAATGGATAATGAGGTTGAATAATAAAAAATTCTAGTTGAGATTTGGGAAGAATATGACAATTTTTTACACAAAGTAAATCAGATTCCATCAACGCCTATGTGGTAAGAAAATTTTGAAGGACTATGGAATTTTAAAGCTAAACACTATAACCATATTGAAGCTTTAGTTCATCTTTTAAATGTCTATATAGATTCTAGGTGTCTATATACACTCAAGGAAAAATATAAGGAATGTTTTTTATTTTGTAATGGAGAATTAATATTTACACATTTACTGTGGAATTATTTAATCTTCCAATAAAATAAAAATAAGAATGTTTTCATTAATGAGATAATATTTTTTTTTAAATTAAAACATGAAGTATGTATAAGTTAAGTGAAAATATTCAAATAGATAGATTAATGTTAATATAGATGAGTACTATAGAAATACAAAAATTGTAAGGAGTTTAAATGTAATCACATAATGATAAGAGAGTGTACCAGTAAAAGATTTACCATATATATGTAGGGATGGTATGAAATGACTATTAGAATCATAAGTTACGGACCTAGAAGTCAGAACATCCAAAGGAGTACAAAAAACCAACATAATTGGATAATTTTCAATGGACTTACAATTTCCGGTGACATATTCTAAACTATGGTACATGTTTACCCTTCATTATTTTAATTGAAATATGACATGAGGGACATGAAGAATTGTATGAGCTTATTCATTATGGTATGTCAGATTATATTTCATGGTATAAGAATGCAATACTTTTCTTTTTAGAGATCTGCAATCCTAAGAATTATTTTACCTCTCAAATAATCATCATCTAAAATTGATGTTTCATTAGGTTGGAATGATATTGAAAATAATTTTAATTATCACTAGAGAAAATTAACTCATCATCATATATGATAAATATATGTATACCAATTTTCATTTATTTATATACATGTTCATATCCACTTATTCATTGAGAAACATTAACTCTTTGAATAAATTTTCCATCTTCGAATATCGGGCCCTTAAAGTCCAATTTTTAGACATATAAATCCTTCTCTAATTTTCATAATATTGGGACATTTTTTATATGGAAACCCATTAGGTTTATCAATAAATAAAAATTATTCAAGATTTCCATTTAAGAAGGATGATTCAATATACATTTGATATATCATTTGCTACATGTAGGCTGCAATAGAAAATAGTATTTCAATAGCTTCCAATATTACCACTGTAGAAATGGTTTCCTTGAAACTAACCCCATATAAATCTAGGTATCCCTTTAAAAAATGTTTGGTTCTATTCCATTTAACCTTACCATTTCCATTTATTTCATTTCTATAGACCCACTTGGTTTCAATGATATTTTTATCACCATGTCTTTGAACAAGATCCTATTCGGAATTGTTTTCAATTTGAATAATCTCTTCATAAATAAACTAAATCCATTATCAATGTTCAAGGATCTATATTGATTATTTATGTGAAATTTTAGAAATAGGTGATTTTTTTAGTCATTGAACTTCTTTTATTTTTTAATGATTTGTTATCCTATCACAGTTTTCGTCTAGTTTGCACAAGGGTAGACTATTGTTCAATGATATTCTAGCTTCCACATGATTCTTAAATCATCAATAAATTTGTGTTGTAGATTCTTAAATCTACACTTCATCATATTTTTATTATAAAAAAATAATTCCAACACAAGGTTCAAATTGAAATTTTTTCCACTAACATTTCCTGGAATCATTCTATTATCTTCATCATCTAATTCCAAATTTTCTACATATCTATTAATCATTAATTATAGTTTTTAAATAATCTTGACATCAAAAAGGTATTCCATTTTGGGATTTATATTATTATATCCTCAATATCCATTCCCATTAGAAAGATATTAATGAAAAACTACTTCCACATATTTCTCAACAAATTTACCACGATTTGTGTCTTTGATTTTTTTGATGAAAGGAATCCCAATGACTTGAATGTACCAAACTATATTTATTTTTTGTAAAAAATTCAGAATAAATCTAATATTAGATTCATCAAATAAAAAATATTATTTTAATATGAAAAATAATATACAGTGTGTCCCTCAAAATAAACTTTTATCTACCAAAATTTTCAAGCATAACCCCCCCCCCCTCAAATTTGTACAGTGATTTGGTTCATTATATAAAAAACCTTTAGTATATTTATGGAGTTCTATGTTGATTAAATATATAATATTTTCCATGTTTAGAATCAAAGTCACTTTTTATTCATTCCATTCCATTGACCGATCTCAATTTTATGATGTGAATACCGATATCTCATTTAACTTTCCTTCATACATATTGAACATATCAACTAACAATTACTTTAATACATAAAAACAAAAATATTATCATCATTTTGAAATCATAAATGAATATTATTAATTAAAAGTCACCTTATATTGATTTGAATCAGAATAGGTCCACAGAAATCAGAAAGAATTAACTCTTATGGCCTTAATGATTTTGTGTCCACACTATTATGTTTACATGGAACAATTTTTAACATTATTATAGGATGGAAAAACATGATCACTATCATGGATTATCTATAGAATATATATATATATATCTATATTTTAATTAGATATTTTACTCAAATTATTATTATTGATATGGATACCCTTTCTATTCCACATATTGTTTCCGACTTTTTCACTGAGATAAGATGAATTATTGGGGTTCCTAATATGAAATATATTTCCACCTATTATTTATCCACTTATAATAATCATTCCAATAAAAATTATCTTGATAATACAACTATTTTTATTAAGTACGACCTCATTTACTTCATCACATAATTGTCTAATAGTTAATAAGTTTTCCAAGATCCCTTCAAAAAAATAAAACTCCATATAAATTTATTAATGATGGTATAATTTATTTTCAAAAAAATTACCTTAATTTTTAATGGTAACTATTTCAATGATGTTTCATTACATACATCATGTTCCTAAATATTTTTTAGAATATTGGTATCACCTATCTAGTGTGAAGAACAACCACTATCAAGAATCCATGGTCTTCCCCCTTTGCTAGAATTTAATGAAACCTCCACAACCAAAGATTTTTCAATCTTATATTTATATTGAATCTTATAAATTTTAGATATTTATTTTTCTATATTAGGAAGAATTTTTAGACAGTTGTATTGATATTTAAATTTATGGTCACATATCTAACAAAGGTCATTACGTTCTTCAGACCGTATTTGGTTAGAATTCACACAAGATTTTTCATTATTCATTTGCATTACCAAAAGTCTATTTGTCTTATTATCTAGGTGGGTCCCCCTAAGCCTTTAACATTTTTGAGTCATGTGAAGAGGTAGTTTCTTCCAGAAGAAAAAATCATTGTGTCCATAAGTTTATTAACTCCAATAATAACCACTAAATTTTGATTTTTCAAAAAACAATCAAGATTTCCATTTTTAAATAAGAACTAAATTATTTTTCATAGTTTTGAATGAACCCTACTTCATATAATAATTATAAATTACCTCAAATAATGATCAATTACTATGATATTTTTTATCAATACATGATTTCCTAGAAGTGAAAATGAAACCAATAGTACTTGGATGTACAGATTAGTATTTTCAAATAGATTTGGTTGAGATCATACATAATAATTAACAAATTTTTTGATCATTGTTAGATGATTTATTATTTTTATCGAGATCATTGAAATAATAAATATTCACCTTTCCATAATAGTTATCATACATGATTAATCTTGAATTTTATTGTTTAGGATCTTCATCCATAGTGGATATCTTCTTTTCTGATTCTCTTGTAATTATTTCATGCTCATCAACTTTTACCTAGGGATGTTTAAATCGATAAATGTAGACAAATTTATTTTTATGAATCTCATTTTCATCATTATTTAGTACGTCTAATTAATTATTATATTATATTAATTAATTCTTGAGACCACTATTTTTTCCAGACAAACAACCTGTTCTTATTTCATTATGTGAATCATATAAGCTTCATTTCATTATTCTTCTTCAATTTTGGAATTGTCATCTTTTATTTTAACATGTCACATAATTTTAGATTACTTTCTATCATATTTATTTCATGAATCATCACATGTGTAATAAATACATTAGTTATCTTTTTTTATCATCCAATACTTTTTAATTCTAAATGATTTGGTTTGTTCATTGATAAAATTTCATATAGATTTTAATATATTTTCTTATTAACATCCAATATGGGATTTCTTCTTCACCTTAACATAATTGCATATATTTATTCATTTTCATTATCAACAACAAAGTTAACAACAAAAACCAAACTAAAACATTCAATATCACGATTTTCATTGTAATTCCTTTTCCACTTTAACGATTTTTGGAAATGATAGTTAATGTTCTTTAATTCTCATAACTCTCATCATCTTAATATAAATCACTTTAGGGTTAAATAATTTATACCTCCTTGATTTGATGTCTATTCATGGATTTGAAATCCATTTATTCATTTCCCTTTTTCTTGAACACTAATTATATTCTCATCTCATAGTTCTTCCTAATATTGTGTAGTTCTCCAAGATACATGTATTGGATTTCATCCAAATATAAAATCTATTCATAAAACATATCAGGATAGTTTCCCATTTATTTTTTGAAAATAATTGAATCATCTAATTTTCCATAAAAACAATTGATATGGATAAAATTTTCATTCACCATTGTTTAATATTTATCTAAACTTTCATCATTATTCATTTTTACATTTAGAAATATATCCCAATTAATTTCAATTTTTCATCTTTGATTTTGATGTTTAATTCATATATATTCTCAATATTTTCCCACCATTCATTTGATTTCGAAAATTTTGTCACTTTATTGTACAAATTTTTTTAAAAAAAAATATAATATAATTTATTTCCATCCCATCAACATCATGATTTATTTCATATTCAACTTTCATGGTCCCATTTCATACAATTCATGGGTAACCAACTCTGATAGAAACAATCACATACGTCCTTTGTGATAACAGATTAGGAGTCATTAGATTCATTCACCCATAAAATTTATTTTCAAATAAATATATAACCGTTATTAAATACAAATAATTTTTATTCTATATCTTATATTACAAAAGAGTGGAAATCAAAGGAACCTGGTTTCACCTACTTCCACTTGTAGTGCCCCATACAGGATATATTAGGGGGGTTAATAAGTTGCCAATTTTTCAAATTCTTCTTCTTGACCTTTGAGGATGGTTAAAGATGAAATTTCTCATTCAGTGAAGTCTTACATATACCTAATGCAATAAAATTAAATCAATGAAAAGCACAAAAGGATTTTTAGAAGGTTAGAAAAAACCATACTCATTGTTATGATCAACTTATGGAAGTTTCATGGATTATATTATCACTGTATAATATAGTTATTACAAGTTATAAAAATATCCACTTAATATTATAAAACATAAATCTATGGCCTAAAAAGTAAATGTGATAAATAATATACTCATTATTCTTTACTATAAATAATATATCTAATGATTATGTAATTATATGTTCATAAAAAGTGCTATTTACACAATTCAATTATCCATTCCATGTGAAATTATGATTTTCTAAATAGAATCCCTTCGGTCTTTATTTTCACACAAAATTTCTAACTCACTCATTTTATTTCTTTCAGATTTGGATAAAATGTAATATCACATTTTATTTTCTCTATAAAAGTCCTCTATAGGCTTCGTTCAAAGTCTTCGTGTATAACCCTACAACCTCAAAACTCATCTGCTTCCACTATCCAAATATCCATATCATATTGAGTATCCCAAGACACAATTTGAGAACAAACTTATACTTTTATTACTACAATGAAATATCATAGTTCTTCAATTCTATAGATATATTTTATCAAAATTCAATAAATAAACTATTGTGAGAAATTGTATGGGTGCATTGAAATATCACTGAATTAGAACTATTTTTTACAACCTCCATAAAATATTATATGAACATAATATTATAATGAAACTACTCCATAGTTCAAATTACTGACAAAACCATTCTACAATGTGGACATAGAGGTAGTCTAGAAACCATTATCACATATCATTCATGTCTACAAAAACAATTCCGTATAAAAATACACCAAACATAAAGCAAAAAATATCCCTCAACATCAATCTCAATAAATTTTTAAAGTCCCGTAAAATAAAGGGAAATTTTTTTATTATTATTCTTTGGGATTTTACAAGAACGCAGTTTCTGACGGTACCTGATTCTGAGACCCGGTGTGCCCGGAATCATTTTCCGTTGTTTGAATCGGGTACGTTCAGTGAACGAACGAGCGGGTTTTTCTAACTTTTTAACCGGTTCTCAGAATGGAATTATGAGGGAACCAATGTAATTGCATCACCAATAATTACTTAGAAACACATTTTTTGAAGTTGCGTTTTCTTGGGTGTGGTTTTTAAAATTTTTGTGTTAAGTAAAGGAATAAACTAAAAATGGTACGACCAATTTTTATTTTAGATAAAGTTGTTTAGCCTAAGCTAAGTGTTTAGAGCGGGACCCACAATATCCTTCCCACTAGGTAGGATATTTGTGAGGTGGGTCCCACACGAGCCCCACCGTTTCGTTGAAATTACTCAACCCCCTAATAAATAAGGTAACACACCCGCACCCCAATTAAGTGGAAGTCATCCCTTGCGTTTTTTTTTGTCTATGAAATGCCTCAATTAATTTGGGCGGTTTAAAACATTGCATTAAATTTATTTAATTGATTGTTTAATTATTGATTTTCAAAACACATGGCTGAGAAATAAAATAAGGAAAACTATTATTTTATTAAGGGTTGTTGGGTTGTGAGAGGTTGGGGGGAATTTGGTTAAGTTCTTGAAGTTCTTCCTCCTCGATGAAAAACGCGAAGAACGTCGACCTCCGACGACGGACGACGGTGAGAGACACCATCCTCGGAGATCCACAACCCGACGTGCATCACCTCGTTCTTTCATTCTACGTAAAAGGAAGGGAGACATTGTTCCTCTGCGAAACAACGATCTGCCTTATTCCACAACGATCAATTCCACGATGTCCCTTTCCGCGACAACCTCGTTCGACGACTAAGCTCGAGGTAGGGGTTTATTGTAATTTTTTGTTTGTGATTACTTATGCTGCCTTTCTTCATTTCAATTTGAGCTGCCTAATATCAAAATAACAGAAAGAGGTTGGACCACATGAACACGGTCGACCCTCCTCCCCCTTGTTGGTTTGATTTTTTTGCGGCAAGTGTAAGGTGGCGCGGTGCCAAAGCACTGTCCGAGAAATATTAAAGGAAGGGCGGAGAAGCGCGGCGTCGTCGCGCCACGCCATTGAAGACGAACTAAACCGCGGCACCATTGTGCCGTTCCAGAGAATCAAAAAGGCACCGCGGCCAGAGCAGTGCCGCGGCGGAGCAGGTTCCGGCGGCCAACTCCCAGCCGCTAGCATCGAAGCAGGGGGAACGAACCGTGTTGGTACCATGGTGCAGCAGACGGCCGGCCGGAGCGGGCCAACCGGTCAAGGGGAAGCGGCGGGGGTCGTAACCCCCGCTTGGCCAGCAGGCGTGCCCCCCCCCCCCCCGCATGGGGTCCGCGGTTCATCGCTCGGCTGTTACGGCCGAGCCACCTGGCCGATCTGGCCAGGCCGAGCCCGCCATGACGGGCCGCACCAAGCCCGGGATGGTCCACGCCCACCAGGGTGGACCACGCCCTAAAGGGTAGGACTCGGACCCGGGTCGTGTTGCCCTAGTTCGGCCAGACCCAGGGGGTACCAGGCCGGGTCAGACCGGGCCCGAACCCCCTACTCCCTGATATCTTTCTATCTTTTTCCCATAACATGGGCTGCAAACCTCCGATCGATGCACCGTCAGCTGCGATGCAATACTTGGATAGAGATGGTAATTTTGGTATATTACACTCAAGGTTTTGGAGAGCGTTGGGTTAGGTCGGGTTGGTTCGTACACGAAACCAACCGGTCCCTCGGAGCCGAAACACTTATAACTTGAGCTCCGGACGTCCGATCGACGTGCCGTTTCCTCTTAGTGAGATGGACCTTTTGGCTTACTACGCTCGAGTTTTGGATGTAGTTGGTGTATGGTTGGGTTGGTTTGGACTTAAAAACCAACCGGGCCCCTGGGACGAAAAATCAAATAACTCTCAGACCGGGCGTCTGATTGACGCGCCGTCTGTGACGTTGAGTTCCTGTTGACAATACAGAATTTTTGGATACATCAAATTCGGACTACGTGTAAGTTGATGTATCAGCCCCTCGGCTCATGGAGCGCACCCTCCCTAATGTGCTTGCTGTGTTCGAGAACCCTAGAGGTGGCTGCGACAGCGACGACGATGACGACAGTACAGAAATCCCTTGTGGATTCGACAGCGACGACTACAACACTCAGCGATCCTATGTGGATCAGTGATACCGATCCTGTGTGGGTAAGATCCTGTGTGGGTCAGTGCTCAGTGGTCCTATGTGGGCCAACACCTACAGATCATGTGTGGGTCTGATCCTGTGTGGGTCATTGTGGGGGTTAGTTACCTATCGATCCTTTGTGGGTCATTGCGGGGGTTAGTACCCATCGATCCTATGTGAGACCGATGGATTAGATGAATTAGTGGCTACATCTGATCATCTCTATAGTCTTACGAAAAAGTATTCCTGTGTGAGAAGAATATTGACTTTCAATACTTATCTTAGATAAGATTGACTTGATATCCTATGTGGATTATGTTATGCTTTCTTGTGTACACTCGGTTGTACTTGCGCTTGGATGTTGGAGCTGAACTGGAATTGATGACTTAGGTAAATGTATGGGCATATACCTAAGTAGTGTCAGATGTTACTTCGTGATTTCATCTTTCCTTTGTGGATTATCCTTTTTGGATTTTGGGAGACCTTCAGGGGTCTCGGGGTCCATACTGAGTAGCTTATACTCACCCCTGCACTGGCTATGCCTGCACTACGTTGTGTTGGTTGCAGACGACATACAACGTTGATCATGGTTAGGGCATGCAGATCAGGTTGGTACGTGGAGATGGACCACTGGGCGGGACGTACTCGGAGCGGATGGCTGGACCCAAGGAGCTGTGGAGGCTATCTGTACCCACCCTTCAGGTGGGACTTCCAGTGGACTGCTCGAGGCTGAGGATTTACTTTTCAGTTTCTATACTCCACTTTTCAGTTGTACATTACTTTCAGTTTGAGTTTGTATTCTGGCCCACCTACTTTTCCGTACATACTGTTGTACCCAGTTTTTACAAAGTGTTTACTTCTGCTTTCTTGCTCTGTGGTGTCTGTTTAAATTACAAAGGCAATGCCTCCCCTTTCTACTGGGAATTACGCCTTGGTGCTAGTCGCGAGCCCCTGGCCTATGGAAGGCGGTCTTGGGGTAGTCACGACACGGGCCCCGAGGACACGTTGTGACAAATTGGTATCAGAGGAGTTTGGTTCTATTCCAGAACTCTGGACTCTGATCTTTTCCTATGTGAAGAAATAGTGTTAAGGGTATTGAGTGTGGTTATCAGTCCAGGGAGTCCAGTGTTGGTGTGGCGGCCGACCTATCAGTACACCAGGACCCTGACTTCTTATTTCTAAATCAATGCATGAAAACATTGATTGCAGGTGTGTTTCATGTTTTCTTTGTAATTACTTTGTGTCAGCTCACCAGTTATACTATTTGACCATGCCGCACCTGTTTCTTTTCAGGATGGTCCCACGACGGCAGCCAGCTAGGGTTCCGAGTATTGTGCGGGACAACAGCACGTGAGCGACGAGGCTTCGGTACAGGGCCCTTTGACAGCAGATGCACCGGCGGTACCTCTACCCGCTGAGCCACCGATTCTTCCAGCCCTAGCCGCTGACGATGCACAACGCCTTACTGCACTACAGGGGTTTCAGCGTCAGCTACCGCCTAGGTTCCGTGGGGAGATGGACCCTCAGGCAGCCGAGGATTGGCAGGAGGCAGTTGTATGAGTTTTCAGGTTAGTGAGGACACCAGCTGACCCCATGGTGATCCTCGCAGCGAGCCTCTTGCACGTGGCAGTAGGATGATGGTGGAGCTTGATGCTCCAGGTGAACGACGAGGCAACTCAACTCTGGATGGACATTGAGAGCCTCTTCCGCTCGGAGTTCATCCCAGCCAACCTCCATGCGGTGCGCATCTAGGAGCTTCTACAGCTGCGTTAGGGCAGCTTGACAGTTGCCCAGTATTCTGAGAGATTTATAGATCTATCGCACTATTCGATGGACATGGTACGAGACCCATTCTTTCAGGCCCAGGCCTTTGAACAGGGATTGAGGCATGAGATCAGGGCATCACTGATCTCCCTTAGAATTCTGACGCAAGTAGGGGTACTGGAGCGAGCCCGTCTCATCGAGAGCTTCCTTGCTGAGCCTACATCAGCAGCGAGACCTACCTCAGGGTGGCACGCAGCAGAGTCTTCTATAGCAGGAAGTCGATAGACAACTCATGGGTCTAGGATGACCAGAACCTTTGCCAGACGACCTCAAGACACTGGATCAGAGGTGCGGGGCACACATCGTAGAGCCATTCTTTCGAGAGGCAGACAGTGCTACGCATGCGGCGGGCAGGGCCACATGGCTCGTGACTGCCCGACCCGCCGTACCGAGGAGTAGCAGATGGTTGAGGGGCCACCCTGGCAGAGGAAGAGGTTCAACCGTGGCTGTCCGCCAAGAGCAGGTGAATGAGGCAGAGGAGTTGGTCGAGCAATAAGTGGTGGGCGACGCTTTGAGGCTCTACCACCCCCACCACCAGGAGGTCCATGTCGACCACATGGAGCTGGCGAGCAGAGACAGGCACAGCTCCAGGCAGTGTAGGCCTACGACCACAGCACACGCGAGATGATTCGAGGTACTATCTCTGTCTATTCCACCCTTTCTATAGTTCTTATAGACACTGGAGTGAGTCATTATTTCATTTCCTCAACCCATGTTCGGAGCACTAAGATTCCAACGGAGTCGTTGGCTCGATCCTTATGGCTAGAGACTCCTACGGAAGCAGACTCGACGATTACGCACTGGTTCCAGCAGTGTGAGCTTTATCTAGGAGGCGAGAACTTTGGCTGGGATCTTCTTATAGCAGCGTCGAGGCCTTACAAAGTCATCTTGGGAATGGATTAGTTATCTACAGTACATGATCAAATTGACTGTAAAAGGAGCATGGTTTGGTGTGTATGCACCGACGGGAGCAGGTTCACCTTCACCGGCGAGAAGGGATCCATCACAGCACATGATGGACTCTCGTAGAGGAGAGGAAAACCCATCACTAATCAGTTGGGTAGCCTCATCCTAGGATCAGTTGTTGTTCGGAGTATAGGTTTTCCTGAAGTGGTGGATTAGTATGCCGACGTTTCCCCGATGACATCCCAGGGCTACCTCCTCGTAGAGAGGTAGACTTATATATTGACCTGTACCCCGGGACAACCCCAATATCCACTCCAACATATCGGATGTCACCCTCTGAGCTTTGAGAGCTACGTGTATAGTTGGAGGACTTGCAGGGAAAGGGATTCATCAGACCCAGTGGTTCACCCTGAGCTTCCCCCATATTGTTCGCCAAGAAGGCGGAATGGAGCTTGCGACTTTGTGTCGACTAACGTCACCTGAACTAGGTGAAAGTGAGGAACAAGTAACCACTACTGAGGATTGATGACCTCGTCGATCAGCTCAATGGAGCACGGTGGTCCTCAAAGATAGACATCAGGTCAGGATATCATCAACCCAGAGTTCGGGATGAGGACGTGCAGAGGACGACCTTCAGATGTCGGTATGGCCACTATGAGTTCTTGGTTATGCCCTTCGGAGTGACCAATGATCCAGCAGTGTTCATGGGCCTCATGAACAGGATCTTTCAGCCATACCTTGGTCGATTTTTCATGGTCTTCATTGATGGCATTTTGATATACTCGACGACTGAGGAGGAGCACGACAACCACTTACGGGTTATACTAGACACATTCTGAGAGCACCAGCTTTATGGAAATCTCTCTAAGTGCCAGTTCTGGATACGTGAGGTCCACTAATTGGGACATGTCATCTCTGAGGCGGGAGTTGCGGTGGATCATGCGATGATCAAGGCAGTGCAAGCTTGGGAGCCACTAAGAAGCATGGCAGAGGTGCAGAATTTCTTGAGACTAGATGGACTTCAACGCACGTCCAGAGGCCACGACTCCATTTGGGTAATTGTCGACTGACTCACCAAGTCGAATCACTTATTACCCATCAGAGAGCAGGGCTCAGTGGAGATCATGGGATGCCTCTACGGTCCGGAGATTTTATGGCTTCATGGCGTGCCATCATCCATTGTCTCTGATCGAGATGCTCGCTTTAATTAACGGCTTTGTAAGGGGTTGTAGAAGGCATTCAAGACGCATCTACGTCTGAGCACCACCTTTCACCCCCAGACAGATGGTCAGATGGAGAGGACCATTTAGACTCTCGAGGACATGCTCCGTGCATGTGTTCTCGACCTTGGTCGCAGCTGGGAGGACCTCCTACCCTTGGTGGAGTTTGCGTACAACAACAACTACCACTCCACCATCGGGATGGCATCTTACGAGGTGTTGTACGACCGACCTTACAGATCACCGTTGTGCTGGACAGACCCTGGGGAGTCAGTACTTGTGGGACCAGTGATGGTCTAGGCCACGACGGAGAAGGTCCAGGTCATTCAAGAGCGGATGAGGATAGCTCAAAGCCGGCAGAAGTCTTATGCTAACAAGATGTGGAGGCCACTAGAGTTCTAGGATGGCGACCACGTATTCTTCCAGGTCTCACCTCGACGTGGATTACAGAGATTTGGCTGAGGAGGCAAGTTTTCTCCATGCTTCATCGGACTACTGCGGGTCCTCAGTAGGATTGACGAGGTGGATTATCGCCTAGCTCTACCACCTCAGTTGCACCGGGTGCACGACGTCTTCCACATATCTCAGATGAGAAGATACGTGCATGACCCGATGCATATCATTGACCATGGGGAGCTGGACGTTGATGACGGGGAGACTTTTGCAGAGTTCCCTATGGAGATCGAGGATCAATAGGAGGTGGTCTTACGTGGATGATCGATTCCTCTACTGTGCATAAAATGGCAGCACGAGAACCTCCAGGAGAGGACCTAGGAGCAGGAGGCACAAATGAATGCTCAATACCCACATTTGTTTCCCTAGTTTATGATGTATCTTTACGGGGACATAAAGCCCTGAGGTGGGAGTGATTTAAAGACCCGTAAATTTCAAGGTAATTTTTTTGCTAATTTTTTTTTTCAGATTTTACAAGAACGCAGTTTCTGACAGCACCTGATTCCGAGGCCTGGTGTGCCCAGAATCATTTTCCAAAGATTGACTCGGGTAAGTTCAGTGAACAAACGAGCGGGTTTTTCTAACATTTGAACCAATGCTCGGAATCAAATTCCGAGGGCACCGATGGAATCACAGCACTGGTAATTACATAGAAACAGAATTTCCGGAGTTGTGTTTGCTCAGGTGTGGTTTTT